>CM064056.1:12139214-14539214 GCA_032594955.1 Panicum miliaceum
CAGCTTTCGGCTTCGTCAGATGGCCTCCTCCGATCTTGTCGCTGATCTCCTCGGGGGCCGTGCCGGCGGGCGTGCATGATGATGGCCGTCGGTCGTGGCCTCCGTCCCGTCGGGTCAGACGGCTGCCCCTGGCTGCCCCTGTTATCCTGCAGGCGGCCTGCGCGGCGCGGGCGTCCCGTCCCTGTCGCCGAATTCGCGGGGCGCGAGGACGGGTAGGTGGGCGCGAGGACGGTCAGGCGGTGCTCCTGTGCTAGGCGACGCAGGTCATGAGTGCCTGACGGCGAATCAAGGAGGACTGCGCCACTGTGGCGTGCGCTGCGCGGTCGCGGGCGGGTAGGTGTCACGGTCATGTCAGGGGCGCGGGCGCCTTTCTGCGCGCCCGAGCCTTGGCGCATTTATGGCGAAGCTGGCGGGGGACCCACGTGATCAGCGCTCGCATCTTCCGGCCCCTGCGCCCGAGGCTGACACTCGCCTGGCGGGCCCGGGTGAGTCCGACCCTCTACCGCCCTGGGTCGGCGCGAGGCGGACCCCTGTGTCGAGGGGTCGGGCGAGACGGGGTCCGGCCCCCGGAGGGTCGGGAGCATCCGACCCCGAAGGACTTGGTCGGGCGAAGCGGAGCTCTTCCCTCCCATGTTGGGCTGACGGCGGTCGCTGTCACCGCAGGTGGGCCCGGGCCTCCATGATCGTCGCCGTGATGGTCATTAGGCGATCGTTCACATTTCCCTCTGACAGTAGCCCCCGAGCCTGTGGTGGAGCGGGGTCGCTCCTCCAGAGGCTGTTATCGTCGTTCCTCGGGAACTTTTGCTCGTCGTGCGAGCTGCAGTTGACCAAGGACGGGAAGCACTGTGACTGTCTTGACCTGAGGGGATTCTTGCTGTCCGGAGAACGCCCTCCATCTGGAGGCCTCAGGTTGCGACATCCGTGTGGTCACTAGTTGCGAAGCTAGCCCCCGAGCCCCCGCGCGTTGCAGGAGGACCAGTCGGGAGGCCAGATCGTCTTTGAACGTTACCCCTCAAGCGTCCGTTCGCTGGGACGGAGGGGGTGAGCCGTGCCACGCTATCCTCGTTGGACGAACCGTGGTGCTCGTTGAGCTGCAAACGGGTCGATTCGAGTGGGGTCCCGGTCCCCGTTCGGTGGGGGGTCCGGCTTGGGCCAAGCTGGTGGCGTACCACCAGATTCCGGCCGGCCAGTTCATATAGTTCCAAGTCCGTTCGATTGGACCCGGTGGCTCGTTGCCTTTCGTTGAGAAAAACCATGAACTTTGACGCCGGTCAGACCTCGAATGTGAGGTCGGGATGCCCTAGGCAGTCGGGTGCCCGGGTGATGGCCGCTGGCGGACCCGTCCCTTCTCACCCCTCGCTCGGGGTCATCCTGGGGCGGCTGTCGAACCCGCGTGGGGCCAGCCTTCGAACCCCTGGATTGTAACGGGCCGTAGGGCGTTTTCAGCCCCGCATCCCATCTTACCTTTCTGTCGATCCTTGGGCCGGGTGCGGAGGAGATCGTGTGCGTGTACTTCTCGGGAGACGAAGCGGCAGTAGGTGCCGACCCGCAAAACAAGGAAGGAGTGGATGTTTCCTGCAGGGTCGTGCGCACGACTTCCCAAAAAAGTGGGGGACGGGGGCGATGAGGCGTACCTGATGCCGCATTAACTGCGACGGGCGCGTCGGTTCCGCTTCCCACGCGTCCTCCTATAAGATGGGGGGGCCGCCTCGCCGGTTCCGCCCGCATCCTGCTTCGAATCCTTTCACCTTTCCTTGCGCCTTTTAGTTTCCCGTGCGAGCCGTTCGTCTTCTTTCTCCCAGCCTTCCTGCCCTTTTCGCCTCCCGCCGTCAAGCTTCCCTTCCTCTTGCAATGGCCACCTAGAAGCGCTCCAGCTTCGGCACCTCGCGCATTGACGGCCTCGTGAAGAAGGGACTCCTCTGCGAGAGGATCGAGAGGGGCGAGTGGCGGTTTCCCCGGATCGGAAGAGGTGCCGAGTCCACCCGCCGGCTACGTCGTGTCGTTCGCCCACTTCCACGAGAGGGGGTTCGTGACGCCGCCGAGCCTCTTTCTTCCGCGGGTTGCTGCACCACTATGGACCTCGAGCTGCAGCACCTCAACCCCAACGGGATCCAACACATCGCTGGCGTTCGTCGCGCTGTGCGAAGGGTTCCTGGGAATCGAGCCCAACTTCTCGCTGTGGAAGTACTTTTTCACGGTCAGCCTGTACCAGAAGGTCGAGAAGCGAGGCGGCCAGCAGCAAACGATCCCGGTGGCGATTGGGTGCGCCAGGATCCACCTTCGCCACACCCGCGCCAAGGAATATATGACGATGAAGACCGCGGCGTCCCACAAGGGGTGGCATCAGCAGTGGTTCTATGCAAAAAACTACTCTGAGTCCCCCTTGCCGGAGTTCACCGGCATCGTCTTCGAGGCGGCGCCGGAGGTATGGGCGTACGGCCCGGTGGAGAAGGAGAAGAAACGGATCTCCGGCCTGCTCCAAGCCATCGAGTACCTGAAAGGGAAGGGACTCACCGGCGCCGGAGTTATCATGGCGTACCACTCTCGGAGGGTGGCGCCGCTGATGCTCCAGATCCGCTCGCTTGCCGAGATGGCGCCTGGTGCACCGACCGAGGGCACCGTCCTTGTGACGAGCGCGCTCCCCGCCTACGAGATTCGGCAGCGCATCCGGGAGGCGTTGGAAGACAAGGACATCGTCTTCCCGGTACCCGGCCATCCTCCGATGCGGCCGGATAGGGATTTCGTCGACCTAGTGAGGACCTCGTGCGCCCGTTACCCTTTCTTGCGTTTCTCGACTCGCCATTTTGACGCGGAGCCTTTGTGCTTGCAGGGCCAGATGACAAATGTCGTCGGCGCGCGTCCGCCAATTCCGGAGGACGCCGAGCGGCGGCAGCGGAACCGCCTCCTTGCCGAGAGACAGAAGCAGCGCAAGGACAAGGCGAAGGCGAAGAAACAGAAGAAGGCCACTAGGGAGTTCCAACGGCGGCGAAGAGGTCTGGTCATATCGGACGACGACGACGATGATGACGACGACGACGTTGAGGATGATGAAGAGGAAGAGGAGGAGGAGGAGCTTGTCCCGGCCCCTCAGCCGGGCGCGCTCGTTATCCGGGAGCAACGCTCCCAAGCGGCCGCGAGGGAGAGACCGAGCGGCCCGCCCGCCCGGGACCCGACCCCTTAGGTTCCGGGGCCGTGCCCCAGGGGCCGGGGCGGGGTGCGCCCCGGGGGTCGATGGGGCCGATCCCCGCCCCTCTGCCCGTGGCCTAGGAACAGAGGAGCAGCGGCAAGCGGCCGCTGCCAGATGCTCTGGGGTCGGCCTCGGACTCGGAGGCGAAGCGCGCCCGCCGTCCTTGCGCCCATGCAATGTAACTGGAAGATCCTCGCCCGTCTATTTCCTTTCCCGACATCAAGTTGTTTTTGTTGATGTCGTCTGTTGTCTTGCAGCGCCGCTCCCCAAAGCCGTGCCCCGCTGGTGGCGCCGAGGAAGGTGCTGCGAGCGTCGTCCACCTCCGCGGGGCGGACCGCGGCCCCGCTGACGGCAAGAGGTGGCGTTGCCGGGGAAACCGCGGAGCCTGCCGCCGGGGGGGGGGGGGGGGGGGGGGCTCCTACGACGGCAACCGGCAGGGAGGTGCCGCGGCCGGGCACGAGGCAGGGTCCGGCCCCTGCCCCGCCCTCTGCCTCCTCGGCGGACCCCGCGGGACGGGGGATTGCCCCCGGGGGCCCTCGGATCGAGGAGGTGATAAACCTCGATGACGAGGCGGAGGAGGAGCATGCTGCTCCGACGGCGGCAACGGAGACGGAGGGGTCCGCCCCCGTGGCTACGACTGGTACGGCGGCGGCAGAGGAGGCGAGGACGCTCGCCCCGGCGGCCGCAGCAGAGGCAGCGGCGACGGCACCGCGATCATTCGCCCGGGACGCCATGGCGGGGGCGACGATGGCGGCAGAGGAGGAGGTGCCTGCTCCGGCGGCCGCAACGGGGGAGGGGACGCTTGCCCCGGTGATCGCGGCGGAGACCGTGGCGGCGGCGGGCGAGTCGGGACGCGCGTCGGCGCCGACAGCTGCCGCGGTAACCTCAACAGGGACGGTGGCGCACGCGGCGGAGCCGTCGTCGAGGCCAGCGGCATCCGTGGTGGCCGTGCTTGCTCCTGCGGCGGCCTCGGGGACAGAGGAGCCGGGGGCGGCCGGAGCGGCCTCTGTCCCTGCTTCGGTTCGTCCCGTTCCCGAGGCGTGGAGTGGGGCTAGGACCACCCTGCGCTGGACGTCTGGCGATGACCCGCAGGGGCCCCTGCTCACGCTGGATGACGCCGAGGAGTGGGGGAAGTGGCGGACAGTGCAGGGCATGCTTGACAGCGCCCGTGCTGCCCTATCTTCTTTGGTGGGGGAGTTGGACGGCGTTGTCACTCCCGTTGGTCAGGTATGACGTTCTTCCTGGTGATTACTTTCCTCCCTCCGCTCTGTTGCTGAATGGGGATTGCTTTGCAGGCCCTCCAGGAGTGCTGCCGGGGGAAGTCCGATTTCCTTCGGCTCGGGCAAGAGTGCCTCTCCGCGGAGAGGCAGCGAACCAAGGAGCTGGCCGCGCAGGTTGCCGCCGCCCAGCAAGTCATCGACAACCTGTGAGGGCGTGAGCAGCGGACCGAGGAGTTGGCCGCGCAGGTTGCCGCCGCCCAGCAAGTCATCGATGACCTGCGAAGGCGCGAGCAGGTGGCGCAGGATGAGCTCCAGGCCGCCGTCGAGCAAGCCTACCTTGACCGCGTGGACTTCCAGGCCGTTGTCGAGAAGGCCCGTCTTGATGCCGCGGAGCTCGTTCGGGTGAAGGAGGAGCATGAAGCCCTTCAGAAGACCGTCGAGCGCATCTGCCACGAGCGGCAGCAGGCTTGGCAGGACCAGGAGCTCGAGGCGACCCGGAGGGTCGAGGCCGAGAAGATGGTGGCCGACCTCGGGACGGAGGTTGGTCAGCTTCAGACCGCCGCGACCGCGCTGAAGGCTCAGTCCCAGGGTAAGGCTCTTCTTGTCTTTCTGCCTTTGTTGTGTTGAGGCGGTTTCTGATTCGGCGGGTTTTTCTGGACAGGTCTTGCGAATGAAGTTGACCGGCTGAAGAGGGCCCTCGACATGGAGCGCGTCGAGCACGACAGCCTGCGGGACGCGGTCCGTGTCATCTGCGACGGCCTCGGCGTGGTCCAGGGGGAAGGGACGAGCTCGCTAGCGGCTCGTGCCCTCGGGGTGTACCAGCGGGCCCGCGAGATCGCCCGGGAGGCGCTTCACGTCTGCGTGAAGCGAGCTTTCGGCGTCTTTGGGTCCCATTACATCGGCCTCAATTTTGCCGTGATGGGCGAAGGATATGCCCCCGGGTACTCCGAGGCTGAGCTGGACGAGATCGATGCGTCGGTGCTCGACCCAGCGGAAGCCTTGGCGAAGCTCCTGGAGGATGAGGCCGTCCCACCGGAAAACCCATGAACGGGCAGGCTGCATCGGGCTCAGATGCCCCAGCGTGTAAGTACATTAGGGAATTTTGAACTTGTTTTTGCAATGGCCGCAGGGGCCTTTTCTGTAATTTATCGAAAGACACTTTCGATCCCCTTCCTTGCCTTTTGAATTTGGAAAGTTTAGAGTGCGGGTCGGACGCGTCAGTAAGCGCTGATGAGCGATAGTACCGTAGCCGCTGGGGCGTAGGTTTTTTCGCAGTCCGATCAGTCTTGCCTGGGTGTCGTTTGCGCACTCCTCCCTTTTCACGCCCAAACGTTTAGGAAGGGGGTCGGCTCGGAGAAAAGCTGTTTGAGAAGACCTCGGGTGACTTGGGCCAGAGCCCCTGATAGCCCCCGAGGGATATGCGACCCTGAGGTAGGGTCAGGGTCGGATATCCCTGAGCTCGTGATGAGACTCAAATGAGGTCGACTCAAAACTGCCTTTCTCCATGGACTAGAAAATTACAGAAATGTGTGTGCCCAAACTTGGAAACAGAATTTAAGGGTAGAAGCGTCTTAGCTGTTCTATGTTCCAAGCGTTGCTGAAGATCTGCCCGTTGGGGGTCGCCAGCTTGTACATTCCTGGTCGCAGCACTTGGGCGACGATGAAAGGACCTTCCCATGGAGGTGTCAGCTTGTGCCAACCCCTGTTGTCCTGGACGAGGCGAAGCACCAGGTCGCCGACGTTGAAGGCTCGGCCTTGCACCTTGCGACTGTGGTGTCGTCGTAAGGCCTGCTGGTACTTGGCCGAGTGTAGAAGGGCCACATCGCACGCTTCATCGAGCTGGTCTTGTGCATCTTCGAGTGAAGCCTGGTTCCCTTGTTCGTCATACGCCTTGACCCTCGGCGATCCGTACTCCAGGTCGGTGGGCAGGATTGCCTCAGACCCGTAGACCATGAAGAATGGGGTGAAGCCCGTCGCCCTGCTGGGGGTTGTCCTCAGGCTCCATAGGACCGCGGGGAGCTCCGCGACCCACCGGCCGCCGAACTTTTTGAGGCGGTCGAAGACCCTGGAGTATCATGCCGTTGGCTCGTTCAACCTGCCCATTCGTGCGGGGGTGCGCCACGGCCGACCAATCCACTCGGATGTGGTGGTCGTTGCAGAACCGGAGGAATTTCTTCCCGTGAACTGCGTGCCGTTGTCCGTGATGATGGAGTTGGGGACTCCAAAGCGATGGACGATGTCGGTAAAGAACCACGCCGCCTGTTCAGACGTGATCTGCGCGACCGGTCGTGCCTCGATCCACTTAGAGAACTTGTCGATGGCGACAAGCAAGTGGGTGAAGCCCCCGGGCGCTTTCTTGAAGGGCCCTACAAGGTCTAGTCCCCAGACCGCAAAGGGCCATGTGATGGGGATGGTCTGGAGCGCCTGTGCGGGCAGATGAGTTTGGCGCACGAAAAATTGGCACCCTTCACAGGTGCGGACCACGTGGGTGATATCGGCGACTGCCGTCGGGCAGTAGAAGCCCTATCGGAAGGTGTTCCCGACGAGGGTTCTTGGCGCGGCGTGGTGGCTGCAGGCTCCTGCGTGGATGTCCTGAATCAGCGCCTTTCCTTGCTCGATCGGGATGCAGCGCTGGATGATGCCGGTGTGGCTCCGCTTGTAGAGCTCCTAGTCGATGATGATGAATGATTTGGCGCGGCGCGCAAATCTTCGTGCCTCCGTCTTGTCCGTTGGGAGCGTCCCGCGGATGAGGTAGTTGTGATACGGGGCTCTCCAGTCAGGCGGGGGGTCGGGCCCCGCAGCTGGGTTCGCGTCAATTTCCATGATCTCGGGGTAGGAGGGGTCGACCTCCAAGCCCAGGCCAGACGGGGCATGGACTACTTCGCCTGGGTCGGCACCCGAGCCCGGGACAGGTGGCGCGTCGCCGACCTTTCCCGGTTCCTGATAACGGACCGAGGGCTCGAACTGATCGCTGATGAAGACGCCGTCGGGTACGGGCTTTCGGCCGGATATCGCCTTCGCCAGTTCGTCGGCGGCCTCGTTGAAACGTCTTGCGACGTTGTTGAGCTCTAGTTCGTTGAACTTGTCCTCGAGTTTGCGGACCTCGTTGCAATAAGCTGCCATCTTGGGGTAGTGGCAGCTCCACTACTTCATGACTTGCTCGACGACTAGCTGGGAGTCGCCTCGGACGTCCAGCCGTCGGATGCCCAGCTCGATGGCGATGCGAAGCCCGTTGAGGAGAGCCTCATACTCAGCGACATTATTAGATGCGGGAAACTAGAGGCGGATCATGTACCTCATGCGGACGCCGAGAGGGGAGATGAAGACTAGGCCCGCTCCGGCGCGAGCCTTCATCAATGACCCGTCGAAGTGCATTGTCCAGTACTCCTGCTTCTCCGGCGCCGATGGCGTCTGGATCTCTGTCCACTCTGCTACGAAATCGGCGAGTACCTGGGATTTGATGGCGGTGCGGGGGGCATAGGTGATGCCTTGGCCACGAGCTCGGGCACCCACTTCGCGATCTGTCCCGTGGCGTCCTGGTTCCGGACCACCTCGCCGAGGGGGAACGACGAGACGACCATCACCGGGTGGGAGGTGAAGTAATGGTGCAGCTTCCTCTTCGTGATGAGGACAGCGTAGATGAGCTTCTGGATCTGCGGGTATCGCGCCTTGGACTCGGACAAAACCTCGCTCACGAAGTAGACTGGGCGCTGTACCTTGAGGTTGTGTCCCTCCTCCTCTCGCTCTACCACCAGAGCTGCGCTTACCACCGGGGTGGTCGCCGCGATGTAAAGCAGGAGGGGTTCCCCGTCGGTTGGTGGGACTAGGACCGGGGCTTTCGTCAGGAGGTCCTTGAGCCGGTCAAGTGCCTCCTGGGCCTCGGTGGTCCACTCGAAGTGGTCGGTCTTCTTCAAGAGTCGGTAGAGGGGGAGCCCCCGTTCGCCGAGACGCGAGATGAAGCGACTCAGGGCCGCCAGGCATCCCGTAATGCGCTGGACTCCATTTATGTTTCGAATCGGCCCCATGTCGCTGATGGCCGCTATCTTCTCCGGATTGGCTTCGATGCCGCGCACGGAGACGATGAAACCCAACAGCATACCCCTTGGAACCCCAAAAACGCACTTCTCAGGGTTCAGCTTGATGCACTTGTCTCTCAGCCTCTCGAAGGCTAGCTCGAGGTTGGGGATGAGCTAGTCGCCCTTCTTGGACATGACCACGATGTCGTCCACGTAAGCCTCAACGGTCCGCCCGATGAGGTCCCCAAAACACTTGAGCATACATCGCTGGAATGTAGCCCCCGTGTTTTTGAGGCCGAATGGCATCTTGACGTAGCAATAGGGACCGAAAGGGGTGATGAAAGAGGTCGCGAGCTGGTCGGACTCTTTCATCGCGATTTGATGATAGCCGGAATACGCGTCAAGGAAGCTGAGGGTCTCGCATCCGGCGGTCGAGTTGACTATCTGGTCAATGCGCGGCAAAGGAAACGGATCCTTTGGGCACGCATTGTTGAGACCGGTGTAGTCAACACACATTCGCCATTTCCCATTCTTTTTTCGTACAAGAACGGGATTAGCTAGCCACTCGGGGTGGTACACTTCCTTGATGAATCCGGCCGCCAAAAGCTTCTGGAGCTCCTCGCCGATGGCCTTGCGCCTCTCCTCGTCGAAGCGGCGCAAACCTTGCTTTACTGGCTTGGAGCCGGCCTTGATGTTCAAGGAATGCTCGGCGACTTCCCTCGGAATCCGGGCATATCTGAGGGTTTCCACACGAAGACATCGATGTTCGCGCGGAGGAACTCTACAAGCGCGCTTTCCTATTTGGGAGATAGGCTAGCACTGATCCGGACGGTCTGGCTGTCGGAACTGCTTGGGTTGAGGGGGACCACCTTGACGCCTTCGGTGGCCTCAAAGGAGGTGGGCGACTGCTTGGAGTCGGGCCGACCCTCGGCGCTCTCCGCGAGCTGGACCGCCGGACCCTCCGTGACGGTGATGGCCGCGGCGTACTCGCAGCATTCTACATCGCACTCGTACGCCTTCTGGAAGGACGTGCCGACGGTGATGACCCCGTTGGTCCCCGGCAGCTTGAGCTTGAGGTAGGTGTAGTTGGGGATGGCCATGAACTTGGTGTAGCTTGGCCGCCCCAAGATGGCATGGTAGGTTCCACGGAAGCCTACCACCTCGAAGGTGAGGATCTCCTTCCTGTAGTTGGACGGAGTTCCGAAAGTGACGGGCAGGTCGATCTGCCCGAGAGGCATTGCCTGCTTCCCCGGCACGATGCCGTGGAACAGCGCCTTGCTGGGGCGGAGGCGGGAGCGGTCGATCCCCATGGCATCGAGAGTCTCGACGTGGAGGATGTTGAGGCCGCTGCCTCCATCCATGAGCACCTTGGTGAGGCGCGTCGTGCCGACGATGGGATAGACGATGAGGGGGTAGCGCCCTGGCTGCAGGACGCGCCCCGGGTGGTCGGACCTGTCGAAGGTGATGGAGGATCCCGACCAGTCGAGGAAGGCCGGCGTCGCAAGCTCCGCCGCGTAGACCTCGCGGCGTTCCAGCTTCCGGCGGCGTCTGGAATCATAAGCCGCCAGTCCGCCAAAGATCATGAAGCAGCCGTCCACCTTGGGGAAGCCGTCTTCCTTCTCTCCATCGTCCTTCTTCTCCTCGTCGGGCCTCCGCCTTCGGTCGCCCTTCACCGGGTTGCCTGCAAAGTACCTCTTCATGAGGTTGCAGTCCTTGTAGGCGTGCTTCGCGGGGAACTCGTGGTTTGGGCACGGTCCCTCGAGCAGCTTGTCGAAGAAGCCGGGGTGCCCCCCGGGGGCAGCTGACCCCGCTTGCGCTCAGCAGCCGCCTCGAGGGGCGCCTCGCGCCGCTGCTTGTTCTTCTTCTTCTGCGGACGGTTGGAGGTGCCTTCGTCGGCGTCCTCCTTCCGCTTCACCTCGCCCTTGGAGCGGTCGAAGATTGCTCCAACGGCCTCCTCGCCCGAGGCGAAGCTGGTGGCGATGTTGAGGAGGTCCTCCGTGGTCTGCGGGCCTTGGCGCCCTAGTTCGTGAACGAGGGGTTGGCAGGAAGTTCCCGCCAGGAAGGCCCCTATGACGTCGGCGTCCGCGACGTTGGAGAGCTCGGTGCGCTTCCTGGAGAAACGTTGGATGTAGTCCTGGAGAGACTCACCCGACACCTGGCGGCAGCTATGGAGATCCCAGGAATTGCCAGGGCGCATGTACGTTCCCTGGAAGTTTCCCACGAATATCTCCCTCAGGTCGTTCCAACTGCGGATCCGTCCTGAGGGGATATGTTCCAGCCAGGCTCGCGCTGAGTCGGCTAGAAAAAGTGGGAGGTTGCGGATGATGAACAGGTCATTGTCCGCCCCACCGGCCTAACATGCAAGCCGGTAGTCACTGAGCCATAGCCCGGGGTTCATTTCCCCGGAATACTTGGCCACGTTGGTTGGCTGCCTGAAGCGCGGCGGGAACGACGCGTTCAAGATGCGCGTGGAGAAAGCCCGGGGCCCCGCTGGGTCGGGGCTTGGGCTGCGGTCTTCCTCGCTGTCGTAGTGACCGCCACGGTGGACGTGGTAGCCGCGGTCCACCCCCTCCTCCCTGTACGCGCGGGAGCACCTCCGCGCGTCCCGGGTGTCGCGGGCATCGCGGATGGGACCGACGCGCCGGTGAACGGATGGGGCCCCGCCTCCTGCGGGTGGCGACGTCCGTCGAGCGAGCACGGCCTGGTTCGCCCGGGGAGGAGGTTGGTGGACAGACCCCCACCCCCCGCCTCTCAGTGGGCGCGGTGGGGGCTGCCCCGCTGGTGTTTTTCCCGCGTCGCCGGGACGCGGAGCTCTCCGCCTGCTGAACGGCGGCGCACTCGAGCAGGTCGCGCATCTCTTTGTGCGCCTGGCGTTCTTCGGGCGTCTCCGGCTCGAGGAGTCGTCGAAGTAGGGCCGCCGCTGCGGCGATGTTCTGGCTGGCGCGGGCGAAGAGCTGGGGGCGATCTTCGTCTGCGCAGATACGTTGCTGGACATCGCGCGCTCGCAGTCGCGCCCCGCCCTCGTTGCGGGGGTGCTCAACCTCCTTGTGGGGCGCTACGCGCGCCTCTGGTTGTCGTGGTCGCACCGGGGCCTGGGCAAGGGCTCCCGTCGTGGCCGCGGCGCGCGGTTGGGGAGTTCGCTGCCTCCTTCCGGCGCCGTCGCCGTTGGATCCCTCGGAGTGCACGTCGGCCATGAAGCACTCACGCGAGGGGTGGTGGCTCCTGCTGCTGGAGCCGGTGTCGGAGATCGCCCCCGTCGCGCCCGCGAGCTCGTTGCTCGCGGGCGGCGCGGTCATGGATCGCGCTAGGGAACGACCGTAGGCTGCCGCAGCGTTGCGCAGCCCGAAGAGCCGTCCCGCCGAAGGAGACCCCCCGGCGCGCACTCGGCTGCTCGCCACCACCCTGGCGGCGAAGCCAGAGGTGATGAGGCGAGTGGGTGAGGCGAGGAGAGGGATCAAATCGATCCCCTCCTCGGTGGCGAGGAAGCCCAGGCTCCCAAAGCGGACCAAGGAGCCCGGAGCGAAGCTGGCGTCGTGGCTGGCCATCTGAAGCCGGTGATGTACGCGCAAAGGTCCCCTACCTGGCGCGCCAACTGTCGTTGTCAAGATTGGTGGATCAAGACTTAGACCAGTAAATTTCTTTTATGCGCGTACGACTCCAGATGGTTGCGCGGGTGACACGGGATTTAGACTGGTTCGGGCAAGAAGAAGCCCTACGTCCAGTATGGGATGCTGCTCGTGTTGCCCACGCGGATTCTGCAGTAGGGGTTACAAAAGGGCGAGAGAGGGAGCCGGTCCCAAGTCTCTTGGGTGTGCACTGAAGCCCTAATGGAGGGAGTGTGTTCTTCTCGCCGGGGAAGAAGGAGCCCATGCAAGAGAGTATGAGTGTGAGCGTGTGAGAGTCTAAATCCCCCCCCCCCCCCCCGCCCTCGTGTCTCGGCCCCTGGCCTTCCCTTTATAGTACAAGAGGGGCGACCGGGTTACATGTGAGACGGGCGAAGGGAGGAAGAGAGAGAGAGAGAGAGAGAGAGAGAGAGAGAGAGAGAGAGAGAGAGCAGGCGTAGAGTCCAAGGGGAAGATTCGAGCCCCCTGGACGCCATGGCCGGCTTCAGCTTTCGGCTTCGTCAGATGGCCTCCTCCGATCTTGTCGCTGATCTCCTCGGGGGCCGGTGCCGGCGGGCGTGCGTGATGATGGCGTCGGTCGTGGCCTCCGTCCCGTCGGGTCAGACGGCTGCCCCTGGCTGCCCCTGTTATCCTGCAGGCGGCCTGCGCAGCGCGGGCGTCCCGTCCCTATCGCCGAATTCGCGGGGCGCGAGGACGGGTAGGTGGGCGCGAGGACGGTCAGACGTGCTCCTGTGCCAGGCGACGCAGGTCATGAGTGCCTGACGGCGAATCAGGGAGGACTGCGCCACTGTGGCGTGCGCTGCGCGGTCGCGGGCGGGTAGGTGTGACGGGTCACGTCAGGAGCGTGGGCGCCTTTCTGCGCGCCCGAGCCTTGGCGCATTTATGGCGAAGCTGGCGGGGGACCCACGTGATCAGCGCTCGCATCTTCCGGCCTGCGCCCGAGGCTGTTGGTCGGGCGAAGCGGAGCGCTTCCCTCCCATGTTGGGCTGACGGCGGTCGCTGTCACCGCAGGTGGGCCCGGGCATCCATGATCGTCGCCGTGATGGTCATTAGGCGATCGTTCACATTTCCCTCTGACAATATTTATCCTGAATAAAAATGGATTATATGTATGGCGTTCCTGATGCCCAGTTTTATTTTTCATTGTAAAATGATTTGTTTGGGTACATGTGAAGTAAACTAATTATTTGGCACGGATTTATGTTTGCAACTGTGAGTGTTACAACTTAACAATATTGGAGTAAATATTAACACTAAACAAAAAAGATAAATTTATACCATTCTTGATTCTCTGCTTTTGTCCGATACTGTTTGTCGCCATGAAAATTTGGAACGGATGAGATCAATTGAAGTTGAGGAATATATACATATATATCATCATAAACAAGCGCCATTGTGCAATAAAGGCATACATCTTGCAATGTCCATATTTATCCTGACATCCATCTGTAATTAATTAATACTTATAATAATAACTCCAGATAGATTTCTTTAACCATGAACAGCAATGAATTTTCCCCCTTTTGGGGTATTATTCATCACCATAGAGACAGCTAGGAGCAAAACAACTAGTCACACAAGTATATTGAGCCTTGGGCGGTACTTGCTTGTTTTTTCTTGAGTTAGTTGCTCGAAAATTAAAATTTTTATATATCATAAATTAAGTTCCAGGTGATCTGTTTGGACATTGCGCGGCTTAATTCGCCTTCTGCCACTTGTGTGGTATGAAGTAATGAAAATGCCTCAAGAACAAACGAAGAAGTGCATGCTAGAAGGGTGAGAAGGAAAAATGCACACCAGATATGACTTTGAAACCAAGCACTAGTCCATATTTCGATCGCTATCGAAATGTCCATTATTAATGGTTTCTATATATTGATGCTGCTTGATCATGTCCGGCTAGCAATGGCCATTTCTAGATGGACAAAAATTAAGGCGGGAGGATATGCTAGCTAGCCCATGCATTTGAATGAAACCAGCTCGGACGTACCAATGCCGGCGATCTTGCAAATCCTGGCTCGTAACTTGTTTCCATTTCACGGCCATGGCTCCAATCTCCATCCTTTCCTTCCACAGGGCTATAAAACCACCACCCAAACTCCATTCCTTTCAAACCGCACCAATCCCCCAACCATATATTTCCCCTTTGTTGATCTTGCAGGGCCCGGCATGGCTCGCAAGAAGGTGACCCTGCAGTGGATCGCCAACGACTCGACCCGGCGCGCGACGTTCAAGAAGCGGCGCAAGGGCCTGATGAAGAAGGCGAGCGAGCTGGCGACGCTGTGCGACGTGGACGCGTGCGTGGTGGTGTACGGCGAGGGCGAGTCGCAGCCGGAGGTGTGGCCGGACGTGGCCACGGTGGCGCAGGTGCTGGCGCGCTTCAAGGCGATGCCGGAGCTGGACCAGTGCAAGAAGATGATGGACATGGAGGGCTTCCTGAACCAGCGCATCGAGAAGCTCCGGGAGCAGCTGCACAAGGCGCAGCGCGAGAACCGCGAGCGCGAGACCACGATCCTGCTACAGGACGCCATCGCCGGGCGCCGCCCGGGGGGCCTCGCGGGCCTCTCCGTCGAGGAGATCGCCAGCCTCGGGTGGATGGTGGAGAACCGCCTCCACGCCGTCAGGAACGCCATGGAGCGCCTCCAGGGGAAGGGGCAGGAGGCCCCGGCTGCGGCGGCGACGGCGCTGCAGCTGCAGCTGCCGCAGGTGGGCGGCCTCCCGCTGGCGACTTACGCCGGCCACCGGGACGTGATGATGCAGGCGCCACCGCACCCGCAGGGGGCCTGGCTGATGGAGGTGGCCAGGGCCGGAGGCGACCTCGGCGCGCTGGTCTACAGCGGCTTCGGCGGTGGGCGCGGGAGCTTCGCTGGAGGCGCCGCCGCCGGCACCTCCAACGCCGCCGCCGGGGCAGAAATGCTGCCGCCGCAGCTGGGCAACATGGGTGCCGGGTTCGCGTGGGCTGATCCTGCCGGTCTCTCTTTCCCTCCCATGTAGGGAGGCGCCCCGCATCGCATCGTCGTCGAGTGCATGCCTACCTACCGGCCCTGCTAGAAAAATTACCTAGACTTTGTAATAGGATATATATAGATACAGGTATAGCTAATTATTATTAAGGATAGTCCTGTACACGTTGCCGAACTTTTTTACTCAAATGGTTGCAGATACGTATAAAACCTCCAAGGACTAGCTAGCTCCTCGAATGAGAATTACCATACCATAGTGCAATGTAGATGTCCGTACCGAAACCACCATGCATAACATTTTGTATCTCCTTAATTATGTCTCCTCTTATGGTAGAACCCAATTTTATTGTAAAATTGAAGGATTTTCTGAAGCCTTCGCTCGATAATCCTTAGATGAGACATGGTAGAAAATGTAAAATTTCAAAAAAATATAAAAGAAAACTTAGTGGTAATTCAAGGCCCCACATTAATCATCAGAGGCAATTATGCTTAAAATATAAAGAAATTCCAAAAAAGAATCATAACACATGTGGTTGTTTATCATCTGCAAAACCTAGAGCAGTAGATGTTATTAGACTCCGATCCATAATCTCTAGGGCCAAGTAGGATCATGTATCCCTTCCGGATGACGCAAAGACTTGAGATGTATCTAAACAAATAATAGCTTGTGTCATACTATATATAAGATAAAATAAAAGGAAGAGAAAAGGAAAAAAGAAACCAATAGGGGAATAATGCGCTCATGCGAGAGAACATACTTGTTTATTTGCATTAGTTGCCTCTTACATATGCTTATGTGCAATGTGACATGCTTTCAGTAGTGCTGTGTGGTGTGTGCTCAATGCAATATATGACACTATTGACCATATATATTTGAAAATAATGTGAACTATGGTATTATATCCACAATATATACTTGATAATCCTATGAGCTAATGAACAAAAAAAATGCAATTTTGTGACATGTGACATAGTTGGCATTGCCGGGCGGACACATGAAATCCATACCATCCATCCCTTTGGTCATACGAGTGGGGGCTTAGCTATTGTTATCCTACCATATGATTTTTTGAGTGTGTTTAGCAATCAATTTATTTGTTAAGAGGAGAGTTAATGAAATGAAATGTGTCTCCAGATTTAATTCAGGATTCAATATAAGATCTTTGTCTGATTATATATTGAATATGCAAGTAGTTATCTCTATTACAAAAAAAAATGATGGCACAAAATTTAGTTACCTGGCAAAAGTGTATTCCCAATTGAATCCATGATGCCTTTTCCTTACTTTGAGATGTTAAGATTCAGTATAGTAATTATTGCGGTGTGACACCGTGGTATGGGCCAATTCATGTTGTTTTACTTTAGTACTCCCACCGGCCTCTGTTCTAAAATGTAGGTTATTTTAGTTTTTTAAGATTCATAGTATTTTCTATGTACCTAGATACAATGTGCATAGCAAAATCTATGTACCTAGGTATATTTTTTTAGTGTCATTAGCAATCAATTTTATCTATTGATCAGAGGAACATGCAATGGAATTCAATGTGCTTTCGCTATATGTCATTCAGGATCTTGTGAATTTTTTTGAACCTGCAAGGAGCTAGCACAAACAGAGAAACACGATTAATGGAGGCACAAGACATCAGTTTTACCTGGCAAATATGCATTTGCATTTCGATCAATACTATCTTTATTCGTTGCTTTTTAGATTTTAAGATTCAATTAAATATTGCAGTGCAACACACAGTGGTATGGGTCAAATCATGATATTTTAGGACTACCATAAAAAATTTTTTTTTTGCGAAATAAGGATCTCTAACCCACCAGTGGTTAGAGCAACCGAGTAGCATCCCGTCAGTGTAGATTTGACTCCTCGTAGGAGCCAATTAGAAACAAAACTAGATTAAATAGGTAGGAGCCTTCCTGCTGACTTTGATAAAAACAGTTTCCTCTTTTTGTTACAAATCGAGTGGTTTTCACTAAACAAATAAAGGAATAGATATATGTCTATGAGCACAATGGAAACAAGAGTGCAACATTTCATTATTTTGCAACATCAAATTTTCTTTGACGATAACAAATTTGAGACAGGATACACTACTACGAAAAACAATTTTAGGGGCGGATAAAAACGTATTTTTAGGAGCGGGTGCGGTATCCGCCCCTAATTCTCGCAGCTAAAAATAAAATTTTTAGGGATAGGGAACATGTCCGCCCCTAAAAATCATTTGTAGGGGCGGGTCACGCCGTGACCCATCCCTAAATCGATTTCTAGGGGCGGGTCATGCCATGAACCGCCCCTACAAATCGGTGTCTAGAAAATAAAAAAGTCAAAAAAATTAAAAATAGCAAAATAAAAAAGAAAAAATATTCCAACCAACCAGCCACCACAAGCCCCTATACTATCCAGGTATAATTTTTTTTATGAAATATACACACTTGCATCACCCGGGGTTCCAACCGCATACCACATACCTCGCGCGTACCTTCCTTTTCAGTATACTATACAGTCACTTGTAACTCTATGTGGTATGATATTCTTTTATATTAAATCTAAAATTGATTTGTAGGGGCGGGTGACGCCACCACCCGCCCCTAAAAATCATTTCTATGGCCGGTGACGCCACCACCCGCTCCTAAAAATATTTTTCAATTTTATTCCAAAAATTCATTTAAATCTTTACATATAGAAAAATAAATAAAAAAGTGAAACTTCTACACTATGGTTATTATGAACTATATATAAAAAAAGTATGTCAAGTATACTTCAATGTATATAAAGGTTAAGGTTGTTGAAATCTCAAAGTATGACTTGAGTTGTATGAGATACTATATAGTCGTAGCCATATGTAGGTTCATAATACTCGTAGCCATATGTAGGTTCATAATAACTTTTTGGACCATTAAATGACCTTAAATGAAAAAGTTATTAACTACAAGTTTTAGATCTCGTCATTCTCTACAATTTTGATATAAAGTTTGACTTCATCCGAGATTATATAAAAAAGTTATGAAATTGTTTTGTGTGGAACCATTTGTAGGTACGGGTCATGCCATCATTCGCCCCTAAAAGTACATTTTTAGCGACGTACGGGTGACATCATCACCCGCCCCTGGAAATGCCACCATCTTCAGGTGCGGGTGATGCCATGACCCATCCCTATAAATGATGTCTATTTGTAGGGGCGGGTGATGGCGTAATCCGCCCCCTAAAAATACCCCTAAAAATACTTTTCTAGGGGCGGGTCGGATGCCACAGTACTCCCGCTCTATTTGTAGGAGCGGGTTATATTTTGAACCGTCTCTAGAAAAAATACAGAACGTTGCTACAAATCAATTTTTATTAGTAATAACATTGCTAATAATCATGGTGCTGATAGGAAAGAAAAGCACCCAAATGCTTATTATTGCGTGGTCCCAACAGGAGGCCTTGACGACGGTGCCTTAGGCCCTTAACCATTTTCTTTCAGAAGAAAATCTGGATTAATTCCATCCCCGGCCGACTTTTGTGGCCGCATCACTACCGGAAACTGGCTTTTTAATGTGTTCCTGATAGTTTGCCGTGTGCTTTCTATCGGGCACACGTGTGCTAAGATGAAATCACACGGCAAAGTTCTAGCACACAGTAAAAATGACTTTGCCGTGTATTTTTTTTAGCACACGGTATACTTTTTAGTTTGCTGTGTGCTTTTTTTGGCACACAGCAAAGTAATAAATTTGTTCATGTGCTTTTATTTGCACACGACAAAGTAATAAATTTTTTTTCTCTTCTCACCTCGAAACTTTTGCTACTCTTCACATACAACATGTGGTACTTCATGTTACAGTTTGGTACATTTTCATATTTATTTGCTATATTTAACTAATTAATTGTATTTCAAGCATTTTTTTGTATCAAGTCAAATTTGAACTGCAAGTGATTCAAATAATAGAATAAAATGAGTGGAAAAATAATATTCACCTTATTTAACCTAGTTTGAGGCCTTACCCATCAAATAAAAAGAAACTTCGAACATATTGTCCAGGAAACACGACAACGAACGTGAGGCCGAATCGTTTTAAAATTCTATAAAAAGCAAACGAAGTCTGAAAATCATAAGATTTGTCATGATATCATGATTTCATACGCGGTGGCTAAGGTAAAAATTGAGAAAGTTTCGCACAAGTTATCACGTACGCTCCTTACACATCGAAGCATCTCCGGATAAAATCCACGGAGTTGTGAAGGAGTCGTTCAGATTTCGAGTCAAAGTGATGGTCGAATTAGGGTTTGACTACAAAACTTTCTGTATATTCAATAGACAATTTAGATTGTTTCTTGCCAAATTTTGGTTATTTTTCGGAGTTATTTGATAATTTTAATTTTTTTTGCAATTAATCAATATGATGTGATATACATTGAAATTGAGCTATGACTGTTTGAAATAATAGATTTTTTCGCATAGAATCATCTAACATGAATTGTTGAGTCATTTTGGCAAGGTAAAAATTTGACAAAGTTATGCAAATCTGAAATAGTGGAACAAGTTAAATGATAAAAAAATTGTAAGCTTTGTCGTATGCCAGATCGAGGCACACGACAAGATCTGGCACACGGCAAAGTGAGATTCGAATTTTGTAAACGATCTCGGATGGGGAAACGGCCAAAATAAAAGTTGTAGATCTCGAAAAGTTATGAAACTTTGTAGTTGATAACTTTTTGATTTGAATTTGTTTAGGGCCTCAAATAAGCAATTTACACTCGGTTTAGCATAATATGTGGGGAAAGAAAATGGAGTATACACACAAGTGAGAGTGTGGTGTCGTGGTGGAGGAGGATACACGCGAGGGGGAGGTCGCGGGTTTGAGTCCCGCCAACCGCGTAGCGTGCGAATTGTGCGCGAAAAATATCATGACTTGCAACTTTGATGGAGACGGGCGGGCATTGGCCGGCTGGTGGGGCCCTTCCTTGATTAAATTATTTTTACCATTTATTTCAGGGTTTTTCGGATTTAAATTTTGCCTAGTGTTATATTTTGCCGAGCACCATATTTGCCGTGTGTCCGAAAAAAGGCCCACGGTAAAAGTGGCTTTGCCGTGTGCTCTTTGCTATGTGTATTATAGTCTTTGCCATGTGCCCGGGCACACGGCAAACTACTGGAATCCCCGTAGTGCATCTTCTCTTTGGTCCTTTACTAATGTTGTAATGTTGTTGATCGAGCTTGCCGATCGATTTAGCACGTTCTGCGAAGTTTACCATCGCCACTTCTCGATCCGGCCGCATCCCCACGAGACAGACAGACAGTCGAGAACGAAGAAAGGGCCAAGAAATTTGGAGCGACCGATGCTAGCTCTGCCCCGGGATAGGATATGCTGCCACTTGGGCGGCAACGGCAGGAGCTAGCAGCGCAAGGGCAGTACATTATATTCCCACTGCATAGATAATTAACGATTATATTCCGCCGCTGTACGTTACTAGCAATCAGCTAACCAAGTGCCATTGAGCAAACGGCAAGGCATCAGACAGTACTAGGCAGACAGCTACGGCGGAACTGTATCCCGGTCGAGACAAAGAGAAGAACTGAGCAAAGGAAGGTTGGGGAGCGAGGTTGTTACTATCACCAACAATTTTAAATAAAACATCCGTCTTGGTTTACCGTGTAAGGCGGAGTGCCCAGCCAGATCGGCTTCAATTCGTAATGGTTGGAATCTTGGGTTTGAACAATGGTTGGACGCTTTTCGCTAGTTTGAAAGACATATATAGAACAGAAAATTGAAGCTTTTTTTGCGAGGGAACAAGAAATTAAGATGAAAGTAGCGTTTGGATTTGCTAGTTCAAATAAAATCATGGTCATATGAACTTTCATATTTATCTCCATGTTCGGATTGTTTCAGTAAAACTTGATATCATTGTCTGGTTGAAGTTTTTTCCTGTCATTTGTGTAAATCTTATTTTGCGCATAATTGTCAGACACTTGTCGTACCTCATAACTCACAAGTGCATGCATCTTGTCGGGAAAGCATCTGCGGAATACAATTACAGGCACATGAGATACCTAATATTGATATGTTTAATGAAAGATCATGTTGACGTACACCAAGGAACTACATCCAGATAGGTTCGAAATCTTGGTGAACCTTATATGCAAAGGACTACAATTTCATTTTTTTTGCCATTTAAAAATAAAATAGGGATAATATTTTTCTCACCTCACATGTGGATATTATCTTTCCTTTTGTTTTTTCGAGTTCCTCTTGCTCTCTGCATCTCGTTCGTCTTGGTTTTATTACTTCTACTGTTTTAGTATAAATATCCACATTTGAGAAGAAAAAAGAATGATATGATTATTTGTTTTATTTCTTAGAAGAATGCATATTATCCGCCTTTTGAGGGATGGAATATCATTTCATTTCTTTAGAGGAACTATCATGTATTTTTTAGACAATTTATCATTTCTTTTACGACGACAGTTTTTTTTTTAGGAATTTTAGCGCCAAATAGCAGCGCGAACGCATTACATTTTAGGCCCAAGCCCAACACAAACACGAGTTCCACTCGAGTCAAACCGGCCGCCGGGCCCAGCTGCCTGCTTGCATCCCAGTCCGGTGGGCGGCGGCCGCTCCGGGCTCCGGCGCACCGCGCGCACGGCGGCGACCCGCAGACCGCGGTGTCAGTGCATAGCACTAGCCAGTTTGCCCGCCCGTCTCAGGCGCTGGATTTGCTGCGGTTCTCCCTCCGCACGATGGCGGCGGCGGCAGATCGGCGGCACGCGTTCTGGAGGATGGTCGAGCACTACGGCGCGCGCCGCCACAACAGTCGTCGCCGCGCCGGAGGTACGTCGTTCGCGGGATTCGGTACTGGAGAGAAGAACCCCGTCATGTGTCCACCATACTTTGTCCATTTCCAGGTGATACGATTGGGTGTCGTTGGCCGTTACCTGAACATTTGAGCAGTGTCGAATTGCCTAACATATTGCACATAATCTCTTTGATAATCCTTCTCTAGTCGGTTACCCACTTGATTTCTCTTAACTACTAGTACTACTTAACTGCCATGTTCTTCCTGCTCGTGATACGGAACAGCTCCAGAGCCACTTCTATCAGGGGCGTAGAATTCAGCCCAGCATTCCCCAATAGTGTTACCTCCGGGGCGTGCCCGATTGTCCTGACCAACCTGCACATCCATTCGAACCAAGTTAGGCTTTCAGGTGCTTTTGGCTGCTACCAGTGTGGAAGGGGAAAAGATTAGTAACTCACTTGTCTAATATTGGTATATGGAATAAATTTTTAAAACTATGTACGATATTGCTGTAAGTACTAACGAAATATATGTATTGCACATATATGTTTTTTCACGATGTGGTTTGTTCTAATGCACTATTCGTTTAGCCCATTTATATCGCCGATGTATCGACTTATACAGACTCTTGCAGTGCTACTTACATAGCAACCAATCAAATGCTTGTGCAGAAGCATTTGACAAAAGAGAAGATGAAAATTTGTTGTGAATAGCAAGCCCGCATGCTTGACAAGTCTTGATCGGAAGTTCCATTTTATTATGGAATTATGAAACCAAAATTATTTATGTTTAGTTACCTTTGTTTTGTCCTGCATTACTATCTAAGAATCTGATCATATATTCATATTATTCATGTAGCATCAACGCCCAACTCCGCTCCCTCCTGAACCAGCTGGTTTCTACAATGACATTGGTGCTTCTGTAGATATCCCACTTGATACTAAAAAGGTGGTTTAACTGCTTTAATTGTTTGAGTTAGCTATCATCTACAATTTTAGCTGTATGCGTAGGTTTTGTACTATCTTTCAATCATTCAGTAAAATTTCAAACTGACATATCCAACTGATGTTTGGTTCGATACTTCCACATTAAGCTAATAAATAGGTTTTGTACTTTATTTTGGTCAAACTTCTTGTTGATTCTTATTATTTCACCTACAAAGTCACTGAAAAAGAATGTGCACAAGTGCAGTATGTCGCAGTTTTGCAGGAAATAATTTAAAATTACAAAACTTGATTAAAAATCTAGAATATTCTATGCTTTCTATAAAAGCAGGGAAATCCTTTTTTGAAAGAAAAAATCTAGAATATTATAAATAATTTTGTCTTGCAACAAGTCATAAAATGGACAAAGAATTTTGAAGCCTGACAAAAAGGTTAGAAGTTAGGGTCGGGCCACAGAGGAGGGGTTAGTATTGCAGTTTTCCTTTTTCCTTAGCAGTTTTCCTCTAAGTTTCTTTCTTTTAATCCTAGTAGATCATTTTTATGATTTCATCTACATAATCCAGGACCTAAAGAAGAAGGAGAGAGAACTTATGGCTAAAGAGGCCGAGCTAAACAGGAGGGAACAGGTATATACTAGTTAAATCAATTATATGACCTTCCATTTACACATTTTTTTGTTATCAAGTATGCAATAATTTTACACAGTTTTGAACTTTACGATTTATTCTTCTCATCATATGTGTTATGTAACTTATGTTGGTTTCTCTAGGAAATAAAAAGAAGGGAAGAAGCTCTTGCAAGAGGTAGCTTTTATTTTATTTCATGCGCGTGCCATTTTAACTCTGAAATGTCCTATAATTTTATATTATCATTTGTCTTTTACATGCAGCTGGGGTCTTAATAGAGCCAAAAAACTGGCCACCATTCTTCCCCATCATTCATGTTGACATTTCAAATGATATACCTGTGCACTTGCAGCGAGTACAATATGTTTCTTTTGCATCACTTCTAGGTATGAGTCTAGGAAATGCACCAATTACTTGAAAATTCCCCTCTTTATGGATTACTGGATTTCAAAAGCACCTGGTGACTAATATTTTTGCACATTTCTCATGCAGGGTTGGTCATATGCCTCTTCTGGAACATTTTATGTGTAACTGGTGCTTGGATTACAGGGCATGGTATATTCAGGAAAAACTTTATGTGCTGCTAATAGTCAAACGATTTAAATCTGTTATTTCTGCTGTTTAGTTATTATATATGATCTTCCTTGCAGATCCTAGGATCTGGTTTCTAGCTGTCATATACTTCATTACTGGATGCCCTGGTGCCTACTTTTTATGGTACCGACCTCTTTATCATGCCATGAGGTACTGTGTTCGAACTTATCTTCCAAATTGTTTTACAAAGTTTCAGGATTTTATGAAGTATGTGATTAAATCCTTAACATTTGCCTCATATTGTAACACTTTCACCAGGAAGGATAGTGCTTTCAGCTATGGATGGTTCTTCCTATTCTACTTTGTAAGTTTTCTGTAAGAAAACATGCATTGTGATTGTTTTTATGGTCTACTTCTTCCATGGAGTAGCAAATCTGCTCATACTGCAGTTTCACATTGCCTTCTGCATATACGCTGCTGTTTCTCCACCATTCTTTTATATGGGACGATCATTGGCGTAAGTCTTTTAGCAACTTACGTGTTTACATGGATACTCAAGTTTTACATGTTTCTTATTTTACAAATAGATTACTATAGGTTTTTAGTTTTTACAAAGTAATTATTATCAAACTGGGCTACTGGAGATTTTCCATAGTGCATTTTGACTATAAGTATTTGGTTTTTGTTGCTTCCAACTTTTAAAACTCAGTGTAATAAACTTGATATTTTTTTAGTTTTCTTTGCTGCGCATTATCTTGCGATTGGAACTATAATTTGCTTTATTTGTATCTTGTTATTGCAGCGGAATTTTCCAAGCGATCAGCGAAATGGGCGAGAACGCTGCTGTTGGGGTGAGTTGATACTCTGTCAGTAGCTGCTGTACCATGTAAACACGAGGAAGTAGAAAGTAACAGATGTTTTGCATACTAATCTAGACACAAGTCAGAACTCAGAACCAAATGGTTATAACTCCAGTTCTACTTGTCAATATCTGCATAGCAAATTCGCATAATAAAGTATCAGGATTGCCTTTTTCTAACCATGATCCATCCCATAAAGGCATCATCGGAACTTGTCCATTACATGTTTTGCATGCAGTGGCATATTCTTCTGACGTGACTAGCTGCAGGGAGCAAAGGGGATAATTTTGTGGCAGCACTAGTTCCATGAGTCTTACACCGCCCATACATTTCACTTCTCATAAGGAGTATTTTTTTGCTTTCAGATAATGTACTTTATGGGCTTCGCTATATTTGTGCTGGAGGTCCTACTGAGCATATGGGTCTACCAGGTAGGATTAGCGCATACATGCAGTTGAAAACTTTCTTCCACCGTGCCCCTAACCGGTGGCCACATTGTTTCGGACAAAGCAAGACTGAATGGGTTCTTGCAAATGTTTCTTTTTGTGGTTGCAGAGAGTGTACTGGTTTTTCCGCGGAAAAGGCACGGAGGCACAGATGCGGCCTGACGCCGCGTCTCGTGCGCCGCCGTCCTGACAGCCCTCTCCAAGCTCTGAACGCGGAGGGGAGATATGAAGCGTGTGTGAATTCAGTTTGCATTGGTGTGGTGGAGTGGGCACCGATCTACAGTTGGTGATGGCAGCAGAAGTTCCAGGGTGACTTGTCGAATTGTTGCAGCACCGCCAGGCGCACAGCCCTGGTGACATTTTGCCTTTGTGTGAGGTTCCTTTCTTATCTGATGATGAAACTGAAATCCCCGAAAGGCAACACTGAAAAAAGAAAAGACATCCCAGCCTTTTGGCCCCAGATGCTTGCCGCTAGCCCTTTCGGCAAAGCATGATGCAGTACTAGTCCTGCTCCTTTTTTATTTTTATTCTTTGTGATTATAAACGCACACACCTTCTTCTTCCTGGTGACGGTTGCTGTACTCTTGCTAGTTTTGAACATTGTAATTGGAAATGCGTGATCCGAAATGTTTCCTTCTTGACGGCGGTGTACACGTCAGCCGCCGGCCGTCGCTGTCGAGACGGCGTGGCTGGGGCGGCAAAACCGAAGGTCCGCCGTTCGCTGCAGCGGCTGATGATGCGTTCGACGGCAAAGAAAAAGAAAGGTAAAGGCTGACGGCCAGACCGGTGACAAATCCACTAAATTTTTCTCCGTCGCCGCTGCCCGTTCTAGACGCGATGGATGACGATGCGGCTCCCGTACCCCAACTGCTTCTTTCTAGTCCGTTTTGTTTTTTCCACGCGTTGAGGTCTATTTGGGCTGCTGCTTCTGCTTGCGCTGCACCTGGTCTCGTCCTCCTCCCTTTGCTGACCTCGGACGGAGCAGAGAGGGAAGGGGGAGCGAGCGAGGAGGGGAGGGAGCATCGATCGGTGAGGGGAGAGAGGCATGGCGGGGCGGTCGCGGTACGACAACCCCTTCGAGGAGGGCGGCGCCGACGAGGTCAACCCTTTCGCGGTAAGCCTAGCTCTCGCCGGCCGGCGTTGGGCTCCGGCGCCTCTGCCTCCCCTGTTTTTGCTCCTTCCCCTGCTTCGTTTGATCGCTTGTTCAGCTGCCCGGTTCGTTTGGGCTTCGATACTCTGCTTCTGCTGCTGCCGAGTTCTGGAGCCAATTAGAATCCCGGCTCCTGCGATCGGCCGATCATACTTTACGCAAGTTTAACTACGATGAAAAGAATGATATCTATTCATTCTTTTTTTTAAGAAAAAGAAGAAGCCAAAAGAAATAGAATCGATGAGGTAGCTGCAGTTGTAGTTGGAGAGACAGGCAACGACGACGACGATTATCGCAAGCTCTTTATTTGTGCAATCGATATGTTGGCCTCCAAGCAGGGAACATGATCCAAAACTGTCTCAATCCAGTTGATTATGATCGATTACTTTTTTACAAACTCAAATCAAATTTTGGTTTCAAACATGTGAGCCAAAAGATTCTGTAAGTAACAGAATTTAAAGGGAATGGAGAAAGGCTGCATAGGAATAGACCCGCAAAAAAAAAAGGCTGCATAGGAATAGGATATATGCTAGTAATATGATGCCTGAATTTGGGGGATAATCCATACGAGAAATAAAGCAATATACCCTTATTTTCAGTAGCGAGGTGCCTCCAGGGACACCAGTCAACAGGAATTAGGTTAACTGCAACCCTGCACTGATACTGCTCTTTTTCTCCAGGACCAAGCTAAAAGAGGAGCACCAACCGCTCAGTCCAGCTATTCCAGTGGCGCGTTCCACACAACGGTGAGTCTGCAGTGCACTGTGCTCTACGCTGTTAATTTCAGTGGTAATTTTTTTAATGCTTTCCTACCTGGATGATCGTGCGAATGTGTTGATTGCGTCGATGCAGCAATCACGCCCTGCTCCTCCGAGCACACGCCTTTCGCCTCTTCCCCCGGAACCTGCTGACTTCTACAATGACTTTGCTACCCCGGTGGACATCCCCATGGACACAAACAGGGTAGGTTGTTAGACTACCTGCTTGAGATCAGTGCTTTGATCCGTCATTCATGTAACTAGATGGATGTTACTGATGTGAATCTAGTGACTTAGTAAACCCTTACTGGTTGCTAAATGTACTCAGGACATGAAGACAAGGGAGAAGGACCTCCTGGCCAAGGAGGCTGAGTTGAACAGGCGTGAGAAGGTAATTGGATTGATAACAGTGACTGGAATTCACCTTTGCATGTATTTGTTGGCATTGAATGACCCTGTTTTTTTTCTAAGATGCTTTCTCAAAACATTTTTCTAGAGATATATTGATTGCCTTATTTCCACTAGTTTTTATTGATTTTGGTTTTAACCCTTGTTCTGCTCCATGTAGGAACTCAAAAGGAGAGAAGAGGCTGCAGCACGAGGTGAAGTTTCAGTGTTCATCCCTAGGATGTTATTTTGATATTTCCTGATGTCATTCACTAATTAATACTTCGTCTAATAAAGCGCTATCACTCATTTTCTCTTGCAGCTGGCATTGTATTGGAAGAGAAAAACTGGCCGCCGTTTTTCCCCATCATTCACCATGATATTGGGAACGAGATACCTGTACATTTGCAAAGAACACAGTACATCGCATTTGCGTCACTATTAGGTACGCTTTGTCTTCTTAACCTTTACCTGAAAACACCATTCTTAGTATTTACCTGTGCTTTGTGGTGTCTACAAAATAACTTGAAACGATACAATACAAAAGGGTAATTTGATGTATATCCTGCTAAATGTCTGGTAGGATTGGTCTTGTGCCTGTTTTGGAACATCATCTGTGTTAGCGCTGCCTGGGCAAAAGGGTCAGGTATGTTGACAAGCATTGCCTTTTCTACTCATGCACTCATAACTGATGTGTATGGTTCACGGCCATGTGCAACCTGTTGAGGCTATGGTAATTTTATTCCATTATTCAGAACAAATGTTTGCTATTTCGTTCCTTGATTGATGCAGGTCCTAAGATATGGTTTCTTGCAATCATATACTTCATTCTTGGATGCCCCGGTGCCTACTTCCTATGGTACCGGCCACTTTATCGTGCCATGAGGTAAATGCAATTGTACTCAACTACTCATAGTTCTTTTTATAGATAATATTACTCATATGTTTGAAAACTATTAAGCATCACATAGCCTCAACTAGTTTCTGTCTACAACACATGTTTACAGGAATGAGAGTGCCCTCAAATTTGGGTGGTTTTTCCTCTTCTACTTGGTGAGCTTCTGGTAACATTGCTGTGTAGAATGTGTTGCCGACAATTAGGCATATGTATCTCACATATTCATGCTTGCTGACCCCAACAGGTTCATATCGCCTTCTGCGTGTATGCAGCTGTTTCTCCTTCAATTCTCTTTGTGGGAAAATCATTGACGTAAGTTTTCTACATTTAATTCGCATACTTCCTCTCCGCTCTCCAATGTCGTTGCGACATCTTTTATTTCTTGAGGTTCTCGATCAGAATTATAATGTTGTTTCCTCCCACTTTTCTACTTCTCGTCGTGCAGCGGGATTTTTCCAGCAATCAGCTTGATAGGCAGTAGCGTCATTGTTGGGGTGAGTGAATTTATCTCTGTTGCATCCTCGTAAAAAAAATATCTGTTGCTCTATTTGAATCCAATGAATCAGAATTCCATAGGAGAGTATCAAATTCCATTGCATGACGTACCATCTTGACCTGCAGATCTTCTACTTCATCGGCTTTGGATTGTTCTGCCTCGAGTCTCTGCTAAGCATGTGGGTCATTCAGGTGAAGTTACTGACAACTGCTGCTCTCCATTCAGTTCATCTCTTGATCCTTTCACTTGATTTCTGAACTGTAAGCCCTGTTGCTTCCTGCAGCGTGTTTACCGGTACTTCCGGGGTAGCGGGAAAGAAGCGGAGATGAAGCGGGAGGCGGCACGCGGCGCGGCGAGGGCAGCATTTTGATGAGCCGTATATACAAGTATATATATACAACACTTATAATGTCCATAGTGTGAAGTGTTTGTAGATCAAAAGGCATGTACAGTAGGGTTAGTCCGATGTAAATTTTCAGAATTTAATTTCCTTATTTTCCACTGAGTTTTGAGCCGTTAAGATCGATCTCCCGTCAGTATTAGAATGGAGTAAATACACACATGAACCTAGATGGTTTGTTGCATATGTGCAACTTTTATGTGCCACCTTTTGTCAGTTAATATTCTCCTCGGATTTTTAGCAAAAATAAAGTTGTAAAAAATGTTGTCACTCAAGTTGAATTACATAAAGGAGTCTGAGAACCTCATTTATGTAAAATTGTTCGGACTCGTGTCATTGAATCCCTTCACAAAATACTCCACTTCGATTGATGAGGTGACATCATTTAGCTATTTTCTGCGTTTAAAATCCTTTGTCCTATATATGTGATTTTGGAAGTTGGATACTGGTGAAGAATTTGCCCTTAGCTTATGCGTTGGAATGTTGGGCCTGCTGTGGCCCGTTCTAGAATGAAAATTGATGGGCCGAAGGAGACGGGAGGAAGAGAGGAGAATTTTCCCCTGACAGCGCCAAGCTGCCACCGCCTGCGCGGCGAGCCATCATCGATCACGACCGCTGCCCAAGGGCCTCCTGCCCTCCTTCCGGGCACCTTGGCCACCTTCAGTCCTTCAGGGCCGTCGCCGGCGCCGCCGGGCCCTCCCTTGCCCCCTCGCCGATACGTGGGGTGGGCGGCGAGGGCGGCACCATCTCGGTACGCCTGTTGTGGCGGGAGCCATAGACCTCGCGCGGCGGGTGTTCGACGGAATGCCGCGCAAGAACGCCGTCACCGGCAACGCGCTCATCAGGAGGGGCAACGGCATTTGAGCTGTTCAGGACTTTGGGAACATGACGAGGCAGGAGGACATTGATGGGGCCTGTTAATTTGAGTGGCAACATTGTCGGGCGACAAACAATCAGTTTCACCGTTTCAACAATGTGTCTTTTTTATGTGATGATTCATTATTGGTGACGGGTGAATAATCTTGTATATCCAGAGTTCCTGACAATAGGTAACTATCCTCCATGTGCATTGTAATTCCTTTCTTATGCTTGGTCGTTCCACATCTCGGAAAAGAGAAAAATGTAGCGGGATGGGTATCTTCATCATTATCAAGGAACAAGAGTAGAATCCTCATAATTTAGTTGATGCAGCATTTGTTTTCTTATTTAAAAATGTGTAGTCTTTTAGCAGTTGAAGCCTAAGCGGATGGTTTCATTCAGGGTAATTTAGTCCAGTTCAACTTCTTGATTGTTTAACTTGATGAACTAAAGACAAATTACTCTGTTTACTGATGACAAAATGAAATCGATTTTTTCTTTTTGCAGGAGAAATGTTGCGCTGAGCTAAATAATTGGCACTAGACAGCAGTCCAGGCAACATATGAACATGAAAAAATTTCTTGAGGTAGGTACAATAGGATGGTAGGTCCGGACTTTGGACTTTGGAGTAACATATATATGCAAATCATCTTGATCTTGGGAGATTAGTTACTAGAGAAAGCATACCTTGTTTGCGTGATTAGGCTCCATGCCTTGTTACTCTTTGTCTCCCCCTTTCTCTGGGTGTGCTTATATGAGTCCGTGCCTGCTCAGTGCAATAATGAGATACTTTTTTTTTTGAAAAGTTTCAATAATGAGATACTGCGGATTATTATAAGGACCTTTTATGATAAGATACTGCGGATTATGATAAGGTACTTGCAATAAACCCTTTGTTGTCTTGTCAGTTGTCACTTGTTCTTTTGTGAGTCAGTTTGCAAGGTGCCAGCCATGCAAAAATGTAGCATGTTTTTATCAGTAACTCGTTGGGCCCCTTTGCATCATGAACGAAACAGCAACTTATCAAGTTTTATATTGAGATCCACAACTGCATGAAAAACTACAAGTGTTTGCATTTTACAAAGTTCTCAGTACTGTTGGTGTGAAGCCTCATCAATTCTCATAATTTGTATCCATTTATCTTTGTTATGCAACAGGAACTAGTATAGTACAAAAATAGTTTATTTCCTCACCTTGGTTAGTAGGCTGGAATCAATACTTAAATTATCTCGACTTGTTTATTTTGCTTCTATATGTGAAGTAGGTTGGATAGACATCCCACCAAAGAATCCTAGAGTGCTTGTCTATTAACTATTAATGTATTAGTCTACATAATTCAGTATAAACTATGATTAAAAAAATCTTGACTGCTGATCTTAAAATGAGTTAAGATTCAGGTGGGAGGAAAGGAAGATCATAGTTTCAAACTAAACTGTTTTTAATCAAATAAAATACCCTTTACTAGTTTAGACAGAATATATTTTACTGAAATATTTAAAAAATTAGAAAATTTCTTTAAAAATCAGAGTATACTTCGAGTTTTAGGTGGTTGCAAAACTCCCTGCTGTTTACACTATGATGAGTAATACTTGTGCAAGTTACACCAGCTAATTAATCAGCTTGTTACTAGTGTGATTTGGTAGCCTATATTGTTTCCCCGATGCTTCCACTCAATTTATTGATGTTATGTTGCTCTTGATGGTTGAAAACATGATTAATAAACTATTAAAGAATTTTATTTTATCTCTGCCTGCCTGATGCCCCTCTCGTTGCTTCACACCAGAGCTCTCCATTTCTGATGCGCTATTATTGCTAAAATTCCAGGATTTACATATGCAAAAAAGATCAGGAGTAATTGATTCCTGATGCAGTCTGGAACCACAATAAAGAAGCAGCATGCTTGCAATTACAAACATGCATGATTCTGGGTCAGTCACTTGCACAAAGTTCTATTACATTCATATCACTCATCAGTTATCTTCAAGTACTTGTCAAGCATCCTGTCCTTAGTCAAGTCAGTGAAGTAGCCCTTCTCAACTTCGAGCCCTTGCTCTGCTGCAATCTGCTCAACCACGGTCTGAACTTGATAGGCACTGACATGATCTGGATCCAACAAGCATGCGATCTCCGTGCAATCATCACCATGGAGAAGCGCAAGAGCTTGCACAGTCGGAAGCCCTCCACCGCGTCCGGTTAAGCTTCGAGTAATCCGCCTCACAGTTGCAACATCCTTTGAGAGCACTGGCACATTGTATCCCTCAAGAAAAGGTGTCGCGCCAACTGTTGTGGCTCCTCTTTCAGAAGAAACATTGGTTGGACCCTCATCAGGCCTAATTGGAAGGACATCAGGGAGCATGGTACCTGACCACTGGTTTCCCATGTGATTTGGCCGATAGTAGCCGAGCTCGCGCCGTATTGCACCTACAGACTTGCCTGTGGGATGGGCTGCTGCATAGAGGAAGACTGGCACTGCATACAAAATTGGGCAAGAAGGGTCAAGATATTTGTATGGCTGATGTTTATGTAGCTTAGAAATTTAATATACCTTGAAAATCATTGCCAATGTCAGAAGCCACCTGCTTAGCCAAGGAAGCTGCATCCTCCATTGTGGCTTGACCCAAGGGGTGGAAGGACAGGTCATCATTGACACCCATTCTAGGATGAGCACCGGAGTGCAATTTGAGGTTTATGGCTGAAAATGCCGCCTCCATCATCGCTAACAACACCTTCCTGATTGGACTATATATCACTTCACCAGTTGAGCTGTCATCGATGATATAGGAGACAAGTGTGTAGCGTATGCGGTTGTAGAGACTATCTTCGAACTTGCTTAGCACCGCAACCTGAGGATCAGTCTTTGCTGCAAGATCTATTGCGGCAATAGCCGTTGGATTGCGGCTTTCAGAAATGTAGAGCTTGCAGCAGATAAACTTTGAGTGCATCATGCTGAGATTGTCCTTTGCGTTTGGAGCAGGCGGAGAAGATAGAACCTGGATAGCATAAGTTATGTGTGAGGTTTTCTAAGCAGGGACTGGACATACAGTGAAGTGGCCAACATAGTGTCCCTATATCTACTGGCACCACAATTAGTCCAGCCAGTAACAAGATGTTTGTAGCAGAATCAGTACATTGGCGAACTATGCGTCTTTGGATCTTCTCAAACAGACAAATACCTTGTTTCCATGGAAAAAAGGTAATAGCTTCTATAAAGAAAAAGAAAACAAAAAACGCAAACTCAGTCCAATAAGATAGAACTTGTTGGCAGGAGTTTATTCAGTGAACAGGGTCCTTTGTGATTCCTAACAACAGGCTGCTATTTGGGTGGCTGGGGCTTTGTCATATCAATTGTTAGATTACTTCCTCAGATAAGAATCAGATAATTTAGTTATTCATCTGCAAAATCTAAATTACTCAGTTTTCTGCTGACAAATCAAAATATTTTTGCAGGAGAAACGTTCCACCGAGCTGAATACTTGGTACCAAGTTCAAACACAGCAATGCAGGCAGCACATCAACAGGTAATTTCTTCTCGAGGAGCATGCCTCTCTTTTAGCAGAATTTCTCGGGGCAGGTTTAGGATAGGAAAGTTTCTTGTTTGATGCCTGGAGATTCGAATCATCTTGAACTGTGGGGGATTAGGTGCTAGAGGAAAAACATACCTCGTCTGCTTGATCGAGCTCCATGGCTTGCTTCTTCTTGGTCTCCCCCCTTTCTTTCTCCGCGTGTGGTTCTTCAATGAGTGCTGGTTCCTGCTTGGTGATTGAACACGGGCCCTTTTATATCGATATACGCATCATGAGGGGGTACTTGTGCTTGGGAACCTTTTTGTGCTCTGGTTACTTGTTTTTTGCGAGTCAGCTTAGCAAAGGTCCCATCCCGACGCCATGTAATTTGCAAGGACGCAGCATGTGCTTATCAGCTTTCTGACTCGTCATCAGCCGGCGCCCCCTGCATCACGATTCACGAACCAGAAGCGGCGACTCAGCAAGGCTGATTGTCTTGAGATCCATGCCACCACTCAAATTTGTTTGTTTTTATAAGCCCATGGTGTTATGTTACGGCGCGTCATCGTCCGTCCATTCAATCCCTTGTGCTTATGCATCGTCAGCTCTAACCTCTCTTACGCTTTTATTTGCTTGTGGTGATGTAGGCCTTGCTTGTTTAATGAGTCATGGATCTTGTCTGCTACCTTCTGGTGGCCAGTACAATGTCATTGTCCACCTTGAGCAGAGCACACGGTTTCGCGAAAACCATCTTCCAGAAGAGGGAGTTTTTTTTTCCCTTTTCTTTGGTTTCTTGAGATGAGAAGAAACCACAGGCTGGTAGCTCTGTGCATCCCCAAAATGTATTGATTTGATTTGCCACGCAGATAATGCCCTGTGAGAACCGGATGGGTCAGTATCGTGGCGTGCTGCATATACTGCCGTCCTGTGTGCATCAACTGCTGATCCCATAAAGGCTTGCTTTGCAACAGAAAGCGGTTGGATCTGTGTGTACCTCCACGACCGCCCTGAGCTTATTTTACGCAGTACAACTCACCTCTATTAATGCACGAACGCTAACCCTAACCCTATGAGCATCTTCAATGTCTGAGCCGTTAAATCCTCGAGATTAACGAAGATACTACAGGCTTCTCGTTGTCTACGGAAACGTCGCCTACCACTGAAAGTACAAACGTTCTGAGTTTACTGATGGCGACAAGATGGCGACAAGAGAGTTACTCGACAAGATGGCGACAAGAGAGTTACTTATAGCTCCACTGTTTCTCTCTTGCAGGACCGTTTCCTGATCCGGTTCACCCTTTGGAAATACTATGCTGGTACTGAAGAAGAAATTCGCCCGGTTTCAGTTCAAATCTGTGCCGGATTCATCTCTGTTTGGCCTGCAAGCCTCGCGGCGTGCTGCAGAGATCAGAAAATGCCAGCTCCCGGAGGCCCCTGGGAGTAAGCAGGAGGTCTGCTCTAATCGCGCGAGGACAAACGGGATCCGTGGAACACGCCGGTGGAGCGTCGTGTGGCTCCGGAGGGCAACGTGTCCGGACGCGCGGGTTGGCGTTAGACGGGAAGGAACGGAGGAGACGGTCAGGCGGAGGGCCGCAGCCTGTTTATCCGCTCCGTCTCCGTGTGGATAGGATCGGCGTATCAGCCACTGGCTGCCTGCTGCTGGGTCTGATGTGTAGATCACGTGCACCGTACTCTAAAGCGTTCTGGTCTGGACTGTCGTTTTCCACGCGCCCACACGTCTTCGCCTTGACGCTCCATGAGTATCTGACCTGAGCACTGCACGAGTTCCCGTGACCATTTTCTTTCGTCCTTGGCTTTTTACCATGGATATCGTTGCGGTGGCAATGCTTGTTTACTGAGAAATCAGTGTCACGATCACGTCCCGAGTCGAAGAACCCAGCTGGACGGATTGTTTCGCGGGAAGAAATCAGTTCACGCAAACATATGCAGATTGCATATGTGGTCGTATTTTTAAGATCTCGTTACAAGAAAGATAATGGTACAATCGGAATTTAATTCAGATGCTTAGTTTAATAGTTTTTTTTTATTTCCATGCATGTGGGTGATATTATAATTTGTTATCCTCTCATACATGCATGCATGTGATCTATCCTTTTTTATTGCTAATGGACCTCGGTCCACGGAGAAACAATACGATCTCATCATGCGAAGCAGGCTGCTTGTCTGCGGGCCGCAGCAATAACTATTGGACCGAAAAAGAATAAAGAAACAACCCAACAGTGAGCGTCCACCTCTTCAGACGATGGATCCCGAATCTGCAACACAAACGACAGCTAGCCTCCGCGGTTACGACATGATCAACCCGCTCCCTCTCAACGTGGGAAGGTGGAACGACAGGACATAGAATCTCGACATGCCAAAGGGTAGACGGTAGACGCGATCGTTCTTTTTCTCCCGCTTGGCCAAAGGATACTCATTCTTGTGCGTTCACTAAAAACTTGGATGAACGGCGAAAGGGCTTGTAGGCTAAACGACGAAAGGCTCTATACGCTAGTGGTTATAAAGCCTCAGTGGCATCTCAGATCCTGGGTTCGACTCCCCGTGAAAGTGAATTTTCTAGTATTTAACGGAGTTTATGCTTTCAGTGGTAGGCGACGTTCTCATCGACAACGAGGCGTCTGTGGTGATTTCGTCAATCTTGAGAATTTGCTGGCTCAGTCTCTCGAAGGTGCTCATAGAGGTAAGGTTGCCTATGTGTATTCATAGGATGAGTGTACGTGCATGTTGTGAGCGTCGCGCGTCGCTCCCCACCACGTGGCGTTGACGTTCACGAAGGTTCCCGGGCACCATGACACTGCACGCCATGCGCTGGACCGGATCGGAAGCGCGCATCGGCGGCCGTGTGTGTGGGTCACGCGCACGTTTTCACCATGGATGGATCTCACCGCGAGACCCGTGATTTCAAGTTTGGTTCAGTCTAGTTAGTACCTTGCTGAACCCTGTCTGTGATCAGGCCTTTTTTTCATTAAGGAAAAAAAACACTGTGACCTATCATCAACAGAAACGGACGCAGCGCCTTCCGTTGCCCGTGGCCGTGGGGAGAGAGGACCGCGGCGGTCTCCTGCGCAGGAACGTCGGCGGCCGGAGGAATGAGCCGCCGGGCCCCAACACGTAAACCTCACCACATTTTCAGTAGGATGCATTTGGGGCTTTCTAACGGGCCAAACCGCCAAAGCCCATCATAATCCCTTAAACATGAATTTTTGTGTATCGTATATTTCGTATTGCATCTTGGAGATGAAAATAGAAATTTTAGTTCAGCTTTAACCATTTTGACCCAAAATCAAGGACAGAATCACCAGTAATTGCGAACCCGATCGCCACCACCACCACTGTAGGTGATGGCTCCGCTTTACAAACATAAGTAGCGTGGAATGGTACAGCAAGCGCTCCAAAAACATTTCATACAACAATAATACTGAAATCTGCCTGCCAAACAGAGTGATTATTACCACTATGGAGGCGCAAATGCTTTCCACATTTGTCAAGGAACCCAAATTGCAAACCGTGCAGAATAACCAAACAAAAGTTTCTTTGTAAAGTTCAACTCAAACTGAGCGAAGTGACAAACCGGTAATGAAGCATGGTGTGCAAAGCATGCTGCGAGTATCTTCGAATAAGGAAATGTAGGTGGCAACACAACTTAAACCAATTAATCAACCGCGACAAAACAAGTACATCTGCAGCGTACGCTAACATCAACTCATGAAGTTACACTGCAGCAAGATTATTCATGGTAGCTGAGAGAAAGTGTAGCTTCTCCAAATCTTTGCCTACATAAATCAAAATCTCTGGTTGCCACAGTTCATCGTCAACAACTTTGTGAGCACAAAATAACATTTCTTTTTTATTTAACATAGTCCCATGGCCGCAGAAAGGTGGTTCAACTCGTGCAGCCACCTATGCCGCCTGCGCTGGGGCCGCCTGTAATGGAGTAACATATTTTGAAACAATATCAGATTTCAAGGATTCATAAATCTCACCCCCATGGTAATAAAAACAAAATTAAGCTACAGTTAATGCAGATGCCACACTTTAGTTTCATAGCACTAAATTAGACACAGCAAAATTTCATAGCACAGGAAGCAGCACTTTAGTTTCAACAAACTATTTATGCTTCCTTTGCATCTCCCCCTCAATATAGTCATCATAATGTCGGGTACTAATTAATTCCTACAGATAACACAGTTCAAGCTTAACATAAAACGATTAAATGTTCAAAAGTACCTCTGGCTTCTCTTCCTTCTTCCCCCCAGCGAAAAACTTATAACCACCATAAATAAGACCACCCCACATAGACAAGCTGGCTAGCACAAACTGCATAAGAAAACATGGTTAATTAAAAATTCTTCATAAACAACAGAAAGCAAGAAAACCTAATTTCAGCGGACATGCAGCCGGGCCCAAAAAAATAAGAAAACTGTTTAAATTATATTCTTTTGGTAACAAAATTTAATCATTGATGAAATGTAAAAACAAAATCACAAGCAGACCCCATAACAAAATGACAACATCATATATGCACTCAATCAAATGCGACAGATATCATATAACCACACCACACTGCAAGACATAAATCGACTGTACAAAACAATGCTTAACAATGTCTAAGCACATATGAAGTTCCTTAAGAAAACTACAGCACAAAATTTATTTATTTTTACATAGCAAAACTGCAAAACAGAATACAGAAAAATGGACCAAAGGTCTAGTTTCATATCAAAATATTTAAAGATATACACAAAGTATAGAATGGTTTTGGACTTTTGGTCAGCTATTGTTTCAAAGTAATCAACTATAAGGAGTAATTTAAAAACATTAGGTGCTAGCCTGCCTAGCCAGGCATACATTAGGAGTGGGAGGTACATTAGGAGTGGGAGGAAAGAAAAAGCGGGGAAGGAGGTGGGATCTGGGGCAACAAGCGTGATTCAGTGGCTGCAGGGGTTTACTTGACCTCACCACCATTGGCCTCCTAGCCCCATCGATTAGGCCCTACCTGCGGCCAGGCATCAAACTAGAACATTCACTGGATGTTTGTCAACACAGTTTGGCTAGAGGCATGCACGCTGGGTAATTGCAACCAACCAGAGGTACATAGTTAGATTGAGTACTTTACTTGAAGCATGGCCACTTTCAAAGAGGGATCAAGGTCTTCTAGGAAGAAAGTCGATGATACAAGCAAAGTAAGAAATCTAGCTAAAGCACATGCATGCAGTGCCAGTCATTTTCATGAATGTGGCTAGAAAATGCATAGGGGAAGGTACATAATGTAGAAGGTACATAATGTTAGAACCAAATATTGGTTCCAATCAATTGGAATCAATATCACAAGCCAAAAGAAATATTAATCCAGTGATGACAGGTAACGAACAGATGTAGGTAAACCTGTAATCTGAGTACATGATCAAAAGGAATGGGACTACCAGAACTCATGCAGTTTCCACCCATAAGATATTTCTACAGCTTCTCTTAAGCACACAAATGAATTCATCAATTATGTGACTGACTCTCATCAACATAATCCAGAGACTAACTCTCCTAAAGAGCTTTAACGAAAAACTGTACTTGTTCAGGATGATATACATTCCGCTATGTTGTCATAACACAAGACAGAGCATATGAGCAAGAATACATAAGTTATGCTACATCATGCAATGTAATGTGACTTCTACGAAATAATCTGTGCAAGAAAAACGTATAATCCTTTCACTGATTGCACGGCTACTCCTAGCACGATGAACATCAAGGACTAAAAATTTTGTTATCTGCAATGAATTAAAACAAGATATTCAGAGGGGGAACTCACGTGCTCTTCCTTCCACTTGCTCGGGCTCAACGGGTCTTTCCACATCGGCACCTTCGTAGAACCATGGCCGTCTGGCAAGCACGCAAAACGAAGCCATCAGAAAGGTAAACCATCAATCGCAACTACATTTTGCCCCAAAAAAACAAGTAAAAAGGGCGCCGACTGATCGCAGGACGCTTCGTATGTGCACCTAATCCAACCGCATCGAATCCGCACGGAATCGCAGATCAAATCGCAGCAGAGGGGACATGGCGAGACGGATCCAGGAACCAAAACTACCGGCGCAAGCGACTCGCGGATCTGGGAGTTGGGGAGGGGGGGGGGATGGCTTACCTGCGGCACCGGCGAGGCGGCGACGAGAGACGAGGCGGGCGAGGGAGGAGGTGGAGGCGGAGGAGGACGCCGCCGCCGCGACGAGACGAGATGCCATCGCGACGATTCGACTCGTTCAGGTCTGGGTGTCTCGCTTCTTCTGCGGAGGGTTCTCAGACAGGAGGCTGTTCTAGAGCTTCTAGTAGGGTCCCGGTTTTTATTGTGGGCTGGGCCAGGAATCAAGACGGGTCCAGTAGTGAGTAGTCCGAGTATTTTTCATTTCTCTTTTCTTCTAGGGTTCCGGTTTTTATTTAGTTAATTTTTTCTCTTTCTAATGCTCATGTAGATATTCATTCTTCGGATTGTAATTGATCTTATTTTTAGTAATTTATGCCATCCATATTTATTTATTATATCTTTATTTCTTCCTATTTTTGCAAGTTTATGCCTCTTTATTTTTCATATTAAATATTCTTAGTCCCATAACATATTTTAGATTGTCACCGTAATGAAAATTTATGATTTTCTAGTATATTGTACTATTCTAATAGTGCGAAGTAATTATTTATTGGTATATTTCTGATTGTTCGAACGATCAAATTTGTTATTAAGAATATATTTGATTGTTCCAATTGTAAAAAATAACAAATTGTTCTATGGAACTATTTGTTTGTTATGCGGAACTATTTGTTCACATTCAGAAATGGTTGTACGCTAGTTTGTTTGTATTGAAGGCTCATTAGTTGGCAATGTAAGCTGATCTGTCTCACTTTATACACTATCTTGTTTGTGATGTGGACATATTTTATTCTTATGTAAAAAAATTATTTATGGAGGTAAATTGTGCGTTTATTCATAGGGGCATGCATGTTAGTGTCTATGTCTCTATTGTGTTATAAAAAAAAGGTCCTCAAGTGCTCGTACCTTACAAACATCATAAGACTCGAGATTGATAAATATAGTTTTGTTTCTAATCTTTAAGGACCGAACAAACATCATAAAACCTGCTATCTAGTAAAACCAGTTTGACGGAGGTAACAAACCAACCGCAAGTAGCTTGTTGATCGTTTGATTTCTTTTTAGCACTTGCAAACTAATAAGAATAGCGTACATGCATGTCTCTAGCCCGTGCGAATGCACTGGTTGACCATTCGTATCCAACAACTCGCACAAAAACCATACAGCCGTACGGTTTATTGGAGGAAAACCGGCAAAAAAAACTGAACACGATAGCTCGAACAACTCGGAGCATCCCACTCCCACACGCACTCGACGGCAACCCGCAAACGACGCAGCCTACCATATGTCATCGTTGCCGAGCTTGTCACAAAGATAACAAGCAACTCCAACTTCACACGGCGGACATCAGCCAGTACCATCGAAGCACCACCACTTACACACAGCTTACACCACCACACCAAGGAAAAGAAAACAATGCGTCATCGTTGCCCAGCTTCGCCGCACCACAACGAGCAGCTCCGACTTCGCCATCACAAGCCTTCGACCAAGGAGCGATATGTGCGCACCGCAATGCAGGCAGCGGCACCAAGGCAGCATGGCCTCATCGAAGAACCCTTACTTGCAGACAAGCGACGGAACGCTCCACATGAACCGACTACCACCAAGATGGTGTGGGAACTCCAAAGCGACGCCTCCAACAAGAAAACGACGTAGCACGTCGCCATCGCCTGCCTAGAGTGATCCAGGCAAGGTTTCCCCCGAAGAAACCCACATGGTGAAGAAGGAGTGCCATTGACAACGCTTCCAAGGAAGGCCACGGCGCCCGAGGGCGTCGCCATCGTCGGCTCTAGCAAAAGCCGGCCATGGCTTTCGCCCGGCCATCCACTTCACCACGGCAGCACACCAACCCGTAGCAGTCATCGGTCCCGCGAACACCGCTGCGTGCGGCCACCGCAGTCGCCTCTGCAAAAAAAAAAGCACCGCCATTCAAGGATGCACACCGCTCGAAGTCGCCCGAAGCTCAAGCAGGGCCCAGCTGCCAGAGGCAGGCACACGACAAAGGTGCAGGGGAGAGATCCCCCACCGCACCGAAGCCGAAACCGCCACCGTGTCCCCGCCGGGTCGCCAGCGCCGCCACACGCGCATGCGCCCATCGTCGCCAGCTCCGAGCGGCCTCCCTCTGCCTTAGCCGTGCCCAACTTCACCCTTGCTGTGCCCACCTCCGACCGACGCCCCAAGCCAGATCCGGCCGGGGGGCATCAAAGGACGCCGGATCCATCGCCCCCGGGCTGGGAAGGCCCTGACCAGCTCCTGCGATCGGGCGGAAGGTGAGGAAGACAAGAGAGACGAGGTGGGGAGATGCGGGCGGAGGAGAAAAGAAACGTCCCGCCGCCGCCATTCTTGCGCCCGCGCAGGCTTCCGGCGGGCCGCTCCGGCGACGGCAAGGCTGAGTGGAGGTGGGGGAGGCGCAGGGCGGCGTCTCCGTCCGAGCAGAGGGAGCTTATTTATTGGTATATTTTGGAGGTTGTAAACTAATTTGTTTGCGTCCTAGGGTTTTAGGATCGACTTACAAACTAAGAACAGCTTACATGCATGTCCCTAGTCCGTGTGAATGCACTGGTTGACGATTCGTATCCAACAACTCGCACAGAAATGTGGCGATCGTTCTTTCGAATTATACATGTTTGCGTGAACAATTTAACGCGCATGCTGCTACACACAGTCTGATGCTGCCCATTCTTCTTCTCCTCTAGTCCGTCTTGACAACCGGATGCAGAAGCGACGGCGGGAACAGGGTCTTGGCCCCGGTGGCCTCCAGGATCCTCTGGCCGAGCGGGCGGCTCCTCTTGGCGGCCTCCTCCTTGTACAACGCGTAGGACACCCAGCTGAGGACCTCGGGGGCGAGGCAGGCCACGAGCTGCATCGGCCGGTACATGGACGGCCACGTCACGTACCAGTCGCCGTTCCGGACGGCGTCCAGAGCGACCTCGCAGAGCGTCTCCACCCGGCCCACCGGGAACACCCCGATCTGCGCCTGCAAACGCCACGCGTACGTCTCGAGGTTGTTGGTCAAAGTTTTAAAGTACAAAAATTAATAGTACGGTGGACGACATGAAGGGAATCTGGTGGCTTACATCTCTGGCGTCCTCGTCGACGGCGACCTCGCCGCCCTTCTGGACCCCCTTGCCCTTGGTTATCTCGGACTCGACGTACCCGGCCGTGAGGATGGTGATGCCGACCTCCGAGCCGAGCTCCGTCCGCAGCGTCTCGTAGAACCTGAGCTGCGCTGCCTTGCTGGCCTGTGTGTGGACCCACCACCATGCCGTGCGCAGAGGAGATAGTGTTGATTGGCAACTAGCAAAATGAGAGACCGACATGTATGGAAGATGATCAGCTTACGTTGTAGAAGGCCATCCTCGAGGTGGCCACCGTCCCCGCCGCCGAGCAGGACACGACGAGCTTCCCCCTGCTGGCCTTGAGGTGCGGCAGGGCGTAGTAGGTCGGGTAGACGGAGCCCCAGAAATTCACGTCCTGAGAGGAACGCGTAGCAGACAGAGTGTTCAGAACATCATCGATCGCCTCAGATTGCTGCTTCTAGCATGCGCAGAGATCGAATCGATCTCTAGCATGCCCCAGAAATTAGCAGTGCTTGTATTGTATCTGGATGCAGAGTCATGTTGTGTACCATCAGCTTGGTGAAGGCAGCTATGTTGGTGACCTGGTCGAAGGCGCAGCTGGACCAGATGCCGGCGTTGGCGACCAGATGGTTCACTGAAGATATAGAATGATCAGGTATTCAGGTAGGCAGACAGGCCTGATGTGTTAGTGTGTGTCGAAGCAGCTACTGCAGAATGCAAGTATGCATTCAGAAGATATAGGCGGCGAGTACTGCGCGCGTACGTTTGCCGAAGTGGGCGACGGTCTCCTCGACGGCGCGCCTGGACTGCTCGGGGTCGGCGACGTCGGCCGGGACGACGAGGACGTCCGGCGCGCCGCGCTGCAGGGCGGCGGCGGCGACGCCCTTGAGCGCCTGCTTCCTCCGGGCCACCAGCGCGAGGTACGCGCCTTCCCTGGCGTACTGGTAGGCGAGCTCCTGTACGTTGTCGTGCGCGCGTGTTTGGATTAATACGATATTTGCTCACCGTGCCACGCGCCGAGTCTCAAGCATAAACAGAGAGTGAGAGAGTGGGACATCACCGACTGACCTCGCCGATGCCGGAGGAGGCGCCGGTGATGAGCACGACCTTCCCCCTGAGGTCCTCCTTCCTGGGCGGCCTCAGGAGCGCGCGCGCGAGCAGCCTCGCCGGGACGCAGACCGGGATGTAGACCAGGATCACCAGCGCCGCGACGGCGTGCATCACCACGCTGTGGAGCAGCAGGTACAGCTCCATCGTCGTCCTCGTCCTTGCTCGCTTGCGACGGATCGTCGATCGACGCGCGAGATGGAAATTATATTGGGAGTCACCGCCCCAGCGTTGGATGCTTGTCCTTGTCCCCCTTCATTTTTCTTTCTTTTATTAGGGACAGCCGCAATGCCGCTCGGCTAGCCGTGAGATCGAAAAAAAATCTGCGCACTGCCTGTTAGCCCTGTCGCCAGTCGCCACGGCGCCCACCCACCGCGCTTGAAGGCGTGGCGGTAGACGATAGCGGCACGTATCGATAAGTTTGGTGTACTTGCCGAGGGCGACCTCGAGCTAATAAAATTTTCCAGGATCACGATCACGCCGTCCACTCGGAAGAGTACGGGTGGCAATCACAACTAAAAAAAGATTGGTAGCAACCCCAAACTTGTTTAGGACCAGACGAAAATATCACTCGTTCTTAGAAATGGACAGCGGATACTCTAGCAAACGAGCCGTCCCTAAAAATCTATTTGTAGGGGCGGCTCACCCCATCAGCCGCCTCTATAAATGGGTGTCATTTTCAGAGACGGTTTAGGGTGAGCCGCCCCTAAAAATATCATTTGTAGGGGTGGCTCATCACCCCAACCGTCTCTGCAAATGCGACCATTTTTGGGGGGCGGGTTGGGCGGCTCACCCCCTCAACCCGCCCCCACAAATCTTTTTCCAATTTCAACCGAAAATTCATTTAATTCAAAAGAAATAGCAAAATATATGGAAAAAATTTAAATTTGCACTAGAATCATGTTGTGTAGTATAGAACTAGTAAAAAATATAACAAATATATTTCAGTACATATAACGATTGAGAGTGTTCAAAACACAAAGAGAAACTTGAGTGCTATGAGATAGTATGGTGTGGAGGTACACATTGTGGTCTTAATACTTTAAACCATTATGTACAATAAAATAATGATTTTATATTTTTAATAAATTCTACATGTCACATAATGCTTATGGTAAAAAATTTAAATTTTTTCGATATGTTTTGCTATTATTTGTGTATTAAATGAATTTTTAGTGGAAATTACAAAATAATTTTTAGGGGCAGGTGATGCCCCACCCGCCCCTACAAATCGATTTTCTTTATATAGTCTGGGACTTAGACAAATCTCACATTACCCGGACGCATGCGAGCATACGCCGGCAGGCTGCCAAAATTTTGCGCAGCCGCCGCCACCTGCGGCCGCGCCCTAACCGCCGCCACCCGCTCCCGGCCACCTCCCCGCGGCTGCCTCCTCCCCGCGTCTGAGGTCCTCCCCGTGGCGGCTTTCTCCCCACGCCCACCCACGACGGCCTCCTCCTCCCTGCGCTCGAGGCTCCCCGCGCCGAGGCCCACCCCGGTCGGCCTCCTCGCGCCCGACACCACCCCCCCGGCCCCCCGGTCGGCCTCCTCCACACGCCGCCGCCCACCCCGGTTGGCCTCCTCCCCACGCCCGCCCGCGGTGGCCTCCACCTCAAGCCGATCGGCCTCCTCCCCACGCTGCCGCCCACCCCGGTTGGCCTCCTCCCCAATCGAGGCTCCTCGCCGGCGACTCCTCTTAAGGTGATGACCTAGGGATTCGATTGCTTTTTCTAGATTTTGGCAGGGTCCTTAGCGCAAAAACTCAGGACCCTGTTTGTAAATGATAGTTTTTAACTCTAGATTCATAATCGGTGAACTTTAAAAATCGATATCAATTCATAGAAAAATCCTAAAATTTCAAACTAAAATTCTCTCGAATCCTTAGGACTAGATTTACATCTTTCATTAAGGACCATGGCTAGTTTCTTAGTAGACTTTGTTATACAATAAAATATAATTTTAATAGCATTTTATTAGATCTCATGTTCTAAATATTTTTTTATTTTTTTGCATTAGCGTTGCATTAGTTAATTTTTTAATTTTCGTGGTGGTAGATATTTCGTGGTGGACGCGGCCCTTCCAACGGCCGTGGACGCGGCCCTGGAGGTATGGGAGGCATGGACGACCCAGTGGCTCAACGTCTAGGACTACACTTTCACAACGCTATTGATTTGTCATTTGGCGATCGATCGTGCGGAGCAATTCTCAACGTTGTAAGATTCATTTCTTCTTTTAATATATGTTTTACTACACATGAATAGTTTCTAATTTTATCACATATAATACAGTATATCAGCCTTGTTAGATGGCTTGAAGATGTCGTCGAGGGGTTGGGTGGTACTTCATTTATGGCGCAAATCAAGGTTGTCACTGCACCTCATTTCAAAAAAGTAAGTATCTCTTTCAAAGTGCCTAATCTACAGCAGTCTGGATCGATGATTTCAATTGCCGCAACGGGTGGAGCAGCACCAATTCGGGTAACTTATGAGAGGCTAGCCATCGAGGCCTGCCTACAACAGCTTCAGACTCATGGGTACTTTGTTCCGGACGTTTCATATTTTGGAATTCAACAACTCAAGTCAGGAGAAAGTAATATCATTACGACTGCTGAGAGGCTTTGTATGCATAATCGCTAAAATTGGGTATGGAAATGTTCTTTTTTGTCATTGTAACTTCAGCTATATTACATGTTTCAACTTTCATAACGTTAATTTCACCTTGTAGGACATTCCCTATGGTAGTACATTTGCGGCAGTGAGCTTTAGGGCGATTCTGAATCAAGTCGTGGAGAAGTTAGATTTAACGTACATGGGTGGAGAGGCATTCTGGATCAGAGGTTTCAAGTTCGAAGCAAAACTCACCTTCTACAGGACAAATCAGCTCAACACTCATATGTTCGATATTTATAGTACTGAATGTGATGTGCACTGGGCCGCGGAGGAGAGTGCATTCATCCGTGCTCTAGGTTATTTTGATGAAGTTCTAGGGTGACGATTGAGGACCTTAACTACATTGAATATCTACGGAAGCGGACCAGTGGCCCATGAAATTTGTAATATGCATAGATGTATCCGCTCCTTTTTTCTTATGGATTGTAACTTATCATCTGAACTTAAGTATTGATCGTTGTTAGAATTTCAGAATAAATTAACGTAATGATGTATATAGGTGGTATGGATGTCTCCTTACTCTTCTCTTTTTTGAACTGGTTATATAAATTGATTATATCTTTATTATTATTAAAGGTTGGATCTGAATGGATTAATTTATTGAGAACCACTAAAATTGGCGGAAACAAATTGGCGGGCTGGGAATCCATTTCCAGGGGCGGACAAGACCATCACCCGCCCCTGGAAATAGATTTACAGGTTACCCGCCCCTAAAAAGAGTGATTTTTAGCTGCGAAAACTAGGGACGGTTGTAGCATCCGTCCCTAAAAATATATTTTTACCCGCCTTTAAAATCTTTTCTTTAAGTAGTGCATTCATCACCTCACTCGCCGCTGGAACCACGGGATCGACCACTATTTTTCAATAGTGGTGCTATAACGCTTCGTGAGGTTGCCGTTATAATCACTGCAGCAGAAATAACAAATTACTCTCTTCTCTCCATCTTAAAATATTAGATACTTTGATTTGTTCTAAATTAAAGTTATCTAAATTTGACTAAATTTATAAAAAACAAATCTAACATATCAAATAATTAAATTATGACAATAGATTTCATAATAGATATTTTATATTTAAATTATTATTATTTTTTAATATATTTGATCAAACTTAGAATATTTGATTTATGCTAAATTAAAATATTTTATATTTCAGGAAGGAGGGAGTGTAACAGAACAAATAGCGATTTACTGTAACACGTTATTTAAAACATTGCAAAAGACCCATCTTATCACCTAGCTTCTGCGGTCTCCAAACTCAGCTCCAAGCCGTTACATCCTATGACTTTAGTGGACAGTAGCGGAGGCGGCGGCGCCGGCACGTCTCCTCCACGGCTCCAAGCAGATGACATATAATAATGTAAAATTGTTCCAGTGTAAATTTATCATAATATCACTCTGTTGTCTCTTGGGATATTGCTCAGTTTTGAAGTCTCTGTACCAAAAGCATAATCACAGTCAACTAATAAAGCGTGTACAAATCTATTATCCAGAAAACACTTCCTTATTTTATTTTTGCAAGAAATCAGAGAAACAATCTCGTTTTTTCAAACACGTTAATCACATTTGCGATTTTTTTTTTGATCGGAAAAGCTTTTCCTTTAACTCCACGGCTCGGCGAGATCGCCGGCCACCAGGCTCTCCATGCCCGTCCCAATACAGGTCCGAGTTCGGAGTGGACTTACAACCCCAGGAAGCAAGCTCATGAGCTACCTTATTACATAAACGAGAACAATAACTCAGAGAGAAAACAGTAAAATTAGACGCTACGATCTCCTTGATTTCATGGATGAGACCTCCAGTTGGTGCTAGGGAAAAATCGCTCGTTCCCACGGCCATCTTCAGGAGCATGGAGTCCGTCTCGGCCAACACCTTCCGCATACCACGATCCCCTGCAGCTTTCAGGGCTGCCAAGCAACCTAACACCTCTGTGTGTAGTGCGTCCATTGCATATGGCACGGCACCGGCGCCTGCATGTATCACATCACCAGCAGAGTCACGGATAACAAATCCCCATCCTCCTCTCTTGGTAGCAGGATCAAATGCTCCATCCGAGTTAATTTTCAGCACCTCCCCTACTAGTTTTGACCACTTCTTCAGAGATTTCGGTGTCTTGCTGTTCTCCATGGCTGTGACCTTCATGAACTCCTCAGCTTGATAGCGTATGATAAAAGCCAAGCTGGCAAGCTCCCTTCTCTTCTCCCCTTCTCTAATTCGATTTCTCTCCAGCCACCAGTGCCACAACAATGTAACCACCAGAATGGACTCCCTCTCTTCGAGTTCCCAGATAGCTTGTAGCACCTCCAAAGCAGAAGTTTTCGTCGCCAGCTGTGCTCTCACCCCCTCCAGGTTCAGTTCATGCCACAAATGTTTCACAAATTTGCAGTTGCAGAACAAGTGCCCCCTATCTTCATCCAGCCTTCCACACACCACACAACGTGTATCCAACTCCATCCCTCGCCGGATTAGATTAGTTCTTAACGGTAGGCTGTTGTGCCCCAATCTCCACAAAAAATGTTTGATTTTGCCCGGGCATGCCAACTTCCACAGCTTCCTCCATACTACCTCCTCAGAATCTCCTACTTGTGTACTTGATGATGCACCACCGCCCCTCGCCCTCCAAGAATTTTCCCTGGTCATCTTATAAGCTGATCTGACCGAAAAAATACCTCTGTTATCAAAGTGCCATGCCATCACACCATTCATATCTTGGTGTACTGGGATTGACTTGATAATTTCTGCATCCTCTCTCCAAAACATTTGGTCTAGCACATCATGGTCCCAGCCTCCAGAATGTGGGTCAATCAGATCGCTGACTTTGGTCAGGACGTTCTGACCCTTCGGTGTTATCACCCTCCTGGTTATCCCCCTAGGAATCCACGGGTCAACCCATATGTTTATATTCTCGCCATTGCCTACCCTCCATATGATGCCATCCTTCAGATTCTGTACCCCTTTCATAATGCTTCTCCAGGTATATGATAGAGAACTTGAAACTTTTGCCCTGAATGTATCTCCATGGGGGTATAATATTTTGCACGTAGCACTCTAGCACATAACGATTCTGGGTTCTGGATCAACCTCCACCCCTGCTTTGCCAACATCGACAAGTTGAATGTATGTATATCTCTGAAACCCAGACCGCCCTTGTACTTTGGAAGGGTCAGCTTCTCCCAACTGATCCAGTGTATCTTATTCTCCTTTTCCTGCTGGCTCCACCAGTAGCGCCCGATCATAGTGCTGATTTGGTCGCACATCTCCTTTGTAATATCAAAGCAGCCCATGGCGAAAGTGGGTATGGCTTGCGCCGCCGCCTTGATCATCACCTCCTTCCCCGCCTGTGACAGGCTACGCTCCTTCCATCCTTGTATTCTGCTCCAAATTCTTTCTTTCAAGTACCCAAACACCTGCGCCCTTGACCGCCCAACACGAACCAGCAGTCCCAAGTACCTCTCATTCATCGTTTCCCTCCGAATATCCAAGGACTGCATCACCTCCTCTTTCTTAGCTGTTGTTGTATTGGGGCTAAACATCACAGCCGACTTATCCTTGTTTATAACCTGCCCAGAGCACTCCTCATAAACCTGGAGAATACTTTGTAGCCGCTGCGCATCACTCCCATCCGCACGGCATAAGATCAACGAGTCATCGGCGAATAGTAAGTGAGAGACGCTCGGAGCACCATGGCAGATTTTAATTCCCTGCAACTCCCCCTCCATTTCCGCTTTCTCCAACAAAGCTGAGAATCCTTCTGCACACAACAAAAACAAATACGGCGACAGCGGATCACCCTGTCGCAGACCTCTTTCCGGTTGAAAACTAGTTGACAGCTGGCCATTCACTCGAATTTTATAGGACACCAAAGTGATACACTTCATAATGAGCTCCACCCACTCCTCACAGAACCCCAATTTCCGCATCATCGCCTGCAAAAATGGCCACTCGACTTGATCATAAGCTTTACTCATATCAAGTTTGATCGCTGCACAACCATCTCTCTCCCTTTTCTTCTTCTGCATATAATGCGTCATCTCGTAAGCAATAAGAATATTGTCTGAAATCAATCTCCCCGGGACGGAAGCACTCTGTGCCGGTGAGATCACCTCGGGGCAGGACCTGTTTCAACCTATTTGCAAGCACTTTGGAGATAATTTTGTACAGAACATTACATAAGCTGATGGGGCGGAGATCTTTGACATGTTCTGGACGCTGTACCTTGGGAATTAGTACAATGGTCGTCTCATTCCACCCTGATGGCATCGGCCCTCCTCTCAGTACCTGCAGCACCTCGTTCTGAACCCGCTCACCAACGATCTCCCAAAATTTCTTGTAGAAGATAGCAGGCATGCCGTCCGACCCCGGGGCTTTTAAGTTCCCAATGCCGTCTAGAGCCAGCTTCACCTCCTCCGCCGTGTACTCCTTTGAGAGCAGCTCGTTCATCGCTCCAGTAACTTTCTCATCGACTTTACTTAGCAGCCGCTCAATGTTATGGCTTCCCTGGGACCTGAAAAGCTGCACAAAATGGTTAGAAATAAAAGTTCTCTTCTCCTCCTCCTCCACCCAGCTCCCATCCTCTCTTCTCAGCTTTCCAATATGGTTGTGCTTTTTCCTCTCCGAGCATGCTGCATGGAAGAAAGCAGTATTTCTATCCCCTTTTTCTCCAACCATTTTACATGTGCCCGTTGCTTCCAATACAGATCGATCTGCTCCTGCACTCTCTCCACTTTGAACCTCAGCTCACCCTCCCTAGCCACTTTTGCCGGGCTGAGATCACCCCTGCGACAAGCCTCCAATTCTTTCTTGAGAAATTTCAATCTCTTCTCCAAATCGCCCAGAATATTTTTACTTCAGTGGCCTAAACCTCCCGCCACCACCTTCAGCGCATCGTACACTGCAGTTTCACCCCTTTCTACAGCCTCTTTCCAAGCTGCCTCCACCACTTGTGGACACTTCTCCTCCTCTAGCCAGGCCACCTCAAAACGAAACGACTTCTGGCCTCCCCATCTACAGCGCCTCCCACACCTTCCCTCCGTTGTAATTATCACCGGCCGATGGTCAGAATGACGAGGATCTCCATTTACCACCCGTGCGTCCGGGAATAACTCTTACCATTCCTTGTTTGCCACACCCCTATCCAGTCTCTCTCATATGTATCCTGCCACCTCATGACAATTATTCCTCCAGGGCCTTCCTGAAATCATCCATCTCCCTCTGGCTCTTCGGCCGCCCCCCTTCCTTCTCATGAGCAAATAGAATTTCATTAAAATCGCCAGCCATCAACCATGGCACCGCTGGCTGGCAAGTTAACGACTTCACAGTGTTCCAAGTTTTGTATTTCTGGTCATGCGCCGGCTCACCATAGAGCCTTGTGAACCGCCAGCAGACCCCGTTCTTCGCCTCTTTTATATCCATGTCAATGTGGTATTTCGACATATTGCGTAACGACACATCGACACCTCTCCTCCACAACACAGCAATCCGCCCCCCCCCCCCCCCCCCCCCGCCCCCCATCACACTCCAGGACCAGCATGTTTGTTAGCCCAAGCATCCACCGAAAATGTTGCATCCTGCGCTCGTCAAGTTTAGTTTCTGACAAGAACAAGATATCAGCCCCCTCCGTCTTCTGGATCCCCAAAAGGCCCCGAACTGCCGAGCGGTTCCCCAGGCCCCGGCAGTTCCACGCAATGATCTTCATTGATCATTGCAGGGCTGGTTCGCCAGCCCTGCCTCAACAGTTTTTGTGGCATGTCGCATGTACTCCCATCATCACCTCATCTTCCTTCTGCCTCTTCTCCTCCTCTGATTCACCTCTCCCCGTCCTCAACACCTCTCTTTCTCCCCGTCTTTTTGGCCGGTGCTCCCGTGGTGCCCCTGCCAGCACGCTCAACTTTCTTGTACGTGCCCACTTTCCTCTTATTCCCCACCCCCACTTCTTTCTCCACCACTTCCATGACATCCTCCTGGATCACTGCAGAGGTCTCCTTTGCATTTAGCACCTTTTCCTTCCCCTCAGACAGATCCTCTTGGAATAGGACTCGCTTCGAATTGTCACCCCCCTTTTCTGGTGCTTTCAGCTTCAACGGGCTGGTAACTTCTTCATCTTCTTTCGCTTTATCCCCTGGTTTTGCAATAGGATCATCCCCCGACTTCCTCCAGGATGGGGCGTCGCTCCCTGATCTCCTACCGCTGCCACCACCCCAACTTCCTCTACTCCCACTCCCCCCCACGCGCCATGGAACAACTGTCCTTCCTGCTGAGAACCGGTCCCCTCCTCCCTCGTCCCAGCGTTTCTCTTGCTGTATTGTTGCGCCTCACCCGTTTTGAGATTGATCTCACACAGTTTATCAGTATGCCCAATTAAGCCACAAGTTTAGCAAAAATCCGGGAGGAACTCATACACCAAAGGGCACCACAAAGGTTTTTCTTCTGCCCCAAAGAACAAAGTCACACCCCGCATCAATGACTTCCGAATGTCTAACTTCACCTTGATTCTCAGGAACTGCCCCACTGCCTTACCATCCTCATCAGCATCCATCTCCACAAATTCCCCAATTTCCTTCCCGATCGCCATGCTGGTCGCCTTATTCATCTCTCCCAGGGGCATCTTCATGGCACGCGCCCAGATTGGGATGAAATTAAACTCCAGCTCCTCCAGCACCTTTGACTCATCAAACTCCACCATGACAACCAAGTCTTTGCCAAACATCCACGGCCCGTCATCCAGAGCGCGCCTCCTACCCGAAATCTGATGAAACGTGAAGAGAAAGCGGTTTTCTCCAAGATCCTTGCATGAAACTCCTTTGAATGAGCACCACACTTTCCCCAGATCCTGCGCGAGGCCATCTGCACTCACAAGTTTTTCCGCCAAAACTTTTCCCACCGCCCGCGCCCTCAGCGCATTCGCCCACGATGGATCGCTGCCACCTCCGATGCGGATCCCCTTCTTCTCCGCCTCCGACAGTTGCATGCGCCTCATCATTCCTTCGACCGACTCCATTGGCACCGATCGCCACACACACCAGCACCCACGTCCAGGGGGCGACGATCAGAGAAACCCCAAAATGTAGGTTAGCAGATTTTGGCTCAGCTCCGAAATGGAGAATTTGACGTGGACGCGAACGTGATCTAGGACCTGGACTCGAGATCCAACCAGGAAGATCGGATCAGGGACTAGCACAGGATGAAGAAGATGGGAGAACCCAAAATCCTAGTCGCCTCTGTCGCCACACCCACCCCGAGTCGCCTAAGCGCCGAGGACCCTGACTTACATATCACTTTTGCGAATTTGAGAACATCCATATGTGTTTTAGATTAAAAAAAGCATATATTGTTATTGTATGAAAACATCTACAAAATAGTAGATCATGGGACACATTATCACCCATTCACACTTGAGATTCTATCAATACAAAATCTCTTTAGAGCAAAAATTACCGGGGAATCTATTCATCGCGCGCTACTGCTTGCGATGCTACGCAAAAGGGCACCGACCCTGTTCATCTTCTTCCCCAAGCCAGGGGAGGGAGGAGCGGCCACCGACAAGCTAGGGAGGGGGGTTGGAGCAACCGCCGATGACGGGTGGGAGGTGGGGGAGCGGCCACCGGTGAGGTCGCCAGCGGCTGGGGTGGTGGCGAGGCAGGGAGCTAAGGGTTCGGGGTTCCGGGGCTCCAATGGCCACCGGCTCTAGAAGAGGAGGTCATCGGCAGCCCGACGGTAGTAGTGGTTTGGCTGGCGGCGGAGGTGAGGTGGTGCTCTGGCCAGGGCCGGACATCCGGTGGGCGGTGGCCGGCGGTGGGGGCGAGGAGAAGGCGGCGGGTGGTGGAAGACATCCAATGGACGGGGTAGGCGGCGTGGCGGGAGAGTGTGGCAAGCTTCGCTAGTGGTGGAGCTGGTGGTGGCAATGGCGACGGCGTTGGTGATGAAGCTCGGTGGCGGCTTGGTGGTGGCTACGGTGGCGGGAGCTGCCGGAGACGAGGAGGGCATCAGCACGGGGGCTGGGGAGGGCACAGGGATGGTAAAGTGCTTGCTAGGGCGGAGGGAGAGGCCGACTGCAGATCTGATGGTGGATAGCGCCGGGGCAAGGAAGGGGAAGGGGAATTCGTGGACCGTCTTGAGGTGATGGACCTTGGATGATGTATAGCTTCGCCCAGGAGTCGGGAACTACGCGATTGATCACATACCGAGATTGTTTTTTTTTTGAGCAAGACATATCTGTATTGAAGTTAAGAAAACCGTACAAAGACGCGTACAAGTGCAGGTACATCCAAAAAAGGATACAGACAGTTGGAATTTTGCATACAAGCCCCTAATAAACCACAAAATTACAATGAAGACCCTAGGACCTTCCACACCTCCAATCTTTCCGAACCTGCTCCCGCCGGCCGCAGCTGGACGCCACCGGAGATTATTTTATTCTGCTTGCACTTACCACCTGATATGAAGCTTCGCGGCTTTGCTACACAGCTCCTGCCTGCTACGCTGAAGGGCTCATCAGAACCTCTCCGGGCCTACATAAGCTCCATTCGTCGGTCTGCTTCGCCGGAGCCGCCGAACTGGGCCACGCAGCCAACGGTGTGCCATGGGCTGGAGCTAGGGATGGTAAAGTGCTTTACTTTTTCGCCTAGATAATCTAAGGGCTGAGCCTTAAAAGGGCCGAGCTCTAATCTTATTTAGTTTGAGCTAAAAATATTAAAAGCCAAGTTGGATTGTGAAGAGAGCATTAGGACCATGACCCATTACCATTACCACCCCTAGTTGGAGCCCCCTCCAGCGAGTTTCGGGCCTCGTAAATTAACTTGAAGGAACGTTGATGATTTAGTCAGCTACTCAGCTGCCTACTGCCGTGGAGGAATACTCCTGTTGTTATCTTGGTCCACGTCCATCTTGGTCACGACTCACGATTGTCAGGTTTGGCACTTGGTAGCGACTTACATGCTACAGACTCCTCTCATTTGCTCTTCTACAAAGTTCCATCTAGATTATCTTCAGTCGTTCCTTCCTTTCCACCCTTCTATTTGTATAACAATTTTAATTTTGCCTATGTATGTATCTATCTAGGCTCAAACTCTGATACAGAAATTCTAGGAAAAAGTCTGGTTTACACCTCCAAACTATCGCAAAAGTTCGATTTTCAATCTTAAACTGTAAAACCGGATAAGAAAGATCATCCAACTGTCAAAACTGGGCAAATTTGGCCCTTAAGATGGTTTTGAAGGCGGTTTTGTATTTTTTTAAAAAAATAAAAAAAATTCTAATTAGATCTAAAAAATTAAAACTAATTTATTTTGAATCTGAAGAATATGAAACTAGTACCAAAAATTTTCTAAAAATATAACATATCTAATTTTTGCTCTATTTGAATCTTATTTATTCAAAAATAATAGGCAAAACTACAAGCAAACAATACTATGAACATAAAAAAATTAGATCCGAATAATTGACAAAGATAGTGCCAATAGATAGGTTACATTTTTAGAAAAATTTTGGTACCCATTTCAATTTTTTTTGATTTATAATGAATTACTTATGAATTTTTTAGTTTAAATTTGAATACTTTTAATTTTCATAAAATGGAAAACCACCTTTGAAACTAGCCTAAGGGCTAAATTTGCCCGATTTTAACAGTTAGATGACCTTTTTTATCAGATTTTATAGTTTAAGATTGAAAATCGGACTTTTACGATAGTTCAACGGTGTAAACCGGACTTTTCCGGAAATCCCATTCACAAAGAACACAGCAGCAGCTGCTGCTCTTTGGTTACCCGGACCTCCGGACACACCATCCCGCTCTTCAGAGTTCGTCAGCTCACCATATGCAAAGGCGAACGCCGGCTTCTAGGGCGCCGCGAAGCTCGCCTCGTGGCCGTGGAGCATCACGAGTATGTCTAGCATTGTGGGCCTGTCCGCCGGGTCCTCCTGCACGCAGAGGAGCCCGAGGTGGATGCACTTGAGCACCTCGCTCTCCTGCAGGGCTGCTGCTTGTTGCCAGTCCAACGAGGGATCCGCCGTCTCCAGTGGCGTTCCCTTCAGCTAGTGATCCCATACCTGGTAAGAAGATAATCACAATGCAAGCAATATTGATCGGTGACTGATGACCATGGTCTCATTGCCCTTCGTTGAGTTCGTTCATAAATTAGTAAGAGAGATTAGCTAGGAAGGCTAGCTCACGTAGCTCAGAAAAGTGCCAGCATGTTCTTCAAGTTCTGATTCGGAGCATGTGTCAGTGTTTCGCCTTTCTGTAACGACCTCCAGCACCAGCACTCCAAAACTGTAATCGTCCAACTTCACGGAAGGGAGTGAAATAGGCAAACTTAAAATCTTAACCTATGGCTCAAACTAATTTGCACAAAATTTGAGCTAGATCATGCTATTTAGATGTGCAACTATGATTCTCCTAGTGTGAAACTCTCATTCCAAAGAGTTTTGCAACTTATAGCCAATCCTATCGAGATGCTACTCTATGAAAGTAAAGGCACACAAAAATTGCAAATAATAAATGTGGAAGCTTAAGAGAGGGAACAAGAGGAAGCAAACTCTTGACACGAGGATTTATCCTGTGTTTCGGTTAGCCACAAAGCCAGTCCTACATCCACGTTGTTGAAGTACTCACAAAGAGTATTGCTTCCTGGCAACCAAGTCTCTTCCGGGACTCTTCTTGTCTTGCCACAAGGCTACGTCAAGTCACCACGGTCACCTTGATCCCGCTTTCCACTAAGGAGCTTCTCCACCAAGGAAGGGGGTCTCCACGTCCCCCGCCCAAAGCCGTCGACGCCGCTCCACACCAAGCCGGAGGGTCGTAGACTTGCCGGCGAGCCACCAATGCTCCAAGGGGCTGGTGCACCAAGATACAACTTGTGGTTCACTTCTAGAACCAGCACACAAGGTACAAACCTTGCTCTCTCACTCTCTTAAGTTACAACTTGAGCTTGTGCTTGATTCTTCACCACCGCTCACCCATTCCCCAAATGTAGCAAGAGCTTCATGCTTGTGCTTATTCTCCTTCTTCTTTTGTTTCTTCTCCTTCTTGTACTTGATCTTCTCAACCTTCATAAGTTGGTGATGTGGCCCATTTTTGAGGAAGACCATGTACCCCATCATATTGATCTTCTTCAAGCTTTTGTTCATGATCTTGACTTGCTTGAAAAGCTTGGGGTGCATCTCTTTTTTTTCATCATTTGAGGAGCTTGCGCTTGCTTCCTCTTCTTCCTCCTCACTTGAGCTTCCTTTGATGGCCAACGTCTTCAACATCTTGGCTTGCTTGCACGCAAGAGCGCTATGTGTTGGTGAAAAAGGTAGCTCTCTTGGCTTGATGCTAATGCAAAGCTCATGGGCGATCACCTTGTTGAGGACTTGATTTGTGGTGAGTGTTGACAGCTCTTTCTCATAGATGATTGAAGTCACCAAATCATAGTCCGACCTTCGGAGAGAGTGAAGGATCTTGCGACAGAGCTCCATATCTTCAATTTTCTTGACATCTAAGGAGTTAATCTCATTCACAAGAACGCTGAAATGTGAGTACATGAATGATGCATCTTAATGATTTAATTGCTTAAATCTGTTAAGCTTATCTATGAGAACATGATATCTTTCATTAGCAACATCCTTTGTGCCCTCATGGTTCTCATGGATAGACTTCCATAGCTCAAAGGAATTTTCACAAGCAAAAACTTTGTTGAAAACATCATAACTAAGGGAAGACAATATTATACTTTTAGCAATAACATCATATTATCTTTCTTGGCTACCCTTATTTTTCATGCCCTCACTCACAACTCTCCAAATATTTAGGCCCCTAGCTTGGAGAAAAGCTTGCATTAAAATCTTCCATCGTTGGAAGCCCGTGCCATCGAAATGTGGAGCCGCTCCTAAAGTATCCATCCCTTACCCGACAATCTAACTCTCTAAGCGGTGAAGCCTAACCGTTCCAATGAGCCGATTTTCACAATTTGCCAATAGAATTGGCTTTTCTTTGTGAAAAAGTGAGCCCCGGCTCTGATATCACTTGAAAGGAATAGGTGCTCGTAGCCTTAAAGGGGGAGGGGGTGAATTAGGCAAACTTAAAACCTTAACCTATGGCTCCAACTAATTTACACAAAACTTAAGCTAGATCATGCTATCTAGATGTGCAACTATGGTTCTCCTAGTGTGAAACTTCCATCCCAAAGAGTTTTGCAACCTATAGCCAATCCTATCAAGATGCTACTCTATGAAAGTAAAGGCACACAAAGATTGCAAGTAATAAATGCGGAAGGTTAAGAGAGGGGATGAGAGGAAGCAAACTCTTGACGCGAGGATTTATCCCATGGTTTGGTCGGTGTTGTCGTCAAGATTAGTGGATCAAGACTAAGACTAGTAAATTTTTTTATGCGCGTAAGGCTTCAGATGGTTGCGTGGGAGACACGGGGTTTAGACTGGTTCGGGCAAGGAGAAGCCCTACGTCCAGTATGAGGAGCTGCTCGTGTTACCCACGCGGGGTCTGTAGTAGGGGTTACAGGAGGGCGAGAGAGGGAGCTGGTCCCAAGTCTCTTGGGTGTGCACTGAAGCTCTAATGGTGAATGTGTGTGTCCTTCTCACCGGAGAAGAAAGAGTCCGTCCGAGAGTCAGAGTCAGAGAGAGTGTGCGAGAGAGAGTCTGAGTTCCTCCCCTGTCTCAGGGCCCCCGGTCCTCCCTTTATAGCGCAAGGGGGGCTCGGGGTTACAGGTGAGCCAGGCATGAGGAGGAGTAAAAGAGAATAAGATACAAGGGGAAGGACCAAGTTCTCGGGTCGCCGTCCCCCGCTCCGACCTACGGCCCCTGTCAGCGCGTCCACCGGAAGAGGGCGGTTGTCTCCGGATCCTGTCGACGATCTCCTTGGGGGCCGTTGCCGCCAGGCGTGATGATGGCGTTCGGTCGTGGTATCCGTGTCCGTCGGGGAAGGCGGCTGACCCCGTTACCTTGCTGACGGCCCGTGGGGTGCGGACGTCCTGTCCCTGTCGTCGGATTCGCGGGGCGCGAGGACGGGCGGGGCTTCCTCCTGTGCCGGGCGGCACAGGTCATGAGTGCCCTGCAGCGAATCGGGGAAAGCTGCGCCACTGTAGCCTGCGCTGTGCAGTCGTGCTTGGGTAGCTGTGACGGGTCACCTCGGGGGCGCGGGCGCCTTTCTGCATACCAGAGCCGCGGCGCATTTATGGCGAAATCGGCGAGGGGCCCACGAGATCCGCACTCCTGTCTTCCAGTCTGCGCCCGAGGCGGATACTCGCCTTGTGGGCCCGGGTGAGTCCGACCCCCTACGCCCCGGGTCGGGCGAGGCGAAGCCGTGTGGCAAGGGGTCGGGAGCGTCCGACCCCGAGGCACTTGGTCGGGCGAGGCGGAGCCTGGTCGTCGAGGGGTCGGGGGCGTCCGACCCCGAGGCACTTGGTCGGGCGAGGCGGAGTCTGGCCGTCGAGGGGTCGGGGGCGTCCGACCCCGAGGCACTTAGTCGGGCGAGGCGGAGTCTGGCTATCGAGGGGTCGGGAGCGTCCGACCCTGAGGCACTTGGTCGGGCGAGGCGGAGTCTAGCCGTCGAGGGGTCGGGAGCGTCCGACCCTGAGGCACTTGGTCGGGCGAGGCGGAGCGAGGCGCTCCCCTCCCAAGTTAGGCCAACGGCGGCTGCCGTCGCCGCAGGTGGGCCTGGGCCTTCATGATTGTTGTTTTAACGGTCATTAGGAGGTCGTTAATATTTCCCCCTGACAGTTGGGCACAAAGCCACTCCCACACCCACGTTGTGGAAGCACTCACAAAGAGTATTGCTTCCCGGCAACCAAGTCTCTTCCTGGACTCTTTTTGACTCGCCACAAGGCTACGTCAAGTCACCACGGTCACCTTGATCCTACTTTCCAATAAGGAGCTTCTCCACCAAGGAAGTCGGTCTCCACGTCCCCCGCCCAAAGCCGTCGACGCCGCTCCACACCAAGCCGGAGGGTCGTAGACTTGCCGGCGAGCCACCAATGCTCCAAGGGGCTGGTGCACCAAGATACAACTTGTGGTTCACTTCTAGAACCAGCACACAAGGTACAAACCTTGCTCTCTCACTCTCTTAAGGTACAACTTGAGCTTGTTCTTGATTCTTCACCACCGCTCACCCATTCCCTAAATGTAGCAAGAGCTTCATGCTTGGGCTTCTTCTCTTTCTTCTTTTGCTTCTTCTCCTTCTTGTACTTGATCTTCTCAACCTTCATGAGTTGGTGATGTGGCCCATTTTTGAGAAATACCATGCACCCCATCATATTGATCTTCTTCAAGCTTTTGTTCATGATCTTGACTTGCTTGAAAAGCTTGGGGTGCATCTCTTCTTTTTCATCATTTGAAGAGCTTGTGCTTGCTTCCTCTTCTTCCTCTTCACTTGAGCTTCCTTTGATGGCCAACTTCTTCAACATCTTGGCTTACCATAGGATGAGCTCCCCCTAAATGTGTGCATTTAGTGTTTGCATCACTAATCAAATGTATGCACATTGTTATTGACAACACTGGGAAGCTTACCCTATAGCTTGTGTTCTTGGTACACAAATAAAATACATACCTCATGAAGTCTATGTACCATGAAAAGGAACAACGTGTAGCCTTTCTACACACTTATCAAACCATGTAGGTTGCTCATGGGTTAGAGCAAGGCACAAGCAACCCACCATATGTAGATAACACTAGGAAATGCAAAACATACATATAACCTAGCAAAATCAATGGAGCTACATGACGCTTGAATTGAAATCTAGCTACCATTACCTTATGGGGGACTTGGGCAACGAATGTCCAAGTTGTGAACTTGGCTTCTTAGCTTGATTCATCTCATCATCTTGTTAGCCAAGCCTCCAAATCCCCCAAAGCCGTTCCTTGGGCTTCAAGTCTCCTTTGGAACCCACACCATTTGAGGCCCCTTCATGTTGCTGATGATTTTCTTGGGCACCCAAATGGAGCGATTCCAACTCCTATCCTTCTTTCCAACCTTGTGGGCAACCACCTTGCCATTGTTCTTCTTCTTGATGACATAGGTGGTGCTCTTGTTTTTATTCTTCCGGTTGGGCTTGGTGTAGATGAGATAACTCTTGATAGTTGCATTTTTCTTGTTCAATAAAGTTTTTGCTTGTGAAAATTCCTTTGAGCTATGGAGGTCTATCCATGAGAACCATGAGGGCACAAAGGATGTTGCTAACGAAAGATATCACGTTCTCATAGATAAGCTTAATAGCTTTAAGCAATTAAATTATGAAGATACATTATCCATGTACTCACGTTTGAGCGTTCTTATGAATGAGATTAACTCTCTGCATTTTCACTGCGTCCATTGTGTTTGGAGACGATTTGGACTATCTTGAAGATGGTTTGGACTCCATCCTTGGAACCTAAAAATCCTACAAACTTGAGCTCACAAACTCGTTATTCCATTGATCATGTTGCCACTCAATCACCAAAATCACAATATGGTCTAATGAGGCCATTTTCTTTACAATTATATCTGAATATCTGATATTACAGTGTTCCAACGACTTGGCTCGTGACTGTAGTTGTCTTGTCGCCACTGAAGAGCCTCGCGAGGCCAAAGTCCGAGATCTTTGGGTTCACGTCAGCGTCTAGCAGTACGTTGTTGGCCTTCAGATCCGGAAGAGGTTCCTATGCAGTACTGCAGAGGGACTCGTTCTCATTGACGTGCGGGTTCCATAACGCTAGGTCCCACATGTCAGTGGGATGAGTCCCTCTGCTGTACTGCAGAGGAGACTCATCCTTCAGATCCCGGTGAATGATCTTGATCTGTGAGTTCTCGTGAAGGTATAGCAGACCTCGTGCTATTCCGTATATTATCCGGTACCTTGTCTCCCAGTCTAACAATAGATTTTTCTCTGCTGCAGGTGCTGCGAATTAAGTGTAGAACGATCATATCCATGCTTAATTAATTACTGCTGAGGAAAAAAATTGATGATGTCTAGTGTTTACTGTGGACTGCAGTTAGTTTTTTTCAGTGTTTATTCTCCCTTTTAAAAAGAGATGGATTGCAGTTAATTTGTACCAAAAAGGAAGGTGTCCAGGCTTCGATTCGGCAGGTACTCGTACACGAGTAGCTTCTCCTGTCCCTTCAAGCAAACGCGAGAAGCTTTGCAAGGTTGTTGTGACGAAGCTTGGCGACGAGTAGAAGCTCGTTCCCGAGCTCCTTTAGACCTTGCGCTGAAGCTTTGTCCAGCCTTTTCACTGCTATCTCCCGTCCATCAGGCAGCAAACCCTGAAAAAATGAAGTAAGGTTCACTGTACCTGTTACTATCTGTAGCTTCAACCGTCACCAGCCAAATTACCATGTATACTGCGCCAAAGCCTCCATGCCCGAGCTTATTCTCTTCAGCAAAATTGTCCGTCGCCCTCCTTAATGTTGTCAGGTCAAAGAGAAGAGACCCAGCATTCTCATCTTCCCCGGCATCTACATTATCGTCAGGGGATCGTCGTGAGAGTTGCTAATTTTTTCGAGAGCCCTTCTTTTCTCCAAAGCTAGAAGTTCTGACGGCAGCAGAACGATCAGAGATTTGAACTCACGTTGTTTTGCTCGTGCTTTTCTCCAGATGTAGATGGTAAACGCGGACGCAAGGACAACAAGTAGGACCCCTAGGACGATAGCGATCACTGTTGCTGCGTCCCCTGAACCCCCTGCCCCTTCTTGCTGCAGTTACGTGCAGAAAATGGAGGCTATATGTATGAGCTGTGAAGTTGGCTTGAACAATATCGTGGAAGGGTTTACCTTATCGATAAATAAAAAATATCGGAGATTGGTGATAAAACGGGAATATCGCATATATCGGATTCTATTGGTGATAGGAAAAAAATCGGACAAATTTAGAGAAAAATATCTCATTTTACACAGAAATGAACATATATATTCTCTTCTTTTTTTGAGGCAGTCATATATATTCTCTTCGAACCATATCACATAACATCTATATCTAATAATATTGGCGGTAAACGGTAATATCTGATATATCAGAATTCTATCGGTGATAGAAAAAAATCGGACAAATTTTAGAGAACAACCTCTCATTCTACACAGAAATGAACATATATATTCTCTTTGAACCATATCACATAAAAAATCTATACCTAATAATGTTGGAAAATGTGAAGACTTGACTGGTAGCGAGACATGGCCTATGCATCGTCTCATGCTAGGATATGGAGGTTTGATCGATGGAATGAAAATAAATGAATGGATTAGGGCTAGAGGATATCCATACGCCCTTATGCAAGTATGATCACACGCTTGTAGGTTGGCTGTTTAACGGATTAATTTCAAAGCATCGATATTTTTGGGTGATAATCTAATTCTATCGGGCTTCACCGATAAAATAGAGATATTAGAGTTATCAGAAATATATCCGTGATATCCGAAATCTATCCGAGATAATGTAATATCATATATATACTCCTCGACCTTGCTGTGAAGCTTTGAATTTAATGAATAATGATAGTGTCTGAAATCAAATTATGCACGCTGGATAGATCTTACTGTTCTGGCTTGCCGGTGCTAGCGGTGGTGGCGGCGCCGGCGGCGCAACAAGGTTGACCACGGGGCTGCTGTCGTCGTAGAAGACGAACATCTCGTACCTGAGGTTACACCACACCGCGTTGAACTGCGCGCCAGCCGTGCCGTTGAACACGGCGGGCATGTTGTTCCTGAGCCTACCGAGGCACCCCAGGCACGCCTGCGGCGCCTGGTCCGGCGTGCACTGGACCAGCCCGTAGATGTTGTAGACCAGGTTGCGGTTCGTCGTGGCGAACCCTTCGCCGGAGGTCATCACCCCGGCGGCGTACCGCCTCGTCGAGTTGCGCGCCGCCCAGCCGGCCAGGGCGCCGATCAGGTCGGCCGCGAGCGCGACGTACCGGCCGGGGTCCGAGGTGATGTTGATCTCCGTGTTGACGCCGAACTGGACCGTCGCCGCGGCGGCGTCCGGGCTGGCCAGGAAGTCAGTGTCCGAGTACCTGAGGAGGCACCGGTCGTAGTAGATGGACACGTCTGACGCCCCTGCAGGAGTTAAAGGCGACGTCCGGGGCGAGCGAGAGGCAGGACGCGCAGCTGGTGGCGTCGACGACGTCGCCGCGGCAGAGCGCGAGACCCCACACCTGGTCGGGGGCGCGGCCGAGCGCGGCGGTGGCGAAGCCGACGGCGGAGCTGGACGCGTTGGTGGCGAGGGACCCCAGCAGGGCGACGACGTTGGAACGGTAGAGGTGGAGTTGAGGCCGTAGGAGGTCCTGTTGCTGCAGAGGTAGTTCATGAGGTCGAAGGCGTCGCTGCGCCCTGGGAGGTGAGCGGAGAAGAGAGAGCAGGAGAAGGGCGGCGACCATGGTGCGCGTGGATTTCATGGTGGCCATGCTTCTATGCTAGTGAAGGAACTTGTGCCTTCGCAAAAGAGGAGCTAGGCAGTGGCAGACTGAAGCACGCTGCCGATTTTGCTTGGAACCTTCGAGTTTAGCTCGATGTGGGGGCCATTTTGACCTTTGCATTGACTGCTTGGAGTTTTTTTTTCCGAGGAAAAGAGTTTTTCATTAACTTATCGGAGTTAGGTAGATCGATGGACTATTGATTCCGTCACAAATATAACATAAGTTTAGGTTTGTCTTGAATTAGACTTTAACTCTTTTTTATTTAAATAAATATATTTTCATAGGTATCTTTAGTCTCTATAAAAACATGACGTTGGCGTTGTTTTATTTGTCCTATATCAAAACTAGTCCATAAATCCATGCGAGTAATTTTAAGAGACAAAAATTTTCCATAGCTAAAAATCAAAATTGGTTAGGTTGCTCTATCTTAATTGTTAAATATTCTAACACAATGCTCTATCTTAATTGACGGTCGAATGTTTTTTTATTTTTGTGAGTACTTGTAGTTTTTATCTATTTTTTTTTCTTTATATCTAGACTTAAAAAAGGAGCTTCCAATTAGTAATAGCAGGATAAAAATATAAAGGATACTTTATGCTACTTTTCATTATAGTACCAGATGGAGTTGGATTTTTGTAATTTCCTACTACTCTGCTCCAGATCCACCTAGTAATTGCTGGAATGCTATGGACTGGGTATCTGAAAGGAGAAGAGAGAGAGAGAGAATTCGAACGGCTAACGATTATTAGGACTTCTTGAGACATTCTTAAACACGGAATAACCTTTCTTAAACAAGCAAGAACCTTTTCAGTTCAATTGATGTGATTCTTAAGAGTTATTTACTAAGGAACTGTTTGGATCCACCAAATAATTGGTAGGTAGCTAATTTTAACTAGAATGGATTCAAACGGAACCAGCTAATACGCAACTAAAACTCTTCTAACTAGCTAAAATAATAATTATCCAAGTAAAATACATCGCTGGACCTTAAATTTGGCTCGGGGTATCATCCAGGAATCCAAACTTTCAAAATGCACATTAACATCCTTAAACTTGCTAATCGTATCACATGAGGTCTAAATTATAGTTGCTTAAGCTAAATCGAAAGTTATATAATTTATTCAAATACAAAATATATACACACAAAAGAATCATAACAAATTTACTAGTACAAATATGTTCAAATAAAAAGATCTGTATAAAAATTTTGTAGGAAAATAAAACTTAAATGACAAAAATTGTAAAAAAGAGTAAATAAAAAAGAATAAATTTTATAGAAAATATTGGGAAAAATTATTTGGATATAAAGTTTTGAAATAAAATTTTGGAGAAAATTTTGAAAATATAAGAGTTGAGCGCAAATATTCAAAATAGAATTTAGACCCACATGTAAGGTTCACATCAGCATAAATACTTCCGATTCATAACTTAAAAATAACAATTTAGACTTCACATGACACAATTAGTAAGTTTGTGGATCTAATATGCATTTTTGGAAGTTTGGAGATCTAGATTGCACTACGAACAAGTTCGAGGACCGAACGTGTATCTTACTCTAATTATCCAATTAGCTGGTTCAACCTAGCTAATTCTAGTTAATCAAGTAATGGGTTAGCTAGATAGATCCAAATAGAACCTAAATAGCCAACTTTTTTTTTGGTAATTTGTTTTCACCTTTACGAAAAAGAGTATTGAAACAGAACTATGACCCTGAATATTTCGTGAAAGGAAGCAGCAAGATATGAAACATAGGAACTACATGAAAACTACCTAACACCTCCGAGGGGCAGGGCAGAGTTAGTTTGCTCTGACTACCAAGCCGTAATAACGGCCAATGGACGTTAGCAGTCTCGTAGATCATATTATGCAATGCTTCATATGATTTGTAATCATGTGGAGAAAAGAGAGTGAGATAGAAAAAAAAGATCGCCTTTCGCATTAAGGAATTATAGAATTATTAGTATGGAATAATTTAGAAGGCAATATATTGTATATGTTGTCCATTAAATCATCTTATACTTCCCTAAGTGATAATCAGCCGTTTGTATGATTGTCACGTGGATCTAACAACGGCAGTTACTGATCACATACGGTTGAAGAATTCAGCACAGCCATGGACCCGTTGTTGAAACCGGTTGCTGACCCCATAGCTGGATCCGCCCCCGGATTTACAAAACTTGAATCGGTCATCGCAAAAAGACGGTGTCTGCCGGCTTCGTTGATGACGACGCACGAAAGAGATGAGCTCCGGAAAAGTAAACGTAAGAATAGGTCTGCCGGACCTAGCTGATTATTGATGTCAGGGTCCTCTCGCTTGACCGCCATTCAACCTGTCAGCCTGTTGCAGATTTGGGAAATTCCGTTGAGTGGTGTCTCAAGGCATTCGGCCAACTTCCACCGGGTTTCCAGATATCCGTAGGGCCAACAAAGAAAAAGGCCCATTGACAAGAAACATGATGACCGATTGGCTAACTGCTCCGATGTAAACTTTCTTTGAGTTCTTATTATGTTCCCAAAGATTACATTGTATGTAAACTTTCTTATCTTTTAATTAAGACGCCATGAACCACCTAAATTAAGACGCCATGACAGAGCAAAATCACCACATATGGGTGTGCATGTTCCAGAGAACTAAATCCAGAAACTTTCTGAATGAAAAATGAACAAGAGTCCAACAAGGCAACAACGGATACCATGGTTATTTAGCAAACTTATAATCGTTTATACGAGCAAGTTACAACCCTCCGATCTTGTACAACTGATTGTATATGATACAGTTCCACCCATTCCACATCGTCCAGGTCAAAAGGGGCAGAGCACACCACGCCCTCACGCAAGGTTCCCCACAACTTATGGTGCAGAAAGCCACGGAGTCTCCTTGGACTTGAAAACTATTGGAAATATAGTATTAGCTGCGGACAACGGAATAGTACAAATATCAGAACAGTGCGCTCACCTGCAAGTAAAATGGTGTAATTAAACTATGATCACTCGAAGTAAGATATTATTTCTCATTGATAAAAATTAATAATAATTTGGGATCTAGTGAAATGTAAAAAATGAGAGCAACCAGTATACTTTTAATCAAATATGTCCCCACATTCAGAACTGGTGAAATTGAAAAACATGTATTAAAAAGTTTAAGTTACCTAGCAGGGTTAAAATATATTAACTTATCGAGGAATCACTTTAGATTGAAAGGCTTGCAAAAAGAAGTTCAAGTTCCTCATCTTGGGATGTAGTCCTCTGCAATGGAGAATGTAAAAAGGTGAAGAAGAGAATTTCAAAAAAAAAATTGATAAGCAATCAGATACAGGCACATATCTCATACCAGAAGCTGAGGAGGACAGAACATAGAGAAGCGGATTCTATTCGGCTATTTGGTTTCTTCAAAAAAATTCAGTTTTAAACAAAGAACAAAACTAAGTAGACTACAGAAAGTATAGGAGGCTTCTAGCTGCTCCATCCCCAACTGGTTTAGGTGATAGCTTTTGCCTGTGGAACACTCTGACATGAAACCAGTTGTAGTTTCAGCCCTATCATTAGTTCCTTACTAACCTAAAAAAGGCTAATCAGGACAGCTTATACTAAATCAATTGCAAATCAGGACAGCACGTAAGTTTGCCACTTGACTCACAGGAAATTCAATTAAACCACAGGTAATTCTCTTGTTACATCCAATGAGTTTCTTAATTATTTGTAGTAAGCCAAGTGTGTATCAATATGAAATAGCTTAGCCCAGCTATAGTAAATTTCAACAACCACTACTGGGCATGACACAAAAATTCATTTGTAGGGCCAGCGTCTAACAACCTGAGGTCTGTGTCTGGTCCTGGGAGTAGTTCTTCCAAAACAGTAATTCAACTATATGTTATTTTAAATCTAGATCATGAGAAAAAAATATAAGCATCCTCCCAGTTCCAGAAATACACAGAAGCAATGTTGCTCATCATTCAATTGTGACGAGGCATATTAACAGTGTTTTCCCTGCAGTCAAATCTTGAAAAACTAGGGGTCTAACTGCAGATCAAACTTTGTTATGCTGAGATAGACAAATTAAATTAACAGGATTTCGTGTCACATATTAGTATCATAGAGTTGATAAAAAAGAATGATCATACATCACAAATGATCAGAATAATTCAAATCTCTCACGCAGAATGTAGAGGTGCTCACCTTGATTGACAACAGACGGCGAAGTTTGTTTAGCACCTTCATGCGGTGTATAGCATAGGAACTATGGGCAGGTAGCTTGTTAACCCGTGCTATCTCAGCATCCACAGCAGCCTCCCTATCCCCATTTTGTGCTCCATTCTGCTTGTTAGCAAAATCAGCTTTTAATCAGTGAGCTACAGGACAATCTTATCAGCTAAAATCAGACACGGTGATTAGAAATTCATGCATCCCAACCCAATATCCTACGGATTTGCAAAACTGAAGTCCAACAGGACATATAGGCTTAAACTTAACCACCATGATTCTCTCACACAAACTAGTAACAGCATGAATAGCACTCTACAAAAAATCAGTACGAGATTCAACCAGGCATGAAGCAGTGCCTCTTTCGATTCATCACAAACGATTCCCTGTTCCTTAATCCCCAAGAGGGATCGAATAAGCAGCGGCGCAGATCCATAGAGCATAGCAACAGGAGATGATTAGGAGCACAGCATATTTCTAATTCCGATGGACTAGACAAACAACGCAAGACCTAGATTCCACCAAGGAGGCAACACAACCACGGCAAGGAGCCAAGGAGATTGGGGAAAAAAAAAGAATACCGCAGCAGAAGCGGCGTTCGTGGCGAGGGTGGTGGTCGTGCCGCGGTAGAAGGGCGTGGTGCTACCTCCCCCTTCCATGATTCGATTCTTTGAGCAGCCATGCCTGTGGAGTGTGGAGCGCAACGAGAAGTGATGGAGGAAGAAGGCTCTAGACCGCCGCCACCAGCTGGAGTCTCTCGAGAGTCGAGATCGGCAGGTGGCATCTTTCGGCCCAATAACCGAAACTGGGCTGCTCGATTTTCTGCGAGTTCTTCTGTAAAACAGCCCAGCACAACACTAGTGTCAATTTTCCTACGAATGGTATGAATAGGCCCAAATGGTCCCCGACGGCCCATCAGAATCAAAGGCCGAGGAGCCTTCCGAACGAAGCCGGCGGCGACTCGACCTCGTCTCGTCTCCTTCGCCGCCCCGTCTTCCCCATTCCGCGGCGGTTCGTGTAAAACCCTACAAAAAAAAAGCAGCGGCGACGGAGCTGAATTCCGTGAATCATCCTGCGCCGCGGCGAAGAGTTCTGGTTCGTGAGGGGAGAGGAGGGTCACGGAGGGAGAGATAAGTCATCGGGCTTGGCGGCTTGCCATGGTCTCCAGGGCTGGCGGCGGCGAGCCGTCGCGGTCCGCCTCGGTCATCCTCGCTGACACCGCGAGCGGGTACCACATCCTCAGGATCGACGCCTACTCCCGCACCAAGTCGACTCCCACAGGGGAGTACCTCAAGTCCCTCCCGTTCACCGTGGGCGGCCATCGATGGTACCTTCGCTACTACCCCAACGGCATCAAGCAGGAGGCCAAAGATTACATCTCGTTTTTCCTATATCTCGATGAAAGCGTCCCCAAGGCAGTAATGGCGCAAATCAAGTTCAGTTTGATTGGCTACGTGGGGAAGCAGGCGTTGACACTGGGGGGACGGCACAACTTCGATAGTTACAGTGGTTGGGGGTACCCTGAGTTCATCAAAAGGGAAGATTTGGAGAAGTTCAAGTATCTCCGGGACGATTCTTTTGCCGTTCGGTGTGATGTGGTTGTTACCAGCGAATTCCGCGCAGAGGAGGAGCCGGTAGCCACCACTCCAGCCTCTGTCTCCGTGCCTTCATCTGACCTTCACAAGCATCTTGGTGTTCTCCTCCAGACAGAGAAGGGTGCCGACGTGGTGTTCGACGTTGCCGGTCAGACGTTTGCTGCACACCGATGCGTGCTCGCAGCCCGGTCACCTGTCTTCAGCGCAGAGCTCTTTGGCGTGATGAAAGAGAGCGACACCGGAGGTGTGGTGCGCATAAATGACATGGAGGCTCAGGTGTTCAAGGCTTTGCTCTACTTCATTTACACCGACTTATTCCCGAAGACGGCAAAAGAAGAGAGAGATGGAGACCAAGATGAAGATGTTTTGTCTCAGCATCTACTGGTCGCTGCGGACAGATACAACTTGGAGAGGCTGAAATTGTTATGTGAAAAGAAGTTGTGTGACTACATTGATGTGGGTACTGTGGCAACCATCCTGGCTCTAGCTGAGCAACACCACTGCCATGGACTCAAGAAGGTGTGCTTCGATTTTCTCAGCTCCCTTGCAAATCTGAAGGCAGTCGTGGCCAGCGATGGCTTTAAGCATCTAAGCGGAAGCTGTCCCTCTGTTATGGAGGAGTTGATTAGGATGCTCGCAAATTAGTTCTGTGATGCCTAATTTCTTAGCAATGGTAGTGGCACTTCATAGTTGTACCCAGTTTGAAGAAGATTCTAAGTAGTTTCTTCTGTTTGCATTTTGGTTAGTTGATTGCATCTGTGCAACTCTATCAATCAGTGCGGGATGATTCTGTTGTCTGCTAACTTTTGAATCTCCACTGGAAGTTCATCTATGTGTCTGGCATAATTCTCTGGATGCAGTAGTTATTGTTCTTTATGTTACCTAGAATTCGTCAATGATCTACTTGTTAATCCAGGTGCATTTATGCTTTGATATCAGAGTATTAGACAGTTTGATACCAGGTCAAGGTCATTGCTTCTCCATCTTTAATATATGATATCTTCATTTGATTCAGGTAACTATGCTGAATTGCTGATTGATCTCCACTCTGAGTTTGTGTCGAATACTTGGACGATAGTTATAATAAGAGTGAGGCCATGAGGGTATTGAGTCAAACTCTCTAAATTTGAGGCAAAAAAAATGAGGCAATTCCCTGTGGTAACCGTGATGCTAGAGCTCTGGCCACAGTAGGCCGATGCTGCCCTGTGGTAACCGTGATGCTAGAGCTCTAGCATCTCCAACAGATTACCAAAACCCCATCTCCTAAAACCAAACCCCATCTCCTAAAACCATTAGTAGGGTACTCCCCTAATGTACTTTTTTGTCATCTCCTCCAACAGATTACCAAAACCTCTCACCCTAAATTTCATTTTCTTCCATTTCTCTTCCTCTTATGAATATAAACTCTCTTTTAGTTATATTGTCTCACTCAATAGTTAAAACTTTTTTAATGCATCACATATAACTAGACAATATTTAAAATTCATAATTTTGAAATTCGAATTTTGAATTCAAATCAAATTGTCTTGCCCATCAGTGACTATGGAATTGAGCAAAACAAGCTGAAATAGCGGACAGACATAAGCTGAAATCATCTGCACAAAAGAAAAAAATAAAAGACTCAAACTAAATTGAAGGAGAGAATTGAAGGAGAGAAGCACTGCATGATACAAATCAGTTGCAGTTCTGCATGAACTAGGATCATATGCATGTCTCTTGAAAGGCTGGTATTGTCCCGATCAAATCTGGTAGTATTTTCTTAAAGAAAAGAGATAGCATATAACATGAAGAAAACTATTGTCCATGACGTTGCCACAAATGCTCAACCAGGTCATCGCGTAGTTGATCATGTGTCTCTCGGTCTTCAATCTTGCGATGCACTTCGAGAAATCTCTTGATTCGGTCTTCGTCCTTCTCGGGGGTCACGGTTGTTCCCACATGCTCGTAGTTGAAGTCTTTCAGCTGAACTCTCTCATCCTCTATTATCATGTTGTGCATAATAACACAAATTGTCATGATACGTCACAAGGTCTTTTTGTCCCAAAACGTTGCAGGGCCACGAACAATTGCAAATCTTGATTGCAACACCCCAAATGCTCTCTCAACATCCTTCCTAGTTGCTTCTTGAGCATGGGCAAAGTGTACTCTCTTGTTAAGCATGGGCAAAGTGTACTCTCTTGTTACCTTGTGGATTTCTTATTATCTTGACAAAAGTGGACCACGATGGATATATACCATCTGCAAGATAGTAACCCATTGTATAGTGATGATCATTGACTTCAAAGTTCACTGGTGGAGCATCCCCAGCAGCTAGCCATGCAAACAAATGTGATCTTTGTAGGACATTAAGGTCATTGTGAGAGCCAGGCAACCCAAAGTAAGCATGCCAAATCCATAGATCCTGTGATGCAATAGCCTCAAGAATGATTGTTGGATCATGGTAATGCCCAGTGAATTGTCCATGCCATGCTGCGGGGCAATTTTTCCATCGCCAGTGCATGCAATCGATGCGTCCAAGCATACCCGGGAACCCCCTTTCTGCACCCATTTGCATAAGCCTTGTCGTGTCCTCTGCATTTGGTTCTCGCAAGTATTGCTGCCCAAAGATCTCAATCAATGCTTTCACAAACTTCCTCAAACTCATAATGGTGGTGCTCTCTAAAGCCAATCATCAAGAGAATCAGCAGGGACACCATAAGCAAGCATGCGTAGTGTCGCTGTCATCTTTTTCAATGCACTATGTTCAAGATCCCCAGCTACATTCCTCTTTTGCTTGAAGTATGGACAATGGGCTTCCACAGCAGCTACTATTCGCAAGAAGAGCTCCTTGGTTATTCTAAACCATCGCCTGAAAGTGACCGGTCCGAACACGGGGTCATTTGCAAAGTAATCGGAAAAGAGCTTGTCATGGCCTTGCTGCTTGTTTCGGCGAACCACGTCATGCCGTTGCACAGAACCTCCATGCTTTGGCCGCTTGTTTCTCTCCATCTCCTCCATCTCAGCAATCAAGACAGCGGCCATCTCAAGTTCATCATCGGACCCATCAGACTCATCTTCAAGAAACAAATTAAGAAGCGAACTCATCTGCATAAAGGAAAAAAAATAGAAATTAAACAAATAAACAAGGACATCATCTACACTTCATTTAGCACAAGCAGACCTTGTCTGAAAAAGAAACAAGGACATCATCTACACTACATTTAGCACAAGCAGACCTTGTCTGAAAAGAAACAAGAACATCATCTACACTGCATTTAGCACAAGCAGACCTTGACCATCATCAAATCAACAGAGTGGATAAAAAGCAGACAAGAACTTTGTCCGTGCTTGACCATCATCAAATAAAACAAATTAAGAAGCGAACTCATCTACACAAAGGAAAAAATAGGAATTAAATAATTAAACAAGGACATCATCTTTTATATACAAAGCAGTACAGTCTGTGCTTGGCCATCAACATAGATAGACCTGTCTAAAAAAGAAATTGCAATGTTTTGGTAACGCAACTGATTTGCATTTTTGCATGAGCAGAAAGTACACACTTCTACATTCATGTAAGTATGCTGGTTACACTTGGATCAAAGAACCGCCACACAACACTAGCAAATGTAGTATCCTATGGCAATAGACTATTTAATTTATTTCATCAGATTAGTCCAGACCACGTGCTAACACAAGCAGAAGCTACTGAATGATCTAGTCCAAGGATTTAGAATCGCACCCACAAAGCAGATCCGGTACAGAGGCAATTAGTTTATTCTTTACCTTGCGGTGCCCTGAAGCCCTGATGCTCTGGTGGAGAGGTGCCGCTCCTTTGCTGCGTCAAGCGACCGGCGAAAGCAGCCTCCAATCCACCTTGGTGCCCCCCTACTCACAGGTGTGATCCGACGAGCGCGGCGTGGCCTCAACGCCTGACTTGACGAGCACGCGCCGACCAGATCCCAGCAAGTGGAGCCTCGTGCGGAGGAGCTCGGCCTCGACGGCGAGGAGGTTGTCTCTTCCACTCCCTCAAGATGTCGTGGGAAGAAGAGCAATCACAGCAAGTTAATTTGGTCTGGAAGAAGATTGATCTAGGTAACCATGCTCTCGATTTGGCGCGGCGGGGCAAGATCGGGGCGGAGAGAGGCGACGACAGCGCTGGGGCGGAGAGACGCGCCTCTGCTGTGCAGAGGCGGAGCGAGATAACGTGCGGCACGGGAGAGGAAATATCTTCGCGTCAGAAATACCAGTGGATAGGGGAGAGGGAGATCTCCTCTCTATTTAGGTGAGAGATAGGTGTATTTTGGTGATCACCAGAAAACTTTTGGTAATGGGGATGGAATTGGTAATCGTTGGAGCAACTTCTATCACCAAAAGTTAATTTTTTTGGTATTGGAGATGGAAATGAGTAATCTGTTGGAGATGCTCTCAGTATTTCTGTTGCTATGGGAAGGAGCTCCCATAGTTGAGTGCAAGTGGACCTCATTAACAAGTATCCTGTGTCTCGTTGAAATTCTCATAGACTCTGTCCTTACTGTAGATATTGATGATCAATTTTTTTTTACTCTCATAGACTGTCTTACTATAAATAGTAACATTAGTATATTTATAAGGTCTTAATAGTTCAAGACCATCCTGCAGCAATATGCTCACATGATATTTCTCGTCTTTCTGATGGATCTTACCCTTACCCTTCTATGCACATATGGATGTATGGCTATGATTCTATTCTGGGTTTAGTACTAGAGAAAAGCCTAGAGCACATCTGGATTTGGTCCTAGAATCCAAGTGCCTGCGTACATTCCACGGTCACAGCACTAGGTGATGACGACTGCACTAGATGGCAGCGCAAGCTCTGTTCCTCGACCTGCAGGTTGAGAGCAACGATGAAAACATTGGTAAGAATTTGCTCTACCAAAGTAAGTGCAAGGCATCAACAACGAAAACATTGGTATTACATACCTGCAGTGCAGAGACCCGGCTAAGAAGCTCGAGGCACTCTTGCAGCAGAGCCTTCTCTTCGCTCGCCACACGCACCAGCTCGGAGATCACCAACGCCGTGTCCTTAGCCTAGGGGCAAAGACAGATCAAACCTCCATTGATCACCACGATCTATATGAATGAGAAGAGCGCGAATTGAGCTTCTTTTCACATGTTTGGTCAGTTACCATGTGACTGAATGATCTCGTCATTGCCTTGGTTGTCAACGCGAGCTCCAGCGCTTGCTGTAGAATGGTCGCCAATGTGGCAGGGATTACCTATAAGTGAATGAACAATTAGTCATGTAGCGTCATTGTTTGTGGAGTAGTAAACAAATTCCTGATGCCCGGATACCTTGGCACCATTGGTGAGAGGAAGCCTGCAAACGGCTGCCCGGGTGCAGCCTACGGTTGACGCCAGGGCAGCGGCATGTTCGGTTTCCACCTTCCCCCAGCTCTCCAAATCTTTCATCTGCGGGGTTATCCACCATCTCCTCAGAATTAAATCAAATTATCGAGGAGATTGGTCATACAAATTTGATAAAATTGCAAATTTAAATCCGTATCTGAACCTGGTAAGCGAGCACGGTGTTTAGCTTGATCTTCTGCTTCTCCTTCTCTAGCTGCACCCGCTTCCTCGCCACCTTCCCTCTCACCTCCGACACGCTCGCCCATGCGCCCATCAAGTCCAGCTCGGCGCTGGCCTGCTTCCTCTTGCGCACGGCTTCGGCACTGGCGTTCGCGAAGCGCCACTGCAGGAGGCGGCAGTGCGCCATCCTCATCCGGTGCCCGGCCTCGGAGCCGCCGCCTCCGGTGCTGCTCCGCGACGACGACACCGGTGAGGACAGCAAGGTGGCCGCGGCCGCGGCTATGGACGCGTCCTCGGCGGCGTGCTTCCTCCAGCGGAACATATGGCCCCACCCGAGGCTGATCAGGCTCTTCCTTCCCTTGCCCTCCGGCACCGTGGGCAGCGTCGTCGTCGTCGCCTTGAGCGGCGAGCCGCTGCGCCGCCCCGGCGAGAGCGCCCACTGCGTGTTGCTCGAGCCCAGCAGGCGGACCGAGCTCGTGCGGGGCAGCAACGGCGAGTGCGCCTTCGAGGCCGCCTTCCTCGGCGTGGTGGAGGAGCCCCTGGAGGCGTCGCTGCACTCCGACCCGGAGCTGGCCACGTCGGCGGCGGCGTCCAGGGACAGGCCGCCGTTGGCGAGCATGCGGAGGTCGGACGGCGCGACGCGGCCCGGGGTGAGCGTGACGCCCGCGGGCTTGGTGGACGGGAGGAACCGCATGGACCGCCCGAACGCGTGGCCGCCGCCCTTGACGGCGGAGGACTTCCCGATCTTCCGGGCCTCCGCGTCCGCGTCGGCGAAGCGCGGAAGCTCGGTGCAGCTGCGCTGCCGCGAGAGGGACTGCGGCGCGTCGTCTTCAGCGAGGTGGTCCGCGAGCGTGGCGGCCACGGACGACGACGACGACGACGCGGAGGACAAGGGCGACGGCGCGCGCGGGGCCGCCTTGCTCTTGCCGCTCTTGCTGCCGCTGGAGGAGGAGGATGGCCAGAGCGTGCGGGCGATGGACGCCGCGCCGCCGGAGCCTGGGGCGGTGTCCGATCGCGAGACAGAGCGCCGGGCGCTCTGGCGGCCTGGCGAGAGCGCGGCGGAGTGGAGGGGCGACCGGCCTGGGAGCTCCGTGCCGGAGGCGGACGCCCACCGCTTCGACGACGACATGGCCGCGCGGTGGCCAGCTAGTAGCTAGGCACGAGACAACCAGCGCGCGCGCGCGCACGCCTGGTATGCGTTGGATAGGCTAGGGTTACCGATACGATTGTGCGCGCGCGTTGGACATAGCCTTTTGGCGTGGCGACGGCCGGCCGCCGGCGTCCGACGCGAACGGGTCAGCTGCGTCTTCCGCCGTGCAGGACACCGGACGCCGCGTGAGAGACAAATGGAGGAGCTTCCTCGACGACGTAATCCGAAGTCTGGAAGAATGCGACGGCCGCGTTTACAAGGCAGGCAATCCACGAAGAAGTTTTCGAAGTGGCAACGTTTATGGCTCGACGCTTGGAGCTCTGCGCACGGAGGCGTCGACATGGGAATCGAAGCAACAAAAAGTGGACACGAGATCTGACGGGGGAGGAAACAAATCATGTATCCATTACAAACATGCTGCGATATGATGATTTCTATAATACTCTATGGTGCTTGCGAATCTCCATCTTTTTTTTTGGTCAAAATAGAGTATTGGGATATTGCTGGCCCTATTATAACCCTCCAAAATTCCAATTTAAAATTTATTCAGCAGTATTATAAAAAGGGTGAAAATCTCTTGCAAGGGGTCCAAAAGGTGCTGAAGTAGAATCCAGAAATTAGTTGTTATTAGTTTTTCAAAAAATTGTTGAAGTATATTTGAGAAATTGTACCCTGTTTTCAAAAATGTTGAAGGGTGTTCTGTGTTCACTAGATTGGCCAAGTGAACGCTCAGCCAATAGAGCCTCCCATTCTTAACAATTAGTTGAATTTAACGTTTTGTGATGCTCATAACGAAGACTGCTAAACAAATTCTAAGGTTCTTTTACCAAAAGTTCAATTCCAGCCAATACTAGTTTCGTTGTATTTGACAATGTAAATCAATAACGTCCTCCTCTAAGTTTGCGTGGTAGTTTACCTGAATAAATAGTAAATAGCACAAAGAAAATTACTTTGTTTTCCTCTATCTAATGTTCCTAATTCAACATGCTTTGTTTGTACAGTACATCTATATTATAAAAAAAATAAAATAATTGAAAATAATTTTTATTAAAATTAGATCCACCATATCCCTCACAGGTGACCCACTTGCCAGATGTGGAGGTTGGACGAAAGGTGTGGAGACTTATAGTTTTGGAAGAAGTAAAATGTTTCCACTCGAAACTCAAAATATTTTTCACCCAGTCCGCCTGTACCCAACCTATCCTTTCCTTAAGCACCTGCCAATCAAGTTTCCACTTTCTTTGTGTTGACGTCAATCAGACATCATCTAACATCATTTAATTCTTCCTATTTCCTTTTGCAGACGTCAATCAATTATTGATTTTATTTTCTGAGGACTCAATCATGTACTGATATCTTTTCATATACATCATGGTAATAAGGGAAATAACGATAATCAATAATCATCTTGGTAGTCCTACTTTTTTTTCTTTGCGTGACTCCAACCATGCTTACAATCCTTCTACTTTCTATTTATTTTATTTATTTAATCAATTATAGTACATTTTTTATTCTACCATAATTAATTTTCTTGTTTTACAGATATACGCTAGTGCACATATCTACATGAGGACCGTAGGGGTGGCGCAGGGGCGAGCGACTCCGGCGGCAAATATTAGGAGTCACACGTGCGACTGGTAGTCAAATCATGGCACAAGGCGGAATAATTTTTTATTACCGAAATAATTTTTTATTAACAATTGTTCCAGCAATAAAAAAAAATTATTTTGGCAACATATCCGACTAGATCGTACGTGTGGACCGGTTTTGTTGGGCCGATTTTAGGTCCAAAATAAGGAATCCTAGGGGCGGATCTTCCTGCGACGGCGATGGCGCGTGACCCCGAACAGCGCCCGCTCCGGCGGCTCCTAGCGGTGGACACGAAGGTGGAAGGCGGTGCGGGGGGCAAGCGGAGCAACGGCTGGGAGCATTAGGTGGATCGAGTAGGAACAGGAACAACATACTTATTGGACCGCTCGCGGGCCGGTTCATACGATGGATGCTGGTTTTGTCACCACAAGTGACGTATGATCGGACCCCCGCCGCCAGCGTCGACGGCCAGCCTGCTCATGTCCACGTCCATCGGCAAGCTCCGCCTCTACGAGCACCAGCTTCTTCTAGTCCCGGACCGAGTTTTCTTTTTTGACTAGCCCGGGGGGCGCCTACGGGGTTGTCAGACGACCGCCGCCGTCCCGGGCAGCACGCAAGGCCGACATCGTCATCACGGCCGGAGCCTGTCGCGGCGAGCTGACGCAGACACATGGCAGCCTGTTTGGTTTGGTGTTTTGCTGTGCCTGGCAAATGGCAATGGTAGCAGGCATGCTGTTTCAGCGTTCGTAACGTGACGGAAAAAATACAGTACAGTACAGGCTGTTTCACCACAGCTGTGCATACGGATTCACCACCACACCATATCAGTAGATTTTCACGAGAACTGCTACACACAGTGGCACACAACGTTGAGCCGATATAAAGGTCACATAATTTGCCCTTAAGCTGCTCGCATAAGCAGCGGCACCTTGGTATGCACTTCGGCACACCTATGCCAACAATTTGATTTTTGCAATTTGGATATGGCTGGGCACGGAGTCCACATGAAGTCGAAGGCATTGAATATTTTGGAACCGGAAAGGCACCAGCTGGGCTTCTGATCTTCTAATCCGAACCTTAACCTTGGCAAAATTCCTTTATAATCACTGCTGAAAACATCAGCATCATCACCATTTAAGCTTGTTCCAAAGATAGGTTGCTCTTCTGATGATTGGGTCTGCTGGCAAACCTTCTACATATGCTTCCAAAGCTCGTAAGAGCTTTATGAATTTGGTCCCATCAACCTGAAGCAGTAACAGTAAGTGACAGGAATTTATGCAGGGAGAAGCATAAAATGAGCGCACTTTTAGCTGTAGTTACTAAAAACATATGGTGCTAAGTTTGAAGTCACCTGCGGCTTCTGAAATACAAGGTCAGCTGTCTTGAAAGGAACCATAAAAGAAGGAAGATCAGAACGCAGTGTGGCCTACAGTTGGATGAAAAGACTTTGGTTGAGAGGTGGTCTCTTAAAAATTAGAAAGGAAGCAAGATGTTTTCACAGAAATAACAATAAATAATACCAGGCTTTTGCAAAGGATTGCCTGTTCAGCTTGAGATATCAGAACCTTAGAAGAGCCACATAAAAACGGTTCAATGATATCGTTTCATAAACCAAAATACATTTTATTTGACAAGAGAACAGTTATATTAATAATCAAGAAGATGCCAGATAAATTTAAGTGTACGAACACAAATTATATTTAGCTGTCCAGGTGGTTGAAAAAATCCATTGCTGAAAGAAAAGGGCACCATATAACCAAATGAAGTGAAATCATATCAGCATTTTTGCTAGAGTTCTGTGCAAAGACACATGTGGATGCATACATGCAGACAAAGGAGAGGAGTTATCATGTACACCTTACATGTTTAATTCGTTCATCCTCAACTTCATCCACAGATTTCAGTAGATTCTCTAAGGAACCTATTTAAAATTTTTAAAAAATAAGAAACATCATTGCTGTGCTTTTGAAACCTCCCAAAATAATCAGGGTGACAGATATGCTAAATGCTCCCTAAGAAAAGCTTGAGGAACAAGACTAAACAGGTGAATGATCTATAAAAGACTCAGGTGGATTCATGAAGGGACCTTGGTAATATTTTCACTACGGCACAGTGGTGTGTCGTGTGCGCGCAAGATATTCTAAAATCTATCCACCTTTTATAGCATGTGCACTTAGATCAATCAGTTTGCACCAACGCTAAATCCAAAAAATTAAACTCTGCTACAGCATACAAATCTTAAACTAATTAATCAAGATTTAATATTAGTCATCAAGTGCAACTTTTTTGTAAAGAAAGTAAGAAACATACCAAACTTAGTTTTCAGCTTCACTGCATTAACATCTCCAATCCCCTCAACTCCTGCAAAAGAAAGTGTTTCCAGTCAAATCATAAGCATCTCACGGTCAATGGGTTCCAGCAAAGATAATTTCATATCAGAGAGATGGACTGGGGAAAGGAATGATGAATAATCACTGTTAACAGTATTTTTTTGGGAATATTAACAGAATAACAGTTATAATCAGAAGATAATTTTTGACACAGAAGGATTGGCATTTGTACTAAAAAGGTAGGTGGACTTAGTATGGTTATAGCTCATGTGATAGGTCAGGAAAGGTCTTTATGCAACAGGTAAAATTAATCACAATACAGAATAAATGAAGCAATAACTACACAAGTAGAAGAAGCACAAAACAATATTTATAGAAGATCAATAAATTATCCTCTCCTCAACAAACAACAGCAACAGAAAAGAGCACATGATGCTGGATGTCTGTATTTGCTTTTCAATTTTTTTTACCACCTTCACAATGATTTCTTACAAACACTTCCCTTAACTGAGTGGGACTCCTGAGTTCAGTTAAAGATGATGACAGTAGACAAGAAAAATAAAGGTAACCAAGCACAAGGCAGTATTTATACGGCAATAGCCACTGGTGTGTTTGGGTGCCTAGCTTCGTGCAAAAGAGAATGAGATCTCCTTGTTTCTCATCAATATTAATCAGAAAAGACAATAGCTCAGGTTCATGCAGCAAACAGACCAAACAACCCAAAGTATGTTCCATACACTTAATTCTTTCTTTATAAGTGGATGTAAGGAATTGAAAGAAGAGGAAAAAGGAGATCAATTGCTAGAAGAGGCATGCGTCATAGGACAAAACAGTAGCAAAATATCAACTTTGTTTCCTGAAAGTGCGACAATATCAACAAACTGCGAGGGTTTCAGTGCTCCATATCTCTTGACAAAATCTTCAACTCCAAATGAAGTCATCCTGCACATCCAAATCATGAAAATTAACTCTTGAATCGTTCAGCTAAACACTTGAAATGTAACAAAAGATTTAAACTGACCCTGAACCACATGGACCAATCCTGAGCAAACGCAAAGGTGAGAAAATTTGGAAGAAGTCTTTATCAGGAGAGACAGTCCGTACCTTCAGACGACAGGGGCATTTTTAAGTCAGAAAGGTATTAGTCATAAATAAGGACCAGTACATTAGAATTATCTTGTTCATATGTGCCAAATTATCTAGTCAATTCTTTCCAAGATTTGATGTTCGAAAGAGGATAAGCAATTCTAAGCATATCAATGATGAACAGTTGATGGATAAAATAACTGAAAAGATGAAAGATCAATGGTACAAGTATTTACCTTGTAACCAGTCGACACACTGTTTACAGCCAGGGTACCAATAACCTGGAACCTGCAGCATCAATTATTTGACAATGCCAAATATCTACAGTTATCCCATTTAACAGAGTTGAAGCTCTCCTGCATGTTCCCCAACATACTAAATAGTAAATAACTATCCAGCTTGTAATCAAATGCATACTAATATATTTTTACCTCAATTACTTTGATTGACATCACCTTAATGGATGCCCTCAAGTATTGCATGCCCTGGACAACGGTGTACGGTGTTGGGGTGCGGTTACTCTTGTAAGCAGGGTACAACATATGACGAAAGGTCATTCCTATGTGGAAGAAAAGAGAATGGTATTGTCTCTTTGTAGTAGAGTTCAAAAGATGAGAGGAAATATGATACAATAGCTGCAACTGAAAAGCATTCAATTGGCACCGAACCCTCCAAAAGCAAAGATATCTTCTGACAAGTCACTCATGCAAACATCAATGCTTATGTTTTGACGTGTTCTCTTTCCAACATTTAAGCATCGAAACCCCTTGAAGCCTTGACCTCTCATATGTTGCTTCAAATATACTATTCCGTGGTTTTGGTAGAGAAAAGGACGGTTGGAAAGAGAATCAGAATTCAGAATCAAGAAACTAAGCACCCCATAAGTCATAGAAAGTAAAAGTAGTCAGTGCTATGCCACATTCAAAATCTGTTTTTATCAAAACATTCACACTTTCTTGGCCAAGGAATGAAGTATAGCAAAACATGGATTATGTGCAAGTCTCCAAGTCAGGACTCCAGGCCATCGCGAACACAATACATGGATCGCGGATCAGTCCAAGATCTTTGATGCCCCAGGATGCTAATTGACAGCCACAAATTACCTTTTCCCATGATCCCAGCAATTTGAGACACCTTACACTCTTACCTTTTGCCATGTACATTCTTTGGATGGCATGACAGTATAATGATCATATGGAACTCTTGAAAAGAAAAGTTAGGTAACTTATTTGTTGCTTTCAGAAGTTGAAGGAAATACATCACTTTAAATTTGAACAGATACTAGGTCCATCTCACAATCTAATCCTCCAGGGACAGCTTTGAGAAGAAATTCAAGGAGAAAAAAGAAAAACAAGATCCCCCAAGAAAGCTATAAAACATATATATTGTTTCAATTTAGTCAATCATCTTTGATGAAAACAAAATTGAATAAAAACTATCCGTGAATGGTAATGAGAAATCAGATAGCAAGGTAAAGCTTCCAGCAGATCAATATGCTGGTCTAGTGCAATTATGAAGCTTTATAAGCTGAACAATGCAAACATCATATTATGACAAGGCTTCAGTGCTTATTGAGTTAAAAAATGTGGCAGTATCTGCTGCGGAGAGTGATCAACAAGAGACACCGCATGGAGACTAAAACATTAAACAGAATGCGCATACTCAATAAAAGATTATCCTGGGCACAGCTCACCATCATGGTCAAACACAACCTACAAATGAGTTAACAAAATCACAAGGGGTGAAGGCTATGAGAAAACAAACAGTTATTGATGCCAGTACAAACCATGCTAGAACTGAACATACCGCAGCATGAGATGGAATGAACTCCAGCATGTCACGAAGCTGCAGAAAAAAATTAAAACAATCACAAAGATGAATAACACACAAAGCAAAATATAAAGTTGTAACATGTTAATATGTAGTCTGGCACCTCACTACTAAAAAGATGTGAGGCCACAACAGAACATATAAAACAGATTAATCCTAAAACAGGCAGCTACGCACAGCAAATTTTACTTTTATACTTTCAGTCTTACCAGCAAGTCCAAAATTGCAATGGAATGACCATCTAGATCCATGCTAGTGGTAGGAGAAAAGGATCAGAATGCTTCAGTTAATAAACCATACACAACTCAAAGAAATAATTATTACAACAATGCAACACAGAAACATGGAGTGCAGATATTTTCCAGCCATTATGTTTAACATATAGATTAGAAATCACTTCTAGGAAACACGATGCATCAATAAATGGAGAAATTCATCCAAAGTATCTTGGGTGATAAGAACATAGAACTAACTCAAGACAACCAAGGAATCTAGCATGCAAAGAAAGATAACAGAAAGTTAACCACTTTGTGCACATTAAAAAAAAGTAAAGCCTGAATTGGCAGCAAATATGACATAACTGTAACAGGAACCACCATAATCACCACAAAGACCTGATGATTAAGGAAATAGTCTGAATTTGATGGCTGATATGATGGAAAGTGTCCAACTTGAAAGGTTTCATGGTACAGAACAGCACTAATTCATTTTATGATTGTTTTCAGAATACTACTTGATGCCGTTCTACAGAAGGGGTAGCCTCTGTATGATCCTTGGATGCAGCAGTTTCACTTTCACCATGGGGAGCATCAAATCCGTGCGGACCATAAGACGTCCTGTAACCAGGGTTGTATCTATAGGAGCCTACATTTGGATCCATTTGAGCACCAAAACGCGGTGGACCTTCTGAATTGCCGTTGCTTTGTTGCCCATATGAACCACCAACCTTTGATTCACCTTCAATTGTGCTTACAGCAGTCTGCCCATGACAAGCTCCAAAATACGATTGTTGCTGCGCACGAGGAAATCCATTGTTATTTTGGACCTGTGGCATACCAAAATCTGCCTGGTGTTGTGGCAAATGAGAAGCATGTGGCAGCCCTTGAGGACCGCCATACCCCAGCTGGCCTTGGGGTGATCCATAACTCTGGCTCCAGTGCGTACCATGTGAAGGCGGCCTTTGGGAAGCCACATATGCAGGCGGTGCAGGTGGTACTTGATTTCCAAATCCTACTTGCTCTTGGTGAGGTGCAAAGCCATATCCTGACTGCGGCAGCTGGGAACCATACCCCGCTTGTGATTGATGGTTGCTATACCCTGATACACCCTGAGAAGCACCAAACTGTGGCCGTGGAGGCTGAGGGGAACCAACTGCAGACTGTACAGGCCGAGGTGCACCATATCCTGGGTGCAGCGCTTGAGGAGCACCAAAACCTGAATGCCATTGCCGAGATGAGTCAAACTCAGGCTGCTGATTTTGAGTGTCTTTAAATGCTGGCCGTTGCGGTTGAGAGTAATCAAATCCAGGCTGCACTGGTGGAGCTGAGCTAAAGCCAGGTTGTTTCCCTTGAGCAACACCAATTGCATTGCGAGGGCGATTCTCTGTTCTCGGCTGATACTCTGTCCTTGGATGAGGTGTTGGCAAAGGCTTTTCTTCAAAAGCTTTCTCGATTTCTTCCTGGCGATCGAACTTCTTGAAAATGTCAACAACAGACTCACGGAATTCTTGAGGAGGCACAACACCACCCCTTGCCATGTCCATCACTAGGTCCCGTGCTCGATCCAAGTCCCCTTCCTTGCATAAGGCTTTGACAAGGATTTCAAAGGTTGCTGTGTTTGGTTTGATCTCCTTGTCAGGCATCCTCCCATACACCTTCAAGGCATCATCAGTCCGACCAGCATCCGTAAGTCCTTCAAACATACGGTTGAAGAAACCAATATTGAACTTTGGCCCGTGCTCCCTCCCATCTGCCATTTTGTAGAAATACTGCATTGTATCTTCCACACGGCCTTCCTTGAAGCATGAGTCAACAAGGTAATTGTAGGTGTACACATCTGGAAGGACCGACTTGGTCTCCATCTCTTCAAAGAGCTTCTCTGCCTCAGCAAGCATTCTGTTCTCACAGAGCTTACCAATGATGTTGTTGAAGCAACCAACGTCCATCTGGACATTCTTCCTGGGCTGGCGGTGAAATACCTCAATTGCCTCCTGGAACTTGCCCTCCTTGAAGCACTGGTTGACCATGACATTGTAGGACTCGGCGTTGATGCCGATGAAGCTTGGTGGTGTGTGGTTGTCCATCATGGTCTCCCACAGGTCGTTGGCCTCCTTGTCCTTGCCATGCTTGAAGAGTGTCTCGAGCAGGACGTTGCAGGTGGCTGGCGTCATCTTGAAGCCCCGTGCGAGGAGGGACTGGTAGTTGTCCATGGCCTCCTTGTCCTTACCCTGCTTCCAGTAGCCCTCCATGAAGGTGGTGTGGACGACGCCGTCGTAGACAACGCACTTCTCGGTGAGCTCGTTGAAGAGCTCGAAGGCCCTGCCCCAGTCGTCGAGGTCGATGTAGCCAACGATGAGGTTGTTGTAGACGAGCGAGTCAGCACCACCGTTGCCGCTGAGCATCTTGCGAAGGAGGTCCCTGGCGTCGTGGATGCGGCCGGCAGCGACAAGGCCCTTGGTGAGGTGGCGGTAGGAGACGGCGGAGGGGGAAAAGGGCGCGGACGCGAGCATGTCGCGGTACACCTGCATCGCGTCGTCGACGCGGGCGGCCTCGACGTGGGCGAGGATGAGGGTGTTGTAGGAGACGATGTTGGGGACGATGTTGGAGCGGCGGAAGAAGAATTCGAAGAGGGCGACGGCGTCGTCGTGGCGGCCGGCGCGGACCATGGCCGCGGCGACGGCGTTGCACGTGAAGACGGTGGGCCGGACGCGGGAGGTGACGGCGGCGCGGGCGGCGACGGACGCGCCGTCGAGATCCCCCGAGCGGATGAGGGACTGGACGCGGTTGTGGAGGCTGAGGCGCGGGCCGACGAGCGCGGAGGTGGTGTCGGGGAGGCGGGGCGCGTTGGGGTCCCGCGGGGGAGGCGGCCCGCGACGGAGGACGTTCAACGGCGGCTCGATGCGGAGGCGGCGCTTCCGCCGGCGGCGCTCGGCGGCGGCCTCCTCAGCGGAGGAGAAGGCGAAGTGGCGGCGCCCCATGGGAGTGAGGAGCCCCGCAAGGGTGGGCGGCGGTGAGGAGCCGATCGCGGGGGCGGGGAAGGGCGAGGGGTGGAGGTGGGACAGGCGGCGGAGCAGCAGGAGACGGCGGTAGAGCGCCATGTCCCCCTTCGCGCAGCAAGCCTTGCCTTGGTGGTGGTGGTCGGCGGCGGCGGGATGAAGGAAGGCTGGGTGGTGTCGGCGTGCGGCGGCGGCCAGCAAGTAACCAGGGCGACTGGCTGGGAGCTGATATGGGCCGCATGTATTATCGGGCTGGGGAATGTGTCGTGCGGCCCGTATAAGCCACTTCCGTCGGATCGTCGCCGTCCTCCCCCATCACACGCGCAACGTAGCAAAAATGATAAAGAAAAGAAAGAATCCCTCCATTTGGCGAATGGTATAGCCACAACTTCGAGCTGCTCAGACTCAGCAATCTGAATGAGCTCGGGTCTGATTCCAAAATCCAAACTACGATTCTCCAGCAATACCTTCGTACTACTTGTCTTCCTTGCCGCCGTCATCAGCAGGTTCAGGAGGCTTGCCGCACCGATGGTGGTCAATATTTGGGAGAATTTGCATGCGCAAGGACTAAACTTGAGATACAGGGACCGGAGAGAGAGATATAGAAGCCACACAAAAACATGAAATGGTACTGGATACCGACATAGAGCATCAAAATTTAAAGAGGTTAGGAACCTGGTACAGCGGTACTGCGGAACATATGAGCTCGCAACTCTTTCAATTAGCACATATGTTTTATTCTGAGAATGAGTGTTAGGCGTCACCTCAAAGAGTTGATTTGCTTATTCGATCTGGCCTTCCCAGGACATTCTCACAGTCACAGCTGAAAAAATTGCTGATTATGCTATCCAATCCAACAAAATTCACCCAAACAATGTTACATCTGAACATATAAAAAAAACAGGAACTTACATAAAAAAAAAAAAACCAGAAGTATCTACCATATTATCATGTAGCGGTGGTATAGAGCAACAGATCAGCATATTTTCCTAATGTGTATTACATGCTTATTAGTGATATTTCACAAGTGAACTTAAGGAGTAAGAGGAAGTACCCTTGAGAGGAGGTCTGATTGAGCACGGAACGCTCTCAGCACAGCAGCATGTGCTGATCCCTCCAAGCAATGAATCTGAAATGCAGTGGTTGCAGCATCTGGTATTAAACATTTTTTTTTTGGAAAAGGGAGAGTTTCCAGCCTCTGTAATCTGGTATTACACATGTAACTAGCTTCATTTGAACGTCGGAATAGGCACTGATTCGTGCTGCACAGATGTTACTATTACTGGTCATTGGGTGAATTTGGCCAAAGGTGATTTTCCATTTTGCGAGAATTAAAGAAAATCAAATGAAATCTAAAAGAATGTAAAATTTATTTCAAATTAGAAAAATAAGAAACCAGTACCAACATTTTTTAAAAAATGAAGTCTATCTACTGGTACTTTATTTGCCAGTTATTTTGATCCAAATTATTTTTGATAATTACACCAATTATTTTTGATAAATAAGATCCAAATAGAAAATAGAGCGCCAACACATAGATTATATTTTTAGAAAAAATTCGGTACCAGTTTCATTTCTTTTCTAATTTAAATATAATTTTTTATGAATTTTTAGATCAAACCCGATCTTTTTCATTTATAAATATGGAAAACCAACTTTGAAACTGTTTAAGGGGGCAAATTTGTTTGGTGTCAACAGTTAGATGGTCCTCGTTGGCAGATTTTGTAGTTGACTGCCATGCTAGTTCAATTCGAAGGTGAAAATTGAACTTTTCCCTTTCATTAATGTAGTACCAAATAAGTCTTCTGATTATCATGCAAAGCTTGTGCACAAACCATCCCATAGTCACCTTCACACTTTTCTTTTTTTTAGTATGGGAAGAGAGCAGAGCTTCTAAATCTAATCACCTTCAGCAGCGTCAACAAACATTTCCAAGGCAAGTGTGAAAAAAATTGAAAGAGATGTGTATTGCGTCTACATGTACTCATTTGAATATCTCCAAATGTTGAATGTTGGGCTGGCAGTCCATGTGCCCATCCGATTTTTTTGCCGGAAATGCATTTAATTTCTCAGTCAACGGCTACGTGATTGGCAAATTCATTATTTATTTATTTATTTATTTATTCTATTTCCCGGAGAAATATGACTGGAGAGGATGGCCTGCATGCATGTTCCACTGCATAACTGGAGAGGATGGCTTGCATGAAGGCTAGCTGTTGCAAGACAACCTGAAATGGAAACTAGCCGTGGATGGCTTCCAATTAATTCATAACAGTTGGAAACTTTCCAACTAGTATGAATTAATTCGTACCAATAACCGACAGGATACAAAAGTTAAGAAATCTTACGGTAAGAAAAAATTCAATCCGCCGGGGAAGTTCTCTCACGCAGGTCGAGAAAATCTCCGAACCCCACTCCATCCATACACAGCGGCAATAAGAGCGGAAGTCAACTAGCTAGCTGCGCCCACATGCGAGATAGATATTCTGGATCGAGTTGCCACCGTTCTATCCCTCTGATCTCTATTTATTCGTATAGGATCTTTCGAGAGATTGGTGCGCTTGAAACTCTTAACCTGCTGAGATGGCCCCCTCCTGCAACTGCAAGAGCGCCACCATCTCCGCGGCCTGGGGCCTTCTTCTTCTCTGCGTCAGCTTCATGGCCGAGCCGGTCAGCGGGGAGCTGGTCCCGGCGCTGTACGTGCTGGGCGACTCGCAGGCGGACGCCGGGAACAACAACCACCTGGTGCTGCCACCCACCGCTCAGGGCCAACTTCCCGCGCAACGGCATCGACTACCCGGGGCAGCAGGCCACCGGCAGGTTCAGCGACGGCCTCAACTTCGTCGACTTCCTTGGTGCGTACACAAGCATTTGCATTCCATGCCAGTTTGCCGGACATTCATTCAACGACTTCATGTGGCATTGCATCCGTGTTTGCTGATGCTAGCAGTACTCCGGCTGCTGAAAAAATCTAGCAGTACCTCTTGCCGATTGGAGTTTTGACTAATGAGGTTCCTGAATTGGGTGATAAGCCAAAATAACGCGAGAGAAGACTTTGTAGGTGGCATACTGCTTTTGGTTTCTGGATTTAGTGTTTAGTGATAAGCCAAAATAGTGCGAGAGAAGGATCTGGCTGCCACATTTGTTAGTTAAAATTCTCGAGACACAAGCATCTCTGATCTAGTACACACGATCCGACCTAGCTTAGCTTTCTTCTCTTAAAAAGATCAAAAACAAATTATAACTCTACATGTACCTGATCTCAAACTCTCCGGATGGGCATTGCGCACTCGCTGGCTTTGGCTCCAGCGTACTGATCCAGATCGTGCATGGTCGGCTTTGAAGATCGAGGTGGAACCTGAATTACAAGCTCTGTTCAACGCCTCCATCACGGTTACTGTTGGCAATGGGGAGCGTACACTTTTTTGGGCTGATAACTGGATGGACGGCCGCTCAGTAGCGGACATCGCGCCGTCGCTGCTGCCACTGATCCCCATCCCCAGGAGAATTCAACAGAGTCGCACAGTGAGCCAAGCACTTGCGAATAGTAGATGGGTACGAGATTTAGGGCTTCAGTTTGGATTCGAGTGGCTAAAGTTTAGACCTGTCACATTGAATATTTTTAAGCTATTTAGAAGGATTAAATATGAGTTATTTATAAAACTAGGTCCAGAACCCTCAGACTATTTCACGAGACGAATCTATTAAGTCTAATTAATCCATAATTTGTACATATTTACTGTACCATCATATAAGCTAATTGTGGAAAAAATAGACTTAATAGATTCATCTCACGAAATAGCCTAGGGGTTATGGAATGGATTTTATTATTAATCTAAGTTTAGTACTCCTAATAGTCATCCAAACATTCGATGTGACGGGGCTAAACTTTAGACGGTGGGAAGGTTTTAATGGACGGCGTTTCTGTAACTGATCTAATCGATTACCTACACCTGTGGCGGCAGATGGAAGGAATACACTTGCAGCCGGAGGTGGAGGATGTGGTTCGCTGGAGATGGACCACGAACGGTGGCTACTCAGTCAGCCTACCAGGCTCTGCACTTGGGCAGACAGCCCTTCCAAGGAGCAAACCGACTATGGAAGTCCTGGGCGCCATTGAGGGTAAAGCTGTTCTTCTGGTTAGCTTGTTGGAGGCGAATCTGGACGGCCGATCGGCGTCTGCGACGCGGCCTGGACGCCCGTCGAGAATGCCTCCTCTGCGACCAAGAGGACGAAACAGCCGACCACCTGCTTGTTACTTGCCCGGCTGCAAGGGAGGTGTGGTGGCACACCATGACCTGGGCGGGCTGCTCCTGTCAATTTGACATTGGCAGCAACTCGATACAAGATTGGTGGGAAGACTTGGAGAACTTGCAGCCGACGCGAAGGAAGCAAGGCTTCAACTCCCTCTTCATGCGTACCGGCTGGCACATTTGGAAGGAGCGGAATACTCGCGTCTTTGAGCGATGCTAAATAAATCGGCTGACAAAATAGTTTAATAAACAGTATATTTTGAATATAATTAATTAATGATAATTTTTAGGGATATGAAAATTCATCTTGAGAGTTTAGGGATCAAAATAACACATTGAGACAAGTTTGAGGACGTGAAGATGCATCTTGAGAGTTTAGGGATCTGAATGACACCTCCGGACAGTTTAGGGATCCAAAAATGCATCTTGAGAGTTTAGAGACCTGAATGACACCTCCAGACAAGTTCGAGGACCGCCCATGTATTTCACTCTTTTAGCAAATTTAGATGCATAATTTTTGATATGGATTAAAATATAATATATATCTAGATGTATTGCAAAATCTATGCATTTAGATTTGTCAAAACGATCTATATTTTGGAACGGATGGAGTATATATGTATGCATACACTTTTTCATCGACGGCACGAACAAGGTTAGGCTGGTAATTAAAGTCTTGTGGCATTTTTGCAGGGCCGGCGCCGGACAATTAGCTTCATTCGGTTTGCGGGAACATTTTACAGGGCCTGGCAATTAGCTTCGACGAGCAAATCGAGCGCGACTACGCCGCCGTTTACGGAGGGCTGGTGCGGCAGCTCGGCCCGGCTCAGGCCTCGGTCCACGTGGCGAGGTCGATCTTCACCGTCGCCATCGGCGGCAACGACATTGCAGCCCGCGTGTTGTCAGACCAGCGGCAGATGAGCTCCGACCAGCAGTTGATCGGCTCGTTGGCGCAGTCCCTGAAACGCAAGCTGCAGGTGTGCTAATAAGTTCGACAACTCGTACTGTTCCGATCGATCGATGTTCAGTTCTCTCATTCATCAGAGAAACAAGACTGTGCGAGCGAATTCCAGAGGATGTACAGGCTGGGAATGCGAAGGCTGTTCTTCGTCGGCACCGGGCCGCTCGGGTGCTACCCGCTGCTGCGGCAGCGGAGCCTCGCCACGGAGTGCGACGCGGAGGCGAGCTCTCTGTCAGTGCGGTACCGCGCCGCGGCGGCCGCCATCCTGCGCGACATGAGCACGCGGCGCCCGGGCTTCCGGTACTCCCCCTTCGACCAGTACACGGCGCTGCTGGGGTACATACAGGAGCCAGAAGCGAATGGTAAGATTGATGCACGGATCAACCGATGATCCTCCAGGTACACAAGCTAGCTGATTCACAGTGACTTAGTGTAACCTCTTGATTGTGACAGGCTTTGCTGACGCGAAAGCGGCGTGCTGTGCTCTTGGGAACAGCACTGCCTTGTTGATATGCACACCGGAGAACGCTCTCTGCGCCGACAGGACGAGCCATGTCTTTTGGGACGGCGCCCATCTCACGGAGGCCACCGCGGAGAAGCTGGTGGCGGTCGCCTTCAACGGGTCCGCACCGCTGGTTTCGCCGGTGAATTTGAAGCAGCTTAGTGCCCCGTAGGTCATGCTGCGCGTAGTACGTACTGAACCAACTTAAGAACAATGGTGTGAGGCAACTATATATACCTTTTAGAAAGAAAAAGGATATATCTCCAGCCTTTGCAACGGTACACAGCCAAGACAACCATTATGTGATTGGAAAGTCAAAGTGCCTAATATGTATTCAGTCAACTTCATAATATTGGTGGGTAGTACCGTTTTTTTTATTGTGGGTTAAGAAATGTGTTATTAGATAAATTACACACCACTATCATTGGTCAATAAACGGTATACCTATATTCACAATATCGACTAGTTGCATAGCCGAAAATCTTTTGTATTTTAGAACCGAGGTACTCTTTCCGATCCGTTTTAAAATTATTAGTTGTTCTGATTTTTCTAATACATAATTTGCTATTTACCAAGACGTAATGCATATCTAGATGCATAGCAAAAATTATACACTTAAAAAAGCTAAAAAAATTAATAATTTAGAACAAAGTGAGTAGTATATTAGTCGAGTTCTTGTGTGTTAAGTTGTATGAAACTATGGATTAGTGATGATATGATTATAAGGCACAAAGTCATTTGTGATGAGTGCTCACTCTAATTTTAGGACAGAGGAAGTATGTCCTTTGAGTCAGGACCGATCATTACCCATCACTAATAGGTGCACATCAGTGATGGGTGATAAATGGTGATGGAATGAAATTAACACCAGGTGAGATAATTATCATCATTTGGAAGTGTTGAAATTGAAATAAACAAGTACAACAAACCAACCTGGGGTAGTGTATGTCCACACGTGGCACATGTAACAACAGAATTTGCCCATCTTAGTCCACACGTGGGGTTGTAGTCTGCGGGCCATGGAGCGGTCGCTTGCTCACTGTTTGGAGTTAGACATGAGCAAATTAAGCCTGGTTGTTGTGCAGACCGGAAGTAGAAACATGGCCCAGTAAGGAAGGGAGATATGTTTATTGGGCCAGCACAATTGTTGGGCTGAAATGCCTAAGCTCTAAGACCTAGGTCGAGCAATCTTTTTAATATTTTGCACGTTTCACCAAGAAATAAAATGTTTTTTTTCTACAGCATTGCAGCTTGACCTTAATTATTTTTCTCAGGCGGTCGATAAAAAATGACAGCACGTATTAATTCGACTGTGAATTAAGAGTGGTTCCCCATCGCTCTTCTACTAGCTTCTGTTGACCACTATATATGACGCTGTGTCGATTGCTATGTTTTCCAAAAGAGAGAGAGGTGTGGATGGATTTTTTTTTTCACAGGTGTATATCACTATATCAGGCAAACAGCTTGAACGTCAACTCACTTGCATCGATCCAAACATGAACTCTCATAAGGTCGTTGGTTCCAAAGTCGTTTTCTGGCTGTGCAGTGCGGATGCAAAGCGACGGGCCGATCCATCGCTCCATCAGGGAACTGAAATGTGAACTCCACCGGAGAACCGAGCTGAGGGAGGCCACTCGCTCTCTCGAGAGAGTTGTTGAGAAGACAGATGGCGATTCACTCCACCACATAACCTGCAAAGATATATAGGGTGGTAGTACTAGTCGGTGCTCAACACACGTTGTCGCGTCAACAGCTGGCTATTCATTAATTCGATGATGCACAAATATGCATGCGCCCATGTATGTGTATAGGAACACGGTGGATGCGCCTATGCGTCCGGCCGCACCACCGAAGAACCTGCACGAAATCAGCACTCCCTCGATCACTGTACCCGTCCACGGTCCACCAATAGTGCGCAACCAGTTGAGACATGGACTGAGATGCACAAACTCCAAAGTCCTAGCATTCCGGAGTACCTGTCAGCAGTCAACTCAGGCCAGAATGATCAGCTCCCTCTTTCTATATATCGATCTCCTTGGCGTGTGGACACAACAGAACGCGGCCGGCACAGATGATACGCCAACAATCAGCAGCAGCAGCAGCAGGAGGAGGAGGAGGAGGAAAGAGTGCTTGCAGAAGCTTCTGCAACTGCAACCGGCCAACCACACAGGTGCACATCAGCATGTGAAAGGATCTGCTTGGTCTCCGAAGCCTAGCTAGGCAAAGGGGTACAGTGACACACCGGCACAGTACACTCGTCGTCGCATGCTATGCTATGCTATGCTATGCTATGCTATGCTATAGCTGACGCTGAGCTGTCAGCTGTGACCATCAGTACACTCGTACACACGCTTGACAACGGCGTACGTCCACCGCCTCCCTCTCTCCCGGTACACACCTATCCAACTCATCACTCCCCGCGACTTCAAAGCTTCGTTGTTCCTTGCTTCAGTTCCTCGCTCGCTCCTATAAATTGGCCTCCCCCGGGCTCGCACCATTCATCACTCCGATCACGTAGTAACAGCTGTCCGACGACCAGCTCACCGCTGACGACTGTGTGCGACCAGAGACAGTGGGAGAGCAATGGGTGCTGCTACCGTGGCCTTCTCGTCGTCTCGGCCCATGGCTGTTATCGCCTTATTGGTCGCAGCTTCGTCGTGCCTGGCGGCGATGGTGACCACGGTGGCGGCGGCGGCGCCCGTGCCGGCGATCTACGTGCTCGGCGACTCCCTCGCGGACGTCGGGAACAACCACCACCTGCCGACCATCCTCAGGGCGGACTTCCCGCACAACGGCATCGACTTCCCGGGGAGGAAGGCCACCGGCCGGTTCAGCAACGGCAAGAACTCCGTCGACTTCCTCGGTGCGTGCAGTGTTCCTCCGCCTCGCTCGCTCGGCCGCTACTCTTGCTGCCGTCTCATCGACTGATGTGTTAGTTATACTGTTCATCATATTCCAAGTACTAGTAGGCTCGTCACTCGTAAGGGCCTGACCTCACTGTTACTGCATCGATCTAGTACTATTCGACGGACCCATGACATTTGCCGGTGCAGTACACACACACACTGCACCCAGTCATGAACTTTCTAAAACATTTAACGTAGTCCCATACAATCACTTTGTACTTCAGCATACGCGCGCATGTGAGGTATCATTCTTTTTCCCTTTTTTGCATAAGAATATTCTCAATTTGGACCAATAATATTATTGCAAATTAATTTCTTGCGGTGACATTTTTTGTGTTCCAGTGGCGTAGCTAGCACAAAAGAGAAATCCTCGTATTCTTCTTAATTATCTTGATTTTTCCTTTTTTCTATTTTGTGCTTGTGATGCTTTTTTCCTCTGAAATAAACAAAAGCAAAAACTGTCGCTTGGTGACCAGTCAGTCCGATAAGCCCATTTTGGCGCCATTCTGTATTTCACTTTCGCGGGTCAAATAAATTCAGAAAGGAAGACCGGCCGGCATGTGGTGTACGTTAACAAAATTCTTGCTTGCATGACCTGTCGTGCGCGCTCGTTTGATATTGACAATTGAATTTCCTAGTAGAATTTATTGACACTGGTTTTTCTCTTACCTGTGATTGAAACTTAGCTGTCTTGGTTGACCGATCTTTTTCGAAAACCAAGTGCTTCGGATCTTGGGACAAAGTATTACATTCAGTTATTAACAATGCACATGATCAGAAACATTTTTATAAAAAAAAGTTACTATCTTTGGTGGTCATGCAGCCGACAACCTTGGGCTGGCGAGCCCGCAGCCATACCTCGCCCTGTCGAGCAGCAACGCCAACTACGCGACCGGCGTCAACTTCGCTTCCGGTGGTGCCGGCGTCCTCAACTCCACCAACAAGGTGACCCAATCTCCAAAACATTACCATTCGAGCGCAAACATTGATCAGTCGAAGAAGAACATTTCTAGCTAAGAACACCGAACTGATACCACCATGCCGTGCAGGACCAATGCATCAGCTTCGACAAGCAGATCGACTACTTGTCGTCGGTGTCGGCGTCCCTGGCGCAGAGCCTGGGCCAGGCGCAGGCGGCGGCGCACCTGTCCAAGTCCCTCTTCGCCGTCACCATCGGCAGCAACGACATCATCCACTACGCCAGGTCCAGCTCCAGCTCCGCCGCCGCGGCCGGCGACCCGTCGCAGCAGTTCGTGGACGCCCTGATCCAGGCGCTCACGGGCCAGCTGCAGCGGCTCTACGACCTGGGCGCGCGCAAGCTGGTGTTCCTGGGCACGGGCCCCGTCGGCTGCTGCCCGTCGCTGCGGGAGCTGAGCGCCTCCAAGGACTGCAGCGCCGTGGCCAACGGCGTCTCCGTCCGGTACAACGCCGCCGCGGCGTCACTCCTGGGCGGCATGGCGGCTCGCCACCCGGACATGCACTACGCGCTCTTCGACTCCTCGGCGGCGCTGCTCCGGTTCATCGACCAGCCGGCGGCGTACGGGTTCGCCGAGGCCAGGGCGGCGTGCTGCGGGCTCGGCGACATGAACGCCAAGATCGGGTGCACGCCGCTGAGCTTCTACTGCGCCAACAGGACCAGCCACGTCTTCTGGGACTTCTACCACCCCACCGAGACCACCGCCCGGAAGCTCACCAGCACGGCGTTCAACGGGTCGGCGCCGCTCATCTTCCCCATCAACATCAGGCAGCTCAGTGCTCTGTAGGCAACCTGCAATCAGGGATTCAGAGTCGTCCATATATGTGTTGTGTATAGACTAATAGACTATATTGTGGTGATAGAAGAAACCAAAGGATATATACGTATATAGCCATCATAGAAGCCTGGTTGTGCATGTAGGTTTTAGCTGAAGTATAATTCATCGTCAAAGAAAAAAAAAGCAAAGTATGATTTACAGTCAATTATACACACTACAGTTATTTGACAAAAAACCATCATGGGCACAAAGTTTATCTTTTTGTAGTAAATTGTATTGTACTCTTGAAGCGACTAAAAAGCTAGAGAAACTTCACCTAATCTAACTGGCAATCTGTCCTGTATTTCACACGTTCTTCGGCGACGAAAATAGAGCTGGATCAAAGCCCATCTTGGATGTGGTCAACTTTGAATAAAGCCCAGCTAAATCCAGCCCATTCCCGAGTCTCCGTATATGAGCTGGTGTCCGTGGTGGCGGAGGCAGCGTGCGTTGAGGTCAAGGGATCCAGCGCTGTAGGTTAGGGTACTGGTTACTCTTATTACAATTGCAATGAAGTATTTGCGGATTCAAAATCCAGGAAATTTCAACTGGGATGCAATGCAGCCGCAACAGAAACTAATGCCAAACTCAAATGAATGGCCAAATTCAACTTTTTGATATGTTGATGGCTTCACACAAGGATCTGCTCACCCGACCCGTCAGGAAAATTCTGGTTGAGCAAAAGCATCAACTCAAACGGCAACATGGAAGAAGTTTCAATGCTAATGTGTGAAATAACAGTGTTTAACTTTGAAAACAAGAATGTAACTGAAATTCAATAAGATCTGTCTTGGCTCAACAGTATCAGGAATGCTGGCAAAATTTTTGACGCACACATTGAGGACTAATCATGACCACCCACTAGCTACCATTCCACTCTAATGGTCCTTCTAAGACTTGTCTTTAGTTTTTCAAAGTTCACAGGGATGTCTCCCAGAAAAAAGAACTGTAGTTTAGCATATGAGATATAGTGCTGTAATCCATATAGAAGCTTCCTAGCACTAGTCATATGCGCTTGACAACAAAATTGAAAGAGGTATTTACCAGTTGCCATCTTGCCTGTGATCATTTATCTCTTTCCTCGACCCTTATGGGCAGCGTATACTTCCTTGCCAGGTCCCAACATTCCATCAAGAAAAAATTCCAGATTAAACATCTTTGTGTACTGACGAAAACCAAACCTACAAAATGATCTAATTGTACCCTCAAATATCATGTGATCACGGACAAAACCTCGTCTTTCAATTTCCTCGAATATATCAAGGATGTTGCAGATTCTTTCCTTGCGACCAAGCCTGTTTACAAGGGCAGTAAGAAGATCCTTTGACAGTCTATTCTTGAGAGATTCTTTAAAACAATCAGTAGCCTTATCAAATTCTCCTTGTCGGCATAATCCATCAACCATTATGGTACAGGTGACTTCATCTGGAGCAATATTGGCTACTTTTGTCATGTACTCAAACATGCTATCCGCATCACTAACCTTCCCATGGTAGTAAGACCAATGGATAAGTGTATTGTATGTCACAACATTTGCAGGAAACCCATGATTAAAAACCCATTTTTTTACTACGGAAAGCTTCCCCCTGGTGCAAAAACTATTAATCAAAATGTTGAATGTACGCGTGTTTGGGACGATGCCTTTCTTGATCATGTCCGCCAAGAGCTCCAGAGTAGCCAACCATCTGCCTGTGTCACATAGTCTGCTCATCACAGTGTTGTATGCAACAACAGCAGCACACCAATCTAACTCTGTGCTCCTCTCTAATAAGTGAATGACTTCTGAAAACTTCGAGTTCCAGCAACAGCAGTTTATGACAATACTCAGAGTAAAAGCTGTGAGTTTCAAACCTTCACATTGCATGTCCTCAACCAGCTGAAGTGCTTTCTCACCCATGCCTTTCTTGCTGAGAGCATCCATATATGTATTATAGGTCACTGAACTGGGCTTGAGGCCCTTAGTTTTAATCTCAACTAAAACCTCCTCGACTTCATCGAATCTGCCATCGTCACACAATGCCTTGATCAGAATATTGTAAGTGACAGAATTGGGTGGGCAACCGGCACCCTCCATAAAGTCTATCAGCTTCCTAGCCTCCTCAATATGGCCATTGCGGCAATAACCCTGCAAGATGGGCGTGTAGGTGTGCACCATCGGGCGGCACCCCTCCTGCAGCATCCAATCGAGCACGCCCCACGCCTCGTCGAGCCTCCCCGCGCGGCACAGCCCGGTGACGAGCGTGGAGTAGGTGCCGACGTCGGGCACCACCCCGTGGCCCCGCATCCCGTGGATCTCGTCGTACGCGAGGTGGAACTCCGCGGTCCGCCACGCGTAGAGCTTGACGAGGATGTTGAAGGACGACGCGTTGGGCGCCACGCCCGCCGCGAGCATTCCGTCGAACACCCCGCGGGCCTCCGCCGCGCGGCCGTCCTCCGCGAGCGCGTTGAGGAGCGTGTTGTAGCTGAGGACGCCGGGCGCCGCGCCGGCGGCCGAGCCGGAGTGCGCGAGCTCGGCGAAGAGGTCGGCGACCTGCGCGACGTCCCCCGCGCGCGCCAGCGCCTTCATTGCCATGTTGCAGTCGCGCTCCAGGTCCAGCCACCGCTGCTGCGGGGGCGGGGGCGTGGGCGGGGAGGCTGCCTCCGGCTCCAGCACGGGCGAGGGCGGGAGGATCTTGGCTTCGTCGGCGTCGTCGGAGTCATCGGAGGAAGATGAGGAGGGGGAGGGAAGGGCGAGGAGGGCGGCGGCGGAGGAACCCATGCTCTGGCGGAGGAGGAGCCGAGCGGCGGGGGATAGAGCGGCTGTGCGTGCGATGGTCGCCACCGAAGGGGAGCTGCGGCGGCCGCCGGGTGGAGCATGGAGGTGGCGGCGGCGGCGGCGCCGTGGTGGGAGCTGGGTGGCGTCAATCCAGCTAACCTTCACTCCCTATGGCTGATTAGTGGGGCACCGCGCGGCCAAATCACAGACCAAAGAAAGAGGAGTCGCGCCGCTCGGTCAACTAGGATTAAAGGAAGAAGTGAAATCGCCACGGCTTCCAAAATCCCAGCAGATGCCATTGCCAAGCTTTCAAAATGCGCCGTATATCACCCGGCCATCACCCGCAGGCGGCCCACGACTAAATCACCCAACAATTCGGCCTTTAGCGGCCCAAATTCCAGCCCATATCGAGCTTCTTCCTCCTCCTCGCCGCTTCTGCCTCGCCGCCGCCCGTAGGTTTAGGTTCAGGGTTCGGAAGGTTCGGGTTGTCGGGGTAGGGGTTATCTCCGACGTGCCTAGGTCTAGAGAAAGATCACTTGCGGTGGTGGCGGCTGGGCGGGTGGGCGGGGCAGCGAGAGCCGCTGGCCGCGGGCCGTGGAGGACAACCGGTTGGTCCGTGGTTGGGCGGGGGAGTCACGGCGGCCAGAGGCAGAGGTAAAGGTAGACAGAGGTGACAGTGGTGGGAGACGGCGGCGTGGATGGGTTAGGGTCCCACCGAAGCTCCGCGCCAGCGGCCCACGGCCCATTTTCTTCTCTCATCTTCTTCTTCCACCTTCTCCCCGAGCGAGAGCTCCCACCGCCCACCGCCCACCGCCCAGCCCCTCCCCCACCCCACCGGCGCGGGCTGACTAGGGTCCCGTTGACTTCTTTATTTCATGACCGTCAGTGACACCCTCCAAAATGTGATCTCTCTTTTGCAGTGGCCTCATGCCCACGGCCCACCCCCCGAGATGGCTAACCTTCTGGGCCGCAAGTCTGAAGTCGGCCCACCTCGATTGGTGCGCGTTTCAGCCCACAAGTACTTCCAGTAAATGCTTACTGTAGTTTTTTATAGTGCCACGTCGACATATACTATTAGAATAATTTAATTATATGACCAGAACTATTAAAAAAAGTCCTTATCACTCCTAGAACGACAGTCATAGACCCGTCAGAATATAGAAAATTGTGACATTTGGATGGTGCTCTTCTTTGGTGAGGGTTTACACTTCTCTTATATATTTAGCAAGCATCATCACTGCCATCGCTGTAATCGATGGCCATTCCACTTGATTGCCCGGCTTCTAAAATTCTATCATAGAAATCATCATCATCTTCATCTTCGCTGAAAACTTCAAAATCGTCCTCGCTGTCATCCCTTAGTGCTTCGACTACCTCTTGATCATAGCTTGCACCATCATGTTCTTCTAACTGCGTTTGCAAGATCTTAATCAGTTATAAGATGCAAATGCGAGCAGCAACCGACAATTGACAAAAGAATATTAATTTGGAGACATCAGCAGGAATCTAAGTGTGTCTATACCTGATATCGGGGTTCTGACATTTGAGCTTGCTGCCACTCAGCCCATTCCTGCAATTGCGGACAGTTTGTGACAGTAGATTGTTGAACCTTCTGTGGGAGTCGTTTTAAAGGGAGTTGCAGGTTTGGGCAATCTTTTATCTTCAGAAGACTAAGGGATCCAACGGTACACAATCCTTCTATAGACAACAGCCGTTTGCATCCGGTGATAGCTAGTCCCTCAAGCATTGGCAAGTTTTCAAGTTTGATCTCCTCTGCTTTTCTCAAGAAACAAACTTTTAATGTCCTGAGGAGTGGAAATGCAGACAACTTAAAGTTTCTTCGCCAAGGTTACCCTTCAAGACTAAGTGAGTGAGGCAAGGAACTGTCGGAAGTCTAACCACCTTCTCACAATTTATGATGACCAACTTCTTCAGATTGGGTGGCAATTTTTGTGGAAGGATTCTCAGTTCATTACTATCCTTGATTTTCAGCTCACAAAGAGAAGGGAAATCATTTTCAGAAACTTCATACCACTCCACAATTAGCTTCCACTGTGGTTTTCTGCGTGGAAGAGGACCAGATGGTCTGGAAATTCACCTCAAATGGGGTTTATAGCTCTCAATCTTTGTATAAGGTGATTAATTTTCGAGGTGTGCTACCTGTTTATGTCCCAGTAGTGTGGGACTTAAAAGTTCCGCCCAGAGTCCAGTTTTTCTTATGGTTACTCTCTAGGAATAGGGTCCTGACCAGAGATAATTTGGCAAAAAGAAAGAAGATAGAGGATGATACTTGCTTATTCTGCAATGAGAAGGAAACTAGTCAGCACTTATTCTTTGAGTGTGTGGTAGCTGTAAGAATGTGGGGAGATATCTCGTTAATAATTGGTAGAACGATGGGTGGAAGTTTTGAATTAGTAGGGACTTGTTGGCTTAGTAGCAAGCGTTTTGAAGCTAGTAATATTTTGATTGCTGCTGCCTTATGGGGTTTGTGGAAGTTGCGTAATGATTTGTGTTTCCGAAACATTCTTTGACAGAATATGGAGAGACTTCTCTTGAAGATAGTGGGGTTGGCGCAGAATTGGCTAATTCTGTGCACACCAAAGAAGAAGGAGGTGTTGGAAAGCTGGGTGAAGACTCTGAAACAGAATGCCTGCAGACCCGAGAGGCTGTCAAGTTGAAATCTGCGCTTCAAGCTCTGGCGTTCGGCAAGCTACTATCCGATTGGAGGGTCGACAGTACTCCGCCAAGACCAGATCAGTGGGGGATGCCGAACATGGTGGGAGGCCCTGGTTTCTGAAGTTCTGCTGTACTGGTAGCTCTTACGTAGTGGTTTAGGTCCACTCTAGTTGTTGTTCTGATGTTCTAGCAATGCTGTTTTGGCTGGTGGTTAAGCTGTCGTTTCGCCGGTTTCGTGGTTGTAGTGCGAGCTGCACTTCTAAAACCGTAATAACCGTCAGACGGTCTTCTGCTTTGCTTAAGACGGGGGCTTCGACCCTAATATTCTAAAAAAAAACTTCATACCACTCCACCCAGTTTGGCATGTCCTGAAACTCTAGTTTCTCCAGAGCTGGGAATGGCTCCACGGAATCCTGGCCATAAAACTCTCGCCCAATTCGCTCTACACATTCCATATGGATGATTACAAGTTCACGGAGTTGAGGAAGTTGACCAAGAGCTGGAAGAAACTTGCATTTTTGCTTCCATAGTGTCACCTTGGCTAAACGTGAGAAGGCAGGATCACCCAACCAGCTTGGATATTTGTAGCCACTATAGTTGACTACCTCTAGCTCCTCAAGGTTCCTCTGTGGCTTTAAGCTCTCAAATACGTCCTCATCCAATTCTGGTGTTGACGTTGCATTATTCTGATTAGCATTGTGCTCACATTCAGTAGCGTAGAATCCAGCAGACCAGTCCAATCTCAGAATTTGCAAGTGCTTTTTACTGACCAGGTTTGCCGTCTGAGCATCATCAATGTTTGTGACTCGACTTAGCCCTGTAATGCGAAGTTCTCTACGAATATTCACCAAATGATGTAGTTCAGCAATGTTGCAGTGCCAATTGCCTGTTCCAACACTGTACCTTGTCAATGTTTTTAGCCTTTTTAACTTCCCAATTCCATTTGACATGCATAGAGGAGACCAGAGATCTAAACTGAGATGCTGAAGGCTGACCAACTTCTGAATGTCTTGTGGCAGATCTCTAAGCATGTTAGTTCTTGCATCCAAAACCTTCAAGTTATATAGGCTGCAGATAGATTCAGGTAGCTTGGCAATTCGTGTTTGGAAAATACAGAGGTACCTAAGCAGCTTCAGTTCTCCTATTGACTCTGGCAATGACGTCAATGCACTACGACTTAAATCTAATGCTCTCAGATGTCGGAGACCCCTTAGATCCTCAGGAAGTGTAACGTTGATATGATGAGAGAACAACTTGGAGAAGCATCTTCTGTTATTTTTGAAAAGAGAAGAATAATACCTCCTGTTATCATCCAAAGCATTTATAACTTGAAGTATCCTAAGACCTCCAGTAACTGGCAAGGTATGCAGGTCTAATACTGTATGATCCGGAGAACTCACAGCCAAGGATAAATACCTAAGATTTTGTGACGCGTCATTTAAATATAGCATGTATTGAATGTCCAATTTCAAAATATCTTCACCTGAGACAAATTTGGCCAGATCAAGGAAAAGGTCGTGTATGGTGAAGCAATTGTGTCCTCCATCAAGTATTACTGTCTGAACCATAGTTCTCTGCAACAAGTCATTAAAGTATCGATTGCCGATGTTCTCAGGGTGTCGATGGTTAGTATGCTTAAGGATGCCCAAAGATATCCAGAGATATATGACATTTTCCTTCATGAAAATATGCCCCTTGGGGAAGAGCGTGAAGAAAACAAAGCACCGTTTCGGATGAATCGGCATACGAACATAGCTCAACTTTAAGGCTGGCAACACAGTATCCTCCTTTGTTGTTAAGTCCCACTGTTCATTGTCCAATATATCAGTCCACGTCTCCTCATCTTCCTCAAAGCGAAGTGCGCTTCCAATTGCTTTGACTGCCAAAGGCAGGCCTCCACATTTCTGAACAATTTTTCTGCCAATTTCTTCAAAGGCTTTTTCTATATTTTGATCTTGGTGACAAAAGGCCAACTGTTTAAATAGCTGCCAAGATTCATCAAAAGGTAAGCAACCCACATGATAGGGAGGCATTGTCTGGATAACTGACGACACATTTATAGCGGGTAGTTACAAGTATTGCCCCTAATTGTGCAGTTGACATCGCTGATAGCAAGGCATCCCAAAGGTCCTTCCTTTCGCTCCATACATCATCAAGAACAAGTAAGAACTTTCTGCCAACAACTTGTTCCATCAGCATATACTCTAACTGGTCCAATTCTGTTATCTGACAAGGTTTTCTTGTAAATGACATGATAATTTTGCTCATGATGCCTTTAAGATCAAAGTTCTCTGATACATGGACCCATCCCATCAGGCCAAATTGCTTTGTGATCCTTGGATCACTGTAAACTATTTGAGCAAGTGTTGTCTTCCCTACTCCCCCCATTCCAAATATAGGAAGAACTGATGCATTATTTTCTCCGCAAGCTCCATCCATTGAGAGCAACAACTTGACTATGTTTTCCTTATCATCGTCTCTGCCAATTACAGTGGGTTCGTCAATATGTGGGGTAGTTGGCCTTGGCAGAAAGTCTTCCTCCTCCTCCATAAATGGTGCATCTGCCTCATCCAGATGGAGATCATTCCATGCCTTTGTGATCTCCTTAAATCTTTCTAGAATTCTTTTTACCCTGAGGGCTAATTCATCCGGAACTGGAACAATCACAGGGTCTGTTTCTGGTTCCTGGAACGAAATACTTTAGTCAAATAGAGCCTGATATATATATTTGTATTTGTACCTTTGTCATTATTTAGTAAATTGAATTTAATTCAGCACCACTAAAAGATGCACTGGACCTAATCTCGTTTATCTTGCCCTCCTCCCATTACAAATTTACAATATAGTAAACATGTCTATCACTGCAGTTTCTATCCATAATTTTGGTATTTTGAGTTATTTAACGGTACCGTGGGAAATTTTCTGGCTATTGTTTTGTATTGTACTATGATTAGACCAACCATCTAAATCAGAACAGTTTGAAAAGAATACAAGGTAATCAACATCCTTGTGATCAACAAATGAAAGTCAAAGTGTCAGGGAAGCAACTGCAAGTACCTTCTTGTCGCCCTTGCGCTTGCGTTTACGCACGCTTCTGTCTTCACGACTACTGTCTGGATCATCCATCCTACGACGCAGCAGCTCAAACTAGTACTCATCGATAGCATCCTGCGCATCATAGGCGAACTGCTGGAGCTCCCTCAATCGAAGGCTTCCAGACTCATCTCTGATGCTATCCTCATCTATTGCCTCCAGTGAGCGCTGGACCGACGCCATACTCCTCTGCAGCATCTGCACATCTCTGATTGCAGAAGTTTGCTGCTCGTCAGATGAGGATGATGGCTCAATCGGTGGGGAAACCAAGGAAGCAAGCTTGCTTGCTGTCCATTTGATGACTCCAGATGCAATCAGACCAGCCATCTCTCCACTCCTGCTCCTTCCTACTAGCTGAAAGAATTTGAGCTGACCAAGCTATAGAATGGGTCTTGCAATCACAAATCACAAAAGTCAGTACAACGTTAGGCCTGGAGAGCGTTGACTTTGCTGTATGATAGGGCAATGCATTCAAGGTAGCTTTTGGTACCTTTGCACATGGAGGCTTGTACTTCTATGGACCACGCTTTTGTCTGTTCTTTTAGTGGCCCAAGGCTGGTTTGGCAAACTGGTTTTCAGTCGAAGAGATCGGCGCCCTGGTGCGAGAGGGGGCAGGAAGGAATCATAATAACATGTTATGGTGGGCTCTGCCACATCAATACATGAAAATAAGGCAGAGAAGAATTCTGCTTGGAGCCTGAATTGACTTCCTGTTTTGATTTATCATCAATTAAGATTCCTGTATAATGGTAATCAATGAGAAAAATATGAATATAAGATTTTACATGTAAGAAGAATAGTTACAGTTTATTTATGCTAATTCGGCACAGAAAGTGAAGTTCTATGTACATGTAACATGTGTATACCATATATGGTGCTTGGCTGTATTCCCATGCATCCAGATGACGTTGATAATTATGTATATTGATATGGCTATAAGAGTTACAACAATGTCACACCAAGTACAGTGTCGCTGCCAATTCGATACTATGCAGAGTTGACAACGCTAACCGTACATAGGAGGGATCGAGCAGGTAACCACACAGCACACACTAGGAATAATGCAAATGCAACGCAGCATTACATAATGCTACTTGAAGGAGCTCTCAATGTCGATTACGAAGCGGTATTTCACGTCTCGATTAACAAGCCTTGTGAGAGCCTCATTGATATAATCTATCTTGATGATCTCAACCTCTGGGTAGATTTTGTTCGCTGCACAGAAGTTAACCATTTCTTGGATGTCTTTTGTACCTCCAACAATACTACCAGACAACGTACGTGCACCTAAAAAGGCAGTTCAGGTTAGATCTAAATGGCCTAGCTTCAGTTACCACGTTTCTTTTCACTACATGTGTATCAGAACAGAGAATTACCAAGATTAAGGCTTGCAGGATGCACTTTGATCTCACTTGGAAAGCACACTATTGCCATCACTCCACCAACCTTAAGGAGTGAGAGATATGGATCAAATGGATGGTCACCGGAAGCAGTGTCAACTATGAAGTGCAGGGAGTTTTTCAGGGACTGCAAAAGCAGGAAATGATATAGTTACAATCAGCTGTTGATTAAGTGGAACAAGCATTATTTAACAACATATCTTCTCAGCATAAGAAACTATTCATGGTCATATGCAGCACTGGAAACCTGGATCAGAATCAAGTAGCAAAAAATGAGAAAGAAAGTGATCCACTGATCTGTTTTTATCTTGCGAAAATAATGTGATTTGTGTCTATCTATCGCAATAAAATGAAGGAATAAAAAAATGTTTTCCACCAAAAAGATGGTGTTTAAATGATACCGACCTTCTCACCTTTGCACTACTAATACAAAATTATGTGATCTTATCAAGAAGAAAATGTGGCATATTAGGTACATTAAAACCATGCAATGTCCAGTACCTCCATCTGCTGTGTGTTTGATGATATAACAAAATTATCTGCTCCAAGGAGGTTGATGGCTTCATCTCTCTTTGATTCACTTGTACTGAAAACGGTGACCTTAAGACCAAAGACTTTACCAAATTTCACTGCCATGTGACCCAGCCCACCTAGTCCAATGACCCCTAGTGATTTTCCAGGTTGGTTCATGTTGTGTCGCATCATTGGAGTGTACACAGTGATTCCAGCACAAAGAAGAGGTGCTGCCTTCGCCAAAGGGTAACCAACTGGTATTTTGAAGCAGTACCTGAAATGTCAACAGAAAATGTAGTTTCCTTATCAGACGAGTTGTATTGGACAAGCATCAAGATGTCAATAATATTACTTATATGGACCTATATATTACTCTTCCATCATGTATAGGTTTTGATGAAAATAGTGCACAACAACGAGAAACAAATTTTACTCACCTCTAAGAAACTAGATAGCATCTTGAATACGACACAGTATGATTAAATAGGCAAATGGAATTAGAACAGAACAAAATAACATTTCATCTGTAAAACTAGTTTTTATCAATATCACAGAATCTTGTTTGAACAGTCAGTTAAAATGGTACTGCCATACCTTTCATGGACTACAATGTGAGTGGAGTAACCCCCCTTTGTGACAGTGCCATCTGTATCAATGCCATTGAAAGTATAAACTGATTTAGGACAGTGGTTCTCTAGAGAGCTATTGCAATTCTCACAATCTCGGCATGAGTTCACATAGGTTCCGACACCTACATGGTCACCCACTTTAAAGCCTTTGATGTCTGAACCGACCTCAGTTACAACTCCAGCTATCTCATGCCTGCACAAATTAATATTATTGACAACTGAATATGATGTTTTGTTTCGTCTGAGGTATTCAATGTATATATTGATCTGAAAAGCTTACCCAGGAACCAAAGGATATTTCGAATCATTATGCCTATTTTGTGTCCAAATAACGTCAGCATAACAGACTCCACAGTGTGTGATCTTCAATGAAACATCGCCGCTTTGCACCGCCCTGGAAATTATATCGCAGTAGCTCACATAAGAAGATGGTATGAAAATGAAACCACTGAGCTAACTGCACAAAAGACAAATGTTTGCTGTGCGCACTCGTTCTGCAGTCTCATCAAACCTAAAATGCCCATCCATTGCCTCATAATAAGCATCAATTGCATGCTTTAGTGTTTTTTTTTTGAGGGGTCAACAGAGGGGGAGAGGATCCCCACCTGATTTCATTAATCCAGTGGCCCTTAAAGACCGGATGAGTCAAAGAGTTTTACATTGCCAAAGAAAATAGTGAACACCATTGGTCACTCAAGCAGCAATCAGCGCTTGGTACCTGCTTTAGTTTGGATGTGACAAGCAGGAATACCTGCACTACTCGGTCCACACTTGATATGCTCACTTAAAAACAGGCATGAAACTTGAAACACACTGAAAACCAAACATAATGTACATATAAAGGCATGGAAACAAATCAGTCCATACATAGACTATAGATAGATGTTCCACGGAGTCCAACATAGCAAGGAGAGAGAGTATTCAGAGTAATATAAAAACTGTGCTGGATTTTTAACCAAAATAGAAAGGGGAAACCACCTGCGGCTAAACTTGTATGGTGAGAGAACTCCAGAAGGATCTCTCGCTGCCCAAGCATCGCAGTTGCCATCCCCTGATCCCGAAGCCATGTGAACTCAACTGCAGAATCAATTGGAGCCAAATCAGCAAACAGAGAGCGACTCAGCTCTACCAGAAGCAGGGGTAAAATTTCACATCACCTAATGCCAAATAAACCTATCGTGGTGAAACATACACTGCTTACATCAACCACCCATTCATTCCCTCTTCTTTCCCCGTCAGTTAAAATCTGAAGAAATCCCCAGACGAAACGGTCACACGGGAGCAAAGAAAGAACCAATCACCTCCGGGGGGATCGATCCCTTCCGCGCCGGCCGGCCCCCCAAACTCTCCTCGATGCACGGACGGCAGGCAGGCGGTTGGCGGGATGCGGATCGCGCCCGACTGACGAGGAGCTAGCTGGTTATAGGGAAGAGGCGGCTGCTGGATTGGATGGGAGACGGTGGCGACAGAGAGCGGTGTCGTCGCAGATCCTGAATGCGTCGTCGTCCGTCGCTGAAAACAGCGCGGTGCATCAGCGCGTGCGTCAATCCTTTCCGGTTTCCGCCTTCCGACTGACGATGCCCCCGCCGCCGTCCCGTCCCACGTGTCTCGCCTCCGTCCAAGAAGGATTGCCAGCGGGCAGCGGCGCAGTTCGGCCCACGCAGGCTGTCATGCTGACGTTATTTCGGATACAAAATCGGTCTCGTCATTTCGGGTTTTCTAATTTTCATTTCAAAATCAGTGCCCGAAATATTGATGGCAAAAATCATTCTGACCGGACCGGGTACTTTTTTATTTACCGAACTCGCCGCTCCTCCTGCGCAGGCAGCATCGGCGAAGCAAAACGGGTGATTCTAGTTTGCGGTCGCCCGGGAGTTTTCCTCCGTACGGTCGATCAGACAACCTCCACCTTTTTCCTTTTTTAAACATATATATGCAGATCGGAATAAGATAAAATCAAAAATCGTGCGCAGCGAACAAAAAATCAGATTGCTCCCCCCACCTGTCTGTCCGTTCCGCGTCCCCAGACCCCCACACCAGCGGAGAAAATTATTTCTCTTCCAAAAGCCGTTCTTTTTTCTAGGATGTGGTAAAATTAGGTGTAAAATTTAGGTGAGTGAGTGAAAATAAAAATAACTTTCAAGCAATCTGGGAGCGTGAAAATAATTGAATAAAAAATTTATTAGCTAACAAACTTTACAGATTTGTGATTGGCTTATTAAAAATTTTAATCATAAAGAAAATCCGACTGCAGAAAAAATTGTTTAAAGAGAAAATTTAGTACAAAAATTTTATAGATAACAAAGTTTATTTAAAAATTGACCGAATAAAAAATTTGTAACAAAAGAATAGTATATTTTTAAAAAATATATTTTACATAGAAGAAAAACGGACCACATAAAAAATTTGAGCAACAAAAATTTTAGCAAATACTCCCTCCATCCCAAATTGTTAGTCATTTTGACTATCGTAGATTCATAGACTTTGCTATGCATCTAAACATAATATATATGTAGACGCATAGCAAAAACTATAAATCTAGAAAAATCAAAACGACTAATAATTTGGGACGGAGGGAGTAAACTTTACATAGTACTGAATGAACGTTTTGAAAAAACTTTTATAAGAAATACTTCCAACGGATAAAAATATTCAAATATCATAAAAAATCTGGCGCACAGTGAGCGTGGGCGGGGGTGTGGGTCTGTGCAGGTGCGCGCGCGGAAGCCGAAAAGGAAAAGCAAATCCGTGCGGATCCTGCGCGTCAGTTGGATTGACCGTGATATTAGTTACAACCGGGCGACCGTAGAAACATCATTGGGAAGCAAAACTCGATTGGGACTTTTATTTAGAAAATATAAATAATTAAAATTCTTTCTCATTAAGATTAGATCCACGGCCACCTGCTATTCCAAAGGTTTGACGAAATGAGTGGAGATCCACAAAATTGATAGAAGAAAAAAAATTTCATCTAAGATCTAAAACTCTTTTCATTAAAGCCATCTACATACCCACATGGTGCACCCGCCGTATGGAGCACCCTCACACGCACAATTAAGAAAGAAAATAGATTTCCGCATATTTCTATCCTTGTGCATAAATAGGAAATAGAGTAGTATAAATGGAGGGGTATAAATTAAGTAATGTAAATTCTTTTCATACTAAATAAATCAAATCAAGATATCCTTATCAATCAATTAAGAGGCTAATTGTAACATCGAGACGCGCACCATTAAGGGAAAAAATTGACCCACGTATTTTTTTCCTTATACACAAACTCGACTTATGAATATTTTTTTCCCTTACTTATGAGTCACTCATACGCACAAATAGGAAATAGAGTAGTATAAATGAAGGGGCATAAATTAAGCGGTATAATTATTTCCATTGTAAATCAAGATATCCCTATCAATCAATCAATGGGCTAATTGCAGGTGCCCTAATTGTCACATAAAGTCTTTCCAAAAGTATAAAGTCTTTCTGCATTCCATCACCACACCTATAAAGCCATACACCTCTAGGGTTAATCATTCACCCCATTTCCGCTACCATTTGATTTCTTCTTCCAAGACAGAATCAATTATTTTTAAATAATTATTCTTTAAATACGTGTCTGTGGCACGTACATCCCTACTAGTTTAAAAAAAAACTCGATTCGGACCGGTTGCTAGCCTAGTCGTTGCAGTTTTCTGGATGGACGATGGCAGGGCACGACGTGCCATGCCTGGATCGCGTGCCGTGTTACTGGGATGCGCCACGCGCCTGCGCCGAACTTGAGGAGAGGAGAGGGACGTGCTGGGGACCAGGAGTCCGGGATGGCCGAGAGCCGACGCAACAATGCATCGCACCGCGTAGGAGAACTGCACGCGGCAATGCAGTCAACTATATATCACTTATGCTACAAATTGTTAATCCATCATCCGAAGAAAATTGTACGAGCTGGTAGGTGATTTCGGCCCCCGAAAAGTGAAACCCTATTGGTCCATGGAACAGTCAAAACATATTTAGCCCACGAGAACGCGGTGGGCTGGTGGCAACTCTATACCACGTGTACATGCAGCTGATTAGATAGCGTTCTTTATATTTTTATATTTTTAGTTGCACAAAGACACTGTATGGTCTTTCGATGACATCGTAAGAGCAATAAATGACATAGCCACCTTTTTTCTTGTTTTCATTTTTTTCTTTCTTTTTTTCTTGTCATGTGCTTAACTTTTCTATTTTCTAATTTTTTTATAATTCTACCATTTTATAATTGAAAAATATTTCATCATTTTATTTTGTTCTTTTTATTTCTATTCTATCGTGCTCCACTTGGGGTCACCCGCGTGACCCCGAGCAGGCCCCCTTCATCTAGAGCTGAGATGGACTGTGTAGATGGGCCGCCGAGTGCTCCACGGGCCACTGTAGATGGGCAGGTCACGAAAATAGCCCGAGGATAGGATTTGGGCTTTGGGCTACACGATTAAACAACCAACATAACACAACAAACTAAAGCCGCTGTGGGAAAAGATCTAGAATTCAGTTCTTTCGGGCTCAATTCCGGTACACCATGCATAGATAGAGATGACCACGAGCATAAATCCGTAGATTCTACCGTTTTAGATCTGGGCTCGTGAAAAATATTTAAACCTGCTAAAAATTTATACCCATGATGGTTTTAGAATTTTACCCAAATCCATACCTGTCAGTTATAGGTACTGTTGGCGATCTCTCGCCTGTCGCAGGGGCCCATAGCAGACCCTGGTTGGTGCCTTGTGTGGAGCGGGATGAACAATCGATTTGAACAGGTTCGGACACACGGTGGCGTATTACCCTACGTCGTGCTGGTGTGTATGTGTTTCCTTGTGCCGAGCCCAAAGTGTACAAGTCTGCACAAGGCATGTTCTCTTAGGGCCTAGCTTACGGTGGAGTTATATCCTCTTTCTATGCACATCCCATGCACGGGGCCTCCCAATATATACTGCTGGAGATCTCCAAGAGGGTGCCAGTACTGTGCCACACCGAGTATATTTACCCTATAGACACCTTCTGATGACAAACTGGTCATACGGGATCCCGTGTGCTCCATGTCGTGTTAAGTAGCGCTCCCATGCTATCAACGGGAGCAGTGGGAATCGTACCCAAATTCCCATCCCATCGTACGCCACGTATCGTCCCTTCCTCCGTTTCCACCATAATCCAAGATGGATGTTGACGGTCCTTAAGTGCAAAATCTGACCGTCAACTATACTCAGAAATAAAGAAGAACACTCTTATTTAGTCACATACTTGTATCAATAACCTAGCTCCATAGATGTATTGTCCACTAAGCCATTTCAGGGATGCAAGTCCAAAATAAGAAGAAAACATGCAGAGGACGCAGAAGAAGTACACATAAGATCCCATCCTACATCACACGAATAAAGAAGGGCCCACATGACATGCTAAACCAATGTAACTTCAGGCCAACACCCACAAACCACATAATTAAGGAGCCCACAAGGAGTGCACCTATCGAAGATTGGGCCAAAAGGCCTCAGTGGGGGTGTGGCCGAACCCCAAATAGGCCCATCTTTCTCCTGGAGTTTCCCATTGCATTTCCTACGTCGGTTCCAGGTTGTTCCACCTCGACTATTCTCCCTAGGATGCGCCCTTGGAGGGCTATATAAGGATGATGAGAGCCCCCCATTCAACACACCACAAGAAAAGAGAAGAGCACCACTCCAAGGAGAAGTCCTCCTCCATAGTGCTTAGAAATGGAGAGAGAGTGAGGGGTAGTTCGGAGGGGCGCCGGCCTGTCGGTGCTCTTCTCCAACTTGTACCTCGACAGATGCTTCTTTCTTAAGTAAGGGTCCGTGATCTCTTATGGTGGTGAGTCTCTTGGTTAAGTAAGTTTTATTCTTTGCTTGGTTGCGGGATCAATGTCCGTCCTTGGACGTTTGTTTCTAGCCTAAGGACTTGAGTCTTAAAACGGAGTCTGGCCAGGGTTAGAAGTAGTGATCAATAGCGTAGACGTGGTGTCTAGGCTTGAAGTCGCCTTCATTTGCTACTCTTCCGTACGGTCTGTCTGGGTAGGCGACAGTTGGTGATAGTCCTGTTCGACCCTTGTAGTCCCCTATGTTCGGGTTGGGCGTAGAGCTAATAGCCGGATACTCTTAGCAGACCAGGAGTAAGCCGGCGCCTAAAGTAAGCAAGTAGATGTTGAACCTTTCTTTATCAGAATTCTAAAGCCATAGGAATCTCTCTATCCTCACCTACTTACCTCTTGTTTGTCCTTGGACGAACCGGTTAGAAGGCTAGTACCTCCGTTCCTCGTGGAAATATGATACCCTTGAATACTCACGAGTGAAGTGCTACACCGGTATCTCCGTGCGCTTGCGGATTATTCTGTGAATGTTAAGAAATACCAACAATGGACAATCGATTTAAATAGGCTAGGGTCGCGCAGTGGTGTAATACCCTATGTCTTGTTGTGGAGGGATGTTTTCTTCTTTGTGCCAAGCTCAAAGGGGTCACCGAGGATGTACAAGTCTGCATGAGGGAAGTTCTTTTAGGATCTAGGTTTCCATGGAGTCACCAGCCCCTTCCCATGCACAGGGCCTCTCCTTATATAGTGCCCAGGTCCCCACAAGGGTGCCAGTGTGCCACTACTGTACCATATCGAGTACATTTGCCCTGTAGCCACCTTCCGATGATGCACCAGCCATACGGGGTCCTGTGTGCTCAATGTCGTGTTAGGTAGCGCTCTCATGTTGTCACCAAGGAGTAGTTGAAATCGTACCCAAATCCCCATCCCGTCGTATGCCACATGTCATCCCTCTTCCATTTCCGCCGTTTATGAGCCGGCTGGGCTAACCGACCACCCTCCACCTTCCTGGAGGCCCCCACCTACCAGGGGCTGGGGCGTCACACTCATGCACCACCGGGCCTTACAGTTTGCTCACACTTGTCAGACCTCACAGTTTGCTCGTTGTTATCCTAAGTGGAGATTGGCGTGCTATTGGGCCCCTCTCCATGAGGGAGGTCTGTCGAGGAACCGAATTATATATGAATATCACCATTTGTATATGGTTCATACTGAATTGTATATGGGGAAAAATTGCCACAGTTTAACCTTGGGTAAAATATTGAGTTCGTCGGTAGATAAGTAAGACTCAAGATTCTTTATTCCCAATTTCAGGAGGGAGCAAGAAACAAAGACATATTATGAGTTTAAACATCGGATTCCTCCACCACCAAACCTACCAAAATGTCCATGGAGGAGAAGGTAGAAGCTATGTTATGATGTGTAGGTAATCCTTCCTCAAACCATTGTGATGCCCACTCCTATCCCCAGCTGCCTAATTTAGGATTGAAGTTTACTCCTTTTATTGCCCTTTGAAGGTCCATGCAAGCATTTCAGCATGTCACATACAATCCATTGTTTTAACAACACTGTTAGCTTTGCAATTTTATAATATGTAGCATAGTATCTTCTTAGCAACGTTCACAATTAGGGACTAAGGGATGCTTTAAGGCAAAGCAGCTATTCAAAAGAAAGTGTGCTTCTATATCGTCTATAAGATAACACTAGGAGTACCTGCCCTCAAATACATCTCCCTACAATTGCTGCAAGAGTAGTTCAGCTGTGTGTGTGTGAAGCAAATGAGTGCATACGTAATTCAATTGCAACCAAATAAGCATACTAAAAAAATTCTAAGCATGCAAGAAGAATCCAATATGACATTTTTTTCAAACAACATTTAAAGCTTTTCTTTAAGCAAGAAAAAAACTATCATTTTTTATCGAACTGAAACATATCAGAATGGGGAAGTAAGTAAAATATAAAAATTATATGAGACAACAACATTTAGACAACTGGATCAAACAAACATATCCACAACTACCTAAGCATGATAATCACACTGCTTAATTACATTAAAAAAGATAATCACATTGCTTATGAAACATGGTGAACACAAAGTTGTAGTGTATTTAAATCTCAGGTTCATACTAAGTTCAATAGAAGCAATAACAATCAAATCTGCAACATCATAGGACTAGTCTAAGTTAACTATTACAGATTATTATTTCTGCCAGTAAGAACTAGACATTCAGAAATAGAACAGAGTATAACACCATAGTTGTTGGTGAAGTTTTATTGTAATATCTTGCGCGAGCAGTTTGTTTAATCTGCATCTTGATTTCTTGTCATCTCCTTGTCAATCCTAATTGTTTTGTGCCTTCTTGTTGAACGGTTCATAGCCCTTGAGCTAGTTGCTTCTTTGCATGGAGCCTTCCTTCTTGTGATGTTTTCTTCTTCTTGATCATATGATGAATACGAATCCGAGTCTGTTGAGGTGTTACTGTCTTGCACTAGCATAAAGAAGAAATAAATTAGTTGTCAGAGCATGGAAGTGGAAAACACAAATACATATTACAAGCATTGATATTCTTTCTTAAAATGGAAACATGCATGTTGTTGACTAAAAGTATTTTTTTATTCAAATATAAATACAGTATATTAATTGCAAAATATGTTCATGATCTCACATACATACATGCTGACTAGTTACATATATGTAAATGGACTATCAAATGAGGTATGGCTTTTCTCAGTTTTATTAAAGTTGGTGTTGCATGCATCTAATCAGCTACAGTAGTATATATGTAACTTGAAGTTGTAGCTAGTCATTAAAGAATGGAAAACACGGAACCAAGAAGGCTGAGATGTGCCAAATTGGTTGACTTATACCATATGGCTATATACCAACACAAGGTAGGCGGTTGGAATAATGTCGTGATGATGACTGAATATAGTATATATATACAACCTAAAGGAAATACTTGAAGAAGTGCATACTATTTGATGTCAAGTAACTATTCTAATATTTCACTATTGGAGCACCTAAGTCGGTTATTCATCACCTAGGATTTACTAATGTTTGCAAATTTATGACAATAAATAAATAAAGAACATAAAGAAAGAAGTATAAAGAAAAGAGAAAGCGCACATACATGAATAAAATTTATGATAATATTGATACATGTAAGAACTTACAACTGTTTTCATTTTGACTATACTTTATTTGTGATGTTCCTCTACATTGAGATGGTCTTGTGGTCTTCATATAAGACGCCCCATTTATCATGCGTCTACTACGCATACTTTCATGCTGGAAGTTAGAAAATCAAAATTGCTCAATTATTATAATACTTTGGAAAAACTTATCATACAACTGACAACATCAAGTATTTCTTTACTTAGGAGGGACTATAGATAATAGAATTTGTACCACAATATGCACTAAACATTTCATATTTGTTAAGCATGCCCAATTATAATATATTATATTCAAATCTCAAAAACAACAATATGGAAAAACTAGAAATATAGAAATTATTTTTCCTAGCAAGTTTGACAATGTTACATAGAAACAAGATCGTGATCATGAAAGTTTAGAACTTGGAGGATGCAATGGTCAGATTAATTATAGGTACCTAGACTTGTGTTTCCTATAATGCAACTAGAGTTAGTTGGGGGCAATGGCCTTTTCATGCTCCTAATGATGGTAAATATTTAGCTTACTGATGGTAGTAGATAAGTGGCAAGGAAAACAAAGAAGAACACCTTCTGGAAGTTAGAAAAGCTAATTAATAATGCTCTATCAGGTAATAAGAAAAGTTAAATTTTCACTATCTTTATTTTGTTTCATGAGGATATGTAAAAGTAAGTGATGAGGAAAAATGATGTAATGTAGATTCTCTGTAGATAAATAAAACCTCAAGAGAACAATTACCAGGGGTGCTGACTCATCAAAAGAGTATAGGTCATGAACATTTATCATTTGGATAAAGGCACGCTTGGGTACTTTCCCAGTTTTTATGAAACAGAGCACAGATTTCAGGGTACGCAATGTGTAGGAACTAACAGGATCCGTGTAATACTGCATGACAAGAAAAATAATGATTCCGAGATCAAACTATGCTTTTTATATTCCATTAAAGAAAATTCAAGAATCATATTATTTACCGGATCTCTCCTTATCAATCCTTCCTTTATCTTTCTAAATGCTAGCTCTTTTACCCATCCTTCTGGCAATCCACTTGGGTGAAAGTCCACTATTGCAAGGAGCTGCAAATATGTAAAATGACAAAATAAGAAAAAAACAATCATCCAAAGATATGATGTGTTTTTGAGTAAGAAGGTCTAGAAAAGGGGCACACGTTATCTTTAGAACTTGTATCACATTGTCGATTTGTATCACATTGGGAGATCTTTGCCTCATTGAGTATAACATCTTGTTTTGAAAGTAGGCGTACTCCAGTCTCCGGGTATACATAAAACTGCAAAGAAATCATATTAACAGTCAATACTAGTTATCAAACGGTACTAAAAGTTTTACATACACAACATACAATTTGGACTTGATGCTCATGTTCACTCCACTGGTTATGAGTCCACAAGGTAAATTATTGATTTGGGTAGGAATAATATAAAATAGGCATGTCAAACTAACGAAACATTTAATAAATACTACTTACCGAATATGCAATACATAGCATGCAAGACTAATAGATATAAATTTCTTTTTTGGAAAAACATAATTTTTTATTAATTGATAAGTTCTACATCTTAGAGCCAACACTTTTCTAGTTTAATGTAGTAACTCATATAAAAATAAAAGGACATTCCAATAATACATAGTTTGTCTTATTACAATCAATTACCACAATATAGCACCAAAGCAAAGCAAAAGATAGAGCATAGATAATATTAAACATCACTGAAAGTTACAAACCAACCAAATATATGGCCTTATACCTTGTACATCTTGTCCATCTTCTCCCCACCAGCCCTGACCTCCATTACCCACCCCTTTGGAAGCCATTCTTGTTCTCTCTGAGAAGCCAACATAACACATATATAAAAGCAAATATAACTTCATGTCTAAAATAAAAAATTGAAACTACCAGAGATTGTATCTATGCACCTGAAACGTGATTTCCTTCTCCACACCAAATTTGTTTAATTCTAGTATACGCTCATCTGTCCGAGAGAAAAGGTACTCCAACACTTCTGACTTCTTGGAGAATGTGCAATTTGATATAGGAGAAGTATAATACTGCATTGTGATTAGTTAAAAATTTTAAAGAAAATTTAGAAATCTCATAGTAGAAAATACATATAATGACTTAATGCTTGAGAAAATACATACATAATTGATGGTGTCATCTTCAGCATGGTAGACTTCCATGATCCATCCATCAGGGAGCCAATCTGGTGGCTCTGCTAATGCCTCGATATCCTCTTCTTCCTCATTCATAGCAATCGGCTGCTTTGCCTCTTTCTCATCTGATGCCACAGTTTGATGCTTGTCATCCATTTTTCAAGGAGAATTTCGTCACAGGCGTCCTTTCTACGAGTATCGCTTGCTAGGATCTCAAGAAGCAAAGGGTGAGTTGATCAATGGGCTAGTTAAATTAGTCAAGATAACACCTGGTGCGAGCTGGCATCCACCACAACCGGAAACATCATGGTTATTTGATAAGGAACAACTCAAAGATTCTTTTGAAGATCTGAAAGATAGCGTAACATTTCATAAAAAAAGATAGTGTGATATCTAATTTATTTAATGTTGTAGAACGTCCGGATTTGAAGTATAGTTTACTCTTTGGCCAGCTCCAATAATTAGAGTCAATACTAGCTTTAATGTCTACATGGCACCTCCATGTCATTGATGAATGGTATTATTAGATATAACTTAATGTCTAACTTTTAGCACATAATCCAAATATAGATGGTTCCATGCATCATATCACAATATCTAGGAGTCGTGTATGAGACTATCTCTTATCAAGCTAGTCAAAAGTATGAGGTGACAGGCTTTAGAGCTAGCTGACATATACTATTGGAGGTGGCAACCAAAATAGGAAGGAGGGTGAGACAACGGGCGGGTGTGAACCTTAAAGGTAATTAAGCGGAAGACACCTCATGTTGCAAGCTGGAATTCCAAGTACATGATGTATTACAGGCTAAACTAGGTAGCAAACATCCCGAGAATAAGGAAAACATGAAAAATGATTTATTTGTAGACCCTTATGTCCAGATTTTTTATGCATTAATTTGTCTATTAATATGCACAATCTTTTATGATCTTACATGATTTTTTTGTAGCAGTTGAATTTCAAAGTAGCGACTAAATTATCTCCAAATTGTATAAAAAGTTATGTAGGTAACTTGAAATTTGGAACTTTACATGTGTACACCATAATCCGCAGGTCATATTTCTTTGAGCAAAATGTGTTTGTGCTAGAAAATGTTACTAATGTAACCTATTCTATTTTTTTAGAATTATCTTTTACCACTGACCTAGACTTACCATGTTGCACTGGCGGAGAGTGTCAAAATTACTATTTAGCTAATGGAAATTTTGCATGGAAGGGGAGGCCATGGCCCTCTATGGCCCCAACGACGCTCCGCCGGTGCCGTGTTGTGAATTTGCACATTTAATCATTGTGCGAAGAACATGTGAACTCGCTAATATACTTCTTGGGTTGCAATGAAGACAGTCAGGTGCAGATACAAGGTCATGCTAGGTTTGTTCTAGGATCTAGAGGAAAGCCTATGTATCCCCACTTAGTTGTGATTCTTGTCCATCAGAGCTTATTATTATTATTATTTTTGAAAAGCAACAATGCGTAACGGCTTAGTTGTGATTCGGGGTACAACACATGAAGACCACTAGAGAGCAACTCTAAAAATAATTCAAAAAGTTTGTCAATCGTAATCACTCTGTTCTGCTTGGCTTTTTCGACTTATTCCCTCTCACAGAATACTATTGAACCAGCCGAAATTCAGCCTGCCAAACAAAGTGATAATAAGACATCAATGACTTTAATAATAAGGCCTTCACTATTGAGGAGAGACGTCCTTACTAATGACTTTATTTTGCATTGTGAAATTAACCGGGCCGGCGACAGCCAATGGGCCAGTTGGACTTTGACGCTTTGTATTATTGGGCTTAGTTCAGTTTGTTACTAGTGTATTAGTACCACTAATGTCTGATTTTGGGGGCTTTTGGGAGCTCTGTGCAGTCACGCCCGGTTGAAATCAACGTGGCACGAGTTTGCCAAACTGCGGTACTGGGCTTCTCTTCAAGACCTGGACTAGACAGCCAGCCCATGATTAATTTAATCACAGGTTATCAAGGTATCGAATGGTTAAGCTTGCAGGCAGATGGTGCACTATTGTCTATTGCATACACTATTATTCCCAAGTTTTCATGCCTCTCCACTTAAAAATAGTTTTCTCGATGCGTGTGAGAAGTATCTTTTTTCTTTCGTAAAACTACCGTGGTGCGATTTTTTCCTCCACAGGTCGAATCTTTTTTTTAAAAAAGAAAAGTTTTCATGACTTTCCACTCAATAAGACCACGATGCAATGCGCTGCCAGTGACCTTGTTGTGCAATTCAGATTGATGATACCCAATCCAAGAAAACCCTTCTTCCAATGTAAGTGCTTGATTGCAGGTGTGCAGTCAGCAGTTGTGCATAAGATCAGGTTGGATCTCGGAGTCTCAGACAGGCAGGACTCGAGCAGGCACCTCTGCAGCTCAAAGCTGTGACTGTGAGCTCCGCTCCGCCATCCGTTCGTCGTCCACACCACACAACCTCACTCTGTCACTCACTGTCAACCCCACAGCCACACCTCAAACTCCCTCCCTCCCAAGAATGCTAGATTATCCACTGCGGCCTCCTCTTCTTCCTCCTCCCTTCCCACCATGATTACCACCTATCTCCATCTCCATCTCTCCCCAACCCCCAAGCCCCGCTGCCCGTCCCCCCTCCATTCCTACTCCCACCACCACCTCGCCGTGCACCTCCCGCTCCCCCGCCGCCACCGCCACCTCGCCAGGCCCGCCGCCGCCGCGCCGGACCTCCTCGCCAGCGTCGAGTCCGTGGCCTCCGCGGCCTCCGTCCTGGCCGCCATCGTGCTGGTCCACGAGTCGGGCCACTTCCTCGCCGCGGCGTCGCGGGGCATCCACGTCTCCCAGTTCTCCATCGGCTTCGGCCCGGCGCTCGCCCGCTTCCGCCTCGGTCCCGTCGAGTACGCGCTCCGCGCCATCCCGCTCGGCGGCTACGTCGGCTTCCCCGACGACGACCCGGAGTCCGGCTTCGCGCCCGACGACCCCGACCTCCTCCGCAACCGCCCCGTCCCCGACCGCCTCCTCGTCGTCTCCGCCGGCGTCGCCGCCAACCTCGCCTTCGCCTTCCTCATCGTCTACGCGCAGGCGCTCACCGTCGGCGTCCCCGTCCAGGCGCAGCTTCCCGGGGTGCTCGTGCCGGAGGTCCTCCCGGGCTCCGCCGCCGCCCGCGCAGGGCTCCTCCCCGGGGACATCATCCTGGCCGTACCCGGCGCCGCGCCGGACCCGTCCGTCCCCGTCCTCGTCGACCTCATCAAGGCCAGCCCCAGCAAGAAGGTGCCCATCACCGTCTCAAGAACCGCGCCAGGGGCGGTCGACAGGCAGCCCGTTGAGCTCTCCGTCGTGCCGGACACAAGCGCCGATGGCACCGGGCGCATCGGCGTGCAGCTGTCGCCCAACTTCCGGGTCACGCGCGTGCGCCCCCAGAACCTGGCCGACGCTACTGTCCTCGCCGTGCGCGAGTTCACGCTCTTGACCGGGACGGTCTTCGACGGGCTCAGGCAGACATTGCTCAACTTCTCGCAGTCCGCGGAGAAGGTGTCCGGCCCTGTGGCCATCATCGCAGTTGGGGCAGAGGTGGCCAGGTCAAGCGCCGACGGCCTTTTTCAGTTTGCAGCAGTGATTAATCTCAACCTTGCGGCAATAAACTTGTTGCCGTTGCCAGCATTGGACGGTGGGACGTTGGCATTGATCCTTCTTGAGGCGGCCCGCGGCGGTCGCAAGATTCCCCGTGAAGTTGAGCAGGGGATCATGTCTTCAGGAATATTGGTGGTGCTGATGATTGGCATCTTCCTCATCGTGCGCGACACGCTCAATCTTGACTTCATCAAGGAGATTTTGTGATACTTGTGATGAAAACCCAATTGGTCACAGCTGTAGTGAAATCACGAGTGTTAAATTTTGGTTGGCATGGAAAAGGTTAGTAGTTGTTATTCTTTTACCCTTGGATGCGATTGGATTTAGCACTCTAGCTTGCTATACTGATCATAGGTCATTGTATTGCTGCTTATCTGAATGAAGCTTGTGAAGTTACAGTTAATCACAGTTCAAGGTAAACAGGAATGCTTTATTGCTCATATGTAAATTCGTGCTTGCAAGGCTCAAATAAGTTTTGTTAGCTTGGTGTCTCCGAATCAGCTTGCAATCATTGTATTGTAATCAGATCATAACATCAGTGCTGTCAGTATATTTTTCATAGACTATATGCTGTAGGGGGTGATAATCATGATATCTAGCCTCCTATCTCAAAATTCTTTCACTGTAGGGGGTGATAATCATGATATCTAGCCTCCTATCTCAAAATGCTTTCACTGACCATGGAAGACTATGAATCTGGTCATCGGGACATCAATTTTGCTGAAGATAGTCATTAGAATATCAATTTGACTATGCAGTTGAGGACATAGATAAGATAAGGTGAAATTTCCCGGTACCTAGTTTCTTTCTTGAAAGGTGTTTTGAGTGGCTCACACTATTTCAGCCTGATGAACTTGTTATTTAAAATGTAGGCATAATCTAATTATAAACTATGCACATCTTGTAAGTTGTTTTTTCCCCAAGTCTATGTCAATAATACTATATGATAAAATGTACTTTCAATTGGGACTCTGTCCATATGGTTCCTTGTGAAAAATATGATCTGATGCATGATAATGGTCTAGGTGTGGTCTAAGTTTTAAAGTTTCACAGCATGTATTTTAGGATATCTATTTGTTTAATTTTTGTGAAATTCAAAAGAGGGATCAAAGTGTTTTCTTATTTCCACTGTGTGGATCTAAGTTATGCTTCATTATCTAAGCTATTGGTATGATTGGAGCATACCTTTGATAGTTACATAAAACGGAATCAAGAAACACAAAACAGAGAAGCGTAAAAAAGTGTTACTAATATCTTGTATTCTTGCCAAGAAATGCAATAGCATGGATTGCATTTTATTGGGTACATTTTATGGGCTTAAAGTTTCCATTCTTTATTGACTATTGCGTCATTTGAAATGTGGAATTTTTCTTATATTTTTGCAACAATTAAACTGTTTCGTATGTTTTAGATTGAGGTGCTCCTCTGCAACTAGCACAAGATTATGTTCAAATAACGTTGTCTGTTGTGCTTTATTTATGAAGTGAGGTCACGCCCAACGTTGGTTTTCTATTGTACACATTTAACATCATCAGGGTCTGTTCACCATTATGACATCATCAGTCTGATGAATCTTGAACTTACCAGATTTCAGATTTAGATCTACCCGGTCCTCTAGAGTAACAGTATTGCTCTATGCTTTGTGCTTTTAAATTTTGTAGTAGTAGAACAGAAGCGCATCTCGTGCGGAAGGCAAGAAAAGATGGGCAATGTGACGATATGTATTGCAACTTGATTGCCTGCTTCTCGCAAAAGAACAAAAAAGAGTTGATTGCTTGCTGTCGCGAGTTGCAACCGTGAAAGATTGCAGGAAGCGTATCATGCTCTCGTTTCTGTAGCCAGTCCACAAAAGTCACGCCTTTCATGGACTCTCTATGCTTCAGGGTTTTGTACTCTCGGCAACTGGACGCAAGAATTGCAGAGCATAAACTTAAGACTACAGGAGGGGGTCTGCGCGACGGAGATTGTTGGCTGGTGGGCTTGGGCCTTAGCCCTTAGGCATTTCACGTTTGGGCCTTCATTGGCATTGTAAATAACGTTTTCTTTTAGACAGACAGATATATACCTGGAAGAGTGCTTGGTATCTGGCGATAGGCAAAACTGAACTTTTGTAGTGATGTTATTTACATATTTTTATCCAAAAAAATTGTTTATATACTTTTTTATAAAAATTACTTGACTTTTTACCAAAACTATTTGTACGATTTTTTCTATAATTACTATTTGTAAAACCTTTTTTTTTAGAATTTCTAGAAACCAGTTAAAACATTTCTGAAAAGTTTTTTTTTATAAGAAAGCTTTGTGCAGGCATGTTTGGGAGGACCGATGAGTTTGGAACGCTGTTTTACATGATCGAATCGAAAAGTTGGTGGACAATTATATCATACGTTTCCGGTACTCTTCTCCTTGGGCTTGTGCACGATCACTCGAGCAAGCAGAACACCTCGATGGCCACAGGAAGAGCCTTCAGGAAGAAGGTCGACGCAGAGCCTGCCAAACCCATGGCTGCAGCTGCTCTTCATTTCGCTTCCTCCATGCTTGCAGAGCTAGCCAGTACCACAGGCGTACAGGACATTAATTCCAGATAGGCGATGACTCTAATAACAAAGGCAAAAGAAAATTCGTAAAAAGGGAAAAAAATATACGCGCAACCCCTAGACGGACTAGGAGCCCAGCAGGCCCCAGGGCTTCTACTGCTAGCGCCTATAGCAGGATAGCAGCTGCGGCCTATCCGACCCGTCCATGGCGATTCGATCGGGATGATGATGATGATGCCAGTTTGGCCCCTGCCGACCGCGGCAGATGTCACCGCGCGTGCCGTCTCGTTGGCGGCGCTGACGCACGTCACGTCGTCACATGTCCCTGGGAGGGCGCGCGCGGCGGCGCCGGGTGCCCTGCCCGGACGTGTCGCCCGGCGGGGCTGGCGCGGAAAGGAAGCGGCGGCTGCCGGGTGCCGGGGGCCGTTTCGTTTGGGGTTTGGGTCACGTACGCGCGCGCGCGCATGCCCTAACCGATAGGGCACGGGGGCCACCGCGTCACCGCCGGCACCAGCCAGCCTCGTCGCCCGGCCGTCACCGTGCCCGTGTGCGACCTGTCTTGGATTCTGCCGTGCCGTGTGCCGGCCATGCATCCGTTCGAGCTGTAACCTGCGGAGGCAGGGTGGCACGAAGCGACGAGCCGGCTGTATGTTTCCGTTTTGTCCCAATACAAAGCCGCCCCTTTTTCCAGCAGTGAGCCTGACGAGCGCCGCGCCTCTGATCGTTCACGCGCCGATCCCCTTGCGTTTCCTTGGAGCGTCACACGATACCGACCCTAAAATTCCCACAGGGACCAGTTTCCTCCGTTCATTCTCAAATCACAATGATCACAGAAAATTCACACTATACGTCTGTTGTTAGTTAAGCACGTTTTTTTTTTGTCGATCTCCTCGCGAAAAGGAATAAAAAAAGCACGCGTTTTTTTTTGTCGAGAACCGAACATCTTTTTACATTCCTTCTCGCCTTTCACAAAAAAGAAACAAACTTGTAAGCTGTAACGTGCCGGATCCGTTTATTCAATTTACGTTTTGCTTGGAGCAGTCACTCAGTCAAGAACGGACAAGCTAGAACTAGAATGATTGCGTCGCTTGCTTTCAATTTTTTTTAAAAATTGGCTGCTAACGTCCCACAGCTGGTTGGAGCGAACGGAAGGGAAACGATTACATGTTGGCGGCTCTAAGTGCCTTCCTTTTGAAATTAGTAACGCAAACGAACGTGGGTTGTTGTTCCGAAGTGCCGGCGATGGGGAAGCGCAAACAAGCGTGGTGGAGTAGAGTAGATGACAGTGAAAGGGGATTCAGTGGGAGAAGAGCTGCCGAAGATAGGGGAGCCTGCACCATCCCAAGCGCATACGAGAGAAAGAAGCAGTTAAGTGTGGAAGGTATAGAGTTATTTCAAAAACATTAGTGTGGAAGATAGGAGGAGGAGCGGATACTGTCAGATGCAGGATGTGTGTCTAATAAAACATCGTTTGTGAGATTTGTAAGAATTGTTTAAAATTAATCGATTTTAGAAAGATGAACTATTTTTTTGATTTAGACAACAATCTAGTCTACGGATTGATAATCATTAGAGTGCACGTTTCTTCTCTTCAGGGATAGTGTAAGGAAAATGGCCCCATCAGGCCATATTGTGATTTTGGTGATTGAGTGACAACATGATCAATGAGACTAACGAGTTTGTGAGCTCAAGATTGTAGGATTTTTAGTTTCCATGGATGGAGTCCAAACCATCTCCAAGATAGTCCAAATCATCTCCAAGACACAATGGACGCAGTGAAAAAGCAGAGTCGGTTGAACCGACAGCTCTGAAATTGCACGGATCGGTGCAATTGAACTTAACATGGTGTTACAGTGAAGAATTAGTCTACACAGTCGGTTGAACCGACGCTGGATCAATAGAGGCGTCGGTGCATTATTAGGTTCATCAGAGAGCATGTTCGAAGCACTGCAGAGGGTCCTTCAGGACTGATTAAACCGACACCCCACGGGTAGGTGCATTGACCATAGCATCAGAGAGCTATGCAACCTCAGCCCAGTATCAGTCTTCACGGTCGGTTAAACCGACGGGTTCTTTGTCTGAGTCGGTGCAATGCGTCAGTGCAAATGACATTAGCAAAAGATACGTTGGGAATTCAACGGTCGGCATGCAGGCTCAGTGTGACCGGTTGAACTGACACCCCTGGTCGGTTAAACCGACACCTACATACTTTTCTGGGCAAAAATATGTAACGGCTCTATTAAGTTGGAGGACTATATATATGCCTTACCTCGAGTCATTTGAGGTTGCTGAGGTTGTGAGAAGTCCTAGAAATATTGTAGAACACCTCCAAGCCATTCAAGAGCATATTGATCACATCCATAGGCTTAGCACAAGCTTTGTAAGTGAGAGTGCTAGGATTAGCCCAAGTTTGAGTGAGAGAGCAAGGTTTGTACCTTGTATGCTGGTTTTAGAAGTGAACCACAAGTTGTATCTTGGTGCGCCGACCCTTTGGAGCATTGGTGGCTCGCCGGCAAGTCTTCGACCCTTCGGCTTGGTGTGGAGTGGCGACGACGGTTTTGTGCGGGGGACGTGGAGACCCCCTTCCTTGGTGGAGAAACTTCTTAGTGGAAGGTGGGATCAAGGTGACCGTGGTGACTTGACATAACCTTGTGGCAAGTCAAGAAGAGTCCCGGAAGAGACTTGGTTGCCGGGAAGCAATACTCTTTGTGAGTGCTTCAACAACGTGGATGTAGGAGTGGCTTTGTGCCTAACAGAACCACGGGATAAATCCTCGCGTCAAGAGTTTGCTTCCTCTCATCCCCTCTCTTAAGCTTCCGCATCTATTACTTGCAATCCTTATGTCCTTTACTTTCATAGAGTAGCATCTTGATAGGATTGGCTATAGGTTGCAAAAACTCTTTGGGATGGAAGTTTCACACTAGGAGAACCATAGTTGCACATTTAGATAGCACGATCTAGTTTAAGTTTTGTGCAAATTAGTTGGAGCCATAGGTTAAGATTTTAAGTTTGCCTGATTCACCCCTCCCCCTCTTAGGCTACGAGCACCGATTCCTTTCAGATAGTCTGTGTGCTTTTCTGACAGAGGCCGGGAATTTATTCAATCATTGTTGTATCACCTCGATATAACACTACTTGATATTAATAAAATTTTCCATTTTGGAATAAAGAATCAATAGGCGTGCTATTCTTTTAAAAACATTTAAAAATTACTGCTCTAAAAAATATATGTAAAAGATACAAAAGGATGTGCAGCACACCCCAAGTTTAAGCTCAGGGCGTGGCCCATCCCTTGCTCCGGTCTCTCTCTTTTAGGGAACTACTAACTGTTAGAAGCTTCCTTTACCCGAAGGCACGGTGAAGAAAGCGAGGAAATGAAGAAAAAGATTATGCCCGGACGCAGAGGAGCAAGCTAGGAGTCACAACAAGAGGAGCCGCTCCAGCGGAGCAACTTATGGCACAAAGCAAGGAGCAAAGAGTGGGCAACACGTACTTAGCATGGACACGAACCTGCTCATGCAATCCAACCGCTCCACATTCTTCGATCGGCTTGTGCTTCATGGGAGACCGGAGACAACCAAAACACCTTTGGCATGGTTCATGTTAATTTCACGACTTCGTTCAAAAAAAAAATATAAAAAAGAGAAAAAAAATTCGTTCAACAATTTCACGAAGGATTTATGAGTCACGACCATTTTCCCCAGGATTGCGATGATTTCTTTTCGAGCAACGGATTGCGATGATTTTGTTTGGTCTTGTAGTAATTCAAGTAGAGTCTTGCTAACTGTTCTCAAATTTTAATATATCTTATTAGAAATTAGTGTATTTCAAATTACACCAGTGTTAGAGAAAACAGTTCGAGAACATAATTCCTTTAATTTTGCAGACACACTAGTACTTCAGCTATGCTGGCACACAACGTAAGCACAATTCCAGCAGACAACAGCAAACTGTCTTGGAAAAGGCCTTCTCCACAAGGATGTGCAACGTCCGAAGTCGATAAGGATTGCCATGATTAGTGCTCCCATTCTCCTATCATAAGGAAGACAGGTCCTACTGGGATGGCCCTATTCTCCTGTATCTGATCCTACGTAGTTTCAATTACTGCATTGCCTACGAGGCAGCGCCTACAGAATATAGATACAACCCTGCCAGCTACTCTACTCACAAAAGTAAAACTTCAGGCCTAGTTTAGGATGCAGGAATTTCAGACCAATGCATTTTGATATCTTGAAAATTTGATACTAGCTAGGGCAATTTTGCTTTCTTGGGATCAGATTGCTCTAGCCGGAGAAGTAACAGGTCACAGCTTCTAAAGTTTCAGGTGCCAACCGGATCTCCCTGTCTCCAAAACACATGCATCACAGCCTAGGGCAGAGATGTATTCCCTTGTCAGGCTCCCATTTTGGGGTAAGCCACCTGAAGTAGACACTGCCTGCACCCAAAGGGACCATGCATACTCTCTTGAGAGAGCAATGGTAGATGCTGTAGTACCTCCAAAAAATAAATCCAGTACAACTTCAAGGGAATCTGTCTGTAAAATCTGCCATTCATGATGTCAAATAAATTGGAAAGAAACATCACTAGCCGCTGACGCAAGTTCGGTTTGATTGCGCAGCTGAGAACTGAGATTGAGTCGGTGACCAACCAACATAGACGTCAAGAACGGAACACAAGCAAACAGATTTGTCCATGATGCCTGGCATCTGACAGCATCAAGAAAAAGGTTCAGAAAAAGGGACTCGATCTCTCTCCTCAACGAGTTCTTAGAATCATCGGATGTCTCGAGCGCAGGCGCGCAGCATCTTGATCGATGGTCTAACACGGCTGTGTCGTCGGCCGATCCTGCAGCTCCTGCAGTTGTTGCGGGCGATCAGCAGATCCTGGACATGCTTCTCCACTGGCAGACGCCGTCGAGGCCCCAGTCCTGGTCCGGCGGGCTGGCGCCGCCGGCGGCCGGCAGGTCCACGCCGAGGTCGGCGGTGGACGGGTCCTGGTCGTCGCTGCTGTACTGCGAGGTCGAGCCGGAGTGGTTGGGCGCGGCTGCCGCCGGAGGCAGCGGCACGGTCTCCGGCGCGTTGAGCGTCGGGATCATCATGTCGAACAACGTACCCATGTCGTCATCCCTGTGCTGGCCGTCCAATTTGTTCTCTGCAAATGATTTGAAATTCGTGATGAGCTTTAATTTCTTAGACGAATTCATGATGCGAAATGCAGAACAAAAAGAGCTAGCTAGTTGTGCAGCTCACTTTGCTTCATGAAAGTTCATATTTGCACCAGAGTCATGCAGAGGATAGATAAATTAGTCCTGATTTGATTCTATTCTTCACTGATCATGAGAACCTCTCTAGTTAATGTCCAGGAAATATTCCTAGATATGATCGTGCGGATTTTGTTTAAAACTTGTGCAGAATATGACACCAATGTGACGTGGTGATATGGAAGCTAATAAGAAACAATCATAGAAGCACGAAAAGGAAGCATATTGCATTTTTGTTAGGTAAATGATAGATAAAGTGGCAGATGGAGTGAGAAAAGAAGAAAGGGAAACAAAGGTGTTAAAGCACTTGGCAAGATAAGGCAAAGTAATCATGGAACAAGATCAAAGGCAGTCACTGTCTTGCAAGGACAAAAAGAAGGGAAAGCCCTCTGTACACTGTACCCGCAGAAGCTTCTCTAACCTTAAAACTACCAAAAAGAAAAAAAAACAAAGAAGATTCCAAACAGTGCGCTGTCCATGATTCAGATTTTGCCCGGATCCTAAAGTAGTTTATTTCATCAGAGTTACTTTCACCAGGGCACATTTACTTATTCCTATTACCGCCGAGTAAGTGAAATCTGAATAACTAGGTGACACAGTGTTAAAAATTTGTCTCCTTTAGCTTTTTCAAGAAGTTGGTGGCACTTCGCAGGAGAAAACAAACCGAGATTTTGGACGCACAAACGAAAAGGTTCACGCTAATATGCCAATTCACATCATAATCATGAGTATTTGTTCTCTTCTCCAGCAAAGCAACAAATCGAACTCCGAGTGCATCCAAAAAAGGGAAGGTGTGAGAAATGCTTCACACACGACATGCACTACTCACCTCTGCCACCATTCCGCTCCAGGACAGCGCCGCCGCCGCCGGCATGGCGCTCGGCGGCGTCTCCGTTCGCCGGGGCCAGCGCCGGCGGGTCGACCTTGATGGCGTCGTGCAGCTCCTGCAGCATCTTCTCCAGGCTTGCCGCGTTCTGATGCTGATGATCCGGCAGCGCTGCGCCGCCTAAGCCGGCGGCGGCGGCCGAGGTCGGTGGCATCGCCTGGCCGAATTGGTTTGAAGGGAGCTCCACTCTGGGGCGGCCAAGGGACGGCGAGAGCGTCGCGAGCCTGCTCTGGTCGGTGCTGCGCAAGCCGTAGCCGAGGGAGAGGTCCGGCGTGACCCGGTGCAGCGGCCCTGTCGGCGTGGACGGGGACACTGGCGACGAGTGCGCGAACTGGAAGTACTGCGCGTTCCGCGCGAACGGCTTTGCCCACGGGGACGACGGCGCCGAGAAGGGCGGCGGGGAGAGGAACTGCACCGTCTGGCCCGTCGCGGCGAGCTGGCGAGCCAGGTCGAGCGGTGCCGGCCGGGAGCTGGTGTACCCGGCCGAGGTGGCGTCGAGCGCCTGGACATTGGCCGCCCCCGGCAGCTGCGCGGACGCCAGCGGGGTTGTGAAGTCGTCGTAGCGGCAGCGCTTGGCGAGCGCGAGCTGGAGCTGCACCTCCGGCGGGTACACGGGCAGGCCGGCGCGCTGGCGGCGCTTGGCCCTCGTGTTCCAGTAGTTCTTGATCTCGTTGTCCGTCCTCCCGGGCAGCTGCGGACGCGCACCAACCAGAGACGCACGCGACACCGGTCACATCAAGAACTCGCAAGTCGCAATAAATTAATCGAAGGCGAAGAGGGTAGTGTGCTTACATGCGCGGCCATGCGCGCCCACTTGTTGCCGAGCTGCGCGTGGAGCTGAGCGATGAGGATCTCCTCGTCGGGGGAGAAGGAGCCCTTCTTGAGGTTGGGGCGGAGGTGGTTGGTCCAGCGGAGGCGGCAGCTCTTGCCGCAGCGCAGCAGGCCGGTGAGCCTCTGCACGGCGTTCCAGTTCCCCTCGCCGTGGCGCTGGACGTGGTCCACGAGCATGACGTCCTCCGCCGTGGTCCAGGGCCCCTTCTTCAGCACCACCGGCGCAGCCTCCTCCTCCTGCTCCACGGCCTCCTCGCCATGGCCGTCCGCCGCCTTCTCCTCCTCTTCGGGTGACGATGTCAGCACCGCGCCGGGACTCCTCTCCATGGGCGAGGCCGCGGCGGCGCCGGAGAAGGGTCGAGGAGTGAGGAGAGACAGAGGCACGGCTGTGCGGGGGAAGAGAAGGTGGCTTCCTTCGATGGGGCGTGGGGGTGTGCAAGAGGAGATTTAAGGGAAAAGTTGCTAAAAATGGAGGCCGGCGAGCTGGCGTTTTCGGTTTGTGTGGTTTGCAAGTGGTTTTTGCAGGCGAGTCAGTGAGGGGCTACGGTGGCGTTTTCATATTTGTTTGCACTCCACTTCTTTGCTCTCCAAAAGGGCTATATATGGGCTGCATAGATTGGAGCATCTGATGCCTGGGGTTTTTGGTACAAAGCTTGTGTTTTTGTTGTATGTGGGCGAGGGCGGACCGGGCCGGAGATGGAGGGGATCGGAGAGCGCCGAAACAGATACGGTGTGCCAAGGAGAATGATTAGGGTTCAATGGTGCACGATAGTGCCCGTCGGCCTGCCATACAGCAGGAGGGAGGGGAGAAAGATGATGTACAGAAATCTTGGTAATAAATTTATAATGAAAAGATTCTGAATATATCGGTCATCTTTGTGTTGTTCGTGTATCTGAAAATGGTTAATTCAAGTGAAACATGTAATGCAGAAACCATGGAGGACAATGACCTAAAAGAAGATTCATAACTCCGCCGAAAGAAAATAAAGAAGCTTTGCAATTCAACAGTGAAGTGTGATATCGTCTTGGTGACATGTACGCGCAGTGCTTAAGATGTGCTTATCAAAGCTGTTATTCAGAAGAAAGTATGCTCCTATGTGTCTTTGACTATCAGCAACATCTCTTGCAATCCATGTGAGAGTAGTGGAGCCACGTGTGAAGCAAATGAGTGCGTGGCTAATTCAACTAAAACCAAGTAAGCCTAGATTAAACTTTGCTAAGCAGCAGGAATCCAAGACTGACACTTTTTATGCGCACCATTGTTCAATACAAATTTAATGGTTTTGTCTTTAAGCATGGAAAATTTTCCTTTGTTTCATCATCATGAGGTACAACAAAAGATCTTGCAAAGGGAGTGTTAAAAGAAGTCACCACGTTCGCCGAGAGGGTTTAGAAATTTCCACATTAATCTAAAAAGGAGAAGGATTTACACCGTCGGATTTTATAAAGATCTAACGGTCTAAACTAACCAAAAAGTCCATGCTAGATACTACTAATAAATATAGATTATTTGGAATTAAAAAAATTAGTAATTGGAATCTATTATCTCAATACAATAATATTAAAAGAAGCCACCACGTTCGCCGAGAGGATTTAGAAATTCCCACGTTAATCGGAAAAAAAGAAAAATATACACCGTTGGATTTTATGAAGATCTAATGGTCTAGACTAACCCAAAGAGAAGAATATACACCGTTGGATATTATGAAGATCTAATGGTCTAGACCAACCTAAAGAGTCCATGTGGAATACAATTAATAAATAGATAAATTTCTAATTGAAAATGATGAAATTGGCCGTTGATCTCTATAAAAAATATAGGAGTGTTTGCAGGATTCGTGATTTGCAACTCAAACTGCTATGGAAAGAGCAAGAGTTATAATCAGGCAACAAAAACTGCTTCGACATGGCCAATTGTTACCTTATTAATCAAATCAATCACCGGCTAAAGGTGCTCCACGTCAAGGACCTCCTTGCCAGGCCCCCATAGGGCATGTCGGGGCCTTAGGGGATTCAGCATTTTGAATTTTAAACTGCACAAGATGTGATGGAGTGGAGTGTTTGGTTCAGCGATTTTCAGCAGGAGCTCCTCGATCGGTTGAACCAGCGCCTTCTTCTGGACATCTGAACAGAGTGGTGGAGCTTGAGTAGTAAGCTGGACGTTGGTACGTCGATGTTAACCAGCAAGCTGCAGTAGATGTTGGCCAACCTTCATGCGGCCCTATTCAGATGTCGGTACAACCGCCATCGCATAAGTCAATGTTTACAGCCGCTCGAGGGGTGCGGGGTTCACAGTTCATGCCTAAACAACATTCGAGTAAATTTCAATTTTATCTCAGTCGAATGTTGAACTAATAAAAACATGCCACATGATTGGATTAGGAGACAGAAATCAACCGAGACAAAAATAAAAAGCAATCGATTCTGGACAAAACAACCAACATACAAAAATTGCTAGACAACAAGCAAGAAATTGATTGAAAACAAGCTAGAACTCATACAATCAAAATTTGTGATCGGAGTCTGTCCAGTTAGCCTCCACTTTTCCGGTGCCGCTCCTTCAGTAGCTATCGACTGTGAGGATGCTGTAGTGCAAAGGCCGGGTGGTGGCGATGAACATTGAAATGTATGTGGAGATCGTCGCGTGAAAGTGGCTCCGCATGGAGGCGACCGAGGGCGTTGCAAAGGAATGGGCGGCTGTGGAGGGCAAGATACCCATGGGAAACCCCGTGGTGAGCAAGCCGAGGCAGTATGGATACTGGAGTACTGGACAAATGGCAGAGGCGTTGGCAGCCGCGGACAATGTCGGCTTCCGTGAGAGGCCCATCGGTGTAGAGCTTCTCTGCAAAGGAGAGCGAGGCGCGCATGATTGTGTCTGGAGCGGTCAGAGCTCCAATTTTAGGGACGAGACCTCACCTCAGCGGCATCCATGGCTACCTAAGAAGAGTTGAGCGCGGAGCCGGCTGTGTTACCGGCAAGGAGCAATCGGGGCAGTGTGGATACTGGAGTATTGGACAATGGCAAGAGGCATTGGCAGCTGCGGACGTTGTCGGCTTCTGCGAGAGGCCCACCGGCGAAGAGCTCCTCCGCAAAGGAGGGTGAGGGTGCAGGATTGTGTCTGGAGCGGTCAGAGATCAAATTTTAGGGACGAGTCCTCACCTCGGCGGCGTCCATAACTACCTGAGAAGAGCTGAGCACGGAGCCGGCTGTGGTACCAGCAAGGAGCAAGAAAGCTAGATGGAGGGAAACAAGAACATTAGAACAACAAGTGTGTTGCACACACATGGGCTGGCCCGTATTGCTTGAATCAAAACAGAAACAAGAACAAACACAGGCCACATCAACCATACGTTGAAGAAAAAAAATCAAGTGAAGACAGAAAAGAAAAACACTCAAGTGTTGGTTAGTAATTCCTATTCCGAATATTATACCAAAACATGTTTACTGGCAAAAAAAATATCCCACCCCTTAGCGCATAAAAATAGAAAGGAAAAGACCCCGAGTTTTGGTTATGCCGATGTGGCAAAGTGAGCGCAACTACGTGATAGTTCAACACAAAGAAGGACGTGTATGGATTCCTAGGAGCGGGAAGTGTCCGAGGCGAAAAAACAATTTTATGAGAGCACAAAAAAAGTGAATGCATTCGTGAGAGTATTCAAAGATGATTTTCTTTTATGAACCAACCAAGAGTCAAAGAAGACAAGCTTCATTTTCCCTATGTAGAAAATTTCAAAACAATGATATGGGAGTAGACTTGATTATGAGCCGTTCGATCTGAACAACCCAACCCGATCCGTCCAAAAAATACCTGACCTGGTCCGGTCAATGTATTGCGTGGGCTTGGAGTGAGATTTGCAGCCTGCCATAAAAATCAAGTCAAACTCGGGCTAACTTTTTCTAACCCAAAACATGAAAAAACTCGAGCTAAGCCAGAATATGTGCATAAAAGACCTGACCTGCCGAAATCTGGCCCGGCTCGACCACATGTTGCACCGGACTTTGGCCAAAATATCTAGCCTGATGGTTGGTTCAAATTTTGGCTAAAGGAAGAGGGACGAATATTTTTTTAGCCCGACTTAGCTCTGACCAATGATCAGGGCTATATGGGAGTGTGAAGCTAAAATGATAAGCGAAGATGTGGACTGCTTTATGGTAAGGAGGTGGTCAATACTCCCGTGTTCATGTGATTAGTTGTTGGATGTGGTACTACACATGGTGCACATGGTGACTGAGAGGGGGAGCAATAACGACGGGAGAAGCCCGTGGGTATAAGTTACTGTTAGGTATACGCCAAAAGATGGTAGAGCTGAGTTAAATTTGAGCAGTGTATGAGCTAGCTCATCTGGTAGTACACGCAAAAGGGAGGCCCACCAACAATAGACCCAAATACTGATTGGAATATATCCTAAGATAATAGAAGAATTTCAGTTTTCTAACATACTTGTTCGGTAAAAATCCAAAGAATTAGATAAATGATTACAATACTAGGAACTCCAGAAAAATAACAAATGGACAAAAACAATCAAGTAAATGCAACAAATATTTTTTTATAGAAAGTCAACAAAATATTGATGTTACAAGAGGAGTGGCAATTGACGTGGATAGTGTGCCATCATTGTTCATCGGTGCGGTATGAACAAATAATGGAGGAGGAGGTGAAACATCCAAATGAAGGTAGAGGCTCAAGTGAATACACAAGGTAATAGGCAATTGTGCATGCTATCCTTGAGATGGAAAGAAAGACTAGAAGGAGCTGACCTACGATGGAGATTGTGCTATGCCCGAGAACGAATTAGCTATACTTTTGTTTAATTAGTTTTAGAAATTAAAAAATAATAAAGTAAGTAAAATTTACTAACCACATTGACTCCAAGGAGACAATAAGATTAAGTAAAATTATTAGTTTGCATTCAAATGGCTTCAAAATTAAAATAGTCAAATAAGAGTTTATGTAAAATAAATATAAATAGGTATAAATAAATACCTAAGCTTTTAGTAGAGAGAGTTAAATAGATTGACTGGTAGTTAGGTTTAGAAAACCATATAAAGAAAGGGCACATATAAACTAATTTGTAAGGAGATAATTTAAGATTGAAAATAGAATTAAAGAGTCTATATCAAATTTATCTCCATGCTCGTTGGTCTCCTCTTAATTACACCATTTGTAAAAACTAGAGGACAATAATAATGACTGATCACATAAACCCTAAAAACATTGTATATCTATCGATTATAAAAATAATATGAATTGTATAGAGAGTTATAAAAAATATAAACAATAAATTCAACTATATTATTTGCGCATACCATTACTAAAAATAAAGAATGCACATTTGGATTATCTAATGATCTATGTTAACCCAAACAATCTATGTTGAATACAATTAATAATAGCTAAATTCAGAATTGAAAAATAAGAAAATTAATAGTTGACAAAAAGTCCATGCCCAAATTGTTTAGTACGTACTTCGCCTTTCATTGAGATTGGGAAGAAAATTATTATTTATCTAATCATACCTAAACTGAAATTAAATTAATAGGAAAATTAGTAGTATTGTTTATGAATTTGGAAAAATAGCCACAATATAGGAAACCATGTCAAATACAATAAATAAATAACTACAAATAAAAATAATGAGAAAAATTTCATTGCTATCGAGAAACAAATTACTTAAATAAAGAGCTAACATAGAATATAATTAGATAGTAGATAAATTTCACAATTCAAAAAATATATATATTGGTACCTATGTCAATCCATTTAGCAGTTAGATTCTTGAATAAAACTAATAGCCAACCATGTCGTGTAGAGGAAATATAAAATACCACATTAAATAGTGAATAAATAGAAAAATCAACACTGTTGATAAGCGTTGGTTTGTGTTATAACAACAGGATCCTTTAGAATAATAGATAAAGTACAGAATACGAAAACAATATATTGGGTCCGTATTTGGATATTACAACTCAGCCTTCCGTGTGGCAGTTAAAATCAACGTCAAATAGAACAGAAGAAACCTTAATTTGTATGGAAACAAAAGGAGAAACTAAATAAAGCTAAAGACAAAAAGTTATATTATGTTCAATTAATATTGAAAGACTATGATTCTATATAAGTAAATCCCTTTTATCATGAAAATAATTTCATGTTACAAGCCATATGCTATGATGATAAGAAGAGATAATGTCTTGATCTGGGTTACTTGACAAAAGAAAAGATAATAAAACAACTAAACAAAATCATTTAAATAGATGTGATTTTTAATGATAATGAAACAACTAAACCACCTAAATGTTAACGTGGAAAAAACTAGCTACCCGTGCTATTTGCAGCGGCGACCTTGCTAGTTAATACGACTTGAAAGGTTTGGTAGCAACAAACAATGCCTGACAAAAGAATCAATCGCAGCACACGTTGAGGAAAATAGTAGTGACATAAAAGCCCTGTGACGGCTGATTCTTACAAGCGTAAACTGAAGCACCGGTGATTTCAATAATAGAGGTATGGCAATGGAATCGATAGCCACTGCACACAAAATTCAAAGACTCATAACCTGGCAGCACAAACCAAAGTGTGGCTACGACGTCGACACCTATAGATGGAGATTCAAGTATGGCACGGCAGTAAAAGTCCAAGCCCAGGTGCATTGATCGATGCTTGCTAACATAATCTACGCGGGCCTTTGCCCAAATCTACATCGGTGGCGTGATATACCAGTGCCGAGTATGAGTTAGGTACCTCATCCGCGTCATCGATGTGAACTTTTGGCATGATAAGTATGTATCCTTTTCGTTATCGATGCGAGGCCGACATAAGTCGGCGGGCAAGATGAACACTAGGGCGTCCAAGATTTAGTTTTCGCGGAGCTGTTCTATTCAACTTGCTGACAACAAGCTTCTCAAAGCCGACCATGAATGGTCTAATCATGACCACAGTACCAAGAAAGGCGCTTGGATATGACGATGAGGCGGCGATCATCAACTATATATGTATGGATCATTAGCCTCAAATCAACCTGGAGACCAGCAACAACTTGAAGATGTGTGTATAGTTGCATCATGTGGCAATGAGGGCCAAGTCAATTGTTCCGATAGATGTTTAAGTGTTAACAACAATGACCGAGGGCATGCTCTTCAGTGTGGGAACTAAAGGCCCGGCCATGGTCGAGGCCATTGCAAGCCCACAACAGTGCAAGAGCGGCATGCATGCAACGATGAAGAAGGGTGGCGTGGAGAAGGCAACACTTAACGTTCACTTGAGGTAGATTTATCGAGGGGCCGTGCTGCAACGAACCTTGCCTAACCAACGATCAATGGTGTCGCAGCAAGGCGCCATACAGCATACACCATACAACATACAGGCGTTCTCGCACCAGCCTATAATCAAGCAAGCATGTCGAACAAACACCAATAATCCTAAACAGTAGCCAATAGGTACGTATACATAGAAGTCAACGAAAGGCATACATCAATAATTGAAGATGCATATTGTTGCTAGCGTGGTTGTTTATTGTTTTACCTTTTTCACATTTACCCAAAAACTTAAAAAGTTAGGGAAAGGTATTTAGAAGGATCTCTTTCAGTGTTCGGGATTTTCTGCTGTTGTTTGAGATGTTGGAACCTTGAAAATTAACTAGCTAATTAAGTATAAATGTTCAATAGATACTACAACGTGCAATAGATACCTTTCAAGCTCTGAAAGTATAACAAACAAGCAAAAAGGAAAAGATTGATGCTTTTCGAGTGTCTTTTTTAATAGAAAAAAGGTGTTCTCCAAATACACTTTTGAGTTATTAAATGAGAATTCAGAGCACCTGCGATCCAAGATTGCGGTATTACGAAGGCAGAGGAGGGCATGACATGGCTTGTAGACTGTTTTTTTTAGAGCTGCTGGTCTCCATCGTACAACCAGTGATAATTGATAATTTGATCAAAAGAAGCCACCCACATTCGCAGAGAGGATCTAGAAATTCCCACGTTAATCTAAAAAAGAGAAGGATTTACACCGTTAGATTTTATAAAGATCTAATGGCTTAGATTAATCGAAAGAGTCCATATCAAATATGGCTAAAATATTAGATTATTACTAGAAAAGGAAATAATATGCATACAGTAAATTATATAAAAAGAATTGCCCTGAAGCAAGGAGATGTTGTGTAGCTTTATATCCGTAGCCCATGGGCTGCCTTGCTTCATGGAGATGTAAGGTGATGGATGGATAGAGTCATAGAGACAATCAACAAAAAGAAATTCTTCTACTCAATATTACCCACCAAAGTGATATGGCAAAAACCTGAATAGGATAGGAACAAAGCTCAAGAATACATCTAAGATCCACTGAGAAAAAGATAGAAGACGTATACCATTATTAATAATTCATTGCAGCCATGTTTGTCATCTCCCCCTCCATTCTTAAGGAGATAATGTATGAAGGAAAGAGACGGTACACGTGAAAGTAAATTGTGATGTAATACATTTATTTTATTTATTTTATACAACACTTAATTAATCATGATCAGTTAATATCCTAAAAAATCATGATCAGTTACTAACTTCTGTACTTTTTTAAGCGATAATGTAATTATTGTTTTAGAATTATATACTTGATCGTGGAGGCATTATATATAACTATTAATACACATTAAAAAAATGTGAACATAATAATAGTATTGCATAATGGTATGGTGTAGCTGAGCGCTTATGTTTATGCAATGAGAACCAATCATCTCTCGCTTATTATATCCATGGAAAAGTCATACTAGGGATGTCATAGCATATGCGAAATGCATTATTCTAAAATATCTTCATAAAGACACTATATAAAATATAATTAATTTAAGATAAAATTAGGAACAAAGCATGAAAGCATTATAGATCAATTTTTAGCATCGCGTTAAGACCGAGTGATTGCTAAAGGATATAGAAATGCCATTGGTCAAAATCAAATGCTGCAAAAGGACATGGGTATCAGAATGGATATGCATGTGAAGCCTCCATGATGAATCGGAATGTGAATAGCCTACAAATCAACCTGGAGCAGGTGCAAGATGTTGAGATGAACCACACCAAGAAGACGAGAACAACGGAACAAAGAATGTTAAGGCGAGACAAAAAGCATAAAAGAAGGCATAAACATAGCCAAAAGAGCTTGCGAATAACAAGGTGGAGAGGTCTGGATATGTCTGGGGCAAAAAAATCCATTAGAACATCAAGGAAGGGAGGTTTAGTTCAAGATGTTGATGGACTACACATGCATCGAGATTCTGATGTCTAGCGAGAAAATTGTCTTGCTCAAGGTGTGGAAAAGAATATGGTTAATTGGTGTAGTTACTGAGAAAGACACCGGGAGCATAGCTCAAAAAATACACAAAAGCCGGACTAAATGTGATAAAGAAAAATAGTGGGAGAATATAAAATCGGTCCAGTTCAGAATGTCGAGGGCTACAGCTAAACATGCTAAAAAAATGGTAGGAGAATAAAAAAGAGTATAGGTCTGTTCTATGATGTCCATAGTTCATATATGCACCATACACATGTACCTCACCACTATGACAAAAAAAAAGAAAACTTTGAGAAAAAAGATAAATACCAATTACGTATCACTATGATACTATGATAGCTGAAACTAGACTTGCCGTGCTATTAGCGCAGGCCACCTTGCTAGTATAACAAAAAACAAAGCCAACCGTTAGTGAGGTATGATCAAACATCTAATCAAGAGGAGATAACTTATATATAGGGGTTGCTTGTAAACAAAATCAAACATCAAACAAATACCGGATTATTATAGTTCTTACTTACCCATCACTAGCGCATCGATCCATGCTCCCACATGGGCTAGCAATTTTAAGAGAGATAAGCACTAGAAATCTATAGAAACAAAGCAAGCAAGTGCTAATATTGAAGGCAAAATGTATCTTGTCAGTTTCATTGGGTGTTTCTTTTTTTGTACTTAAAAAATCACAGTATGCAAGCATTTCCACCCTATAACATTCAGCTTTTATTCTAGATAAAGGGAAAAATTCTAACCATTGTATCATCCAAACGCACACATGTTTTGTTGCTTATTACGACATCAGCTTTTTTTTGGAGGTGGGGGATAAAATGTAAAGACTATATGCATGAGTCATCAATTTTTAGCTAACTAACAAACACAGCCACAACTGCCTATGAATGATAATTGCATTGCTTATCAAACATGGTGAGCACAAGGTTACGTATTATTCAGATTTGTACTGAGTTCAACAGATCGAAGCATTAATCATCAAATCACAGAACCACATGACTTAATACTAGCTTAAACTTTAAATAGAAGCATTAACCATGTCAGCAGCAGCACATGACTTAATACTAGTTTATCTAACAATTACAGATAATTATTTTTGCTGGAAGTAACAACACATTAAGAAATAGAATAAAACAACACCGTGAGTGTTGCTGAATCTTATTATGATCTCTTGAGTGAGCGGTTTGTTCAGTCTGCATCCAGATTGTCTGTCACCTCCTCCTTAATTTTTAATTGTGGGGGCCTTAATGTTGGACGATTGGTAGTCCTTGAGTTGGTTGCTTCTTTTCCTTTAGCCTTCCTGCTTCTGATGTTTTCTTCTTCCGGCTCATATGGAGAATCTGAGCCAGAGGTGGCACCATCTTGCGCTAGCATAAAGCACTCACAAAAATTAGTTGTCAGGGAATGGAAGCGGAAAACACAACACATAAAAACACAAGGTGTCACCATCTTGTGGTAGCATAAAGCACATACAAAATAGTTGCTAGAGTATGTGCAAAATTGGTCCACTTATACCATATAACTATTTACTTACACAAGGTAAATGGTTGGAATAATGACATGATGATGATTGAATAGAGTACATATATATGTACACTACTAGAAATCGAAGCATCCGTGACGAATTTGTACATTGTTTGACTTCTAGGCCCACTTAGTATGTAGATGAGTGGAAAGTGGGCATCCCTTAGCCCTCATTGATGGCAAAAAACTACCTTGAAGAAAACATCCTAAGAGTAAGAGTAAATGTATATGTATGCAATGTCTAGTTCACTTTGATTTGTGTGTGTATGTTCATAATACAATGTAAGAACTTCATAGTTCCTAAGACTTTGAGGAAAAAAATCATAGAACTTAAAGGAAATTGTGAGAATACTCAAATTTGATGCCAAGTAACTATTCTAATATTCCATTGTTGGAGTACCTAATAAGTTGGTACATATAATAATTATATAGTTCCTAAGCCTGTGCTTTTGCAAATTTGTAGAACATAAATAAAGTCATATAAATCAAGAGTGGTGAACCCAAATATTTAAAATTTATGACAATAGCGACAAGTGTAGAACTTACAACTGTTCATAACTTGGCCATACTCTATCTGTGGTGCTCCTCTAGATCGGGATGATCTTGGATCATTTATTATCAGTCTACTGCGCAAACTTTCATGCTGCCAGGAGAAAAGAACATTAATCAATTATTTGAGGGACCTCTTAAAATGTCTCACAACTGCTACTCCCTCAAGTCCAGACACAAATGCTAGATGTTGTGGACCAAGACATGGTCTCCAATGTATAGCTTTGAGGACTCCAATTTCTACTGTAATATTCTTATAAAATAGAAAGATTATGATACATAAAATATTTTTCAAAACTAAATAGTATATAAGATTTTTAGCCAAATCTTGGAATTGTTGGATGAAACCAAATAGAAAGAGTTTGTGACTGGAGGGAGTATATAGCAATCTAGTATATATGGAATTGCCAACACAATATGACATTAAAAGAAATTAATGATTCTTAGTTAATAAAATTGGCTTCAAATTAACTCTTAACCAATTCATAATATGTTGGAAAAACTTATAAAACAATGATGAAACCTTTTGAAAGCTATAAAAGCAAAATAGTTCTTAATCAGGTGGCAAAAAAAATATTAGTATCTTTAACTTGTTTCCCCATGATGATGTGAAGAATGCAAGTAAGTTGGGGGTAAATATGCAGTGAAGATTTTATATAGATAACAAAACCTCAAGAGAACAATTACCAAATCAGCAGGGTTGTCAAAAGAGTACAGGTCATGAACACTTATCCTTTGAATAAAAGCACGCTTGGATACTTTTCCTGTTTCTACGAAGCATAATGCTGATTTTAGAGTACGAAATGTGTAGGAGCTAGCAGAATCCGTGTAATACTGCATCATAATATAAATAGTGATTTTGAAATCAAATTATGCCCTCTTATCAAATGATGAAAAATCATGAACCATATTATTTACCGGATCTCTCCTGATAAGTCCTTCCTTTGTCTTTCTAAATACTAGCTCTTTTACCCACCCTTTTGGCAATCCACTTGGGTGAAACTCCACTATTGCAAGCAGCTACACATGTGCCAAATTAAAAGAGTAAATTGGAAAAAAAATCAATCATTCAAAGATGGAATGTGTTCTGCGAGCAGTAAGAAGTTTAAGCAAGAGGCACACATTATCATTAGAACTTGTGTTACATTGTCCATTTGTATCACACTTGGAGACCTTTTCCTCACTGATATATAGAACAACATCTTGTTTGGATAGCAGTCGCACTCCAGTCTTTGGGTAAACATAAAACTGCAAAGAAACGATATCAATGGTTAAAAATATCTATCAATTTGTACTAAAATCATTACTAGTGGAGCACGTTCTTAGCACTTGATTCTCATATTTATTCCATTAGTTACTAGTCCTAAAGATAACATATAGCGTTATTTATAGTAAGTTATTATTTTTGCTAAGACAACGAGTATTTACATGAAGTGTCATAATGTATGTAGAAACATTGAATAAATACCCTTGTAACATGCTATATGTAATGTACAGAGGATCAAAGAGATTATTCTTTTTCAAAATTAAAACTATTTTGAGTTTAAAAATATGACATTGCAATGGTTTGCTACACTCTCATTCTCGACGGCCATCATATCATTGATATCGTGGCCTTAAGAGAATTACCTATTTATTAGCACAAACTCATACAGGATAAAAAATATTCTAATGACAGATTTTTAGCATTCTCCACCTCTGGGTGCAGGTACCCAAAATTTAGCTAATTCAAATGCATATTTTATAAATCAATCAACCAATGTATATTCCTATTAAATGGTAAATTTCACATCTTAGGGCCATGGAGTTATTTGTTTGAATGTAGCAACTCAGTTCCAAATAAAGAAACATTCCAATAATACACATATTTTGTCTTACCACAATTAAATAATACACTAGAACATTCCAATAATACACAGAATGTATTAATCGACATGAAAAGGTACCAACTAACCAAATTCATGCCATTTTTACCTTGTACATCTTGTCCATCTTCTCCCCACCGGCTCTGATTTCCATCACCCACCCCTGTGGAAGCCATTCATGTTCTTTCTAGAACACAAACATACATAAAGAAATATATATAAGCATGTCTATAATAAATACTTGATGGTATCAAAGATTGTAGCTATGCACCTGGAAGCTATTTTCCGCACCACTTTCCTTTGATTCCAGTATACGCTCATCTGCCTGAGAAAAGAGATACTCCAATACCTCTGACTTCATGTTGAATGTGTAATCCGATATAGGAGAAGTGTAATACTGCATTAGAAATATTTAAGAAGCTTGAAAAGAAATCCAAAGAAGAAAGTTCTTGTTAAAGATAGAACAATCCATAAGGTATATTTATTTATTTAATCACAAATATAATATGACCTAATATTTGAGATAAGACATACCCGGTGAATGGTGCCATCTTCCTCACGATAGACTTCCATTATCCATCCATCAGGGAGCCAATCTGGTGGCTCCGCTAAAGCTTCAATATCCTCCTCTTCCTCATTCGAAACAATATGATGATTTACCTCCTCCTTAACTGGTACAACAGCCATGGACTTATCATTCATTTTTCAGGCTTTGTTCACAAACCTCCTACTATGCGTACCCCTTGTTTGGATCTCGCAAAGCAAAGGATCGCGTATTTATATTGATCAAGGTAACACCTGACACTAGCTGTCATCGACCACAGCTGGAAATTGTGTGGTTGTTTGATAATGAACAGCTCAAAGATTCCTTTTGAAGATATGACAGATAGCATAATATCAAATTCATTTAATGTTGCACATACTCACAATTTCAAGTGCATTTTATTCATCAATACATATGGAATTTAAAACGGGAAGATGGTGAACCAACACGTGTTGTGTCAGACTTCAAAGGTAAGTTAGTGGAGGACAACTCATAATGCTAGCTGGCATTTCGTGTACATAGTTGTACTACAATATACTGTATAGCCAATATACCACGAATAATCAATAAACATCCTGTATACAGCCTAAAAAATAATTGATCCATACAACATGATCTCAAAGATTGTTATGCATTGATCTATCTATTAAAGTGCAGAATTTTTAATAATTTGGGATAATAGATAGGATTTTTATGTAGCTAGTAGGCGCGCCCAAAATCAAAAATTTACAATCTAAATCTCAAAAGTATATAAAAATGTCATGTAGATAATTTGAAATTTTAGAACTTTACATGTGTGTGCATCCTTTTTAGCCTACATTCTTTGAGGGAAGATGCGTTTCTGCGAATTCTTGAAAATATTACTAAAGTCTTGTGTTCTAATGTTGAGATTTTATTTTTCATGGTTGGACTTTTGCAGGGGCGTCCTTGGGCTTGTGTGGGCCCGAAATCCCATGAGCCTCCAAGTTATACTTAAGTACTAAAGATTTTATCCATTTAATAGTAGGCTTTGTTCCAATGGATTCATCAATCCATTTAAAGTTTTTTAATCCCATAATTAGCCTTGTCTCGCATTCAACGCAGTGATGTGTGGTTGCTAACAATTTGTTTCCCTTGCTTCTCACTTGTCTTGCTTCGCCTTCACATAATGAATGCAACCCTCATTGCTCCGAAATACTGTTGGTCACTAGAACACAATGATCAATGAAATATCCTTGTAGTCTTGTAGATGACACAAATGGCATAGGTTATATGATTTTTTTTTCTAGAGATGAGGATGGACATGATATGTCCTCCATAAAACTTAACTATGAAATTCAAGTTTTTTTGTCTCAAATTCGTGGAAGAGATGTGTTTCTTTATATTGAGAGAGAGAGATAAAAAGGTCCAAGTAAAAAAACACCACTCCACTTTGGACCAAGAGTGGGAGGTGTTAAAAAACAGAAAAGGACTATTACATGAAAACCGTTTAAGGAAACGACCCGACTTGACCTATAAGAGCTTAAGTAACCCCGTCCTGTCTCAAACCTGCTAGATCCAGCCACAAACCTGCGAGATCCACCGTCTACGGTAGCCCCTGCCTCCTGTCACAAAGCTCGCATCAGTCCCCCCCCCCCCCCCCCCCTCCATCCCCACCCTCCTTGGGCCACCAGGATTCCGATGGGGTGCTCTAGCATCCGCGAGGGGGAGAGAGGGGGACCCGGCGGCTCAAACGTTTGGTTCCACCCGTGCCTCCGTGAGGGCTGACGTCAGAGCATTTTGTCCCGCCAATAACAACCTTTGATTTGTCCCGCACAGCCAGAAACGTCTCTCGACGTAGAGGCTAGAATGCTTTTATTCCATTATCTAGAAGCAAAAGAATTGTTCTGCAAATTCATGTCGCCCCAAAAACAACATAATCTTCTTGACTAACGGCCCATATGTATGTCCACAGAGGTGATCGAGGCAATGGGGGTTGTAAGTTCGGGTTTCAGCGAATAGACATCCGGCCCAGCAGAGCGCTCACCTCCAAAGAAATGGCATAGATGAAATGGCAGCAAGCTGCATGCGAAGATGAGGTGGCGCGCATGGGAAGGCAAGCGGCGAGACTTTCGTGCCCATTGATGACGAGAGGCAGCACATCCATCAGTTTGTGGGTACTGGCAAGGTAGGTCGATTTACTTGAGTAAAAATCCTCGGGAAATCTAGTCCTCGCGCGAGCTATCGCAGAAGAAAGAACGATGAAGGTGGCCCGCGTGACTGTTTTTCGTCCTCCTCCAAGCTCGCGGCGATGGTGATGGCCGCTGGGTTAGGGGAGGGGGTTGCCGGGGCGCTAGTGGTCACCGGCGGCCTTAGAAGAGGGGGGAGGCGGGGGCGAAAATTAACTGCGACGGGGCAGCGCAAATCGCTGAAAGCGATGAATAGACGCCCCAAAATCCTAGCCCTGTTCTAATTTTTGCAGGTATCTACGAGACTACGACAAACCAAGACATATACAGACCATATCACTAACATTATATCTTGTACTACATCAAGGCAATAAATCAAAACATTATTGTTTACATCCAAACGATCTGAAGATCATGCACGGAATCACTTCCTATCATAAAAGTGCATTATTCTATAATCTTGCGTCTGATGTTATTGCTCCCATCGATGTTTCAGGCGGAGGTGATGGGCACTTCGGGGTGCAGTAAGGACAGTTGGCTTTGCATTCTTCCGGTTTCAGAAAACATCTCGGTTGGCTTGGCTTTTGGTTCTCGCAGCAGTAGCAGAGCTCACCCTCAGCAGGCACACAATGCAACTGCCGCTGGGTGCAAAATTGCAGGGTTAACTTGCTCTCATCTGATGAGTTGGAGCTGGCTGCAGTTGCATTAGTGCTCATGTTGGCAAAACTGTTCAGGTAGCTCCTTGAAGCTCCAGCATCGAGCAGACCAGGACGGCCTGTTACTTGCAATGTTTCAAGTTAATTGGTATAATGATATACTGTAATAACAAGCTAGGTTAGCCAGGTCAGAACAAGTTTATGTAGACTTACATTCTGCAGGCAATGGAAGACATCCAAAAACTGCAACAAGCAATATGGTCACCATGTAGAGACCTATACCACAGTTCTCTCTCATGGCGGAACTTATTTTAGTTATTGGTCATATAATATCTGAACTGTATGATTGTCAGGTTCTATGTAAGCAATGGCATCAACCCTATATATACAGAGAAGGCTAGTCCTCATAGTGGGCTTGAGGTGTTTGTTATTCTGGTTGTAGAAAACAAAACGGTCACCATTTATAATTTATAAGTACCTATCTTATGCGATGTATTGGATTCATTGGATACATAGCCAATAAGCTCTACTATATTTGTACAGTCTCATGATTTAGCAAAATTAATTATTGATCACTGATGACATGATTTTTAGGATTAGTTTGCTTAGTGCTAAAAAAAGGTAGTTCTTTGTATATATGTTGTCCTGACAGTTTATATTTCTCCAGATAATTCGAGACTCTTTCTCAAAATACTAGTACATGTGGAGTTATTAAATGAATCCTAGTGGAGAGTTGCAATCTAAATATGTTATGGACTAGTCATTAGTTAATGAGATCCTTTTTCAACACGGGAAGAAAATTCAGAAACAGAGGAAAATTTAGAAGTGGGATAAGCCCATATATAAGGGATACAAGGGCAAAACAGATTATTATTAATAACTGGAACCGTATGAAATTAAAGTTACATGAAGATGCGTCTAAAATGCATGGTGAAATCGATTACAAAGATAAATTTGTCAGACAGAGGAAAAGAGGTTCATCGCATAAGAACTTTCAGCCTCCGTTCGGCACGCTAAATTATCAGCCGGGGTGGTACTAAATTATCAGCTCAAGAAGAGACTTGTGCTGTCAGTTGGGCCGTCCGCAAAGCTTTTGGGCCGAGATACCTCCAAGGTTACTTACTACAAGTAAAAAAAGAAGTTATATAATACAGTTGAGATGTATAAAGATACCTCCAACTAAGTACATTACCCTCATCAAGGATATATATAAGGATGCGATGACGTTTATCCGGACATGTGATGGTGACACCACTGACTTTCCTATTAACATAGGCCTACATCAGGGATCAACATTGAGTCCTTATTTATTTGCCTTGGTGATGGATGAGGTCACAAGGGACATACAAGATGATATCCCTTGGTGTATGCTCTTTGCTGATGATGTGGTGCTGGTGGACGAAGTAGAGAAGGGGTTAATAGGAAGTTAGAGCTGTGGAGACGCACGTTAGAGTCGAAAGGGTTCAAACTCAGTAGGACCAAGACTGAGTACATGATGTGCGATTTCAGCGCGACTAGGCATGAGGATGGAGATGTTAACCTCGATGGGGCAAGTGGTGGCCCAGAAGGATACTTTTCGGTATTTAGGATCGATGCTTCAAAAGGATGGCGACATTGATGAAGATGTTAGATATAGAATCTCAGCTGCCTGGTTGAAGTGGCGTCAAGTTTCTGGCGACCTATGTGACAGAAGGGTGCCACAAAAGTTAAAAGGTAAGTTCTATAGGACAGCGATTCGTCTCGCGATGTTATACGGTGCTGAATGTTAGCCTACAAAAAGACGACATGTCCAACAACTGAGTGTAGTAGAGATGCGGATGTTGCGGTGGTTTTGCGGGCACACACGAAGGGATAGAGTCCGAAATGAAGTTATTCGGGATAGATTCGTGGTGGCACCAATTGAGGAGAAACTTACGCAACATCGATTGAGATGGTTTGGACATGTCCAACGGAAATCCCCTGAGGCGCCGGTGCGTAGTGGGGTTCTAAAGCAGGCCGAAAATGTAAAGAGAGGTAGAGGTAGACCTAAACTGACTTGGGACGAGTCGGTGAAGAGAGACCTTAAGGAGTGGAATATCTCCAAAGAGGTAGCTTTGGACAGGAGCTCTTGGAGACTCGCCATCCACGTACCTGAAGATCCGTGATCTTTGTTCTTTTTATGGGTTTCATCTCTAGCCTACCCCAACTTGCTTAGGACAAAAAGGCTATGTTATTGTTGTTGTTGTTGTATATTATAGTTGAAACTTCCATACTAGCTTCTACAAAAAATTGAATTCGCTGGGGAATGAATATTTCTCTAGCTAGACTCTAGTTTCTACGGTACAATGCAAACACAGCTTTGAGAAAGACCCTTAGAGCATCTTCAGCGGATTACTCATCTCTCTTTCTAATACTAAAAAGTTATTCTTTTGGTAATGGAAGGTACTCCAGTAGATTACTAATTTCATCACTAATATTAAAAAAATTTGGTGGTCGTCAAAACACACCTCCATCTTGCTCAAATATAGGGGATTCATCCCTCCACTCTATTCTTTGAGTAATTTACTATAGGACTGGTTACTAAAACTAAAAAAGTGTTATTAGCAATTGAGAGAGAAAATATATAGATATAAGAGATGAGTAATCTGCTGAAGATATTGTCACGTGTGAATTCGAATACCTCCGTGGCTCGCAGGTCAAGTTCTTTGAATGGGCATCCCAGATGTTAACATGACTCCGTGGCCCAATGGATAAGGCGCTGGTCTACGGAACTAGAGATTCTGGGTTTGATCCCCAGCGGGGAGTCGTTCCCTTTTTTTTACTTTTCTCATTTTTCTTTACATGGTTGGGTATGCACAAATTTCGTGTGACATTGCAAGTTCCAGATCGCAGCGTCTATTATGTTGATGGTAGACGACACTATGTCATATATATTGTCCCAAAAATAAAGTCATATGTAACTTTTGAATATATTTTTTAAAACTGTTGCATTGAATTTTGAAAATTGATGTGGCATGCCCTCTTAAAATGTTGAAAAATAAGTACATTGTTTATAGGATTTTTCTCTCTTACTATTCAAGGTGGTTTTTCTGCCACATAGTGAATACTACAATCAAAGCCAAATACAAGGAATGCAACAACGAGGCATTGTTAACCATTGTCCACACGAATTGTACCAGAAATTTCATGACTAGAGATCAATAACAGATAAGATGATCCAGACTTATTACAGATGCAAACTAAATGTAAATTCATTGGCTTCAATTATTACACCAAAATAACTTGCAGCGGTACAACTGTGACAATACGCTCATCTAGCTGGGTTAAACGAGATAAGGATGCGTCTGTCTACCCAGACTTGCTCAGCCAACACCGCCTCGTACTTTCCATCGTTGCCATTGCCATCCAATGCATCAATAATGAAATGGTACTTTATGCCCAACCGCGGGTGCTCCATCTCCTCACCACTCACCACGCGTTTGAATTCGAGCTTGTCGTTCGCCTTCTGGTCGTGCTCCACCACCGCCCAATTGCCAAGTTCTTGTACAAGCGGGGCGCTAACGACCGGTAGCGGATACCATCCTTGTTGGGAGACCACGGTAGCGGGCATTGCAACTACATAGATGACCGCAATGGTGACAACAGCAAGGAGGAAGCGAGCTCTCATGGTTGTTATTGATAGCTGATAGGACAACTTGAGGCATGGCATTTAAATAGAGAGTAGGAGTATAGCCTGACATCAATCGAGTCTAGATCGATGGCCAGTGAATGGAATCGGTGCTCGTATCCTAAAAGGGGAAGGGGTGAATTAGGCAAACTTAAAACCTTAACATATGACTCAATCTAGTTTGCACAAAACTTAAACTAAAACATGCTATCTAGATGTGCAACTAGGGTTCTTTTGGTGTGACAATCTCATCCCAAAGAGTTTTGCAATCTATAGCCAAACCTAGCAAGATACTACACTAAAAATATAAAGGCACACAAGTTGCAATATGAAATGCGGAAGCTTAAGAGTAAAGGATGAGGGGAAGCAAACTCTCGACACGAAAATTTATCCCGTGGTTCGGTTAGGCACAAAGTCACTCCTACATCCACGTTGTTGAAGCACTCACAAGAGTATTGGTTCCCGGCAACCAGATCTCTTCCGGGACTCTTCTTGACTTGCCACCAATGCTATGTCAAGTCACCACGATCACCTTGATCCCGCTTTCCATTAAGGAGCTTCTCCTCCAAGGAAGGGGGTCTCCACGTCCCCCGCACAAAGCCATCGTCACTCCACACCAAGCCGGAGGGTCGAATACTTGCCGGCGAGCCACCAATGCTCCAAAGGGTCGGCGCACCAAGATACAACTTGTGGTTCACTTCTAGAACCAGCACATAAGGTACAAACCTTGCTCTCTCACTCTCTCAAGAGCTAAACCTAGCACTAACTCTCACAAAGCTTGTGCTAAACCTAAAGATGTGATCAATATGCTCTTGGGTGGCTTGAAGGTGTTCTCTGGTGTGTATGAGATTTCTCAAGACTCCAGCAACATCAAATGACCCGGGGTAAGGCATATATATAGACCACCAGCTTGAAGTAGCCGTTACTAGCCGTTTTTCCTTATCTGCACAAAGCGTCAGTTTAACCGACCAGGTGTGTCAGTTCAACCGGTCACACTGACCCTGCCTTGTAGCCGTTGAACTTCAACGTCTCTCTGCATGCTTGCGTCATTGCACTGACGCAACGTACCGACACCTCTTTGTTCACCGTCGGTTTAACCGATCGCGAAGAAACAACTTGGACTGCAGTTGCATAGCTCTCTGATGCTATGGTTAATGCACCGACGTAGGGTTTGTCGGTTTAACCAGTTCTACATAGCAAATTCAGGCATAACATACAACCTCTCTGATGCGACTAACATTGCACCGACGCAGCTGAATCAGACCCGTTGGTTCAACCAACTATGAAGAGATTTTCCTGACATGATCAACATACTAATTCCAATTGCATCGACTCGTGCAAAAATGATGTTGTCGGTTTAATCGACCCGTAGACTGGTTCTGCCACTTGTCCAAGTCATCTCTGCATTTTCACTGCACTTTTTGGTGTCTTGGAGACGATTTGGACTATCATGGAGATGATTTGGATTCCATCCATGGAACCTAAAAATCCTACAAACTTGAGTTCACAAACAAGTTAGTCCCATTGATCATGTTGTCATGCAATCACCAAAATCATAATATGGCCTAATGGAGCTATGTTCCTTACAGCCAGCTAGGTAATTAATGTGCTTTAAATGGGTTGAATCGAGGCGATTAGCACTTCCTATATACAGCCCATTGTATTTGTCAGACCCGGGGTAGCGGGACTGCACACTTGGCGTACATATTCTTGTAGTAGGGGATGGCGCATGGGCCATACCTTATCCTCATTGTCACTAGTCGTATAGAACTAGGACTAGTCGGATGTAAGGAAACTACCCGGCAACATACTCGGGTAGGACTCCTCAGACCGTCCTCTACTAGGACTTCCATGTAACCCTGTCCCCCCAGACTACATAAGGGGGGCAGGGACCCCTCCAAAGCACATCGTGCATACGCATAACCTTTAAGATAATACAAACCACACAGGACGTAGGGTATTATGCTCTCGGTGGCCCGAACCTCGGGGGTATCCCTCGGTGGGCTTGGCGGTAAAACACCGACAACTGGCGCGCCAGGTAGGGGTGTTTATCAAGAATCCACCGGAGAACTTAATGGCATCATTCAACTTCACCAGCGTCGTGCTCGACAAGGGTGCGACTTTTGTCTTCGTCTCCTGGATCTGCATCGCCAACGGCTCAGGCGGCTTTGACAGCCCCCTAGCCAACACCATGGAGCCCGAAGCATCGAGCTGCTCGAGCGGACTCAACGAGTTCATTGACAGTCTCGACGAGATGCACCCGCTTCTCACCCTGAGGACCGAGGAGAATTCCGTTACCGACGCGATTTCGACTCGTGTCCCGACATGACTCTCCGGCTCGGATCTGATCCGATCTGGGGAAGAGCGTACCCGATTCTACTTCGGGCTACACAACGCGGCTTCCGCCAAAGGGAGGCCCTACGATCTAAGTCCCTCTCCGACCTGGAAGCAGATTTAAATCTCCTACTCAAGGTCGGAGACGAGGATGCCACCGCTAGCCGGGAGGCTCCCATTTTTGATGCCTACTCGGATTCAGATGACGACCCCGACTCCTCCGCAGTCAGTCATTTGGGTTTGAGCATTATGACTACCACGCAGGATAGATTCGTGTACCGGAAGGGCATGGAGCCCTCCGAACTACTCGATGATGACGCCCGTCCGGCAGCCACCATCCAGGAACTGCCTTTTCAAAAGGGCAGACCCCTCTCTCCTACCCAGGAAGAGACATCCAGGACTACCACCTCGACAGTCCTGGCCACCGACTACTCTGGCGACTACTCGCCAGAGCGTGAAGTCTACATTGCTTCAATCCACGACCTCGAAGATGACGAGCCGGGCATCGAGTTCGACAACGAGCTCGAAGACGAGATCTCCGCTAACCAAGACACTGCTGACGCCCCCCAAGACGAAACTGAGGAGCAGAGGCGGGCACGAAGGTGGAAGAACGCCCAAAGGAACAAGCGCAGGCGCAATGCTCAGGAGCGCGCCCGCAACCCGCACTGGCGAAGAAACCTACGAGGGCATTTTGATGCAGTGGCGGATGAAGAATTCATTACTCCCATGGGTAACATCTACGAAGCTTCTCTACTCCTGCAGCAAATCCCATAAACGGACGCAACCCAGCAAATCCCACAAACTGGTAAGGCTTATATGATTACGTTTTCACATGACTACTCCACGAGTTGGCATGACAAAACAAACAATCAAACAAGCACCATTATATTACATAAACAACTGTTGTTTTTCCACAAAACAGACACAGTTCATTACAGCTCAGAAGAGCGGAAGGTCATCAACAATCTGGTGAGCAACACCTTGTACTTCTTCACAGTACCCGTTGAATTGCTCTTCGGTGCATTCCCCAGAGACACCTTCCGCAAACGAGCGAACATCCATGCCTGGGAAGTACGACTTCGCCACTGCCAAGGCATGCGTTAGCACAAGTTTGGCAGTGCTAGACGCATACCCGGCAATGCTTGTCGGAGCATCAACAAGGCGCTGCACTAGCGAGAGGCCATCCGGTGTCGGGTCGACAAACTTGCACAGCTGGTGCGCGGTAGTCCCGAGTTGATCCAGCTCCTTCTGTTGATGCTCCTTGTCGCGGTTCAACGACTGGATCATTCGCATGTTCTCCACAAGCTGCTTGTCAGCATCCTTCAGCTGGTGAGTCACGGTCTTGTGCTCCTCATCTAGATCTGAGTACTTGAGTTGGAGCTCTTTCTGGGCCTTCGTCAGCTGCTCCTTTTCCTCTATAAGTTCGTATATGTCACACTTCCAGTCAGTTAAGGCTCTATCAATTCGAGCGTACTCTAGGAAAAAGTACACGTACGCAACTCAGAAGAAAGGCAGATAGACAACACTACTCGGGGGTGAGGAACATACTACTTACTCTCTTTCTGTGCAGTCAAGTCCTTGACTTTCCTGAGCGCCACATCGTGCTTCCGCTGCTGATCAATCATTGCGTCCCGATGAGAGGTCTTCAGGGCCGCGAGTTCCTCCTGATGCCTGGCGTTCTTAGCCTTCTCGGCCTCCAGACCATCCTCTGCATCATGGGTACGCGGCAACACGTCTCCGATCTGGTTTAACAGGGCCGACTTCTCCCTTGAGCGGTCAATGAGGCTCTACACAAAGGCATTCAACAAGTTAGTAACTTTCTACAACAGGATATCAATCCTAGAGGAAGTACTCGACTACATACCTTGGTGTAATCGGTGAAGCAGCGGCCCAGCTCAAGCATGAGCGAGACTGTCTCCGGCTCCAGCAACGGGTCCTTGAAAAGCTCAGCTTTTGGGCGACGGACCTCTCCCTCCTGATGCTCCGGTACCCGGGAGTCCTCCGGGACTTCGTGTTCTTCTTGCGCCCGGGAAGTCCCAGGGGTATCCTTCTGGCCCGGGGTACTCGCGACCCCCTGCTGGTCGGTCCGAGTACCTTCTTCAGCAGTTAGCCCGGGAGTAGTCCCGGGGGCTTCCGTCTCCGGCTCCACCTCCGGACTTGGCAGAGGCTTGAGATCTTTTCCTTCGTTGACCGCCAGCACATCCTCGACGATTGGAGGCTCGGCGGTACTCACGGCCAGCCACAGGCTCATTCGGCAATGAGTGTTCACTCATGCCAACCTGGGCGGTGCTGGAGGTCGCCGGCTTGGGAGTCTCCGACTTCTTGTACAATCGTGTTAGTGCTCAACATTAACACAAAATCTACAGCACGATACTTCTGGTTACCAACCTTGCGGGCTTCCTAAGGGGGAGTACCGTAGGTACGACCAGCCCTCGCGGTGCGGTCTTATTCCCAGAACAGGTGGAGGCCGGCGGGCTAGTCGCGGGCGGTGATCGCCCTGTTGCCGGACTCCTCTCCCCGGTCTCATCGACTACCCCTTGCCTCGAGAGCTCAGGATTCTCCTCAGTTCCACTACAGGAGTAACGTAACTAAGTACTCATGGATATATGGCACGATCAAGCAGCTAAAGAGTATAGACTACTTACGTTGCTTGGTGACTGGTCGCTGTGTTTGCAGCCGCAGCAGTTCTCCGTTTCCGCGTCGCCACTCGCTGTGGGCGCGGCGGGTCGGCTACAGCATCGCCCGCGTCTTTCTCGGCAGGCAAATCCTGGGCTAGCTCCTCAAAAATCAGCTTAGGCGGGTCAGACCTGAACCGTCCCAGGTCGGCCTACACTCAAGAAGAAGCTATCAACAAATGGCAAGACAAAATGACTACGTCACGAAGGTACTTGAGAAAGTACTCACCGGATCTGGTGAGTTGTCCGTGCCGAACAGCCTTGGGAAATAGGGCTCCGAGTTCACCCCCGTAAACAGGCAGGTAACCCGGCGCATGATCTCCTCAACGGATGTCACATCCCTGGCCATCCGTGATGGGTCCTGAAGGCCTTGGTATTCGAAACCAAGGTGCACGCGTTGCTGGAGGGGCTGGATGCACCGCTTGATAAACGAGTACGCCACAGACTCCCCAGTGACGCCCTTGCCCTACAGGGCCTTGATCTGCCTCATCAACTCGGGGATGTCGCGGCGTTCTTTCTCCGTCAGCTTCTTCAACTAGCATTCCTGGCGCTGGGGCAGGGAGTTGTCCCGTCTGGGGAGGCTGGGCTGGTGGTTCCCGATGTAGAACTACTGAGTGTGCCACCCGGACAGGCTACTCGGGGTTGTGTACTCGAGGTACAGCGCCTTGTCGTGCAACTGCACCCCGGCACCCCCGACTAGCGCGGGATTGTTCTCGTCCGGTTGGGGTTTCAGGCGAAAGAGGTGGCGGAACAAATTAAAATGCGGGCGAATTCCAAGGAATGCCTCACAAAGATGCACAAAAATAGAAATGTGCAAGACAGAGTTTGGGGGAAGATGGTAATGCTTGATTTTGTAAAAACCAAGCAAACCGCGGAAAAAATCAAAAGATGGCAGAGCGAGGCTGCGATCGGCAGAAGGGGCGAACATCACGGTCTCACCCGTGTTCTCCCATGGCGACGAGTCGGAGCCCGCAGTCTGCCACTGCACCACCCCTTCCTCTTGTAGCACCCGCTCGGCCACGAGCTGGAGCAGGTCCCTCTCCCTGATGGTCAAGGCTCTCCACTCGCCTTCCGCCACCGTCTTGGCGACCATCACCGACGGCGGCGATCCGCCTTCGCCTTCGCCCTCCCTCTTCCTCCCACGACCGGCAACGGATTTCTTCGGCATGGTGGGATGAAATGTCACACAGAGCTTTGTGCGCATGCCCTGGGGAACTCACGCCGGTGTGGATGAGGACGGGGAGCAAGGATTCTGGCTACTCTTAGCTTGGGATCTGGGCAGCGGAGTGGTCAATTTCGGCGTGGCGACGGTGGCTAGGGTTCTTGGCTATAGATCTGTTTTTACGGCAGTGAAAACAGAGACGGGTAAAAACCCTAGGGGTAACGCGGGGTTATTTATAACCAGCGGCTCCCCATTTTTCTGTTGGAAGTCGAAGAGACTTTCTCGGGATAACAATTTCATTTCTAGCGGTTTTTACGGGTTCTGTGCAACGGATAATGGAAACTAGCCATTTCTCAGGGATAAGCTCCCGAGAATTCAGACTTTTCAACTTACAGAGCAAATTAACCCTAAAAATCATCAAATTGAATTCAAAAATATACATTCCATGCCACGACTCTTTAGATCCTTTTTTCCAAATAGTGGAATTTCGATTAAAGGCTCGGGCTGCAGGATACGTGTCATCAACGGCTTATTTTTCAAAAATTCTTAGAAGATACAGACGGAATATTCAAGACTAATTTGACCTTCAGCCTAATTCTTCGATTCAACCTAAGGCTCGGGGGCTACTCCATATGGAGTGCGAGTTCATCGCACCCCATATAAAATAAAACTTGAAAACTACTCGGGGCTTGAGCACCTCACAGCCTCTATGCGACCAAGGAAGTACTTGAAAGACACCTTTTCAAGGGGACTCAGCAGAGACCTGAAGGCACCTTCCAAAAGTACTCAGGAGCCTGCAGTACTCGGCTACAAAGAGCTCGGGGGCTTGTCAAACCCGGGGCAGCGGGACTGCACATTTGGCGTACATATTCTTGTAGTAGGGGATGGCGCATAGGTCGTACCTTATCCTCATTGTAACTAGTTGTATAGAACTAGGACTAGTCGGATGTAAGGAAACTACCCGACAACGTACTCGGGTAGGACTCCTCAGACCGTCCTCTACTAGGACTTCCATATAACCCTGTCCCCCAGATACATAAGGACGGGCAGGGACCCCTCCAAAGCACATCGTGCATACGTATAACCTTTAAGATAATACAAACCACACAGGACGTAGGGTATTACGCTTTCGGCGGCCCGAACCTGTCTAAACTGTGTGTTCGTTGCACCTTCGAGTTTCTGATCTTGGCGACACTCTACCTACAACCTACCACCTTGGGGGTATCCCTCGGTGGGTAAAACACCAACAATAATTTAGTTGAAAGTGATTGATTGAAGAAATCTCTTAGGATCCAGAATTACATGGGATTGATTGGACCGATCTTTTAGGATGCATTTGATTCTACCTTGAAGGGAAAACGTGTCGAAATCCAACTTTTCATTAATTTTTGTGAACTTGTTTGGTGGCTTGCTGTTCCAGCTAAGATTTTCCACCCTGTTTTGGAATCAAAAATAGGATTTTGGAAACAAAATTGGGAGACCGGAACACTACACTTGTTCAGCCTCGCAGAAGGCAGAAATTCTGGAGTACGCCTCCCCGCTGGCTTAACGAAACCAAAGGGCATGCGCGTTCCGTGCTGTCGCGACGTCGCCGACTCCGAAGGCTGGAGTTGGGTTCGAGTCCGATTCGTGGTCCGTCGCCCCTATTTAGTTGGAATGTTGGATCTCCTCCCCCCAACCACGCTGCCTCCCGCCAACTCGCAAACCGCCGCCGCTCAGCCGCTCGCGTCTCCCTCCCGCGGAGCGCGCTCTGCTATCGCGATCCCTCCGATCCCGATCTCGCCGCGCCGAAGAAGATGGCCGGTCTCGGGACACCGCTCCTCCGCGCGAGCGCCTTCGCCGCAGCGATCGACGGCTCCGTCACCATCGTGGCGGCTGACGACCCCGTCGAGGAGCTCGCGCGCCGGCGCGGCCGCGCCGCGGCGAACCGGGGCCCGGCACAGCGGGAGATCGAAGACGACGCGGCGCGCGGGTGGTCTTCCGCGGTCCGGGAGCGCGGCCTCGCCCTGCGCCGCCGGGGAGGCTCCGCCGCGTCCTGCTCCCGCCGCCGTGGCTTGGTCCGCGCCGCCGGGGAAGAGCGTGGCTGCCGCAGCGAAGAGGCCGCCGCGCCTGGTGCCGTCGTAATCGGAGCAGAGGCAGCCGCGGTGGCGAAGGCGCCGGTGGCTTTTGATCCGATGGCGTTCTTCTGCGTCGCCGTCCTCTAGTCTGACAGAGTGTGGCGTAGTGCTCATGTCTGTACTAGTGTATATCGGTTCTGTCTGTATTCTGATCGACTGATTCCTCACATTTTTAGATTTGCTGAGCCAGATTCTTGTAGAAAGATTCACACTTTCTTGGTGTTCATAGATTGGCACTTGCAGACTGCATGTAGTTGAGTTGTTGCAATGACTTCATGCAGCAGATAATGAAAGCAATGGAACAAAAGTTTTATTTCTGGTGTCATATCCTGTCTTGTTATTCAGTTGTGTGATCTTGTCTTACGTTACTGCAATCCTGTTTTCGAAAAGTGAGCAACCAATCTCATATCAAACAGACCAAGTTCTACATTTTTCTTCTCAACAATCTGAACCTGGAGATGCTGAGACAAACATGGAGATTGGAGAATGAACCTTTGCAGGCAATAGGAATCTATTGGTTTCAAGCTTTTTTACGATCCAACACCTTGTGAGATATATATTGATTAGAAATCTGCTATGAACCGAGAATACAGCTCGAAAAAAAATTCTGACAATCCGTCAGGAAATTAAAGATGAGCCAGAGCAAGTCGAAGACCGAGGCCAGTGCACTGGCTGACTGGCAACGAAAGGTTCAGACAAGCCATGAGTCCATGATACCATTTGCAAGCCGAAACTTTGACTGCAACTCTGTTATTTCTCTAGCCGAAATTTGTTATTATATTACAGCTGTTGGACATAAGTAATGAACAGAAAAGGCAAAGAAATAGGAAAATAAGTTTGTGGGCTGCACATTCTGGGCCCTTCACCATGTGTGTTGCGAGAAATTGGGAGCACTCAATCAAACTTGACCCTTTAGACGATCAGGGCAGTGTTCTAAAAAAAAGGATGCCCGTTGCACGACCGAGTACAAGTTGTGTATAAATTTTAGTTCGGGACATTTACTTTCAAACTCAAGTTTAACACTCCAACTAAATTTAGATATTTAGAGAAGTAAAACTCAACTGAGAACTTTCATTGCACCTTCAAATCCCTGTCCTGGACTCCATGTAGCACCTGCATTTTTTAACTTTTTTTCTGACCACTTTTATTTGGATATGGAAGTGGGGAGGGAATTTATATGTTGTTCCATTGTTTTTCGCTCCCTAACAGTTTTCGGTGGACAAGCAAAAACTAAATCATTGTTCTTTCTCATAGGGAATAAACACTGAGCATACACACATATATACTAGTTCAGCCAATATGTACACAGGGGAAATAAATTCCAGTGTATCAGTGCCAATATTTTGATGTGTTACCCGCAAAAAAAAATATTTTGATTGTGTTGTTGATACCTCAAACCAGGCACAGAAGATGCTTTCCAAAAGTGAGGGTGGCCGAGCCGACGTTCAAAAATAAGCTCGAGTTGATAAAGAAAACATTACCGTGAAGTGGTGTGTGATCTTTCCTCCACTAGGAGCAGCTCACCAAACTTTTATTTGGCCTCTTCTGCAACGATAGTGGCGGCTAAACTAAACATCATTAGTCATTTTGCCTTTGAAGCTACAAATCCTGGGATGATGGTACTCCATTCGATTTGGTGCTAGCTGCACTACGTACAGGACAGGAGCTGGAGCACACAACTAATAAACAACATAATTATTGCCATACCTTGTGCCAAATGTTTATCCAATGTAGGATAAAGTTTGTGAGTATGATTGTCTGATAGTTGTTGCCATTGCCACCATGGTATTATATATGAAGTTTTTGGAGTGATACAATTTTGTTCTTTTTAAAGTTGGACTTGTTTTTATTTATTTTTTATACATCAATACCTTGGGATAGACAAACACTTTTCACCATTAATTTGTCACCTCTCCTCCATAATTAATTTATAAGTTTACTAATAAATTGCATAGATAACCTACCTTAACGTATACATCCATATATATATATATATATATATATATATATATATATATATATATATCACAGAAATGAGACGTGTGGTGTTTCTTCGAGGCGACGAGATCGAGGAGGAGTCCAACGGTGGGAGTGGCGAGGCCCCGCGCGTTTGTGCTATCATGGTGGCGACTGCGGGGCAGCCTGCGAGAGGTCCGGATCTGGTGGTTTCACCCTGTCAGGTGGAGAGTGGTGTTGCAGCGGCGCTGCGGCGAAGGGTCCCGCATGGCGGTGGCCTTCTTGGTGCGGTGACGTCTGTTTTCTCTTGGATTTCTGTTGACGTGGGGTCACGGCGGGAGGTCTCGGCGACTACATTAGAGTGGGTTTGTTGGTGGGCGCCGCGTTTTGGCTTCGGTTCGGCTGTTGTTGTAGAGTGGAGTTGTGCGGCCATGCTGAGATCCAACCAGTCGGCCGGGATGGCCTTGAGTTGAGTGTTTACCCGTGTTGATGTCTCAATCCAACTGGGTGAGTTTGTTATTCTCTTTCTTTTCGTTTTCCCGCCTACGATCTCCCAGGGCCGTAGTCTTGTATTTTTTCTGCTATATCAATAGAAACACGCACTGTCTTGTGCGGTTTGTTCAGAAAAAATGATAACCCATATAGCCATGTTCATTTGCCATTTGTTCATTCTATTTTGCCAACATTTTAATTAATTGCAGATAATAAAATATGATGTATCCTTTGTGCTAAAGAGAAAAATTAGCTTACCCTACCTCTTTTCATGTGATATCATGGGTACACGAGTTTGATCCGGAGGCTGAAGAGGGGTACATTGGTGGTTTTGGATGTTGGTGGGACAGAGACCTTAGTATGCAAAAGAAAACAGATTGGGAAGAATTTAGGGTAGCCTAAGCATGTGTGTTGTATATTAGTCAACTTGAAACTATTATTTTATTTTATGCCGTCTATTAAAAGAGAGAATTATTATATGCTATATTGTAGATCATTAAGCTAATTAATGAAAGAACCCTCTCGTAAATAGTGTGCTTGCAATGCACAAGCATACACAAGCTAACATATCAGAATTAAAAAAACAATTCAAAGGCAAGGACTTATTTTTCTACTGATTCGTTTGCATTCCAACGATAAATTTACATTTGATGAAAAAGATAGATAGTTGAACAAATTCATCTATTCATTTTGAAGGTACTTATTCAAAAGATTGAGTTGAAAAGTTTTTTTTTTAAATTTTGACACCCCACAAACGTATTCTGCAAGGTTAATTAATCAGACCAGAAAGCACAAGGATGAGAAGCCATTGTACAAAGTACAAACCCTGCATTCTCTTCCATAGATATTTAATATGCAAGGAGAAGTAAATTATACAATAGTACAAGAGTATAATTTTTAATAAAATGGGTGTAGGAAAAATTTCCGGCAGGTTTTCCAATTGCATGGTTACTAGTTTTCTGTGTAAATATTTTTTTTTAAATGCCACATCTTGAACTAACATTTGACTAGTTGCATTTCCCAATATAGACACATTAATTTCCCCTAATATATGTACACATGACCAAAGTAAGGGAGGGGGGCGGATCAGGAAGCAACATTCAGTATTGATTTTCTTTGCTAAAAAACTATAGCGGGTTCATCTCTGTAGTTCTTAAAGACACCATAAAAGGGTTTACACAAAAATCACTTTAACCTAACTCTTTGGTGGTACTTTCCTACATTATCCAAAAAGTATGCCGTGCTCATAGTTTCTAGTTGAAGAAAAAAATGTTAGTCCTTGATTGGAACATCAAATTAAATGTGGAAAAACTGATACCTAAAAAGATGAGAAGAAGTAGAATTGCAAGTTCGCAACCAATTAGGACACTGACGATTTAAACATAGAAGGGAGGATTTTGAACACTGAGTTCATGTCACTGGCATGGTAGGGAGAAAATTAAAAAGGATACGACATAGAGTGATTGGTAACTATTATTCTGATTTTGAGACTCTCCCCACCACCACCACCAACCCCTCCTCCCCCCTTGTGGCCGGTAACCTTGCTGGAAGAAACTCATGGGATAAAAAGCATGAAGTGCATACCTAGTTTGCTTGGAAATCAACAATTCTGTTCATGCTCTCGTGAAGAGGATATCTCGAAGACTCTCCTTAGATTCTGCTAGCAACAGGCGATTCTTGCATTGCTTGCGAACAATCAGCTTCTCCATCAGGATTGAGGAACGTAGGCAAGCGAGGTAGGTATAGGAGATAAGCAAGGGGAGATATTGACGCGGCTCAATCCAAGAACATGGCTGCCGTGCCGATCAGCCACGCCTTCGGATTGAGGCGCGCCAATACCTCCTTATCCCAGCAACATGCTATAGCCGAAGCATGCCTTCCCTTCCATTCCCCTTTCATGCCAAGCAAAACACAAGCCATTTAATTTCTGCAAGATCACTACTCTAGAAGTGTGTAGTCTCTAGAAACTTACTCTCGGTTGGAAAAACAAATGAGAAAGTAGACAAAAAGGAAACAGCATGCAGGCAAAGATATATAGGACGAGAGAGAGAGAGAGAGAGAGAGGTTGAAGAAGACAAATGCTTTGGTGGTGTGGACGGGTATACCTAATAATGGGTGCTAGCTTCTCCAAGAGAGAGCGATATCTGGGGATTATATAGCCAGTAGGTGGGTGCCTTCTCCTGTAGGTCTTCTCTTTCTCATGATGCAACTTTTTATCTCTTGGCTCCTAAAAGGCGGCAGAAAGCGAGTGACAGGATACAATCGAGAGAAATGTTTCAGGACGCACACCAATTCTGGTTGGGTTTCTTGATGCGTTCGTTTATTCCTGCCGGGATTCATGATTTTGTTCCACGACGAGTATAACACTTCGCCAAGTTCCAGAATGAGCATAATTAGATACTGCTAGTTGGTGGTCAAAGCAGCTGATGTGGAATGCAATTTAAACAAATCCAACGTTTCTTTTGAGAGATGATTAGAAGACAAAAGCTATCGTATATTAAATATATTATCAGGGGTTTTTAAAATTATAATACACAGCTTATAATAGAACTGTGCCATCTATTACTTGCAATTTGTTTCCATCGTCTTTATTGAACAATAATTTATATGCCCAACTACCTCCACCAGCTCACAATTCAGCAGACAAGGTCAAGTGACAAAGCACTTAGAAATATCAACACATTTTTTTGAATTAAAAAGAAAAAGGTTTTGCCCCATACTTACTTTGGATCAAGAATTTTCACCTAATTAATATGCTTGTCCTAAATGTCAAAAATTTAAGAACGGAAGGAGTGAGAAATATAAAAAGTACCCACAAGTAATTGCATATACATTAAACATATATGGACACCTATATTTCATAATATCATTTCCTTTGAACAACATGGAAGGACAACAAACAACCGTACTATTTAACACCCTATGAGTATTATTCATATTTATTTGTACACAACAACCCGTACTATAAAATTTCTTATCAAGACAATATTAGTGTTATTAATATACAGCTACAAATTAAACAAATTAGTATAATCTAAGGGATACACAATTATCTCCAGATATGTTTTATTGAACAAAGCTTCTGCTGTGATCAACTACCTCCACCAGCTAGCTTTTCATTAGACCAGGTCAAGCAATAAAGAGGCCTTACAAGCTTATATACACAGTTAAGACAGATTATCCTTTTGTTTTGTGTTTCCCCCGTCTTTAGTTTCAGACGAAGAGACAAGTTGTAGTAGCGGTTTTCACATTTTCAATTTGATATTATTATAACATTACTCCTATGTAGCATTTATACACATAGTTGTTTGCATCTTTTATTGAACATTGATTTGTGCACTCAACTACCCCAACTTGTTCATCACCAGACAAAGAGATCTGGCAATAAAACACTTTAATATACTCAAAAGTGTGTAGATGCCACCAGGTCAAGCCGCCTCTTAAGTTTTGAGGAGGGAGTAGTCCTTAGCAGCATCGCGCATTACTTCTTTTTTTTATTTTCGTGGTACCAAGAAACTTTTTTGATACGACGAACAGTGATAGTAGTACGTACCACATTATTGAGTTCTAAAGTATCTTTATGCATGGGCAGAGTATTACGGTTTACTGTTGCTTGCCTTCTGCGATAAGTGTTTCCTGGTACGTAGCTAGAGGTAGCTCGTACACCCATTGACTGCTGCAGCTTGCGAGCAAAAAAAGAATCCAAGGTTACACTGGTGACCAGTGGAAAATGGAAACGCCAGATGAGGCTAAACGGTTAGAAATAAACTCCTTTGGGAGTAGGAACTGACCAATCAGGCTTCCAGTTTTAATTATTTCTACAAAATCCAGCGAGCGTTACGTTTCCTAAGAGGACGTGAACCTGTTTATTACCTGAACTGTACCGTCGTCGGTCGGTCGTTCAGATCCACGGGACAGGAGGAACACGATCGAAAGGCAGGCGAATTGAAGAGGCCGGGAGCTGAGGTCCATCGATCAGGGCCGTCAGGGTAAGGCTGGCGACGAATTGAATTGGCTGCCCTGACGATGATCCGGCATGAATGATGCAGGGAGGAGGGTGGTTGGCTTAATGGCCGCGTGCCGGCCGGCCTGCTTGCTGCTGCTGCTGCTGCTTCGTCCCCGTCCTGGCGGTGGGTGGGGGCGCCCTTGATCAGAATTCAGAGAGCGAGCTGGGCCGGCGGCCGGCGGCTAGGGCAGCTCGGTAGCTTAATGCCCACCCGTCTCGTCAGGCTTGCTTGCTTTCCCATGGCGTGGGCGCGAGCTGCCGCGGCCGCCATTATCATGCGTCGGTGGGGGTTGCAATAACTGCCTGCTGCTGGCCGGCCGCTGCCGCTGATGTCCGGCCAGTCCGGTCGGCCGGCAGCGCATGCATGGCACGCCTGTCCCGGCCGGCACAACGTCGATAGATGCCATCATCCACCCATCTCGGTATCTGGCGCCATCTCTGACGAGCAGGTCGGGACGGGAGCGTCGTGTAGGAGTACTCTCTCTAGGTGTGTCTCACGATCATGGCTGTCGACTGGAGCCCGGAGCCCGGAGTGTGGTGGTAGTAGTAGTAGCTACGTTCCGCCAATGGTCCCCCTCCACCTTCCAATCCTTGGTTACTTTTCTCATCTACTACTCTACTCTTGGTGTTTTCTTGGGTTCACCTTCACCGCGCATTTCTTTCCCCCTACCTACCTCAACATGCTCCGCCTCGTCCAAACGTGTTTTGTACCAACGGTTGCGAGTTCTTGGCATGTTGCCACCAAACAAAATTCACTTTAAGGAGAAATGAGGTCAAAACAAAGAGGACCTTTACAGTACGTAGCCTCAACCAACAAATCCCTCTCATCCCCTGGTTTAGATGTTAGATGTGGTACTGACTTTGAGCAAAATAGGCTTGGCCCCACGGGCTAAGCCCGACACGACACTGATTTAGGATTGGGCTTAGGGCATCCTCAACCCTCCATGTAAAATGGTTTCTATAGTATTAATTATATTGTCATATAAGAATTTTTTGCTTATGTAGCACCATAATAAATGAGAGAGAATGGAGAGATGAAGAAACTGGATCTCTTGCAAGACCCAGTGTCAACACGTAAACCAATACACTAGACACTATAAATTATGCATTGAAGTGAGATGATGTTTTCATAATAAATAGAGAACAAATATGATAGGTGGAAAAAAGAAAGTGAGTTTGATAAAAATCCACACCAAGACACCATTGCCCTTAGTGGTAGTGCTGATTATGATGGCCCAACATATAGACCAAATGAGACCTCATTTTGCATGCCCAAGGAAGTTGTTGGGCGGTCCAAGCCCAAGATAAATCAGGCTTTTTGCTAGCCCAGCCGCAAGATGAATCAGCTATTCGAATGTGTACATGCGAAAGGGCCTATAGCCTAGTAGTTACAAGAGACTCAGTAGCACCTGAGGTTCTGAGTTCGACTCCCCTTGGGAGCGAATTTTCTAGGATTTAACAGCGTTGTGCTTTCAGTTGTAGGCGACGTTCCCGTCGATAGCGAGGCGCCTGTGGTGACTTCGTCAATCTTGAGAATTTGCCAGCTCAGTCTCTCGGAGATGCTCATGGAGGTAGGGTTGCGTGCGTGTTTGTGAGCGTTTGCGTCTGTACTGTGTTTCAAAAAAAAAAAATTTGAATGTGTACAGCATATAAAGTAAGGAAATGATAACTCAATGATTTGAAATACAAGAAAGAAAAAAGAAACGAGAAGAGAAGAAAATTCACCTCACGCTAGTAGTCCGTGGGCCGTGGCATTTTATTATTGGGCTGCATTGATGGCGTAGCGCGTACATTTCTGATGGGCTTGGGTTTATCTTCGGCCTTACTTGGGCTCGGCCGAATCTCTCTCAAAGCGTCGCAGAAGCAGCTCAGCAGCCCATGAGGATTGCTGCTTCGACGTTACAGCAATAGCCCAATCAGCAGTGAGCCTAAATGCAAATGCCCTTTCTTTGTGACCCAACAACCAAAGGCCTGCAACGCGACCGATGCAGCGTGGGCCTGTTTGCTCGTGAGTTGTGAGCTGTTGTGACCCTGGGCCAAGCAACTGCCTGGCCCTGGGTCCGAACCAAAATTTCCGAGGAACATCATCCTCTAGAGACAATCCATTTGAGCACATTTTTCAACTACGTTTTCGAAGGATATCTTCAGAAAGTACAACGTCTTTGATCATATTTAATGCATGTCTTTGAAGGAGAAAGTAAAATGTCTCTGATTATATTTAGTGCATGTCTTTGAAGGACGCAATAGAGATTTAATTATTGTTATGGTTGGATTTGCCAATTTGACCAAAGAGCTCAATACGGGGTGCAAATGGCAAATGAAATGCCAAATGTTTGTATGTACCGGAACATGTCTAAACTACAAATTGTCTTCGTACTTGGGTACAGCCTCGAGCCCAAACATGAGTTTACAAGCGTTCGTATCTAAGCTCAACTAAAGTGAGTTTGGTTAAGCTCTTCACATCGTTGATCCGATGCGTGTATCCGTACGGATGCCGAACAAACAAACAGAAAACAGAAAGGTTCAGTCTCAGCCGCCGCTTGTAAACTCATGTTCGGATTATCATGTGAAAAATCGCTTTGTATATAATGCACGCATTATCAGTACAGCAACATATCTAGTTCTTTTAGGTAATGGAAAAAATTATCCGGCTTCGCCCTCCTCGTCGAGAGGGATCAGACCAATATTATTACACGCAGTAGCAACCATACCACACATTTTCACAGAATGTTTAAAGTATAAAGTATGTTTATTGAAAGTCAATCCATAAATTAAAAGGTCATCCATGGAAAGCGAAGAAACAAAGAGCTAGCATCTCCAGCAAGCAATATGCCTGAATCATCCTCTCCTTTTGATCCTCGTTGTGCTGCAACTGCGCCCAATGGCGTAGCGCCGTAGCCAATACGTTCCCTAAATAAACCTGCATAAAAGTTTTGGTTGATATTTGTTAAAAACAACATCATTCTTAGAAAGCCAAATAACAAAACACATAGTCGATACACCTATCAGTAAGTGTAGTTTTGGTTTATGATCTCCTGTTTTATCCAATGATTAAATAAATCATCAACATCCTTTAGTGGTGCGCTAAACCAAAAACTAAGTGATTAGCACGCCAAAAAAAATTAGTGTAAGCCCAATTGAAAAAAAGGTGTTGAATTCTTTCTTCTCGGTTACAAGCTGCGAACTTTGCTCCCAATCCAATTCTGCCTAGCAATAAAAAAACTACAACATTTCCAGTATTGAAAGGAAAAAGGAAATAATGATCACAACACACATAAAAACTATCCAGTGCCGACAGATCGATTGCATTGGAACCTACAACAAAAGACCACGAAAGTGCATGAACAAACAAGAAGGATATCATCCATCTTTTGTGAACCATTATGAACTTACAAACTCCGTCCTGTCCCGATCTGCCAACGTAACAGAGCACGACGATTTTCAATTGCCCAAATGCGTCATCGAGATCCCAAAAGGTGCAGCAGGTTCATTCACACAAAAAAAAAACAAAGAAGAACAAACCAACCAACCGCCATTTTACACGTACGCGCACTGCGTCGCTACACTCTCCGCGATCCGTCCTGCCACCATTTAAAAAAGAAGAAAAAAGCTCGCCATCACGGCCTGCAGCTCTGGCCTGCACGACGGCACGAGGCCGCCAGCCAGCCGGAGCTTTTGGAGCCAGCCAGCACCAGCAGGCGGCAGCCAACAGAGCGGGCACGCCGCGGCGGCAGAAAGGCACAAGGGCCGGTCGCGCTTTGCCCGCGCAGAGCGCGCCCTGCTGCAAAGCGCAGCGCGCCACCGTGCCGTGCCGGGCCGGGGAGACAGGCGCCAAGTCGGCAAGGCGTCGCCATGTGCCGGCGACCCGCCTCCCCATGCGGCGAGGCGAGATGCAGATGCGGATGCGGATGCCGCCGCCCTTTCCGAGCTTCCCTGAGCGCGCGCGCGCCAAGCTGGCTAAGCGAGGCTAGCGGCAGCGACGGATTGGCGGAGGGGGGATGCCATCTCGGAAGCACAAAACTTTTCGCGTCGCAGATCAGATACGATCTGTCCCTATCCGTTTTTGTAAGGGTTTCTGTGGCGTTGGGCGGCGGTGAGCATCGAGGTTTGAGGGTAAATTAGTGTGGCTGGAACGAGGCTGGTGATTGGTTAATGCTCTCTTCTGTCCCTGATTTAAAAGGGGAATCTGCAGGGTGAGTTGACAGACAAAGCCATCGTTCTTGGCAACGAGATGCTACTAGCATATGTCTGTTATTGATTGGTGATGGAGAGTCTCAGAGGGATGTGTGGGTGGATTTGTATGGCATGTATTCTGAGAACGGTAAAATTTAGCCAGAAATTCCCCTTGGACGATGCGGAGAGGTGTACTAATGAAATGGTTTAAGACCATTGGATGTCCAAACCCGGGGTTAATCATGTCCCCCTGCTGTACTTGTTTGTTTGATTGCTGCTACTCCATCTCCCGAACTTGCATGCATGTTAGTTGCATGAGCACACACAAGAAAAAGATAAAAAAAAAGTTAACCATTTGCCCACAACTGCAAAGTTTCAAATTTAAATTGGATCATGAAATTTATTCGACGTTCAGTGAAAAAATGTTTTTTAATAGACAAATTACTAAAGGCTCATATTTCTTTGGACAGTTCAATAGGTTTGTTGCTTGTAGCACATTCAAAACATAACATTCTCTACTTTCTTGACTTATATATTATTGCACCATCGTCGCTACGAAACGTGATGGCCCAAATTGCTCACTAGAGACCGTGTTTTGTCTGCAGTATCATGGTAAATCTTTAATTAATCGCTTTTTATTGTGGAAATCTAATCATTATGGTCATTACTTTGACACAATTTTCCTTCGCCACTATGTATATATGTGTGTCTTTTACGGAAACTACTTAGCTTTTCAATGCATAATGCTAGTTTGCCTCCATCCGGTTTTTTTTTAGAATCCAAAAAACTAAATCCGGTTTACCCCAGCTTTAATTTGCTATATTGCGCCTCTCGAATCAATCCGCAGGGGTTGAGTTGGGAAAGATTGTCCAGCGGTGCATTATTTGTCGAGCTGAGGTTGTACTGCAAAATGGGGAAGTTTCTTGTCCAAGAAAATGCTTTTCAGAAAAAGTTGCCCAAGAAAATTATCTAGAGTGCCCGGCCTTGTTAGGATTGGAAGCTTCTTCTCCAACAAGCACCCTCTTTTATGCAGATACATTTTTTCTGCAATTGAGCACGTCATGTGGATCTGCAGCTGCAGAAAGGCAAGGTCTGCTACTCCGATCCTAGCTGGTGGTAAAACTGGATCTAGCAGAGGCGGCTAGACAATGATCCACACAATGATTGACGGCAGAGCGCACATGAGGCGTGCCGAGGATTTTGGGCTCAGCCCACCCTGTACCCGCTCTCTGCTCACATGCGCCACGCATGGCCACCCCATTGCCCTGCCGCGGCGCAACTCATCGCGGTGATCTTGTAGATGATTACATATATGAATGTATGTATGTATGTATGTATGCATATATCTCTTGCGTTGCATTGGGACATACTTGCAGACCCACCCTAGAACATGGAATCCTCATTGCCATCAGACTAAGCACTTGCACAGTGCCCAACCCCGAGGGACACATGGGAGGGCTTGCCTGCGCACAGGGGCAGAAGAAGAGAGAAGGCGCCATTGACTTGACCACAGGGGAGACCGGGAGAGGGGCAAAACCGGCATTTCCCCATGGCAGTTCAAACTCTCCTAACCACGCTAGTAATGCCCCAACGGGAGCAAAGTTTAAGCCACCTTAACCACCCGGACCGGATCAAGTGGTGGCCGCCGGGCGGCACTGTGCCGAATAAATCCCCGTGGCCACTGCGCGGTAGCGCGCTCCACAAGGAAGGATCGACCGGGCACGCGCGCGCGAGAGATCCCTTCCCTCCCCCGGACTCCACCCCTGCGTGCGCGCGGGGCGCGGTTGGGGCGTCGCGCGCCTTCTTCCTCCGCCTGGCTTCCGCTTCACCCCAAAGGCACCAACCAGTGGGCAGTGGCCGCCGCGGCAGCAGGAGGAGGTGGAGGAGCTGGGAGCCGGGAGCCAGGGAATCTGGAGGGAGGGAGAGTGGTGGGGGAAGAAGAAAGGTGGAGACTTGCTCCTGACAAAAGCGAGGGCGACTGCTGCGGCGGCAGCAGAGGAGGAGGGACCATTTCTTGGAGTTCCTGGGCTGCGATCATGAGGTCGTCTCGGAGAGGGAGGAGCGGTAGTAGGGCCCTGGGGTTGCTGAGGTGAGAGAGGGAGAGGGGGCCTTGGGGACGTAGAGAGGGAATCGGGGTGATTGGGAAAGAGAGAGGGAGAGGGACGGAGGGAGAAGATGAGCTTCAACAAGAGCAGGGGAGTGGGGATCGGCGGCGGCGGCGGAGGGGACGAGCTGGTGCTGAGAGGCTCCGTCTCCAAGAAGTGGACCTTCCTCCTCTGCCTCGGCAGCTTCTGCATCGGCCTGCTCTTCACCAACAGGTGCGCGCCGTGCTGTTCTTCTTGCTCTCTTCTCTCTTGCTCCTCGACCATCTTTTTTGGGAGAATCCGCTCCTCGACCTTCTTGCTGAGAGTGATTCTTGGTGTGGTGTTAAACGAATTCGTTTCGATGATTCCTACAATCTGATCACCTGCAAATTCACTTGGATCATACACGCCCTTCCTTGTCTGACGAACCAGCGCACAAATTCGTGGCTCTTCGTCTGTACATCCATTTTAGATGTCGAGTGTTTCTGAAAGAAAAAAGAACAAAGATAAAGCAAATTTCTCGCCACCGATTCCCATCCTGCCTCACTCAACCATGGCTCCAAATTCCTTGGTATCTCTCCATTCTCGCCGGACCCAAGAACTCCGAGCTCGTCTGCTTCTTCGGTTCGCATGCCCAACCTCTTGCGTTGCTGGTCAATGGAGTACCTGCACCTCCCAGGCCCAACTGCTATTGCCGCTGCCTGTGCTTCCGTTGCCGTATCGTACTCCGAGGAAACAGGGAATCCCGGGAACCGAGAGGCCCCGATCGTCCTCGCGCTGAACGTGGAAATCCCGGTGACTTGTACTTCGCTGACGGGCATGATTCGCTAGCCTTTACTTTCCCGGGGAAGAAGAGTCGGCAGCGCGGTTGCATCGCCGGCAGGTAAAGCGGGGGGATCATTTACCTCGTGCGGCCCGTGCCCGTCTCCCTCCCTGAAAGAAGAGCGCCACCCGTCGACGAGCACGAGCCGACCGACAACATAGTGGCAGGCAGGCGCTCCTGTTCTTTCACAGCTTCAGGTTTCACCTAGGCTGCTCCTGACCCGGGCCCACGAACAGTGGGTGGTAAAACTTTTTGTTTTTCACCTGGTTTTTGTTTTCTGGTTCTTGGGAGTGAAAAAGAAGAGGCGTCTCGGATGAAAAGGAGCAATCTTGCTCACCGGCTCTTTGTGCTGACGTTCTTTCGGCCGATCCTTTTTTCTTGGATACAGTTGCGGTTGATCCTGCAGTTGGGTTTTACGCTTCCGTTTGATGAGGAAGTTGCTGGTTGATTTTTTTGGTATGTCAGAGGAGCGAGCCTCTTGAAAACACTACTCTGTGATTGGCACTGAAGTTCATGCCGTGCACATTGAGTGCTCCCAGAAATCTATATCGTGTTAAATCGTGATATACTGATTACTAAATTTATTTTAATGGGGACTAAGGATTACAATGTACTACTTTGACTGACTGCATTTTCTCCATAAGAAATCTGCCTGAGTAAATTAGTTTTTCCTCCGAATTTTATTGAGTAGTAGTCTAGTAGATGCTCAGGTTCCTGAAAGTTCGCCATTCTTCAGAACTGTGAAACAGTGCTGCGAGCTGAGTTTTAAGCACCCAAGTGCTAAAGAACTGATTAATGCAGGATGTGGACAATGCCGGAGCCAAAAGAGGTCATCAGGAGGTCCACACTCGAACTGGAGAAGATGAATCTTGTCGCCGGTGACTGTGCTCCGAAAAGTGTAAGTACACTGCAGTTTTACGTCAGTGTTCTGGAGCTGAACTCTGCTCTGAATCACGACTAAGTTTTTAAAAGCTTTCTGCTTCTGATACAGATCGGCGATGCAAAAGACGTTCCTGGAGAGGTTCCAAGAACCCAAGATGTTATACAGTAAGTAGCCATGGCGCTGCAACAAGTTCATTCTTGACATCAAGATGTATATGTTTCTCTTGAGACTTAGGAAACTCTGTCTGTGATCTGCAGGACACTGGACAAAACGATATCAAACCTAGAAATAGAGCTAGCATCTGCAAAGGCGACACAGGAATCCATGCTCAGTGTCGCCCCAGCATCCGAATCAACAGGGAAACGGAAATACTTCATGGTCATTGGCATAAACACCGCGTTCAGCAGCCGGAAACGAAGGGATTCAGTCCGCGCTACATGGATGCCTCAAGGTACGCTGATCTTGTTTGTGCCTCCAAGAGTCCCCTGCCTTGTAAAATTCGTCTGACCTATTTTTCCGGGGTTCGCAACAGGTGAGAAAAGAAGAAAGATGGAGGAAGAGAAGGGCATTATCATCCGGTTTGTCATCGGTCATAGGTTAGTTCATGTTGGAAAAAAATGTTTTCTGCATTTCGTCATGCCAATAAGGGCACTACGACTTTTTCTTCAAATGTACTCCTACTAGTTAGTTACTGAAAGAGCTGACGGTTCTGCATTCAGTAACTTGCAGCTACTAAATCAGAAACTTTTGCTCTGCCCTATTGCAGTGCGACTTCTGGTGGCATACTTGATCGAGCAATTGATGCAGAGGACAGGAAACATGGGGACTTCATGAGGCTGGTAAATTTCCGTTGGATGCATGCAGTACGGTATTAGCTGTCTGCCTATTCGCATGTGCTGAACTGAAGTATCCTGGGAACGGTTTCCAATCATTCAGGACCATGTTGAAGGGTACCTGGAGCTGGCAGCGAAGACCAAAGCGTACTTCGTCGCTGCCGTGTCCATGTGGGATGCAGAGTACTACATCAAGGTCGACGACGACGTCCATGTAAATATAGGTGTGCAGATTATTACCCTCTGATCTCATCACGGTTTACAGCAGTGTGGTTCCATGACAACAGTGAACTAACAAGATTTTGCTAAACTGCAGCAACTCTTGGAAACACGTTAGCAAGACACCGTTCGAAGCCTAGAGTTTATGTTGGCTGCATGAAATCTGGCCCGGTGCTGGCTCAGAAGTAAGTTTCAAAGGTGCCATCAGCTCTACAAGTTCTTGTAACAGCAACTGAAGATGTGCTGTGTTCTTGTTTCAGGGGTGTAAGATACCACGAGCCTGAATACTGGAAATTCGGCGAGTGGGGGAACAAGTACTTCCGACACGCGACCGGTCAGCTCTACGCCATCTCCAAGGATCTGGCCTCCTACATAGCACTCAACCAGTAAGCCATTTTACTGAATCAGTATTCCCCATGTTCTTCCTTTCAGTTACTCTATTATGTACAAGAGGTTCCGGTCATTGACCATGAACTGATGGTGACAATTCAGGCATGTTCTGCACAAATACGCCAACGAGGATGTATCCCTGGGAGCCTGGTTCATCGGACTAGACGTCGAGCACGTCGACGATCGCCGGCTCTGCTGCGGCACGCCACCGGGTACGCCGGATGCTCCCCCCTCTGTCTTAGCATACTTGTTTCCTCTACCAGAATCGGTTGGCGTCAGCATGTTGATGTCAGTGAGACCCCCTAACTGTACCGGTAGTTGGCCTTTTGCATACAGTAGCATACGTGATCTCGGATCTGTATGGGATCATTTGGGGAAACTGGTTGCTTGGAGTAGTTGATAGTCAACTTCAGCGAGTAGGTGTGCGGTAGCTGTCAGAAGCATGTGCTTGTCAATATTGTGTGTGTTAAGTATTAACCATCTTAGCAGTCTGTCATGACACGAGACATCTGACCTTTCCTTAGGAAGGTCGCACTTCTGCTATGATTAAAGGTCGCAATTGCACATCGAAATGAAGAAACATTTTACCTTAGATGCAGTTCCATCAGGTTACAGTAGTAAACATTTTTTTTGAACGGACGGATTTTTTGAACGAAACATTATTAATTTATTATGCATCATGCATATTCATGTACCCTGGAGTACTATGGGAATTTGAATTTGTATTATGGGTTTGTTAAGTGTTGACTATCGAAAATTTTTTTGGGAGGAAAAGATGCCATTGTTGGATTGTAGCATAGGAGCAGAGTTGTCAACTGACATGGTGTTTGCCGGATATGCATGCCAAACTTGCACTTAAAGTTTACCTGCATCAAGTAATCTGAGGAATCAGAGTAATTTGATGTCAAATCTGGGGCATCTTTGAGCTGATTGTGCTTGGTAAACTTGTGCAGATTGCGAGTGGAAAGCTCAGGCAGGCAACGTGTGCGTTGCGTCGTTCGACTGGAGCTGCAGCGGCATCTGCAAATCTGCCGACCGGATCAAGGAAGTCCATCAGCGCTGTGGCGAGAGTGAGAATGCAATCTGGAATGCGAAGTTCTAAACCCAAGATTGTCCAAAAGAAACTACACTCTTTTACAAGGAATGCACATATACAGACATATAGTAGCCGATGGCTGAACAGAGTGTGACACCGAAGATGGTGACCAGACAGTTCACTGTTTTGCATGTTGACAACCAGATGAGGAGTGCTTGAGAGTGAGAGAAGAATGTACACAAGTGTGCAAGCATTATGGTGGGCAGGAGGGTACCTTTTTTCTGTTTTTTTTTGGGTGTTTTGGCTTAGGAATTGGATTATTGTAAGGGAACTTTTCTGTTTTGGTGCTCGAAAAGGTCCCGGTTTTACTCATAAAGAGAAGGTAGGAGAGGAGAGGAGAGGATGGGGAAGAGAGTGAAAGGAGAGGGAGACAGGGCTTCTCCCCCCGCCATTCTTGGAAAGATCCTCATCGCTGTTACTGTTTGCTTCCCAATAACATAATAAAACGTCTTCTCCGAGTTACTAATTGTTGATTATGCAATGCATCTCAAGCATTTGTTGGGTTGTTTGTGGTGGAATCTATATACTTGATTCGAATTCCTTGAATTATCAGGGGTGCTCATATGTTATTACTTGTGTCATGACTCAAATTCCTTGAATCATATTTTGGATCAATTATCATTTCAGTAACAGACAACATGCTGATCCTACGGCAACTTCGTCAATCTCAAAACTTGGCAAATCATTTATTCGGAGGTGGAACCAGTACACTTGTGAACATTTGTGATTGTACTCTATTTCAGAAAATAAAATATAATGTATTCCCATTTCTTTGTGCAAATTGAATTTTCAGTTAATTTGATGTAGTTTTCACATACAACGATTCTGAGTTTGAGATAACATTTATAGGACTCCTACATGCGATTTCAAAAGAAATCACAACATTTTAATAGGTTAGCCCATACATGGACAGGGGCAATCATGGCATTAGGTAGCATATTTGATTTGTTGAAGTTGCAACTCTGGACTTTCAGCAAACAAAAACCAAAGCCTTATGCATATTCCTTCCATTTTACAATACTTGAGAATTGAGATAACTAAGGTTTAACGTCATAAACAAAATATATCACTAAAGGTTTGACGTCATAAAGAAATGGTTTTTCTATATATCTCTCAGGGGTTATTCTGCCTGATTTCACTCAGATTTTTATGGCTCAGATCTTTTGAAGATTCGCTCAGCTGTTGGTGAGTTTGTTAACTAGTGTCCATTTGCTGGGCCGTTCTTTTTTGTTATTCCGGCCCGGTAATTCACTCAAACACAAATACCTGGGCCTATAAACCTGTTCCGCTAGCAGTGGTCGACTTGGGTGCTCGTTGTTCCTATTTTTTCACCTGATAAGAAACCCTTGAAACTATATAGAAAAAGATTAGTTTAGGATTCCAAAATTTTAAGAAACAATTTTTTTTTGTTTTTGTCTTTTTGGGCTATGGTTGCTGTTTTATGGACCGTATTTTGAGTTTCGGCCCAGAGGCAAGTGGTTCTCCTTCCTCTTCTCCCTAGTCCCATTTACGGCCCATGAAGTAGTCCCAATGTGTTCGTTCATTTCCGGACACGCATTGGCCCAGAGGATGTTCTGACGATGGATGGATGATCCACAAAGGGATTTTTCGTATTCACTGGGCTGAACCATGTGCCCTGGAGAGAATCCAAGGATACAAAAACCATCCCATGACACAATTCAAGGTTGGTTTCGATGCAACTGAATTCTTGCAATATTTTGATACGATCTCGTGTCTCTCGGCCTCGGCACATGTATCTGTGCCGCATGCACCATTGCGCGGCTGTGCCGACCAAGTCGGGAGAGATCGATCGGGTCGTCGTCGGCTCGCCGCCGCCGCCGCCGGCGTCGCGTTCCGGTCGCCTGCAGCTAGCGCCGCTGCGTCCCAAGTCGTACTGGTACGTCGACGTCGTCGCTACTCATGTTAAAGTAACGACACCACAAGGAAGTCATGGCCGATCGATCGGCCTTAGCTAGCTATGTGCAAGCAGCAGCCGTTGGTCGTCGAGCCGTACAAGCATGTCATCCCTTACGTGTAACACTTGACTACTCTTTCGGTATATACGTACGTACATTTGTCCAAATTCTCAGCATGCATACGCGATATATATGTGGACTTGAACCTCTCTTTCATTGAAAATCACGAACAGCAAAGCCGCGCTAATTCCACGTGCATTCTTCCGTACGCATTCCAATTCGGTGGCTTCAAAGCACTTTGATGCAGCGACTGTACCAGTTTTATTTGCGCTAAAATAGTCAGACGCCTCTTCTTGGAAGGATCCTGAATACTGTTTATTTAAATTCACCTGTCGTCAAGTTGTTAAGTCAACTTGTGCCAGGGCATGCATTGCGGGACAAATTAAATAAGCTAACCTTAAAAGTAAATCGCTTCGATCAGAGACCTAGCTTCTTCTCGCCACAAAATTTTAAAAACATTTCAGACATGCATGTTTGTCTTCATTTCTATGCAGCCCACATGTTGGTGATCGCGGAGAGTTTGACTTCAAATCTTGGGTGAGCTGGATCCATGTGACGACTCCCCATCCCGACGGTCTACTCTTCCTCCCATTGCAGCAACTGCATCATGCATTTTACTTTAGTTTGGCACTTCCCATGTACTATACGCATGGATATCTTGACCTGCTGTTTCTGTGATTCACTCCCATGGTCTTATCTCACTGATAGATAGCAGCCGCGTTTACCACGCTGATAGGACACATGGATTATTAAGCTGACACATTCATCAGCATGCACAAGAGGATAAACAATTCAAACAAATAATGTGCACGCCTACGGCTACGGCCTACATGCCGTTTGGAACCATTCGCTCCGGTGGTCGACGACACCCGGTTTGAGAGTTCCAGCAAAACAAACACTTTGTAGGAAAGGACAAGAAAGCAAATGTTTACTCCAAGATATATAATTCATCTATTATTCTGCTTTCTAAAAATTAAATATTTTCCACCTTAATTTGTCATTATAACCCCAAATCTATATCTGAATTACCAATCTCTGTCATTATGAAAGATAATCTAAAGTAATCTTCAAAGATTCATCTAAATTTATTGTTCAATTTACATCTAAATTAGCCACGTCCAACATTATTTTATAAAGAGAGAGCAAAGATAAAAAAATTCATTAGCTGTTGCCTCAAATCTATCCATAATTTCCTAAAAATTATCTCTCCTAAAATTTGTTGCCCTGCAGTGCTAGAAAGGTTTGATGGGCTATAGTAAAATAAAAGGACATGTATGCATTTTCATGCTGCACCTAGTGGTTAGAATTTACTAATAACTAGCCTATTAACCCGTGCTCCCGCACGGGCTAGTTAGAATTAATATAAAAGGAAGACTTATAGCTAATAATTATAATTATCTATCTCATACTCTCTTTCATCTATTAAATATTTTAACACAATACTTTAAAAGATACATATTTATCATTATCTGGTGCAATAGGTTTATTTAGTAACAATTTCTTTTTACTTTGCAACACATCTCTATATGTGTTTAATAGTAGTTAATTGAACTCTTTGTTTGAACTATGTGAACAACATGGAAATTGGTATTCTTATCTCTTTCCCTATACATGAATACATAGTGACATACATCATGAGTACTATTTTTATATAAACAATAACATACATAATATATTAATAATGATATAAATAGTAATTTAGCATTTAATATTATTGCACTTTAATATTTTGTTATAATTATATAATTTAGATTCATATTTATAGGTTACTTAACTTTTAATAATGATATAATTGGACTTATATGCAAATTTAAGGGGTTATTTGCATTATTCTTATAATGGTATAGGTGGGTAATTTACATGAAGATTAAGGAGATTACTTTAGATTATTTTTAATAATGACAGAGGTGGGTAATTTTCATACATTTTGAGGGGGTTAATTTAGATTATAATTTATAATGATAGAGATGAGTAATTTAGATACATGTTTAGGGGGTTACTTTAGATTATATTTATAATGGCAGAGGTGGGTAATTTAGATCCATGTTTAGAGGGTTACTTTAGATTTATATTTATAATGGCAGAGGTGGGTAATTTAGATCCATATTTAGGGGGTTACTTTAAATTATATTTTATAATGGCAGGGGTGGGTAATTTAGTGTAAAAGATAACAAATCCAATGGCTACTATAATTAGATTTGTCGGATTGATGACTAGATATTTTTGATTTTTGTGAAAATTTCTAGAATTTCTCTAATTTTTTAGAATGTCCACTTAGGATTCTAGGTGACTTCACGTGGAGGCTTCAAAGGAGTCTCCAATTAGTAATAGTAAGATATCAATGTTCTTCATCCAAGTATGCAAGACAAGTTACCTTTCCTCTTGAAGGAACATGCATGCATGTATCCCAGATGGTCTATGCATATATGACCAAGCGATCGATGATGTAACAATCTTTTGGAGTTTGAGCTAGCTGTGACAAGTAAGTATTCAAATTTTCTTATGCAAGATATAAGCAAAGGTAGCATATATACCCATGTGTACGGACAAGGACATACCTCGCTCCTTGTTATTATTTTGTGTCGTGCAATCACATCCGTACTGATCGTACTAACTGCCACAGATCCTAAGAGCGCTTGTTGATCACATGTCCAAGGTGCAACGTAGGCAAGCTAACAATATAATCTAGAGCTGCTATCGTATTTGTATTGTCGCTGCATGATGATTGAGGACCAATGGTGGTCAACTCTAAATGATAAGTGATTGACAACGTCGTGTGAATTTGATGTCTCTTGGCTCATGATGTGCAGGCACAAGATGCGATGTGACGGTCAACAAATGCGGTGAAGGTCAAGCGAAAGGTTCATGCCGATGAACCAAGGGCGGTGAAGGATGAACGCGAGTAGGCTTGGACCGAGGGACCGGAGGAGTCCAGGCGGAGTCACAGGCGATCCGCGTGATGCACTGAAGAGCAAGAGTACATCGACGGATGGACACGGCTTCGGCCAAGTCGAGCGGGAAGGCGATGACAAGCCAAGTAGGCGGCCCGTGCGGCGGGAGCGTGAAAGATTTGAAGGCGACAAGGCTCGGTGGGAGGTCGGACACGCGTCATCATCAAGGCGGTCGCGTGGCGGCCAAGAGGATATGGACGATTTGGGTGGTTTGGGCCTCAAAACCACCATGCGGGCAAGTTTCCTGGTTTGGGCCTCAAAACCGGGGGGCATTCGGTGCGGCCAGATTGCTGGAGTGGAGGACACAGGGCGCCATCGTGAAGCTTGCATCGAGACGAAGCAAAGTCGTGAAGGTGGCATGTTCGTCCGATAGATCTACAAAAAGTTGGACCGTTTTGCCTCTGCGCGGGCATGTATCGTAGTTATTAGGGTAAGGGTATTTTCGTCATTCGGCTAGGACCATTAATAGATGGGCATGGCTAGTTGCCATCCCAACCCTTTGAAACCCTTGTCCATTTACTCTTTATTTTCCCTAATTTTTGGATTAGTGTTTGTACCAAAATCTTCATGGAAATGGAGACCCCTCCTTGTGTCCTCCGAGATTGAAGATTTGAGTACATGTGTTGAAGTTCCTGCATTTTTTTTTGTGATTTTTGGGTAATTTTAGGGTGATATTTTGTTCATCGCTTTTGAATGCGATTTGGTTCGAATTTCTTGGTGGGATTTGGTGCTGGGACATGTGCAAACTCATCTAGGGTGACCCCCCCACTGAATCCATGCATGAGCACCATGAATCTTAAGTTTTCCTGAAATCTTTCCTCTCTAGTGTTCTTGAAAGAATTTGCAAAATTCATGGTGAAGTCTTGATCTTTTTGAGGAGATCTTTTGGGCAAAGACTCACTACATCTGGGCGAAGCTATGGTCCAAATTTCACGTGATTTGGACATCGTTTGATCAAATTTCCTTTTTCTGATCTTTGACCCGCGCCGGAAAAGTCGGAAGTTCCGGATTTCGAAATCCGCAGGTTCCAGTTTTCTTTTTGAAGTGTTTACTTTTGAAGAGAATTCTAGTGGAGAAGGTTCAGTATGTTGCCTTCAGTCTATGGTTCAAGTTTCATAATTTTTGGAGCTTGTTTGATCAAGTTTTGCTATTTTTCTTGACGAGACTGCTAGCTGCCTGATCAACCCAGAAGTTTCGGTTTTCTTTTGAGAGGTGCTGATTTCTCATCCCGACTTGTCGCGTTTACTTTCACTTTCTGAAGTTTCCTAGTGTTGTCCTAGGTCCAATAGCATCTCAAATGGCTATGTGGGCTTGACAATTCTAGAAGAGAGGTACGTTAGGTGAATTTGGGGCATAGACCTTGTTCTCATCGGAAAATTTTTAAAAGCTCTCATTCACCCCCCTCTAGTCGCCAGTTTCGGTGGCACAACTTGTATTGCTGAGATCCACGACTTTGTTCTCTTCCAGGGGTATGCTGGCTCAGTATATTGCGCATCGTCATGCAGGTGACAGTAGATTTGATCTGCTGTTAATTTTAATTTTATTTTTTTCTCCCTGGGAACGTACAAGTAACAATCTCTTGTTGCTTTGGAGTTATCTGCGGGTTATTACGCAGGGGATTTGGAAAGCCGCTGGATCTCCCGGTAATAAGTTGTTAGTTTGACTTGGCAGTGAGAGCGACACCTCATGATGCATACATGGCTTCTAGATTGGAACGTCCTTGCAAGCATCATGTCAAAGGTTGAGGAACAACCATGCGTAGTACTTGAACTGCCCAACGTCGTCTTCCAAATTGTTGGCATATAGTGACTCGAGTAGTCCCTTTCGATCGGTGCTTAGAGGACGACGACCGGACTCTGTTGAGATCGTTTTACATGAATGTTCTGAATCCAGCCTTGATCAATTTGCTCTCTTGGCTGGTTGTTCTGTTTCATGCACGCTTGACAAGTACACACACGTGGGCTGCGCACGGTAACGTCTAGATCAGAGGAAAGAACGAAGTAGTAGTGTCTTGTGGTCATAATAAGCCTGCTTGTATGTTGGCAGATGAACAAAGTCTTACACATCACATGCATGTGTTGCCTTGCACACAGTGTATGATGCAAGAGTGCCGTGCGTAGCAGATACATACCAACTACGCTACTGTTGGTTAACGCCAGTATGGGGGTGAAGGTTGACTCTCCGCACAAACCCTTGCAACTCTAAATAAAGTCAGAAGAGAAGACTAACTATATAGCTAGAGAAATCCATGCTGAACTGAGGCACATGCATGAACAGAGATCGAGTAGTCTGACATATATAGTTGCCCGGCCGGGCGGCGGCGGACCATGTCGGAGATCGATCGCTGCCGGCCGCCACCGTCGATCGTGTTCATCCGGCGCCGCTCTATGCAGATGCAGCTGGTTTTCTCGATCGTTCATCGATGTCGCTGTACGTACGTGTAAGCAGACTTGTCAGAGGAGAGATCGATTTGCTCGCATTGCTATGGATGCATGTATGTATGTGCAATGTTTTTAAGTCATCCGGCTAATCGCGATTAGTCACGACTAATAATCGAGCTTATCGGTCCGCCGGCACCGATAATACCCACCAAGGCAACTACCTCCATTAGAAGTGTAGTCATTCGACTAATCGTCAACTGATCACAGTTAGTCGTCACAATTAGTCATCCGATTAGCATGAGGACGACTAGTTTATAACATGATCTGGACCATCAGTGATACTTTTGGCTTTTTGGGCTGGTAATTTGGTGGCCCATGGCCATTAGGTTCTAGGTACATAAGGGTCATCTATCATTCTATCTTACTTTTGTTTTAGCTCTAATCTAGTCATCTAGTGCTCTTTTAGTCTACTTCACAAATTAAAACTCACAAATTACTAAGTTAGTAACATCTGAACGAGAAATATACAGGACGACTAGTATATCAGTTCTGGAATATAGAGGACGGCCAAAAAATGACTATACCAACTAGGCTCGACTAATCAGGCTGATCGACGACTAATTATGATTAATCATCTTATCGGTACCTTTAGGACTAGACACGATTCTACCGTCTGAAAACATTGTGTACGTGTGTGTACGCTCGCTAGATTCGATTCCTCGTATAGGATCGGATCATCGAACGGTCAAGATATGTTAAACTAAGAGCACCCGGCACACCGAGATCACGAAAGTCGATCGCGCGTGACGTACGTGCTGTGGCGATCGGTCCACCAGATGTGTGCAAGCAGCCGCCAGGCCGTGTACATTATCTTATCTATTCGTTCATCCCGGCCGGCCGTAGTGTAATACTTGACTCTAGCTAGTGTGTCCACAATATCTTGATTTATTTCTTGATGCAAATTTTTTTCACTCGATGACGCATGTACGTGGCTTGTCCAATCCGATCGAGACCGGCCGGCCGTTTCCGTGAGCCAGCAGCGCACACAAGAACATGTGTACGTACGCCGTACCTGTTGAAAAGCTAATAACAACTTTAAAATTTCGCCATTTTAATTAACTAGCCATGGATTTGAATGGAGATGCATGCATGGGGTTTGTTTTGCCGTACGTGCAGTGGGTGGAAATGTCAAATGTGACGCATAGCGTATTCTAAAGATTCTTTCAGAAAATAAACTGGGTTCAATTTTACTAGCACCGCTAGAAATACTAGCTCTAGCTCTACTACCGGGCATTTGGCCTAGTTAGTAACGACCAGGCTGACCGGTACCGCATGGCCGGTACTAACTGGAGGGGCCGTTTAGTATAGATCGCAGCGACCGGTACTAAACACGTCACCCGGAAAAAACAAAAGAAATACTACGAATCCTGAGGAGGCCCGCATAGAGACAGTCACAAATCACGCGATTTTTTACGCATAAATGCAGGTGGGTGACCGTGAGGATTCGAATGTTCTCAATCCAGCCTTGATAAATTTGCCTGACCTCCAACTTCACGTGTAGCCTCCTTACCATCCGACCTATGCATCACATGTGATTGGATGGGAGATGCATTCGTTTTGAGATAACCCGTGGAGAGCCATTTAGTACCGGGCCAAAGATACCGACCGGTACTAAAATGCGACATTTAGTACCGGCCGGTGTAATTGACCAGTACTAAATGGCCGTGTCATTTTAGTACCGGTCTAAAACACTAGTCGGTACTAAAATTTAACATTTAGTACCGGCCGCCGGCCGATGACTTGACCCGTTACTAAAATGGCTTGGGGGACATTCAAATTTGGTTCCGGTACTAAAATAGTTCCGAAGCAATATTAGTACCAGACCAAAATATGTCCGGTACTAACGTGCGGGATGAATGCTCATTTTTCTAGTGGTGTAGTATTAATCATTGGATGGAGGCTTATTTTGAAGCCTCCACATTAATCCTTACTAGCCTAACAACCCGTGCTCCCGCGCGGGCTAATTAGAATTGATATAAAAGTAAGATTTATAGCTAATAATTATAATTATCTATCTCATACTCTCTTTCATCTATTAAATATTCTAACACAATACTCTAAAAGATATATATCTATCATTATTTGGTTGCATTAGGTTTATTTACTTCGCATCACACCTCCATATGTTTAATATTTATTTAATTGAACCATTTGTTTGAATTATGTGAACAACATGAAAATTGCTATTCTTATCTCTTTCCTCGTACATGAATACATGATGACACACATTATGAGTAGTATTTTTATATAAATGATGCAATAAATAATATATTAATAATAATAGAAATAGTAATTTAGAATTTTATATTGGGACACTTTAATATTTTTATTATAATTATATAATTTACATTCAGATTTATGGGTTACTTTAACATTTAATAATAATATAATTGGACTTATATGCATATTTGGGGGGTTATTTGCATTATTCTTATAATAGCATAGGTGGGTAACTTACATGAAGATTAGGAAATTACTTTAGATTATTTTTTATATAGGCAGATGTGGGTAATTTAGATACATGTTTAGAGTGTTACTTTAAATTATATTTTATAATAGCGGAGGTGGGTAATTTAGATACATGTTTAGAGGATTACTTTCGTCTATTTTTATAGTGGCAGAGGTGGGTAATTTAATGGAAAAGATAACAGATTCAATGACTACTATAATTAGATTTATCGAATTAATGGTTAGATGTTTCTTATTTTTGTGAGAATTTCTAGGATTTTTCTAACTTTTTAGAGTGTCCACTTAGGATTTTAGGTAGTTTCACGTTGAGGCTTCAAAAGGGTCTCCAATTAGTAATAGTAAGATAAGAAATGTAAGTAAAATAATAAATTCCTAAAAATTCTAAAAGAAACATCCGACCGCTGGTTGTGCAGATTCCTAAAGTTGATGACAACAATAGACATTGCAACTATTTTCAGGGCTATTTCGACAAGTAATTTTTTAGGCAACCAATAATATCATCCATAGTTGTGGGATAATTAAGCATTTTTTATTCACTGTTGGAAGACTATTGCTGTAGTAAAATTGTGCTTACGTGATATTGTTATGTATTTTGTTAATTTGATGGGCACAGTCATTAGAAATTCATTATGCCTTTAATTTCCAACAATTATCACCGAAGAAGAAACTTTGCTTACAAAGGCTTTGCGGATTATAATTGAAAACTAAATCGATCGATAAGAGATATAGCTTTTGCAGGAAAATTTGGAGTAATCATCAAAACCAAACTAGCAACCTACCTTGCGTATGGTTTCATGATTTGCTTTCATTTCTACGCTCACATGTGGCATATTCACACCCCCCTTCTAAATTTCCTGGCTGATTACAGAATTTGACTTGAGATCTAGACAGATGAGCTGGCGTCCACAGTCCATATCTAGATCTTTCTTCCTTCCATTGTCAAAGCGCAATACGTGTTAATTTACGAATACTCTAATAGCGTTGAATTGTTAAAAGTGTAGAAACTGCACCCATCTTCTTGCTCATGCATTTGACTTTGGCTTTTGACATGTACGGATATGTACATGTATGTCATGGTTTCCTTTTTTTTCCCCCTTATGGCTCTTATTGATGGGCTTACCTCAACGATAGATAACAACTGCGATCGCAACAGCTGATAAGACAGATGGGCTATTGGTGCTGACATGTTATCAGCAGACACTGCAAGATAAAAAAAAAAGATGGCCTGGAGACAAGTAAACAAGTAACGTGGACAGCTACATGCCGTTTTGAAGCTAACGCCGGTCGAGGCACATTCGGTTTAAGATTTCGTGCAAGCAAACAGTTTGGAGCAAAAACCTAAATTATGCTAGATTTCCATTTTGACAAATTGTATTGTTCCAATTTCTTTGTATCATGTGCATACTAATATCCGTATTTCTTATCGGAGGTTGGACGACTAAAGAGGTACCGCGGCACAAGGAATCGAAGTGGCATTTCTAAGAGAACCAGGAAGGGAGCATGAATGGCAGAGATTGTGTGTGTATACTCGCTTGTATCTACTCTCTGCATCAGTATACCATCATGCGTATATCCACATACTCATTTATCACTTTGAGTTTATTTATATACTAATTCTAAGATATTTTAAAGGGATATGAAAATTTTCAAAACCATCCCTATTTTTTAAATATATTATAATTATACTTTAGCAGTAGTATATAAAAATTGGTATGTCTACATACTCATAGTCATATAACTAAAGTATATATCATCATAAATGGTCTAGTATGATCACATACTTTACGTACATAACCTTCGTTGAGTCAGATTTGCTTTACAGCATGAGATACACACGTAGAAGTAGATACACATACGTGTAGAATAAATTTATATATATATACAACCTACATGCATTTGGTGTGGTCGCACATTGCGTCTCGGGCAAGGTGCGTACGGACAAGAGCATGCCTCCATTTTACGTCCGTACTGACCGTACTAACACCTACCCTGCTTGTATCCCTGTCCGTTGGTCAGATGTCCAGGTGCATCATACGACCGACCGATCTGGAGCTGTCGTTGTCGTATTGTCTTTCCTTTACTTTTCTTACCGGGATTCATGACCTTGACCTATTTAGTTTGCCGTCAAAATTTTTACGCATCAATATTTGAACACATGTACGATATATTAAATATAGTCGGAAAATAAATTGCATTACATAAATGGACTGTAAATCGCGAAATAAATCTAATGAACCTAATTAGATCGTAATTAGATAATAAATTGCTACAATATTGATACAGTAAACATATGTTGATGACGGACTAATTAGGCTCGTTAGATTCGTCTCGCGATTTACGGACGAAATCTGCCATTAATTTTTTAATTAGTCTATGTTTAATATTCCAAATGTGAAAAGATTCTATTTAAAAATTTTACATGAGGAACTAAACAAGAGGTTTGTTTCGTTCTATGTGTGCGGCTGGGTTAATTTTAATTATCTGTAATCTCTCATGGTAGAATTGGTCTACCAATAATGACATGATCTTGCTGATTCTTGCTGTCATCCTCCTCATTTTTTTTTCCTCGGAGCAGGTGACTAGCTAGGTGACAATACGTATCATGCATGCTTTTGGAGTTACATATCTGCAGGTTGCGTGTAGTGCATTGGAAAGTCGGATCTTCCCATAAGTTTGCCTTGGCATGGCGATAGTGATACTTCAATCGTCGTTTAGCTTTCGGAATTCTAAAGTCATGCATGCAAGGATCAAGGAACAGTGCTTACTTGAACACTCAGCGTCTTCCACAAAACCAGAAAACCTCAGTAGGTTAGGTCTCTCTGATAGATGAGGCAATTGATGGAATCTTAATTAGAGCGATATATAACGGTAATTTTAATTTCTTACTTTTTTTGTCATGCTGGGATAATATATATACTGTATAGCTTTATTGTGGTCAGCATCTTTTTCCCCAATAAACACACACATGAGAGTTGCACACATCCCACACCACATACTTGGGGGAAAGAAGTAGTGTCTTCGATCGTCTTTCGTACGCAAATTATTCGCAATGTCGTATGTATAGGCAAATGAACTGATGAGAGAGACCTAACGTATCTGAGAAGTACCCGCTCTAAATTGTAGATCGTTTTGGAAAATCTAGATGCATAAATTTTACTATGTATCTAGACGTAATGTTTATCTAGATGCGTAGCAAAAATTATGCATCTAGATTTGCCAAAACGATTTACAATTTAAAATGCAGGGAGTACGTAGCAGATATGTAGCTGTGTTTGACACATAAAGAAGGCATCTACATCTAGGAGGTGACTGCTCATTCCAAAGTCAGAAGAGAGCTTGCTAGGGACGTCTCAAGAAGACAAGTTGATCGAGAGCTATTAGCTAGGACTGGTACGTAGCATATATACATAATTATTAAAACTGAATGTCAAGATACTGATCAATACATATTCAGCACAACACTGAACACTATGCACCCACGAAGTCAGTTCTCACTTCTGACCGGCCGGTGCAAACGAAGCATTTTAGCTGGCGATTTTGTCGGTCAATATCCTGTTAGGCGCTGTTTAGTTACCGAAAATTTTCTAGGACTACAGTAAGTTCGAACATTTGATCACTAATTAATAGTAATAGATGTGCATAATTAATAAAACTCATTCCATAATCCCCGGGTGAAATTGGGAGACGAATATTTTAACCCTATTTGGACCATAATTGGACAATATCGTGCTACATTAAACAAGCTCTAATGATGGATTAATTAGACTTAATAAATTTGTCTCACGATTTCCCGTCCATCCATATAATTAATTTTATAATTAATCTATATTTATTACTCGTCGTGTTGAAAAAGTTGCAATCTTTTTTTGATTTTTGGCAACTGAAAGGCCCTATCCTGTCGCTGCCAGCGGCCGAGGTACTAGCCCTGCCGAGCCTGCGCCATAGGGCGATGCGTCCTTTAAAATTCCAGCTCTGTTTGGCCGCGTACAGAGTCAAATCTCGATCACAGCCAGCTGCCCCGAAGTAAACGATCGCAGCGCAAGCAACTCATTTGCTGCCGAACCATAGGGAGATGCAGACTAATCAAGTTCTCGAATGATAACTTGGCGTTAAGTAATGGCGCAAGCTGCAGTTTTTTTTTTTTTAACTCGGAAACCACGTGGAGGCGGCAGCGAATCGATGTAGCAGCCGCCACGCTCGCTAGCCTATAAAAGGTTGTGAGCCATGAGCACGGGACTGCAGGCTACTACATGTAGAGAACAGGCAAGAGTAGTGCAGAATTAAGGAAGGACATTGCAAGGGCAGTCGCTCCTGAATAATCGTCGAGATGGTTCTCGCCGCCGAGAGGGACGACGACCGCCGGCTGGAGGTTGCCGACGTCGAGAGCGGCCTCGACGCTGCGTCGCTGCCGTCCTCCGCCGTCGACCGGCAGGACTCGCTGTTCCGGGAGGCGGTGAGGGGCGGTCACGGCCATGCCGGCGCAGCAGGCCACTCCGAACAGGTTCGTTCGTTTGTCTGACGAAGTTCGTTTACTCATGCGATGGACAATGGAGGTAGCGGCTTGACACGTTGCTCTGCCGTGTCTGCAGGATAGCTGGTGGAGGACGCTGCGGCTGGCGTTCCAGTGCGTGGGCATCCTGTACGGCGACGTCGGGACGTCGCCGCTGTACGTCTACTCGACCACCTTCGACCACGGCGTTGGCCACCCTGACGACGTCCTCGGGGTGCTCTCCCTCATCATCTACAGCTTCATGCTCTTCACCGTCATCAAGATCGTCTTCGTCGCCCTCCACGCCAACGACGACGGGGATGGTCAGTGCTTCCTTCCACACACTCATGCATTAATCTTCCCCAGGCAAATATAGAAGTTCCATGGAAAAAGGATCGCAAATATATAACGAGATGGATTGGTTGTTCCACAGGAGGAACATTTGCACTCTACTCTTTGATTTCGAGGTACGCCAAGGTCAGTCTGATCCCTAACCATCAGGCCGAGGACGAACTGGTCTCCAGTTACAGCAAACACGGGAAGCCGTCGGCCACGCTGAGGAGAGCAAATTGGCTGAAGAATTTGCTCGAGACAAGCAAGTCAGCGAAGATTTCGCTCTTCCTTCTTACCATACTTGCGATTGCCATGGTCATCAGTGACGCTGTTCTAACCCCTCCTATTTCAGGTATACTTCATCGTCATTTTTTTTTCTGAGATCACAGTCAAAATCTGTGGAGGTTTTAACAATGCGAACTGATCCTTGTTTGTCCTAAAAAAATGTTTCAGTACTGTCAGCTGTAAGTGGGTTGAAGGAAAAGGTGCCTGATTTGACAACAGGTAATAAGAAGAAAACATGTATGCATGTTTACGCATCAGAACGCGTAGAGAACATTTTCTTTTCTGAAAGAAACGGGTAGAGATAATCATGCTAACTACTTTCCTGAAATTTACTATCCTTGAAAATCATGACTTAAGCTTAGAACACATTAACTGTAGCTAATCAGTTAAAAAAATACTGACTTGGTCAATGAGCTATATGATCAACTAATGCAAAACGTTTTTTTCTTAATTTCACACAGATCAAATAGTATGGATCACCGTAGCAATTTTGGTAGTTCTGTTCGCCATCCAGCGCTTCGGAACCGACAAAGTCGGCTACTCGTTCGCACCGATCATCCTGCTGTGGTTGCTTCTGATTGGAGGAGTCGGGCTGTATAACCTGATCAAATATGATGTCGGCGTCTTGAGGTCGTTCAACCCAAAATACATCATTGACTATTTCAGGAGAAACAAGAAGGAAGGATGGGTTTCGCTTGGTGACATCCTCCTTGTTTTCACAGGTTGGCACGATTATAATTAACCAAGCAAGCCATATCACTCAGAATATTTTGAAAATCTAATTAGCTAGTATTAGGGAAGATCTTCTTTTTTATGCCACTCTGAAAAATATATTCTCCACATATATGACGTACTAACATATATGGTATCATTTACTCTTTACAGGAACAGAAGCTCTATTTGCTAATCTGGGATACTTCAGCATTAGATCCATTCAGGTATGTGGTAGACAATCAACATGTCCTCGTTATGTCTTAGTAGGCACATTATGATCGTACTGAACAACATTACTTTTGGAACTTACTTTTCAGTTGAGCTTTAGCTTTGGGTTACTGCCGTCTGTATTGCTCACTTACATCGGGCAAGCAGCTTACTTAAGGAAGCATCCGGAACATTTTGCTGATATTTTCTATAGATCAGTTCCAAGTAAGCATATACTTTGAATACCACATCTTTCATTTCATTATGAACAACTGTTCTCAAAATTAATGAGTTGTATGTGCTCTTCGTTGCTGTCAATTCAGGCACTCTATTTTGGCCGACATTCATCTTGGCGATCGCGGCATCCATCATAGGAAGCCAAGCAATGATCTCATGTGCCTTCGCAACAGTTTCACACTTACAGACACTCAGTTGCTTCCCGAGGGTCAGGATACTGCACACGTCGAAGCGGTTTCACGGGCAACTGTATGTTCCTGAAGTCAACTTACTGCTGTGCGTAGCAGCTTGTCTCGTGACCGTCAGTTTCAAGACGACGACCATTATCGGAAAAGCCCATGGTAAGAACAGTGTGGTACAAACATTAACAAAACACTTACCACTACTGTAAAAAGCATCATCTCTAACCATGTGTTGTCTTCGTGATCGATGCGAGCAGAAATCTGCGTCATCCTTGTGATGATCATCACGACACTGCTGATGACAATCGTGATGCTGTTGGTCTGGAGAATCAGTATCTGGTGGATCGCACTCTTCTTCATCATCTACATTCCGATAGAGTCCATGTACCTATCATCGGTGCTATACAAGTTTACCCATGGACCATACGTCCCGGTGGCGATGTCGGCAGTCCTGATGGTGGTGATGATTGTTTGGCATTATGTCCACGCCAAGCGGTACAAATACGAGCTGAAGCACACCCTGTCCCCTAAAAAGGCTCAAGAACTGCTCGAGCACCATGACCTGAAGAGGGTCTCCGGAGTTGGTCTATTCTACACCGAGCTGGTGCAAGGCATCCCACCTATCTTCCCTCACCTCATCGAGAAGATCCCGACCATTCACTCGGTCCTCGTCTTCGTCTCCATCAAGCACTTGCATGTTCCCCATGTCGACGCCTCGGAGCGCTTCCTCTTCCGGCAAGTAGAGCCCAGGGAGTACAAGGTGTTCCGGTGCGTGGCACGGTACGGGTACCGGGACTCCCTTGATCAGGAGGCCAAAGGCTTCGTCCATGCCCTTGTTGAGTCTCTCCAATACTACATACGAGATGCCAGACTCTACTCTGCAGATGAGATGCAGAATGTTAGCTATCCGATCTCTCGCGACCAGAGCTTATCTCGGGAGAAGCCTTCGGGACGGCATGCCGTCTACGCTGAGGAGATGATCACGCCAATCCAGTCCTTCTCCGAGCTCACAACACTGTCAAATGGTCTGAGCATCCGTCTACCACAGTTTCAGGTAATGACAGACTGCTTTAGCTGAGTTTTTGTGTGTTTTACTGTAGAATTGTAAAACTGATGCTAGTTGATGAGCAGGCATCGAAGATGAACATCGTCGAGTTAGCGAAGATTGAGGAGGAACAGAAGTTCATCCAAAGAGAGACAGAGAAAGGTGTGGTGTACATCCTTGGGGAGACGCAGGTGGTGGCAAGGCCTCAGTCCTCGCTCCTTAAGAAGATAGTCGTCAACTACATATACTCCTTCCTAAGGAAGAACTTCGTGCAGGGAGAGAAAATGCTGTCGATTCCCCATGGCAAGCTACTGAAAGTTGGGATCTCGTACGAGATTTAGGTGAACGACTTTCCGGTTAGTTTGATGGTTTATTTGTATGCTAAACTGTCAAAAAACTGTCAAAAGGTTGGGAAAGAAGCAGCCATCTGCATATACTTGTGCATGCAGGGATGATCTCTGTAAGATAGTTGTCCGATCATGTAACGTGTAGAAGAGTCAACATGATGCAGTGATGCTGCACATGGACCAATCTGGTTCTCGTGTGACTAGCATTCGTGTGCTCTAAAAAACTGTATTTTTTAGCATCATATATGTACGTTTTTTAGTACTTTTTACGTGTATATTTGGAAGTTGTTCTCTTCTATTTGGACCATGCAAACTTTATGATGAAGTCAAAGTTGGGCACAAAATAGTGGAATCCGGGTGGGATGCCGAATCAGGCCCACAACTGCACCGGGTTGTTTTTTTTTCCTGTTCCCGATCTGCATTGTGTTCTGCATATATGGTTTTGCTATTGGGCTTTGCCTTTGATCGTGGCCTAAGAAGGGGGTTGAATTGGGACTTTTTCAATTTCTATCAAATCCTTAACCTACTATAACTAGTGTAGCCCAAACCTAGAGTTCAAAGCCTATTAACTAAGCACAATATCAAGAGCATCCTAGGTAGGTAAACACACTAACATGATCATAATGTCCTAGTTGAGATCACACTAACAAGAGTACAAAGCCTAGTCAAAAGAGCATACTAACAAGATCATGTTCTAGGCAACCAAGCAATCAAAGCATGAGTAAATTGAACTTAAAAACAATGCTTGGAAGTAATGAGAAAGCACACGAGACAACCGGATTTTTTCCCGTGGTGTCGAGGAGTTGACGCTCCCCTCCTAATCCACGTTGGAGCACCCACAAAGGGTATGACTCACGCAAGTGCTTCACAGAATGCTTCTTCTCCATCTCCGGAACGGCGAGTTTCACACCGTGTACAATCTTCATTTCTTGGGGCTCCCACAAACTCTAAGAGCTCACCAAGAGCCAACAATCACCAAGACCGTCTAAGTGCCGTCAAACACGAAGAGTAACAAGCTCCTAAGCCCTCACTTGACCTACACACAACTGGCCATAAACTCAAGCACACTTGCTACTCCAAAGAAATGGTTTTTTCTTGATTGGATCAACTCTCAAAGCTCTTCTTCTCATGGATTCTAGTGTTTCTCTTCAGCTCTGGGGTGGCCTTAGATTTTCAGGATGGCAACACTATAACACATATCACCTTCTTTGACGAATAGCTTGTGACATCGGAGCAATTCATCATTAGGGTAGTGTGTTTTGTGACATTCTATATTGGCAGTGGTTATAGTAAAAATAGGAACAAAATAGCAAGCAACAAGATTCGAACATGTAACTTCTTGTTGCGAATAAAATAAAGGTTGAACCAGTCAGCTTGCAGTCCTTTACAAATAGTATAGGCAATTTATTTATTTTACATATATTGCTATAGGATTAGTAAATCACGGGACGGAGGGCTGTTTTCCTCCCGTGCCCTTCGCTCAGTCCCTGTCCCCGCCGACCCTCTCCCTGCGCCGCCGCCTCCTCGCTCCGGCGAGGCCCGGTGGCCGTCGCCCTCCACCTCCCTCCGCACCCACTGCCTGCTATCCCCTCCCTGACCAAGGATCTGCACCGCCCCCCCTGAATGGCGCCACCCCTGCCGTCGCGCCCCGGATCCGCACCGCCCCCCCCCCCCCCCCCCCCCCCCCCCCCCCCCCGGCGACCGGAACTGCGGCTCCGTCCCTGCCCTCCCCCCGACAGGAGCAGCACCGCCGCAATCAGGACCTGTAAGTATCCCTCCCTCTCTTGCTATTAGATTCAAGTAGTGGATGATGATTCTCTAGTGGAGGAAATGCCATTTTGCTCGATGGATGATTATGCATGTTTTGCTACATAGATGGATTGTTGTAGGTTACTGCCTAATGGTATATGCATAGGATTTATTTTTGAGGTACTGGTAGTTGCTTGTACATTTTTTTGGAATAACAGCCCCTGTATTTTAAGATGGAAAGTCGACAAAGATTGTGGCAAAATGGGATTCATTTGCCACCAAGGTGTTCAATAGAAGCTAGGGTTTACTGGTTCAGTGGTTAACTGGGGGGGAATAGATGCTAGGTTATGGATATGGTTATTCCTGCAATTAGTATTTGTCTAATCGAGCATGTCATTAAGCATGTACAGAAATAGCTTTCTCTTTATTTTTTAGGATAGTGTGATTCTGTCCATTTACATGCTGTTCGTGTAAGAGCAATAGTTTATCTCTTTCTAGGAATATTAAAACACTACTTGGTTCTTATTATTTTGGCAACTGTACAAACTACAACATGTTGCTAGCTAGGATCAGTTGCTAGAAAATTCTTTATGTTTATATAAATTCTCAGAAGCTTATCAGAATATAGGTGGAACAAAGGAACACTGTTATCAGTTGCTACAAACTGTTGACTTTATGATGAACTTACTTTTGTTGTGCTTGTATATTCATGTTATCTACAGTACTTGAGGTTGCCGAATATACAATTTATGTGTGGTTCTGCTTTCTATATTGTGATTCTCTTATATAGCATATTGTCTTTTCTACCTCAGAGGATACATGCTTGCAATCAGTGTACTAGTATGTATTCAAATTTGAGTTAGGAACTACTAAATAATATCCCTTTTGCGATTACTATGTCACTTTGCAATGTGACTTTGATTTGGAATTCCTGCAGCTTACCTAGGAATAAAAACTTGTAGCTTTGAAACATGTCCTCTTGATGGATGTTAAAGCATTTATGCACGTTGTCTCTAATTTCTCTATTACGCAATCAAATCAGCTTATATCTTTTAGCTTATAACATGCATAAATAAACTGAAAGATATGATGCACTCTTTGAGAAGATTGACCTCCCTCGAGCAGAAGTGGCCGTCCTCCCTTGAGCAGCAAAGGCCACCTCCTCCTCTTTCCACCAGCAGCGAGTAGCAAGCCACCAGGTACCTGATTAATGCTCTACTCTATTTTACTAGGTGCCTCACGTCTCCCTCCTTTGTGTATTGTATCTGGTTGTTAACCTGCCTTGCGTACATCTAAATTATTTTGCAACAATGCCACAACCTTTTAAACTTATTCTTTGCCATATAGGCAATTTGTCATTGTTTACTGTGTATGTTGTGTTTCCAGCAATAAGATGTTAAATATAGGAGCCATCTTGAATAAGTCTATCATTTGTCATTGTCTACCTTTCCTGCTTGGTACCGTCATATACTAATCTAGTAGGAAAAATCTGATGTTATATTGTCACCTGAAACGCTAAGTACCTTCTGAAGTTTTTTTTATCAAGCGTCCCTTTGCTATGGCAATGACCTTCTGTTCATAGTGTCCCATATTGATTTTTCTATGTACACTTACTACACCTGAGTGGTTGCTAATTGAATCTGTTATAATGCTTCAGATTGAACAACATGATGAGGCTATAGGCTGCAGTGAGGTAACTGTTGAGTTACTAGATGAGGCGATGAACAAGACCGTGAATCAAGTGCTTGTTGGTGGCCCAAAAGTGGGTATAGCAAAAGCGAGGTTTAGGTCGATCCAGAACTGTTCTGGTTACATAGCTGATTAATGCTGATACTCTATGTCGATAATGTATTTTGTTACCATTGATTTGATCAATGTGAATTTGAACATTTTTATTTTGCTACCTGGCATTTGGTCAAGAATATTAACATTTTAACTAGTGCTTTGCGCTATATGGCTGTTAAATGGGCTAAATGTGTGGTCTACATGGGCTATTAAATCGTTACAAATGGGATTGCCACATAGGATCCTAATCATCGCCAGGTCACACAGTGGTGAAGTTTTGTGACGTTTTTATCCTCCGTGGCACTTGTTTAGCCATCCATGCTTAAGATTTTGTGACATTTTTCTGGTTTGATTGTGATGAAAGATGAGCGTCATAACTTAGTGCGGAAAAATATATTTTCGTCACAGAACATCTTTTGCTACGCGTGATAGGTGAGGAACGGATTTTCGTCACGTGAGCGTCACAAAATGAGAAATATGACAAAATTTTAGTTTTTTTGACACAAATAAAACGTCACCTATCAAAGGATTTCTTGTAGGGAAGGCAGCTCAAGTGACCCGGGGTAATATATATATATAGGCTAGAGACCAAGACATAGCCGTTACTATACTTTCCCTGAAAATTCATAAAGCGTCAGTTTAACCGGTGTTATACGTCGGTTCAACCAGTCACTCTGAGCTAGAATAGTAGCTGTTGGACTTCTCACACAATACTGCAGCTGATGTCATAGAGCGTCGGTTAGACCGACACAATGTCGGTTCAACCGGTTCTGAAGAAGTTTTCAGCCCAATGTACTGCCACTAAAAAATATGGTTCTGAGTAGTACTACGGTCAATGCACCGACGCAGTTCAACCATAGTGTTGGTTCAACTTGTGCTGAAGAGAATCTTGAGTGATGACACTGCAATGCACCGAAGACCTTTTAACCTTAGCGTTGGTTTGACCGGTGCTGAAGCTTTTTCTGAGTCAAGATCCTTCTCTTGAAAAGTGGTTCTGAGTAATAGTAGCATCAATGCACCGACCCTTTCTACCATTGCGTCGGTTCAACCGGTGCTTAAGGAGAATTTCCAGTGACTTCCAAACCCTGTTATGAGTAATGACAAGGTCAATGCACCGACGCTCACCGAGTCCTGCGTCGGTTTAACCGGTGCCACTAAGTGATTTTTCCTTTGCACATATGATGCACCGACCAGTTCAATTTCTTTGGCGTCGTTTCAACCGGTCCTATGGAAAATCTTAGTTTCCTTAGCTCTGAACTTGGAGTTGAGTTTTTCTTCGAGTTCTTCTTTCATATATTGCTTTGACTTCTTTGAGCTGTCTAGAACTTAGCTTGAGCAAGTGTGCAAAATTTCTAGGCCAACTCTCACTAGGTCAAGCTACTAACTTAAGATGCCTCCTTAGTAGTACGGTCAACTATTAAAATCTATAAAATCTGGACTAATTCAAGTGTGTTGAGTTGTGATCCAAATTCATCTACACACGTATAAAGGCCGACTTCGGACGTACCAAAGCGGAGGCCCGTCGCCGGAGGCTTGGGTATGCCTTTTAGGGTTTCACCTTGATATATACTTCTTGTAAGCCGCCGTTCGGGATAAGAGAGTTAGATTGTAAATCCCAGGCGTTTGTAACCGCACTCGATATAGTGAAGATTTGCTGGCTGGCGCCCGTGGTTTTTTCCCTTCTTCATTGGAAGGGTTTTCCATGTTAAATCCTCGTGTTCTCTGGTTTGATCTGTGTTTCTTCGTCATTTATTTGTTATCAGTTTATAACAAAGTGCCCTTCATCTTCTTGTGACACTTGACACTAGAAAGATCCTTAATCTTCATATCCAAGTACTTGACACGTATTTCAATAAGAATTGAGGGTCTCCCTTTCATATTTCATATGTGACATATCCATTAAGTAATTATTCCTTCAAAACACACGTTAATCACATATGGTTGTTATTAATCACCGAAATTTACCAAATGCATCTATCGGTCTAGATGGGCTTCAACCTATGTCCTGCCTGTCAGAAAGTCCAGTTCATGCATGAATCTGTGTTTGGCCTGTCTTTTCCAACTCGGGCTGCTCGTGCTGCACTGCTGCCTCTAGTGGCCGGCAAACAAAAGAGGTGTGTATGTTCACGTAAATACCATTTCATCTTGATTTCTTGAGTTCTTTGCATTTGGATATGTTCAAAGACAATTCTACACATATGTCACTGAAGTACAACTTCTCTTTCTTCAAAAAAAGTAGAACTTCTCTTTATGCAACCATGATTTAGCCTCTGATATTGTCGCAAAATGATTTAGCCTCGGATAGTTATTGTCGGTGAAAGTCTCACTTTGTAGGCTATGTCAGTGCGCTAAACGAGATATATTTAAAATTGAAGGGGGGTATAACAAAAAATATTGTTTGTTCATAGAACTAAGTCGGTAGCTAGTATCGGCGTTGTTGCAATTTAAGTGCACAATCAATGAGAGTGTTTGCCAAGCAGATTTCAGCAGATTAAATAATATTTTGTAGAGATAATAAGCCGAAAGAAGCTGAAAGTAGACAACTGCAGTACATGAGAACGCGAGAACTGGAAGCACCCAGCACGGCCCGTCCTGTTCGTTTTTGCCTGGCCACAACTTCGGCTGCTCGGGTTGGCCTTGGCCATAGCTTCATCAACACGTGGATGCCTTGAAGTGGCACGCTACTAGTTGCCATCACCGGCTGGCCTCGTCGGGCCAGCAGCTTTGAGAAGATGTTGATGCTCTGGCAGAGGCATCATTCAGGCATGTCACGTTTGTCGCCTGACAATCATAGAAGCATATATGCAGTAGTGCACGGATCTGCCTTGAGAGCCAGCAGGCAGCAACCAGCTAATTGTGCCAAGTGTATGGTGTAATGTGCAGGAATAGGCAATCAAATCCAATAATTGTGATGTACTACATAAATGGATAATACGACATTTGAGAAGACAGATGTCAAAAACGTATGAACTCTATCTAGATTTTTTTAGAATTTTTGAAAACGTATGAACCCTATTTTCACGCATATGCAAGAGTTTGAGTTCATAAATTCACGCATATGAACCCTTGCATTTCACTGGGTCGGTATATATATAGTGGGAGCTTATTTCATGAAAACCACCTATGCTTTCAAAGATATGAAATTTAGTGTTCGGCTGGCGTTATTACCACCATATAGTATGGTCCCAACTTTATGAGGTCAGGACGTATCTTGCATTATTATGTTATTGCAACGGCTGGAGAATCCACAAATACTGTTGATAAAAAGATATAACTTGAGTCATAAAAATGGAAGTCGTCATTAGTTGACTTGCATTTGTAATGAGTGGTGTAGTATGCAAGTGCATTTAAGCCGGTCACTGCAATGACTTGAATTACTGAAAAGAACATTTAGATTGGTAGACAAAATATCTGTTTTGCATTCCTTGTGAGTGCCTTCATATGTACTTTTTTAAAGGAAAAAAAGCTACTACCATACATTCCCTGTTTTGCACAATCTTACTATTACTAATTGGAGGCTCCTTTGAAGCCTCCACATGAAGCCACCTAGAATCCTAGGTGGACACTCTAAGAAATTAGAGAAATTTTAGAAATTCTCACAAAAATCAGAAATATTTGACCATCAATCCGACAAATCTAATCATAGTAGTCACTGTATCTTTTATCTTTTCCATTAAATTATCCACATTTATCATTATAAAAATAGGCTAAAGTTACCCCCTAAACATGTATCTAAATTACCCACCTCTGCCATTATAAAATATAATCTAAATAACCCCCTAAACATGTATCTAAATTATCCATCTCTACCATTATAAAAAAAACTAAAATAACCCCCTAATCTTCATATTAATTATCCACCTATGCCATTATAAAAATAATGAAATTAACCCCCTAAATTTGCATATAAGTCCAATTATATCATTATTAAAAATTAAAGTAACCCACAAATCTAAATCTAAATTGCATAATTATAATAAAATATTAAAGTGCACCAATATAAAATTCTAAATTACTATTTCTATCATTATTAATATATTATTTATGTTATTATTTATAAAAAATACTACTCATGATGTGTGTCACCATATATTCATGTTTGGGAAAAGAGATAAGAATACCAATTTTCATGTTGTTCACATAGTTCAAACAAAGTGTTCAATTAAATATATATTAAACACATATGGAGGTGTGATGCAAAGTATAAATAAATCTATTGCAACCAGATAATGATAAATATATATGTATATTTTAAAATATTATGTTAGAATATTTAAAAGATGAAAAAGAGTTTGAGATAGATAATTATAATTATTAGCTATAAGTCTTACTTTTATATTAATTCTAACTAGTCCATGCCGGAGCACGGGTTGATAGGGTAGTGTCTAATAACTTAGGTTTCTATAATCATGCTACTAGTCCCCACCGAAATCATGGTACATTCATGTATTAAGTGGGAAAAAGGGAGAAATAGTGAACTTTATGATTATCATTTAGTTAGTAACTTGCTTCTTTTATTTTTATTGTCCAGTTTTTCCTGCTATAATAAGTTATTTCTTGATACACATGTCAAGTTCAGATTTATATTTTGTGGCAGTGATAGAGTGATGTTGTGTTCTTGTTTTTTCAATTTTGTTCAAGAATTGTTTGTGACCACACTACTAAGATCTCTAATAATATGGTATCACTACACCAAAATGGAATTGCCTTGGCGGCCAAAAACCGCCAAGGAAAGTTGCATCCGCCAAGATAATTCCAGTTTGGTGTAGTGGTAGCAGCAAAAGATGTAATAGCATTAGATATCTTTTCAACAAGTACTTACAAATTAATTTGCCTTTTGGCCCCTAGGCATAGATCTACTAGTCGACAAGGTATCTTGAAGTACCTAATATCAGAACGTTTAGATTCACACTGACTTTGCGAGTCAACTCTCTCACACTAAAATAAACTAATCTAAATTGATTTTTTGTCCCTGAATAAGGTCCTGCTATATGCTAGTAGTGTACCTACTTTTCAAAAGCTGCAGGGACTTCCTGCTGGATATGAACCACATATAGTATTTAGTTATTGACAGGGCAACCTAGTTTCTTGAACAAGTCTTAGGGAGGCAAAAAGATATCTGACGCAAGTGCTTTCAAATATAAATTTGATCATGACAATTTGCATACTAATTAAGTTGCATGGTTGATTACTTCGTTCTAACCTGTCGCTTATTACACTATACGGCCTCAGTTATGTTCTGATTGACATAACTGTTTATAAAGATTGTGACTGCTGTATGTGTAATCCGGCCCCTGCAAATAGCTCTCCTGGGTCAGTCTTATTTTGTTATTAACATGTTAAAAACAAGGCGAAGTACTACTGACATATTAGCTGCATGGCTTACAAGTTAAGATATGGGATGTTGAGCAGGTGCTTGACCTTGGCAATTTAAGATAGTGAACCTTTGTTAATCCTTAATACAACAACAACAACATAGCCTTTTATCCCAAGCAAGTTGGGGTAGGCTAGAGATGAAACCCATAAAAAAATAAAGATCACGGATCTTTAGGTACGTGGATGGCGAGTCTCCAAGCGCTCCTATTCAAAGCTACCTCTTTGAAGATATTCCACTCCTTAAGGTCTCTCTTCACCAACTCGTCCCAAGTCAGTTTAGGTCTACCTCTACCTCTCTTTACATTTTCGGCCTGCTGTAGAACCCCACTACGCACCGGCGTCTCAGGGGATCTCCGTTGGATATGTCCAAACCATCTCAATCGATGTTGGGTAAGTTTCTCCTCAATTGGTGCCACCCCGACTCTATCCCGAATAACTTCGTTTCGGACTCTATCCCTTCGTGTGTGCCCGCAAAACCACCGCAACATCCGCATCTCTACTACACTCAGTTTTTGGACATGTCGTCTTTTTGTAGGCCAACATTCAGCACCGTATAACATCGCCGAATGAATTGCTGTCATATAGAACATACCTTTTAACTTTTGTGGCACCCTTCTGTCACATAGGACGCCAGAAGCTTGACGCCACTTCAACCAGGCAGCTGAGATTCTATATCTAACATCTTCATCAATGTCTCCATCCTTTTGAAGCATCGATGCTAAATACCGAAAAGTATCCTTCTGGGCCACCACTTGCCCATCGAGGCTAACATCTCCATCCTCATGCCTAGTCGCGCTGAAATCGCACATCATGTACTCTGTCTTGGTCCTACTGAGTCTGAACCCTTTCGACTCTAACGTGCGTCTCCACAGCTCTAACTTCCTATTAACCCCTTCTCTACTCACGTCCACCAGCACCACATCATCAGCAGAGAGCATAGACCAAGGGATATCATCTTGTATGTCCCTTGTGACCTCATCTATCACCAAGACAAATAAATAAGGACTCAATGCTGACCCCTGATGTAGGCCTATGTTAATAGGAAAGTTAGTGGTTTTACCATCACATGTCCGGACAAACGTCATCGCATCCTTATATATATCCTTGATTAGGGTAATGTACTTAGTTGGAACTTTGTGCTTCTCCAAGGCCCACCACATGACATTTCTCGGTATTTTATCATACGCCTTCTCAAGGTCAATAAAGACCATATGCAAGTCCTTCTTCTGCTCTCTATATCTCTCCATCAATTGTCCGATTAAGAAAATCGCCTCCATAGTCGACCTTCCAGGCATGAACCCAAACTGGTTTTGGGTCACACTTGTCACTCTTCTTAGACGCTGCTCGATAACCCTCTCCCAAAGCTTCATCGTATGGCTCATCAGCTTAATCCCATGGTAGTTAGTACAACTTTGAACATCTCCTTTGTTCTTGAAGATTGGTACTAATATACTTCTTCTCCATTCTTCAGGCATCCTGCTGGACTGAAAAATAAGGTTAAAAAGCTTAGTTAACCATACTATCGCTTTGGCACCTAGGCATCTCCACACCTCAATGGGGATACCATCAGGGCCCATCGCTTTACCCCCCTTCATCCTCTTCAACGCCTCCCCGGTCTCAGCCTCCTGAGTTCTCCTCACAAAGCTACTATTGGTGTCATCAAAAGAGTCATCTAACTCAAGGGTAGGGCCCTCATTCTCCCCATTAAACAACTTATCAAAAACTCTCGCCATCTATCCTTGATCTCCTCATCCTTCACTAGAAGTCGATCTGTCCCATCCTTGATGCATTTGATTTGGTTGATATCTCTTGTCTTCCGCTCGCGGATCCTAGCCATCCTATAGATGTCCTTCTCCCCTTTCTTCGTGGCTAGCCGCTGATATAGGTCATCATACGCTTTACCCTTTGCTACGCTCACAGCTCACTTTACAACCCTTTTCGCTAAATTAAAGCTCTTGATGTTGGCTGCACTCTTATCACTTTATCAATGTGGAGGTGCTTGAAACACTCCTTCTTCTCCTTAATACCCTTTGCACCTCGTCATTCCACCACCAGGTGTCTTTCCCTTCCTGTTTTCCTCCCCTACTCACGCCAAACACCTCTGAGGCCACCTTCCGAACACATGTTGCCATCTTTAGCCACATGTCTTCTGCATATTCTCCTTCCTCCCAAGGCCCCTCATCTAGCATTCTCTCCTTGAACGTTTGCGCCGCTTCCCCTCTAAGCTTCCACCACTTCGTTCTCGCAATCTTGGCGCGTTTATCTCGATGGACACGTACCCAAAAATGAAAGTCCGCCACCACAAGCTTGTGTTGAGGGACCACACACTCCCCGGGTATTACCTTACAATCTAAGCAATCCCGTCTATCCTCCCTCCTAGCAAGGATAAAGTCGATCTGGCTCGAGTGTTGTCCACTATGAAAGATCACAAGATGGGATTCTCTTTTCCTAAAAAGGGTATTCGCTATCAACAAGTCGTAGGCCAATGCGAAGTTCAAAATATCCTCCCCCTCTTGACTCTTGCGACCATACCCAAAGCTCCCGTGCACTCGCTCGAACCCTACATTAGTCGCACCCACATGGCCGTTGAGATCTCCTCCTATGAAGTGTTTCTCGCTGTTAGGAACGGTACTAGCCATGCTATCTAGGTCTTCCCAGAACTGCCTCTTGGTGCTCTCACTGAGACCTAACTGAGGGGCATAGGCACTGATCATATTCAGGGCTGAGTCTCCAACTACCATCCGGACCAGAATAATTCGGTCGTCTTGTCTCCTAACCTCTACGACTCCATCCTTAAGGCTCCTATCGATCAACATACCTACACCATTCCTACCCGGTGTTGCCCCCGTGTACCAAAGCTTGAAGCCAGTATCCTCAACCTCTTTCGCCTTTTGACCCTTCCATTTAGTCTCCTGAAAGCATAGAATATTTACACGCCTCCTAATTGCTGCACCAACTAGCTCCCGCAACTTACCTGTTAGGGATCCTACGTTCCAGCTACCTATGCGAATCCTAGTTGGCTCGGCTAACTTCCTTACCCTTCGCACCAATCGAGGGAAGTGCGAAGACCCTTGCTCATTTTTCACTACACCCGGGCGCAGATGTAGCGCGCCACTCAGGCTGTGACGACCCGACCCTTTCTCACTTTTCATCGTACCCAGGTCACGATATGACGCGCCCTTGGGGGGATGGCGACCCGGCCCTTGCCCATTCCGGGTTCCGATGTAGCGCGTTGCTAAGAGGGTTACGCCCCAACGAGTTTCTTATGGGTTTCATATCCATTAGAGTGGCTGCTTTTTTACGCTGGTTCGCCAAACCTAACACAACCCTCCTCCTTTATCCGGGTTTGGGACCGGCTATGTTGAGAACCAACACAAAAATTATTAGTATAAAGCTATATTGAAGTTGTTACAAAGAAAGCATGCCATGCACGCAGATAGAGAAGAATTCAGAACATGAAAAGAAGAATATACTGCATGAGTTGTATTCTCATCAAGTATCGAACGTACTGTATCCAAATGATCCAGCAGTATCTGTCATTAAGAATTTTCATTTGTGTATAAACGAATTCGTTGCATTTCTAAAAATGCTTTCCAAAGGTATAAAATTTGCGAAGTTTCTATAGCATTGTTCATGGACAAGCACGACTGCTCAAACAGCAATTCAATCACAACTTATATATTATATTATTACTCGGTCATGCAGAAAGTTCTACGAAGATACTAATAATATGAGGTGCGCATTTATTCCAAGTACTGACTAGAGACCGACTTCTCTACTTGACTTCTTTTCTCACGCCAGGTCGTAACTGCTGGAAGAAGAACTCTTCTCTGCTGAGTTCTGACAGATTAGATTATTGAAACTTTCGCAGGGTATCATTTTCTGTCAATTTATATGGGTAGGTCAGGCGTCATCGGCCTCTCGATCGTTTGCAGTTTTTGTCCCTTGTGTTGTGGATTTAACGTCCTTCTAACGATCTTTTTGACAAACCATGCATGTATTTAATTTGTCAATATAGGAACAGTAAAAGTTTGGAAAAGCTTGGGATGTAATAGTATGTGTCTGTGTAGAAAGACAAATTCCTCATCTAGATAGGACAGAAAAGCCGTTAAACCATAGAAAGTTCCAAATTAAAAGCAATAGTCACAGGTAAATGTACATGTCCTAGTTGCAGCTCCATGACTCACGTGCTATATATCAAACTGATAAAGATGTGTGTTCGGCACTTTTTTGGGGATTACCTTCTTCCATGCATGTAAATGTCACTTCCTTTCCTTTCAAAAAAAAATCTCTTCTTCCGTTCCCAGTAAAAGTGTGATAAAATTTCTCAAAAAAAAAGTGTGATAAAAACCCAATAAGGACAGTGATTTTCACACAGGCTCATCTACAATTCTCTAAAATTAAAGCCTGATCTGTGCATCTTTTTAAAAGAAAGATTCGATGATGCTTGCGAGATAAGGAACGCGATAGGTAAGTTTGACCAATAAATTCCAAAGTAGTAATGTGCTAGTTGAAAAAGTTGAAATGCTGTTACATTTGGTGGTACTAACATGGATAAGAAATCAGGCACGGCACCATATGTTTAGAAGCAATCAGTCCAAATAATTTATAGCAATTAGTAGTAGTATATAAGGTAAATGTATGACGAAATTGACTACTCTTTTTTTTTTGAGAAGTGAGAAGTCGAAATTGACTACTCTAAGTTTGAACTCAAGGCATGTACTTACAGAGGGACGACGACTGAATACCAATTGAGATCCGACACTACCACTTATCTGAAATCGTGGACTGTACACAATTAAACCAAATCTTGATCATTGACAGCACCTACGCATGCATAAATTTGCATATATGTAGATCTAGGTTCTAGCTACCCAAAAGTCCACACACGGCAGCCACATACAGTTGGTACCTCCTAAACCAATAGATTTACAGTTGGTTGAACCCCTGAGCTCTGGATGGTACACACGTCAACTCCAACGCTGTACTGACAGCGATCGATGCTTCAGAGGCGCCACGCGCCGACGCACAGGTTGACGGGGATCACAGGCCCCCGCTTCGTCCCCGATCACTCGGTCAGTCCGCCCCCACCGCAGCGGCGGCCACGTCGCCTCCGGCCGCCGTCAGTGGCCGCCGCAGCGGCGACTTCCGCGTACACATCTTAGATTACTGGGCGGAGGATCCGGTCAAGATTGACGCTGGCTAGCCGCGAGATTCGTGGAGACTTTGGAAAAGTAGACGTTGGCATGCTAAACGAAAATGGTTAGCAAGCTTGCCAAGGCAGGTAACTCTGAAGATACGTGAGATTAATCTGCAGGCACTGTTTCTGGAAATCAACAAGTCGGCTAGCTGGGAAGGTTGGTTATAAAAGGCGCCTCAGGGTGACAGGAGAAGCCGGGAAGTGAACAGCACCCGGACAGACACTACACAGAAGATCGATGAGCTGCAGTCTGGACGCTGCGGCGGCGTGCTTATATAAAAGGACGGCGTGAGGTGGCGGGGCCTTCTCGCGGTGGTTAGAATATATAGCTGCGCGACGGCGGGGCACTTTCCCGGCCGGAGGAAAGGAAGACGACGACGCCCGGCAGTGGAAGATGGCGCACCACGCCAGTGCCGGCGCCGCCCGGGGCAGCATGGAGATCGTCCCCTACAGCGGCGAGCTGGACCTGGAGCTGCCGCCGGTGGACGTCAAGCGCCAGGACTCGCTCTACCGCGACGCCACCATGCCAGCCCACGCCCACCACGGACAGGTATGCACTGCCGCATGGAAAGAGAGAATCATCAGAGATGTCCTTGAGATCTTTGTCGACGACGTCCATGGCGGATGAGCCTGCCACGCCGCCCACTGATTCGCCACAATCTAGTATATGCTCGTACTAGCTTGCCGGTGGAATTCAATATAATTAATAGCAACTTGTTCTTACATATATATGATCCGATGGTTGATGGTACATACATCATCAGGAGAGCTGGGTTCGGACGCTGCGGCTGGCATTCCAGTGCGTGGGCATCCTGTACGCCGACCTCGGCACGTCGCCGCTGTACGTGTACGCCAACACCTTCAAGAAGGGCGTCGGCCACCCGGACGACGTCCTCGGCGTCCTCTCCATCATCATCTACAGCTTCATCCTCTTCACCATGATCAAGATCATCTTCATCGCCCTCTACGCCAACGACGACGGCGACGGTGCGTGCGCTGCTGCGCAAGGGCCTTTGACATATAGCACACAAGTTCCCACTTGCTCCTATGATCAAGTAGTCCTGTAGCATTAGATGCAGTATCACTATCAGTACTCTATCATCAAGATAACGAGCTGAGCGAGACGAAGAAATTGTAGAGGTAACTGCAGACACTGACGTGCAACTGTACTGTTTCCTTTCTGTCAGGTGGCACGTTTGCACTCTACTCGTTGATCTCCCGGTACGCCAAGGTGTGCCTCATCCCGAACCAGCAGGCCGAGGACGAGCTCGTGTCGAGGTACAGGCATCGCGGCAAGCCGTCGGCGACGCTGAGGAGAGCTCAGTGGATGAAGAACCTGCTGGAGACGAGCAAGGCGGCAAAGATCTCCCTCTTCTTCCTCACCATCCTTGCGACAGCGCTGGCCATCAGTGACTGCATGCTAACTCCTCCGATATCTGGTACTAGCCAGAAATGGATATATAGATACATATATGTGTGTGTGTTCATGATTCATTGTTCTTGGCGTTTGAATGACCTGACATGACTTTGCATGTTTAAATGGTTCAGTACTTGCAGCTGTCAACGGTCTGAAGCTGAGAGCACCTCATCTGACAACAGGTACAGTAACAATGGAGAAACAAAACACGTGTTGTAGCTAGGATGCTTATATTTTGCTTGCATATAGTGATCTTATACAACTAATCTTGGAAGAGACGCTAAGGGAAATCAGGACACAAGACTTTATGCCACGACTTGCTGCAAATAGTCATCCCTCTCTAAATATAGATGTAGTCGTGTCGCCAATTTCAGTGCACACATTTCTTCTGAGGAAATCTCACGGACAGTGCACCCTCAAGCTAAGTAACTGCGGAAGTTGACTGATTGAACTGGTCAAGCAAACTAGTCCACAAGATTACGCGTCTCAGCCTTTTTTTTTATGGAAAACTCATATAAAAAATATAGGTTGCCCAGCATGCTGTTGTACTCACTCCGTTCCAAAATATAGATTATTTAAATTTTTTTAGATTCATAGATTTTGCTATATGCATCTAGATATACATTATATCCAGGTACATAACAAATATTATGAATCTAAAAAAGCTAACATGATATACATTTTGGAATGGAGGGAGTAATTATTAACTTCTAAAATGGTTACTTGTGAACAGATGAAACGGTATGGATAACGGTGGGGATTCTGGTGGTTCTCTTTGCGGTCCAGCGCTTTGGGACTGACAAAATTGGCTACACATTTGCACCGGTGGTTTTTGTGTGGCTGCTCCTTATGGCAGCTATTGGGATCTATAACATGGTCAAGTATGACATTGGCACCTTGAAGGCTTTCAACGCAAAATATATCATCGACTATTTCCGAAGGAACAAAAAGAAAGGATGGGTCTCGTTGGGTGAAATTCTCCTTTGTTTCACAGGTATGCACATATAACAACCGGTAGAACAAAAAATGCAGTACATATATATGATTCCACATTTACATTTAATTTATTTTCGCAGAACAAGCAAAAGCTTCGCTTTCTATTTTGCTAAGAAGAAGAATAACAAAAATAGACAAAAAATCTTTAAAAAGAAAATGAAGAAAAGTAAAAAACAAGTGAATAAGAAAGGCCAAACAAACACCTACCACAGAATTATTGCATTGCTAGCAAATAGGGAGATGCTCCACACTACAATCCTCCTCGCCAATCGATATTATTAATGCAAAATCTCTTGGACAGAATCAAGTTGTGCCATAGTTTTGTTAATTTATACTGTTTATTTATAAAGGACTGTTTCTTTGACAGGCACGGAAGCTCTTTTCGCTGATCTGGGATACTTCAGCATCAGATCGATCCAGGTACAGGATTATTTAGATATTTTGGTAAATAAAGAAGTACTACAAATTATTCTGATTTCTAAAGGGGGAGAACAAAAATGATCTTGTGACACACCTGGGATTACTATACATGTAGTGTTGATTTCAATTACTATCTTCTTTCAAGACATTCACATGACAATGAAAATGGATTTATTATGGATCCCTACTTGAACTTATGGAAGTTGAACTGTCTCCATTTAAGTTGGTATATGGAACAAACATCATTATGGTGGTAATAAGGAAACTCACGTTATCTTTCAGCTGAGCTTCACCTTTGGCTTATTACCTTCGGTGTTGCTCACATATATTGGGCAAGCGGCATACCTGAGGAAACACATGGACATGCCTGACATATCTAATGTTTTCTTCAATTCGATTCCAAGTATGTGACATAAATACTAGCCTCTGCTATCAATTTCTTGGTTATTATTAAACCAAAAATTAAATGGATATTCTCTTGTGCGATGCAGGCTCTTTGTTTTGGCCAACTTTTGTCCTAGCTCTCATTGCATCAGTCATTGGAAGCCAAGCTATGATCTCGTGTGCCTTTGCAACCATGTCTCATTTACAAGCACTCAACTGTTTTCCAAGGGTCAAGATACTACATACATCAAGGCGTTATTCAGGCCAACTGTATATCCCTGAAGTGAACATATTCCTTTGTATTTCTGCTTGTGTTGTAACCATAAGCTTCCGGACAACTGGTTTCATAGCAAAAGCACATGGTAAGAAGTCTAAAAGTTGACCTTAATTATTGTTGAATGCTCAATTTTATATTTCTGCAGCAATGTTTATCCACATTTTTCAATAGTTTTCATAGATGCCACTTACTATATTTCTACCTATATCTGTACAGAAATTTGTGTGGTCCTTGTGATGGTCATCACAACCCTATTGATGACAATAGTGATGCTCCTTGTGTGGAAGGTAAGCATTTGGTGGATCTCCATCTTCTTCATTGTCTACATATCAACAGAGTCCATCTACACAGCTGCAGTTTTATATAAGTTCACCCATGGACCTTATGTGCCACTAGCAATGTCAGCTGTTCTCATGTTAATCATGATTGTCTGGCACTATGTGCATGTCAAACGGTACAAATATGAGCTTAAGCATACTGTATCACGCGATGAGGTGAAAGATCTACTTGAACGTCGGGACCTAAAGAGGGTCCCAGGACTAGGGCTTTTCTACACCGAGTTGGTTCAAGGCATACCACCCATATTTCCTCACCTCATCGAGAAGATTCCTACCATTCACTCAGTGATTGTCTTCATCACGGTGAAGCGCTTGCCAATTCCCCATGTTGATGTCTCGGAGCGCTTCCTCTTTCGACAAGTGGAGCCCAAAGAGTTCATGGTGTTCCGTTGTGTGGCAAGATATGGGTACCGCGACGAGCTCGAGATGGCCAACGATTTTGTTCAAGTCCTAGTTGAGTACCTCCAATACTATGTCAGGGACTTAAACCTATATGAAGTTGGTGATGAGCCATTGAAGATTATCTTCCATAGTGCTCGCGTTGAAAGCTTTACTTGGGAGAGGAAGCCCTCAGGACATGTCATCTATGCTGAGGAGATGCTGACACCAGCCCAATCTTTCTCGGAGCTGACAATGCATCCAGTCTCCATGAGCAGTAGATTGGCACATTTTCAGGTAACAATTAATACATGAATGGGTTTGTTTGTTTAGAAACATTCTTGTTGTAAACTACATGTCCTCATTTGGTGGTGTGTTAATCATATATATACTCTTTTCTAATAACACAGACGGGAAAAATGAACCTAGAAGAGATTTTGAAGATTGAGGAAGATCAAAAGATCATCCAGCGTGAGGTGGATAATGGTGTTGTTTATATAATTGGGGAGAGTGAAGTAGTAGCCAAGCCTCACTCGAACTTGTTAAAGAAGATTATTGTGAACTACATCTACAGTTTCATGAGGAAAAATTCAAGGAATGGAGAGAAGATGCTATCCATTCCAAGAGGGCAACTACTCAAGGTTGGGATAACATATGAGATCTAGGTCTCACATGATTTTATATATTAACAAGAATGATGTATTTTCTTGCATGCATGTTGATATATGTGATAGAGATGAGAGCTTACAGAGGAAGCATGTCTGAAAGAAATATATTTCAAGAATTCAATATGTCCAATACAATGGTGTGATGATGTGAGGCCAACATTTAAGCAGCAAATTGTTGTTCCATTAACTGCAAAATAGAACTAGCAAATACTTATGTGTGCACAGTCTTATTTGATTTACTTAAACGGTACTTCATATAACGAGCAAGTATGAAGTGAGAAACTAGAACTAATGGATCAACGTAAAACTAAAAAAATAGGCATCAAACTAATTAATCCTCCCAACCAGCATGTACATCCAGTTAGACGATGCAATACCCGTTACAAGAATTAAATATCCAGTAGTCCTTCGATCAAGAAATCAACACAAATATATAACAATTTGAAATGTTTTAAATCCTTATGTTATATTTAAGGATGGAAGGAGCATACCGTCCAACTTAATGAACGTTTCTCGGTCCACCCTGCTGCGTACGGGCGGAAGAAGGCCTAGGGCTATGGCCCTAGACGTCATCCATTTTTTCTACATTGTACAATAATGTAGCAAAGAGAGGCCTGGCGGAGCAAGCCCAACCAGCCCATGGAGTGGCTCTAGGCGCTGGACCGGCCCAGCTCCGCCCCTGCCAGGCCATCCCACGCATCGCCGCTGCCATACCAAGTTGCCACCCTGCGCCACCTCCCCTTGCCCCGTGGCATGTCATCCCCGGCCCCCAGCCGCAGCCCACGCCCCCACATCCGAACCTGGACAAACTGTAGAAAGTTTGAAAGAAGATACGGCCGCAAAAACAAAAGCGAAAACATAATGAAATAGCAAGTGGAGCCCCACATGTTGGGTGATTTAATGAAATAACTACGATTTGGACCTCATTAGCAAATATGACGAGGACCTGGATTATTTTGAAAGTTTGGGGACGTGAACAGCTCTTCGAGCCTAGTTCTTGAACCCTGGTGCATTTTTTATTTTTTTAGTCAACAGATAAAGATTGCCCACACCATCTTGTGAACGATCTGCTGCCCTAAACTAAGATTTCGTACGCCCTGGAGTACTTATCAGCAGATGCTACTCTCGGTCCATCGCCCTCTCCAACTTGTTGCCTCGCCGGCACGGAAGCAAATACGCATGCTTGCGGCCAGAAAGTCCTCGTACAGCAGCCGCCGACCGTACTGAGTACTGAACTCCCAGACCAGGTGAGCAGCAGCAAATGTCAAACCCACGCTTTTCTTTCCAAAAGATGGGCTATAAAAAGTACGTGCACCTTGTTTTCGAAAAAAACGTACACTTTGTTGAGCCCTGTGGACAACGGAGTCTTCTGAAACGACGTTACATAGGTTCCAAATCAGGCGTCACCTGCAAAAATTTACGTGCCGGACAGTGCAGCGGTCATGGTCCGTTTTGTCAGTCAACACCCAGCAATGGCCACGTCGTCGCCTCGATCGGTCTGTCGTCGTCAGCCATTGCACTTGCGCGACTTTTGCAAGGTTCCGAGGATCGATCTGTCGGTCAGCATTGACGACGATGCATGTGGGAAGTTTAGCAAAGGAAACCATACGAAGCTACGGATAGTTGGTACAGCTATGTGGAGGAGGTCAGGAGGAGGATGATGACCAAGCTCCTCACGCAGCTCGTTATTTTCTACATATATTGCTATTCCAGACGGAAGTTGTAACGATGAACCAGGTCACCTTTATTTTTTACGGTTACAAGCTAAACCGATAGGGAAATTCGGTTTCAAGTAGGGGTAGTTAAAGCTCGTTAAGGGTAGTTAAAGCTCGTTAAGCGAACTAAGTATAGCTCAGCTATAGAGTGGCTCTTCGGGCCACTCGTCATGGCTCGGCACGGGCCGGGCTAGCCGGGCACGAACTGACTGGGCTAGGCATGTCACAATCATGCTAACAGGCCGGGCCGGGCCGCGCCGTCTGTCATGCCACATCCTCGACCCAAGCACGAGCCAACGGATCTATTTTTGTGTCGTGTCAGCCTAAAAAGCGCGGGGACTCCACCGTGCCTGTGTCGTCCGCCGTCCGCATGCTCGATGGAGGCCGCCGCCCGTTGGCTGCCACGCGTGCCGACGCCGCCGCGTCTGCCTGCCGACAGCCCGACAAAGCGCCCGCTGGCCACGCCGCCTTCCCGTGCACTCCGTCGCCTAGCTCGCTGTCGCAGCCCTGTGCGCCACTGCGGCCTGCTCGTCGTCCCCACCTCCTGTGCGCCGCCTTCGATCTGTTCGCTGCGGCCACCCCTGTGCACCACTATTTTTTTTTGAGGGTCAACAGGGGGAGAGCATCACACCTGATTCATTTCATTGTGGCCGCTAACGGTCCGTATGATAATCAAAGTTTTACATAATTTGTCTAGCATAAGGTGAATTGTGGCATAACCACATATAACAACACGTTCTATCTCAAGAACTCAAACGTGGCATAACCACTGATAAAATAACTACAACTCATAACATCCGGCATCGAGTTTAAAAACGGCGAGCCTGCAATAACTTGATGTGCGGAGGAGGGCACCTCCCTGCGCACCGGGCGCGATACTTTCGCTGCACATCAGTCATCGCTTCGAGTACTGGCCAAGTGGAGAGGTAGAACTGCAGCGACAACGCCTACAAGGAGGTGAACGATGCGAAGGATGTCGTCATCATCGAGGCCGGCTAGATTCTGGCAAAGATTTCACAAGCGACTCCACCAATTATGTGCCTCGTTGCTATTTACCAGCTTGATGCGGCCATCGCCTGCCAGCGGATGGAAGGACAACGCCACTACAGTAGCAGCCAGGAGGGATAGGGAAGGAGGGATATGAAGGGCAAAGGAAGCCGATAGAGAGCGTCCGGTGTGTCTGTAGCTCCGTGCGTCTCTATCGATGGTTAGTGGAACGGATAAGGTTTTTAGGGGAGAATGGAGCCGAGCAAGCGGGGTGCCTCATATATGGGCCGAAGTGGAGGTGGGGTTAATGGGCCGTTTCAGGTCCAACTCTAAAATCTGTGCCGGGTCGTGCCACCCGTCGGGCCGTGGTGATTGCCCTGGTGCCGGTCTGGGCACGATGAACATCGGTGGTCCCGTGGGCCAAAAAATCGTACCTCGTGCCGAGCTATCGGGCTTTAGGCTTTTTTACATATATATAAGCTTAGCAGGTAAGGTCCTTTGGAACCTATTGCCCACCCGATTTTGAGTTTCTACTCGGCACAATTGCTTGTATTTCTCTATATTTATTTCAAAATTTAACCGCCGTTGTTTTTTCAATGGTAGACGACGTGCTCGTCGATAATGAGATGTTATGGTAACTTCGTCAATATCGATAGCGATCAAGATGTCTGTGGTGACTTCATCAATCTCAAGATTTGCCGGCTTAGTCTTTCGAATGTATCCATAGGGGCAGGATTGGGTACATGCATTTATAGGGGTGAGTGTGTCTCCGTGTTGTGTTTTGCAAAAGAAAAAAAAAAGTCAAAACTCGTTAACTAGTAAGTAGGGACTCATATTTAAGGTCCATCTTAATTTTCAAAGATACGTGCTAGAAAATAGGTAAATTATTAATATTTCAATAAGAAAAATACTTTGTATTTAATTTGTAGACCCAACCTTTGTTGATAATGATAGCTATTGGATTAATTGCTTCTAAGTTACCAACATCTACCTTCATAAAAAAACATGTATTGGATCATCCTCACTTTAATAAAAAATTGTTCTTTATTAGCTTATCTCCGCTCTACTTTCTGTTAGTATTTTGCCTGCTCATCACGCATAGGTGTAATTCAAATATGGCCTCCCATAACAAGGTCTTCATTTGTTTGGTCTCCACCGTCATCTTTTTACTTCCTTGACATTCCAACACCGTCATCTCCCATAAGCTCCTCTACTTCATATAGATTCTACTTGCATGTTCTTAACTTTTTCCTATTCCAAATAGAGGTATACCACAATATACGGTTAGACTACACTACGATATATGGTTATACTGCACAAGTGGAGGGGTATAATGGTAATCTCAACAGTAGCTGGTAGGTCATGCGCTGACGGCTTACCAGTAACCACACCCTGACGTTCGCTGCAAACGTGGAAACACCTGCACATCTGAGAGTCTCCATAGGAAAGGGGCTCCCCAGCCGCTGCCTTGTGACTTGCAGCCACAAGTACAAGCATAGGTGAGACGACTGCGAAGGCTCCATGGAGAATATTTTTGTAATTAGTTATTTTTATAGCTATTTAGCACTATTTTTCACATTAATACGTCATAAGTAGTTGTGAGCATGAATTAGATTCCATTCGGTAATTATCTAATAAAAATTAAACAAAAGTTCTTCATAAATTGGTGAGTTAATTCCCAAGTTGCGACCAACACTACTACAATATTTTTAACCGAGGCGGATAAAAAGGGTTTACCGAGGCGGTTTTGCATCTGCCTCGGATCCAAGATCGGGTCACAGTTAATGTGACCTTTTCCGAAGCGGTTTACTGCCCGTCTCGGTAAATCAAATAGGAAAAACAAAAAAAAGAAAAATCCATGGGTGAGCCCGGTGAGCCCATCCACAGGCCCGCCGAGCCCATCCACGCACCGCCGCCGCTCACTGGATCCGCCGCCGCCGCGCGTCCTCATCCGTCGAGCTCGCCGGATCCGCGAGCCCTGGGAGGGAGCAGCGCCGCTGCGCCTTGGAGAGGAAGGGCCGTTGCCACGGGACAGGGACAACACGTCGACGGCGGTGCGCGGGCCGAGGCCGCCGGGCACGTGGAAGGTGAGATCTGGCCTCCCCTGCCGCCGGATCCAGCCTCCTGCCACCCGCCGCCGCCTCCTCACGTTGCGGCCATCATCGGAGCGGGAGCAGGAGGGGAGGATGGCGGCTGGGCGGGACCCGCGCAGCGGCCGGTGCGGGAGGGGAGGGGAGGGCGCCGCCACCTCACGCCGCGCGCTACCGCAGGCCCGCGCCTCCGCCGCTCCCCTGCTCCGCCGGCCGCGCGCCGCAGGGCCCCGTGCGTCTGGAGCTCCTGCCGCCGCGGCACCGCGTTCGCCGTCGCACGCCCGGATCTCCTGCCGTCGCGCGCTCGGACGCCGGTGCTGTGCGCGTGGGGGGGCCGCCGCCGACCGCGAGCAGAGCCCACCACCGGGCGCTCGCGGATGCCGCCAGGGGAGCACCGCCAGGGAAGGGGAGGGGAAGGGAGGGGAGAGGAGCGTCGCAGGGAGGGGAGTGGAGGGGGCGCTGCGGGAAGGAGAGAAGAGAGAGAGAGAGACGAGAAGAAAATCCTATATGGAACTCTGGTAACGGGCCTTCTGGGCCTTGTTGGGCCTCGGTATTTCAAGGCCTCGGTATTTTAGGAGACGAGTCTTATAATGCGTCCGACTCAAAAAAATCTATTAGTCGAGAAGTTTTACTAGTGTCTGTCTCGGTTAATGGATTTTGCGAGACGGTTTTTACCGCCTCGATTAATAAAAAATGACCGTCTCGGTCAGGCATTAACTGAGACGGTTGAAATTCTTGCCCGCTTCGGAGGTGTTTAGAAGAGGTCGCGGTAAATTATTTTCTGTAGTAGTGTAAGCTGCAAAGATGGAAAAAAAGAGAGGTTGGGTAGGCGACGTACACTTTGGTTGGCCGTTCGCTATATAATGATCGGAGTCCCATGGTGCCATCCAAGAACAGCGTATCCACTACACACGCAGCTGCTTGTAGCAAAGGACGGAGTGACCGTCGTACAAAGGTGGTTCCACACCTGTACGGCACTTGCAAACGAGCAAGACGCCGGCGGCAAAGATGGCCCATGCCGGTGCCGGTGCCGGCGATGGCCTGGAGATTGTGCCGCACAGCGGCGACCTGGAGCTGGACCTGCCGCCGCCGGAGATCTCGCTGCGGCAGGACTCGCTCTACCGCGACGCCACGAGGCCGGCGCATCACGCCGGCGGCCACCATGGACAGGTACACAGATGCGTTGCCTACCTTGATCAATTTCAATATTAATTTGACAATCGATCCATGAGCATGGGAGATGAGCAGCTACAGCGTGAAGCAGCTTACTGTTCTCATGCCGTACTATAAACCCTGATGCTGGAATTAATAGCAACTGGGTTTATTTCCTATGATCGATCTTCCTAGTGATGGTTACATGCCTGCTGTGTACAGGAGAGCTGGGTTCGGACGCTGCGCCTGGCGTTCCAGTGCGTCGGCATCATGTACGCCGACCTCGGCACGTCGCCGCTGTACGTGTACTCGAACACCTTCAAGAAAGGCGTCGGGCATCCGGACGACGTCCTCGGCGTCCTCTCCATCATCATCTACAGCTTCATCCTCTTCACCATGGTCAAGATCGTCTTCATCGCGCTCTACGCCAACGACGAGGGGGACGGTGAGTTCGGCGCTCGCTGCGACGGCGGCCGGCCTCTTCTAGTAGCAGTCAGGAGAGTTGCAGATAAAAGTTTGACACGGAGCTGCATGTTTTGGGGGTTTTTTCTTCAGGTGGAACGTTTGCTCTCTACTCGCTGATCTCGCGGTACGCCAGGATCTGCCTGATCCCAAACCAGCAGGCCGAGGATGAGCTCGTGCTGAGATACAAGAATCACCCGAAGCCGTCGGCGACGCTCAGGAGAGCTCAGTGGATGAAGAACCTGCTGGAGACGAGCAAGGCGGCAAAGATCTCGCTCTTCTTCCTCACCATCCTCGCGACCGCGCTGGCCATCAGCGACTGCATGCTGAACGCTCCAATCTCCGGTAACAGATTATATATTGTTGCATAAGACGCTTATACGAAACAAAGTTTGTTGGATCTTTGCTGACCTCACACGCATGTTTATTTCAATATGTGGCTCATTTCTGGCGGCAGTCAACGGTCTGAAGTTGAGAGCACCTCATCTCACAAAAGGTAAAGCTAGCAAGTTAATATCTAGAGAAAGCTAATCCTAGATGCAAAAAAAGAAGGAAAAAGTCATAGTAGAATGCGTAATTTGCTTGCTTAGTCAAGTGACATAAATTGCTTGCTGCGAATTGTCATCCTTCTACATATGCATATGTACGGTCTTGCGTCACCAATTTCAGTGCTTATTAGTTCTCTTTCAAGGAAATCTCAGAGAGTGCACCCCAAATTAGTTAACTACTAATGCTGACTGATTGAATTCTGGTGGCTTTCTTTTCGGTCCAGCGCTTTGGGACTGACAAAATTGGTTACACATTTGCACCGGTGGTTACCGTGTGGCTTCTTCTCATCAGCGGTATTGGGATCTATAACGTAATCAAGTATGATATTGGGACCTTGAGGGCTTTCAACCCAAAATATATCATCGACTATTTTCGAAGGACCAAAAAGAAAGGATGGGTCTCACTAGACGAAATCCTACTCTGTGTCACAGGTACAGACACATGCCCAAGGAAGCTGTAGATTTTGCTTATTTTTCCATAACTTTTGTTGATTTGTGAAGGGTATATATTAGTTGTCCAACTATGAGATTAAAATATGTAAAAATATCAGTAAATGATGTGTAAAAACATAATAAAATGATTGGAACATTAATATTCATGATAAATACAATATTTTTCAGTTTTGAAACGTGTGCAATTCATGGAATTGGTAGAATTTTTTTTCTTGTGTGACAGGCACAGAAGCTCTTTTTGCTGATCTAGGATACTTCAGCATCAGATCTATCCAGGTACAGAAAGTTTTGATCATTTTTGTGTAAAATAATATAAGATAGAAATTAGAAGTGTTTGTTAAGATTCCAAACAAAAAATGTTAGTTATATGAAAGCTATATTTTCCATTAAGTTATTTTCATCTACTTTGACTTGGTAGCTTTAAAGAGAGGAAAAGAGAGAAACGTGATAAAATGGTAACACCTTGGGTTACTATGTATGCAATGTACTATAATTTTACATTATTGTTTTATTTCTATAATCTTCTCATGAATATGGATATCGATAACCAGTTCACCCAATCTAAGGTTAACTGGTTCCATTATGACTTATATGCCTGTAGTACAAACATAGTAATAGTAGAAATAGTGATTAACTTATTATTTTGTCTTTCAGGTGAGCTCCACCTTTGGTTTATTACCATCGGTATTGCTCACTTATATTGGGCAAGCAGCATACCTGAGGAAACACATGAATATGGATATATCTAATGCTTTCTTCAATTCAGTTCCAAGTATGTAACCCATAAAAGTATCCAATTGTATAGTTCTTAACTTTTCATCACACAAAATTAATTAACCTAATGTGCTCTTGTAGGCTCTTTATTTTGGCCAACATTCATCCTTGCACTCATTACAGCAGTAATTGGAAGTCAAGCTATGATCTCGTGTGCCTTTGCAACTATGTCACATCTACAAGCACTTAATTGTTTCCCGCGCATCAAGATTCTACGTACGTCAAGGCACTATTCAGGCCAGATGTACATCCCTGAAGTAACATCTTTCTTTGCATATCTGCTTGTGTAGTGACACTAAGCTTTAGGACGACTGGTTTCATTGCTAGAGCGCATGGTAAGAATTTTAAAAATATATCCTAATCCTTCTTTTCATTACTCCTTAAAGAAACTATGTTTATACACATTTGATAGACACAATTTACAATGTGTCTCCTATGAACCGTTATGCAGAAATTTGTGTGGTCCTTGTGATGATAATCACAACATTGTTGATGACAATAGTCATGCTCCTCGTATGGAAGGTAAACATTTGGTGGATAGTCATCTTCTTCATCATCTTCATGTCCACAGAGTCCATCTACACAGCTCCAGTTCTATATAAGTTCATCCATGGACCATACTTATCATTAGCAATCTCAGCAGTTCTTATTATTATCATGATTGTGTGGCACTACGTGCATGTCAAGCGTTACAAGTATAAGCTTGAGCATACTGTATCCCGTGATACGGTGAAGGATATCCTTGAGCGGCAAGACCTAAAGAGGGTTCCAGGTTTCGGTCTTATCTACACTGAGTTGGTGCAAGGGATACCACCCATATTCCCTCACCTTATTGAGAAACTTCCTACCATTCACTCAGTTATTGTCTTCATCACTGTGAAGCATTTGCCAATTCCACATGTTGATGTCTTAGAGCGCTTCCTATTCCGACAAGTGGAGCCTAAAGAGCTAATGGTGTTCTGTTGTGTGGCCCGTTACGGGTACCGTGACACTCTCGAAATGGCCAATAGATTTGTTAAAATATTAGTTGAGTATCTCCAATACTATATCAGGGACATTAACCTCTACGGGTTAGGTGAACCATTGAGGATTAGTGATTATAGCGCTCCTATTGACAACTTTTCCAAGGAGAAGCCATCCGGATATGCCATCTATGCAGAAGAAATGCTTACACCAATACAATCCTTCTCAGAGCTCACAATGCATCCAGTGGGTATGAGCAATATCTTGACACATTTACAGGTGATTTATTCATATCTTGATAGCTTATTTAATTAATAAAAAATATTCTTATTATCAATTGTATCTTCTAATATGTACAATGATATGTGATGTGTTGATTTATTACCTATTGTTTATAACAGACTGGAAAAATGAATGTAGAGGAGGTGCTAAAGATTGAAGAAGACCAAAAGATTATCCAGAGTGAGGTGAACAATAGTGTCATTTATATACTTGGGGAGACCGAAGTGGTAGCCAAGCCTCACTCAAACCTATTAAAGAAGATTGTTGTGAACTATGTATATAGCTTCCTAAGGAAAAACTCAAGGAATGGAGAGAAGATGCTATCGATTCCACGAGGCCAACTACTCAAGGTTGGAATTACCTATGAGATATAAGTGTTATATGTTGAGCTACTACAGTTGGTAGAAACTATTACATATAATCCAAATCAGTGATTCAGGAGGAGGGGTAGGGGGGTCCGTTTTGACCTTCATGGCTTATATGTGAAAGAAATAATACTCACATGCTTATATGACTCAAATCTTCATGAAATTGAACCAAAGCATCTCTGTGATATGACGAGCCTTCGACCCAAAGATCTTTCTAAAACGATCAAACCTTCACATTTGCTTTTGTGAAGTTGAGAAAAAAAACTCAGAAAAATAGTGAAACTTAGGAAAAGTTCAAATTCGAACAACTTGTATGGAAAATGGATCAAAAGATGCATGGTTATAGTGTTCTCAAACATGTCCTAGGACTAAAATCCAACAAGAGAAATGCCTTCCAAATAGGAGCCAAAACCACTCAACAAAAAATCTTTTAAATTTTTCTAAACATCAAGAGAATCCAAAATATGGAGGACTGGAGGATCACATCACGATTTTGTCAAACCCTGGAGGAACTAGATTAAACAAGGAAGATTCATGGTACATGGCCTGGAAGCTGCCCTTCATATATATTTCCACTCCTGATCTGATGAGATGATCTAGTCTAGAGCTCTCACCTCTAACATATTTCTCTGTTGGATCACTAACCAAGCATAAGCATTAGGAAAATGAAAATAAGTCTTGACGATGAGTAGGTACCACCCCCCTAACTTTTGCTTATAAATTTATAATATTTACATCTTTCAAAATTACTAACCTGTGCATGAGCACGGGTTGATTAACTAGTAAATCTGGGATGGTCCTCCCATGCTTTTACTTTGATAACTGCGCAAATGTTAAACAAGAAGCTACGTACTGATTGTAGCTGCTGAATTATTTTTTCCAAACCGGACCGTTCCCACTGCGAGGGGAAAGTACGTGTACAAGGAACTCCAGTTCTGATCTGACGTGTACACATTTCTGCACAGAATGCTCGTTATGTTGACTGGTTTATTTACTCATCGACGTCATGTTTCACCGCACCAGTTGTGCATTGCCGCTCATTTTGGACCACATGGGTTTGAAAATTCAGGCTACAATTCAGCGCCAGATCGATCTGTCTGCTCTTGGCTGCGCACTTCTCCAAGGCGGGATGATCTACGAACTCGGTGACGTATCAATTTGTGATCCCTAGAAGAGACAACATGTTGTATTACCAGCAACTAAGACAGCATAACGACGAGGGCATAATTTATGATACTTTTACTAATTAAGCAGATAGAAGCAATCAAAACCAATTCTTTGAAAGAATAGTTCACCGTCGTCTGCACTCACTCTTTGTTACGAAAATTATAAGCTGCTCCGGCAAGAAATGTGAATTGGACAATGCGGAAAACTCTAACCTCAGTTAGCAGGTCAGCTTACCTGTCCCGCATGTCACCTGTAGGTCTAGAAAAATGACGTTGAAAGTGCGCCCAGTTTGGAGCCTGATCAGCCTGCTTGTTGGCTCAGTTTTTCCTAACTGTGTGCACGTAGTTTCAATAGCTTAGATCAGATATGCTGTGGCGATTTTGTTGACAAAAGAAATGTGTTCCCTTGCGCACGCGCGTATGAAACCGGTGACCCGGAGGAGCAAGGCGACAAACGATTCGGTAGTGATCCCTGCCTTCCCTTCCCTGTCACGATCGACAGCAACTGATGTAACTGCCGACGCCAACCGGCGGGGCAGGCCTCAACTGATCGAGCTTCGCTACGTTTCTGGCGGCGATTCCTTGGCGCGTACGCGGACAAGCGACGTGAACGCGCCTACCGCGACACTGCAAGCTTTGACTGCCATACAAAAAAGAAAATGTAACAGTATAGAACTACGATGTTCTCTGAACTTCTGACAACGAATAAGCAATGATGCAATCGGTATTCGGTTACGTATAGGCAACGAGCGAGACGGTTGGCTGGATCCCAACGCCTCGTCAGAGATTCAACAAGGGATAAATATGCCGTCGAATCAGTCGAGCGTCTTCTTCTGCGACGACAGCCGCCGCAGCGATCGTCGATGGACTGCCACAGGAACGGTGAGCTGGCCGACGATCGAGACAAGACAGCTAGCCCTGTCGATGAGGTATTCTGTGACGATTCGGGGAGTTAAGGTTCAGTAGTTCCGACGAGTTGTCAAAGATGCAGCAGGGCATCTGTTCAGCGGAGGGGCCGGCCGGGAGAGCTTATAAAAGGGAGCCCAGGCTGTTGAGCTCGTTCTAGACCTCGGACAGCAAGTGCAACCACTGTACTAGCTCGGGCAGAGATTCAGTATCAGGTATGGCCCAAGCAGCAGCTGCTGACGGCGGAAGCAAGGAAGAGGTCGTCATCGTCGACCTCGAGGAGAGCGAGGTCGACGCCGCGCCGCCGGCGATGCGGCGGCAGGACTCCCTGTACGCGGCCGCGACCCGAGCCGCCGGCGCGGGGCACCACGGGCGGGATGACTGGGCGAGGACGCTGCGGCTGGCGTTCCAGTGCGTGGGCATCCTGTACGGCGACATTGGCACGTCGCCGCTCTTCGTCTACTCGAGCACGTTCCGCGACGGCGTCGGCCACCCGGACGACCTGCTCGGTGCGCTCTCCCTCATCATCTACAGCTTCCTCCTATTCACCGTCATCAAGTACGTCTACATCGCCCTCCGAGCCAACGACGACGGCGATGGTCGGTAACCTAACTAACCTTGTTGCACACATGCTTTAATAGTTTGTTAATATAATATCTTCCTCCTATATTATATACAAGAAAAGTAGTAAAAACAATAAATAAAAGTAGTAAAAAGTGATAAATATATAGTAACCCCAAGAAAATCGATTCCTTCATTCTTCAGGAGGGACGTTCGCGCTCAACACTCTGATTTCGCGCCACGCGAAGGTCAGCCTGATCCCAAACCAGCAGGCTGAGGACGAGCTCGTCTCCCATAAGTACAACCGCGGCGAGCCGCCCGCGACGCTGAGGAGAGCGCTGTGGATGAAGGAGCTGCTCGAGACCAACAAGGCCGTAAAGATCTCGCTCTTCCTGCTCACCATGCTCGCCACCGCCATGGTTATCAGCGACGCCATTCTAACTCCTGCAATTTCAGGTTAAATCTTCAGTACATTATTATTGTTTGCCGTTATCTTGAGCGAATTCAAAGGAATCTATTTTGCATAGCCTAAGCTAACATAGTTTACTTTTCCTGAAAACGTGTCAGTTCTCTCTGCGGTTGGTGGTCTAAAAGAAAAGGCACCTTATCTTACAACAGGTATGTATGAGAAAAAAAAAGGAATTTAAAGGTCATGCTAGATTCACTTTCATGTAACAAACCCTTGAATCGAAGTAGGGACAGAAACAGAATATTGTGACGGTAGAAAATCTCAAGTCCTAATTTATTTCCACACGCTTGTACTACTGTTTATGAGTATGACATCTCCACCAACGAATAATGGTCAGGCTGTCATTGTTAGCAATTAATGGTCCAGCCAATCTCTGGGGTCGTTGCACCATTACCATCCGTTTTTCTTGTCCATGTTTGAAGGGAAAAGAGTTCGGACAATAAAGTTTTTAAATTTACAAAAATGTATAATCTATCACCCAAAAAAATATCCATATATATAAGGGCAATGAACGATTCTACAGCAAGAAAATAGACATACCTACAAAACGACTCTTCAGGCCTCTGTTACCGATTTTCAAATCCGCCGACCATCTAGGGCTTTCTAGGCAACTGATCGAAGACTTAGAGTGAACTGTTGCTGTTAGCAGTTACTATGAGGTCCAGCCAAAGAAGTTTCTATGTGGTTGTGGCTCTCCAGTATCTTTGTTGTTGTCATCTAGCCCAATGAGATAAACAAGATTCATTGCCTGTTTGAGCTGCACACAACCAACAACCCGCTCTAGCACATACCGGTGTGAATGTACACACCTCAGTACTCAGTAGAACAACCTTTGCACACGCTACGCTCTAGCGCCACTCACCGTAATCGTATCATTGAAAAAGGGCGGTCGATCGGCCTCTGTGGATTGTTTTCACAAATGTTTTTTTTTCTCCAAAACATTTGATAGGGATGATGATGGACAAGGACATTCTGTTTTATCTTGGCACTTTCAGAGGACTTGTGAACCTCTAGAAAAACACGCGATATCGACATTTGCCATGTACCATAAATCCTGAAAATTAACTTAGAAGAAAAAGATGACATAATTGATATTCGTAGGACATACGAAGACGATGTGCATGCATGACACTGACCTATGACATTTTCCATAGATGAGATAGTTTGGATCACCGTGGGAATTTTGGTGGTGCTGTTCGCGATTCAGAGGTTCGGCACTGACAAAGTCGGTTACCTGTTCGCCACCCGTGATCCTGCTTTGGCTTCTCCTCATTGGGGGAGTTGGAGTCTACAACCTGATAAAGTATGATACCGGTGCACTCAGGGCATTCAACCTGAAATACATCATCGATTACTTCAGGAGGAACAAGAAGAAAGGATGGGTCTCCCTTGGTGGCATACTCCTTTTCTTCACAGGTAATGTTATTACGCTCCAATCAAGAGTCTGCACAGAAGGATATATACACATACTGAGAAAATATATTGTGCAAATAATCTCGCAGGCACAGAGGCCCTTTTTTCTGATCTAGGATACTTCAGCATCAGATCAATTCAGGTATGTGTAAATGCTTTGGCATTAGTAAGAATCAAAGATCTTATGTGAGAAGTATAAAAATTAGATTAAATCAGAATAACATTTTGTTTCCTCTACTTCAGCTAAGCTTTGGCTTCGGTTTAGTCCCATCAGTGTTACTTGCTTATATTGGGCAAGCAGCATACTTGAGAGTACACCCAGAGGATGTAGCTAACACTTTATACAGATCAACTCCAGGTATGTGTAAAATACACGTGATATCTCACGTGTACATATATTTATAAAGTTGAATTCTTTATCGAGTTTTTATATATCCACTTGGATGCAGTCTCATTATTCTGGTCAACATTCATCCTCGCGTTAGCGGCGTCGATCATTGGAAGCCAAGCCATGATATCCTGTGCCTTTGCAACCATTTCCCATTCCCAAACACTCAGTTGCTTTCCGAGGGTTAAGATACTGCACACCTCAAGGCATACTTAGGCCAGCTATACATCCCTGAAGTAAACTACTTGCTCTGCTTGGGCGCTTGCCTTGTAACAATCAGCTTCAAGACAACCGTCATCACTGGGGAAGCTCATGGTAAGATCCTAAGAATTTCTCATGGAGTAGTTCCATTTTTCTGTCTGAATAATTAAGCTCAACTATGTCCATATGTATAAATCCAGCTAAAGAAATGTAATAATGTCTCTTCCTTTTGTCCATGCAGGCATATGTGTTGTTCTTGTGATGATCGTCACAACACTCTTGCTGACAATAGTGATGCTCCTTATATGGAAGATCAGCATATGGTGGATTGCAGTGTTCTTCATCGTTTTCATGTCATCGGAGTTAATCTACCTATCCGCTATCCTGTATCGATTTGCGCACGGTGCATATGTTCCGGTGGTGATGTCAGCAGTCCTAATGGCAGTGATGATTGTATGGCATTATGTACATGTGAAGAAATACAGTTTTGAGCTCGAGCACTCGGTGCCCCGAGACAAAGTGAAAGAACTCCCTGGGCGCCGTGACATTCAGAGAGTCCCTGGGATAGGCCTCTTCTACAATGAGTTGGTTCAGGGCATCCCACCGGTGTTCCCTCACCTGATTGAGAAGATCCCTTCCATCCATTCAGTGCTCATTTTCGTCTCCATGAAGCACTTGCCAGTTCCATCGGTCGATATGTCAGAGCGCTTCCTCTTTAAACAGGTGGACAGAGAAGATTACAAGGTGTTCCAATGCGTGGCACGATACGGGTACCGAGACCCCTTCGAGGAGGCCAAGGACTTTGTTGGTAAACTTGTAGAGTATCTCCAGTACTACATCCGGGATGTCAACCTCTACGGTGTGGGTTCTGAGCCAATGCTGATACAGTCATCCAGCTACCGTAGCTGTCGTGCTGAGAGCTTTGGCACCCATGAAAAACCCTCAGTAAAGACATTATATGCTGAGGAAATGCTCACACCGGCTGAGTCGTTCTCAGAGCACACAAGGCAACCTAGTCGAAAGAGCAAGCTTTTTACACAATTTCAGGTGGCTAGTCTATACTCTATATGTAGCACGATTCTTATCTAAACATGAGTTCATTTTATCGGTGTCCATTTATTTTCTGTTCGAATAATGGTAACACTGATATAAACTTGCTTAATTTTGTGTAGGGAGAGAAGATGAATGTAGTAGAGATGATGAAGATTCAACAGGAGCAACAGGCTATCCTTGAAGAGATGAACAAGGGTGTGGTGTACATATTTGGAGAGAGTAAAGTGGTTGCAAAACCCCACTCCTCACTCCTAAATAAGATCGTTGTCAACTACATATACTCATTTCTTAGAAAGAACTCGAGAAATGGTGAGAAAATGATGTTGGTCCCCCGTCGTCAGGTCCTAAAGGTCGGAATCTCATATGAAATTTAGCTAAGAAATGTCGATGAAGAATAGTGAATCTTAATGATGCGAAGAAACACACTATCAAATCCACTCCCTTGTTCATGGAAGTCATTATCATAATGGGCTGGAGTATTTTTGAATGAATTTACCTTGGTTATCCATAGAGAAAAGAGAAACATGTTAGAATGGCTAGCAGCCGCCTCTTGGTATTTTGCTTTTTTTTCTAGTGTTTTTTCTTGGTTGTACATACAGTATTCCCTTTGAATATATTATAATCAGCAGGGACTTGCCCCTCGTGCTGACATAAAAAAGATTGATCCCATGAAAGGCTCTGTACTCGTTTATTCCTTAAGTATAGTAGAACACAAAATTTTCACCGAATGACTAGAAGCTTTCATATTTACACTAGATGGTCGTGAAAAAATGGAGCAAAAAAAAAACAACGTAGTACTACGACTTAGGGCGTGTTCGTTTGAGCTGAAGTTTTTGGGCTTTTGGCTGAAAAAACTGCTTTTCTGACTTTTGGCTTTTCTAATAAATTTTAACTTCTCGGCAAACCAACAAAAGTACTCATAATAACTCTTCTCCTAACCAGAAGTCGATCGGAAGCAAAAGCGTCCCCTCTCTAAGATTCGCTATTGTGTGGAGCACAAACACAATGACCTCTTTTCACTGAAGCCCTAGAACATACCCAAGCTACGTAGCAAATCGTTTCTCCACTGGGCCTCGAAGAACCCTGGATACTCATCTAGCTTCTCCTTTGCTTCCCTTTTACCGTTGGGGAAAAAAGGTGTCCCCACCTGGCATCCCCGGCCTGGCCAGCTACGGCACCGGGAACCAGCAGAGGCCGCGACAGTTGGGCCTGCAACGATAGGGCAGCAGCACCGGCAGAAACGGCTCGGAGCTAGCGGGGCCGACAGCTCACGAGCCCAGAGGATCCAATGATGAATTTGTTCTATTCATACCAGGGGTAGGAAGAAAAGCACAACGCGGAGTAAATATTCTGTCCCGAAAGTAAATCAAAGCATTGGCATCTTTGCCATCTCCTGCTGGCGAAGCAAAGCCAAATTTCTACTCGTGCGACCTGTATATAAAGCATTGACACGAGCAGGCAGAAGCTAAGCTCTCAGCCGTGCTTGCTGCTTGCTTATCCTTGGAGCAAGAGACTGCGAAAGTCGTCCACTGAAGGAAAAGGTATCTTCAAATGGTCAGATATCTTTTTTTCAGAAAAGACTTGTCAGATTTCTCTGACGTCGCTTGCTTGTTCATTCTGGCTGCAGCTCCTCCATGGGTTCCAAGGGCGGCGACGCGCCGACTTGGGCGGACCAGTGGGGCTCCGGCGACGGCGACGGGGGCAGCGGCAGCGGCAGCGGCAACAACAAGACGGTCGCCGGGAACGTCAAGGCGGCGGCGTCGGGGGGGCTCGTCAAGGCCAAGGCAGCGGCGCTGGTGGGGGCGCACAAGGTCAAGTCCGGGACCAGCAGCGGCATCAAGTGGGTGAAGGAGCAGTACCAGAAGAGGGCGTCGTCCAAGTGAGCCGGCCGGCACGGCGCGACGCCACCATGCGCTAGGATTTCCATCCGTTTGCGGCATCGAGCAATGGAATTCTTTTCTTCTTTTTCCGTTTCCTCTTGGATTGGACGATGTACACGTATGGATTGGCTCGTTTGGATGAGCTTATAGCTTGTAATCCAGTGGGGATTTCCTAATTCTTATTATTTTGCGTGCGGTTTTAAGTCGAGATGATTTTGCACAGTTCATGCTCTCTCAACACGCCAAGATTGCAGTAGAAGGGGTGCATGTGCAGTCGACCGTAGAACCTTGCCTTGCTTCCACGCAGAAGAGAACACAGTACAACTGCAAACAGGCATGATTCGGAGCGAATTTTGGATACATGGCAATATGGTATTTTCCTCTAATATCAAATTCAAAATCATGTGGTTTTGTTTTATCAAAGTCCTCGATTTAAAATTAGATAAATTTTCAGATATTGGTTTCAAATCTAAGAAGAGCGGTATAACTGGGGTGGCAGATAATTTGAATAGTTTGGTGCGATACCGAATTTGGGCTACGTGTATCGGAAATTCATTAGGTCCACTCTGCAGGCCCAATTCAAATAAGGACCATCGCTTGACGCAGTGGGCCTGAATTGATCAGTAACGGTCCAACGAAGAGGGGCCGAACAGAGTTGAAGGCCCACAATAGAACGGCCCACTCAGATTCACAACCGCGAGTCACCCACACAAGCAGAAGCGGCGGCTATTCAAGCCCGGTTGTTGCAAGGCGGCGCAGGCATCCTAGGGTTGCTCCTGCGCGCATAGTTTGCGTCATCCGTCAGCCATGTAAGGAGCAAGTCCGGCCTTGTTCTTTTTTCCTTTAATCCCAATCTCAGTGATATAGCAGTTGCCCTTTTGTCCCGCCTCAGATGTTGGCAGGGGCCTATGATTGGGATTAAAACCTACGGTTTGGATCCCAATTCTCCCTCTTCGTAAAGGCCCTCGGTATGTTTTAATTTTGCTTCTTTTATGAATGCAAGGATGAGGTTAGTAATGGCTCACAGCATCTCCAAGAGTACTCTATCACTTTTTCTCATCTTTATTTTTCTAAAAAAAAAAGAAAAAAAAAATTTCTCTAATAGTTATCTATCCTAATTTTTCATCTTCTAACAATTGGCATATTGCTCATCTTTGTACGTAAAAGTACGCACCCCTTCGTGACTCCGATCGGCTTCGCGTGGGATTTTTCTTCGCCGCCTCTTCTCCCCGACCTCCTTCGCGCCACGCGTTGACCTCCTTCGCGCCATCGTCATCGAGGAAAGCAGGCCGCCGCTGTCTAGGTCGGGGAGCGGGAAGTGGGTCGGCGTTGGGGTCGGGGTGGTTTGCGGCGCTCTAGCGCTGCCCGGAATTGTCGGCCTGCTCTTCCTACGGGCCCGGCGGCGGTGTGGGGATGGGGAAAGCGGCCGCCAAGGGAAGGTGGTCCTCGATGTGTCCTCGTCGGCGGAGTACGGCGCCCTGGCCTCTGGGAAGCAGACCACTAACACGACGACATCCTCATCGTCGTCGGCGACGAGGTCGCTGATGGCCAGCGACGTTCGCGGGGCCGTGGAGGTGCTGACGGTGTACAAGTACTCCAAGCTGGAGAAGGCCACCGCGGGGTTCGCCGAGGAGCGGCAGGTGCCGGGCCGTCATCAACGGCGACGCGGCGGCGGTGAAGCGCGTGGCCGGCGACGTCAGCGGCGAGGTGGGCATCCTGATGCGCGTCAACCACTCCTGCCTCGTCCGCCTCTCCGGCCTCTGCGTCCACCGCGGCGACACCTACCTCGTTTTCGAGTTCGCGGAGAACGGCGCACTCAGCGACTGGCTCCACGGCGGCGGCGGCGGCCACACCCTCCGGTGGAGGCAGCGCGTGCAGGTGGCGTTCGACGTCGCCGACGGGCTCAACTACCTCCACAACTACACGAACCCGCCGTGCGTGCACAAGAACCTCAAGAGCAGCAACGTACTCCTCGACGCCGACCTCCGCGCCAAGGTGTCGAGCTTTGGGCTGGCGCGCGCGGTCACCGCGGCCGACGGTGGCGCGTAGCTCACGCGCTACGTTGTGGGCACGCAGGGCTGCCTCGCGCCCGAGTACCTCGAGCACGGCCTCATCACGCCCAAGCTCGACGTGTTCGCCTTCGGGGTCATCCTCCTCGAGCTGCTCTCCGGTAAGGAGGCCGCGTTCACGGACGGCGAGACGGGCGAGGAGGCGCTGCTGTGGGAGGCCGCGGAGAAGGCGCTGGTGGCGGGCGGCGGCGGGGACGTGGACCGGGCCAAGGCGCGCACGTTCGTGGACCCGCGGCTGCACGGGGACTACCCGATGGACCTCGCGCTCGCCGTGGCGGCGCTGGCCCTGCGGTGCGTGGCGAGGGAGCCCCGCGCGCGGCCGGGCATGGACGAGGTGTTCGTCTCGCTCTCGGCGGTGTACAACTCGACGCTGGACTGGGATCCATCCGATTACGGCAATTCCGGATCTTCGATGGTCGGGAGGTAGAAGAGATTAGGAAGTTAAATGGGATATTCTTGGAGATGACCTCTTTTTTTCCTCCCCATATCTATTTAGGGACTTGGCAAATAATAGAATTTGGGGAGAAAAAATAAGAAACTATTGGAGATACTCTTAGGTCCGAGGTCCTGTGTTCTCCGCAGTTGTAATAAGATGGGGACGCATCTAATTCCTACAGCGTTGAAATCAACGTTTCAAAGTTCGTGTTAGTTTTGATCAGGAACTTTAAAATTTATCTTGCGCTAACTCCGTCTCATGTTTTTGTGGCGCTGTTTTTAAAAAAAATTAAAAAAAGAATCAGTGGTGTCGACAATTATTTAGATGAAAAGCAAGTGCACATTTGCATTTCCTTCAGTAATGTCCTTTCCTATTTAATAATATTTCTGAAAAAAGTTCTAAATAGCGGTTTATACCATTTAGCAGTAGCAACCCAAAATCCTACTAAAATCCCGCTATAGCCCACTAAATCCATAGCCCGTTGCGGCGACCTTCTACAGACGCTATAGCCCGCTATTTCGAATCTGGATTTCTGGTAGCTTTCTAGGATTACAACTATGTATTTACACTACATCAACCACTATCGAAGATGGACACCAACTACTACTTTTTGGCAATATATGTAGGATATTCCTCAGAACAGTAACAATTTATGTACAAAACTTACTCTGCAAAACCCTGTTTTGAGCCCAGTAAGCCTGCAGTATTTCTACATCAAGATTTTATTTTGTAGATCAAAGAGTAGTCCAAGAGTACTACAGGAATTAATGTTCAGATAAAGCAAAAGCATATCATATAGTATCATTTTCATCACTGGCATGGAGAGTGCAGGAATCATTCTCTGTGTATGATGTAAAGACCTACGGCAAATCATAGGTTTGAAGCAATGGACAACCTATGTATGATCTGAATGAAAAATTGCATGACAACTCATTTTGGTCGGATACATTGTCCATCAATGTAAACTACACCAACCATTGCAATCTTTGGCCTGTCAAGTTCATCATCAAGACACCGCTCAATCAGCCGAGAACCACAATTGCAGATTGAAAGTCTTTCTAGAGATGGTGGCAGGCCATTCTCCGGCAATGCCTCAATAGCCGGACAGTTCTCTACACACAGCTCTTCCAAAGCAGGAAGCGTGCATAGGTTATCTGGAAGCCTGCACATTTCCCTGCAGTTTCTAATGCTGAGAACCTGCAGCTTCTCAAGCCAGGCAAAGTCAGATAAATCAGCAAAGAATGTGTCACATCCGTCAATCTCTAGGATCTCAAGACAAGGAAGCTGGTCGAACATGCTCAATCTCAGGAACAGTGTGTTCTCCACGTGAAGGACAAACACATTGAGCAGGGAGCTCAACCAGTCCAACTGCTCTATCTTCCTCACCTGATCACTTCTTGCATGGGAGCACCCTGTTATTTTCAGGTTCCAAACTGAGAAGAGGATCGGATCCTCGTCCACCCATCCACCCTGCGCAACGAAGCATTCACTGATCTCCACTGTTCTCACAGAAGTGTGGAACTTGTCGACAAGCATCTTGGGACAGTCATACAGGGAGATGTCCCTCAACGCAGTAAGATCTTTGAACCCATCTGGGATGTCGCAGATGACATTGTCGCAGTTCTTGATTGAAAGAATCTCAAGGGACTTCAGGAGGTGCTGCTGTTGAAGCAGGCTGGTTGCTAGAGACCTCAGACTGTGACACTGATGAACTTGTAATTTGTGGAGCCGTGATGTCCACCTTCCATTTTTTGATGTTGCCTCCATGGCTTCTTCTGTTGATGGTTGCTTGTCAATAATCCCTGGTAGCGTCTCGAGACCAACATTCTCAATGATCATAACAGTCAGTGAAAGGGGAATATCAGGAAAGGTTGTCAGCCTTGGGCAGTTCCTTATCTCGAGCTCACAAAGACATGGAAATGCCATACTTCTTGATTTTGAGTTCCCTGTCAACCATTCTGCGCAATGCAGTATGCCTTCAAAGACGAGCCTCTTGAGCTTCGGAAACAATTCTTGGTCTGACCGTTGAGGAAGAGCACTCACTTTGGTGATAGAAGGCATCCTTCTGATCTCCAGAACCTCAAGGCTTGGCAGGACATGCAGGGGAGGCAGGGTCTTACAGTTCATGCAGTCAATTAAGTACAATGATGTCACGTTCGACAGGGAACCGGAGGGCTTCGTCATCCAAGATGGGGATTTGACGCCTCCATAGCCCATAATTTCAAGATTCCTTAGGTTGTCATGTGGTTGCAAGCACTCAAGTAACTCTTCGTCCTTTGAAATCTCTTTGGTTTGGCCATCACAGCTACTCCATGACAACTGTAGCGCATTCAGGTACTGCATCCCCTTCAGCATGCCCTTGCTGACCTCAGTAACATCAACCTGACGGAGATCCCTGATGTGAAGTTTGCCTCGCAGTTGAGTCATTCGCCGCAAGGTGTCTTTGGGCGTGCTACCACCAACAGTGAATACATCCAATTGTTGCAAATTTGACAGACTCTTTATGTCACCTATGCTTGAAATGAACACCTCACTTGCATACAAATGCCTCAGATGAATCAAACTTGTAATGCCATTGGGAGGATGCAAAGAAGGAGAATTGCTGCTGACATCCAGGACTTGGAGGTGGTAAAGCTGGCATAGTGTCTCTGGAAGGTCAATTATTTTGTTTCGTGATAAATTGAGATAGCGGAGGTGTCTGACTTGGCCGATCTCTGGAGGCAAATATGTTATGTTTGCGCATGACAGGCCAAGGACTCTCATGCTCCTGGCCATGGAGAAAATGTGAGCCAAAACATCCAGAAAATCATCTGATTCGCTGAAATCTGCTTGGAACAGAATTGTGCGAACTCGGTTCAGGAAATGATGATCAGGGGAAGGCGAAATCTGCAACTCCAAATCACTCTTCAGCTTGGACAGGTTACCTGTCCTGATCGTCAGGTGACGAACTTCCTGCGGGACTTCTCCTGAGCTTTCAGTGATCATGAAGAATCGGCTTGTTGCCACCGCTCGTGCAAGCTCTTGCATCGAATTGTGGATGACATATCTGTTACTTCCAATAGGTTGAAAGAAGCATCTTTGAACCAGCTCATCAAAGAACTCACCGCCGATGTCCTCCAGCCTCATGCCCGCACGATCAGAGTATATCAGTCCCTGTGATACCCACATTCTCACCAGTTCTTCCTTTCTGAACACATAGTCATCTGAGAACACTGCACAATATGCGAAACACTGCTTGAGGCGGGGATCGAGGTGGCGATAGCTCAGCCACAATGCCGGTGAGATCCCGCAGACATCTTGGCCCTCCCACAGCTCGTCTTCCAGCACGTTTCTCCAGTGATCCTCATCATCCCGCCGGAAGTACAACGCCCGACCGATCGCTTGCGCTGGTAGCGGCAGGCCGGCCATCTTCTTTGCAAAATCTGAAGCAATTTGCTCCATCGGTGACAACTCCTCCTCATCCTCCTCGACGTCGTCCCAGTCGTCCCCCAACAGAGTGCATTCTTCGGTGTCCTCTGTGCTGCCAAATGCAAAATGCTTGAACATCTTCCAGTAATCATCAGATCCTAGAGGGCCCAGGGTTAACACTGGCATTGTGCCGATTGCTGTCGCGACAGTTTCAGATTGAGTTGTCACAATGATCAAGCTCCTCCTAGCCGCCGGTCGCAGCACCTCCATCAGATTTCCCCACTGGTTTTCGGCGAGGTCGGTGATGCCATCAAGCACAAGCAGGAACCTCTTGCCTGTCAACTCCTTGCGCAGAAGCTCCCTGGCGTCATCGGCGCCACGATCCTGGCCGGCAACTGCGTGGATCATCTGATCCATGAGCTGCTCCCGTAGCCGGAACGCGCCGGAGACGTGCACCCACATCCGCGCGGCGAACTCGGCCCTGGCGACCTCGTGGTGGAAGACGAACCGCACGAGCGCCGTCTTGCCGGCACCGGCATGCCCGGTGACAGGAAGGACGCCGATGGCGAGGCGGTAGTGCGGATCGTCGCCGAACCTGACGTCCTGCAAGATCTGCTCCACCTCGGCTTCCCTCCCAAAGATGTCGTCCTGCTCGGTTTCCCCTGCGGCATCCTCTGTCTTCCCCGACACGACCGTGGCGTAGTTCCTCGGCGGCACGACGTGCTCGTACATGGACGCGCACCTGTACGCAGCTTGCGCCATGGTCTCGAGTGCTTCTGACAGTCCGTGCAGATCGACGCCGCTGATCTTCGCCTTGGATCTTCTGCCATGGCCGCCGCCGCCGCCAGCAACTGAATTTCTCGGCGGGCTGAAGCAGAGCAGGAACCTGAGCGGGCTGCGCGGCTTCCGCGCCGCGGCGGTGGCGGGCTGGCGCGCCTCCTCGGCGCCCGCGCCGTCTCCCGCCACGGACTCGACGTCGTCGAGGGCATCGTCCCCGGCGTAGGCGGCGTCGAGCAGGTCCTGCAGGGCGCGCCCGCCGAGGTCCACGGCGCCCGCGTCGGCGGCGTCCAGCACACGCCACACGGACGGGAGGAGGCCCTCGAGGCGGCGCAGGTGGCCCACGGCGGCCTCGTCGAGCTCGGACAGCAGCTCGAGGCCCTTGCGGATGAGGCGGGCGAGCACGGCGGCGACGAAGCCGGACGCCGACCATCCCGCCGCGGACGGCAACGGTACCATCGTCCCGGCGGGCTGCGGCGGCGCCATTGGGTGGTCGCGTGGTGGGTTCTTGGCGGGAGCGCTCGGGTGGTGGATGATCGGCGGAAGTAATGGTTTGCTGGGAGAAATGGAGGAAAAGCAGCTGTTGTTCGAAAAAGAAAAGAAAAGGTCGCCGGTGGCCGGACGACGTGCGCGCACGTACGCTCGGCGAAAGGGTCGCCGGAGTAGAGTTGTTTGGACAAAGTTGAAAAATGGAAGGTGCACATAAATGGTTGTTGGGCCGCCTGGGCAGAAATATGGAGGACCATTGTACTCTGCAAAGTTCATGATCCAGCATGGTAGCATTAGCTGGCCTGTTCCTTCCATTAGGAAAACGAAAAGTGTACGCTGAATTAGGCTGATTCGACGAACTGTACAAACAGCCGTTGAAATGATCTATCGAAATGGACATGATGCAGAAACACAGTGGGTAATTTGCACTGCTTATTCCATCCTTTGTACAAGTCTTTGACACGGTCTTTATTATAAACCCTTTGACTAGAAATTTATATAGAATTGAAGGAACTGTATGTTATGAAACTATTTTTCATGATTGAAACATCAATAATCTTACATTGTCAATCTACATTTTTTTTCTTTGTATAAGTTGATGGCTAAAGTTAAATAGGTATGACTTACAATCCTACCAAGTAGCAGAGCAGGTACCCAATCCTTCCTCCCTGTTGAAATTTTCATCTCAAGTTGAAAAATCCAGAAGATTTCAACTGCAACCGAAAGTTTTGAAAACATCCATCTCGTAACCTCCCTCTGCATGGGCCGCTTTGGTGTGGTCTTTTGGAAGAAGAGCGCGCGCGCCGGGGGGGGGGGGGGGGGGGGGGGGGGGGAATGCTCCGTTTGAGTCTTTTAAAAGTTCATTCGGAATTTCGATAGTTGTAATTAATGTTTGCAAGCTCTACTGAGTTTTCAAGGCGGTAAAGTAGTAATCCAATTTTAAGCCCAAGCTGATTTTTGTTAAAATTAATTATGGATTCAGAACTCCCAAATCAAAATTTTAAAGCCCTAAGTGAGCAGGCCCATATTGTTTACCTTCATGTATAAATATCTCTGATAGTCTGGTTCATTAATGTTGATACCATAACCCTTATCTGAAATCTTGATTTGAATTTTGAACTTTTAGAAAACACGAGGAACTTGAGAGGCACTAGATATAATCATGGGAGGAACTCATGAGGTAGTGAATTTGGATCCAGATCTAAGCATTCCAGACTAGGCTCGGGTCGGGTCAGAAAAAAAAGGCCAGATGGCGTAGCCCAATGCTGATAATTAAATATAACATTTCAACAAAGATAATAAATATACATTATGAAAAACCTCTTCATGATGGTTCTAGTAGTAGATATCTTGCATTGTCAATCTACATAACTCTTCATAGGTACTTCTTTTGTTCCAAATTGTAATTCGTTTTGGCAAATCTAGATGCATAATTTTTACTATGTATCTAAATAAATATTTTATCTAGATACTTAGCAAAAATTATATGTACCTAGATTTATCAAAACAATCTATAATTTGGAACGGATGGAGTAGCATTTGTAAAAGCATATGCTCTCGCCAAGCAAATCGCGTACTTTATCTCCTATGAAATGCCTAAAAAAAAAGCCTAGGCTAGTAGATCTTGGTAACGATGAAGTAGTCATAGGCGGCTCTCTGTCGATGCATATGTCACATATCATTAAAAGAATAATTAACTAAAAATAATTATTTAGTTGGAGACTCGCAGGAATCCTAAGGTTATTGTATTTTAAATAGGACAAACACGTATCAAACAACAGATTTGGCTGAATTTTTTTTAGAATCAGAGGTGGCTTAAGTTGAGAACAAAGCATCCTAAGCACAAAAATACCGTTGCCTTGGTTGACTGTGTAAGCAAGATATTGCTAGCTAGCAGCAGGCGTCTGGGCGTGATTGGGTTCAGAATCCTCGATGTCAACCGACGTCAGCATAGGCCGGCCGGCGGCCGCGCACCACCGCCACTTCTCCCCCGCGACAACCCGGAAACCACGGCGGCGCGCGTCCAAGGCGCGCATCGTATCCTAGCGCTTGTGGATATGGAAAACGACGCCTTCTTCCGTGACGAGGGTGACCGCCTCGGCAGCCGGCGAACTCGACAAGCGCATCGCTTTCGGATATCCCGAGCCCCCGGCCACCTGACCTTCGTTGATGTTATCACCACCCTTGCCGCCTAGACCCCGCGCATCCTTGGATCCACATGGACGCCGCGCCGTATTTAAAAGCACCTGTCAGCTCGCAGCACGGCACGAGCTCGCGGTCGTGCCACTACTAGAGGTAGAAGAAGACCAAGGGCGTGTAGTGTGTGTGCGTGTGTGTGTGTGTGTCAAGCGCGCAGCTACGGCGAGCATGAGCAAGCCGCGGGCGCTGCAGGACCTGATGACGGCCGCGGACGCCGGCCGCGTCGACGTCCCGATGATCGACTCGGACAAGCAGCTCACGCCGCCGCGGCGCTCGAGCTACGGCGGACGCGGCCTGAAGGGCGCGCCGCCGCCGCCGGTGGAGGCCTCGTTGGACACGAGCTTCGAGTTCAGCGCCGTGGTGAGCTACAACTCGGCGTCGCCCGCCAGCATGGTGTTCTCGGAGGGCCAGCTCCGGGCGCACAAGTTCCCGGCCGTGCGGTCGCCGGCCGGCGGCAGCAGCCAGGCGGCGTCGCCGCTGCGCCGGAGCGCGTCCGCGGGCGGCAGCGCCAAGGCGGCAGGCGGGCTAAACGGGAGCAAGAAGCGGGTCAGCTTCGCGACGGACGGCGCGGCCAGCAAGGCCGGCGGCGGCGGCGGGCAGGGGAATAAGAAGAGCGGCGGCTTGCTGGGGTGCATGGGGTCGGCCTGCGGGTCGTCGCGCAGCGAGGTGGTGGAGCCGGCCAGGAACGCGAACCGCAAGGTGGTGGCTGTTTGATCTGATCGGCGGCGAATTGTTGGGTTTAGTAGGGGGTTTACACACACACACACACACATCTTGATCAGTATGCACGATCGTATGCAAGCATGAATGATCGCGTTAGTCGTCCATCATGTGCTATGGTGAGATCGATCACGCCTTTTGTCATAATTTTTATTTCTTTTGTCGTTCGATCAACGGAAGCCTGTCACGGCAGCACTCATACTCTGTTTCTAGTAGAACGTCAGCCTGTGTGTCTCCATTTCTGGCTGTTTTTGCCAATGGAGAAAAAAGTGAAGACAATACTATTATGCCCTGTCAGCTTGATTTTTTTTTTTGATAGAGCCAGATCGATTGTTACTTTCTCCCGTCATGTTTTGGATACTGATGTGCTTCCGAATATTAATACTTCCTTCTGTGTAGAGATCATGCAATGCATGTAGCAATCATACAACAATGTGAGCATGGATGGCCCATGATTATGCGAGGAGAGATGGTTGGGAGGTAAGAGAGGAGAGGAGGAACAAGAGAGAGGTGAATTGCAGCATGATTATACAAAAAAAAATCAGTTTTGACAGGTGACGGAAGCTGTATACTGATATTAGGATTGTAGAAGGTAAGTCGATAATTAGTTAATTACCGAAGGTCAAATGCACTTCTTCCTTAGACCAATGTCTTAATTTTGATCACGGCCAAATTTTGGTAGGTTTGGCTCGTTCAAACAAATTTACGATGGATACCAGCCCATGAGCCCATTTATTCTGACATTCACATGGCGCCGCATTTCAGCCCAGACATCACATGCTTTGAGATTGGGGCAGGTGAAACTCCAACGGCCACCACGTGAAGCGGCGCCGGTGAGGGCTTCACTGGCGGGTGCGGGACAGCGCGGTGTGCCCTAAAATTTAGAGTAAATAAGAGTCGGATTCTAAAAAGATTGGACTCTGATCTTTTTAATTCTAAGCTAAATATATTTAAGAGATAAATTAGATTGTGAAGAGAGCAATATAATTATAATCCGTTACCATTCTTAGCGACTAGCGAGTGCACCGTATGTTTGATTGCAGTTGGTGAGAATGGGAGCGTAACGGAATGAATTTGCGCTTCAAACTGCGCGATTTGACGAACCAAACCAAATTTCTGAGCCGACGTCGACGAGAACAGCCCGTAAAATCGTGTGGTCCAAACTACTTGGACGAAAAAAATTGAAGGCAAATTAATGCTGCAGGAAGAAGACGGGCTCCTAACTCTAGTTTTTTTTATCACGACTGTGCTGCGTGAATCCGATCCACAGTATACATGCGAGTCTGGATAGTACCAGTAGTCTAGGAGATACTGTTTCTGTTCCTGCTTGATTCTATGTTTAACTACTATAAAAACGATCTGAGCAACATCTTATATTTTCAGAGGCGGATCAAGATGTAACCCGCTCCTATAAATAGAGCGGAAGAATTGTAGCATCCGATCCGCCCCTAGAAAAGCATTTTTAGGGACGGGTTACGCCATCATCCGTCCCTATAAATAGGCATTATTTTCAGAGGTGGGTCATGGCATCACCCGCCCCTAAAAATGCTGGCGTCACCCGTCTCTAAAAATACATTTTTAGGGGCGGGTGATGGCATGGTCCGCCACTACAAATGGTTCACGCAAAAAAAATTCACAACTTTTTCATATGATCTCGGATGAAGTCAAATTTTATATCAAAATTGTATAGAATGACGAGATCTAAAAACTTTATAGTTGATAACTTTTTTATTTAAAGTCATTTAATGGTTCAAAAAGTTATTATGAATCTATATATGGCTAGAAATATATAGTACCTCATACAACTCAAGTCATACTTTGAGATTTCAACAATCTTAAAATTTATATACACTGAAATATATTTTACATATTTTTTATCTATAATTCATAATAATCATAGTGTAGAAATTTCACTTTTTTTATTTGTTTTGCTATATGTAAAGATTTAAATGAATTTTCGGCATACAGTTGACAAATATTTTTAGGGGCAGGTTGTGACGTCACCCGCACCTACAAATTAATTTCAGATTTAATATAAAATAATAGTATATCCCATAGAGTCATAAGTGACTGTGTAGTGTAGTGGAGAGAAAGGTACGCGCGAGATACGGTTCGAACCCTGGGTGATGCAAGTGTGTATATTTCGTCAAAAGAATTATACCTTGATAGTATAGGGACTTGTGGTGGTGGCTAGCTGGTTGAAACATATTTTTATTTTTTATTTTTCTATTTTTTTTTTAATTTTTTTATTTTTTGGACACCGATTTGTAGCATGACCCGTCCCTAGAAATCGATTTCTAGTGACCCGTCCCCTACAGATGATTTTTAGAGGTGGATGTGTTACCCGCTCCTAAAATTCTCAATTTTAGCTCTGAGAACTAGAGACGGGTACCGCACCGGCCTCTAAAATACGTTTTACTTTTACTGCTCCTAAAAATCTTTTTCTAGTAGACTGAGAAAACCAACCCAGGCTGCAGTGACCTGCTGTAAATCTTAAAATCTATTTAGGCCATAAAGATAAATCTTTCCTCTTTTCCTCTGTTCTACTTGTTTATTTTCGACTTCTTTTAATTTATTCTCTATCACAGAATATTATAATATTATAGAACTTATTAAAATCTGCCTGCTTCGACATTAGCGGCGCAAGCGACAGCACACGCATACCATTTGCTTGACACTGGACACAGCAACGCATGCAGTACCCTTCTAGATTGTAGAAGCCGGAGTAGAGAATTTGCATCCGCCCTCCTCTCTGTGCCATATATGTACCTGTGCTACGTCTGATCGAGAGCAATTTTTAATCGGGAAAGATCGCCTGTGACGGTCAGCACGCACGTCCGCCTGAGGTCACCGCGGGCGTGTACGCGCCTGCCTTTGGTACGGTTGCATGTGTCCAGTTCCGTTGAAGTGTCCCTTCTGGGCGAATTCATTTTTCTTCTTCTTCCTTTTAAAATAACCTCCAGAAATCTTTCTTGCAAACATCTCCTAGCCTTCTAGTCTCACTCGTCTACTCCCTCCATCATAAAATATAAAATATTAGAGGATTTAAAATTTATACTTAAATATAAGGTATTTTAGAACTTTTAGATAAATATTAAAAAAAATTATTTATTTTTTTTCTCTTAATTGCATGCTTACTTTTTTGTTCTTTCTTCCCTACTTACTCTTAGGGAAAAAAAACGAAGCTACATGCATCTTTTATTCATTCCCTTAATTTCTTACATGATTGCTACAGTACCTTGCATGACGGAGGGAACCCTCTGGAAACGCTGCCTCGTGGAAGAGAAGGGTGACTGACAGTCGTGTGCCACCGCTACTACTGCTAGTTGCCATTTGGAGTGCAGACATTCCAAGCCCGTGGCGGCGACACTAAATTCGCAGCCCGCCCGTCCCCCCAGCAATCCTCCTTCCTACGGCTTTCCTTATCCTATCCACCCGCGCCCAGGCAGAGCACGGCGCACGGACGCTCCGGTCTCGCCCGCCGCCGGTAGCAGCAGCATCTATCCATGGCCGGCGGGGACGCGCACGGCGGGTCCGGGGGCCGGCTGGAGAGCATCCTGACGGACGCGTCGTCGCCGCGGGCGCGGCGCGCGTGGGCGGCGGGCGCCATCGAGCTGCGCCTGCTCACGCGCCTCGCGGCGCCGGCGGTGGTCATGTACATGATCAACTACCTCATGTCCATGTCCACGCAGATCTTCGCGGGCCACCTCGGCAACCTCGAGCTCGCCGCCGCGTCCCTCGGCAACACGGGCATCCAGATCTTCGCCTACGGCCTCATGGTGCGCTCCTGCTCCGCCCGTCCGCGCCCCCCCACCCTTTTTTCTTTCTCATCCCGCTCTGAATTCCGAAACCTCCTCCATGATGATTGATGCGTGTCGTCCATCCCGCGGCCTCCGTGCGTGCGTGCCCATCCAACAGGGCAGGGGTTCGCCCGGTCTGCAACCTTAGAATAGATTCCCATTCCGATTCTGCGCTCTGATCCTGCTTTGCGATGGATACCTGGTCCAGCAGAGGCATCTTTGCGTCAGTCGCTTCGAACGAATCTTAATTTTTACAGGTTCAGAAAACAGAGCAGATTGATTACCTTGCTTAATAATAATTGGTAGGAAAGGAACGTTCCACCCTCCATCGTCGCATCCCTTGCTTAATAATTGCACAGGAAACACACAGGGAACTTCTTCTCCTCAACCGCTTGCATGTCGTCACATTAAGATTTATTAAGAACTAGATAGAGGACTGTGTGATTCCTCTCCTCATCGCCGCCGATGCGAGGTGCCAAAACAAAGAAGAAGCAGAGGCTCACCAACCCGGCGGCGGCGGTCTGGTGGCCTGCCAGCTGGTCGGGCTCTACAGTCTAGCCCAGTACAGAGCTGGAGGCCCTGTCGCTCTGGCAGGCTGCTGCGAGGCTGGTGGCGCCAAGGCTGGAAGCGCGGCTATCTCGTGGCGTCCGCCGGAATCCGTCGGGGCGTGCTCGTCTCTACCCTGTAGTCTGTAGTCTTGGCTCGGGAAGGGAACGTGGTGGTACCGGGTCAGACCCGGCGGGCGGCGCTCGCGTCGCGTCGAGTGGCGACGAGGAGGCAGGCCGGGATAGATAGAAGATAGAAACAGGGGACGACGACGTCGGCATGGAGCCTACTTTGATGAATTTTGGACCTATGAAAAAACATCTCTAGATGATTAGCTAGCTCGTACTGCTGCAAAGCTCTTTTGTATATTTGTATGCTTCTCTAAGTTTTTAATTGATTTTTTATTCAGACAATGGCTCCAAATGCTCATCACTTTTTTTAACTAGTGCGTCAAAATCTGCATGGCATGATAAAAAATCGTGTTGATGTTTTGTAAATCTGAAGATTGTACGATCTTAGTATAATAGTATGTAACTTAGTCGTCGTAGGTTGGAAATAAGTAAGGATGCAAGTGGGTACCCAATAGTGTTTGTTGGATCAGCTAATTAATTATGATGGCATGCTATCATAGTTAATTTGTCCTAAATTATTTACGCAGAATGCCATTCTAATTCATTTTATCAATTTTTTGGTCGATCCAATGACCCAAAATATATATAACTTGCATCCCGTAGTTTGTTATATATACCTTTTGATCATTTCTTAAGCTGCTTCTTGATAGATGGGCACGATTAGTCTGTCCGCAAACGTACGTACATTGTTTAACCTAGCCTTTTGTTTGGAGATGATTTAATTGTAGCTCCAAAAACAATCATGATTAGTTTGCCCGGCATTTGCTTTGCGTCGTTACTTTTACTGCGCTGGTAAATATGTGTGCATGCTTGCATGGGCCTGCATCTCTGTTGACTCTTGCTTGCTTAGTTCGTTTGGGCCTGAATCACCAATATCCTCAAGTCGTCCCACGTCTGTTTAAATTCATTTCTCCCATCACCGAATGTTTTTAAAACCACCGTGATGGAATAATCATATATTTGTACTATTAAGTCTAACCTCCATTTCAGAATAATTGATAACTATGACTTCACTGATGATGGTTTGACCGTTTGTATTTTGTGCGAATGCTTATACAAATACCTAGAGTTATAAAACCACGACTCTTGTTACTTTAACTAAAGATTTTTTAAACAAAAATTGTTAAAGATTTTGAGTAGTGCCAGTAATAACCTGACGTTTCGTACTTGCAGCTGGGCATGGGCAGCGCAGTGGAAACGCTCTGCGGCCAGGCCTACGGCGCCCAGAAGTACGAGATGTTGGGCATCTACCTGCAGCGCTCCGCCGTGCTCCTGTGCGCCACAGGCATCCCCTTGGCCGTGATCTATGCCTTCTCGGAGCCGATCTTGGTGCTCCTGGGGCAGTCGCCGGCGATCGCCCGAGCCGCTTCCGTCTTCGTCTACGGCCTGATCCCGCAGATCTTCGCCTACGCCATCAACTTCCCCATCCAGAAGTTCATGCAGGCGCAGAGCATCGTCCTCCCGAGCGCCTACATCTCGACCGCCACGCTCGCGCTGCACGTGCTCCTGAGCTGGGTCGTCATCTACAAGGCCGGGCTCGGCCTGCTGGGGGCCTCCCTGGTGCTCAGCCTCAGCTGGTGGGTCATCGTCGCCGCGCAGTTCGCGTACATCGTGATGAGCCCCAAGTGCCGGCACACATGGACAGGGTTCACCTGCCAGGCCTTCTCGGGCTTGGGGGACTTCCTCAAGCTCTCGGCCGCGTCTGCCGTGATGCTCTGCCTCGAGACCTGGTACTTCCAGGTCCTGGTGCTCATTGCCGGGCTGCTCCCGAACCCTGAGCTTGCCCTGGATGCACTCTCTGTATGGTGAGCATATTGCCATTCATCCATCATCTTATGATCTTCCCTGTGATTTACAACTCCGGTTATTAGAAATCAGCACGTTTTTGTGACGACGTGTTCGTGTCATCTGCAGCATGACTATTTCAGGGTGGGTGTTTATGATCTCAGTAGGGTTCAATGCCGCTGCAAGGTTTGCAACTCAACAAAACTAGTACAACTGAAAATTGCTGCATGAGTTGAGTGCGGGAGTTTCTGCTAACTGGTGTTTTATCCTGACCTCTGAACCATTTTCCAGTGTGAGAGTGAGCAATGAGCTTGGTGCCGGCAACCCAAAGTCTGCATATTTCTCAGTGTGGGTCGTGACGGCGCTCTCTGCACTAATCGCCATCATCCTTAGCATTGTGATCCTCTGCCTGCGCAACTACGTCAGCTACTTGTTCACAGAGGGAGAGGTGGTCTCAAACGCGGTGGCAGATCTCTGCCCGCTGCTTGCCGTCACGCTCATTCTCAATGGCATCCAACCTGTTCTGTCAGGTTAGATTTCAGATACATTTTCCCATGTGGATATACCATGTTATCAAATTTTAATTTAATTCTTGTGTAGTCAATATTTAGTAAGCAGAGCACGAAAACGCTGATTTACCTTTGTTTGAAAAAAAATACCGATATATCAGGAAAAGGAATGAACTTGTTATACAAGTATTTGCATATTATTGTGACTCAGAAAGCACTAAGGACAACTTGGTATCATGTCAATTTTCAAGTTTAAATTGGATGGCCATGTATTCTCTAAAAAAAACATGTGGCGGTCAAGTGCTTTCCATCTCTTCCATTCTTAATTGAACGAACTTTGAGTGGTAAATGTGGAGCAGAGCCAATAACATCCTGATGATCAGAAATGAATGGATGACATGTTGATTGACTATATATGGTGGTTTGAACATTTCTAACAAGTGAATAATTCACATAGGTGTCGCTGTTGGATGTGGATGGCAACAATTCGTGGCCTACGTGAACATCGGCTGTTACTACATAGTTGGTGTGCCCCTCGGCGTCCTTCTTGGGTTTGTCTTCAAGCTCGGCGTAAAGGTAATGGAATCACATGCATAATGTTTTTACCTCGTTCCAGATTATCAACTGTAAAGCCGTTACTTGTGTCCTGGCAGGGTATTTGGGGTGGTATGATTGGAGGAACTTGCATGCAGACGGCCATTTTGTTGTGGGTCACCTTGAGAACAGATTGGAACAAAGAGGTATAGCCATTACTGAAATTGTCATAAGAAAGATAGTTCTTTTTCATTTCCATTTTGTATAAAGTATCCATTATCCGCAATTACAAACTTTAGCTACCTTCTGGCCCAAGATTTGAACTAGCTTTCTCGGTGGCATAAGCATAATTTTAGTAGTTGGAGAAATATTGCAGTACCCTTTACTCCCATATGTAGTAGGTACAAGGACTCTTACAGGCCTGTATTTTATAATAAATTATGTAGTGGGTACTATTTTATTTTAACCAATCTATGTTGGATTGAAAAGTTTGGACGGTTGTCTCAGAAAAAAAAACTTTGGACGGGCTAGAAGGACCAATGGGCACGAAGTAAAACTTTTTAATCTTATCATACAAATAATCACGTGCGGCCTCATGAGGTTTAGAACTCAAACTTTTAGTATCTTTAATGTAGGAATCTGTGGTCATGAGATCACTCATGGTTCTAACATAGAACATTGGATGGTGCAATTTATCAGATTGGATACATTGTCGATTTGTGGTGATTGAAGAACATTACTTTATTCCTATTGCATGCAGTATTGTGCATGACTTGCGAGACATAAATGTTATATATTAGACTATTACATCAGACGGCTAACAGTATTGCTACAACTTTTTCAGGTAGAAGAAGCGCAGAAAAGGCTGAACAGATGGGAGGATAAGAAGACGGAGCCCCTTCTTGCGGGGGTCAGCAATGGCAGTTAACTGAAACTATCCGGGTCAAATGTCCTATTTCGCCATCCATCACCTGCAAGTGCAAGTGCAAGCCTCACCGCTGAGACAATTTGAATTTTTATTGCAAGTGCACGTGCATACACTGAGAAATGTACTCACACGTCGCAATTTTTTAGTGAAACGGAAAGGAAGGTTTTATAGAAACAGAACCGAGTACACACTAGAGTGGACAATTTGAATTTTCAAAATCATATTTGATCAGATGGTGAGAGCTAATCATATTTGACACTAGAGCTGGATGTTTCGATCTGTTTGAGTACGCGCCTTGTCGGACTTCAGTCAGTAGTAACTAGTAAGTCGTTACAGGAATCCTTTTCTCAGGAGCTGACAGAACTTGAGTTCTGAACTTCTGATGTTTGAACTGTCGGCCTGCGTGCCAGTTCTGTTGCAAGCGAGGCTATGCCCATATGCTGTAATCCTGTACAATTAACTTTCACATACAGTACAAACTAGCAAAGTGTTCCACGCAAATAGCGCGGATAGCTAGTCTTTTTTTTATATGTTATCTTTTACTTAAAAATAAAACAGATAATATTTTTAATGACATTATTATAATTATTTTTCCAGATGGTATAAATTGATGAATTATCTGTCTTTCTCATCTGTCATATTCTTTGAGTATTTTTTTGAAACACTAAGTACATGAACTTAGGAGAACAACGAATGTATTATATACAAACATATTTTTTCTATTTTTGTAGTGCCCAATGTTTATATGGAATATTATTGCAATAATATAATTTATTTTAATTTTTGAATGGCGAGACGCCTTTTTCCTTAAGAGTTTTGATCACGGGGCATACAAAATTATCCTTGCGTTTTTAGAGAAGACCTATATAAGTAGTTCAACGTACAAAGTAGAAATAACTAATCTGTTTTCTTTTCTTTACTCTCCAATGTCCACTACTTAAAGCCCCATGCATGCTATACTTATTTGTGGCCAACCCACTATTTTCTCCATAGTCATCGTCACTCTTTTTAAATCCGACCCACTTTAACTTTTTTTAACTTTATGTTCTTTTGATCACAGTTGTTCCCAATAAGTTACCGTTATTAAGTTGTGCTCCTGTCCATGGTCACTTTAATGCTTTCCATCGTGGTTATTATTACGCTCCCTAAATGGCACACTATCTCATAGTCTTTTAGTTTATAATAATGCCAACCAAAGATAGATCGCCGCACAAACGAAGTGTCTATTTGGTAGGAGTTTGAGTCTTTCTAAAATAGTTTTAGCTTTGGTTCAATGTTGAAGCAAATTTTTTGGTGGAGCAAAATGTTTAGCAAAATACCTTTGCAGTGGTAATAGAAATTCCATGAAAATTTTAGTGCTTGGGGAGGGAGGAGAAACCAATGAAACTATTTTTTTTCTCCTCCACTGTAGTGTTAGTCCTCCTGAGGCTTTACTTGGGCCTCTTGTGTGAAGTCGTTTTATGTTTGCACATTGAAGAAATCCTAACAAACAGACCTAACAATTATCATGATCACCTATACTATTATCAATAGTTAATTGTTTATTAAAGCACGTATCGGTAGTGATTGTAGCATGAAAGCAAATGGCTAGCACGAAAAATTTAGGAACTTGTGCCCTTTATTTAAGTAATTAGCAAGATTGAGGTACCATTTTACATTATTTTTCTTTACAATTCAGATTTATTATTTGTTATTTACATGGACCTTTCATTTTTTCTATTTCTCTCCAAATTCATATATAATACTACAGATTTTAAATTGTTTTCCTTTTCAAGTTAAAATACATATTAATTGTATTTAAAAAACATTTTGGATTAATTTAAACCATTAATATTATTATGGAAATTTCAAGCCATATCTTTAAATGTAGCTTAAATAATTCTATTCGGCATGGACTATTATATACGTAATTTTCTTCCCAAACTCAATACAAATCATACCATCATTTTTTGTTATTTTTCAACTATTAATTTACTTATGTTTTGAATTCCAAATTTAGCTATTTACTAATAGCATTCAATATATACTATTTTTATCGAGTGTTAATTTCTTATTTGTTTAATCTTCAATTAAGTTATTTACTAATTGTATTCAACATGGACTCGTTGGTCAAGACCTAATTTCCTTATTTTTGAATTTCAAGATTGACTACTTACTAACCGTATTTATCAAGGACTATTTGATCAAGTCCTAATTCTCTTAATATTTAATTTTGAAATTATATTATTGCTAATCATATTTAATATGGACTCTTTGAGTTAATATAAATTGTTAGATCTTTATAAAATCTAACGATATAGATTATTCTTTTTTTGGATTCACGTGATAATTTCTAGCTCTTTTCGGTGAACGTGGTGACTTCTTTTAGATTTAATTGGATATATACCATTACAATTATCACACTATGAAGATATACCATTATTATTCATGATATCTAGACCAAAAATGCTCCTATCTTCTTCTTCCTCACACCCCTCTCTCCTTTCTCCCCTTCCTCTCTCGCCAACTGAGCCTTGAGAGCTTGCTCGTGCACGGCCTCGCCTAGCTAGTTCGTCCTCAATTGACCTCCTCGCCACCGCCACATGAGCCGCGACACGCCGCCCATTGCTCGCCGTTCTAGAAGATGATTGGCCCATCGGGTGCCCGTTATTAATTGTATTTGATATGGATTTTTTGAGTTAATATAAATCGTTAGATCTTTATAAAATCCAACGGTGTATGTTCTTCTTCCTTTTAGATTAACATCAGAATTTCTAGACCCTTTCGACGAACGTGGTGGCTTCTTTTAACACTATTGTATTAAGATGTATTTGATATGGATTCTTTGAGTTAATATAAACCGTTAGATCTTCACAAAATCCAACAGTGTATGGTCTTCTTCTTTTTAGATTAACGTGGGAATGTATTTGATATGGATTCTTTGAGTTAATATAAACCGTTAGATCTTCAGAAAATCTAACGGTGTATGTTCTTCTTCTTTTTCGACTAATGTGGGAATTTCTAGACTCTCTCGGCCAACACGGTAGCTTCTTTTAACACTATTGTATTAAGATAAAGATTAATATAAATAAAAGAGGTTATCTGTAAGTTTTATTTCACATAAAGTGCACAATCATACACCTGCCATGCTCTTGCACTAATCTTAAGGCACTCTGTCGTTGCTGTTCGCGGCTGGCTGCTTGTACACGCTATAAAATCCCCACGCCATAAAACAAGCAAGCCTACAATTAAGTTCTCACCGAATCCCTGTCCGGTGGTTAGGTCACACGAGAGAAACGTCATGAGCGGCGCAGGCGAGGCCGCGGGCGGCAGCAAGCTGCAGAGGCCACTGCTTGCCGCCTCTGGGCCGGCGACCACATCGGGCGGCGATGGCGGCCACGGGGTAAGCCGGCAGCTGGAGAGCATCCTGAGCGACGCGTCGCTGCCGTGGGGGCGGCGGGTGCTGGCGGCCTCCGCGGTGGAGCTGCGGCTGCTGGCGCGGCTGGCGGCGCCGGCCGTGCTGGTGTACATGATCAACTACCTCATGTCCATGTCGACGCAGATCTTCTCTGGCCACCTCGGCACGCTCGAGCTCGCCGCGGCGTCGCTGGGGAACAACGGCATCCAGATCTTCGCCTACGGACTCGTGGTACGCGAGCGCACACAATCTCTCTCGTCTGAAAGCGATCGTGCAGCCTTTCGTAGTAAAATATAAGGTATTTGGTGTGTTCGATCGAGTGCCTTGTCCTTGGTGATGATGATCACCCACCCCTTGTCATCTGCGTGTTTAATTTGTCTTATGTGTCTGTGAGTCCTGTCATGCGACTTCAAATATTTTATCGACCAAACTGCTGCCCCTACAGGGTGTTTAGATTATCCGCACTCGTCATATTCTATTTTCATTTTCTAAAAAGAATATTACATCCTGATCGTCGAGATTCTTTTCTCTATACCTAATTTTTCCGCACACATCATACTCTATATCACATACTCTATACTAACTACCCTATATTTTATTCAACCATATCCAACTACCATCTCTATTCTTTTTCCTTTTCTTCTCCTCTCCTCTTTCTTACTTTTTCTTTTTTCTCTTCTATCCCTTTTACATGGAAGTTCTAAGGATTAGAATGTGAGGAAAAAGAAGTTCTAGGGACTAAAATATAATTATGAGAAAAGACAAGGGGCAAAAAGAAAAAACCCAAACCTTATCCTCTCGACCTCTCCCTCTCGGTCTCTCTCTCTCTCGCCTCTCTGTCTCTCGGTCTCTCCCGATCTCTCTCTCTTCGTAAGGCGCGTGGGGCAGCGCTGCGGCGGGCGTGGAGGGCCGTGGCGTGGCGCTCGGACGGCGGCGGGCGCTGGAGGGCCGGCGAGCGCGCGGCGGGAGCTCGTGCCGCGGCGGCCTCCTCTGCTCCCTCCTCCTCTGCAGCACCGGCCGCGGCGTGGCGGGGTGAAGCAGCGGCAGCGGCCCGGCTCGGCAGTTGCGGCGCGGCCGTGGCGAGCAGCAGCACGGCGGCCATGGGCGAGCAGCGCGGCGGCTCCCGGCGGACGGAGGCGAGCCGGCTTCGATCTGCGCCAGGGGCTCCGGGTGCGAGGAGATCTCCGCCGGTGGCCATGCGGCCGGCCGGATCGAGCGGCCCAGGCCGGCGGATCTGCCGAGCAGAGGCCCCCTCGGGCGTGGGCGGCCAGGCCACATCGGGCGTCGGCGGCGAGGTGGCATGGCGTGTTGTGAATGACGACAATCAAACGATAGGAAGAGCGCAAAGTCAAACCACAGCGACACACAAGATTTAACGTGGAAAAGTAAAAATCACGGGCGCCAGCCAGCAAACATTTCTCACTAATTTCAATAGTCCGGTCAAGTCTCCGGCAACGGGTCTCCGCTTCGCTTCGTCAGAAGTCGACCAATAATGATGTGGACTGAATTTGGAATATATTCAAAATGGCGCGTGCGGGTGGTGGCAGGGGGGGCAGCGGAGGCCAAGGTTGAGCATTTTCTTCCGGCGTGAATGGCGCGTGCGGGTGGTGGCGGGGGGGGGGGGGGGGGGGGCAGCGGAGGCCAAGGTTGAGCATTTTCCTCCGGCGTGGCTTCGGTGTCCGCGGCGGCCAAGGTTGAGCAAGGCCTCGGCTTGCTGGCGGCGGCGGCCTCCCCAGCACCGACGGGAGAAGAGGGGCGCGGCGCAGGGAGCGAGCGCGGGACACCAACGGTGGAGGCGGGCCCCACGCTGCGTGGACAGGATAGCGGAGTCCCGGACTTCGCTCGATATAGCGGGAGCGGGAGGGTAGTGTACCCTTTTAGCGTATCCGGTGCGGAAGTTTTCATCCTTGAGGATGGGGTAGCGGGCGGCATAGCGTGCCCAGTGCCGGTAGCCTTAGGCACTTGTGATTTGTGATGCCATTGTTCCGTTTTCACACAGCTATAGTGTAAATGTGTACTGCCTCATTTTCTAAGCCATGCATGCAATTCGAAACTCAGCCTTCTTAGTCTTCGAGCAACAACTAGCCTAAATATTTGTAAATTACACTGATGTAAATTTGGTACCAATGGATTCATATCTTTATATGATGTAGCGTTAGTGATAATATTAGTACCAGTTATAATAAGGTAAAATAGGCGTTTTAGTTCTTCAACTTTGATCCGAGGGTCAAGTTCATCCTCCAACTTTCAGATCGGCAAATATAGTCCTATTCAATTTCATTTTTAGGTCAAACACATTCTTATACCAATATTATACTCTATAATAATATGAGATTTATGCAAAAAGTTCTCTTTACCCTTGGTTTCTTCCCCTCTAAATTCATTTAGGAGCTGAACACAATAAGTATTTAATTTGGAACATAGAATTTTATTTGTCCATGCATCGTATTGTGGAAGCATGTAGAGTAAAATTAAAACTACTTATTGCGTAACTACGTACCATATAAAATATTGCGAAAAGTTGAGTGAATAGTGACACAAATAGTGAAAATTGAGGAGGGAAAAAGTAACCAAGGGTATAAATGACTTTTTGCTTTATCTCATTCATTATGGAGTATAACATCAGCATAAGAATGAGTTTGACCTCAAAATAAAAGTTTAAGGACTATATTGACCAATTTAAAAGTTGAGGGACGAACTTGACTCTAAGAATAGAGTTGAGGCACCAAAACATTTTTGAATTATCCTAAAAGATAATTTTCAAACTTTAGCTATAAACTGGATAACCAGGGTTATCCAACTATTGAAAGCATGCAAATTTGACCTGTTAAGTAGTTTCAAATTTGGTTTTCAATTTTTTAGAAATTAAAGAATTTCAAATTTAGACTAAAAAATTCATAAATAATTCATTTTAAATCAAAAAAATACGATAGGTGCCATTATTTTTTCTGAAATGTAACCTATTTGTTTGCACTCTATGCGTCAGTTATTTGGATCTAATTTTTCCTATTCCTAGTGTTTTTTGGTAGTTATGTCTATCATTTTTTACTAAATAAGACTTAAATAGAGCACCAGCGGCCAGATTATCTTTCTAGAAAAAAATTGGTACCAGTTTCATATTTTTCTAATTTGGATTAAATTAGTTTTGATTTTTTAGATCTAACTAGAATTTTTATTATTTTAAATAACAAACCACCTTTAAAACCATACAAATGGTCAAATTTTCCCAATTTTGACAGTTGAATGACCCATGTTATTTGGTTTTGTAGTTAATAGTTGAAAATCGGACTATCATGCTAGTTCGAGGGTGAAAATTGAATTTTTCACTAGTAGTAACAGTCATGCAACAATTTAAATAGTTAGATGAAAAATAGAAAACTTATTTGTTCACATTACTATGCTAGAAAAACTATTATATTCAATATAGTTTTTCTATGAAACAGGAGGGGAGTTTTCCTACTAATTATATATATATATATATAATATATATATATATATAATGAAAAGGAAAAAGTCTTTACAACAAGTCTCAAGAAACAAAAAAGGAAAGGAAAAAACTGAAAAATTACACAAGGGCTTCTAGCCATTTCGACATAGCAGTTTTGTGCCTTGCTTTTGCTCTTAGAATAACTAAGGCAAATTCATGCTTGAAGTGTTGAAAACAATCAACTAGAGAGATCTGCACTCCTTTGAAAATAAGATCATTTCGCTGCATCCAGACACTTCAATGGAATGATGATGTCCATGAAAAAAGGTAGATTAAGCTGAGCTTTGATCACTTCTAAGGCCATGAAAGGATCATTCTCCACGATCACAATACCGAGCTTGAGAGAAAGAGGAGATTTCCCACACTTTGAAAGATTCACCTATGGGAGGGGCGTGTTTGCTTCGGAATCTCGCTTAATTGAATCTCCTGCTCCGGGTATAATTTCTAGGCGTTCCGAAAATGGACCTCGAGATACCACCAGATCAGGATGGAAGAGAAGGGGGTGCCTTGTTTAGTTTGTTTGGCCTTGACCGTCGATTAGCCGTGATTCTGGTCCTGATGCGGACACACCTGTCGACACTCGTAGATTTTGGCAATAGGAGAATGAAAAAAAGATCTGGGATTGAGGCACTAGACGCCACAAGAAATCGTTGGTATACAGCTTGTGTGCGGCTAGAAGGGATAAAAATAAAGGAAACTGTACCCGACCAGGGATGGACGTAAACTCGAATCTATGGATGGATTCTACCGTTCATCCAGGGGCTACCAATTGCTATGAGCTTCTATCCAATCGAAAGAATCAGCAAAGGAAGAAGAGAAATTGGGCCGATCATGGTGGTATCGGAAGCACCCCTACTCCTCTGGTCTGTCCACCTTACCTTCTGGCGCACTTCGTCTTTCTTTCCAGCTACAGCAACTAGAGGGGGAAAAGCCTTTTCTGCGGATAAGGCTAAAAAGAGAAAAAGCAGGGCTTGGAGAGGATGAGTTGTCAGAGACTGCTATTTATTCGAATTATTTCTGGTATATTTATCATAAAAAGGAGGTGATACCCCTGTAGTGCTTCTATTAGAGTAGGTCACGGCATGGACGGCTACCCCATTGGGGGTACTCAGCCCTTTAATGAATATTTGTAATGGCCAAGTGGCAAAGCTCAAGTATAAGACTCAAAATAGGTGCTTTGCATCAAACCAACCCGGTGGACTCCGGTACGGTCATTCGGGAAGTCCCCCCGAGGACGACTCCCATACAATTCTTGCAAGAGCTGGAGAAGCGTCTACGGGTAAAGCACCGTATCCATATAACTGCCTGCCACCTATGCTCCGCCATCCATTCGGGGGCGGGCTTTCCCCTGGTAGTCCCACTGCGTCCCGGCACGCGAAGTAGTAGGATTGGTTCTCATAATTAGCACATAATTTTCAAAAAAAAGGAATTTGTCGAAATTTTTCTTTTTTTTCTTGTTGAATAGTGCCCCTTTCTTGGTTGAATGGATTCTGGCGCAATGCTGATTCGGATAATGCTGGAACTGCTACTCGGTAGACTATGAAACAAAAGCTTTGAAAGGGTCCTGGAGTGCCCATCAAGGGCGCTAGCGCATACCCCGGGGTGATCATCACCACCTGCACCTCACATCTCGGCCTTAGCTGGTCTTTTCGGATGATCAGCCACACTAGGAGTGAGATACGGCCCGGACTCCCACGGGGGGCAGCAGTGGGGAATCTTGGACAATGGGCATCCATATAGGGAGGGATCGCCCATACATAGTGCGAATGCCCATTGGCAGGGCCGACTACAAGACTACGACTACAATACAACCCATGAGCGATAGCGAAGCCGAGCAGTGGGCTAAGAGAAAAGCTAGGAAGTTGGCATCGGGAAGTAAGAAGTTGGCTCATCTGTCTTTCTTTCCCGTATGTTGATCATTAGAGGCCTCTTGACTTTTCTCTTCCATATTTTTTATTTATTTGATTTTTTGATTTTTACAAGTCAAAAAATGAACAGATGAGATAGAGATTCCTCAATATCCAGGGTGGAGCAAAGCTCATGTATATGATGGCAAAAACATGTTTCTTCTCCTAAGCAGCTCTCTAGTGCTGCGCTATATTCAATATAGTCCGGTACACCTTTGGTAGATTATTTGAAATCATATCTGATGATACCCAACTGCGTCAATATGTCTTATGGTCAAAAATGGAAAATGCAGCTTGGCATGGGTAGCGCCGTGGAGACGCTGTGCGGGCAGGCGTATGGCGCGCTCAAGCACGACATGCTGGGCATCTACCTGCAGCGCGCCACCGTCCTGCTCATGGCCACCGGCGTCCCGCTCGCCGCCGTCTACGCCTCCTCCCGCCCGATCCTCATCCTCCTCGGCGAGTCGCCGGAGATCGCCGGCGCCGCCGCCATCTTCGTCTACAGCCTCATCCCGCAGATCTTTGCGTACGCCGCCATCTTCCCTATCCAGAAGTTCCTGCAGGCGCAGAGCATCGTGGCCCCCAGCGCCTACATCTCCGCCGCGACGCTCGCCGTCCACCTGGCCCTCAGCTACCTCGTCGTCTACCGGCTCGGCCTGGGCCTCCTCGGGGCCTCGCTCGTGCTCAGCGTCAGCAACTGGGTCATCGCGGTCGGGCAGTTCGTGTACATCGTCGCCAGCCCGCGCTGCCGGCTCACCTGGACTGGCTTCTCCTGGCAGGCGTTCTCCGGCCTGCCGGAGTTCTTCAAGCTCTCCGCCGCCTCCGCCGTCATGCTCTGCCTGGAGACCTGGTACTTCCAGATCCTCGTGCTCATCGCTGGCCTACTCAAGGACCCCAAGCTTGCGTTGGCCTCGCTGTCTGTCTGGTACTATTCACATGTTTGCGCTCCATGTATGAACTATGAAGTAGTTTTGATATGAGATGGCTGAATTGTGTTTCGCATTGCAGCATGACGATTTCAGGGTGGGTGTTCATGATCTCAGTTGGATTCAATGCAGCAGCAAGGTAAATAAAAGGCATGCATATTTCTTTGCATGTTAGTGTTCTTCTGAACTGCAGCTGAACTTGCAATTAGTCAGACTAGCGTGTCATGCAAACTGTTCCTGCGTGTTCTTCCAGTGTCAGAGTGAGCAATGAGCTTGGTGCCGGCAACCCAAAGTCAGCAGCTTTCTCTGTCGTGGTGGTGACAGTGCTGTCCTTCATCCTGTCAGTGATAATCTCAGTGATCATCCTGCTCTACCGCGACTACATCAGCTACATCTTCACCGAGGGCGAGGACGTGTCGCGGGCAGTATCCCGACTGACGCCACTGCTGGCGTTCACCCTCATCCTCAACGGCGTCCAGCCGGTCCTGTCAGGTATGCAGAAACCAACACACTGCACTTCAGCACATGATTTCTGCTGCTACTCTGTTAGCATCACTGAAGGCCACCCCTGAGACAACTAAGATCATCATCAGACCTCAGTTAGGAGATAGTTGATGTGAATCATTTGAGAAGGGGTAGCTGTAGGGTGTGGATGGCAAGCCTTCGTGGCGTACGTCAATGTCGGCTGCTACTACATCGTTGGCATCCCCCTTGGGTGCCTCCTGGGGTTCTACTTTGACCTTGGAGCGGCGGTAAAACCTCTGCACATGATTTTTAGTTCATTTTGGTCAACTTATTATGTCTTTGATACTTCAATATATATATGACAACATCCTTGTATATAATGTAGGGTATTTGGAGTGGTATGATTGGGGGGACCCTGATGCAGACCTTGATCCTGGTATGGGTTACATTCAAGACCAACTGGGACAAAGAGGTACATTGTTGACTTTATGGTTTTATTATCAAAAGACCAATTTTCATTCTGTGTAGACACGCTTTCCATTGGTTAACCCTGCCTGATCATCAAAGTAGCACAAAAAACATTTAGGGAAATTATTAACAAAGATAAGAAAAAGAACTTCCATTTTCGAAAACTTGGGGCTTGTTGTTTGGATCCACCGGCTAATAGGTTACGCAGATAAAACTCTTCTAACTAGCTAGATAGTGACTATCCAATTAGCTGGTCCAACCTAACTAATTTCAGATGACCGGCTAATGGAATAGCTGGATGGATCCAAACAGGACCTTAAAATATTGTTAGAATTCAATTTTCCTAACACTGTATTCTCTCTATTTCTACTTCCTATTTGTTTCCAAGACATACTAGAACACAACACATAGTGCCAGAACATACTATGTGGGACCGATAAGTGCAAGAATTCTTGGATAAATCATAAATATAGTCAACCAGTTGCACGCATTTCTTTTGAAAAAAGAAGTTTCACTAACATTTTTTAATTCTTTTATGTAAATGGATTTTTTAATCAGTGCATCCCTTAGCTTTCAAGTATGTGAGGAAGATATAGATAAATTTACACGGCATTATCCATTAATTTCAGGTGGAAGAAGCCACGAAAAGATTGAATAAGTGGGAAGATAAGTCCCCTGTATCGTGAACCATAGAACGAAATAAGTCTTATGTATTCTCCGATGAAGGATGAAAGGAAGTATGGTCTTTTTATCGTCGGACCAGGAATCGAAAGATAAGTCCCCTATATCGTGAACCATAGAACGAAATAAGTCTTATGTATTCTCCGATGAAGGATGAAAGGAAGTATGGTCTTTTTATCGTCGGACCAGGAATCGAACGAGTACATGGATTATTAATTCTTGGCAAGATCTATTAAAAGTAATCATGGAAATATTCTTGTATAAGGATGGAATGATACGAGGTTCCTGAAGGTTAAATAATAAGAGGTTTGTGAGGTCAGTTGGGAACGTTGGCAAGGAGGTCAACAGTGCAAGAGAGGTGGTGGCTACGGATGCTACGGATATATATATATATGTGTGTGTGTGTGTGTGTGTATGTCTTTCCTCAGTTCACCATGTGCCCATTAACGACGGCACGTGTCAGCGGTGCACCACAGGGGTAGGTATGCGCGTGTTGTTCGTAGGACGCGCGCGTACGTCCTCGTGTTGATGGAGCAGCACTTCCATGCTTCATCGCTGTACCACCGGGTAGAGATTCTACGGAGCAATTTCTTTCCCATTTTCTTCTCACTTGATCGTTTGGAATAGAATTAATTATGCCGTAAGCGTGACATCGAAATCATGATTGAGAAATAGAGAATCATGCATGCATGCCCAGAAACAAGAAGAATAGGAAATACACACTGGTCCTAGAAAGTCACCATCCACACCATTAAGACCGACATGTATATATCATCAGTCGAACCAATGCAAACAATCGATGTCGTGTCGTCCTCACAACCAATGCAAAGTCCTGGTGCTTGATGTTAATTTTGAGGAGTTGGATCCTACACATCCCTTGTCGATTGATCCGAGCATAGTCCGATCCGACGGTAGCCGGCACTAGTATATTGGATCTCGTACCAACAACACCGTGTGATCGCTTTCCTTTTATTTTTTTTTCTCGAATACGTAGAAGAGCTGCGCATCATTGTATTAAGATGAAAAGAGGTTACAACAACGCGGAGGAAAAACCCCACGCCAGAACACAAGGCGCGCTAAAGATGTTCGAAGTACAAAATGCCCATAAGGGCCGACTCCATCTCATACTACTCCCATTTTAGGCAACCTAGGCGACTAGCCCCCGCGTCGATCCAAAGCCGAATGTCAAGCTTGATCTGTTCTTGGAGCTCCGGCGCCGTCGACTCTTGCCGCTCAAACAAGCGCTTGTTTCTCTCTTTCCAAAGCGCCTAGATGATCAACATGAAGAGGGTATCGAAGCCTCTTCTTCTCTGACGTGCTTGGAGCTTTCGGAGATGGTTCCACCAGGAGGACAATTGTAAGTGTCCAGGAGGGAATGAGCAATGGCAGTCCATCCAAGATAACAGGTTCCACCAGATGATTTTGGCAAAGCTGCATCCAACCAACATATGGTCGACCGTCTCCGGCTCTTGGTCGCAAAGCCAGCAAACGTCGTGTGCATCAAGGCCGTGCCGGCGTCGACGATCAGCTGTCCAAAGCCGGTACTTCAAGGCAAGCCAGGTGAAGAACTTCACCCGTTGTGGTGCCCAGTTCTTCCATACATGTAGGACACCAGGAAGGCGTGTGGTGCCTTCATGCATGATCCTGTAAGCCGAGGCCGCGGTGTAGTTGCCGCCGGCCGTCCACTTCCACCTGAAGCGGTCAGGCTCATCTGTTAAGTTGAAATCAGCAATAGCCTGCCATAGGGTCACACAGTCCCTAAGAACAAGCACCGAGAGGCCACCCCGGATGTCCCTGACCCATCTTCTTTGTGCCAAGGCTTCCGCTATCGTGCGCCGTTTAGTAACTCGCTTGGAGATGACATGTAGGAGATGTGGTGCAATCAACTTCACGGATCGTCCGTTGATCCAGTTGTCCAACCAGAAAAGAGTGCGCTCGCCGTTTCCCACGGTGACAGTCACCGAAGCATAAAAAAGGGCCTGGACTTCTGGTTCGATTTTGATGGGCAGGGCAGACCACGCCCGATCCTCATCGGTTCGCTGCATCCACAACCAGCAGACCCGCAGTGCGAAGCTAGAGAGGCGCAGATCGACAACGCCTAAACCCCCACAGCATGTTGGCGAGCAGACAGTGGGCCAGGCGACCATGTTCTTCCCCCTCACCGCCTCCTCTTTGCCAGACCAAAGAAAATTGCGTCGCAAGCTGTCAATCTCCTCTATCAACCAGCTTGGTAGCTTGTCGGACATTGCCAAGTAGATCGGCATTGCCGAGAGTGGACTTAACCAAAGTCAGTCCGCCGCTACGGCTTAGCAGCTTCCCTTGCCAAGTGGGCAGTTTAGCTGCAACTTTGTCGATCAGGGGTCTGAATTGACAGTGGGACGCCCAGATATTGAATTGGGAACTCAATGATCGGGGCAGGGCAAAACATCGTGGAAGGCCTGGAATGCAGCTTGATCACCGAAAATTGGAGTGATGGAGCACTTGTTGACATTTGTTACCAGCCCCGATGCGTCGCCAAAGACCTTGAGGATATGTTTAGTAGCCCGGGCTTCATAAACAGTTGGTGTCAGCATCAGGATGGCATCGTCCGCATATAAGCTGCAGTGATGTTTAATGGCTGGCACACCAGTGCCCCGTAGGACGTTGTCCCGCTGCGCCTTGACAACCAGCCTGTTAAGGATGTCCATGACGAGAACAAACAACATCGGTGACAACGGATCTCCTTGGCGCAAGCCACGCCTGTGCTCGATCGGTTCACCCGGCCGGCCATTGAGCAAGATGCGTGTGGATGCAGTGGAGGTCAATAGAGAAATCCAACCCCGCCATCTGTTGCCAAAGCCCCAAGCTTGTAGAACTTCCAGGAGGAATTGCCATGAAACCGTGTCGAACGCTCTGTATATATCCAGTTTCAGCAACAGCTTCAGTATTTTCTTTCTTTTGATCAGCACTGCTGATCTCTGGACATACTTGAAACTGTCAAGGATGTAACGGCCACGAATGAACGCACTTTGGTTGCAAGAGACAAGATCATCAATTCTAGTAGATAGCCGGGTTGCTAGCAGCTTAGCAAGAATCTTGGGGAAGCTGTGGATGAGGCTTATCGGCCTAAAATCTTTAGCTTCTTTGGCATCAGGGATCTTAGGGATCAGCATTAACAGCGCTCCATTGATGCACCTGAATCCTCTGTTGTCCACGTTGTAGAAAGCATTAACAGCCCTCAGCACGCCTCCCTTAATCACCGGCCAAGCAGCTTGATAGAAGGCGGCCGTCATCCCATCAGGCCCGGGAACTTCATCTTCTGTGAACGGGAGCTCGAGCGTCATTAGGTCAAGGGGGGAAATGCCAAGCGCCTCCAGATTCAGGGTACATGGCCGGTCACGCTCGGTGCCTAGCAGGCTGTTGAAGAAGTCAAAAAGCACTGCCGCCATGCCATCACCATATGTGAAATCTCCAGCAGCCGGATCACGTAGACGTGCGATGCGGTTTTTCCATCTACGCCCGTTGGCGTGTAGGTGGAAGAACCTTGTATTGGCATCTCCCTCAGCCAGGAAGAGCAACCGTGATATAACTGCATTTTGACCGATCCAATCTTCTTGGCGGTCCAACTTTGCAGCTCCTTGGCAACGTTCCTAAGGAGGCAGTCAAGCCGGCGGTAGGCATTTGTCACATCCTCCGGGCACACCCACCCCTTGGTCACCGCGTCGAGGAAGCCATCAAGTTTGGGCCAGAAAATTTCGAAATGAGATTAAAATGGCCCGCCACAACCCAAGGCCCGGAGCATGCATCGTGGATCGCCTCCAGTTCATCAAGGAAGAGAGCTTTTTCCTCATCTTCCTGCCGGCCATATACCGTCGTGAGCCACCAAAATGGCTCACCGGAACATGGCGTGACTTTAACCGTCACCGAGAATACGCCGATCAACCCATCAGAAAAGGCGGCCACATCGTGGCGGCAAGCGACCAGCGCCCCGCCGCGCGTGTCCGAAGCAGGGAGATACTCGAAATCTCTGAATTGGGGGCCAAGCATGTAGCGGATTACATCGTCATCGACCACGTTTCAATTTGGTCTCTTGCAGACACACAATCGACACCCTAGTGTCGTCAACCAGAACTCGGACCACGTTCCTTTTTGTTTTAGCTGCTGATTGAGAAAAAGATGCCAAAGAAAAAGCACAAAGCATACCATATTACTAGTAATACCCTGACGACGAGCGAGGAAATTAAAGTTTCAAACGGCTCGCGCCTTCGCCGCCGGGCTGCCAGCCGGCCCGCACAACACAAGAGGCTGCTACGCAGTGGCTGCTTGTGTCTGCGGCAGCCACTTATCACATTTTGCGTACTAGTATAGTACTTCTATATGTTATTTTCCCTGCCGCACGGCCTCGGAAATCCGAGCGTCGGGATTGGCGCGCCCTTTTTTTTTTTAAAAAAAAGAAAGACTCTACTCCCTGACAAGCGGTTTGGACAAGGAAGAAGAGAAAAACGAGGCCGTCCTGTCGCCATCATCATATAATAATCCAAGGAGAAGAACCGGGGAAAACCAAAGAGAGATGAGATCATGTCCGGCCCCTCCTCCTGCGGCTCCCGGGCCGTGCGTGGGTGCCTGTCAGGCGCCGTGCCGCAGCCAAGCCAAGCAGTGACTGCATGGGCGCGCGCGGGAGAGGAGGAAGAAATTATTAGAGCGGCAGGTAGGGACCAGGGAGGCGCGGCCACGTCACGGGTGACGCGGGAGCCGTGCCGCCGCCGAGAGGCCCTGCGTCATCACTGACCGCACCGCCGCCGCTGGCTACAGCTCCCGCCGTGCGCTCCGAGCCCTGCCCAGGCCCCGATTGCATGGCCGGCCGGGCGGATCGATGACGGCGAGATCGACCCAAGTTCCGATCCTGTGCTGCTTCCTTTGCTCGGCGATCGAGAGTGATCGATCCAAGACGAAACGCTGGCTGTGAACCTCGTTCGATCAGTGCTACGCTCGCAGGACGGCGCACGTGCCGGCGGCCTGGGCGAGCATTAGCGCACACGGTACCCGATCCTACACGTACAGCGACGAGCCGTGCCTTTGGCAACGGCCTGCTGCTGCTTCCTCTACTACTCCTGCCTCCGATCGAAAACGATCGAGAGCTGCACAGTACAAAGAGGAACAGCAACCAAAACCTCGCGTTGAATTCGTATGCAGATCCACGCAGCAACGGCCACCCAATCATCATCGGCGCAGGAAGGAGGTAGCTGAAGGTACCCAAAACAAAAACAAAAACCCACCACCGCTCACTTCATCCACCCAACTTGTCCTCCTCCTCCCGCGGCGCCCGTCGCCAGAGTGTTTATATAGCCCGCGCGCACCAGTCCCCAGCTGATCGATCGACCCACTGCACAGGACTAGAGACCGGTTACCATCACAGCGAGCTGCGAGCGGGGCAGCAAGCATCTTCCTGCTTGTACCCACGAGCCCCCCGCGCGCACGGCATCGCAGCAGCCGCCTGACCGACGGCGATGGGCAGCAAGCTGGAGAGCCCGCTGCTGGGCGCGCCGGGGCCGGCGGCGGCGAGCGGGCAGCTGGAGGGCATCCTCAGCGACGCGTCGCTGCCGTGGCGCCGGCGGATGGCCGCGGCCACGCTGGTGGAGATGCGCCTGCTGGTGCGCCTGGCGGCGCCCGCCGTGCTCGTCTACATGATCAACTACCTCATGTCCATGTCCACGCAGATCTTCTCGGGCCACCTCGGCACGCTCGAGCTCGCCGCCGCCTCGCTCGGCAACACCGGCATCCAGGTCTTCGCGTACGGCCTCATGGTACACGTCCATCGGTCTCCTGGACCGGTCACGCAATCTTGACATTATATTTTTACACTGCTAAATTCCCATTTTTATGATTACGTATTCCGCAACCCCCCACCAAAGTTCTGTGCCTTTATGCCTTCATGCTGTTTGATCCTTGGAGATGATGCCGGCAGATGCCATTGTAAAACGTGGTAGTGGTAGACAAATCTTTTCCTCGCTCCTTTTTAGTCCACGAGCACGTGATAGATCCTGAAAAGAACACGTGGCCTCCTCCTGTAGCCGGCCACAGCATCGGGTGCAGGGCATCCAAGTATCCACGCTGCTCTCTAGATTGCGAAGCGAGCGATCGTTCACTTATTCCAAGGACAAGCAAAGTGTGTGTGGCCAGCGTCGCTGGAGCCCAGATTAAATCCACGAAAGAATCCTGCCCCTACAATCCCCGTCCAGTAGCGATCCCGTGTTCCGCGTCTGGAACAGGGACGCCCTGACGACGACGTCCATGGACTCCGTGTCGTCTCTGCCGATTCGACGCTCCGGATACGGATGATGGAGCCCACTCATCATCATCATCATCATCGGTTCTAGACCTGTATTAGCACACTGTCGATGTACGTATGATGGCAAGAAGAACTGACCGACGGTCAACGTGATGCCCTGTGCAGCTGGGGATGGGGAGCGCGGTGGAGACGCTGTGCGGGCAGGCGTACGGCGCGCACAAGTACGACATGCTGGGCGTGTACCTGCAGCGCTCCACGGTGCTGCTCATGGCCACGGGCGTCCCGCTCGCGGTCGTCTACGCCTTCTCCCGCCCGATCCTCGTCCTCCTCGGCGAGTCCCCGGAGATCGCCGCCGCCGCCGCCGTCTTCGTCTACGGCCTCGTCCCGCAGATCTTCGCGTACGCCGCCAACTTCCCCATGCAGAAGTTCATGCAGGCGCAGAGCATCATGGCGCCCAGCGCCTACATCTCCGCCGCCACGCTCGTCGCCCACCTCGTCCTCAGCTACCTCGTCGTCTACCGGTTCGGGCTGGGGCTCCTGGGGGCCTCGCTAACGCTCAGCGTCAGCTGGTGGGTCATCGTCGTCGCGCAGTTCGTGTACATCGCCACCAGCCGCCGGTGCCGCCTCACGTGGACGGGGTTCTCGTGGCAGGCCTTCTCCGGCCTGCCAAGCTTCTTCAAGCTCTCCATCGCGTCCGCCGTCATGCTCTGCCTCGAGACCTGGTACTTCCAGATCCTCGTGCTCATCGCCGGCCTACTCAAGGACCCCGAGCTTGCATTGGCATCGCTTTCTGTCTGGTAAAATTATTGCCCCTCTTAATATCATGATTGACTTGACCCCGCCGTGTTCAGAAGACTTCCATGTTTTTTTTGCATCTTGTAGCATGACAATTTCAGGGTGGGTTTTCATGATCTCGGTTGGGTTCAATGCAGCTGCCAGGTAAATTAAGTAAAGATTGCAACTGTTTTTCATTTTGAAAAAATCAAGCTGACCAAACTGAACTCATTGATAAGAAGATTAACGCAAGAGCTTGCTAGCGTCGAAAATCATTTCTGTGTACGTGTACTTTCAGTGTCCGGGTGAGCAATGAGCTCGGCGCCGGCAACCCCAAGTCGGCGGCGTTCTCCGTCGTGGTGGTGACGGTGCTGTCCTTCATCCTGTCGGTGCTCATCTCGGTGGTCATCCTGCTCTGCCGCGACTACATCAGCTACATCTTCACCGGGGGCGAGGACGTGTCGCAGGCCGTGTCCCAGCTGACGCCGCTGCTGGCGCTCACCCTCATCCTCAACGGCATCCAGCCCGTCCTCTCTGGTCAGTAGTAGTAGGAGACGGAGCAGAGAACTGAATAATCCTTGCTTCACTCTACAACACGTGCACGTTGATAAGAAGAAGAAGAAAACTGTTTCGAATGACAGGGGTGGCCGTGGGGTGCGGATGGCAAGCGTTCGTCGCGTACGTCAATGTCGGCTGCTACTACATCGTCGGCATCCCCCTCGGGTGCCTCCTCGGCTTCTACTTCGACCTCGGAGCGGCGGTAACGACATCCCTGCTGGACACTACTGTTCTTGATCACTGCGCGCATCTCTGATCTAGTAGCATGTATGATGCATGCCTCTGATGATGATTGTTCAAAACAACGCAGGGTATTTGGAGCGGCATGATCGGGGGCACACTGATGCAGACCTTGATCCTGGTCTGGGTGACATTCAGGACCAACTGGGACAAAGAGGTATGTACTAGCTAATTGTGCTTTTCAAAGACATATTTCAATTCTGTCCAAAAATTGAAATTTAAGTTACAATAGTTTCCATTATGCGAATAGAGAGATTGAATTCATGCCCTCGGATTGCAGGTGGAAGAAGCGCAGAAAAGATTGAACAAGTGGGAAGATAAATCTCCCCAGTTGTTGGACTAAGAGTAGAATAAATCTGCCTCATCTATTGCCAACCAAAGAATGGGACATGTGCTTACCAGAGAAGGAATTCTGATGCGGCTCCAGGCATCGAGGACCCTGTGGCCAGCGATTCTGCTGCGTCGAATGTTTAGTGGAAGTACCTGCTCCTCTCAAGAAAGTCGGTGTCAAGTACTAATTCTCGAGTGCTCATTTAGCTTTGTGTTCCCATCTGCTGTTCAGCGATGATGTGATTGCGTACGAGCCAGTATTATTTTTTTGTCGGGCACTCCTCAAACAAACTTGTTGAGAAAAGCTTGTATGCGATTGCTTGCCCACCTGTTCAGCTCAGCTTGATGTCGACCACCCAGAAACTTCTACCCGTGCTCAAACTAATACTGCAGCAAGCGATGTCCGATAAAATTTTTCTTGCTTCGGCGTAAGAACGTGCACCGGTGCTTGCTGGCTAAAATATATTGCGGACGTTTGGAGGGAAGGAGAGAAGAGATGAGTTTGAAATTTTTAATTCTATTTTGGGTCCCAGGTGCAGGAAGAAAGTGATGCTGCACAAAAAGATTGTTGCTTGTCGTCCATTCTTCTCTACCTCTCACTTTTGCAGTCAGCATCTTGTCCCGATTCTTTGTCCTACTTGAGTGGATTAGTGTCAATCGTTCTTCTTCTTTTTTTATGTTAGATCGCATCTTCATGTCTGGGGCCCGGATTAGGTCCAGTGTCACTTCAGTTTAGTGATTGACTCATTCATGTGAGGAATCCATGTTGCACGACTCTGCCCGATGAATTGCCAGATAAAGCGAATCTTGGAGTAGGTAGGATTGGATCTCCCAATATATATGTATATGCAGTACACTCTAAATGTGCTAATGCATATGAAAAGAAGTTAATTAATGCTGCAAGTAAAGAGGGAGCAGACTAGGAAAAGCATACCAAAGTTGCCTAGAAGCTGTCGAAAAATTTAAACAAATATTTTGAAAAATTCTAGAGAAGGCTAAAAAATAGTACACTTGAGAACCGAGGAAGTACTGCCATAAAGAAATTTGTTGCTGCACACATCCTACAACGTTAGGTTACGTGGCAATGGTAGTATTGAATCATTGCGGTAGCTACTTAATTACTTGCAACAATGATATACTTACTCATTCATTGCAACCACACGGTAGGAATTCTGTTGCATTCTTTTCGTCCTTGGTAGTACAATAGAACAAACAATTTGTCCCTTGTAGTGAATGATTCGGTTGCAATAAATAGGCTCCATTAATATTGTAGATAGATGGTGCAGCGCCCTTTTCTCAAGAAAATTGTTTTGCGTAAAAATATGCCTCAGGGGAAATAGCTGTATATATCCATCGGATGGGTATAGAGACCGGTTCGTCCCTTATTAAAAAAATGCCTGGAGGGAAAAAAAATTTGGTGCTCCCTACTCCTAAACCTTGAAGCACGGCACAAATAGTCATGAAAATTCCAAAAAAAGAAATAAATTGAAAATGTAGATATTTATTATCCCACGAATCAACGTTGCAAACGCTTCAAACCATGTCATCCCATACAAAAACGTGGAATTCCTTTTCTGCGGATCATTATTTGGTGGTGGGGAAGTGTGTTTATAAACATGAATTTTGTAATATGATTTTTTTAGATATAAGGGATGGTTTTTTAGATACTAAACATAAATTTTAAGAATCAGCATCGTAGTTAGGGCAAGTATATTCGTCTAGTCTAATAGACGGTCTCATGCATTGTCACATCATCTTGAGACGATGTAATAGGCAATACTATTATCTTATAAGTTGTCTTATAATAAATATATAATTCCATAATTTGTACATAAGAAAATAAGATATTGTGAGTTGCATGGCAACAACAACTCATACAATGGTGAGAAAGTGGTCACATAGTACTAAATTTTAGCCTATGAGACGGTTGTCTCGCGAAACAACCACCTTGTTCTCTCTCCTCCCTCTCTCTCCACCACCTAATCAAAAGTCCTACGTGGACTTGCATGAGACGACCTATGAGACCGCTGATATGTAGCAATGTACTTGCCCTTATAAATAGCAGAATTGTTTGGATCCCTGGTTATAAGGTGGTTGGAGAATTCGTTGTGTCTATAATCTCAAAATAGGTAGGTGAAAGCAGATAATATGATTGGTAAATAATAAGAATCTAGGTGGTTAGATTATCTATATAATCTACACAAGAATATGGACTGTTTGGATGAGATAAATTTTTTTAGCTGGTTTTCATAATATGTATCACATCCAAACAACACTTTGTCCAGAAACATTGCCGGGATCGGACCAACCTGAATACTAGATGGTGGCTCCACTCTATACCTTACTTTTGGACATGATAGGTTCAATATGGAGAGGATTCGCCAGCACATGATGAGTCATACATTTCTTTATTTCCTCCTAGTGTCATTGACCTCTATTCTCTTGGAGGCTTTTGTGTGAGGCTGTGAGCTAGCATCTTAAGAGACGTGGCATGTTAAGAGCTTTAACCAACAACACTATAGTCCGTTCTCTCCATGCACGGCGTATATATGGGGCTGACTCAATTTTTTCAGTTGTTGGAAATGGATTGTGTTCTTCTTCAACCTCAAGGAGCAGAGATACACGGCATTCTTCCCTCAAGCGCTCTTGCCCAAGCCGCTGTCCTTCCGCGGCGTAGCTGGCTCAAGCTGCTAATGGTTTGGGGGAAACCGGTTAAAGTGGTTTGAATTTTGCATTGGTTCTACTTTAATTTGATGGAAAGTGGTAGCTCTATCAATCAGTTCGGTTTGGTTTGGTTTCATAAAAGATACAATTTTGATTTGGTTTGTGATACTAACAGCGCCAAGCGGCTGCTTTGCACATCAAGAGCCGGACCCTGAAAATAAAACCTCGAGTTCACACCATAAAATTTTATCGAAATTGGCTGAAATTTGTTGGAGATGACTCAGTATGACTGGCAGCTGCTCTGTGCAAAATAGTGTAGCTATACACACACGTGGGCCCGACATCAAGAGTCGGACCCTAAAAATAAACCCTCACGTTTACACCATAAAATTTTATCAAGATTGACTGAAATTTATTGGAAATTACACGTGGGCCCAAAGCAGTATGACTAGACCTACACGTGGACCCTACGTCAAGAGTCGGATCCTAAAAATAGAACCTCACGTTCACACTATAACATTTTATTGAAAATAATTAAAATTTGCTAGAGATGACTCAGTATGACTGACAGCTACTCTATGCAAAGCAGTGTGACTAGAACTGCATGTGGGCCTCATGTCAAGAGCCGGATCTTGGAAATAAAACCTCGCGTTCACACTATAAAATTTTGTCGAAATTGACTGAAATTTGTTGGACATGACTCAGGATGACAGGTAGCTACTCTGCGCCAGTGTGGCTAGATCTGCACATGGGATCCACGTCAAGAATGGAGCAACTAAAATTTCTATGGAGTGATTTGGTCGAGGTGGTGTGGTTTAGTTTGACTTGGTTTTCACATGCTATTGCCATAGAGTGGCTTGAAGTGGTTCGTATCAGGGTATTTAATTAAAATAGTTTGGTGGAGGTTTAGTATGATTCTCAGACTAGTGGCAGCTTGAGCTGGCATGCAGGCCACTGGCATAGCAACGTGGAGAACCCCTTGCGCGCCCATGATAGCCTCCTCATTCCTACTTCTTGGATCGTTGTCGTCACGCGCACTGACACTACCCACCTGATCCTCCATAGTTAATTAGACCGGTACCATCGTCATTGCCTTGCAGTGCTACCACTCCCGCCCTCCACTGCCCCGGCAGCCTGCCGCCAGAGGCCTTCCCTTGAAGCCCACCCACCGGTCACCGCCGCCACCGGTCCGGTGAAAAGCCCAACCCGAACATCGAACCATATCCTCACCGGAGCAGTAGAAGATGATGACCTCGGGCAGGACCCGGAATCACCACGCACAGCTCACACACTGGATGTCTGAAGTGACACCTGATTGCACTGCATATACTACACCCGGACACACAGATGTATCTAGGAATTGAGATCACAACTACCACCCAAATGAGCACCGGTGGGTCGGAATAATTTAAATATGGAAAAGCCGAAACTTAAATAATTTTTGGCGACTATTTAACAATGATGCATGAATGAATGTCTGTTCATACAAAACAAGAGTGTCTCGTAATAATCGTTGTAAGTTCCGGTGTGCACCGTACGTGTAGGGGTGGTAAAGAACCTTCAATTTTAACCTAGATAATCTAAGAGCCAGACTTTAATTTTATTTAATTTTAAGCTAAAAATATAAGATCCAAGTTGTAATACGAAGGGAGTATCGTAGCGATGATCCCTTACCACCTGTACTTACGCGTATGTCCTCGGCCTCTCGTCAGCTGTGTATATCCTCGCTGAAAACGGCCCCTTAGTTTGCAAGCCGACAGAGCTGAGCTGCCTCCTTTACGTCTGCATGACCTACCCCATCGGAGAGAGACCACCGGAATGATGGAGCGAGCCTGGAATATCTCCGCATCCGCGGCCGGCCTCACTAATTCCGCATAAAGCGACGCGGCTGATCCGACCGCCGCGCCACGCATGCCTCCGTGTTCCACGGCCACGCGCCCACACGTGCGCCACAGCACGCGTACGTCGCACCGTCTCGCAGCACGGGATGGTATAAGTATTGGACTGATCTCTAACCTAAGGCCCAAAGGCTTTAGTCTTGGTCCGCGTCCTGATCGGGGGCGCCCAACCCAACAATCGTTGGTGGGCCCCCGTCGCCAGCGCCACATAAATATAGAGGTGGGGGGCCGGGGGGCACGCACGCCAAGGTTCGCCGTGCCCCGACTCCCCACCAACACCTAAACCCTAACCCGATCTCGAGGGGTGGCGTTGCGGCGGCGGGAAGCGCCACCGGTCGATCTACACTGCTCCGACCACCGCCGCCCTAGAGCGGACCTGCACCGAGCCGCTACACTACGCGTCGCTGCCCTAGCGCAGAACATCATCATCGACGATGATGGCATCGTCTTCAACAGATCAAAGTACCGATCTAATCTCTCTCTGTTCTTTTAATCTCGTACACACGCACCCGCACACACATGTCTCTGTGTTCTTCCTAGATCCATGCCCAGAGTCCAACCCAAGCCCGTCCGCATCTACAGACCCGATTAACTAACCTAACAATGGTATCAGTTGTCTTTTAGGCTTGGTTATGAATAGAAAAGGGGGAGGGATCGAGCAAACAGATGCAAATCGAACGAAAAATTCAAACAGAGCTCGAAACACCCAAACCCTAACCCTAGATCTGAGAACCCCGGCGTACCTGGCCCTTGTTCTTCTTCCCCTTCTTGCTGTCCAGCTCTTCTTCTTCTCTTCCCTCCGTATTCTTCCTCTTTTCCCGTACCCCAGAGATCCCCTCGACGGAGCCGCGCGCGAGACGCACGCGACTCCGGCGAGGAGGCCCATAGGGCACAGTTGTACTGGCTTCGTGTGGACGCACACCGAGCAAAATCAGACAGAGTTTTGGGTACTGGAATCATAGATCCGGCGATGGCGGGGGCTGCCGGCGTCAAGGACGAACGCGGCGGCGCACCCCTGACCGGAACAGAGACAAGAGGGAGAGGGAAAGGGAATTAGAGTAAGAGAGGGAGAAGGGTAGGAGGTGTAGTAGATCCGGCCGCCAGCAGTACGCCGGCGGCCATGCCGTCCGCCGCGCCGGAGTTTGGGCCGGCGGCGGAGGCGGCGGCCAGAGGAAGGAGAAGAGAGAGCGAGAGAGAGAGAGCCAGAGTTGCGGGCGAGAGCGAGCGAGAGAAATGACCTAGGGTTTCCGTGTTTGTCGCCCGACCGCGCGGCTTTTATACCTCCCAAGACGCGCGCTCAGCCGTCCGATCGGGATGGACGGCTGAGATCGACGCGGGGGGCGGCGGCCGGCGCGCGCGCAGATGGGCCGCTTTCGCGGCCCAGGCCCAGGTTGCGGCCCGTTAGCCGCGGGCCGCACAGTGTCAGGCCGTTTTCGCAAAGTGGGCCGGGCCGCGAACGTGTTATTGGGCTGCACAGTAACGGGCTGCACACTAACGGGCTGAACAGTAACGGGCTGCACAGTAACAGTTTTCCGGCCCGTTTAAACAGATGAACAGTAACTTTTGACAATTTTAATTCTGTTTTGAGGCAAATTTGAATATTTTTGCACAAATTTGAATATTTTTGCACAGAATTTAATCTCTTTTCATTTTGAACCAAAGGGATAAATGTTTAGAGAATAGAAATATAGAATTTACAGATATTGCTTCAAAATAGAATTGTTTTATTCATGTTTCCGCTGCATAGATAATTGTTTTGACTTGAATTTAAATTTGAACCAAAGGGATAATTTAAATTCTGAGTCACAGATAATTTCAGATTAAATTGTAGTATTGTTATTTTCTGACCAAAGTTGATGATAACAATATTATAATTTTACAGAATATTTTTCCAGATTAAATTGTAATGTTGTTATTTTCTGACCAAAGTTGATTATGACAACATTATGATTTCCATATTTTTTAATTATTGATATATTGTTCTCACTTGAGCTAACCTGTTTTCAGCTGGTTTTCCTATGATGGTTTCCATCAAGGATATTCCGATTCTGAAAGGCGATAACTACAATGAATGGTACAAGAAGTTGGATCTCTTCTTTACCATGGCTGAGCTAGATTGGGTCCTCACTGCACCGGTTCCAGTTGAACCTGAGAGACCGGTCAGGGGAGAGGATGTTACAGATGCTTCCTGGAAGCAAACAAAGCTCGCCTACAGGGCGAGCAAACAGAGGTATGACGCTGATCATGCCAGGTGGCTACCTGCCAACAAGAAATGTTTGGCAGTAGTAAAGAACACCATAGAGCCCGCCATTCTGGGGGCAATCACAGATCTTCCCACTGTTGTTGAGTACCTCGACAAGATAAGGAGTCAGTATACTGGTTCCTCAAAGACTTATGCTACCCAGTTGATCAAACAACTGGTGACAGAGAGGTATTTGGGCGGTGGGATAAGAGAGCACATCCATCACTTGGTGAACATTAACAACAAGCTTAACCCAATGGATATGGAGTTCAGATTAGAACACATAGTTCATTTGGTTTTTGCCTCGTTGCCAAAAGAGTTTGACAATTTTGTTGTCAATTATAACATGAACCCTGAAAAATGGGATATTGAAAAGACTATAGCGATGTGTGTGCAAGAAGAAGAGAGGATAAAGAATGCACATGGTGGATCCATTAACTATGTGAACAAAAAGAGATATAATAAAGATATTCCCTCTTCATCCAAGGGAAAGGGACCCCAGTTGGCTCAGCCACAGCCACAGCATAGGCCCAAGTTTGGGCAACCACTCGTGGACAAGGACCAGTGCCTGCACTGCAAACAGAAGGGACACTACAAGTCAAACTGTCCCGACTATCTAAAGATGATCATGGAGAAAAGAGGTGAGAACATTATCTCATTTATAAATGAATCCTTGTATAAAGATTATTCGAAATCTACTTGGTGGATTGATTCAGGAGCAACTATTCATGTTGCAAACTCCTTACAGGGATTCCGTTCCACGAGAACTACGGGAAGAGGAGAAAACAGAATTAAAGTCGCAAATGGAGTCGAAGCAGATGTTGAGGCGGTTGGAGACCTCCTCTTAGAGCTCGACACAGGCTTTAATTTATTGCTTAAAGATGTATTTTATGTTCCCGTAATTCAGAGAAACTTGATTAGTGTATCTCGTCTTGATGACGATGGATTTGCATGTCGTTTTGGAGACGGCATGTGTGTAATAGAGTTTGATGATACAGTTGCTTCGATTGCATTTAGACGAAACGATCTTTATTTATTATCGCTGCGTGAAAGTGTGAATTCCGTATGTGATGTGAATGGCATTGTGTCTCAAACCACAGATAACAACAGAAAACGAAAGAGAACTCAAGACACGTCGTCGAAATTATGGCACTGTCGTTTAGGCCATATTTCGAGGGGGAGAATAGAAAGGCTGGTTAAGAATGAAATTCTACCTCCTCTTGAGTTCCCAGACTCGGATAAATGCATTGACTGCATTAAAGGAAAATATGTAAAGATTACAAAGAAAAATGCTGAGCACAACGCAGGTATTTTAGAATTAATTCACACAGATATCTGCGGACCGTTCTCAGTTAAAAGTATAGACGGTTATGACTCTTTCATAACGTTCACAGACGATTATTCCCGTTATGGATATATCTATCCAATAAAAGAGAAATCAGAGGCATTAGATAAATTTAAAGAATTCAAGGCTGAAGTTGAAAATCAGCACAATTTAAAGATTAAAGTTGTCCGTTCCGACCGTGGAGGGGAATACTACGGTCGGCATACCCCATACGGACAGGTTCCAGGACCTTTTGCGAGGTTCCTAACAGAACAAGGAATAGTAGCCCAGTACTCAATGCCGGGCGATCCTCAGCAGAATGGAGTGGCTGAAAGACGGAATCGTACCTTGATGGACATGGTACGAAGCATGATCGGCTATTCCACACTGCCAGTGAGTTTATGGATGGAGGCGTTGAAAACCGCTGTCTATATTCTCAACAGAGTGCCCAGTAAGGCGGTGCCAAAAACACCGTATGAACTCTGGACAGGAAAGATACCCTCTCTAAATCACCTACGGGTGTGGGGGAGTCATGCTGAGGCAAAGATATTCAACCCGAACATTGGGAAATTGGATTCCAAGACAGTGAGTTGTCATTTTATTGGTTATCCAGATAGATCAAAAGGATATCGTTTCTACTGTCCAGACAGATTTACAAAGTTTGTAGAAACGAGACATGCTGCCTTCCTAGAAGAAGAGATGATTAGGGGAAACGCAACAGTTCGAAAGATTGTTCTTGAGGAGAAGCGGGTATATGCACCCACTCTAATGATTCAGGAACCGTTTTTCTCACTGACTGATACTGCAATGACAGTTTCCGAATTGAACCCTTCTCTGGCGACGCAGAATGAAAATGTGGAACCTGTCCTTCAGGATCCTATAGACAAGAGTGTCTCGTAATAATCGTTGTAAGTTCCGGTGTGCACCGTACGTGTAGGGGTGGTAAAAAACCTTCAATTTTAACCTAGATAATCTAAGAGTCAGACTTTAATTTTATTTAATTTTAAGCTAAAAATATAAGATCCATCTTGTAATACGAAGGGAGTATCGTAGCGATGATCCCTTACCACCTGTACTTACGCGTATGTCCTCGGCCTCTCGTCAGCTGTGTATATCCTCGCTGAAAACGGCCCCTTGTTTGCAAGCCGACAGAGCTGAGCTGCCTCCTTTACGTCTGCATGACCTACCCCATCGGAGAGAGACCACCGGAATGATGGAGCGAGCCTGGAATATCTCCGCATCCGCGGCCGGCCTCACTAATTCCGCATAAAGCGACGCGGCTGATCCGACCGCCGCGCCACGCATGCCTCCGTGTTCCACGGCCACGCGCCCACACGTGCGCCACAGCACGCGTACGTCGCACCGTCTCGCAGCACGGGATGGTATAAGCCTATACCTAGCCGCCGCAGGCTACTGCACTGGACCTACCACAGAGCTTGGCTCGATCGGAGCTGGAGGACACTTCGACGTCCGCCGCTCACCGTCACCAGGCTGCTGCGCTATGGGCACGGCGAGCGACGACCAGCAGCACGCGCCGCTCCTGTCGCCCGACGGAGTCGTCGGCAGCGGATCGGAAGGCGGCGCCGCGGCGGCGGCTGCGTCGCCGGGAGAAGCTGGCGGCGGCGGGCACGGGGTGAGCGCGGAGCTGGAGCGCATCCTGGCGGACGAGTCGGCGCCCCCGGCGCGGCGGCTGTGGCGTGCGGCGCGGGCGGAGCTCCGGGTCCTCGTGGCGCTGGCCGCGCCGGCCTGCGCCGTGTACATGATCAACTACCTCATGTCCATGTCCACGCGCATCTTCTGCGGCCAGCTCGGCACGCTCGAGCTCGCCGCCGCCTCGCTCGGCAACGTCGGCATCCAGGTCTTCGCGTACGGCCTCATGGTACGTACGTCGTCGTGCTCGCACGGTGCCGTTTGGTCATTTCATCGGTCACTTTTCTCGAATATAATTGGCCGGACAAGCGAGCATCATCTGAAACCGTTTCAATTTTGAACACACCAAATTGATCTGATCGAGCTCGCGTTGCATTGCAGCTGGGCATGGGCAGCGCCGTGGAGACGCTGTGCGGGCAGGCGTACGGCGCGCACCGGTACGAGATGCTGGGCGTCTACATGCAGCGCTCCTTCGTCCTGCTCGCCGCCACCGGCGTCCCGCTCGCCGCCATCTACGTCTTCTCCGACCGGATCCTCGTCCTCCTCGGCGAGCCCGAGCGGATCGCCGGCGCCGCCCGGGTCTACGTCCTCGGCCTCATCCCGCAGATCTTCGCGTACGCCGCCAACTTCCCCATCCAGAAGTTCCTGCAGGCGCAGAGCATCGTGGCGCCCAGCGCCTACATCTCCGCCGCCACGCTCGCCGCGCACCTCGCCCTCAGCTACCTCGCCGTCTACCGGCTCGGCCTCGGCCTCCTGGGCGCGTCGCTGGTCCTCAGCCTCAGCTGGTGGGTCGTCGTCGCCGGGCAGTTCGCGTACATCGCCACGTCCCGGCGGTGCAGGCGTACGTGGACGGGGTTCTCCTGCCGGGCCTTCTCCGGCCTGCCCGAGTTCCTCCGGCTCTCCGCCGCCTCGGCGGTCATGCTCTGCCTCGAGACCTGGTACGCGCAGATCACCGTGCTCATCGCCGGACTGCTCAAGGACCCGGAGATCGCGCTCGATTCCCTCGCAGTGTGGTAAGGTTCTGCTGGCAAATCGATCGTTTTTGCTTGCCGCGGACACGATCAATCTGCCGTGGGCGTCAATTTTCTTTCCCCTTTTTTTCTGTTCTGGATTAACATACACGTGCTAAATTCTTCCACATGCTGCGTCGTACTCTCTCGATCAGCATGTCCGTGTCAGGATGGTCGTTCATGGTGTCGGTAGGCTTCAACGCTGCTGCGAGGTAAGCAGCTTACCTCGATGCATGGCGCCGCCGCGCCGGTACTGGCGACGAGCATATATATCGATCATCATCTCTCCCGTTGCATGCAATGCAGCGTGAGGGTGAGCAACGAGCTCGGGGCCGGGCACGCCAAGGCGGCGTCCTTCTCCGTCAAGGTGGTGACCGCGGTGTCGGCGGCGGTGGCGTGCGCCATCGCCGCCGCCGTGCTGTGCCTCCGCGACCGCATCGGCTACGTCTTCACCAGGGGGGACGACGTCGCGCGCGCCGTCTCCGCCATGGCCCCGCTGCTCGCCGTGACCATCGTCCTCGACGGCATCCAGCCCGTCCTGTCAGGTATCCAACCATACCATTCGCAGCATTGATTGCTGCTCTCAGATCCCAATCATGCGTGCTGCTGCGTGGTATTGCGGCGTGGAATATGTTATCTTAATATAATAGCATTAACAAGCCATCACGTTTGTCGAGAGAGTCTAAAAATTCCCACATTAATCAAAAAATCGAAAAAAGAGAAGAATTTGCACCATTGAATTTTATAAAGATCTAACGGTCTAAAATAATTCAAAGAATCTATATCGAATACAAGTACCAAATATATTAACAAAAAAAAAATAAAGCTAAAGCTGATTTCAAAACGGATTGGATCCAATCACTGATACATGCCATCCGGATTCACCTATTAGTTACCGTATGTAAAAAAACCTAATTTGGCAAGAACATGTACTTAAAAGTTTGCCAAGCACACTATCCCATAGTAACACATGTCCACACACTTGCTATGCACCATCGTGATATATCCATATTAAGCTTCGCATGCACTGCTTCTTCCGAAGTCCTTTTACTTTGTAGGTGGTTACAAATTAAATGGTGTAATTTTTTTTCACCAATCAACATGAGAATTTCTAGCACATTAGAATGAACGTGGTGGCACTTTTAATTTGCAAGTATTAAGCTTCGCAGGCACTGCTTCTTCCGAAGTCCTTTTACTTTGTAGGTGGTTACAAATTAAATGGTGTAATTTTTTTCACCAATCAACATGAGAATTTCTAGCACATTAGAATGAACGTGGTGACACTTTTAATTTGCAAGTATTAAGCTTCGCAGGCACTGCTTCTTCCGAAATCCTTTTACTTTGTAGGTGGTTACAACAATGCTCTTCTCCATGTTGAGGGCGTTCATTCTCAAGGATTTGAAATTAGCATGTTGATTTGTGGGAAAAGAAAGATCTACGATTTTTAATTTATCATAGACCCACATTAGAATGATGTATTAACCACATCAACAATTCAACACTACACTTCAGTAGCTATGCGATCAAATGTTGACACTAAAAAGAAGGGATGGAAACCAAGTGATCGATGTTGTTACGTTGATTTGTGTGTATGCTAAGTTATTAGAAAATCAACATTCAACGATTCTTTGAAAAAATCCCGCTTGTATTACTTATTTTAATACTTACTAGGCAAATATGCCCATGCGTTCCTATGGACAAAGATTGTATAAGTATCACATATTTATAGCTGTTCGTACGTTAATTTGTAGGGATGTACGTGATTGAGTTGTGGACAGAGGGATGGTCCGACTCATATACGGGATGGACCAAGGCCCCCATATCAATAAAAGAAGTTGGATCAAATAAAACATTAAGGTGGAAATGTTATGTGCTTTAAAAATAGGTAAAGAAGTGTGATACAAAGTCATAACATTCGCTTATAGAGCATATAAATTACCATGTTAGTCAATGAAAAAATAGAGATATCTCCACGATTGATCCCAATGGGACCATATCATAATGGCTCAGATTATTTGAGTAAAGTACAAAAGTACAACTCTAATTTAAAATAAATCTTAGGCTCATAGCAAATATAAACATAGCCTTCAGTGGAAGGAAATAGGAGAGCAAAAGAACCATGTAAGAAGATGGTATTGCAAGGACGTGAATGACTGGATGAGGAGCAGTGCAAGACCTCAACCAACGAGGAACACCAACCCAAGATCTGTCACAATGCTGGCCATGTTGCATAGCCGCACATGGCATATATGCTTGCTAGAAAAGGGTAAAATAAATAGGTTGGGCACGATATTAGCACGATGTCCAGCACAGTGGTGCTCCAACACATTTGTCAAGTGCAACTGAAAGAAACACCAAAACGGTACCTTTCGTAAGCTGAAGGTGTCTTTGGAAGATAAAACCAAGATGACAAGAATATTTCATGTGTCTGAATGATGCTCTTAGGACAAGCGTTCAGTGTGAAAAAATAAAACTCACTAATTGCATTGGAACATTATATCGCCATAAACAAAGCGTCAAAAGACAACACTCCTACAACTATTATTACCCCAAGAGTGCAATGTATAAGCGCTGGATAGAGTCGGTAGGGTGTGAGAAGTGAAAGGAGTTGTTGATTTCCACTATGCCATAGGTTGTCATCCTGGCGGCGGTATAAAGAAAGATCTATTAAGCATGTGTGAGAAATGGGAAGGTGCGGATATAGGTGAAGCACCTGATAGAAGATTGAAAGGCTTCACAAGTTTGGGTGGACACACCAGGCAGTTCTGATGGCGGTGAGATCGAAAGAGACTAGAAGAGAGAGAAATAGATAAATAATTCAATTTTCTAGAAGGAAAAAATGACCAACTACAGAAAGACTAGCGTGGGTCTCAAGGTTATATCCCCTATTATTTTGCAAAATAAAATTATAACTAAAGAATTTTCATAAAAGTATATGAATATTAAATGGATTAAAAATGTACAAAATTATCTATTATTTTATACCCACGATGGGTCCAAAAAAGGGATTAAGGAAAAATAACAGTTTGATTTTTATAGACTTCAGAATGTAAAGTAACTAAAAAATAGTTTATATCAACTACATAGAAATAAATACTAAAAGTTCACTAGAACAAAAAGAAATTTATTTTGAATAAAGCATTTAAAAGTACAATAGAACAAATATAGTCATGCTATCTTGCGCGGTTGCTACACTTGGAAAGTGCAGTAATAATCCGTATATGAAGATTACGGCACAATAGTATCAAGGTCTACAACAATTAATTTATTTATTTTCTAATTGAATAATAGTGGGCGGTTCGGTCCGAACCCAAGCTCTCCTCAAGCTGGGCCCGAATTTGCAGACTCGATATAGTTGATTTTAGGCCTAAAATAAATCAGGCTTTCTATTGGTCCAACCTTAGCTCTGTTCTACCCGCAAAATGATCAGGTCTATTTGTCATGCGCGTCCATCCATAACATGCTAAAACACAATCAAGAATTCATCTTTGATGACCCACGGTAGTAGGAAAAGCTATTTGGAAGTAAAAATAGGAGAGAGAAGGGGAGAAGGATATACGTTACTAAGAGAGAGAGGACAAGCACAAAGGAGAAGTCTATACAACCTATTGACCTGGGCAGACGAGTCGCGCTGAAAAAAATGTAGAAGACGTAAGAAAATATGGGATCATAAATGCATTAGGTCTATGATAGATTTAGGTTGGAGATTACATAAAAGAGATTTGGGTATGATGAAAACTAAAGAGGATGCATTCACTTCTCATCAAGATTTCAATGCAAACTCAAAATTAAATTATGAATATTATTTCTGGTGGTACACACTCAATCACTCGCCTAGATATTCTTTTAGAAACTTTAAGGATAATTTATCACCGTGACAAAAATATACATTGCCGGTCCAAAAGTAATCAAATATATTCATATTAAAAGGTAAATCTTTATATATATTATATAAAAGGTTTTTCTTTTCTTTTATATTTATATTTCGAAGAGATATGACATAGAATATAACGATGAAAAATATAGATAATACATTGATCTGTGCCGTTAAAGCAAAAGAAATAAATAACATGACTAAACAAAAACTATTTATAATAATTTGTTTTGATGTAAAAATGCATATACTAAAATAAAGGAAATCTAGATACCCGCGCCATTTGCGCGGGCCATCTTGCTACTTTTCTTATTAATTACTAGATCTATCGTCATCTTGGAATTTTTTGCAGGTGTGGCGGTTGGATGCGGTTGGCAGGCGTTCGTGGCGTATGTGAACATCGCGTGCTACTACGGCATCGGGATCCCCCTCGGCTGCATCATGGGGTTCCACTTTGACCTGGGCGCCATGGTAATTAATAATATAACCTTCTTGCCGATTAATTTTTGGATCAAAGAAAAAAATTGATGCTTTTTTTATTACACAGTACAACTCAGATACTCACAACGCACGCACACTCACTCCTATGAACGTACGAATATAAATCCTACCCCTATGAGCATCTCCGAAGACTGAGCCCGCAAATTCTCGAGATTGACGAAGTAACCACAGGCGTCTCGCTGTCGACGGGAACGTCGCCTAATACTGAAAGCACAAACGCTATAACCACTAGGCTACAGGTCCTTTCGCAAAAAAAAAAGAAAATCAGTGCCCTTAGCTAGCTTTGCCCTGCGTGTAGTTCGAATTCGAAGGAGATATTAACGAACGTCTGAGATTTGTGTGATCCTCCACGTGCAGGGAATATGGGGTGGGATGATAGGTGGATTGGTTGCTCAGACGCTTACACTTATCTGGATCACACTTCGCACCGACTGGAATAAAGAGGTATATATCAGACTATTTTCACAACCTTATGCTGTTATGCAGCATGTTTTATTTGCAGTCCCAATGTCCCGTAACATATAACAGATTCCGCAACATGTATATATTTATATATTTTCATATGAGTCGTTACTAACTATATACCATCAGTAATTTGGAATGCATATAGCAAAAGAATAATGATTAAACGGAGTTAAGATCTCAGAATTATGTACAATACTATTTGGTTTTACACGTCTTGTATTGGCAACAGTGATTGGTGTTCCTTGAAGTGTTGTTAACTTTTTTAACTGTATTTACAGGTAGAACAAGCGCGCATGAGGCTAAATAAATGGGAAGACAAAAAGAAGCCCCTTTTGGCGGAAGACTGAAAAGTTGCTTGCATGCACGGTGCACGTGCTGATCCACTATGCATGGATGGTATCGAAGATTGCCAGAATGTAGTCAGGTCATTCGCATGGACATTGAAACGGTTGAAACTAGAACTCGAAAAAGTAAACAAGCTAAGACCAATAATACCCTGGTTGTCAATTGTCATAGTCTGGCCTATTACAAGTGGCATAAAGGGCCCACATACAAGCTGTCGATCTCAAATACCTACCCTCTGGTTGTAGAGCACCCTGTGCATAGGACCAATAGGTTGCCACATGGTTGCTCGCTTGCTCTACCTCGGACGTCACCCACCGGAGCCATTGCGATCTACCTTGTGGACATCAAAATCTTCTATATTTTTTTAAAATACACAATACAACTCAGACACTAATAACGCACGCACACTCATCCCTATGAACGTATGAATGTAAATCCTACCTTTATGAGCATCTTTAAAAACTGAACCGGTAAATTATCGAGATTGACGAATCAAAATCTTCTCTAGCCACAAGCAACCTTGCCGAGCAGGCCCAGAAAGCAGCTGGCCCAAAGACAGTCAACGTGGTATGGGGGCCGGGCCTGCTTAAAACTCCGGTCCACGATTGGGCGCCTCCCCGCCAAAAGTCCAAAATGCACGAAGCAAACACGACCCCCCAGCGTCAGTCAGTCGTGGGCTCGTGGCTCCAGATCCCCGTGGCAAGGACGTGCTCTGCGTACGGCAGTAGTCTGAGGAAGTGCTCGCAGTATTTTTCGGTGGGTTCGTTCATGGCAGAGGCCAATGCCCTACCAGTCAGTAAGCAAACGAACCTCTCTCTACTCGCCATGGTTTTCTGAAACCCCCTTGACAGCAACCATGGTCAGTCAGCAGATGAAGGCTCCTCCGGCGAATCTTGGAGGTCGGAGAACACAACACCTGGTTCATCAGATGAGTATTTCGACTTGCTGCCACCAGCTGCTGCTGACTAAACGGAGCGGATTGACAAGTCACGACCTAACTGGCGCATGATCTCGTCTCTCCATTCTCCATCCTACGGCTAAGAAGCATTCAAAGCATCTTAAGCCTCACGGGTCCCATGCACACGGGCAACTTGGCCATCGTCTTCCTCGATTTCTGAGCCGACTAAACACCTCCTAGTACGGATGATCGACGGAGGTGTGCATGCCCAATTCACCAACTCAGCCAACCATATGCTCTCTTGAGTGCAGAGTAGTCATGAGCGACATATTGCGATTTTTGTTACAAGCCTAACAGGGAAATAATTCTCAAAGGCTTGGTAGACTTCATATATGAGTATACATGGATCAGAATGGAATTCATACAGGGAAATAACTAAATAAGAGTTACCACTATACATGAAGAGTTGAAGTCGTCTCGGACTTGGTTCATCGCAGCTAGACATGCATTTTTTTCGCGAACGTACCTAGCACATATTTCACTATGAAGAAGAGAATTACACGACGCACGACGTAAGAACCCTCGTAGCTAGACATGCATGCCTTCATCATAAAAAAGTCAATAAAATCCATCAAGAAATCTTCTCAAATCTTTATCTCTGATACTAATCGGCACACTCGCACCACTAGATCTTATCAGTCCAGAAAATCATAGGTTGAGTAATCTTTATCTGTCGGTATTCAATGGTCAGCGAAAGGGCTTTAGCCCAGTTGGTGGATGACCGGATGTGGTCTCACTAGGTTGGGAGTTCCCGGTTCGCGCAAAAAAAATCCCCTCGCCTGTTCCCAAGATGAAATAAGACTATCTAAAGAGAATGGAGGGAGTGATTTTTAGGGTTCCATCCGTGTAAATAAATTTTTTAAGACGATTCACTTAGCAAGCCGCCATTGAAGATGTGTCCAGTTTTGGAAGGGGTCTAAACCACCCTTAAAAATACCACTTTTAGAGAATGTTTGCAATATAAACTGTCTCTAAAAATGAGTATATTTTCAGCGGCGGTCAACCGCTTCTGGAATTTTTTTCTGAAAAGAGCTGTCAGGCATGTAAGTTGGTAACTTCTTTAAAATGAATTAGGATTAATATGAATTAATATGAACTTTCTATAAAGTTGTAGATCCCGGCAAAATTATCAACTTTTTAGTCCATGACTTTTTGATTTGAGATCGTTTTGATGCCCAAGTATTCAAATGAAATATTTAGCTTTTCAAATCAAAAGTTTTGAATCTTTTAAACTATCTCGAGTGGATACACAACTTATACCAATTGCCAAAGTTGTACTGCTCGACAAGAGCTGAAACTTGTAGTTAAATCTTTTTTTTCATTTGAGATTATTTAGGGGTTCAAAATATTTAATATAAGATTAGTATATAGTAATACAAAAGGAAAATATTACTATAGGTTCATTTATGCACTAAAAGACGAAATCATCTAATACAAGCTCCTCGTGTGGTGTGGCGTGACGATAGGGAAGGATCTGGTTCAATGCATTCATTCATTCGCTAGAACATAACGCGCGTGTTGCACACCCTATCATCCGTTTTTAATTCGAAATAAAAATGATCCATATACATGAGTAAATATAGTAGTATAAGATAGCAAATGGAAACATAGAAATGTGGGAACTGAACATAGCAGTAGCAGAGTTTGCATACATGTTGTAAGTAGACAATAGTTATGCAAAAATTAGGAACTCAGTACACCAATGGTTTGAACAACAGGCAAGCTCATAGCAATTGTCTCATGCAAATATCCTAACAATAGCAGTAATAGTAGCGCTGATTGAATGACATCTGCAACCCATAGGTTCTGTCAAGCTATATATTATAATTGAGGATTAGCATTAGTAGCTACCAAATATTTTAGCAGGTAGCTCGGAATACTGATTCAACTAAAAGCGAATACTAATAAACTAAAGATGAAGTAGGAAATAACACAATTTGTGGTCATTAAAGTATCCAAAAGAGAGTTAACTGATGCTGAGAGCATCACTGATAAATATCTAAATATATATGTTGCATGAAGCAGTAAGTCATCAGATGTAGATCTAGGCACGACTGCTACTGTGTAAACACAAAATGAGTTGATCCGCTTCTTCTTTCTAAGCATCAGCGCTGGAACTGTAAATATAGTTATCGAGAACGGTTGTTAATTATAAAATAGTTGAAGACAACATGAAGCAACAATTCAAGGTGTTTATAGTGAAGATAGTATTTTTCAGGAGGTAGATATGTTTGGATTAGAATCTCATGTCGATAAAAAAACTGCAATGATCAGGAAATAGCAAAGATGACATTTTTTGATTAAGTATGGCTATCTCTAGTTGATCTATTTGTTTCATCTGAAGTTTGTAGCAATAGTATACCTAGGCTTGGGAGTGTCATCGACACAATCATCATCTTCATTTCCAGTGTCTTGATCCAGCAGCAGTTTTCTGGCGATTTTCTTGTTCGGTGAGGGGCAGGATCTAAAAATTTTACATGTTAGATATGAGACTATTATTTGACATATTATGAAAAAAATAAATCTGTGTTAGCAATACAAACCTTTTCCTTGTGTTAGTCTTTTCTATCATAGTTGCAGAATTAGCAGCTCCATCCTTCGATTCTTTACGATTAGCAATAAACTGCATGATAGAGGAGGAAGATAAAACAAAATATCACAGAGATGGATTATTGTTGGATATGGTTAAATTCCTTAGTTGGAAAAAGGTAAGTATCATCAGGTCAATACTCTTTACAGTGTGATAAGTGAATGAGAGGAGGAGATTAAGTGATTATAGTTTACCTTAGCCAAAATGGTGTCATCATTCTTATGTGGTGTATCTGTTGACGTTGCAACTGCAGTTTGAGCAGATCTTGTACTTTGCTCTACTGGTACTAAAACAATATCTGTTTCCTTGGTTGGAGTGATCTGCAATTGTAGGTAGTAGTTATATAGGTGCTGGTAAGTAGTTAGACAGTGCTAAATCTCTATTTATAAAATGAAGGAAAGTTTTTGACCTGATCCCCATCATTGTATCCATGACTCTATGGAGCAAGATAAGGGAAGAAAAAAGCAAAGTAGGGCCTTTTGGTGCATACACAAACTAGCACATTAAGCACATCATATCAAATTCAGACATTGAATGGAAGGCATCAAACTTAAATATTGAAGATTGTATCAAAGTCATGAGTAAGCTGACCTTTGCAAATTGTTGCAAAATAACAACAGAAATCAGTAGCAATTTAACAACAATGTCCCTTTCTTGATTGAGCAGGAAATGATTTGAGCAGTACAAAACAAGTGTATAAATATTAATTGTAGGCAAGGGTAAAAAAATTGAAAGCTGAAGGTACAAACTGCAAACTCGTTGAAGGAAGGGAAAAAGAGAACCTGATTCACCCTCTCAGGCAACCTGATGCCATCGCCTACAGCCAGCCACATAAAAAAGTTACAGATTAGGCTAAGGCAGAACTCGAAAAAGTTGCAGATTAGGCCAAGGCAGAAATCCAAAAAGTGCAGATTAGGCGAAGGTAAAATTGGAAACCAAAACACCACAGGATAGGAGAGAGGAACGAAACAAAAAAAGATGCAGAGCTCACAAATCTCCACGTTGTGGTCTGGGAAGGTGGAGGAACCAGAGGGAAGAAGAGAGCAAATCAAAGCTGTTGCTAGGGTTTGGGGTTGAGGCGGGCTGGGGCGAGTGCCGGTAGGCGCCGACAGGATGGCACGACCTCCGCCAACTGCTCCGATGAGACAGCTTCGTCATCAGCACGGAGAGGGAGGGGGCGCACGCGTGTCGCGTCGCCGCACAACAGAGAGAGGAGGGGGAAGTTCCGAGGAGGGAGGGCACGCGCCTCCTGCAGTGGAGCGGCGCTGCGCGGCGTGCGCTCTGGTCGGATGGGATGGAACACTCCTGTGAGAAGCGGGAGACGAATCTGAGGATGACATTGCCTACTCCCTCCGGCCCAAAATAAATATAATTCTAGAACTGAGTACGCAAACCAATACTAGGTGTAAAATTACAAAAATACCGCTTGTCTTTTGTGATAAGTGGATGAGGTGTTAGTTGTCTTTTCTGAGAATCTTCTAGAAATTGCCTTGTCTTTTGTGGTTGGTAGGTCAAAGTTAGCAATTTTTATAGGATAAATTTTGAACTCTATAGTTGCAATTATTTTGGGATGAAGGGAGTATGGCCGGAGAGCTCGATGACCCTACCCATCGTCCTCTCCTATCTTTTATTTTGCTCAGTTACATATGGTCCAGCATTGCAAGGTCCACGGCCAGCAGCTCCTTGTAGCCTCTGCCGAGTCCACAACGCTCTTCCCATTTAATTTGACGCTCAAACTTCACCGGGCGAGCGAATCCAGTGGCTGACCAGCGAGCCGGCCTTTTCGGCGTTCCGCAACGCGAGCTGCTGCTCCGCTTGGAGCGCCTGCGGGCGAGCAGCAGCGCATACCGAGGGACGTGGCGCGCTAGAAATCAGCCGCCGTACAAGTGCCGTAGCGTGAATCGCTCCCGTGCGAGGAGAAGGAACCTGTCTTTAAGAAACCTGATTCGTCGAGTACCAAGAACAAGTTTGGATTGAAGCTGGACGCCGCGGCTGCGGAAGCAAAGAGCGGGCATTGGTGGTGGACAAAGGAAGAGCTCGGTCGCTGTCGCTGCTCCGTTGCGCATGGATTGAAATTGGATAGCGAGCAGCTACCAATTACTCGTGGGGTCATCCGAGGGCTAGGATTGAATGAATGCCTAGTGTTGTGGCAAGGACAACGATCCACAGTGGCCACACCACGCCCTGCCCTGCCCAAGGCAACACAGCACACTACAGTGCCAGCATGCCAATGCAGCACAGACACAATAATGAGAAAGCATAGTAAAGGTTAAGGACCTTTTTGGATCGGAGAAAGCCAAAGTTGCGGATTTGAATCGTCGTGGATACACACTTGTGGGGGAAAAAATCGAGACTGTGGTACTCAATTCATTGCTAAAGAGCTACAATAGTACGAGCAATTGAAATACAGTAATAACCAACAGTAATTATTTCGCTGCCTGCTGAACGTGCAGGAGATCAGAGGCATGAGCCGGAGGCTGGAGCATTCACCTGAGGAGAAGTCCCCTGTGTGCTGCTGTCCTATCCTTACATACTTCAATCTTCCAACAGCAACACGAGTGAAGGGCCGGGCCGGGGGAGAGAAGAGTCCGAGAGGAGAGAGGGAGAGAGAAGGGCCGGTCCGGTCATGCTGCAGTCTAGGGCACGACACTCACCAGCAGCAGCTATAGCTAGCCCATGTAGGAGGGACGAGTGGCAAGATACTGCGTGCGCAAGATGGCAGCCTTGTTTGGTGCTCGTATCCATGGCATCAGGAATCTGAACGGTATATATGTTTCTATATCTTTTTATGCATGTCTTTGAGAGTGAGAAGAAAAAAGTTTCCATCTTCTTGGATCACGCTCGAATCTGACCCTTCTCTCATGTATATTTGTTCGAAGCCGCAGCAGGCTAGAGACGCAGCGGCTGCTGGATGGCTCACGGACAACCAGTACTACGCCATCATGGCCAATCCTCACCGGTACCCAGACTTCCATGTTCAAGGGGATCTTCATATAGATCCTCAGTTAATCTTAGCTGGGGATGCTGGTACGTCACGTCCGACGCACTTACAACTTCTATACTGTGTACTGGTATATATTGATTTGGCTAATATGCTCACCCCTTGCTGTTAGTGTTAGTGGCGCATGCAATTATTAGAGATGTGTTGCGGTCATGACTTATTAATTATTGTACCCCTTTTTGCCGTAGATTCGTGGCACGGCGTACATGACACTGAGGCGTTCCTACACCTCAACGTTCGAGAGGAGGGAGTACTGCCCACGGTACGTACGTGCTCTGACCACCGTCTCGATTTGATAGATTTTATTTATACCAGCACACATGAGCGAGGCCAAACAACGTGCAGATCGAGTACCTTGTTTTCACACAAAACATCAGTACTAATGTCCGTTGACCGTTTTAATTTGTAACAGGGCTGCTGGAGAGAAGATTGTCCACTATCGTGCCAACGACAATCGGTATCGCAGGGATATGGCGATTGCTATGGAGAGGCCGGAAGACATTTGATGGAGGACATGGACTGTGGCGCTGCAGAGAACCAGGAGAAGATCGAAGCGCCGTGTGTATCCTCGTCAAGTTGTTGTTTTTAGAGCCCTGCGCGGCTACTTGTGTGCTTTATTTCATGCACTTGTTGTGTCTCCAACCTTTTAATATCATGCGGATGTGCGCCTGCTGGCCTACGAGCCTTCGGCGGAGAACTTGCAAGCTCTTGAATGGGTGCGCCTGCTGGCCTAGGAGCCTTAATCGGCGAAGAACGTGGCGGTCGCTGTTAGTTAATAAACTTGTGCCAGGTTAGTTGTTTATTTTCTTTGCCACATTTGGAGTCTAGTACGAGCTCATGACCTGTGTGGATGCCGGCCGTGCATGCAAAGTATGTGGGCGTGACGAGAGTAGCCGCTATAGCTCGAGCAGCCCGAGTAGTCCTGCGCCATGAGCCATCTTCTCCACCATCAAAACAAATCTCAGAAACCTAACACCGCCATACGTACTATACGCATCAGCTCGTCCTTGTTTATTTATCCGCCCAGAGGCATCGCTGCAGGCAACCAGAACCAGGTGGGCACCGCCAGCGAGCATGCAATCTGGCGACCCTCTGCAAACTCCCTGGTGATACTGCGCAACCTTTACCGCAGCTGTCTGATTGGCATGCATCACTTTGTTTTACCTGTTTGAACCTCTGCAGGCTATCTCGCTCCTTCAAGAAATGCGCGGCATGGACAGAAGGGACAAGGGCAGAACGCACATCGTGGATTCATCAAATTGGCAAAATAGGCGTTCTGGTCGAAAGTTTCACTCCGAGAGTCAAGTTCGTTCCTTAATTTTCAAAAAGATTAATTTAGTCCCTCAATTTTTACTTTTAGGTCCAAATTCATCCTTTACTAATGTGATGCTCCATAATACCATAAGACTATGCGAAAAGTCATCTTTACATTTACTATTTCCTCTCCTTCATAATTTGCATGTTGACCAGTGCTGCGAAAAGTTGATCAAACATGTGCATGCTGTTCTTATATGATTTAGATTAAATTAAATACAAAAGGGCACTTCAATAAGTATGAGAGATAACAAGCTAGGAGAAATAACCGTTGATCTATTATATCCTATCATTGATTAATTATAGCAATATAATAATACAAAATTGAGTATGAGAAAAAGGAGCCATGCGTAAAAATGACTTTTTCACGTCAGTCTCGTATCAGTAGGAAGAGTCACATCAGCACAAGGACAAGTTTGACATAAAAATAAAAGTTGAGGGACCTGAAAATTGAAGGACCAACTTGATCCTCAAAGCAAAGTTGAAGGACCAACTTGATCCTCAGAGCAAAGTTGAAGGATCAAGATGCCTATTTTTCCTATCTAATTAAAGGTGAGAACGGATTCTATATATTTTGTTCTGATCTAAACTAATCACCTCTCTGTTTGTCTTTTCAGAATACTTTTATTTCTTTAAATAACATGACAGGTTGATAGTAAATAAATGTGGTTAATCGATCTCTTCTACCTTCTGGAAAGGTATTACCAAGTTCAATGCTCTGTTTAATTATCTTCCATATAGATCCGTTATTGGATAGAGACAAGGTGAACACCATGTTGGATATGCACCGTCGCATATACAACTACACAAAGGTATGTATCCTGTTCCATCTTCAATCAATGCTCTTGCATGTTGAATTTGGATATTTTTGCTGAATTTGCCTTAAATTTTGCTTTTGATGACTAGGCCCTGATCACATGCTCCATTGTGCACATCGGCAGATTTAATTCAAGAGAGAAATCCACCGAACTTTTCTTTCCTACGTCTACCCATCAATTGCCCCCGCTGAGATTGATGTCTCGAAGTGCACCCCGTTAGTGTACACACATAAACGCTCTCAGGTCCTAATGAACCGCCCAGATCGCCCCTCTCTTCTTCTTTCTCTCACTCACTCACATCTAACGGCCAGCAGCGTCCGGATCATACCTCCCATAGTCTCCTCTCACCCACTCAGGCTCCCACGGACCCGAAATTTTTATCCAACACGGTTTTCTCCGGACTCCGTCCCTCCCCTTCCTCAGTCTCCTCAGATCCAGTCGGGGCCGCTCGGCCACGCCCACGACTCGGGCGCAGGCAGCGCCGGTGTCCGACGGGTTCACCACCTCCGCTGCTCCTCCGCACACAAGCAGTAGGTACAGTGCCCCTCTCTCATTCGATTTTTCCTGAACTGATCTGCCTTTCACGAGGTGCTGGTGTGGTCTCGATTTTTCCTGATCCAACAGGACAGCCGCCTCCGCCATCGACACATTGCTGCAGGCGCCGCCGCCACCACTGTTGTCGCCGAGGAACGGTGGGATTCGAGGCCACCATCATCGATGAACGGCTGCAGGCGCCACGGTCGTCGTCCTCGTCGAGGAACGGTGGCTGCAGGGGCCGCCGCCGCCACCATCGTCAAGAAAATGATGCAGATGCCGTCATCGTCAGGGGACTGGGGATTGCAGACTCCTGCCGGCCGTCGTTCCAGATATTGTAAACATCCTACTCGCATCCTTCTCCGATATCTGTTATTATCTGGAGAAAGTACAGATTCCACGTGACAAGATTGGGGGAATTCGGCTTAGGAAAAATCAAAGATGAACCAGACAATCTGGTTATTTTCTTTTTGTTCGTCTCCTGTGCTCCTGCGCAGATGTAGAATGGCTTACCTTCGCATGCTGAGCTTCTCTACCACAGATTGGATTTCTTTTCTTTATTTTTTCTCGCCACCACACCATGTAAGTTCCTCACTGACTGCTTCTCTTTCGTGTAAATTGTCTGCCTCTGCAAGTATTGCAGGTTTTTTTTAATTTATGGCCTTGGTAAGTTGTTAAGTGCTTACGTCGAATACAAGCTAGCACTGTTCAACCAAGCAAGTGATGATCTGGCTGGGTTAAATTTGTTTAGTAAACCATCTATGCCTGCTACGGTAAATGCTCCACCTTTTGATGTTTTAAGGATTGCTGAACAAACATTAACAAAATCTGAATGACTTAATTGGTAATTTAACTTGAATAATCGTTCTGCTTGCATTTCAAAAAAAACTGGGTGGCAATGTTCTTAGTTTGGGAGACATTCCTTTCTTTGTATGTTTCTGACTTATCTTGTACAAACTGTTTGCTCCTGATTGATGTCATGCATTCACCACAACTTTTTCCCCCTGCAGGGAGCTGGATTAACTATATCGACAACATGCACGTTCCAATCTGTTGTCATGTCTCACCACCTTGGAGTCTCTATCCAGTCTGGTATGCCCATTTTAAAGCAAGCAGTGCTTAGTGATATACAAAAGGCTGTCCTCGCATGGGCGCATACTAATGTTATTTCTGTTGCCAGGTCCGTTCTCTCCCAAGAATAATTGTCATGGATGAAATTGGAAGACAGGTTTGTCCATCTACCACTCTTGCCAAATGAACTACTTTTATCTCTCTACCTATCTGGTTATGCATGCTTAGAGCAACCAAAGTATGTTACATTCAGATGATAGGTTAATTATTTCCCTGAACCTGCATGGTATACGTGGCTTATATGTGACTGTATCTTACGTGGTGCTAAAAGCATTTGTACATGAGGTGCTGCTTGCGATCTTGGCTATAGCATATGTGAGCAGTTAACAGAGAGCTAAGCTTGTTCTAACCATTTACCTTTTCTTTTCCAGGTAGAGCTTTCTCTTGAAGCTGCAAGTTTGGCTCAAAGGAATGCAACTCTAGGAATAAGTGACTCTTCAGCAGGCAAGTTTACGATAATTCGTTTTGCATAATGTCCTTGCACTTTATGAACATTTGCTGAGAAATCTGCTGATGTACAGTATCTGCAACAAGAGCGAGGGCATTGGCTGAGGATGCGTTTTGCCACCCATCCATTATGTCAATCAGTTATGCTTAAATAGAGCATTATTTTGCCATTTACATGGTGAGTAAATTATTGCAGACTTCTGTCTGTCAAAACTTTTATGATTGACACATAGATTTTTTCTCTAATCCTGAATGTAAAGTAAACAGTATAGTTATTGTTCGATTAATCAATCATGGATTTTAAAATCTCAGATTTAGGGTTAACCAGTCTGCAATTAACCTTGTCAAACTGCAGAAGGATGAAACAACTATACTGTGTAAATTAAAATTCATATGCATGTCCAGTCGGTACTAATGAAACACTTTATACTTTCCACAGCCATTTTTCGCACCAGTTTCATTGCATGTGCTGTTGGCGGCAATCAAAAGAGCTAAAACGTTACAAGGCAGAGCGAGCAAAATATTCAGCATTCCTTGCTTCCGGGGCAACAACCTCCTGGTCTGGTGGTGGTTTAGGGCAGCTTCACTGCCCTGGTACTTATTATTGAAGTTTATTTGTGATGCTTTGTAAAGACGTTCTTTGAAAGATGCAATTATTGTGATGTTAGTACAATTGCTATGCATTTAGCAATGTAATAGTGTTTGGCATGAACATCAATTCTGCACATCATTTTCAAACTATAAATCTCTTTTGGTTGTTACTGTAGCGTTAGCACGGGCATTATACTAGTATAGGGAAAACATTCTTGTTCCTGAGAGACCAAACCAATGTGTCAACAGCTAATGATATTTCAAAACGTTTTTCCTGAATTTGAAGTGAACTTCACTCTTTGTAAAATTATCACAAGAGCTTGTGCCAGTTACCCCCTTACCCTATCTCTAACATGGGGATTTGGCCCTTTCTTAGGAGATGGCTAATGACAGCTTTTTTCCCTATGACTTCAGGATTTAGATTTAATATCTGTTGCTTCAGAGAAGTGATTACATCAACACTTCAAGCATTCATTTGAATCCTGGCAAATCAAGATATCTCACAATTGCAGTAGCAAAGCAAGAAATTTATCACACACCAAAGATGGTTCCAAAATATAAATGATGATATTCTAGAAAAACATAACTGATGATATTCTTGAAAAAATTAACTGTCTCTCGCTGATCCAAGATAACATTTTCTTCAGGCGTTAAGAGGAGAGTTGAGCTCAGAACACAAAAGAAGTATGGCTGAGCAGCAGGAAAGAAGTAAATTTATCTCGTCGAATCAACTAATACCTCTCCGGGGTCCTGTCCTTGGCTTGCTGGCTTGCTGCAGCGCCACCTTGAGCCTTAACGACGAGGAGGATGGTTGAGATAGTGAACTCATTATTGCAGGCTGAGGACTGAGATACAACAGTCATATTTATATCAGTATCGAGCACTTTGATTGAACATGAAGCATAAAAAAATTCATCATTGCAGGCTGAGGACTGATCTCCCAGGAGGCCAGCGGCTACGGCAATCTCCCAGGAGGCCAGACGGCCTCGCCGATATGATAGGAGGGCAGCGGCCACACGGGCAGAGAATGTGAAGATGACGAGAATCCATGTACCAGCGGGAAGAGGATGAGGCCACGCGTTCGAGCCTCCCGACGCGTGTAACCAGGACTGCCTCGCCCGCGAGCTCAAGCCTTGGACCTGGGCGGCGGTGGCTTGTTGATGTTTGCCAATTTGAGGCCTGAATTCTTATTTTTATTTTATTAAAATACAAAAACGAACCATTGTTATGCAACATCATGGAGTTTTGATCTATCATGCATCAAAAAGTCTGAATCCACAAGAATTAATCAGTTTGGAGGGCAACTAAAAGAATAATAGAGTTGGCAGCCATGAAACAAAGAAATCAGCAGTCAGCACAAACAGCATGCGAATGGAAAAAGGAAAAAAAAGCTGAGCCATATCTACAATGCATACTCAGGAAAACTTAACTGTAGAAGTTATGGTTAAATAGTGGATAGTGATGTCCATTTCAATGCTAAGAGGCCTAAAAATTTATTACAGCTATGAACATAAGACAGTAAGATGCAGAGACCTAAAACGATCCAGACATTCAGAGACAACAGTTTTGACAACCATCAATTGGATCGCCAGAGATGGATCAGAGCTACACTAATTTTTTTTCATTGCAGTTGATATCTTTCATTAAAAGGAAAATCCTACCTTCACAGTCTTCCCAGAACCACCACATTTTATGCATGTGGATTGCATCCTAAAGGGCCCAGTTTGCATGAACATCTGTCAACAATAGAGAAAAACTTACACAAATAAGCTCACTAGCTGTATTAAATGGATAAAAAAGAAATGTCCTTGCGGGAGGAAGAACTAACAAATCCTGAACCCCTGCAAATCACACATGTTTCAGGTTTGCTTCCAGCAGGAGCACCAGCTCCACCTGAAAAAAGAAGTTGTCAGAAAAAAAATATAATTCAGGAAGCATGTATCTAAACAAATTGTAGTCATGAGATAAAACTTCATCTACATACCGCAGGTTTCACATGTTACAGAAGTTTGGAAGTTGATCGTTTTGGTGCACCCTTGAACTGCTTCCATAAATGATATTTCAAGCGCAACCTGCAAAATGGGATCAATGGAATTGCAACACAGAGCACAACTGAATTTGCAATGAAAATGAGTGTAGAAATTACCTCAAATTCCCTATCCCTGAAAATGTTCCTAAAGAACTTCATAACAAACAAACATAAAGAATTTAATTAGATCAAGTACGTTTAGCAACTAAAATTCATCTGTTCTGAAGCTATGAAACATAGTAATGTAGACAAGAAATAGAGTAACTAAGTAACCAACACAGAATTACATGCCAAATAATGAAATGAAAGATACTAATAGTCATTTGCCAAATAAGAGTTGTATATAAAATCAAATCATCCAGTATTGAGATTAGATCAGTTATGGCAGAATAAATTCTACAATATATAATATATAAAAGACAAAAATCACAGTGCCTGGTGAACATAATTTTTGTAATTAGATCAAAGAAGTTCAATGAAATAATAATGCAAAAATTAAATAAGCTTCCACGGAAAACATTTTTTTCTATAAAGTAAGAGACATATTATATTTTTGGATTAAATATTGTACTAAGTTGAAAGAAGCAAACCAACAATTAAAACAAGAAAGCTATAGGCTATAATAAATAGGTTTATTATAAAGGGATGCATCATTCATCCCGCCTCCGCCACCGCCGCCACCACCAAAAATATCCTCAAATGGATTTCCAAAACCACCCTCAAATGGGTTTCCAGTTCCGCCTACAGCAGCAGAAGCTTTCTCATATTGATCGGGGCCAACCTGTAGGCAGGGAGAAGTCAATGCTAATTCCATGCTCGAGACTCCAGGTCAGCTTATTCTAAAAGGTTAGTATGGTGACTACTATTGTGTATAGTGCCGATAAGAGAACAATAAGTTTCAGACATTCGACTACTAACAAATCATCAATATATTTGTGACAAGAACGAGAAACAGAAATGTAAACATACATCATCATGGACAGTTGAATCATTACCTGATCATAGAATGATCACTTTTCCTCATCCTTCAAAGTCTATACCATTAAGTTAGGTAAAAACATACCACGGTAAACGGACATCAAGTGCCTCATAAGCTCGTTGAACCTCTTGAAACTTACGTTCTGCATCCGCATGACCTTTATTTGTGTCTGGATGAAGCTTCTTTGCAAGCTTTTAGGAGGAAGGAAACATAAAAAAGTAGGCATGGTAAGGTCAATTGCAGAATGGAAATGACAGAGTCTACTGATGTTAGTATTAGGGAAAGTATATATAATAACAGCATGCACTATCCTGATAACACCATTGGTACTCAATCAATAGATATACAATAATGTTGATCAGATACCAAGGAAATTGCTGCTAAATTGGGTGAATGCTGCTGCGCTTTCTAAACACAACCGATACAGTGCTAAAGTCGGACATTAATTTAACGCATGATTTTTGTTTTTACTTGGAACCTTGAACATCTACCAACTAAATTTCCACCCTTAAGCAGCATGGAGTATCGATATCTATCAATGACCACAGACAATTCTGTCAAAATGACAGGTTAAACAATTACAGGCATCAAAACCATACCCCGTAATATGCCTTGTTTATATCGGCCTGGCTCGCATTCTTGCTGACGCCAAGCACATCGTGGAAGAACCTGTGGGCGGTGCTTGCTTGGAGATGAGAAGGGCGAGGTCCGAGAGGACGCCGCTCGAGCCGCATCACTCCATATCCCTGCAGGGGGAAGCAAGCAGCTGAGAATTGAGATCGCGGGGCGGGAGGGGCGGCAAGGCCAGGCCCGAGGAATCGGGAGAATCCGAGACCTAGTGGGAGGGGGGAAGCGAGGCTCACCTGAGCGAGGCTCCCAGCACGGATCTTCGTTGACGGCACGGCAGAGAGCCGGGGAGCCTGGCCCTGGCGGCGGTGAGGGTGGGCGGGACGGGACGTCGGCAGGGAGGCGCGGCGAGGACGCCGGAGCGGCGCCTCCCAGCACGGATCTTCTTCGACGGCGCGGCGGAGAGCCGAGGAGCCCCGCGGCGGTGCGGGCGGGCGAGAAGTTGGCGGCGAGGCGCGGCGGGGCCGCCAGAGTGGGGCGAGGTCGCGAGCGCGCGGGAGAGCCCGGCAGCGGTGAGGGTCGGCGGGCTCGTCGACGAGCTCCAGCACGAGGCTACTGTCCTCGACCTTCCTGGCGCCTACGCGGCTACGCGGTGCGGCTTCCTCCCGCGAGATAAATACCTCGAAACCCTAGCTCCACCACGCCCAGATAAATACCTCATCCCTTTCTGCTCGGCCACTCTTCGCGCCGCCGCAGCCACCAACCAAACCCTCATCCCCCTCTCACTCACCGGAGCGCCGCAGCCCCCACCCTTCACCCAGCCATGGCGGAGCGCGGTGGGTTCGGCCGCGGCGGCCGTGGTGGGCGTGGTGGGCGCCAGGAGGAGGAGAACGACGACCTCAGCGCCGTCGACCGCTGGACCCGCACCGTTGTCGAGGAGATCCGACGCTTCAGATCTCACAGGCCTCGCCCGGGGAGGGTCTTGCGCGTAACCCCGATGCCGCCGAAGGTCAAGGCGGTGTTGGACAAATCGCCAGAGAGCTGGCCACTGTCGCAGAGCATGCGCGACGATATTGTGGACATCGTCGCGAAGAAGATGGCTGGGCTCCTAGGCTACTCCGCGCTGCTCTACGGCGTCATCCCGGAGCCCGAGGCCAGTCGCGCCGCCGCCGCCGTGGAAGCCGAGGCCTTCGCCGCGGCCTCTTCGTACGCCGCCGACAAGGACCTGTCTACCGAGGCGGTGCGAGCCGATGTCTACCGGATGTTCGTCAAGGAGCTGTGGACTCGCGCCTACAGCTACATGAAGTCCCGACCCCAAGCCGCCGGCACCTCAACGGCAGGGCCTGCTGCTCTGCCGCCTCCTGCCGCTTCGTCCCGTCGCTGTCGTCTCAGGGCCCGTGCTGCAACTGGAGCTGCCTCGTCGGCGTCTGATCCGCGACCTCCACCAGCCGCTCCCGAGCAGTAGGGCAATAGGGCGTCGCCCACGCTTTCTTCCAATACCAACGGGAATTCCTTTCCTTCGGTGGGGGTTCGTTGGTGCCTATCGTTAGTATTAGTACTATCTTGTCTGATGTCTATTTGAGATTCCGGTGAGAAGAATCGGTCTCCTTTTGTGGGGGTTTCGTTAGTGTCTATGGTTACTATGTGATGTCTATTTGAGATTCCAGTGAGAAGATGAACTTATGTTTGTTTCTGGTTGGAAAACCCCATTTAGTCTTGGTTTTCCAATCGGGACTACCAATCCGGAACAAAAGGTCTCGGCCTTTAGTCCCGATTCCCTGATCCTGGACTAAATGGGATCATTACGTGGCAGGGGCATACCGTCTCCTTCTCTTTTTTTTTTCCTATTTTCCATTCCATTTATTTCTTTTTTATCTCAATTATATTTTCATATTCGAAATTAAGAAGTCTGTTTTATTGCTGCAATACGCTCCTACACGCTTGTTCGAGTTGAGTATGAAATATGTACAATACATATATAACATATATATATATATAGACACACACACAGTGGATTTACCGGGTTCTAATAAAGTGCAACAAAGTGAAACATATAGATATATACATGTACATACCAAGTGATGAATTAAAGTTTTATCTATCATGCATCTATGCTATATTTACTACTTGAATCAAGGACGTGCCCATCGTAGTAGAATTCACCATCTAGACTAAGGACTTCTTCATTAATAAATCCTACCAGGGCTTCTTGAATTGTCAAAACACTTTCTTGTGGAATGAGCTGATCCCGCATCCTTGATACCTATTAAGAAGTGAACAATTCTTGCAAATAGACTCCAAGCTGTAGCACTGCAAGTGGTACATGAAAATCAGTATGGATTCATTAAAGGTAAGACAATTCAAGATTGCCTGGGATGGGCCTTTGAGTATCTGCACCAATGTCACCATTCTAAAAGAGAGATCATAATTCTGAAGTTGGACTTTGAGAAAGCATTTGACCTAATAGAGCATGCTATTGTTTTGGAAATGCTCAGAGCCAAGGGCTTCCCTTCCAAGTGGATTAAATGGATTGAGGACCTCCTCTCCTCTGCAACCTCTTCTGTCATCTTTAATGGTACTGCAGGAAAAGAATTCAAATGTAAGAGAGGGGTTAGGCAAGGAGACCCTATTTCTCCCCTCCTGTTTGCCATTGCAGCTGATATCCCGCAGTGTGTCATTAACTATGAATATGAACAAGGAAACCTCTCTCCCCCCTTTCCACAAAGCTCTGATAATCCCTTCCCTGTGATTCAGTATGCAGATGATGCTATCCTGATCATGCAGGCAAGTGAACCTCAGTTGGTCCTTCTGAAAGACATCTTACATAAAGTGGAACTGTCAAGTGGCCTGAAAGTTAATTATCATAAGTCATGTTTGGTGCCTATCAATGTTGATCAAGGAAAGGCAAATGACTTAGCTAATGTTCTGGGATGTACAGTGGATTCTTTTCCCTTCACATACCTTGGATTGCCTATGGGGACTACCAAGCCACAGGTGAAAGATAAAGCTCCACTTATTTGTCGAATTGAGAGGAAAATGTCTGCTACCTCTCAGTTTGTCATATGCTGGAAGACTACAGCTGGTGAATTCAGTTATTTCATCCCTTCCCACATATTACATGTGCTCCCTTAAGCTGCCAATCACTGTCATAGAAGTTATTGATAAGTACAGAAAAGATTGTCTTTGGAGAGGCAGGGAGTTCAGAAACAAGGGTTATAATCTGGCTGCATGGGATTTGGTGAGAAGACCTAAAAATAAAGGTGGTCTGGGTGTGATAAATTTGGGACTGCAAAATGATGCTCTGTTGCTGAAGCAACTGGAAAAGTTCTATAAAAAAGAAGAGGTACAATGGGTTAAAATGATTTGGCAGAAGTATTATCATGGTGGTATTGTTCCACACCTTGCTAGAGAAAAAGGCTCTTTTTGGTGGAAGGACATTCTCAGATTACATGTCCAATATAGAGGTATTGCCATTTGTGTCCCTGGCAAAGGGGATACTGTTAGTTTCTCGGAGGATCTGATTGAAAGGAATATCCATTCAAATGTTTATCCCAGGCTCTTGGAATATGCAAAGGACCCTAACATCTCCCTTTGTAATATTAGAAGTGCACATAACTTGATTGACTGTTTCAGAATTCCCATGTCGAGACAAGCCTACAATGAGTTCCTTGCTTTACAAACTGAGTTATCAAGAATGTCAGCTGCAGATATAGAGGAAAAGGACACATGGACATATATATGGGGTAGCCAAAGGTATTCATCGAGTAAATACTACCAGCACCATTTCAGCACCATACAACCCAACAGATCAGTGATTTGGATCTGGGAAACTAAGTGTGTTCCGAAAATTAAGTTCTTTTCTTGGCTATTGTTGAATGATAGGCTCAACACAAGAAATATGTTGAGGAGACGTAAGAAATTCTTGGAGGAAGGCTATAATTGTGTACTATGTCATGAGGGAGTAGAAGAGACTGCTGAACATCTTTTGTTTAGTTGTCCTGCAGCAGTGTGCAGATGGTTTTCTTTGGGGATCAGCTGGAATGAGATGGTGAATATTCACCATACGATATATAATGCCAAAAAAGAATTCATGCAGTCATTCTTATGGAGGTTTTTATGATTGGTGCCTGGTGTCTCTGAAAAGAGCGGAATGATTTGATCTTCAACAATAAAGTGCCAAATTTTGCCTTATGGAAATCTTCGTTCAAAGCTGAAGTTGTAAATCATCTAGTTCGGATTAAGCCAAGTTTACATCAGTCCATTCTCCTCTGGCTTGAAGCTCTGTAACTTTTCTTTAGGTTCTGATTTGTCTTGTTCAGTCAGTTAGTCTGTTAGTCTTTCTCCCTTTTTGCTAGTCTCTTTTTCGGTTTTTAGGCTTGTATATAGTTGAGGCTTCTGTGGTCCCCTCCTCTGCCTAACCTCTGGTTACATTTTTGTAAGTCTTTTTAACTCTTTGGTTCTCTTTAATATATTCCATGTTGCCGGGGGGCTTTGCCCCACGGTTCTCGGTCAAAAAAAAAGTGAACAATACCAATTATAATAATTTGTAACATTAATTAGCTGAAATATTGGAAAATGTTATTTATTACTTACTTCTGCTTCCCAAGCAGTATATATCTTGTAAGGACCTATGTAATTGTGAAGGAACTCGCCAATATAGTATGGGCATAAATTATTACCCTGTGCCTGCCTCAAACACTTTAAGACAAAAGAAGTCATTAGATGTCCATATGAAAATATAATGAAACAAATGAAGCGTGCAAACAAGCATCCAAGTACGTACCGGAAAGTCTGTCTTCAATCTAAGTTCGTCTGTAAAATCATTTGGATATTTTTTACTTAACTTTCTCCAAACACTGCGCATGACCGAGAAATAGATAAATATATTTATCCCTAAGCACATATCAGGAATTATCATAATTGGTAATTACCTTTTTAACATCTTGGTCATGCCCTTTTAATCTTCTGGATCTTTCTTTAATGAGTCCATAATAATCGCTAATCACATTTCAGGAATTATACAAAGTAATATCCAGTGATTTCTGCAAGATTATACAGAACCACTTTTTATTACGGTTAAAAAAGTTCAATTATACAAAAGCAAAGGGCGTTACACAACAGGAAACACTCACTTAAAGTTGTAACAAAATATTTTGCTTGTAATGCTGAATGTGTAGGAACTTGTATAAGTTTTCGTATGTGTCTTTAGGGTTGTCATGTAGAGTCTTGCAATTCACAACATTTGGGTCGATGAAGCCCACATGAATGTAGCCGTTCTTTTTGCAAGTTTGAATCTCCATCCTGCGTATAATACAAAAGAAAAAAGCAGGAATAGATTGAGGGCATGTAAAAAGATTCGCTTATTATGTAAATTAAATTTGAAGAACACCACTTACAGAATAAAGGTGTTGACGAAACTGATGTCGAGGGCGTTTTGATGGTACAGTTGGTATAATTCTTCAAAATACAGCCACATCACATCCTCACCATGAAAGTAATCGTCGTCTTTAATCAGTACACCCCACATAATCTCGCCTTTAGAAGCCACGAGCATGTACCGATCATGTAACCTGCGCAACTGCGTTGAAAGAGTTGGTATGATTTCCGGAGGAACAAGGGTTTTCTTCAAATCAAATGTCCATCTAGGAACTATGTGGTGACTTTCAATTTGACCCCCTGCAACCTGAGCCGCCGAGAGACGCGAGCTGGCTAGAAACTCAATTAGCCCTTGTTGTACTGTTGGTAACACCACGAGCGGTTCAATTGATTGCTTCTTTTGGGTTCCGAGCTGTGGAACATCAGACGAAAACCCAGCAGATCTCTTCTTCTTCTCGTATGACATGGTAATCGAGCGGTCGTAGTCTGAAGCCGGCGGAATGAATTTACATCGATTTGCATCCGTCATTTTCAGAAAAAAAGCTTTATCATTTGGATCTATGGGTATCTTCTTCTCTGGCTCCTTCTTTTTGAAGTGCTCGTCAACCGCTCTTTGAGCTTCCGCAGCGCATTCCTCTAAAGTTTGGTCCCACGGTAGCTTCTCTGGCTCCTTAGGTTGCTTCTTCTTCGACTGCTTCTTCTTTGGAGGCTCTATATGAAATGACTGAGTCTTGGGCGGTACCTTTCGCTTCTTTGCCGGCGGTGGCGGTGGTAGATTTGATGGAGGAGACGTGTGCCTAGGAGGAGGTGAAGCAGGAGACGTCGGCCGCCCGGGAGATGATGGTGAAGGAGAATGTTGTGTTGTAGATGGCGGAGACGGTGGATTCGGACTGGGTTCCCTTGTAGGAGGTATCGGATATGCTTGCCTTGGTGCCTGATCAACAGCCTTGAGGATGATGTTGCGCTTGTCCCACACGATAATACCATGAATGGCCTCTACTAGTGTCTTCTCCCCGTCACCTCCAGGAATGTCGAGCTCGAGCATCTCATAACCCTTGCACACCTCCTCTACACCCACTCTAGTGTATCCAGCCGGAATCGGCTGTCCATGGTACACATCTCCTGCTTTGGTTGGCACAGCGGTAGCAAAGGCAACCGTGTTGATTAAGCCATTAAAATGTATCTGCAGCTCACATGGTGTCCGTTCAGTGATATCATCCACAGGAAAGCGCTGCTCGCCGGTTTCAACTGCGGTCTAGATTGTCGACAGCGTGTTCCGTGGAAGCGCAGCTGCTTCTTCGTTGAGATAAATTAGCTTCATTGACAGGCTGTTGAGCCGATTGAGATTGCTGGCTCAATGCTATGGAAACTTGTCATTTTACCTCATTCACCATTCTTGAATCTTGAGATTTCAATTGTTCTTCAAGCCTTCTGAAGTGCGCTTGATCCTTATTCTTCCTTCTTTGACGACTTCTGTAAAAGTCAATGTAGTCACTGAAACCATACTTCCACGGAAGCATGCCATTGCCTCGTGTTCGACACGGATGTTCTGAATTCTTAAGGGCGTAAATCAACTCATCCTTTTCTCTATTAGGCACGAATTCTCCCTGGCTTACTGCTTCTATTGCCGCTATTAGCCTATTTCCTGCTTCTTGAATTTTTTCCCCAAAAGTACACTCGCCGTTCTTTGGGTTCAACCTTCCACCCTGACCATAAAACCAAGTCCTTGAACGTTCAGGCCAGTTCATGGTCGCAGGTATGATACCTCTAGCAATCAAATCTTGCTCCATCTTCTCCCATTTAGGGATTGCATGCTTATAGCCACTTTCTTCGATGCATTCTCTTTGTTCCTTTCCACCGACTGAATACCAAGATCTGAGCACTTATATGCCACAAAGTCATCCCAGTGGTCCTTCAACTTTTCTAGTTCTCCAGTAAAATCTGGCGTTTTCCTCCACTTGATATATGAATTGGTCAAATTCTTCTTGAAGGTCTGGAATTGTTCGGCCATCTTCTTTAGAGTCCACTGCTTAACTACTTCTTCAGATCCTGCTGGAAGTGTGAACTGCTGCTTTAATTGAAGCCAAACCATTTCCTTTTCTCTTTGAGGCACCACACCCTCGTCGTTTGGATCGCTGGATTTCCATAACCTAAAGTTGATCGGGGTATTGTCTCTCACAAGACATCCGCATTGTCGTATGTACTTCACTGCAGCATTGGCGGGAGTTATTGGCTCGCCATCATGTGCCACTTCTGTGATAATATATCGCACTTCCAACTTTTTGGTCGGGCCTCGTGTACTTCTTCTCACCGATACCGAGGGCTACAAATTCAATAAAAGACATATTATTCATGCTCATTTACAATCATTTATTGTCTACATTGTTTCATATATAGGTGTATAAGAATGGATGTTCGAAATATACATTAGGGGTTTGTTGCTCAGCAGTATCCTCGGATTGCTCAATTCCGTCACTGGTTTCGTTGAGGTATATGTTCGTATTGCTGGGATCAACTTCTTCTTCGACATGATGAGCATCACCACCGGCAATCATGTCCATCATCAATTGATTGTCGTCATCACCCCTCGGGTCCATCTTATATGAAATAAGCAATAAATCCACAAAAATTCAAGAATTTCTAGATTCTCTAGTCACTAAGGTACATATACAAATTTCTAGAATTTTTCTAGTCACTAAGGAAAATATATAAATTTCTTGAATTTTTTTAGTCACTAAGGTACAAATACAAATTTCTAGAATTTTTCTAGTCACTAAGGTAAATATACAAATTTCTAGATTTTTTTTTCTTATCACTAAGGTACATATACAAATTTCTAGATTTTTTCTAGTCACTAAGGAAAATATACAAATTTCTAGAATTTTTCTAGTCGCTAACGCAAATATACAAATTTCTAGAATTTTTTTCTAGTCACTAAGGTACATACCAAATTTCTAGAATTTCATCTAATAAAGATAAACTGCACACATACACTACATACATACACAAATACACTACACACATAAAATTTTCTAGAATTTTTTCTAATCATTAAAGCCATTATGAAATATCCATTAGATTTTCAAGAACTATGTCTAGCCACTAAATTATCAATATACAAATATCTAGAAAATTCCTAGAAATGTACATTTCCGTAGACGTCGGCGCACGAGGTGGAGCACGGTGGACGAAGGCGGCGGTGCCGGTAAGACATCGACGCGCGAGGCCGAGGACGGGGGCGAAGGCGATGACGCCGGTGAGGATTGGACGTTGGCGTGTGAGAGACTATATAAAATAGAAATATCCTATTCAGTTAAATTATCATACACATACACACACAATTATACACTAGCTTGCACAAACATAATTGAAATATGAAAACATATTTAACTAATTAACAAAAGATGTAAAGAAAAGACTAACTAATTAACTAATTCACTAAGAAAAAAACAACAGCCATATGGGAAAATGTAAAGAAAAAAACTAATTAATTAACTAATTAACAAAGGAAAAAAACAACAGCCATATGGGCAGTACCACTGCGCAGCTAGGGTAGGGGCGAGGATGACGGCGAGGGCGTGCAGCGGAGGACGACCCAACGCGAGGATGAGGGCTAGCAAGAGCGAGGACGCACGGCGGCGGCGGCGGATCAAGAAATGCTGCGCGAACTGAGGAGGACGGCGACGGCGATGGCCCCTCGGCGAGGGCGCAGCACACGGGCGAAAGGCGAGGATGGTGCCGGTGCACCAGCGAGGGCGAGGGCGACGACGACATGACGAGGACGGCAGTGGCGGTGGGAGATCGAGAAAATGGCCAAGTGCTGGAGGAGGAAGAGGAGAGGAGTGGTCGGGAACTAAATAGGGCAGGGCTTTTAGTCCCGGGTTCAGCCAAGAACCGGGACTAGTCCCGGTGGTGGCTCCACCCGGGAACTAAAGGGGTGTTTATGGCGGGTCGCGGGGAAATTTTTTGTCCCACCTTTAGTCCCGGGTCGTGGATCCACCCGGGACTAAAGGCCTGCCTTTAGTCCCGGCCCTTTAGTCCCGGGATGTTGTTTGACGCAGGACTAAAGGTTTTTTTTCATTTCTTTTCATATCTTCTTTTGTTTTTTTAATAAATGGGTCATTTGTTGTTAATTGCATAAAATAAAAATTATGGGTCCAAAAAAATTGCAAATAACATTTTTATCCTTATTTTAATTTGATATAGACATGTAAAATATTTAGTTTATAGTCATGTGTATTGATCTATGTGATACATAAATTGGCACACATTATATTTTGTAATTTGACCATGCAAATATGTGTTAGCTGAATGAAATTTTTGAAATCATTGATTTTCGACAGAAAATGAGTTTTCTCAACATATTAACGTTTAAAATGATTCTTGGCATAATATTATTGTCAACAATAAGCTTTTTAATGGAATCCATTAATTGTTTCCTCATTTTAATCACTATAACAAATTCATGAATAAGTAAAACACAACGAACAATGATGAAGGACATATAATGGAAATTTACAAATTGTTCATCACATATTTATAATAATTCTAATACATTAAAGATCAGCATCTACTACAGGTACGGTAATAGACTTTTTCTTCACATATGTCTCTTGATTATGATCGCGGGGCGTCCTCATTGGCTAACAGGATGCATGGATCAACATTCACCATGAAAGGTGGAATCTCAACAAACTTATTACAATCCTCTGACATGTCTGTCTTGTTCTCGACTCCAATGGGATTTCTTTTTCCTAAAAGAACTATGTGCCACTTTGGCTCATCCGTTTGCTTGTTTATCCCCTTCTTCGGCTTGCTGGACATGTCCTTCACGTAGAAAACCTGAGCGACATCCTGGGTAAGACGAATGGCTCGTCTCTATACCCAAGATTGTTGAGGTCCACTATTGTCATTCTGTACTGATCTTTTGTTACCCCTCCTCAAGTCAGCTTCACCCATTGGCACCGAAACAGAGGTATCTTCAAAATGGGTCCATAATCCAGTTCCCATATCTTCTCTATGTAACCATAATATGTCTCCTTTTTACTGTTGTTGTCTGTGGCATCCATACGGACACCGCTATTTTGGTTGGTGCTCTTTTTATCTTGGGCTATCGTGTAGAATGTGTTCCCATTTATCTCATACCCCTGAAATGTTAGGATATGCCAAGATGGTTCCCTAGCCAACCATGCCAGCTGTTCTCGTATATCCATGTTATGCATTAGATGCTTCCGCAACCAACCGCCAAAACAATCGATGTGTCGACGTGTAATCCAGACCTCTGACAGGGAATTCGGAGCGCAGAATGTTTTTATGTTCCATGATGTACGGATCCACCAAGGAGGATTGTTGAAGTACCACATAATGGGCTTGTTTGAACGAGTAATCATCCTTATAGATATATGATTTTTTTCCTAGTGTGCCCTTTCCACGTAGTCTCCCCTCATACCGCGATTCAGGAACCCCAATTGGTTTAAGGTCATCAATAAAGTCAACACAAAACTCAATGACCTCCTCTGTTCCATAGCCACTGGCGATGCTTCCTTCAGGCGAGCACGATTATGAACATATTTCTTTAGTACCGCCATGAACCTCTCAAAAGGGAACATATTGTGTAGGAATACAGGTCCGAGAATATCAATCTCTTTGACAAGGCGAACTAGAAGATGTGCCATGATGTTGAAGAATGATGGTGGAAATATCAGCTCAAAGCCAACTAGAGATTGTACCACATCGTTCTGCAGCTTTATGAGATTGTCTGGATCAATTGCCTTCTAAGAAATTGCGTTGACGAAAGAACACAACTTTACAATTGTTAATCGAACGTTCTCACGTAGTACTCCACGCAACAAAACCGGAAGAAGTTGAGTCATAAGCACGTGGCAGTCATGAGACTTTAGGTTTGTGAATTTCTTCTCTGGCATATTTAGGATTCCTTTTACGTTTGAGGAGTATCCAGATGGGACCTTGATACTGCTCAAGCATTCAAACATGCTTTCCTTCTCTTCTTTGCTAAGAGTATAGCTAGCAGGACTTAAGTAGTGCCGTCCATTTTCTCTCCATTGTGGATGTAGGCCATCTCGTTCTTCCATACTTTGCAATTCCTGCCGCGCTTCTAGTGTATCTTGTCTTACCATATACTCCCATGAATCATATCAGGTTGACGCAAAGATTCTTCGTGGGGTGCATCACGTCAACTGCATTGCAAACATCTAAGACTTTCCAATATGGTAGCTCCTAAAATATAGACTTCTTCTTCCACATGGGCGTCATTCCATTTTCGCTCGGAACAGGTTGGCTACCAGGTCCCTTCCCAAAAACAACTTCAATATCTTTTACCATATCAAAAGACCTGCGTACCACTATGGTGTGTCGGCTTTGTACGGTGGTCTGCTTGCCCTTTGAAATGCTTACCTTTCTTTCGTACCTGATGTTTGATGGGGAGAAGTCGACGATGACCCATGTATACAACCTTTTCTTAGTGGGTCAAGTATACACTATCAGTTTCATCAAAGCAGTGTGTGCAGGCTCTATATCCCTTGTTTGTTTGTCCTGACAAGTTACTAAGAGCAGGCCAATCATTGATTGTTACGAACAACAATGCTCGTAGGTTAGAGTTCTCCTGTCGGTATTCATCCCACATTCGTACACCTTCATTGCGCCATAGCAATAACAGTTCGTCAACCAATGGCCTTAGGTACACATCAATATCATTCCTAGGTTGCTTTGGCCCCGATATAAGCACCGGCATCATAATGAATTTCCGCTTCATGCAGAGCCATGGGGGAAGATTGTACATACATAGAAGCACAGGCCAAGAGCTGTGGCTACTGCTCATTTCACCAAAAGGATTCATGACATCCGTACTCAACGTGAACCTTATGTTCCTTGCATCACGTTCAAAGTCTGAGTAAGTTCTATCTATTTTCCTCCACTGGGATCCATCAGCTGGGTGTCTCAACATATTGTCTTGCTTGTGTTCTTCTTTGTGCCATCGCATCAACTTAGAAGGATCTTTGTTCCTAAACAAACACTTCAAACGTGGTATTATCGGAGAGTACCACATGATCTTGGCAGGAACTCTCTTCCTGGGACGATGCTCCCCCTCCACTTCTCCAGGGTCATCTCTCTTTATCTTATACCTCAATGCACCGCATACGGTACATGCATCCAAATTCTCGTACTCATCACCGCGGTAGAGGATGCAGTCATTGGGACATGCATGTATCTTCTGTACCTCCAAACCTAGAGGGAAAACAAGTTGTTTTGTTTCGTATGTTGTGCTAGGCAACTCATTATCCTTAGGAAGCATTTTTTAAAAAGTTTCAATAATTCACCAAATTCCTTATCAGATACACCATGCGTTGCCTTCCATTGTAGCAGCTTCAGAGTGCTACCAAGCTTCTTCAAGCCATCTTCACAACCTGGGTACAGCAACTTGCGGTGGTCCTTTAACATCTGCTGGAACTTCATCCTCTCCATCTCACTTTCACAATCTTCACGCGCATCGCGCAACGCCTGCCCAAGATCATCGGTCGGATCATGATTTGACATCTATCCTTCTGGCTCTTCAATTGTAGTATCATCACCAAAGGCACCAAATCCAAAGGGGCCAGGAAATTTTTCGTGACAATTTTCCTCTTCATTGTTCTCCATTATAACTCCTCTTTCTCCGTGCTTGGTCCAACAAAAGTATTTGGGCATGAAACCATGAGAAAAAATATGGCTATGAAGGATCCTTGATGAGGAGTAATCCTTTTGGTTCTTGCAAATATTGCAGGGACAGCACATGAAACCATTATGCTTGTTTGCCTCGGCCACATCCAAAAAATAATGCAGACCATCAATGAACTCCTTGGAACGTCGGTCAGCATACATCCATCACCGATCCATGTACATTGATTTCACCACTTCAGTTCTCATCTTTAGAGTTCAAATTGATAAATTTTATTATACGGTATGAAAAAAAATTGAGAAGTACAGAATGAAAAGGTCCACAAGATCCATTACACAACATGATAAATTATAAGAACTACATGATCCATTGCACAACATGAATACATAAAAGGACTGCATGTCATATTTAGAGTTCAAATTGAAAATTTTTATGATACAATATGAAAAAAAATTGAGAAGTACACAAATTAAAAGGTCCACATAATCCATTACACAACATGATAAATTATAAGAACTACATGATCATTACACAACATGAATACATAAAAGGACTACATGCAACTACAAACTACTCATGATAAATTATAAGAAATACATGACCCACTAACAAGTCCAAGGCGCTCTTCAGGGCGGAACTCAAGTGAATGACCGGTGCGCTTCAAATTATTGCGTACCGATGCACGAGCAGACGCACGGCACTCCAACCCATCATGCTGAAAAGTCATTTCTACGGATTAAACATTACATTCCATTCGATGTAAATTAAATACCAAGTACACACATCCATATCCATTCAAAAATAAACATTCAACTCAATATATCCATTTTCATCAACTAATACAACTAAATCACATCTACACATGCAAATAAAAAAAGTTATTTCTAAAAGCTAATTATTTTGATACTCTTCAGTTTGAGGCGAACGCTCGTCGTCCAATGTCATATGGGATGCAATAATGGTTCAAAACATTTATTCAGGCTCTTTATGCAAAAACCATCTAAAAGAAAAAAATCCTTATTTAGGATATGCATATGTCGTCAACCTTGATCCTGCGGTGATGACACTATCATTCGGGGCCAACATAGATATCCGCGACACGGTGTGGTATACGGACGTGATGAAAGAGTACGGCCTTGGTCCTAATAAAGAAGTCCCCAGCTAAAAAGTTGAGGATTTCTTCATTGGGACCAAGACCGTACTCCTTCATCACGTCCCTATACCGCACCGTATCGCGGATATCTATGTTGAACCCGAATATCCGTATCAACACCGCAAGATCAAGGTTAACGACATACATATCCGAAATAAGATTTTTTTTAACTTCGCGATGGTTTCAATGGGAGCCTAAATAAATACATCATTAGAGTATTAAAATATTTTCTTCTTAATACAAATTAATTACCAACTATACACCTTTTTCACTTCATTTTGTAAAACCACATTCAAACATTCACATTTCACTAATAAATCCACATATATACATACTCATTTTGCAAAATTAAAAATTCTACTACAACCATTCATTCATATTTATTTTGCTAAATATTCATATTCATTCAAAAAATAAAAACATTCAACTCAATATACTCATTTCCATCAACTAATACAAGTAAATCACATCTACACATGCAAACCTTATCTAACTTTGAGCTCAAATAGTGTATGAATCGAAAAAAACATGAACATTGTACCATATCTAAATATGCTTAAAAATCTCTATTTCCAAGGCATGAAATGAGCTCCATTAGCAATGGAACTTGAGAGGATGAAGTTTCTCACCTTTGGATGGAGGGAAAATCAAAAAGCTTCACAAATCTTGGAGAAAATAGGCATGAACTCTCCTCACCCAAGATCCAAGAACAAGAACACAAGGAGGGAGGAGAGCAGAGAATGGCTCTCGAGCAGGGAGGAAGAAGGGGATAAAAAGGCCTGGGAATTTAGTCCCAATTGGTGGCTCCAACCGGGACTAAAGCTCCCTGCCCGTGCCGACAAAGTTCCTAGCCGTTGGATTCAGGACTAATACCTCCTTTAGTTCCGGGCCCAACCAAAGCGGGATAAAAGGGGGTGGATCTATTTGAGGTTCTCTAATAGTGTGAATCTGGTACTCTGCTATATGCAATGTCAATCAAGTTAGTCACTTCCCATTAGGTATATTTAAGTTGAGCATGTGTGTTCTTCTTTGCTGGTCGTGCTTCATTTAATATATATAGAATCAAGAGTAGAGTACTTATATATATGTTATCTGTCAGGGATAGATCCCCAGATACCCGCAAGAAAGGAAGAAGTCGGACTCCTACTAGGATTCCTCTGTAATCCTACTAGGACTCATACCTTGTAATTCTACTAGGACTCCTACCTTGTAACCGACTAGGAACCCCACCCCTAGAGTATATAAAGAAGGGCGGGAGCACCTAGATCGGCAGACCAATAGAGCGGCCAACAGGCAACTCAACACTCAAGCGCAGGGCGCAATATACAACACCACACAAGACGTAGGGTATTACGCTACTCTAGCGGCCCGAACCTGTCTAAATCCGTGTTTTGTGTCTTCGCGTTTACCTTCAAGTTCTAGATCCCGCGATCCCTCACCAAACAATCACCTACCTTGGGGTATCCCTAGGTAGGCTGACGGTAAAAACACCGATAGCTGGCGCCCACCATGGGGCAGATCGTCGCGATCATTGGGCGAATTTAAAGGACCTATTCACCAACATCAATCCACTCAACATGGCGGATTGCAACTTCGTACATATACATCAGCGGATCGATTCGTCGAGTTCGAGATAAGATCCTTCGGCGAACGACTACATCGACCTCGACTACTCGGCTTGACTTCACCTCGCGCTGCAACGTCAATGCACTGCCGCCGCCGACCTCGACGACCCGGTTCAACTTCACCTCGTGCCGCAACGTCGACGCACAGTAGCGACAACCTCGACTACTTCCCTTGATTTCAGCTCGCGCCGCAGCTATGACTACTTCGACTTCGCGTGGACGCCCGCTGACCCATCGACGACTACTCGTATCGACTAGAAAACTAGTCGAGAACGGGCCGTACACCATCAATAACTAGTCTAAATCAACTTCGACTAGTCGGGCTTCATTGACAAACCGTCGCGGCTCCATCAACGAGCACTACGGCTTCATCAACAATCATCCACGAATCAAGCTAAGTCATTTATACCATTTCTCGACTTGTTTTTCACAAGATCGACTACTTTTTTTGTACGCCTCTCGACGGTAATTACCCTCGAGAGCTACACCATGATCGACTACTTCTATGGTTTACTAACAGCTCACACGCTTGGTACATCGAGTTCGTAGGGCGCAGCCCACGTGTGTTGTACACTGAGTTGTGTCAGGTTCACAACGGCTACACCCTACGGCCATACGCGCTACAACACGTGCACTCGCCAACTACTTTATGCGCACCGCGCATTCTCTTTGTCGTATGCCGACTATTTATTTATAATTTTCGTCGTTTTCTCTTAATGGTTACTAAAGTACTCGGGTAACACACGCCTTAATCCGTGAAACCTTGACTATTCTGTACGCCTATGTTCCTACACATGCATGTGGCCAAGCTCCCTGCGCTATGGGCTACGGCCACGATCAGGGATCAGGTGTTTAAACGTAACACGCTAACTACCCGGGGAAATTACACAACCTAACAAGAGCAAGACATGAGAATCTTTACATGTATTTTACAATGCTGGGATTCACTCCCGACTCGATATCATGTATATCAGTTATGACATATTTTTATGTTTACCTTGTAGGGCACTCACCGTGTTTTCGACTACTCCATCAGCCGCCCGCTCAGCCACGACAACTCGGCCTCACCGACTACTCCGTCAGCCGCCCGCTCGGCCACGATGGCTCGGCCACGTCGACTACTTCACATGATTTTGGCGACTCGTCTGGCTCCCTCGCTCGGGAGCTGGGCACGACAGGGCACTGATCCTATCTTCGACTACTCATCTGGCTCACATGCTCGGGGGCTGGGCGCGACAGGGCACTCACCGTGCTTCTGACTGCTCGTTTGTCTCCCTCACTCGGGGGCTAGGCATGCTGGATACTAGGCGCGACTTGGGCAGCTCATCTGGCTCCCATGCTCTGGGGCTGGGCGCGCGAAGCGACTTTCTCGGGATAACGATTTGATTTGAGTGGTATTCAAGGGTTTTTTGAGAAAGCAACTAACCATCTTCTCAGGGATAAACTCCCGAAAAGAGGGGTTCTTCGAATTTCAGAACTAATTAACCCATAATTACCATCAATTCATTTCAAAACACATTCCATGCCATGACTTTTTAGATCCTTTTTTCCAAACCTTGGAATTTGGATTAAAGGCTCGGGGGCTGCGGGATACGTGTCATCAACGGCTTATTTTTCAAAAATTCTTGGAAGATACAAACCAAAGATTCAAGACTAATTTGACCCTCAGCCTGATTCTCCGATTCAACCTAAGGCTCGGGGGCTACTCCATATGGAGTGCGAGTTCATCGCACCCCATATAAAAGAAGACATAAAAACTACTCGGGGCTTGAGCACCTCACAGCCTCGATGCGGCCAAGGAAGTACTCAGAAGACACCTTCAAGATGAAGTTCGGAAGAACTCGAAGACACCTTCAAAAGTACTCGAAGCTTGCATTACTCGGCTACGAAGAGCTCGGGGGCTTGTCAGGGATAGATCCCCAGGTACCCGCAAGGAAGGAAGAAGTCGGACTCGTACTAGGATTCCTCTGTAATCCTACTAGGACTCATACCTTGTAATCCTACTAGGACTCCTACCTTGTAACCGACTAGAAACCCCACCCCCTGGAGTATATAAAGGAGGGCAGGAGCACCTAGATCAGTAGACCAATAGCGCGGCCAACGGGCAACTCAACACTCAAGCGCAGGGTGCAATATACAACACCACACAGGACGTAGGGTATTACGCTACTCTAGCGGCCCGAACCTGTCTAAATCTGTATCTTGTGTCTTCGCGTTTACCTTCAAGTTCCAGATTCGGCGATCCCTCACCAAACAATCACCTACCTTGGGGTATCCCTAGTTAGGCTGACGGTAAAAACACCGACATTATCGTAGGTGTCGATCAAGGGAGTATGCTACTGTGTTCGTTTGGGAGTAGTCTATTTTCGTTGAAGATGGGGAATGATTCTTTATTATTTGCAACTATACGGGTATTGGGTTGTAAAATTCAACTCATCATAGCCGATTTTGCATTGGTACAAATGCTAGTGGGCAATTGATACATTGATCATCTGATATATGTTTTGTGATCACATTGTCTTTATACTTGTTTTTAGATGTGGGTGTTTAAAAGCTGACAAGAGGGAGCTCTATTTGATCCATACAGAGTAATTCAAGTGTTTGTTTCCTAGTTTTAGAATTAGATAGCTTCGTGTACATGTGTCTGTGTGTGTTACATTACATGTAATGTCTTATGGAAAAAGAAAAGATCGAACGGGAATGCAGGCTATATATATGGACGAGATTATCTGTTCATGTTGGCCTTTACTATGCTCTTTAAACTGTATAGTTCATCCATTCCTTTCTTACTATCATACTATTCTCAGGCTTCTTAGCAGCCAGTTCATGATATATATATATATATATATGTATATATATATATATATATATTATGCCTTTCTGCTGGCTGGCTTGTTTTAGCCTCTCAAAAAGAAGTGTAACAATTTTTTGCTGTGATGGGAACTTTAGTTACCAGGTTTGTGCAGATTGTTGTTATTTTATCTGATTGACGGATTTGATTTTATTATGTTGGTGATTTAAGATCCATATGCTAATTTGTTGAACTCAATCTGGCTTAATAGCGAGGAAGGCAGATCTGGTATATTTAATCTCCACCCCTGCGCATGCATGTTTGCATCAGCATATTTGTTCTGGAATTCTGTTTTTCCTTTTTTTTTGGCTGCGCAGCATTTAATATCCTAGAGTGTTTGTATGTTAGCTACTGCTTAGTGTATATGCTGTTTCCCCATGTTGATCAAGGCTGTGTTAGCTCGGGAGTTGGTGTATTTTCTTTGGCGATAAAAGATGCTGGTCTTTTTGCTACTAACTATATGGGTATTGTGGTCCTTGTGGGGCGGTTTACAAGCCTGCAATGTGATTTAAGATCCATATAGGACATTACATTTTCAGTTGAAAGTACCAAAGAGAGAAGTTTTGACCATGCATCTGTTTCCGACGATTTTATGATATCATAAAATTGTGGATTACTCTGTGGAACACGAACCACAAAAAAATCAGGTACACAGATGTAACTATCTGCTCCAGTAATATAGACTTGACTCTACTTGCTCCATTATACTTACTGCTGTAGATGTCCACAATTTAGACATATTTACATCTTTATGTGCATATAGGAAGATCTCTGCTACTCCCTCTGTTCCAACATATGCTAAGCCAGTTCTGTATATCTGTATATGCGTATAGGCAGAACAATTTAGACATACTTAGCAACTTCTATGACTATATACTTCTTCCTTTTATCATTGTGTGTAGGTTTGTCTTCTGAATTCTTGCACTGTGTTTTCTTTTCCTATTTTTTAATCATAGTGTGTTTGTCTTCTGAATTCTTGCACTCTATACATGGGCACTTGAAGCGTCTTTTCAGAAGCAGCCTTCATAGGTGATCTCGATCAGTATTTTCAAGGACAGTATGAGCTGCCGGGCTTGTGCTCTGGCACCAGGTGGAGGGTGTTAGGCCTGCCTGAGCCTGAAGATACTGAGAACTGTGACTAATTTTCAATTCTAACCAGTGAGAAACAAGTTGTTCTCGATATCACTGAAATGAACCACCGGGAGTCGGGAGAGACCGATTGAAATAACCAGTTGTGTGGATGAAAATGTCTTTTGTACGCACGGTTGAACCATGCAGTGCTTGTGCGCTTGACTGAAAACCTGGAATAAACCAACCTGTTTATTCAATCCCTGAGCCATGATGGATGGCTTAATTCTTCTGTGCTAGCTGTAACGATACGTAATATCTATCTCTGGTCCTCTACTGAGCTGAAGTAATTTGGCTACTGATGTTTGCAATTTGGCTAATGATTTTGCAAATTATTATATATTGTCGCCCCTGAAAACGAAATATATTCACCAGCGAACCTGAGAGCGAGATCTTGGACAAGTGATAAATTGGAGAGCAAGAGCAGGATTCCGCGTATGGCGTCTTGACATCTGGTAGTGTTTTTTTTTTCTCTTTTGAAACTCTTTTCCCCTTGTTTTTTACCATCCATCGCCGGTTAGTTCTGCGATTGCAAACGGGTTTAACCGGTTGGGTGTTCGTGTCCATGGGCTCAGTTAGGTCCTTTCCTGTGCGGGCGGGCCTATTAGCCCGCCCAGCTTCTACCGCCTATGGGACCGGGCGATCTATTCTTTTCTTCTTGAAAGGAATCAGTACTCGTAGTTTAGGGAGGCAACTTTAAACCTTAACATATAGCTTGCACAAAATTTAAACTGAAATATGCTATCTAGATGTGCAACAAGGGTTCTTTTAGTGAGAAACTCTCATTCTAAAGAATTTTGCAACCTATAGTCAATCCTATCAAGATGCTACTCTACGAAAATAAAGGCACACAAAGATTGCAAGTAATAAATGCGGAAACTTAAGAGAGGGCATGAGAGAAGCAAACTCTTGACGCGAGGATTTATCCCCTGGTTCGGTTAGGCACAAAGTCACTTCTACATCTACGTTATTGAAGCACTCACAAAAAGTATTATTTCCCGGCAACCAAATCTCTTCCGGGACTCTTCTTGACATGCCACTAAGACTATGTCAATTCACCACGGTCACCTTGATCCCGCTTTCCGCTAAGGAGCTTTTCCCCCTAAGGAATGGGGTCTTCACGTCCCCCGTACAAAGCCATCGACGCCGCTCCACACCAAGCCAGAGGGTCGTAGACTTGCCGGCGAGCCACCAAAGCTCCAAGGGGCCGGCACACTGAGATACACTTGTGGTTCACTTCTAGAACCAGCACACAAGATTCACACCTTGCTTCTCTCACTCTTACAAGAGCTAATTCTAGTACTAACTCGCACAAAACTTGTGCTAAACCTAAGGATGTGATCAATATACTCTTGAGTGGCTTGGAGAACTTCTTCAAGGTTTCTAGGGCATCCCACGGACTCCAGCACCCTCAAATAACCCAGGATGAGGCACGTATATAGCCCACAAACTCAATAGAGTCGTTACATACTTTTACCCAAAAAAGTACATAGACGTCAGATCATCCGATCATATACGTCGGATCATCCGGTCACACTGAGTATAATAGTAGCCATTGGACCCTGACAGTGCTGCTTTTACTTGCGTCGTTGCTATGACGCTTCATCCGGTCGATGATCGGATGCTCCGGCGCCTCAGTCGGTTCATCCGGTCGTGAAGGCAAGTCTGTTGAGGGAAAAGAATGCTCTCGGGATGAAATTGCTCCGACGCTTATGCATGGGGTGTCGGATCATCCGGTCACAATGGAGTATTTTAGACTTGATCGTGTTGCCTCCTAGAGTTGCTCCGACGCCTTAGATGCACATGGTGTCGGATTATCCAGTCGACTGGATCTCAGATAACACTTGTCCAATTTGCCGCTGCGATCATTTGGACACATTTTCACTGCGTTCATTGTATCTTGACGACGATTTGGACTATCTTCGAGATGGTTTGGACTCTGTCCATGGGACATAGAAAATCTACAAATATGATCTCACAAACTTGTTAGTCTTATTGATCATATTGTCACTTAATCACCAAAATCACAATATGGTATAATGTGGCCATTTTCCTTATATTTTTTTGAGAGAGAGAGAGGGGAATTTGCAATTCCATTACGCAGCCATGTCGGCTAAATCGCTCGACACCAAGTACATGATACAATCTGGCACTCCGGCCATGACTAGAGGCGCACCCTCTTGACAATTTTTCCCTAGAGCGGCAAGCTCAAGCGCTACGCGATTACATTCTCAAGAGGCATATTGCGCCTAGGTTACAGCAAAGCTTTTAGCAAGCAACTCCTTTAGCTCATGCACAAGACCACCTATCAGCGATAGTCCGTATTCATCTCCTTGAAGAGCCCAGACGACCTGCTGGCTGGGCATTGGTTTCTAGATAGAACCAGGAGGTTGATTCCCAACTGGCTCGCCGCACTTGCACCCTTGATGCAGGCCTTCAACTCCACTTGAGGACTCCCGGTTGAGGGCATTTCCATTACTGCTGTCGTCGGTTCATTCCCTCGCTTTCAGGCTTTTGCATTGCCATGACCTCCATCGCTTGCTTGCCGCCCACATGGAAGAGGTAGAGATTCTGGTGATCCTCTCTCTCTCTCATGGAATTCAATTCCTTTCTTGCCGCCAGTTATTTAGAAGGAAAATGGTTTTCAATTGAGTCACCCCACTCAGCTCCAGGATTGAGTCACCCCTTACTATCAAATAATGTGACATTGTTTCCATGCCGGGATAAGATTAATAGATTTTGCATAGCATAACAAAGGTGAGGCATATCCAATCACTACTCCCTCCATTTTAAATATATGTTACTTTATATTTATTATAAATCAAACTCTCTAATTTACCGAGTTTATAGGGAAAAATTATTAGCATCTACAACAGCAAATTAGGTATCCATCGTGAAATATATCTTGATAATATATATATATATATATTTAGTATTATAGATATTATTTTATTTTTTATAAATTTGGTTAAAGTTATTAGATAAGCTTGACTTAGATAAAGTGTAAGTGAAGTATAATTTTGAACGGAGTGGTAGGTAGCTCATTGCTCAAATCAACCTTCTTCCTTGTTTATTTATAAAAAAACCACCTTCCTTTTTGTCTTTTTTTTAGAAGCCGGATTATATTTCACATATAACTCTGATCGTTTACATTCCAACGCTTACAAAGACACCCTTGACAAATATAAAAAATTACAACCACGTCCTTGCAAGCTTCTCCCGGTTGTCCTCATCGCCGATGGCCGAAACAGTCTTATTGAAGCCGACTATCCTCCCGATGAAAAAACACAAATTTTGAGTGGCACCCAGAGCGGTTGAAACTAGACTTTTGTTGTAGTCGATCTGATGGCGTAAACTAGACTTTTCTCTAAATATTTTAAAACAAACAAATGGGTTAGATTTAAGAGTTTCCTGGTCAAAATAAAGCTATACTACAACTAAACACTAAAGTGTGCTTATTTCCAACGAGGCTGACCTACAAACATTAATTATTCTCATGCTATCAACTGAAGAAGTAGATAAAATTATACTATAAATGAAATAAGAGAGAAAAATTTCAAACTTAAACATCAAATTTCAGGATCACGCATTATTCCGGCTAAAGATGCAGTGGCCCTCGTTACATATGCATGCCCAAATTTATAAAGAAATTTAGTTTGTTACAATGCATTGTTACATAGACTGACAATCAAGGGCGGAGCCAGGATCAGTGCTGGGCATGCCGCAGTGAGGGGCCCAGCCTAGTTGCTCCCTTGTACATCATGTAGTATTTAGGCCAAAAAATACTAGCATCCGGGCCATTTTAATCTATATAATACTTGTCCACTTATTTTATCCCGGGATACTGGCTCCGCCCCTGCTGACAATATTATGTCCATAATATGACACCACATACTGATACTAGAAATTTACGCATAGAGATGTGGAGCCAGACGTGGTTGTGCTTGCAAAACAAGGGGTGCAGCTAGTGCAAGGCTAGTAGGGGACTCCTGCAGATTGATCCTGTCGATGCCTGGAGGCTTCATCCAACTGAACCCCTGCAGAAGCCTCGCGAACAGCACCATCGTGAAGGAGGTGCCCAGCGACACCCCGGGGCAGCCTCTCCTCCCGGTGCCGAAGGTGACGAAGCGCAGGTCTGGCTCGGCGAGAGCGACGGCGGCCGCCCCATCGCCGAGATGGCGCTCAGGCCGGAACTCGAGCGGTTCCGGCCACACCTTGGAGTTCTTCCCCAGCCCGATCCGGCTGACGATGACATGGCTGCCCTTGGGGATCAGGTACCCTGCGACGGTGGTGTCCTCCATGGCGACACGCGGCGCGTTGATGGCGTGGTAGGGGTGCAGGCGGAAGGCCTCCCGGATACATGACTTGAGGTAGTTCAGGTTGCAGATGTCGGATTCCTGGACGAGCCTCTCTTTCCCAACGACCGCGTCGAGCTCGTCGATCGCCTTCCGCATGACGTCTGGTCTGTTCATCATTTCAGCTAGTGCCCACTCAACTGTGTTCGACGGATAGACCACTGATCCAAACATCAGCTCCTGCAAAGATCAATAATCAATTATCTGAAGATAAAATAGCAGAACAATCCTAATGAACAGCACAATCTTAATTTTCTGGATGAATTCTTAATGATGAACAAGTATAACTCACCACGGTTTGTGCTTTGATCTCATCCATGGACAGCACTGGCTGTCCATCTGCATCCTCAAGAGAAACCAGAACGTCAAGAATGTCTGCAACTTCTATCCTGTCGCCAGCTTTCCGACGCTGAGACCACTCGCGGACCCTCTCGTCTATGACGGGGCCATGGAGCCGATCCAGCGTGCTCATCACGCCTCTCGCAACCTTCTCGTGGCCATCCAAGTCGAGGCCAACCAAGCCTGGGTAGTAATCTGACACGCAGAAGCTGTACACGTAGTTCACGAGTGTGAAGAGCGCGTCGACGTGCTCCTGCTCGTCGGCCCCCGGGCCGGCCGCCGGCGGCTCGCCGAAGCACCTCTTCCCGAAGACGAGCCTCCGGATGATGTTGCCGCAGAAGTGGCGCGCCGCATGGCGTATGTCGACGACGCAGCCGCCTGGTGCCAGTTTCAGCTGGCCATGGACGTACCTCACGAGGTGATCGGCCTCCAGGACACGCCGGCCATGGAGCCGGCACTCCAGAGCCGGGGAGAGGACCTCGGAGGTGAGCACCCGCTTCATCTTCCTCCACTGGTCCTCGACCACCGTCAGGCTCGTGGACTTGTACCCGTAGCTGAACAGGCTGGAGGCGAACGTCGCCGGGCGGGAGAAGAAGGCCGCCTCGTTCCTGCGGAGAACCTCGCGAGCGATCTCCGGGCACGCCACGACGACGACGTGGACAGATCCGAGCTTGAGGGTCAGGGCGCCGGCGCCGGCCGCCGTCTCGTCGAGCGCGCGGTGGATCCACCGGAACACCGAGGTCTTGTTCCAGATCAGCTGGTGCATGTTGCCGATGAACGGCAGCGTGGCTGGGCCTGGGGGCAGCCGGCCTGCCTCCCTCTTCTTGGACGCTGCTCCTCTCCAGTGATGATGGAGCAGCAAGAGCAGCAGAGTGGCGGCCATTATTGTCGCCAAAATTGCAACGGCATTGTGTGGAGAAGGCGGTGTTTGTGACAGTGGTGGTGTTGTGCATCCGGTGGATATCTGTTGTAGGCTCATACTGCTACTCGATCTACTAGAGCTCTCCTTTCGCGTTCTTTTGCACACTGGTTTTTGGTTTAGAAGTTGGTAGTGCGCCCTTTGCTGGAGTTCTGGGGCTCTTATCTGTAATGCCAGTGTTGGCCATTTGGTTATTGACAAGGTGTTACCAACGCAAAAACAATGTACGTAATGTTTTTCTTCTGTCTTAGTAAAGACGGGGGCTTGACCCTAAAACTCTAAAAAAGAAGCTAGGTAGGTGTTCAACAGCTTGAAGGTGATAAGGAATTATATATGGTGTCAGAATTTTGTGTTCTAGAACATTGAATAATCTAATCTAGGGAGCTGTGATTCAACTGATATACTTATTAAATCTGTCTTGAAAAGTTCTAGGAGCTGCATTTTTTTTAACTGGCTCTCTCTTAATGTAGATAGAGTGCTTAACTAGTGGAACATTTTTTTTGAACAATTAGCGTGCGATGTCAGTTGTCGTAGCTGACATAAGCATGTGGACGTAATGGCTGATTATGGTTTACAATTTTCTATGACCTCAAAAGACTACCAGTAGTACCTCGAAAGTCAAACGCGTCGAAGAGAACACGTGATGCTAGTGTTGTACATTGGACCCAATATTTCCACCTGCTTCCGGGATAGGTATTCAAACACAACGCCTGCTTATTAAAGAAAAATGTTGAAATGGAACATTCCAATTGTTGAATTTGAATACTTAAATTTAAATAATTATATAAAAATATACATATTGGACCTCATTTGGTTGGATTAATTGTAATCAGCATCATGAATAAAACGGTTTCTCAAATGGATGAAGAATTGTGAAAAAAAAATATTTCTGAAATTTGAACTCAATATAAGAACCCAACACCCACCCATTCCGTCGCCCACTAGCTAATAATGCCACATGTCTCTGCCTAAAACTTGATGTGTGTGCATATGAAACCAAAACCAAACCGTCTATATTCACTAAAGGATTTGGATCGCATCCATCCACATGTGCTTTCTCATCAATCTTGAAGCAGAAGATATGTACTCCCTCCGTCCTTTAATATGTGTCGCTCGGGAACTATATTTGTGAGGGAAATACAGTTCCCGAGAGATATATATTAAGGGATAGAGGGGGTATTCCGGAAGGTAGAGTTTGGAGTCCCACGTGTGCTTTATTAACACCAAACTCTCTTAAACATAGCTTGCTTACAATTATTGTAGTGTCTAACTTTGGAGATTTTCATTTATAGTGTGGTTTAAATGGAGTTTTCTTCTGTCTTAGTAAAGACGGGGGCTTGACCCTAAAACTCTAAAAAAGAAGCTAGGTAGGTGTTCAACAGCTTGAAGGTGATGAGGAATTATATATGGTGTCAGAATTTTGTGTTCTAGAACATTGAATAATCTAATCTAGGGAGCTGTGATTCAACTGATATACTTATTAAATCTGTCTTGAAAAGTTCTAGGAGCTGCATTTTTTTTAACTGGCTCTCTCTTAATGTAGATAGAGTGCTTAACTAGTGGAACATTCTTTTTGAACAATTAGCGTGCGATGTCAGTTGTCGTAGCTGACATAAGCATGTGGACGTAATGGCTGATTATGGTTTACAATTTTCTATGACCTCAAAAGACTACCAGTAGTACCTCAAAAGTCAAACGCGTCGAAGAGAACACGTGATGCTAGTGTTGTACATTGGACCCAATATTTCCACCTGCTTCCGGGATAGGTATTCAAACACAACGCCTGCTTATTAAAGAAAAATGTTGAAATGGAACATTCCAATTGTTGAATTTGAATACTTAAATTTAAATAATTATATAAAAATATACATATTGGACCTCATTTGGTTGGATTAATTGTAATCAGCTTCATGAATAAAACGGTTTCTCAAATGGATGAAGAATTGTGAAAAAAAATATTTCTGAAATTTGAACTCAATATAAGAACCCAACACCCACCCATTCCGTCGCCCACTAGCTAATAATACCATATGTCTCTGCCTAAAACTTGATGTGTGTGCATATGAAACCAAAACCAAACCGTCTATATTCACTAAAGGATTTGGATCGCATCCATCCACATGTGCTTTCTCATCAATCTTGAAGCAGAAGATATGTACTCCCTCCGTCCTTTAATATGTGTCGCTCGGGAACTATATTTGTGAGGGAAACACAGTTCCCGAGAGATATATATTAAGGGATAGAGGGGGTATTCCGGAAGGTAGAGTTTGGAGTCCCACGTATGCTTTATTAACACCAAACTCTCTTAAACATAGCTTGCTTATAATTATTGTAGTGTCTAACTTTGGAGATTTTCATTTATAGTGTGGTTTAAATGGAGTTTTCTTTCTAAAACGAACAAGCAGAAGAGAATGAGTTTTGCAAACATATGTACTATAAGAATTGAAAACAACTGAAAATATTTTTTACTTATATCGGGCCCGCTGTATCCCTCATGCTGGGCCCACCTATCGGAATGGTGGGAGGTAAAAAATAAGGTAGACACATAGAAATCGAGAGTTGGAGCGTGTTTCTACTCAAAAGTTATTTTTTCCCGCCCCTGCATTGCAACCGCCCGCGTTATTTCGTAGAACGAGTGGTAGTACATCCGCAGGTATCCGTGCGTGTGCATCACCACAATGGCCGCGGCAATGCAACGTGCCTCCCACCCACGGAGCTCCTCCCCGACGCCGAGCGGCGTGCTGGTGTGGTGGTCCCCCTCGATGTGCGCCCATTGCGGCCGTCCTGGCTGATGCTGATGTCGAGCCCGGGCAGCGCGGGGACGTCCACGGCGGGGAAAGCAGAGCCGAACCGCCCGTCGGTGGAGCCCACGTAGTAGAGCCAGTACACAGCGGAGGACGGGAAGCTGGGCGAGGATGCGGCGGGGCCGAAGATGAGGAGGACGTCGGAGGGGCGGACGGTGGCGGTGTCGAACCCAACCAGTACTCTGGAAAATACTCCGTGCCCGCGTGGGCAGGTGCCCTCACTCGGCACCGTTAGGCTCCATTAGCTTCCTTTACGTCAATGCACTCATGGTGTTTTGTTGTCTTATTTTTGTTCTTTTCCCTCTACTCCTGGTTCGCTCCTCTCCTTCGTGTTGCATTAGTTTCTCTATCCACGCTTACACGTTTCTCATTTTTCTCTCTCATTCATTCTTATATAAAGCTATTGTGGTTCCACTTCTATTAGTGAAATAGTTTCTATCCAAATTTGTTTTTAGTATTTGTCTAGGAGATAGATGCTGTCCAAATTGATTTCTATCATTTATCTAGAAAAATTGCTCCTGACAACATTGACTTTAAAATGATTTTTGATCAATATAGACTTTAAAATCCAGTCTGACATCATGAATCTTTCTTCGGACATGGGATGTGATTTGGGATTTGGGGAAACAGACAATTTGACAAGTCTTACAGCAAGATGAGATATGAGATTTGGAGAGAAACAATCTTAGACAAAGGTAGCAGTTTTTTTAGCCTATCGCAATCCAATCCAGTCAAACAATCATTTCAAAATCAACTAGCCAATCAAAATAGGCTCAATCCCATGAATCTGAATAAGATACAATAAACTTCTGATCAGAAACAAGAATTGGAGAATCACCATGAACAAAAAAAATCCGTTGGATGCATGAACCCAAGCTTAGTGGAACCAGAAGTGGCTAGGAAGTGATACATAGTAGTAGCTGCAATGGTGGCAAATCATATGCAGATTCCGTTGATTCCGCTGAGCACGAGCTGCGCCTACTGCAGCAGCAGGCTGATGTTCTTGTGCATGGGGGATTAGTCCATCTCGAGCTCACGCACCACGGCCTCGCAATGTCTGGGACGACATGGAAGAAGTCGAGGCACGGGTCTCCCAAGGAAGGGAACGTCAATGAGTTGTTCTCCATGCACGTCTTCGCCGGCGGTGGTGGCGTGGGTGGTATCTGGCATTTTGAAGCCGGCGCCCAGCGGAAGTAGATCCCGGCTGCCACTCCGCCGCATTGTGTAGCCGGCCTCCGCGTTGTGCCCACTCTGCTGTATGAGAGGAGAGGAAAACAAAGATGAGGAGCTGCAGCAAGGAAGGAGAGAGAATCATAAGAGGTGAGAGAGACAGGGATACGATGGGATTGGGAGGGAGAATCGAGACGGTGAGCTACCCGTGACCATAAAAAGAGGTAAGAGAAAGAGATGGATGATGGGATGGGTGAGAATCGAGACGGTGCCTTTGATCCGAAGAGAAAGATGCTCTTTGTTAGATGCTGTTAATTTTCTTAGGTTGAATCCCTTTTGCATCGTACGCCAAGCAATATAAGTGGGCACCGGCCCATGTGGGCAGGGAAAACATTCTCCCAGTCCTCAGAGGGCAGCAGAGGGACGGGGGAGACAGAGCGCTCCAGCGGAGCCTGTCCGGGGAGGTGGCAAGCTCCACGCGCGCCGGACTGGTGCCAGACCCGCCGCTGCCGTCTGGGGCGCACTTGACGACAGGGAGCTCGCGCCGCGGAGGAGGAGGCCGCGGGTTGTGGCCGATGGCAGGGGCCAGAACCTCTTCAAATGGGTCGAGGGATGGCTACTGGTGGTGTGTGTGCAAGGGATTGGACAGGGATCAGGCGAGGACAACGAATTTGACGATGAACATGAACTCGGCGCCAAGATGGATCGGGCCAGGAGGGGTATTTATTCAAAATTTTCACCGTTATCCATTGCCAGCACCTGCCTGCTTGTTTCCACATCGATCTTGCTCATGATAGACATGTGGCTCCCTTGAATTTACCGTGAAATCACCTCCAGGGCGCACTGGAAGGGATAAAGCTCATCGTGTTACTGTTGCAGTGAATCGGGTGTATTTTAGTGCAAACCTCCAACTTTGAGCCTCTGTTTCTCCAAACTCCACTACCAATCTTCAAAATCGGCCAACATAAAAGTTGTAGCCTTGACAATCGGCTACATTTTTGTTTTCAGTCATAGGTTAAAATTGAGCCTCTACCATATCCAAAGACTGCTCTGAACATGGTAGGTTAAGGTAATTTTCAGAGTTTCAGACTTCCAATTCAAACCGCCTATCTTTGAATTTGAGCATGAACACCTTACTGACTTTTTTTCCATGAGAACAAGTGGCACATCTGTAAAGCCTGAACATCCAAGTTTCCATTTTGGTACTTGTCATACAAAGGTTCTACATAAAATATTATTTTATTTTGTCCAACGCTTGCCATTTTCTCTGTTTTTTAGAATTCATTTGTTGAATTGTTGTTTTCTTCAAACTTTTGAACTCTTAATCATCCTCGAGGCATGCAGCAGGCATTGTCGTTGACTCAAACAACGACCTCCACGCTGGCAGCAACAAAACTTTTGCACAGAGGAGAACACAATAGCGAGGGATGAGGAGGAGGAGCATGGCAGCATTCGACCCTCGCAGCTGAGCTGCCAGCTCGCCCGTTCCCGCGCTAGTGCCAGGGGACCAGGGAGGCAGCAAGCATTAGTGAGCAGCCAGCGGTTATGGAGCTTTGGGGTTTCACAAGCAGCCAAGCAGAAATCTGTTGTGAAAATGGGCAGAAACAAGCAGGCTTGGCATGTTTTTTTTGGTAAAATAAGCGTTCTGGTCCTTCAACTTCACTCCGAGGGTCAAATTCGTCCATCAACTTTAAAAAAGATTAATTTAGACCCTCAACTTTTATTTTTAGGTCAAATTCATCCTTATACTAATGTGATGCTCCATAATATCACGAGACTAATGCGAAAAGTCCTCTTTACCCTTGGCTATCTTCTCTCCTTCACAATTTGCATGTTGAGCAGTGATGCGGAAAGTTGATCAAATATGTGCATGTCATTCTTATATGATTTAAATTAAATTAAATACGAAAGGGTACTTCAATAAATATGAGAGACAACAAGCTCGAAGAAACAACCGTGGATCTATTATGTCCTATCATTGACTAATTAAAGCAATACAATAATGGAAATTAAGTATGAGAAGAAGGAGCCATGGGTAGCCATGGGTAAAATGACTTTTCACATCAGTTTCATGTTAGTAGGAAGAGCCACATCAGCATAAGGATAAGTTTCACCTAAAAATGAAAAATAAAAGTTGAGGGACTAGATTGGCTAATCCGAAATTTGAGGGACCAACCTGATTCTCAGAGTAAAGTTGAGGGATCAAGATGCCTATTTTGCCTTTTTTTTTTGCCTTTGAGGCTTGTTTCACCGAACTAGTCATCGAATACACGATGAAGGGCGCTGCAGGTCCACATCCCTCTTATGTAGAAGAGAAGAACTGGAGATGATCTGATTCCACGTGCATGTGCTAGAGAGAGCCGAGTGATGACAGAGTAGTATTCTTCTATGAGAAAGGGAGAAGACATGTGTGAAAGAAAGAGGGAGACTGGTAGTGACACACTGTTCATGAACGTCATCAGCGTGGAAGTATATAGACAGATCAAATATCTCTGATAAACCAGCTAAGTAGGGCAGTAGACTGTTGCTGCATGTGATTTGCTTGTCTGCAGCGTTCTCCGCGGCCAGAAATTATAGATTGTACGTGTGCAAGTATACTGTTCGCCCATCTACTACTCGCAAGTTGATCCAACTGCTAGGTACTCTCATGTGTTAGATCCTGTCTAGATGTATGAACTAAACTTTGGTCCATCAGATGATCCAAATAGATGGATTAAAATGTAGACTACAGTTTAATTCCACTTCACAACTAAAATTTATTGCATTAGTTATCAAAATCAACCTAATTTGAACTAAATCAACCATTGAGCAGTGAGAAGATCAAACTACTACTCACTATGAGCATGCAGGCACAACAACAGCAAAATCTAAGGGCAAAAATAATTTTTCTATATTTCTATACGTGTCCCACCTAAAGTTTAGTCCATGGATCCAAACAGACATGGACTAAATTTTAATCATCTAATATTTAGACACCAAAAATTTAGCTCAAAACTAAAATTTAGAGTTAAGTTTGAGGTGATCCAAACGGAGCCTTATGCTAAATGTATTACATTCAACAATAAAATTAGTATACAAAGTGAGCGAATAAGTCTATACAAATAAGTTATTTTACATAACGAATAAAAAGTCTACATCCTAAATAAATTAGTCTACATGACAGACAAATTATTATTTAAAGTGTACAAGTTAGTTTATATCGCACACTAATGGATCTATATAATAATAATGAATAAATAAGTCCACCTACCATGAACAATATAATTGAACACCATGAACAAATGAATCTGTATCGCCGAACAATTAAGTTTACAAAGGGAACAAATTATTTATTACTCTGAAAAAATTAATCCACAAAGTGAACAAAATACCTCCACACGCGAACAAATTCTTCAACATGAAGAACAGATAAGTCCACATCTCAATTATTTTTACAGGTAAATAATTTAGTCTAAAAAATATAGCATCATGAATAAATTAGTACAAAAATTAATAAAATGACTTCACATGTGAATAAATTGTTATACAAGGAGAGCAAACATGCCCACATTATGGATAAATTATTTCTTATAGGTGAATAGCATATTCTCATATGGTGAATAAGTCTTTAACTACTTTCACATGGTGAACAAGTCTTTACCTATTTCTATTTTCAAAAAGAAGATCATTCACTTGGTCTGTCATCGACTTTCGTCCATCTTAGTGAGCTAAATGACGTGGTAGGTCCATGGTTAAAAAGAATTAAATTGAAATAGGAAATCAAAACAAATCTTAAACTAGGAGAGTTTGAAATAGTATAGAATTAGCGTTAAGCGAGTAAAATTAGAAAAAAGTGAAATTCTTGATAGGCACGTAATAGATCATTACTCATTTAAATATAATAAAAAATTTATAAGGTACATGTATCCGTATAATATATCATACTTTTATAGATTATCTTTAGCATTATTATATGATAATAAATTTATTTATATAACATCAACTATAGCAATACACGAGCATATCAGCTAGTTAGTATATAAACTGAATTTACATCACTAGCTAATGAGAAAATTGGTATACATGGTAAGAATCATTATTCAACATGACAAATAGTCCCACTATAGAAATTTATTTTATTATAGAATAAATAAAAAGGAATAATATTAAATTATAAAGAAAAGCTGAGTTAAAATTATCTCTCTAAGGTTTAGAAAGAAGAAATTAAAAAGGAAGGAAGAGGAAAAGAAAATAAATAAATAAATGTATATTAAGAGAGAATTAAAAGGGAAAAATGAATTGAAAGTAAAAAAGTTGGAAGAAGATAAATAGCAAAAGGAGAAGAAAAGGAAAATGAGAAAGAAACAGACGTCCAGATAAATTTTTCCAAACCGCGCTATTGGGCACAATTTGTAGCACAAGTGACGTATAGTCACTGCGCCATGCACCGCCTTCACGAAGTTTGTCTGGGTTAGTATGGACTGGTGTGGTTGGTGAATTACACAGTAAGAAGAAGGCCCAGCTCGCCGGATGCAAGTTGAGCTAGTTGGGTTGGGCATGGCCCGTGGGGGGTGCAAAAACCCGCTGCTGAGCCCAACTTGCGGGATGCGGAAAAAATGGTGCTCAAGTTGCTTTCCATTTATGTTAAGCGCTGGTAAGTGGTTAACAAAAACATGCTTCTCCTATCCACTGAGTCGGGCTGGATCAGGTCACGCAACCAAACATTCACGCTTTGCATTAGCTGGAGGCATGCCTCTGGGATACGGGGCTAGGCTGGGCAGCTACATGAACCAATCTCGCCTTAACACTAGAAGCATACCCCGTATTTTTTACTTTTTAGTCCTTTTAGCGAAAAAATTTCACGTTTTGACCTCTCGAGAAAGAATTACCTCTCGAGAAAGAATTGTGTTTCTAGATCCTGGGGGTCGGCGTCATGAGTCACGGCGCCGAGTTTACACATACATTTGATCCATACATTTTGAGGAGCGAGGTATCCTCCTTCCCCCCTCCTTTTTTACGTATCGATTCGGTCTGTATTATGCGTATTAGTAAACCCTAGGTGTTTCATCACATAGATTAATTCTAGAATTTCAATCAGTGTATTGTGTAAATGAAGGATGCCTAAGCGTGGTAATGCATGTAAACCGAGAGTGCGCACGGGGAATGCCTTCGCCCATTTGCCTTTGCCTAGTGGTGTTCCGGTAGTCATGTACTGATATTTTATTTGTGCTATCATGTATTAGACTTCGTATCGTGGTATTATTTTCAACGTCTTTCATAGACTACTATAATGATGGTCTACTTACTCAGTATATGCTATTCATTCTTATGAATAAACCTACCTAATGGTGGTCTACACAAGAGGGGGGAATGGCCATTGGCAGGAGAATGAACCCGAGGGGTTGGATCAATTGACAACTTCCGCACAAGCAAATCCAAAAACAATTCTTTCTTCATGTTAGTGTTCACGTAGTTGTCCCAGTCACCCTCATTTTCAATTGGGATCAGGCGGGTAACAATTCGGCCCGGTACACCACCTTGAAGTACTCCTTCAACTGAAATTGCATCCTCATTTGAATTGCATTGAAGCTCATCACGAGCCCTACAACACAACTCGCTAAATAACGACCGGTCACTAAATATAAGAGGGATCCTGCGCATTCCATCAAAACTAACATTTTCAAACCCATCCCGTACTACACTTCCTCCATGAAAAAGTATGATCACATTGTCCATCTAATTGGCATGAAACACATGAAAGTTATAACATGAAAGTTATAACACGTGTAATAAAAAATACACATACGGCTTTGTCTACATACGTGCGTTCATTGTCTAACTACCTAAATTATCTAACTACATCATCTACTTATGTAAATTTATTGGACTAACTATACTAATTAAACTAAATATCTAAATTGCCTAAACTAATTTGACTATATTGTCCATCAGTTCATATCACAACATGAAAGTTAATACGAGTAAAATAACCAACATTTGCTCAGTGACTAAATTACCTAAATCCATTTGCTAACTAAATATGTATGCAGCTAACTAACTAAATATGTATGCGGCTAACTAACTACCTCTGTTTTATCACTTTCTAAAACAATTTTCTAACTCCATTTTCTAATATCACTATGTAGCTAACTATCTATTCTAACTGTATTTGCTATAATTATCTACATCAAAAATTTTATGAGAAACTTATCTACATCAATTTAACTAACTACATTTTCTAACCATCTAAATTTAATTGCTAACTACATTACCTAAAAAAATTGAAAAAACAATATTTACCTGTGTTCGGCCGGAGCTACACGGGGGCTTGAGCGGCACCCAAGCCGCGCCGGGCCCGTGGCCGCACTTGTGAGCTGCGGGTGCCGCCCTCGCCGCCAGTGGTGGTGGCCGGCGGCGGGACCACAGGCCGCGGCCGCCCCGGCGATCTACGGGCCGTTGCCACTGCTGGCGGGCGTAGGGACAGCGCCGGTGGTGGGGCGGCGAGCGTAGGAGGCGGCGCCGGCCCGTGCCGGAGGGATGGCGCCGGAGGAACGGCAGGCGGCGCCAGCGGCGGGACGCCGGGCCGAGGAGGTGACGATGGCGGCGGGGCGGATGGGCACAGGGAACGGAGGGAGAGGGAGAGGACACTAGAGCGTTGGTCGGCTTATAGCAGCCGGCTCGGCGCCACAAATCCTGGCGTTGAGCCCTGCCACGTTAGCTGCCACTTAGGCACACACGTGGAGGCAGTGCTGGCACCTCGGCGCCGTGGCTCGTGGCGCCGACCTGCAGATTAAAAACGCAATTCGTTTCTTCGGAGGTCTAAACGTGAATTTTTTTTAGAAAAGAGCCAAAAAACAAAAAATGCGGGAGCAGACCCGTGACCCTTGGAACAAGAATCACAAGGAAAGAAGGTCCAGGGACTGCCGGCTGTCAATACACTGGACGAATTCGTCGACTGAAAATGCCAAGGAAAAAAATTAGGACGGGATATAGCACATCGCCCTTATTAAGTTATTACTGCTATGTCCCTCAAAAAATAAAGTTATTATTGCTACAGTAACATAGTTCTACGATGTGGATAGAGCACAGTAACCACCGGATGTACATGCACGCACACTACTATTCGGTACAAGAGCTGATGAAGAACATCAAAGCCTCACAGACCCTCCAGACAGGTAGCCTCTGATGCAGACGAGCCAACTTTTTTTTTTGAAGAACGAGCCAACTTTTATTCCTCCATGTACTCTCGTCTCGTCTCACTCCCGTAAAACTTAGCAGAACAAGCCCCGGCATGTCCTGGTACGTCTGGTATGATCACTCGGCCTCGCCGTACAGGTGCGCCGGCAGCCGCGGCGTCGCCCGCAGGACGAGCGGCTCGGCCAGCTCGAGGCTCGCCGCCGCCTCCCGGAGCTCCACCCGGCCCGGCGCGCTCCAGTGGAACCCCTGCAGGAGCCTCGCGAGCAGCGTGACGGAGATGAGCGTGCCGAGCGAGAGCCCCGGGCACCCCCGCCTTCCCGTGCTGAACGAGATGAACCGCAGCTCCGGCTCCGACAGCGACACGCCGCCCGGCCCTGCGGCTGCGGGCAGGTGCCGCTCGGGGCGGAACTCGAGCGGGTCCTCCCACACCGCGGGGTTCCGGCCGAGCGCGACGCGGCTGAGCACGACGTGGCTGCCCCGGGGGACGGCGTACCCGGCGACGGCCGCGTCCTCCATGGCGACGCGCGGCGGGTTGAAGGGGTGGTACGGGTGCAGCCGGAACGCCTCCCGGATGCACGCCCGGAGGTAGTCCAGCCCGCGCGCGTCGGACTCCGCCACCAGCCGGCCCCGCCCCACGGCCGCGTCGAGCTCCGCCACCGCCCGCGCCATCACCTCCGGCCGGTTCACCATCTCCGCCAGCGCCCACTCCGCCGCGTTCGACGGGTTGTCCACCGTCGCGATCATGATGTCCTGCGTGCGTGCAGCAGCTTTGTGTCAGTGCCAGTATGTATGTATGTATGTATGTATGTATGTATGTATGTATGTATGTATGTATGTATGTATGTATGTATGTATGTATGTATGTATGTATGTATGTATGTATGTATGTGTGTATGTATGTATGTATGTATGTATGTATGTATGTATGTATGTATGTATGTATGTATGTATGTATGTGCACAAGACATAGATGCGTGTATGTATGCCATCTGACTCCATGCTGTGGTCAGCCATCAAGATTCCTACTCCTACATACTCACTTCACTCAATGCATGTCTGAGAGGTGTCTGCTCGTCGGCACCGCGTTCATCAGGGCAGCTTCAATGTACGTGCTAAGGTGGTGCTAGAGATGAGAGAGAAAAAGATTTCCTAGTGCAATATGTTGGAGCGCAGGTACTAGGCTAACACCTTCAAGCACCTGTGCCTTACTTGGGCACCCGGTGCTCTGAATAAAGAAATAGACTACCTAACTGGTGAGGTGAGAGAAAATAATATTTGGTGGATCCTACAATTAAAAGTGCAAAGATGCAATACGTTGGATGAAATTTTGCTAAGCTAGCACATGTGACGTGGCTTCATCTTAGCGCTGCCTTCTATTCCAAACACTAAAGCTGCCGTTAAGAAACTCTTGTCAGTGCTTTAATTAAGAAGCTTACGATGGTTTGCGCCTTGATCTCCTCGACGGTGAGCAGCGGCCGCCCGGCGGCGTCGTCGAGGGAGGCGAGGACGTCGAGGAAGTCGGCGGGCTCGCGCCGCTCGCCGGCCTTCCGCAGCAGCCGCCACTCCTCCACCCGCGCCTCCACGATGGGGTCGTGCAGGCGGCGCAGCGTCCGCATCACGCCCCTGACCACCCGCTCGTGGCCATCCAGGTCGAGGCCAACCAGCGCCGGGAAGTAGTCGGAGACGCAGAACGCGTCGAGGTAGTTGAGCGTGGCGAAGAGCGCGTCCACGTGGTCCGCCTCGTCGCGCCCGGGCCCCCCGTCTGCCGGCGCCTCGCCGAAGTGGCGCAGCCCCAGGGTGAGCCTCCGGATGACGTTGCCGCAGAAGTGCCTGGCGACGTGGCGCACGTCGACGGCGCCGCCGTCCCGGCGGCACAGCGCGCGGACGTAGCGGACGAGGTGGTCGGCCTCCCCATCTCGCGCCGCACGGAGGCGGTGCTCGGTGGCCGGGCACAGGACCTCGGCGGTGAGCACGCGCCGCATCTTCCTCCACTGGTCCCCGAACGGGGAGATGCTGGCGCTGCGGTACCCGAGGCTGAAGGACTCGGCGGCGAACGTGGTCGGGCGGTCCGCGAAGACGGCGTCGTTCCGGCCGCGGAGCACCTCGCGGGCCGCCTCCGGGCACGACACGGCAACCACGTGCACGGGGCCCAGGCGCACGCGCACGACGCCGCCACCGGCGTCCGCCAGCAGGCGGTGCAGCCACCGGTGGACCGGCCTGTTGGCCAGCATCTGGTGCAGGTTGCCGAGCACCGGCAGTCCCCGCGGCGCCGGCGGCAGTGGCAGCCCGCCGCCCTTGGAGACCGCAGCCGCCTCGCTTCTCCTTCTCCGGTGGAGGACCACCGCCAGCACGAGCGCAGCCAACACGGCGGCTGCGCCCGCAGCGAGCGGCGACGGCATGGTGTCGGCAGCGCTCGTCTCTCGCGGCATTGGTCACTGCGATGCGGATGCGGCCGGTGTAAATGCGGGAGAATCCAGCGCTGCGCTCTGCAGGCCTGGAGCACCTTCAATGGCGAGATCGGCGGGGGCGTACTTATACCCGGGGGCCGGCCCATGCACCCAATCCGCGGTCCGGACGGCGGAGGGGGACGGGCGTTTTCTCCGGGACAGGTGGTGGCAGTGGCAAGGGCGGGAGCGACAGTGCGCGCGCTGCCGCCATGGACAGGTGGTGATCCACAGCAGTGACTCCTGACAAGTCACCCCCGTACGCCCAGTGCAATTCAACTCCAGCTGCGAGGACATCATCACATGTAGAAGAAAAAAAGGGGGGAAAAACTCTGCCATGACCAAGATTTCCTCGCCGCATCCATTCCGGCCGGGGAGCAAAAAAAGTCCGGCGTCAATGCAAGGCTTGACCGGCCGGCCGAAAGATTTGATCGATCCGCGCGCGGTAAACTGGAGCTGTAGCTGCAGTGCTCGCCGCCTCGCCGGAATTCAAAGATTTGCAGCGGGGGAGCTTGGAAACGGAGGCTGGCCGGGGGGGGGGGGGGGGGGGGGGGGTCCGGGGATGGTGGTCGCGGGAAGCCGGAGGGCTGTGACGCGGAGGGTGGAGAATGGCGCGAGCGCGAGGGGCGAGCCATTGTCAAAGACGACCGGGCACGCGCCACGTACGGACGATGGACACCCTGTCGGCTGAGGAAAATGAGAGTGAGAGAACATGCTGACATTCGGGTGGACCGATTCACCGGGGAGCGTGCATGTTCAGCTGCTGTAAAAGAAAAGGCTTCGTGCTCGTGCACTGCGTTAAGCTACGGGGTCGATCGAGATCAGCTTGGAAGCTTCATCCATGATGCATCGAGCAGGAAAAGAGAGGCCCTACTGGAAGCTTCAAGCATATGGTACAGGAACAGGTTAGTTTAGGAGCGAGCTGACAGTTGTTTGCAGTTGGAGTCGTTTGTTTCAAATCTCAAGGTGTGGACAGAGTTGATGCTGCTTAATTGGTACATGTGCTTGTTATTATCCTTCCTATTTTAGGTAGGTAGTATACTAGTTACTGACAGGAGATAGGATTAGCAGCCCGTCTAATAAGAAATTGGAATCTAATAAATGACTAAATTCAGCTATATGCATACCACCCCTCTAGTTACCAATAACTGATGTTTTCTGGGGTTGTCATCACTGTTACAAACTTCGCTTGCGTATTTGTGTATTCGAAAAAAATATGAGTAGTATAGTGTTGAATGTAAAATTCATATTTTCTTCTATCACTCTGTCCGGCGGGCTGGTTTTGTCTGGTTCAATAATATTCTGTGAGAGAGAATAGGTTGAAAGAAGCCGAAAGCCGAACGAAGCGTATATTTTACAAATATATTGTAACAAAAAGGCACTGGCCAAAGTTGTTGCCCTGGAGACCATATTGGGTCTTGTTTAGATGCAAAGCTGTAAATTTTTTTAAAAATGTCGGCACACATTTAAAATATTAAATATAGACTAATTAAAAAACTAATTACAGAAGACGAATCTATTAAACCTAATTAATCCATCATTAGCATATATTTACTATAGCATAACATTGTCTAATTACAGACTAATTAGGCTCATTAGATTCGTCTCGCAAAATACAACTAATCCGTGACATAGTTTTTTTCATCTCCATTTAATATGCCACGCATGTAAAAAATATTCGATGTGATATTTTTAGGTGTAAAATCTTTTCATCTAAACAAGAGCTTCCAAGACATCACTTGTTTACGGCTGGAGGGGTGTATCGATCGAAAAGGAGTATGTAGCACGCGCGTTGAAAATGGATTAAAAGTCATTAAAGAGCACCGCACGTGGGAAGCCAATCCAAAGATGTCGGTGCACTATGGCAGGACGGGACATGGAGTGATGGAGAGTGCAGACGCCGCATTCATCAGGTGAAATGATGCATAATGGAGATCAACAATGTCCACAATGCGACACACATTTGTGCAAAAGTAATGTCATGCTAAATTCTTTCATGGCGGGCGACCATGACCTTTACAAAAGAGCCACCTCAAGACTTCGAAGGAGGTGAAGACCTCTCAAATCTTAACGTGGAGGTGTGGTGATAACCCATTTGGAGGATAAGGCCTCGTTTAGATCTCCCTGTAAAATTTTTGAAATAGAATCTTTTCACATTTGAAGTATTAAACATAGACTAATTAAAAAATTAATTGCAGATTCCGTCCGTAAATCGCGAGACGAATCTAATGAGCCTAATTAGTCCATCATTAGAATATGTTTACTGTAGCAATACTGTAGCAATTTATTGTCTAACCACAGCCTAATTAGGTTCATTAGATTCGTCTCGCGATTTACAATGCATGTATCCAAATATTGATGTAATTGATGTGTAAAAATTTTAACATGAACTAAACCAGACCTAAGTGTAAAAAGTGTGCGTGAGTCACATGAATGAACATGTTATCGTTTTGTGTCATTAGTTCAACACTATATGTGCGTAGTATGAACCTTATCAGTTGCAATTCAGTGAGGATTTGTGGCTAAAGTAGTATAAGCCCTTTACTCTAAGCATGAGAAGAGATGTGCCCTATGAAAGTACGGATTTGACCTTTTTAGCGAGCCTTGTGAAAAAATTAGTCGTATAATATAAAAGCTCGTGTTGTTCGGTAAAAATGTGACAAGGTTAACTATTGTCATTGATATGTTGGTTGGTTGGTTGAAAGTAACCCTAACCTAGCTTTATACACGCTAGTAGATAAACTAGCACATAATCTGATCTATACTCATCACTATCTTTATAAATCTGACCTCACTTGGATAAGTGATGAAGTTTTTATCCTGGTGAGGAAACATTCCATATTCTCTCAAATTTTCAAATTATCATGTCATTTTAATTATTTCATATGTATATTATAGACTCTTTTTATAATACCTGAGTTATTAGTTGCTTAGCATGAAGAGTCCAAACATGAAGAATGCGTATACTGGACTAGTCCTAACTCTTGAGTAAGCATCAATGGGAGTTTTACTATATAGATATGATTAGATAAATTTACCTTGTTTTTGCAGTGCTACGTTGCACTGGCAACATGTTAGTCACAACATATTTTGGTATTTTTAATTTGATTAAAACTATTAAAATTCAACTGGGATCATACTTGCCATTGAGAGTAACGAGTCAATAAATCTGATTTGAACGAGTCTACCTGAGTGGTTACCTCCTTAAATGAATCTCGAGTGAAAATATGATCTAATCTTGAACTCTTGCACAACAACTAAACTTTCCTTATCAATCTCACATGAAACAATGAAGTACCAAGCGGTACAATTTGTAAAAAAAAAACTCGAATTTCCGTAGTCTAAGATTCGGATGAAATTTCAAAATGAAATATCTGAAGATCTCCCATGCAATTTTTGTGGAACTCCTGGAACTCGTAGAAAAACTCACGTGAAACACGGCCAAAAAGAGTCCGTCCCAAACATTGCCCGAACGTGCTAGCCCTTTCAGGAATCAGCGTGTGCGGCGGTTTTGCTTTCTTTGGCAAAACCGGTAGCCCCTTTCCTCCGCTAGATCCGCTCTGGTCGATCTCGGCCGTCCGCTCCAGATCGGACTCACGAGACAACCTCCGCAGCGGCAATTTCTATCCATCCGTTTGGCCCACGCGCTCCCCCCCTCTTCTCTCACCCCGGCGTGCGCTAGGGTTTTGACTCCTAAACCGCGCCGCCATGATGCCGCCGCCGCCGCCGGCACAGCAGCAGCAATGGGCAATGGCGCCCCCGCCCCCGCCGCAGTACTACCAGGCGGGGCACCCCCCACCGCCTCCCCCACAGTTCTACCAGGCGGGGCCTCCGCCGCCCGCCATGTGGGGCCAGCCGCCGCCGCAGGCGGCGCCAGCTCCGGCGCCCGCGCCGGCACCGTCCGGAGGTGCGGGAGGGGAGGAGGCCAGGACCCTCTGGATCGGGGACCTGCAGTACTGGATGGACGAGAACTACCTCTACAGCTGCTTCTCCCAGGCCGGCGAGGTGATGCGCCGCCGCCGTCTCTCTGCTCTTTACTTTAACTGTTTCTCGATTGGTCGTTGGGTATTTAATCCTACCAGAGTAGGAAAGTTGTGCGTGAGTTCTGTTTATGTGCGTGGTGAAAAGAGGTATTTTTAGGATTTGCCAGCTCGGTGGATTGTACAACAGGATCTGCAAATTCTGAAGTGCCAAATTATCGAGTTGTGGTTTAAAAACATGATTTGATGCTAATTTATGTGCATTATCTGGTGGGTTGGTACTATCCGGTCGGGTTGATGATGTTTGGTTCAGACTTAGGACAAAATTGGTACGCGGTAGTAGGTAAGTGACCAAATATGTAGAACTGGCGGTAGTATCATTCAGCTAGCAGGCAAACCTGAGAATGTAGCCCCTAAGCAAACTTCCACTGTGTTACGGCAAATGATTTTGGTGGTTCATTTAGGGATGTTGCAACATTGCATAACTTTTACATATTAACGACATAAAAGAATTAATTTTTACGTATTAATCGTAACTCATTTTATGTTACGATTTTTCTTGTGGCTCTTAATATTATTATATGTATTGGCCATTGGTAATGATCGCAATGATAGATTCAATCTGTTTCGGGAAGCACAATAGTAATTTTCTCGGTTCACTCTAGCTGTTAGGTTCTATTAGCTAATGTTTAATATAATCCCTTAATCTTTTCTTAGTATAGTTCGGCAATTTCCTTGCTATGCATTCATGATTACTCGGTTAAGATCTACTTAGATCACTGGAAGTTATTGCACTGCACTTTTAATTTTCACTCTCTTCATGCAGGATTGGTTATCTCATAAAATGAGTTGCTGCTAACTTTTATGTATTTGCTATATTTGAACTTAACAATGCAAATTGTTTAGTACAGTATGCAAATTGTTCATATGTCATGAACTGCTAGTGTGTTCATGTTGACTGCATTCAGTAAGGGACTCAATTGATTGGGTACTTATGGATTCATATTATTGTTAGCAAACGCTTATGATTTTCGATGAGATTATGTCATGACTCAGGAGTCGTTGCCAGACTCAGATGTTTATAGGTTCATAGGTACCCATCGTTGAGACATTCTTGATTGTGATTTTTTTATTTATTGCCATACTCAGATGTATTTATCGATAACTTGATACAACTAGACATGTGCTAGATAAATGTTCCTTTTGATCACTTCACTAAAATTATACTTTTGTCTTCTTGAAATTTTACCACCCTGTTGTTTTGTTATACATATTTCTTTTTACGCTTGCTTGGACGTGGCATTTGGATTTTTGTATGGGGGTCTGTGCATGCATAGTTTAGTGGGATAAACAGTATAGTCCGCCACAAGTTCAGTTACATGTATGTTTGCATCTTTTTTTAGTTGTCTCTTGTTGGCCATTCACATATCATTCACTGATGTTTTAGCATTGCTTATTGAATTCGATATGGCATGGACATTAATACATTAGACATATTTTCATGAGTATAGAATTGTAAAAATCAGTGCCCCCTCTGCGTATACATAATACATGTATGCTGCGTTGGACATGTGCATTTTGCAAGTTGTAACTTTGAAATTGTGAATATATTGATATGTCACATTATCTTGGTAAAACCTATGGAGATATGGACATGTAGCATAAATAAAGGATTCTTTGTGACAAACTTGTCAGAATTACTTTCACTTGTTCAATCAATGTATATATCCTCATAGGCTCATACAGTTAGAAAGTTTTTAAGTGCATCCTATTTGAAGCAACATTCATTCTATACAAACAACATGTATTTCATACCGTGCCACACACCAGTAGATAACTGAAAATAAAAACAGCCTCCTTTTTAGGACATGTCATTTAAAATAATTCAACATTTGAAGATTTCATTCCTTGCTTTATCAGAGATTTCATTCCTTGCTTTATCAAGTTTACTGCATGAGAAATGTTGTATATTGGTCTAATGTTTTGTTGACTTGAATAATGTTCAGGTTATTTCAGTGAAGATAATTCGGAACAAGCAGACTGGGCAACCTGAGGGTTATGGTTTTATTGAATTTGGCAACCATGCTTTAGCTGAACAAGTTCTCCAGAATTATAATGGTCAAATGATGCCTAATGGTAACCAACCTTTCAAATTGAATTGGGCTACAAGTGGGGCTGGTGAGAAACGTGGAGATGATGGTTCAGATTATACTATATTTGTTGGGGATCTGGCCTCGGACGTTACAGATTTCATTCTACAAGATACGTTCAAGAGTCGTTATCCATCAGTTAAGGGTGCAAAAGTTGTCTTTGACAGAACTACCGGCCGCTCAAAAGGCTATGGTTTTGTTAAATTTGGAGATTTGGATGAACAGACACGAGCAATGACTGAAATGAATGGACAATACTGTTCTAGCAGGCCCATGCGCCTTGGACCAGCATCCAACAAGAAGAATGCCGGTGGACAACAACAGCCATCAAGTGGTATGCGAGCTTTCTTGTAGCTAGGACGTTTTTGATTGTCGATGGAATTATAAAGTATTTCCTCATTTTGCATGGTTTGTGGTAGATAAGGCATGCTTCTATTTTTTTTGTTATCTTCATTTACTTGAGCTTTCGATTCACCATGTTTCATTATGAGAGGCCTTGAATATTGCTATATTTATTGCTTCACTTAGTATGGCAGCACTCCAGTCTGGAAGAGCCACATAGTTAATTGATTGAATGACTAGATGCACAGATGAATTGTTGAATCCCCTTGTAGATATATCATATATGGACTAGATCAGATGCCCTGTAACAACCTCAGATGGCCTGACTTATTATGTTGTGTGAGTTATCAGTCGCAAGCTAGGATATTCACACAATCATTCGGGAGGAAGAGAAGAAAGGACAGGAACATAGTTGTGCTTGCTTCTCAAAGACTCAAATTCTCCTGTTGACTGGTAAATCAGTCAAACGTACATCCCCAGACACTGACCCATGGTCCTGAGTTTCATACTGCTGAAGTTACTGTTACAAATACAATAGCATGGTCATGTCCATCACACTGCTGAAGCCATTTTCAATTCCACCTTTTGGGCTTGCCCCGCAGCTGTAGTGCCTTTGTCCAATCTCCATTTGAATCCTTGGCATTCCTATTTTTTTGTCATCTTCCTTGTTGATGGCAGATAACCAACAACTGACCTGTGGTCATTTCTCTGTAGCATTTTGTTTTACAGACTTCGTACTGGAAGAAATAATCAAATAATAAAATCTCTATTAGGCCCACCAATTAAGACTTTTCAGATATGAACAGTATCACAGCTTCTGCCATAGTGCCATATTTTCTGTTATTGGATCTTACTTCTTTGTTTCAGCTGTGCAACAAATTTTCTTGAACTGTTGTTTTGTTGCAATATTTTGTTTTGCACCATGAATATTGTTTGAATTCTTGTAATGTCGAACGCAATGTTTGCATCTTGCAGTTGGACTATTTTGTTGATTACTTTTTTTATTATCTGTTATGATCTGACCAGGTTGACATGTGGCATACTTGTGTTGTTACCACCCATGATTGATTGTTAAAAACTTGAAACCTTAAATGTTTATGAATCACTAGTTAACAGTTTGCATATTCATGACTTGCTTACAAATCTATGACTGGTCAAAATGTAAATTGTCTAACTCTTTCCATTCTTCTGCAGCTACATACCAGAATACACAAGGAACTGATTCTGACAATGATCCAAACAATACTACTGTGGGTATACAAAAAATAGTTTTCCCTTTTCAAGCTGAATCGTGAATGGATGTTTATTTTTTTAGGCATGTTTCATTGCTTGCAGGTATTTGTTGGTGGTCTTGACCCGAGTGTGACTGATGAGCTTCTGAGGCAAACCTTCAGTCCATATGGAGAGCTTCTCTATGTCAAAATGCCTGTAGGAAAGCGCTGTGGATTTGTCCAATATTCTAACAGGTATCAAGGGTATCTTTTTTCGTGCAGTTATTTGATAGCCTCATTATATTTCGGTTTAGTACACTGTACAGACCAATTTACAGACCTCAATGCTTGGTGTCTTTAGTATCCCAGTTCTATACCAAAATGTTTCTGCAAATATTTTAGTGCCAAAGAGGGCATCCAATTGGATATAGTAATTCCACATACCTGAGTGTATTGTGTGAAATTTAAACCACATGGAAAAGATTGGAAATTTATAATGGAAATGCTGCTGTAATTTTCTGAAGCAGACACTCCTCTATGGATTTGTCTTAATTAAAAATTTTATTTGTTCAGGGCATCAGCTGAGGAGGCCATAAGGGTGCTAAATGGAACCCAGTTAGGAGGCCAGAGTGTAAGGCTCTCATGGGGTCGCAGCCCTGCAAACAAGCAGGTATCTTTTGCATCTAATTAGCGTGCCTTCTACTTAGTGCTTCATTAGACAAAAATAATCAGATGTTCTTTGCTGGATTTTTGTTCCAGCCTCAGCAAGAGCAGAACCAATGGAGCAGCAGCTACTATGGATATCCCCAAGGATACGATCCATATGGTTATGCTCGGCCTCCTCAAGATCCTGCCATGTATGCTTATACAGCATATCCAGGGTATGGAAATTACCAGCAGCAGCCACCACAGCAGCCCCCACCACAACAGGTTAAGCATGTTTCTCAGGGTCCTCGTACGACCTGTATTGTTTCTGCACTGCTAAGATAAGTTTTTCTATGTGCAGTAAGAATAATGGTTCGGGAGGGCAATCATTCGCAAGCTGGCAATGGAGTAGTTGGGGCAGCAACTAGGTGCATTGGCATGAGAAATTTTGTGACTGTTGCTTGTGTTATATTGCTCCAACGTCCTTGTACACGTAGCCTGTGTTGTAACTTGAGATTTTGCTGAGGCCTAGGGTGACTAGTGTTTCAGCTGTAACTGGGTCAGACATTTTTCCCACTGTTCAAGTTTTGTCACGAGGATTTTATTGTGTTGCTCGTGCCACTTAGGAATACTGAGTCTCGGTTTTAATTTCCTACGTGCTCTTATTGTTAAAATCTTTGAGAAAGTTTACAGTTTTGTTTCTGCCTGCATTTAGTGTCTGCACCAGTATTGAGATCGTGAGGACTGGCAATTTCATTCCCTACGGAGCAATTTTGCTTGGTTTCACAAGGCTACATGTTTCCATCCATGATATAAGAATACATCTAATTTGGTTTTTGTCTTGCCGTGTTTAGGGCATGGAGGTGTCTATCCACATTACTTTAATACTCCTGACGATAATGTCTTTCGAAAAAAATACTCATGATATTGAATCTTATTGATATCTTATCTCATATGGAATACTCTTGATGATAATGAAGCTTATAGCTCATTGGAACCCTTGACAATAATTAATCTTATTGATATGGTTCTCATATGGAACATATGATGTGTATAATATTGGTCATGACTTCTCAACTTTTTACACATGCATTCTGAATGAAAATAATGTTTAGCAGCACCTTTTCGCTAGATTTCATAGTGTTGCACTTTTCTCTTTTAAAAATCCATGTGTCAATATTCTTGCAAACTATTTTTCTTATTTCAAAGACACTGTCATAGGGATATTATGGTTGTTCCCATCTACCATTTCCTTGATATTGTAATCTTTTTAATCCGCATGCCTAGTTAAATAGGCATTAAAAATGAAATGAAGTACATCTGGAAAGATAACTCTGAACATACATTGTAAGTGCGAAACTGCACAAAATTATCAACTTGTACAATTGTTAGTATGTAGCAGGTACAGGTTAACCCTCATCTGAGGGCGTGCCGCAAATCCAGTTTTGGAGCATGTTTGTATGCCAAACAGATTAAACCTTATCGTGCTCAGCTCAACAATCGTATCACAGTAGGTACCACAACCAAGATTTCTTAAAGTATATCAACATCTCCAACCTATAACATAGAGGTCACTGCACACTATTTTTTGGACACAGATTCCTTCAGGATTTCTGAAAGTTCTCTTCTGCAGATTAAACTTGAAACTTTGAACAGTGATCTAAACAATTGGTGCAAAGTGAGACAATACGATGCTACAATGAACAATTGAACAGTAGTAGTCAGATCAAATCTAAGATCACAACGCTATGTCGCTACTAAAAAGTAGGGATATTTTGGCGTTCCACACATCCCTATGATGTACTATGGTATACATAAACAGTTATTACTGGTCTGATGCATAAACAACAGTAATTTCATCAGAATCAAAGTCTTTCTAACATGTGATAGTGAGGCAATCTGCTGTTATATAAGCAGTAAAACATGCGAATATAATTTCAAACTACTCAGGGACTCACCCAGAAGGTGGGGTTACTTTACATTTCCTCTTTTTCTCATCGTTAGTATTTTTGGAAGTTCTTTCCATAAAGAATGGCACTGGATACAACAGTTAATTGTGTGTTCAGCATTTACTGAAATAACTTAAAAACTACTCTCGTCAAATTTGGTGTCAGATTAAATCTTCTACTAGGGAACCAAATAGTTTGAATGACTTCGCAAACTGCTACTAATGTAATTAGGAACCATTGAGACAGTCTTTCAGCCTGACCTTATGTGGCCACCCAAATCACGAATTGCATTTGAATGGCAAAAATATCATACCAAACCACTAAAATCTGAAGTTCAAGTCGAGGAGCAAATACCACCTTCAGGCTAACAAGAAACTGATTTCCTAACCAGAAACACCAGCATTTGGCAGTAATAACTAATGGTTTATACTTTATACAACACCGAAATAATTCATCAAGTGCTTTCTTAGAGCACCTTTGGAGCACAACTCACTCAGCATCTCCTGTGCCTCCTTTACAAATCCCTCACTTGCTAAGCCTCGAATAAGTATAGTGTAAGTTGATTCGTTGGGCATGCATCCACTGGACACCATATAAGCCAAAAATTCAATAGCACGATCTGTTTCCCCTCTTTTGCAGAGCGAAGAAATAACTGCGTTGTAGAGCACTGCATCGGACCTTATTGTGGTATCTTGGATGCTGTCAAGCATCTGAATAACCTTGCTGATTCTGCCTTCTTTGGAGAGAGCACAGGCTATTGATGAATAAATAATTGTGTTTGGAGTCATCCCTTTTTTGACCATCACATTTAACAGCTCCAATGCTTCATCCGTCTTGCCAGCCTTGCCGAGCCCATCAATCACTGTGCTGTAACTAATCAGGTCAGGACTGCATCCATTCAGTAGCATCTGCTTAAGAAGTTCAATGGCCTGCTCAACCATTCCCTTTTTACACAAGAAATTGATGAGCGTATTGAACGTAACAGGATTTGGAGCACAACCTTGCTGAATCATTTGAGACATCAGCTTCTCTGCATCCACCCATCGTTCCGCACCGCACAAACCCTTCAGCACAATAGTATAGCTTATGGTATTGGGCTTGCACCCACAGGCTGCCATACTTTTCAACAACATGACAGCTTCATCGATAAGCCCCTCTTTGCAGAAGCCATTGATCACTGTAGTGTATGTGATGACGTCCGGCATACATCCATGCTCCAACATCTGCTCAAGAAGTTCGATCACCCTGTCGACCAGCCCATTCTGGCAGAAGAAATCAACAAGTATGTTGAACGTGACGTCATCAAGCGGGCAATCCTTGTCAAACATCTCAGCCAGCAACTCCTCAGCTTCCTCCCACCGCTCGTCACTGCACAAGCCCTTCAGCACGGTGTTGTAGCAAACGACATTGGGCTTCAGCCCGTATGATGGCATCCTGCTCAAAATCTCATGCGCGACCTCGAGGTGCCCCTCCTTGCAGATCCCATCGATGATGGTCGCGTACATCCTGATGTCCGGCGTGCACCCCTGCTCCGCCATTTGCGCGAGCACCTCGTGCACGCGCTCGAACAGCCCGTTCCGGCACAAGTACCCAATCAGGGTGTTGAATGTGACGATGTTGGGCGGGCAGTCGACCCTTACCATCTCCTCCATGAGGTCCTCCACGTCGCCCCACCGCTTGGCCATGCACAGCCCCTTGAGCACCGCGTTGTAGCTCACCACGTCCGGCTCGCACCCGAAGGACGGCAGGTCCCGCAGCAGCTGGACGGCCTCGTCCACGGACCCCTGCTCGCAGATGGCGTTGAGGACGAGGTTGCAGTTGCCGGCGTCCAGCGCGCAGCCCCTGTCGTGGAGCGCCCCGAGGACCCGGACGGCGCTCCGGAAGCCGCCGCCCCTGCAGGCGGCCTCGAGGATGACGTGGTACATGGGCGGGATGGGCGCGCAGCCGCGGCGGGGCATCTCGTCGAGCACCGCGAGCGCGTCCGCGATCCGGCCCCGCGCGCAGAGCGCCCGCACGACGGGGAAGTAGGTGTAGGCGTTGGGCGGGACGGGCACCGCGGCGGCGAGGCGGCGCGCGGCGGACAGCTGGCCCGCGCGGCAGTAGCCCGCCACCATGGCGTTGTAGGCGACGATGCCCGCGCCGGGCCCCGCCGCGGACAGCGCCCGCGCGGCCTCCGCGGTGCGGCCCGCGGCGCAGAGCGAGCGGATGAGCGCCGAGAGGCGGCCGCCGCCGGCGGCCGCGTCGGCGGGTGTCCAGGCCGTGGCCGCGCCAGCGGGGGCGGAGGCGGAAAGCACGGCGGGCCTGAGCTTGGGGGGTTTGGGCGCCCCGCCGGGCTTGGAGCCCGGGATAGTGGGCGGCGGGAGCGACGGTGTGAGCATCGGCGAGTGGGGTGCGAGGATGCTGGGTTGCTGCTGCCTGCGGCGGCGAGTGGCGACGATAGCAAGGCGATAGTGGATTTCTGGTTCGGTTTTTGCGGGCTGCAACCTATCTTGTCTCTACTGGCATTTTGCAATGTGCACTGCGTTCCATTTTGCAACCTGCACTTCGTAGTTGCTGAGAAGAGATTTTTGGGAGGCAACGGGGGCGGCATTCAGTTTGTTCCGCTGGCCAGCAGCACCTGATTTATTTCAATTTATTCTCTTTCATAGAATACTGTTGAACTAAACGAAATCAGCCGATTTTTACACCAGCCAAACAGAGTGATTGTGTATGTCTAGATATTCCTTCACGCAAGTATGGTCTCTTCTCATGAGTCAATTCTAGAAGAGCTAAGTATACATTTATGGTATATCTCATATTTTTTTTAAAAAAGAAAAATTTATACTAGTACGGGCTATCTAGATAATGATTATTTGAAATATTTCTAAGATTGCAATGTAAGCACCTAATAATAATCCAAACTAAATATATCACCTTTAACCATAATGGAACTACAAACTCAGCTATTTATGTATGTTTTTATCTATCTTCTTCAATCGGATGTTCTAGCTTATTGTGACTGACGGGGAGATCCATCTAATTTTCCGACCACTGGGATTAGAACGGATTAATTCTTCAAATATTTTTTTTAAGATCTAAGGTAAGAAATTTGGACGTTTGGTTTCTCCGTGATGATAAATGGGATTCGAGACACTAGCTTCTTTCGTATCGGGAATATATGCAGTGGGAATATGGAAATTAATTTCAAAATATGAATCTCAATTATTTGAAAAAAAACTAAAACGATGGGCATTCATAGTTCGTTCATATATGTGATTTGTCACAAAAGTTGAGATGTAAACTTGTTTTCTAAAAAGTTTATAAAAATAACAAATTTCGTGTGCATTTTAGTGCCCGCAGCTCCTCCCAAGAGAGAAATCCCGTCGTCTAATTTTTCCCTTCCCCGGTTCAGCGGCCGTCGCGCGCTGCTCCCTCCTGCCCTCCCCCCTTCCATTGCCGTCGAGCTCGACGGCGGTCGGCGGTCCCTCCTCTCCCCTCCCGCCCCCCCGGCCTCCCTTTACCGCCGGGCGCCGGCATCATCGCTGCGCCCACCCGCACTGCGCAGCGCGTGCCTGCTGGGCGTTCACGGTTCACCCCTCCCCCAAATCTCCGTTTCTTTCCCCCGTTCCCTTCTCTCCCAGTCTGTCTCGGTCTTCCTTTCCTGGTGGCGACGACTGGGAGAGCGGCGGCGCTGTTCGGTCTTGGCCGGGCCCTTTGCCGGCGACGAGCGCCCACCAGGTATGCCCTCCCCTTCTCTTCCCTGCTGTGCCGAACGGAGCACCCCCAAACCCTAATATAAGCTATTTGTATTCGGATCTGACCCTACTAGCGTTGATTTTGTTTGCCGAAATTGTCTCTTTTCTTCGCATGCCAGCATGACAAGTTTTCTGAACTTTTACCCCTTTAGATATTAGGATGGATGAAGTTACACAGGCTGTTGAAAATCTGAAGAAAGAATGGAGCCAAGCGGTTTCGCAGCTTGAGGAGAGCATTGCTGCAATCAAATCATGTGGAAAATCAGGGAAAGGGACAGAGGAAGCAAATTCTCTTCCAAGGCTGAATGGTTCTGCGCAGGACGCTCTGCAATTGCTCAAGTCACTGCAGTTCCGGCTTGATCTTCTAGTGCAGCAGCTACCAACTTTTGAAGAAGTGCAGTCCGGCCAAGCAACCTTAGAGTCATGGGATGAACAATACAAGAAGTAAGATAGTCTTGGAAATTTTCCCTTTTGTCCTTCTTAGCATGCTTCTTTTCGTAACAATTTTGATTCTGTTTGCAGGCTGCGTGCTAGTCTGAGGAATGCTAACTTACAAGCGAAAGAGAACATTAGAAAAGCTGCTCAAGAGGAGGTGTCTGATTTTGCCTCAATCTCATCATATAAATCCGATTGATTTGCTGTCTGAGAATTACATACTTATTTAGATTGTTACCAATACCAGGGATGTTTAAAAGTGAAAGACGATGCGGCATAATAAATAACTTATTTTTATAACCTATTCTTTATATGCAAGTATCTCTCATAGGTGTTTATGTACCCACATTTCAGAAGCACCATTAAAACTATTATTGCTTTAGTTTTTGTATCTTCTCTGCCAAATTTGGCAAGAAACCCTGCCACCTTTTTAGAGCATTGTAGGTGCCCTTTCAACTTAATGCTATCAGTTTCTAATTTTCTTTTCTCTAGAGGGAGCTTCTTCTTGGGGGTGGAGAAGAGTCTACCATCCGCAGGCGTAATCTCCAGTAAGTAGACTTACATGAAGTCCTCTTTCCTTTAAGCCAATATATGGGATATTTAAGGAGTTTTTATGATTTAAGGAACAAGATAAGGGCTATGAATGTAGTTTGTTCTATATTTTAAACTAAGAATTGTGGAATGGCAGCTAAGAGTTGCTGTGCTAATGTATTGCACTAATGAAAGTGCCATCCTTTTCTATTCATGTTCCGATCAGTTATCTTGCATCGCAGTAATGAATGACCCACCCTTCTACATTTGTAGTCCAAGCAACATCCACTTTTGTTGTATAATGTGTTTTGGTGCAGGACAAAGGCTGGGATGACATCTGCTGCTGAAAGTATCACCGAGAGCCTCCGACGGTCTCGCCAGATGATGGTTCAGGTTAGCATGTCCACTTGTTCAATCATTAGCTAGTATGCTAATGGCTTATTGCTCGTTAATTTGAGGGAAAAGTCCGGTTTACACCCTTGAATTATCGCAAAAGTCCGATTTTCAACCTTAAACTACAAAACTGGATAAGAAAGGCCATCCAACTGTCAAAACCGGTCAAATTTGACCCTTAGTCTGGTTTCGAAGGTGGTTTTCCATTTTGTGAAAATTAAAAGTATTCAAATTTAAACTAAAAAATTCATAAGTAATTCATTATAAATAAAAAAAATATGAAATGGGTACCAAAATTTTTCTGAAAATGTAACCTATCTATTGGCACTAACCTTGTCAGTTACTCGGATCCAATTTTTTTATGTTCATAGTATTTGTTTGCTTGTAGTTTTGCCTATTATTTTTAAATAAATAAGATTCGAATAGAGCAAAAACAGATGGGTTACATTTTTAGAAAAAATTGGTACTAGTTTCATATTTTTCTGATTTAAAATGAATTAGTTTTAATTTTTTAGATCTAATTAGAATTTTTTATTTTTTATAAAAAAATACAAAACCGCCTTCAAAACCACCCTAAGGGCCAAATTTGTCCGGTTTGGACAGTTGGATGGCCTTTCTTATCCGGTTTTGTAGTTTAAGGTTGAAAATCGAACTTTTGCGATAGTTCGGGGGTGTAAACCGGACTTTTCCCTTAATTTGAAAGCCAATTGATATAAACGCTTTCAGGAAGTGGAAAGAAGTGCAAGTACCTTGGCAACATTTGGTATGCATTCTTAATTAAGCCTTTAGTCTGTATAGAATATCTTGTTCATAATTTTTATCTTTCTAAAATGATTGAGTTTTGCTGACCGGTTTTCAGAAATCTCCTGTACAATGGCTTGAAAATAGTTGTAGTTATTCATGTGATGCGTCACAATGTTTGTTTGACATGCAGTATATTTATATTTGTGGTTTTGTCGTATTTTCTTTGTTATGATTTTACAATAGGATGCTCTTCTATTATGGTTGAACTATTATAGCACGTTCATGTACTTCATGGTTGTGAATTAAAACATTTTCTTATTTTCCTTCATTTTTAGGATCGTCATAGTAAAATTGCAACATGCAAACTAATTGATAAACTTATGCAGATGAATCAACAAGTGTTCTTCGGAAGGCTGAAGGTGAATATCAAGGACACCGCTCTTTGCTGATGCGTACCCGTGGTTTGCTCTCCACGATGCAACGGCAAGATGTTCTTGATAGGTAGGTACTCTCACTCGTTTGTACAGTTCCAAACTGTCGTGACTGCGAATCAATGAATAATGTGGTTGTATAGCCCGCATTCTTGTTTTAGTCAAGCCATTTAACTGGAAGACATGTCTTTATATAATGTGTACATCTACTAGCAGCTCTATTCATGTTTTGCACAATGAGTAACTACAAATTGAACCACGTCCATGTCTCCTTCTGTAGAAATGATGATGAATTCTATAATGAGAGTACCTAACTATCTCGTCAGGATCATTCAAGCCAGCACACTTTTCATATTAAACACAATACAACTTCCTAGGCTATCTTCGTAGGAAAGTAGGAAATACATGATTTATTATAGCTCATGAGGCAAAAAAAGAGGAGACTTGCAGGACACATGCTACCATTTGATTTGCATATTATCACAAGTTTGATACTGTACAAAAGTCGTGTGAATTTATACTTGAAAAGCCTTTATAAACTTGAGAAGTATGTTTAACGCCAAAGCACACCATAATCATCAGATTGTCATTGAATAAACATTGCTACCTCCTCTATGAGCACCGGGGCCCTGTTGAGAATGTTCCTTAATCCTTGGTCAACAGTGCAGTCCTGCCTGTTAAAGGTTGAAAGGCACATATATTGTGGACTGCTTCAAGTAGGGTCATGAGGTGTCTTCTTAAGTTCTTATGGAACACAAAGTGTCGCGAATGGATCAAACAACTCCAATCCAAAGTCCTATTTATTATGCTTTGCATCTCCAAGAATCTGTGCCATGAAGTAAGGATGCATGTTATCGTTGTCTGGAGGTGGATTAGTGCAGTAACATTCCAGACATGACTACTTTACTCCTCATTGGCTAATTCCCAGCAATTCAGTTGCCATCCCAAAATGCTCAGGAAAAAGTTTTTTTGAAGTATATGTGTCTAGTGCATTTGTGCTGTGCAATCAATTTCTTATCTGCAGGACAATTTTCTTCCTGTCTAATAACAATTCTGTGTGTCATGGGCAATTGCTAATTACATCTGTTTCCCAGGGTCATCCTGACTGTCGGCTTTATCATTTTCTCCTTGGCGGTTCTCTATGTTGTTTCAAGACGTATTGGTCTGTTGACGCTGCAAAGGAAACTGGCTGATGCCATCAGATCAGGTTCATTATCAGCTGAGGACATCGTAGCTAGAGCCCAGCCTGGACCTGCTGCAGCTAATGTCCCAGCTCCCGCCCCTCCCATTTATGATGAACTGTGATTCGCTTTTGTCCATGGTTTTAAAAATACATGTGTATCCAGATTCCAGAAGCAACTGTTAAGGTAATATTTTCACAAATAAGCTGTTGCAATTTTTCTCAAGTCTGCAGTGATCATCGTGCACCGACCTCCTGTTTGATTGGGATTTGTAATGCATTTCGATTACAGATGTACACTAGCGAGTTTGGGAAGGTACTCTCCACTGGCGGAATGAATTAGATGCCTCACTGCATTGTGGATAATTCTTGTCCTGAATGAAGTTTAGTGCAGTTGAGTTAATTTTTTTTTGCGTGACATTTATTTACACCATCAGCACCAATGCGGTTCAGATAGTATCTTCATTCAGATGTATAATTGTCCCATCCCTCTGTTGAAGTTGGATGAGGTGTCTATATTTTTGGTTTGTTTCATGCAAACCGGTCAGGATTGAGCTTCTGAATACCTGTATCCTTTCTTTTTATTTTTGTGGAATCAATGGGTGAGGAGAAGAGATATATGGTGTGAGTAGGATCTAGAAAAAGAAGTCTCGTAGTCAGGGCTTGGCGAAGCTGCTCTAAGACCCTCCGGTGCATATGAAAGCTCCTTTCGGTATCTGTATGCTATTTTTTTTTATTGTGAAGGACGGGAGGCACTGAGCAGCAGTAGCTGTGCTCCCTCCGGCCTCCCTCTGACTCTGTTTAAATTTCCCCCAAAAGGTTTTGCATATTCCTTGAAAAAGAAGTTTTGTAACGTGTTTGTTTCAAAGGGAAAAAGCTCGATATTCAAAGAAAAGGAAGGAAAGCTTGCATTTCTATCTTTTTAACGGCACAAATGAGTCCATTTTCCTACTTTTTCTGCAAGGGGTTCAAGGGGAAAGCATTAGCCCTGCCCTTAATATGACTCTCTGTCACACCGGCTACTGGTTTAGCTTCTACGTTGAGGAGATCCGCATCGGATAGGCCAACAAGACCATCAATAGCGTCTTCGAGAACTCTAACGGCGGGTAGGCAAACAACTTTATTCAATTCATTAGCATCTGGCTACTACCGAGATGCTTATCTTTCTTCGTTGGCTCCTCTGTTCGTGAAAGACCTGCTGACCTGTCCTGCCCTGCCCATGAGTCAAAGTTGTGATGGTGAAGGGACTTGGGCTTGGGCCATGCTCTCGGCTGAGTCGGCCCAGCGAGCGGGTGCCCTGCTGGGCTCCTCCTGGCAGGCCTTCCATGCGGCCATGCCTAGCAGCCTAGCAGGCATAATGTCGTCGACCCAAATTGGGTTGGGGGGGGGGGGGGGGGGGGGGGGGGCGCGGGCTGCTAGGCGTGGATCCTATATACCTTTCGGAAATTTTTTTATTATTATTCATCTTTTAATGTTTGAGATTCGTGTAACACATAAATGCGCAGCAGCAGGCAACAACGTGCGCGGCGGAACGGACAGGAACCAAGCAGCAGGCAACTGAGGTAGACACGTGTCGCAGCAACAATGGAGGGACGTGGTAGGAAAGCTAAATAGGTTCCTAACTTCAAATGATATTTTCTCTTAAACCATAAATCCGATTTAGAATCCGTTTGAACCAGAATATTCTTTGGAATCAACGGAACAAAACAAGATCCTATATGTTATTTTATTTTTTATTTTAAAGTTTCAACATTTTAATATATTGTCTCAACATTTTGAATAGGTCATTTCAACATAGGTGGTATACTATTTCAAAGCAATAGAAAAATACCACGTAGCGGGGATAAAATATGAATTTGGGCGACAACAGAAAGAAAATGAATCGATTCTCCAAGCAACAAGAAACATACAAAATCGATTGAAAATATATCCGGCAACAATCGGAATTGTGCCGGACAACATCACATAAAATTCCAAGTGAAACCTCCGTAAAAACACAATCGGCGCAAACACAACAACAGCTGGACGAGGAGGCAGCGGTCGTGACGTAACTTGCTAGCAGTTTCGCTGTGGAATGTTAGTAAAATGGATCCACGTTGTTGCATCGGTCAGGCAGGCGCTGGTGTCATTGGAATTCGCCGCCAGAATCCCATGCCACGGCGGTGCTGCATGCTAAGATATCCCTTTAATTAAGGGATAACGTACCAAAACTACCCCTAAAGGGTCATGGCTATATATAGGAATCTGTACGTGATCAATAAGAATAGAGAACAAGTTCCATCTACAATCTGTCTCCTCTGTATCAATCAATCTTATGTGCCACTGAGAAGGGATACGTGTGATCTTCTACATCTTCCTCACGCCTCATCTGCTTGAAGGGAAGGAAAAGGATCGGGGATCCGCAACAGCGCCGTTACTCAGTACTGCGTACGGGCTCGATCGTGTGTGTGGTCGATCCTTGCGGGCTGACGCTGGAGGAATCCATCAAACCATGCTTATGGATCGGATCAAACGGTCCAAAAGCTAACAATTGATGACGGAAAAAAACACTCGAGTGATCATTAGGAATACAGTTTTACATTTACGATATTGTTTCACTTTCAATGATTAAATTGATACTTAGGCAAATTTTGTGATGTGTGCCTAGCACGAGCGGACCCAGAGTCAAACTTCAACATCCATCGAAACAAATTACAGGCCAAAAGAAGCGCATATGTGCTATTAGGCCGTATTCACTAACGGGCCGGAAATAATCACAAGAAACTTGTTCGAGCTGGCCATACACACATATCCTCCGCGGACAGGGGCTGAGTGATGACCTGGACTGATGGAACAGAAAAATCGAGTGACAGACAAAATAGAAAATTTCTCGAGTAGCATTTAGGAATTCTGCTCATTTAAAGGTCCAAGTTGATAAGCGGACGCTCGAGTATATTTCCGTAGTTCGAACCTTTACAGCGTATTATTATTTCTTGTATTCAAGAATTTTGGTAGAAATAGAAAATTAAAATAATTATTTTATTTTAAAGTAATTGTATTATCAGAGATAGACCCAGGTACCCTCAAGGAAGGAAGAAGTCGGACACCTACTACGATTCTTTTATAATCCTACTAGAACTCATACCTTGTAATCCTACTATGACTCCTACCTTTTAACCGACTAGGAACCCTATCTCCTGGAGTATATAAAGTAGGACGGGGTACTTAGATCGGCAGAGCGACCAATAGGCAACTCAACACCCAAACGCAAGGTGCAATATTCGACACCCCAAACAGGACGTAGGGTATTACGCTACTCTGGCGGTCCGAACCTGTCTAAATTCGTATCTTGTGTCCTCGCTTTTACCTTCAAGTTCCAGATTCGGCGATCCTCCACAAAATAATCGCCTACCTTAAGGATCCTAGGTAGGCTGATATTAAAAACACCGACAGGTGTTAGAACAAATTTGATTATATGTATAAAAAGTGCAAAGAATTGTACACTGTATAGCATATAAAGTTTTGAAACTTATTACAATAGAACAGATAAAAATAATTATAACAAATAAACTTTATCCTTAGTGAACATAAATTGAGAAAACATGTGAAACAAAAAATAAAAAATACTTATTCCATTGGAACATACGTGTATAGATATCATGTGGAGCAAGAACTCATATGGAATGGAACAAACGTTGTGATGACGTACATAGAACTCATGATAAAATTGTTCCGACTTAAAAAATTAAAAAATTCATCCAAATGTAGTTAAGTGTAATCTTATTTTGAAGATCCTGCCATAAAAATGCAACAATATAATAGACACTTGTTTTTTCTCCCCTCCTAGTGTCGTTTGCGTGGAATCCGATGCTTGTGCCTGGTACAATCTACATGCTGCTAGCCCATTTCCCGATGGCCGATGTGATACCTCTTGTTCATGATTGGAATGGAACCATTAACTCTGTTTGGATTTACGATCCAAAAGGCTATACCAAGTGAACGAAGGAGGATTTACAGTACCACACCCACTGCCCGGCTCACTCATTTTCTTTTCCTTCTGCTTGGCTTTGGGGGTCTAACGGTTTACTTCGAATCGAAAGAGAAAAAGAAAGCAACTGGCCCTACGCGGAACTGGCCCTAGGCGTGTGGTTTCACCAGCTCCGCCACTGCCTGGAACATTAACGACCAAATAGCCAACTGTACCGGGTAACCGGGGGGCATGCAGAGGGATGCTGGATCCTCCTAGCCGATGGATCCGGAGGCTGTGCCACATGATCCCCGGCCGGTCAGTCTAGAGGTGTAGGAAAGTCACGGCTCACGGTCACGGGCACCGGGGCACGTACGGGCCGGGCGTTGTTAGCCGCCCAAGCACTTTGGGTTTTACAGCTAGTCTTCGCTCTTGTGGGTTTCTGTTTTCTTATTCGTTGTTTGAGAAAAAGATAAAGATGGGATAGATTCGAACCGCAATTGCAAAGATAAAGATCATGATTTGAACATGGCTTTGTTAAGACATGATTGTTATTTTGGCGATTAAGTGATAACACAGTTAATTGGACTAATAAGTTTGTGAGAGTGCATTTGTAGGATCCTATGGATGGAGTCCAAACCATATCTAAGATAGTCTAAATCATCTCCATGATCCAAAGTGTAGTGAAAAATAATATATTTGATGGGTCCAAATGATCGCAGCGATGGATGAGCAAGTGATAGTTGGGAACAGGCGACTGGATGAACCGACGCCCAGCGTATATATACCGTCGGTGCAATTCTGCTCAGCTAACACGATCAAGGCTGAAATCTCATTACGACCGGATCAACTGACGCCCTGGACTTCATAGCGTCGCTGCAATTTCAGTTGAACTCAAGAAAACAATACAACGTTGGATTATCCGACTAAAAGTCGGTGCAATTAGATCAGAGAGCATGTTTCTGGCTCAGCACAGTTGCCTTCACGATCGATTAAACCAACGCACGCGTCGGTGCATTCAACGGTCGATCGGATGAGGCTTCGGTGCAATAACGTCAGCACAGAGAGATGTTGGGGTTTCAACGGCTACGAAACAGGCACAGTGTGACCGGATGAACGAACGCCTACAACCGGATCATCCGATGCTTACGTACTTTTCTGGGTAAAAGTATGTAATGGCTAGTGGAGCATCTCTAGCCTATATAAGGTCTCACCCCGGACCATTTGGGGTTGCTGGAGCTTAGAAGAAACCGAGAAATTAAACATTAAAGAACACCTCCAAGCCACCCAAGAGCATATTTATCACATTCTTAGGTTAGCACAAGCTTTGTGAGACTTAGTGTTAGGATTAGCTTTTATAAGAGTGAGAGAAGAGAGGTGTGAACCTTGTGCGCTGGTTCTAGAAGTGAACCACAAGTGTATCTCAGTGTACCGGCCACTTTGGAGCTTTAGTGGCTCGCCGACAAGTCTACGACCATCCGGCTTGTTGTGGAGCGGCGTCGATGACTTTGTAGAGAAGCTCCTTAGTGAAAAACGGGATCAAGATGACCGTGGTGACTTGACATATTCTTGGTGGCAAGTCAAGAAAAGTTCCGAAAGAGACTTGCATTGGTTGCCGGGAAGCAATACTCTTTGTGAGTGCTTTAACAACGTGGAGTACGATTGACTTTGTGCCTAACCGAACCACGGGATAGATCTTCATGTGGAGAGTTTGCTTTCCTTTATCCTTTATCTTTAAGCTTTCGCATTTTACATAACACTTTTAAGTGATTTTACATTCTTAATATAATATCTTGCTAGGATTGGTTTTAGATTGCAAAACTCTTCTGGGATGAGGATTTCACAATAAAAAACCATAGTTGCATTTATAGATAATTTATTCTAGTTTAAATTTTTTGCAAACTAGTTAAGCTATAGATTTAAGATTTTAAATTAATCTAATTCACCCTCTCCCACTATTAGTTTACGAGCAACAACTCCTTTAACGCAATTCTAATGGCAATCGATCGAAAAATACCCTGAAATTCTGTGTGGCCGCGGCTGGACAGGACGCGTGTGCGACACTGCTGGTACCGTCGGCCACGGCGCGCGATGGTGTTGTCCGAGTCTCTAAAAGAAAGTTTCACGTACCCTGTGGAAAAGATATTCGCCAAGGCATGCCATCTCTGCCATGCCAGGGCTCAGGGCTGGCCCAAAGAATAGGTTACAGTAGCTAGCTAGCTATAACAGCAAGCTCAATAAAGTAGATAAGTACTTATCTGATAGACAAGCTAAATCAGCAGTATAATAGCCAAGCTATACAATAACTGCTACTGCATGTCTCCTCCTTCACCCGTGTAAGTTCTTTTTATTTCTTAACAAGCCCTCCTTTCACATTAAATATCATTTGTTTGCCACTCACCTTCCGCCAGGTGCCTTCGTCTGGACTTTTCAATCCGCTACCCAATTGCAAAGCTGCAAAGCACCTCGGCTTGTGTGACCAGCTGATCGCTACAAGCAGCCTTCTCTGTATTTCCCTCTCTCTTCCATGTCATCCTCATATGTCGAGAGCATATATTATGATAGGCTATAAAAAAACTAAATACTAAGATGGAGAAGGGAGAAGAGGAGAGAAGAGAGGTGTGCTGTAAATTTGCAGCCAACTTCAACACAAGAATTAAAAAACTTTATATAAAAGATAATCATATAAATAGACCATACATTTAATAATAATTACGAGTGAGCTAAGAAATAGCCTGCAAAGATTGTTACAGGCAACAACAGCCTGAATCCTCTGAGCTGTTCGGTGATACGCCTATCATTGCGCTTGCTCAAGTACTCCTAGGCGCAGCAGCGCCGGGAGCATTATCCTCGCCGGCGCCCCCAGCCGGCCGGCCTGCCGCGGCTGACCTCCACCAGAGGCCACCACCAAGTTCCCTCGCCTCCTCCTCGTGCTCCAGTCGCCTAGAGGCTAGACCTGAGCAGAAGCACGCTCTCCCACGCACGGCAACTCGCCCACAGGGCGGTAGACTGCAGCTACCGGCCGAGCTACCGGGGGCAGCAAAGCTAGGAGAAAACCACGGGAGCAAGCAAAAGAAAACCACGGGAGCAAGCAAAAGATTTCACCGATCCAGCGGCCGTGACATGACATGACCGCGCGCCACCATGCTGCGAGCACGGCCGGCCGGGCCGGCCGGGTCAAATGCCCGTGCCACGGCGCGGCGCCACGACGGGACTCGCCTCCGCTCCGCCCGCCTCGCCGCGCAGCACCGTCTTTCTATCCATTCAATGAACCTGCTTCCCAACACGTCTCTGGCCGTCTCCATCGATGGATGAAGTGAAGCCCCCGGTCTCCGACCAGGCGACCGCTGCGCGTACCTACCGTACCTGCCCTCATCAAGTCTCCCCTCGGTGTAACAGGTCGTTACGTCGTCGTCGAATCCGGTAGGGTTTAGCTACGGCTTTCCGGCGCAGGTACAGCTGCGCGACCCGCCAAGGCTCAGGAGTAGTAGTATGTGTTTTGAACTACAGATCGAGTCATGTACAACCATGTACAACTCCTTTTTATCTATTTATTAGCAACTCTGCAACTCTAGTACAATATAAGTGTTCACCAAAAATATATATATCCCAACGCTTTTGAACGTTGCTTTGGAGTATCTTCGGCGGGAGGAGAGTTATTTTCCTCTATTTTTCTTAGCTACTAAAATTCCGCATCGTATTTCTTTACAGATCCGTGGTTTACAAACACTTACCCGATGTAGAAACTACACCAGCTTTTGCGATTTCTAAAATGCTATCGACAAAATTATCGTTGTATATATTTTCTCTTATGAAACCTGTGATGTGATCCTACGCCACGTCTCAATGTCCTCTCAACTTTGAGCCAGATGAGCCCCTTAAGCTTAGAGAGTTAGAGGTGAACCAAGAGGATAGGCTCTGTTAGACAACAGGGTCAACCATTTATACATGGATATTGTCGGGCCTTGTTTCGTGCACCTTTTCTCAGCTCTGTCTTCAGCTCCTCGCTACAATACCCAACACTATTCTGTACTCTGCAGCGTGAAGCCGGAACGTAACCTGATATTCGAAATGAATTGGAAAAGATGTGAAGCTAACATTTTTTTGCTTCACCGGCTTCATGACACAACGATGATCTACAGTACATGTGCAGTGATGAAGCCGGAGCCGGCAGAAGCCGGGCCGAACAGAGCCTTGATATCAACCGACCCGATATCAAGCTTTAGCTTTGCCTTTGCTTAAGCTCAACTTTGACCCTATCTCCGTTAGCTCATTGAGGCAACAACGTCATATAGAAGGACGCGAGCCCTACAGTTAATATATTACAATAAATAATATTAATAGTATTTATTAAATTTTATTGATGTCAACTGACACTGATATCAAGTTTTAGCTTTGCTCTGCTGAAGCTTAGCTTTGAGCCTTTGACATTGTCACCATTAGCTCATTAAGGAGACGAAGACATATAGAAAGCAGACGATTATATCAATTAGTTGCACCCGGGAATATGAGCTAACTTTATAAAGCACATGCAAGAGCTTGTTGCTAGAGAGAAGAGAGAAATAAGTGTAGTTTTGACTTAACAAGGATAAATTTTTATATTTAATAATTGTAGTCAAAGTATATCTAATCTCTATATTTAATGGCATACCTAATGGGAACACCACTGATCCAGTCACAAGGCATTTTATATCGCACAATTATTGCTTGAGTAGTGTAAATTAGGAAGAGTAAATAGCTGACTATTTTTGTTTAACTCAAATACAGGTGCCTTAAACCGGCTCAATAAAGTGGTAAATGCGCAAGGCAAGAAGGAAGAAACCGCGTGGAGAGAGCGGGAGAGAGGAGAAACCACGACTCTCGCCGCCTCCGCTCCGCCCGTGCTCCACTTTTTCCCCCCTCCTCTCACTGCGCTCCCACCCCTCCGCCGCTCTCGCGACGTAGGGACTCCTCGCGCGCGCCGGCCACCGCCGAGGCTTCCCTTCCATACCGCATTGCCGCCGGTAACGCCCTCCCCCCTGCGATCGTTCTGTTCGTTCGTCGTCTTGGACCGCTGCGTTGTCCTCGCTCCCTTCCCCCGCCGGCCGCCGGTGCAACCGCAGGTGGTTCTTGGGTGTGCTAGGGTTTAACTTCCAAGTGCCGATAACCTCAAAGGGGGGATCTTGTGGCTTTGCATCCTATTCTTCCCTCGCTCCAGTTTTTTGAATCTTTTTTGTTTGCATCTTCTTTAAAAATCTCGAGAACACTAGCACTTCCGTAGGGAAGATCGAGAGTTCTTTGCGTTGATTATGCATCTCCATGTCGAAATCGAGTTCTTCTTTTTTGCCGGCTTCCTTTCCCTTTCTTGTAAAATCGCCGCCCTTGCATTTTATTTTACTTTTTCTCTGTTGATGTGTAGTTTATTTGCATCATCGGTATACTTCGAGTTTCGCTCCTCATGTACGAGTCCTTTGTGGGGGTTTGATTTGGTGTCACGTGAATCGCATCCCCTATTTTAATTGTTGTGTGATGTTCTATGGATCTCAGGTTAACTTGTGACGCTGACGACTTGAGGCCAAGGCGAATTGCAAACAGAAATTGGCTGCGGGGACAAGGTATCGCTCTTCTCTCCATGGCCCCATGCATGAAGCACGAATCGTGTATTGACTGTTCCTAGTTCTGCTCCGCTTCGGCATCGATTCACTCCACTGGCATCTACGTCGCTCTCTACCTACCAGTCTCAGTACCTCTATCATAAGTTGGGCATTTTTCCTGTTTGGGACCAATCATAAATTTCATGCTTGTTTTATAAAGATTGAAGGATTGGGCGTTTTGCGAGCTGCGGTGCTGTTCGGTTGCCAAGAGTGCACTTTTCTGTTGCTCAACTAACCAGTTTGGGCCCCCCCTTCGTTTCTACCTGGGGGAGAACAAAGGCATGGGCCAGGCCTGACTGATGCTACATGCTAGGCTTCCTTTTGTTGTCCAATGTGTAAGGAAAGTTTAGAGTTGGAGAATTCAGTAGCACAGAGGCTTGATTTTGTAGTGTCACACATTTTTCTATAGTTATATATTTCGAAGGACATGCTTTTGGCTTTTTTGTGCTATTATTATCAGCAAACACACGGATAGATTTTCTAACTTCAAATGTGAAAGTAATGTGCTTTTCACCACGAGATCAACATTTATAAGATAATAATCAATTGAAACACGTGGAATTAAATATTACAGAATAGTTAATCCAAAATCATGCTGTGCTTTTATGCAACAGGCAATGCAGTACCAGCCTAGGTGTTAATTTATCATCCAGAAATGATGGTAGTATTCGATTGCAACCTTTTACAAATCTGGGATTGGATTGGCAACTGAGAATTGTATACACAAACATGGAGAGACTGCCTCATGGGTGAAAATTAATTGTTAAAACTTAAATGTGTTACATGCAGGCTAGTTAGAAGAGTGAAGATGGTTAATGATAAATTTCTAATATTGGAAAAGGTTGTTTTCTATTAGTCTGGTTATATTTGTCATCTTCTGTAGAATGGAAGAAGAGTTATAGATGTAGCGGAACTGTTTGCTGTTTTTATTGGCATGCAGATTACTTTGTATATGATATGTACTGTGGTATCTGCGGCCAATTATTCCTGGGTCCTCTCATATATCTCTTTGGTAAAGGTAACAATTAAGAAAAATAATCTCTAAGCAATGTTACGGAAGTCCTTTGATTCAATAATTTTTCACATTCAAAGTTTCAAACTCATCATGCGCTACAGAAGTTCTTTTTGTTGAAAAAAAAATCTTTCAATATGGTTTGTCTGTGATTCTTTTTGTTAATCAAAATAACGAAGGTTGAATGTTGACCTAAAATTTTTGGCATATATTTATAATGACTTTGATGACACTGTTTACAGTTTACAATCTTTTTATAATGATTTAATTTCATGGCCAAAGGGGTAAGCATGTTAGCTGGTGCAGGCTTGCAGTAAATATGGACTTAATATCTACCATCATAAGGTTCATATGCCTTTAATTACTAAAGGAGTAAGCATGATTGCAGGATTTATGAATATGTTGTTTTTGTCGATGCATAATGAGTACTCAGTAACAAAAGAGATTTTGTGTAATTTTGTATTTATTTGTTTCTTACATAAAATTCAAGCTGTTCCAAGATATAAGGTATAATTTCTGTTTTTGCCATTTTGCTTCAAAATGTAAGGTTTCCATGCCATTCGAAATACCTTTTGTCATTTCCTATCATTGATCTCTATGTTGTTCAACATTTTGAGTAAACACCAACACAACTATTCTCCCCCTTCTTGCTAAGACATTAGCATCACAAACACTTCAGTTATTTTCCTCTACCATTTTCTTGGTTCCACATGCTCCTTAACCTCTACGGCCAATGATAGTATGCCTTATATAAGATATGTAGGAACTCTCTAGCAGATAGATGCCATATTATACAGTTCTGTTTATTATGGAGACTCGACCATTCAAGTCTGCTGATTACTGTTCTCCTATGCTGAAAGTATAGGGGTGGATCGACCAAGTGCTGGTATTTGAAGGATGTTTTAGGGAGTACGAACTAAAAGGAAATCCTTGGTATAACTTGGTAATTTATCTGCTAAATTGCTTATTGAGGAACATGTTGCAAGAATTATCCAATGATTCTCTATAGTTGCTAGGAAGCAAGGGAGAAGGTAACAGAATCTTAACTGATGCAATACCTGATGATGACATTCATATTCGATTGGTAGGTGCCTCCTTGTGTGCAGAGTCTTGAGTCTTGACATTCCTATTTCTTATTGTAAACTAAAGTTTTATAGTTTCATGGAAGTTCTGACAAGTTAGATTTACCTCCATATGTTTTTTAGCCTGTGAAAGCTTCACCCAAGGAGTAAAGGATTCAAGCCAGCTTCCCTGTCTTATCTGTGATATTGGAGCTGGCATTGTCACTGTCCTCTTCATTCAAGTGCTGCCAGATAACAGATGGGTTCAAAAAGCTTATTATGACAAGCATCAGGAGGTTATTCATGCGCTGAGAAGTACGATTGGCAAAACTTATCCCTTCATCAAAGTGAGCAAGCAGAAAGGGAGCAACTTGATCATGATGCAACCCTGCACTGCCCTCTGGATATGCCTAGCAGGTTATTCTCTTCACAGTACATGAAATTGAGTTTCAAATTCCATGCTATATAATCATGATTTTTAATTTTATAGGTTCAGATTTATCTTATCTTGATGGAATTTTGTGATGTACGAAACACGGTAGAAGATTCTGTGACTGCTAATGAAATTTCACATCCGCCTAGAGGTTCTTATGATTTGCATAGTACTCGAGGAGAAATTGTGAACTCTAGATATTGTAACTGTGATACATGTGGTGTAAAGAGGTGTGCATCCACTGTCAAGCTTGTGATGCTCAATATTACTTGCACCAAATATTTCAGTTTTATGGAACTAAGATGTTTTGGCATGCAGGTTGGGGGAATATACTGTATCACATGGTCATGGACGTTCTGAGATTCATGGCCCAGGAAATGGAGTAAGTGGACAATGCCACCTATCTTCTTGTTCTTATGGTGGATTCCATGGTAAAGATCATGCTTGTGTCAGCAATACATCGAAACAGGCTAGGCGCAGCATTGCACCTGCACTTGATCCCATCAGATCTTACCGGTAATCTCTCGTTCTGACATTAAATATTTGTTGTTATGCATTTATGACAACTTTTCGTACTATTTCTTTCTGGCTAGTTAAATGGTTTGTTTCTAATCTAGGACCAACAGAAGCCCTTCCTTTGGTCATGGTCATCATGGTGCAAAAGGAGCTCACAGACAAATATGTCAAGCAAGAAGTTGTAGGAAGAATTTTTCTGCTAACCAGGGGAGTAGCAGTCAGAACAGACACTATCGTGATGATAGATATCTTCCAAGTAAACATGACTTCCTGGATGGTCATTTTTCTGAGATAGATGCAGAAATGCATCGCTCTTATATGCGCAGATTTCACTCTCCTAGTAAGCATAAGGGACACTCTTGGAAGGATGCTACATTAAATATTCCTGTTCACACCTCACATGGTCGATCCTGTCAAAGAGATGAAGAAGAAAGAGCTCACCCGAAGAGACAAGTTAATGAATTTCGTTCCATCCACCATGAGCAACTTGAGCTCTCTCCCAATGAAAACTTTCATGAATGCTTGGATAGCCATCGAAAATGCTTATAATGGCAAGATGGTAAAAAGGAAATTTATAAAACAGGGTTTCCATGAAAGCACTAAATATGAGAGAAACAGTAGCCAGAAAAGAAAGAAAGCCAGGAAGAATGTGGCTTACGAGGACAAATCTAAAAGACTTCACTGGCCCAGTGAAAAGAAACAACAGGTTGAGACTGACAAGAGGAGAAATGGTAGTCTGGAGGGAAACACTGAAATGACCAAGTTTGTGGGTCGAGACGGAGGAAAAGGGAATTGCGATCTAAGGAAGGATGCTACAGCTCCTGCTGCGATTGGCTCAACAAAGTGTGATGAGAACGCAAACATGTTAAGTCCCAAGTGCAGCAAAACTGTCGCTTCACCGAACACACCGAAACTGAGTGAAGGAAGTAGTGACATGGATCTAGAATCTGACAAGCAGTCTGATGTTGATGGTTGCACTGAAAGAGGTATGCTACAGCATCTTCCAGTCACCCATGCAGAGAGGAATGTGGAACTGAAAGAATCAGATAATCTTTCTCAGTCTGAGGCGCTTCGCCAAGATTGTTTGATCCTATGGAGAGCAAGACAATTAAGAAAGGCTAATGCTGCTAAGGCTGACAAAATTGTAAAAGCAGATCAACAGCAAACTGGACAAAGAAGAAAGGTGTCAACTGGCAGAAGAGTGAGCAATGGAAGACCTGCTGCTTTTGCTACCTCAGAAAGTGATAATGAAGATGACAGGGCATTGGGGCGTTCTGATCAATTTAGTAGTGCAACATTATCTGATGGACTACAAAAGTGTGGTGATGGAAGAGCTAACAAAAAATTAGAGAGGCCCCTCAAATTCCCTAGTAACAGTAAATGCAACAAAATCCCTCAAAACGCAACTGCTGAGAAAGGACTGGAGTGTAGTCTCAAGCTTCCACCAGAAGCAAATCCTCTTGAACTTGCACAGCAGAAAGAAAAGGAAAAAATTCTTAACAGGAGGCAATTATTGACTGATCATCCAGATGCCATGGTGCATGGTGGTTTGAGTGGTTGTTCTGACACTAGTATGATGGATGAAGCTGCTGATTCTCATTGTGACAATCGTGCACATCAGAAAATTTCACATCAGGAGACAAATAATGCTGACAGAAGGAAAGAGAAACTAGGTGTAAAATGTGAAAAGAAAGCAGAAGGCCGTGGTGCCAAATGGGCTGAACAGTCTACTAGTTTGTATACTGAGCCAACATTGCTGGACCAAGAGACTATTGCTCGCCGCTCAATGCATGGAAATTTGAAGGTAAATGCACTAGAGACTCCAAATCATGAGAGTGGAAGTACTCCATTTCATGATCATATACTGGATGGAGGAACTGAAAACATGTGCCAAAAGAAGCAAGTCAATAGGTCCAGTGGAAGTTACTGTAGAGATTTCAAAAATTGGTTAGATGGAAATGATAACCAACAGGAAGCCATGGATCATAATCTTTTAAGAAAGAAGCAAGTATGTTCAGTGCTGGCAGGCCCTGAAAATGAGTTGAACGAGAATGATACAAAGGACTGTGAACCTCAAGCTCTTGGTGTTGAGAATACATCAAATCAACAGATAACCACAAAGGATTGTACTTCTAACACAACACATTCTGGTGCTGCTAAACAAGGTGATTGGATCCCACGTTCTTCTATACCAGACTTAAATTGCTCGCCTGGTATGCTCAGCGATGAAGATTTTGTGGCACCTGAGGAACCGGTTCGCCAGGTAACTTCAGGCGGTTTCGAACCTCAGAACGTTACCAAGAGTCTTTCAGCTTCGTTGACTGGACCAATTGTAGAGGAACAACAGTATGAGCAAGCAAAGGAACAGCAGTGTAGGCAAGCTGAGGCAACTCAAATCATCAGTGATGGATGTCTGCAAAAAGGAGGGCACCTCCGAAGTGGCAGCTCCGTTGGAGATCTCCGAATCTAACACCGGGCCTCCACGGTGTAGCGCAGTCACGGATGCATTCAAGTCCGCCCTGTACGAGTTTGTCAGAAATTTCTTGAAGCCTCTGGGAAAACGGGCTTGTTTCCCATGAAGTCCGCAAAATGATAGTGAAGAAGGCTGTGGAAAAGGTTGCTGGCGCCTGGGCCTCGAATGCTCCCTCGACAGAACCGGCCATCTCAAGGATCCTGTCTGACGAAGCTAAAAACATAGAGAGGCTTGTTCAGGTGGACTATCATCAACCCTCGCCCTGTTCACCATTTATGCAAACCACGCGTTCTACCGCAGCGACCTGGTTAAGATAACATATGTTGCCCGTCTTTTGCAGGGGTACCTGACTATGTACGTGGGAAGAGAAGTTCTTAAAAGGGTTGTCCCTGGAGGTGTCTGAGCGGTCCAGCGAAACGCAATGCATGTATTTTCCTGGCCCCATCTGCTGATACCATTCTCCGTATTCTCAGGTAGTCCAGTCGTTACATGCCGGTGATGAATTGTATTGCTTCTACTGGTAGCTCCATGCAATTAGGTGGTTGCGAAGCTTGCGAGGTAGCTGGGAAGCGACCATGGTCCATGGAAGGGAAAGACAATTCAGTTATGAAAACTCCAAACATGTTACCTTCTCTGCTCGTGATGAGCCATCTTGGAACTCTGTCTACTATCACAACTGTATAACTTGAGCGGATGTTTATGAGTGTACACTATTATATGGTGACTCGGCTTTCGGCTGGTGATGCATCCCCATTTCCTCTGCAATCATGAAAGGTTAACTGGTGTGGTGTGGCCGCGACATGTGATGGTGCGCGTTTCACCTAATTTCCATGGGCGTGATGCTTTTTTTGAGCAGTGTTGCTTTGCTACGCATGTTTCGTGGTCGTGGAGACTGTCTGGCAACTTCTAGATGGCACTGTCTTTTTTCCCCTAATTACTTTTTCCAATATCTTCCGTAATTGTTCTGCCTGGTCGTCTGTTCTCATTTGAGTGCGAGATTTCTACTAAATTCTACTATAATTGTGTTTCGAAAAATAATCTGGTGACTCGGTTGCAACAATATTCCGGTAAACCGATCGATATTTATTTAACCAAGATCTAGGCTTTTCTTCCTCGCAAAAAAAAATCTAGGCTTTTCTGAAAGATGGATCTCACATGATGCAACGAGACCTGTTGACCCGGCGAAGGCCAGAGACGGTTACAGGCTCTCCCCACCGTGTGCTCTCGCTCTACCAGAAATGGCCTGGACCTCCAACTGAACCAGGTAGCCCGCCGTACAAGCATGCCGCGCCGCGCCCCAGAGGCAGAAGAGCAGAGCACGATGGGGACCCGAGCTGCCAGAGCCCGCACGAGCCCTCCCCTTGCCGCCCCCATGGCCGCGCCGGCCCCTCCTCCTGCTGCTCCTGCTCGCCGTATCCTCCTCCTGCGCCGCCGCGGCCGCGGCCGGCGCTCGCGTGGTGGGGGAGGACTACGTCCGGCCGCCGCCGGCGCGGTCCCACCGCAAGGCGCTCCTGAGCATCTTCCCCTGGAGCAAGAAGAAGGCCTCCGCATCCGACCCGCAGCAGGTGAGGTTACTCCCTCCGCGCGGCTTCGTTCGCCGCTGGTTCCGTCGCCTGGGGTCCGGTTGCTGTCGAATTGATGGGTTGCGATCGATTCAGGGTGGGCGTGTTTGCGGGTATGGGATCGGTCCAAGAAAGGGCCCTTCCTTTCTTGATTAGGCAGCAACCGAGAGCCACCAGGGGTTGCTTGTTCGGTTCTTGAATCTGGATAACTTCGTTTGGATCGGAGTAGTCGATTTGGTGCTGTTCGTGGCCATCTATCGACATTTTCCCATGATTAGCTCCAATTAAGTCAAATTCAAAAAAAGGGTCCAACTGATTTGCCGTATGTTGGAGTTGTTCCTATCTGGGTTTCCGTATTCAGAAATAGCTCTAAAGCTCCCCGTTCATCTGGTCCCCTGAATATTCACTCACCCCAGTCTGAGGTCTCTTTGGTGAGTGAGGTCATCACACCCGTACAGATGTAGCACTGTGCGTTTCTTGATTATATCATTACTTGGCTGTTCTAGTATATGGCCAAGAACTGATTAGCCGGACAGGACAGCATCCATATTAGGCCAAAAAATTTGAGCTCCGCTGGGTTGGGCCCAGAATTGTGGGAATGCCAAAGAAACCACAATGAAGGCCATTTTAGCGTTCCAGTTTCCGGTATGATAATAATGCACTTCTTTTGGATGGCCATACTCCCTGATAAGGCCTCTCTGCTAGTTTTGATGTCTTTGTGCTCAAATATTATTTTCACTCCATGCAGCATGATGTCTTTATGTAGAATATAATACCCAGAGCAGATCTCTCAGCATTATTCTTTAGTTTGAAAAATAACTTAGATATATATATCTTAATATAAGATTTGTAACTTGGCATTTCATTAGACCTCTCCTAAATTCAGTGTGCATTTCATCAATATTTCCCTACTTATAGGAGTATTCAGTTTTTAGTTGCACATATGATACGAGTAGACTTGTCACATAAATATGGTCATTTGTTAACCTGTGATACAAGTGTAATTTGGCCTTATATTATTAAGTTGAGGGAGTATAAATTTCATGAGGTTTGTTGATAACAAATTTACTTATTTGGCACATAAAAACAATTAGGTGACAAGTCTCATGTTATAGATTTGGATTATTATTATTCATGGGTAATCTGTTAATGTGCCATACTGATGGCTTAGGCTTTCTTTTTTGGATTTTTTCCCATTTTCTTGATGGATACCCTATCTTCGTTGTCGTTTCTTAGAAGCTTACCAGAATATTCTCCACGTTAAGCAAGAGTATCATAATTTGAGATTTAAGGAAGTATGTAACTGCATTAATGTATCTGCTCCCTAAAGCTGAAATTCATTGGAGAAGGTCCTGCATTTCATGAGCATTTAGTCCGTAATCCTGTTTGTGCTCTTCCTTCTATTCTCAATACTATATGCTCGTAAAAACGGTCATGAACAGCTCAAATGTATGTAATCACATGTTCTACAGGTGCACATATCGCTAGCGGGAGAAAAGCACATGAGAATAACATGATTACCAATGATAACTCTGCCCCCTCTGTGGTTGACTATGGAACCAAAGAAGGAACATACACAATGACATCTCAAGGAGAAAGTACATCCTACAGCTACTTATTGTATAGCTCAGGAAAAATTCATCATGTAGTTATTGGACCTCTTGAAGACAACACTATTTATTACTACCGATGTGGAGGGCAAGGTCCGGAATTCCAATTTAAGACCCCTCCATCCCAATTTCCGTTGTCATTGGCTGTTGTTGGTGATCTTGGGCAGACTAGTTGGACAAAATCAACTCTGGATCACATTAAGCAGTGTGAGCATGATATGCTTTTACTCCCTGGCGATCTCTCTTACGCTGATTTTACGCAACATTTGTGGGATTCCTTTGGTACATTGGTTGAGCCACTTGCTAGCACACGGCCTTGGATGGTGACAGAAGGAAACCATGAGAAGGAGCACATTCCGTTTCTTGAATCAGGGTTTCAGTCATATAATGCACGATGGAAAATGCCTTATGAAGAGAGTGGATCTACATCAAATTTGTACTACTCTTTCGAGGTTGCAGGGGCACACATTATTATGCTAGGTTCCTACACAGATTATGATGAGAGCTCAGATCAGTATGCTTGGCTCAAGGTATTTGACTTCATTATGAAAATCCCTTCTCCATTTAAAGGAATGAAGTTTTCGCTAACATTACGTTTACTAGGAGTAAGAATATACTAACGATTCCAAGCCATACATAGTGTACCAGTCATCTTTAATTTTAATTACTCTCTCCATCCCAAAATATAGCTACTTTTAGTTATCCTAAGTCAAATATCTTGGATTTGACAGAATTTATATGAAAATATATCAAGATCTGTAGTACCAAATTAGTACCATGCAATCACTCATGACATATATTTTCATGCTGTACTTATTTGGTTCCATGGATGGATATTTTTTTCTTTAAACTTGGTCAAACCTGAGATAGTTTAACTTAGGACAACCCTAAAAGTAACTATATTTTGAGACAGAGGGAGTATTAGTTAGTGGTTATTTTATGGTCTGCAGATATTTTGTTTGTGTATTGAAGAGGATGTCTTGAACTTCAAAATCCCCACTCAGTCATTCTTGGTGGCAATACATAAGATTTTTTATGCATTGACTTATCTGCTTTTCAGGCTGATCTTGCCAAGGTCGATAGGATGAAAACGCCATGGCTCATCGTATTGTTGCATGCCCCATGGTATAATAGCAATTGGGCTCATCAGGGTGAAGGTGACAGTATGATGGCCGCCATGGACCCTTTGCTATATGCTGCTCATGTGGATATGGTAATAGCGGGTCATGTGCATGCTTATGAACGCGCGGTATGACTCCCCCATTAATCCCTGAACCGCAGTCTGCATGATTGTTCAAATTTGAGCCACTGTGACCATTTAGTTGATCTGAATGGAAAATCCATATGATGTTATATCACTCTTTGTGCAGGAGCGAGTCTACAATGGCAGACTTGATCCTTGTGGTGCCGTTCACATAACTATCGGGGATGGCGGAAACCGTGAAGGCTTGGCCCACAGGTACCACCTGACTATCACTGTAGATACGCCTCTGAATTTTAGCCATTTCAGCATCATTAGAAATATGGTTAATTGCTTCTTGGCGTGTTCAGGTATCGTAATCCGAAGCCAGCTTGGTCAGTCTTCAGGGAAGCGAGCTTTGGTCATGGCGAGCTAAAGATCATGAACTCCACCCATGCCCACTGGACCTGGCACAGGAACGACGACGAAGAACCAGTGAGAACGGATGGCGTGTGGATAAACTCGCTGGCTGGTACAGGGTGCATCCAGGAAGGCAGCCGTGAGTTGAGGAAGATTCTAATGTCTCCTTGAGAACAACTGCTGCACCTCGTGATCCGCTATAGCTCTCAGTCTAAAAGATCATGCCGTGTATTGTATATATCTGCACGACTTGGTAAACTAACACCGAAAAGGAAACCTAAAGCGTTGTGCTGCATATTGTAGACTGTTGATCAAGGGCGATTGTCGCGGAGTACTTTTGTTGTGTAATATGATGTTTGTAGCAAGAAATATTTCTGTATACTGTGATGTTGTAATGGACTGAAATTGATATTTCAGTAAGGGCGTGCGACATACTTAACAGAGTGGTATAAAAAAACTCCCTGTATGCAATGCAAGTGAGAAGTTATACTCTAACTCGGTTGAGAAAACCCAATGGAGGCTGGTTTCAACTCGTAGGGCCGCACTGTAATATGGGCCAACCATAACCGACTGGGTTGAGGGCTGCTGTAACTATTCCTGGTAGGTGGGTCCAAAGTTCAAACCAACCTTAAGTACCTCAGGTTAGCGTTTTCACTTTAGGACAAATATAAATGTAGCTATATTTTTGGATAGAGGGAATAAGTATTTAGGAGGTAAGATTTGTTTGGTGTAAAAAAAATACACGTTCCTTGCTTCATTCAGGACTTCAAAACTCTTAGCCTAAGACCCATTCTCTTTTCTTCAATCTCTCTCAATAATCCCATTACAGCAATGATACTTAGTAAAATCAAGATTCAAAATATAAACTAAATACAACAGTGTTCAGATCATACATCACAGTTGTTTTGATGGATTTTGGGGAATGGGATAGGCAAACCTTGTATTCAATCATGCATCTAGCAGAACCTAGAGACAAACGCTGTTCTGAAATTCAGAAGACTAATTTGCTACAGCTTGGATGATCTGACTTGGGCGATGAGCTCTCTTCTCAAAATTTTTCCTGAAGCAGATTTTGGTACACTTTCCACAAACGTAACTTTCCTCAGTCTCTTGTAGTACGTGACCTGAAATGTTGTTCACGAAAAGGTCATTACGATGTTAGAAGGCTCATATTTCAGTTGACGTGGGAATACAGAACATTTCGTTAATGGAGGAGGGTGCAGAACATCGTCCATTTCAAAAATAACTAAACTAGTTGCTGGTCAGGATTAAGCCTAGGCTTCTAGCCAACCTCACCTGCTGTTCAATAAATTTCTGGACATCAACTTCAGACAATGAATTGTTAGGCGATCGTACGACATAGGCAATGGGAACTTCCCCTGCTTCAGGATCAGGATACCTTGGAAAAAGTAGATAGACTTCCAAAATAAGAGACAAGAAAACAATTGAAATTTTTTCTATATATAAAAGAAGCTCTAAACACTAGTAGAATCTAAATTGTTCAGCTTACGGGATGACAACGGCATCGAGAATTTCTGCATGAGACAGAAGCAATCCTTCAAGTTCAGCAGGAGGAATCTGCCAGTAAATCAAGAAATATATAGAACTTCCTTAAATAATAATAAAATACGATGCAAAAGATAATAAAAAGTTTGACTGTATGAGGTACTTTGACCAAATGTACCTCATACAGTTAAAATTCTTACAATTAACAGTAAGAGCATCTCAAGTCATTTGTGGATTATGGTGACCCTTCTGTAATCTTATTCAACTTGTCTCCACCTTACCGCGCATGAGGTTGCTCAATGCTCATTTTGGTAAAGCTTCTCTTTCATTCATGGTTCTACTGAAAGGTTGCGCTTACATTCTCTTTCACTTGAAATTTCCATTTCATTACAAATATACCTAAATTGCTGCCCTCTTTTATTTCCAGAAGGATGCCATATACATATATATTAATGTGCAATCAAACTCTTGATACTTGACCACTAGAATAAAGAAATATTGTTTAGATCTTCTGTTAATATCGAGCTATCTACGGACTACGGCTGTAGATTTTGAGTGAATGTATCACTTTGTATGATATTTCAACAATGCAATACAAGTTACAACAAACACTAGAACAGACATAAACAGAAATGGGCCCTAATTTGGTACAAGGGAAAAGTCTAATTTTCCCTCAACATTATTATATTAAAAGGCTTAATAAAATTTAAAATATTTTTTAAAGAAACTTAAATTCTTTACCTGGAAACCTTTGTACTTAATCAGCTCTTTAAGTCTATCGACAACATAAAGCTGGCCTCTTTCATCAAAGTATCCAAGGTCACCAGTATGCCCTTGCTTGATTGTGAGCTCAGTAGCTTGCACATTGTTGAAATATCCTATACATTGGCCCAAATAAGTAAGGAGAAAAATTTGACCAGTTTTTTTGGCCCATAGTCTGTGAACAACAATATAGCATTATGACAGGGAATTTGTAGGTGATATAAATGCTAGCTGTCGTTTCCTTTTTAATCATTATGCCAATCACTAGCCATTGATAAATCGTTCTTTATCAATGAACAGCTGCAATGCCAGAAAAAAAAACTCATATTGCTGCAGTTCCGTTGTAATACCATTTGAGTGAGCTTGGTAGTGTGTAGTTGATCAAGAAATTGGTGTGATTAGTGAATAAAGCTCCCCTCCAGATCATAATATAAAATGCATATAGAAGAATTAAAGGCAACACACCCACCACACTCTGAATTTACCTTGCATTATGCTTGGTCCGCGAACACAGATTTCTCCTAGCTGATTCGGAGGCAGATGCTTCGTTGTCTTCACATCGACAATCTTTGCTTCAACTCCAGTGACAAGAGCTCCAGTTGAACCAAACTGACGGGCACGTCCCTTTTGTGGGTACTCGGATGATATCATCCCACAAGTTTCAGTCATGCCATAACCCTGCAAGAGGTAGCATAAGAGTGAGTAGTGCTAATTTAAACCTACGATAAATATGTTGCTGTTTTGTGGCTAGTCTAAAGTTATGGTGAAACTTACTTTTGTGGCTACTAAATTATCGAATTTGCATGGAAGTCTTTGCTGTGAGCATAAGATCTTTACATGAGAGACTTGTCATCGGGAGTATATCTTTATGAGTAAAATGCATTGACGGTCCTTAAACTTGTCGCGAGGTGTCATCTAGGTCCCCGAACTCTCAAAATGCATTTTGAGATCCTCAAACTTGTCTTGATATGTAATCGAGACACCCAAACTCTAAATATGCGTATTGACATCCGTGAACTTATCACAGATGTCATCTGAGTCCCTAAACTCTTAAAATATATATGTTTACTTTCTAAATTTGTAATGATGAACGTGATGACTTTGCAGATGTGATAATGTATTTTGAGAGTTTAAGGACCTAAATGACGCCCTAGGACAAGTTTAACGACATGAAGATGCATTTGAGTTTAAGGACCTAGGTGATACATCAGGACAAGTTCGAGAGTCTAAAAATGTATTTTGAAAGTTCGGGGACTTAAATGACACCTCAGCACAATTTTGTGGACCGCGCATGTATTTTACTCTATTTTTATTGGAGCTCCAAGATAGACTAGAGGTAACATTTGTCATTGATACCATGAGATAATCCTCATACTGAGTTTGCACCTTGTTACTTATCTCTTTATGTTTTCATATTTATTACTTGCAATATGCATATCTATAATTTCATAGAGTAGTTTTTGGTAACTTTTTTATAAGTGTAAATATTAGATAAATTTTAGTCGCATATCCAGATAGTTTGTTTAGGTTCATCTTAAGCATGTTTAAGTGCAAGTCATAAGCTAATGTTTTAAATTATTTTAATTCACTCCGTTATTCTGTTAAGATATACTCCCTCCATCATTAAATGTAAGGCATTTTGGTTTGTCCTAAATCAAACTGTTCTAAGTTTAACCAAATTTATGAAAAAAGTAATAATATTTTGAGTGTCGAATGATCCATTATGAAATATATTTTTATTTTACTTATTTGATATGTTAGATGTTAATATTTTTTTCTATAAATTTGGTCAAATTTAGATTATTTTTTACATAAAATAAAGCAAAATGCATATTATTTTTAAGGCAGAGGGAGTACTAGTATCGGTTTTTTAGATGGACCTACATGTAACATTAGATGCCACATATAGCGTACACAGTATACAAAAGTGTTCTTGTGATAAAAAAAAAAAGAAGAACAGCTCTGGTGGAACTGCATGCTCACTCACCTGGATAATCTCGGCGTCGGGGAATTTGTCGGCCACGGCCTCCATCACGTCCTTGCTTAGCGGCGCGGCGCCGGAGCTGATGCACCTGAGAGAGCTGAGGTCGTACCTGCCGCTGCCGCCCCTTCCATGCCTGGAGAGCTCGATCATCACCGGCGGCGCGCAGAAGAGGTAGGTGACGCGGTGCCTCTCCACGGCGGCCAGCACGGCGTCCAAGTCAAACCGAGCCATCACGACCACGGCGTTGCCGCGCTGCAGCTGCCCGAGAGTGACAATGGACATGCCGTAGATGTGGAACATGGGCAGGAAGCAGAGAAACACGTTGCGCCCCTCCCCGAGCTCGTCCTGGTCCGACGCCGCCGTCGTCACCGCCGCGATGAAGTTGCCGTGGGTGAGCACGACGCCCTTGCTCACCCCCGTCGTGCCCGACGAGTAGAACAGCGCCGCCGTGTCGCTCTGCCTGGTCGGCGGCCGGAGGTACTCCATCTCCTGTACCCCGGCGACGAGGTCTGAGTAGAGGGTGACGTTGCTGGCGTAGTCCGAAGGCGCGGAGCCGCCATCGCCGTCCAGGAGGATGGCGGGGAGGTGGAGGTCGGCAATCTTGGGCAGGAGTTCGGAGACGGTGACGACGAGCTTGGCGCGGGCGTCGGACACCTGCTTGGCGATCTCCCGCGGGGTGTAGAGCGGGTTGGCCGTGGTGGCGACGGCGCCGAGCGCGGTGACGGCGAGGAAGCATACCGGGTAGAGCACGCAGTTGGGCGCGAGGAGGAGCACGACGTCGCCGCGGCGGATCGCGCGCGGGAGGACAGCGCGGCGGCCGTGGCGAGCACCGCGGAGCGGAGGGCCTCGAAGGTGAGCGCGCGGCCCGTCGCGGCGTCCACGAGCGCCAGCGCGGAGGGGCACGCAGCGGCGCGGCGGAGGACGAGGTCGGGGAGGGAGAGCGTCGCGTCGGAGGCGTCGTGTGCCGCCGGGCGCGGTGAACGGTACACGCCGTCGGAGCCGTAGCCCGCGGCCGGCAACGCCGTGCCCGCCATGGTTGCCTACTCGCCTGCCTCTTTCTTTCGCAGCTGCAGCCGAATGGAGCTCCGATTTGGCTCCCTTGCTCTCCTGATCTTCCCGGTCTGGTGCGAGCATCTCTCTCTCTCTCTCTCTCCGTCTATATATATATATATAATATGCTCCCCGTCTATCTTTTTTTTTAGGGCTTGCTCCCCGTCTATCGAAAAAGGACGAAGTTGCCGTGACATGAGTACATACATACGAGATAAGGTAATTATATTTTAAAATAACGAAGTGACGTCTCCTGATGAGTCATTCGCCGGCACATCTCTTCCTTTTACGGTGGCTAATAATACTGCCATACGCTATACTTCCTCCGTGCTAAAATATAAGATATTGAAAAATTCAAAATTTATATCTAAATATAAAGCCATTCTAGAAGTTTTAGATACGTATTAAAGGAATTTAATTCTCCATGCATCTTAGCTGCATAATTATCTTTTTATTCCTTCGCTCAGTATTTAATTTTAGAAACAACTTTAATTACAGCTGGTAAACTAAGAGCTCTTAGATGATAGATACATGCGTATTTTATTCTCTCTTTTAATCTGTCTTAAAATTGCTAGAATACCTTATATAAGAATATGCAATATAGTAATTAATAACTTAATATTAATTGAGATCACTGTAGTGACACTGTTTATTAAAATCATTTTTCTCCTCCTTCTCTTTCTCACTCACTGACACAGCCGGAGCTGTTGGAGTTTATTTTTTAACTTCCCAGCTCGGCGTTACAGTGACACTATAGTGCCGGAGCCAGAGCCGGCGGGAGCCCGGCCACCCGAGAGTTAAATTTTCATTTTTCGCGTTTTGAGCCTCCTGTCATCCTTGTCCCGTGCTCAGACCCTCTGCCAAATCATCTGCAGGCGTCCTCCTCATCTAGCGCCGCCAGCTTCCGACGCCGCGCGTCCTCCCCGCCCCTGGCCGGCCGTCGCGGGAGCCTCGCGCGCCGCCGCAGGTCCCCGCCGCCGCCCTTGCTGCGCGCGCCGCTGCGCGTCCCCGCCCCTAGCCGGCAGCCGTGGCCCCGCCGCGTGTCATCGCCGCTGGCCGGGGGGACGCACGGGCCACCTGGTGTCTCTGATTTCTTTTTTTTATCTGATTCCTCAAGTCAGATGCTGTTTTATTTTTGCCTGCACACGTGACTAAAACCCGAACTAGTATTTAAAGCCTTTACCTTGGTTTACACATTATTGATGTTGTGGACCAAAGTTTTGAAGTCTGAAGCTTTCAAAAGTTTGGTCAAAGTTTATGGAATAACACAAAAATATGCAATCTCAACGACTGAACCTAGTTGAATCTGTGCGTTGGACCAAGGTTTAACCCAGTTTTCATTTTTAATCACAAATCTAATCACCCAACATTGAACAAATCTTGCAGAATAGTTGGCGGTGATGTGGATAAGAGACTCGAAGTTTGTGAAAAGTCTAGATAAAAATTGAGAGATGTCACAGCAAGTCTGAAACTCTGAAAGTTTATTTGTTGTGTTTTTGACCCGACTTTTAACTGGTTGGTCTCCCGACCCGTTCTTCAAATTAACAAATATGAAATACATAAGTTAGAGCTCTGTCCACCCTTTACAAACCGCAGTTAAACTTTTTTGATGAGACATTATTTGAAATCGAGAGAGAAATCTAATAGAAGTCGCAGGCGGCAACGAAAGCTGAAACGTGAACCAAACTCGTTGCATCGGCTGGAATTTGACTTTCCTGATCTCCAAATTCTTTGCTCGAATCACAAAACTTTATATTAGACGAACTTGATGTAAAATCTTGAGAAAAATTGAGTTGAACTCGTTGATCTTGCCTAGACCTCCTACCAGGCGAGTGCCGCTAGCCTGCCCGGTGGTGCTTCATGCGCGGGTCCGGAAGCCCTAGCTGCCTGGCTGGGAGACAGACGAGGAAGAAATGAAGTGAACGAATAAGGTAGAAATGAAAATCAAGAAAATGAGAAAAAAATATCCATCTATTTTAAATTGTAGATTATTTTGACAAATCTAAATGCATACTTTTGCTATGTATGTAAATATAATGTTTATCTAGATGTATAACAAAAGCTACGTATCTAGATTTGCCAAAACGACCTACAATTTGGAATGGAGGAAATACAAAATAAAAGTAAGTAGGGGTCCTTATGTCCTAAAGTCTTTTCTGATAATACCTTTAAACTATGTGTAATACCCATCTATACTACCTATAATACTAATGAACTTTTTTGTAGTATACAGTTAATCTAATCCGTCTGATGTTTATGTACTAATCTTTTTCAAACATTAGTATACACTAGTATTGTACACCGTAAAAGAGCTAAAAAATAATACCATTAATTTTTAGAATAAATATAGAAAAATACAACCATTCGTATCAAGTTTAGAACTTGAACTCATTGGTTGGTTCCGATCCTAACCAAGCTATGCTCGGTTCACATTGATTAATGTTTTTACTACTATACTCCTATCATTCTTAAATATTTACTTTTAATATATAAAATGATATTGATAGTTCAAGTTCATTTAGCCCTTTCCACCATAGAATATATTTTTTTTCCATTAAACCATGTTCAGAGCCCCGTTTCTATTACATAGCAACGGATGAGACCTTCTACCATAATATGAAAGTCTGTGCGCTCTGATAAATGCTGAGAAAAATGATGCAAGTACAAAGTACGTACATGCATTTGTTTCTAAGGGGTTTGGTTGATACGCATGAATATCACAAAACTTCATGGGCACAAATAAATATGATTCTATAACTTTTGTATTTGCCCTGATTGGCCTGTAGGCATTCTGTAAGAGTTTCATATGACAAACAAAATTCAGAATTTAACTTGGCTAAATGCTGAGTTCAGTATGAAGTTCTTGTGAAATTACAATATTCCAACCGGGCCTTCTATCTCTCTTATTACCAAATACCATCTGAAAAATGCTTCCTACGACTATTAAAAGCATCTATTAATTTTTTTCGAAGGAAAAAAAACTAGTGGGAGAGAAAAAGGATTCGTCAGCAGCAGAGACAATAGAAAGTGGAGATGCATCTCCTCAAACTTGGACCACAACATGATCAACCGTACGTCGACATCATCATTTATACTATGTCGTACTGCTGGGTCAGGACGACGGAGCTGCAACGAGAAATGGCCGTCTCGCACGGGCGGCGGCAGTGGACAGACGGCGTGCGGCGGCGCCGATGAGCATACTGCAGGACGAGGGCGAGCGAGCCAAGGACATTACGTAACCTCTCTCTTTTTCTTTTAATGGAAAACGTGCTCAAGCACAAAACAGTCCTTGACCATGCATGCAACTTCTACCTCGTGCAATATTCATCGCAATCCTCGCCGTCGTACATGACCGCACGCCTCCGTCGCCGTCTCGTATGTCTTCCGCCCGGCGACCGTACCCGCAAGGCCGCAGCCACATCCTCACCATGGATGCTGCTCACATGAGTGCCGTCACCGCCACGCCTACATATGCATGCGCGGCATTGCCACTACTGATCGCCGCGCCGGAGACCTTGTCCTGATCCTCCTACCTCCTCGTCGATCCCATCCACGGGCGTCGCATGTAGGAGTGAAAGGGAGTCCGGCTTGACATGGATGAGAGAGCGAGTTGTGAGTAGAGCTGGCCAGCTGGGATCTGAGCCGTGCCATTTTCGGGCAGGCATCTTTTGGCACGACCCGAAGCACGATACGGCACGAAAAATTTTAGGCCGGCACGACATGAATACGAGGGTTGTGCCGTGCCTAGATCTTAGCACGATGAGCCATATAGCACGGTCCGTATTTTAGGTTCACATGTAGCCCGATGTTGTACTATGGCATATTTTCCCAATTTAGTCTCTTCTCGTTCTTTATAAGTTTACTTATTTTTCTTATATTAGTTTAAATATTTTTTTCTTATCACAGTAGTAATAGCAATGTATATGCATGGTATGTTAGACCGTGACCATCTTTTATTGAAACAACAAGTACGCAAGCCGACTGTAAGTATCTGGAGGGCTGTACTTGGGCTGGCATGGCACGAAGATATGTCCGTAGGCTGTGCTTGGGCTTAGTAAAAGATTTGTCGTGTTAACATGGCTCGGCATGATGTGCCGAATGTGCCTACAAATCAGGACCCAACACGGCCGGCGCAAGTCCCAGCCCTAGTTGTGAGGCGATTGGGGTTAGGAAATGAAATGCTAGCTGGCGCTTGGTTGAATAAACAGGCCAACTCAATATCGGTCCGGTTCGGCCCAAAATAAATATTTTTAAAATGCTCGTACTAAATTGGCCATAAGGAAAGCAAAAAAAATACTCTAGAATGGTATGTTTGGAGGAATCCCTATTAGACATCATAGTTTGAGTGCAGTACATAATTTTGCACTTTACACCTTGTTTTTCACTATAACTGAGGAATTCGAGTTTCTTGCAGAAATGCACTCGGGGAATGGAATTTTAGCTAGAACTTATAAATCAAGTGTTACTTTTTTTTTTGCGAGTAGAAATCAAGTGTTACTTGAACCCCCCCCCTGTATTTCAGTATTTGAGACAGTTTATTGCTAATTTACTTTATGCCTTTAAATATGCATAATTATAGTAAGTTAACTTCTAACCATAACAATCATGTAGAAATGTCTAACCTTCTGTATGATCAACTACACAGGATTATAGGAACGAAGCTTAGTGAAAATAACAAAAATAGGCATGAGGTTGATAGGATGCATTGCTCAATCCCTTTTGAATTCATCAGTATCGCGGGTGTACATTGCCATCCATCCCTGCACGGTTGAGGCTGAACTGGAACTTCCGACCAATTGCGACGAATTGAAGAGCACCGTGGTCCCGGGCATGGCCGCCAGCCCGTCCCAGGCGCTGCAGTAGCTCACCGCCGGCGTGCGGTCGTACTTCCAAGGCCACGCGCGCGACCGGCGTCGCCGTGGGCAACGAGGTGCTCACGCGGGCGCCGGTGCAGCTCGGGATGGACGCGTACGTGCGCGTGTCCACGGCCAACTCCCTCGCCGTGCTCGCCACCTCGTTCCCGCCGGCGGCAAGTGAGGACGGCGAGGTAGAACCGACGGCCCCGCGATCCGTTGGCCATTTCCCTGTCCGGTGAAGCCCGCGCTGGCGGCGGCGACGAGGTACGGTACGAGCCGGCGGCCCTACGGACGCTTGCCTAGACCAGAGCAAGCACGGGACGGGAGGGCTGTCCTCGAAGGAAGCGGCCACGGCGCGGCGTCCCCCGCGCCCTCGGCCGACGAGCCCGCGGGTGTGCTCCACCACATTCCAGAGGCGCGACGGACCTGCAGGGCCTCCGGCATCCGCCATGGCGCTGGGGCGGCATCCAGCTCCCGCTCGGCCGCGCGGCGCGCCTCCCTGACAAGGACGACCGAGTCCTCGCCCGATCTGGACCGCACGAAGCCAATCCAACGGCTAGAAGGGTACCAGGGGTGGGACGGTATTCGAAATACCGTCCACCCCCGTCCCCCGGTCGGTATTTCGAGTACCGTGCTCCCCGGTCGTCCCCCGAGACGCCGCCTTGGCTCGCCGGAGAGCCGCCGTGCGCCCGGGATTCAGTCGCCCCCCTCTCCGAGAGCACCCTGAGGCCGTACAGCGCCGGCACGGTAGGCCTCCATCGCCGGCGATGTACGACGCGTCCTCGGCGCCGCCCGACGCGACCAGCGCGTCGCCGCGGGGGCATGGAGTGCGCCCTGATGCCCGCGCGCACCTGCCTCGGGTCGGCCAGGCCGGCGCCGGTGCCCAGGTGGAAAACCTCCACACGCGGCTGCCCAGGGCGAGCTCGCCGTCGCTGCTGGCCAGGCCGGGCCGACCTGCGCCGACGTCGCGCGCTCGACGCTGGCGCGGACGGCCTCGTGGCTGTCCTCTAGCATGTGGGGGGATAGGAAACGGACTGGCCTTTTTTAACTGCAGTCAATAGCTGACATGTGGGGTCATACAAGTACTCACATCCGCCCAAATTTCCGCCTGCAAAGGCACACCAACGGGGGTCTTCCAGTCGACCGATCTCCAAGATCATCTGATCTGTAGTTCTTCTAGTGCATATCGACACTGCATGTTGGTTCCTGACAGTGACTGTTCTGAAACTGAGAAGATTGGCTTGCTATAACTTGGATGATCTGACTTGGGCGATGAGCTCTCTTCTCAAAATCTTCCCTGAAACAGATTTCGGTACACTGTGCACAAACGTAACCTTCCTCAGCCTCTTGTAATACGTGACCTGAAATGTAGTTCGCGAAAATATCATTAGTGTTTGAAGGGTCATATTCAGTTGATGATGTGTAAATTACATCGTCCATTCAGGAATTACAAATGTTTCATTCTAGTGGGAGAGATACTGAAATATTTTTTATAGAGTTAAACTACTTGCTGGTCACAGTTAAGCCTAGGCTTCTAGCCAACCTCACCTGCTTTTCGATAAGTTTCTGGACATCAACTTCAGACAGTGAACTCTTAGGTGATCGTACAACGTAGGCAATGGGAACTTCCCCTGCTTCAGGATCAGGATACCTTGGCAAAAGGAGACTTCCAAAATAAGAGACAAGTAAACAACAGAATTGAAGATTTTTTTTATCCTTAAAGCAGCTATAAACACTATAATCTAAGATTTTTAGCTTACGGGATGACAACGGCATCAAGAATTTCTGCATGAGACAGGAGCAATCCTTCAAGCTCAGCAGGAGCAATCTGCCAGTAAGTAAAGAAAGATATAAACTTTCTTAAATGATAAAACGAGTATGTTACAAAACATATAAGAAGTTTCACTGAAAGTACTTTGACGGTTTGACCAAATGTACCTCATACAGTTAAATTTTTTATAATTAAAAATGTGATAGCTTCTCAAGTTGTTCGTTTATTATTACATCCGTTTGTTATCTTATTCAACTTGTCTTGAGCTTACCATGCATGAGTTTACTCTTTTTTTATATATAATTTCTCTTTAGGCCATGGTTCTACTGAAAGAGTGAGCCTACCGACAATCTGTTTCACTTCAATTAAATTTCCATCAGTTACAAATATTCCTAAAGTAGTACTAACCTGTTTGTTTACAGAAGGATGTCATATACTCATATATACTAATCAAACTCCTGATACTTTGACAACTAAAATAAAGAAATATTTTTTAGATCTTTTGTTAATATTCGAGCTATCTATGTAGATCTCATGCGACTGTTTCTATGGTGTTTGAGATTTCAACAACGCTTACGACAGACACATGACATTAGTACTACAGGCATAAGTAGAAGAATGGGCCCAAATTCGGTATAGGAAATTTTAATTTTCCTCAAATTTGGTACCTCATACAGCTAAAACTGAAAAGTAGTTTCAGAAAAAAGAAAGTAAATTTCTTTACCTGGAAGCCTTTGTACTTAATCAGCTCTTTAAGCCTGTCGACAACATAAAGGTTTCCTCTTTCATCGAAGTATCCAAGGTCACCAGTACGCAACCATCCTTGCTTGATTGTGAATTCAGTAGCTTGCACATTGTTGAAATATCCTATAAATAGTATGCTCAAACAAGTAAGGAGAAACTCTGACGAGGTGTTTGGCCTGTTCTCGGCGAACAACAATGTAGATACAATAGCTTACGACAATGAAGTTATAGGTAAAGCATCTTGATATAAAAGCTACCTGACTTGTCCTTTTTAAATATGCCAACTACTAGTCATTGATAAGTCGCGTTTGACAAAAAGTCGAGAGCTTGGTAGTGTGTACTCGACCAAGAATTTTTTTTATATCTTAAGTGAATAAATCTCCCCTCTGATGATAAAATGCATAGAGAACAAAAAGCAAGGCACCACAATTTGAATTTACCTCTCATTATGTTTGGTCCACGAAGACAGATCTCTCCTAGTTGATTCGGAGGCAGATGCTTCATTGTCTTCACATCGACAATCTTTGCTTCAACTCCAGTGACAAGAGCTCCAGTTGAACCAAACTGACGGGCACGTCCCTTTTGTGGGTACTCCAACGATATGATCCCACAGGTTTCAGTCATACCATAACCCTGCAAGAGGTAGCATCATGAGTCACCCATGATACAAAAGTACAGCAGTTACGTCATGAAAAATTCATTTGCTAGCTTAGGCGTCTAAACTGTCTTACTGTTACCAGAGTATGAAACACTGCCGGTGTACTAATGCAAAGTTTAAATTTAAGAATTTTGCTAAATTTAAAACTGCACAATCCAAGTGCCCGCTCACCTGGACAATCTCGGCGTTGGGGAATTTGTCGGCCACGGCCTCCATCACGTCCTTGCCGAGCGGTGCGGCGCCGGAGCCGATGCACCTGAGCGAGCTGAGGTCGTACCTGCCGCCGCTCCCGTGCTTTGCGAGCGCGATCATCACCGGCGGCGCGCAGAAGAGGTACGTGACGCGGTGCCGCTCCACGGCGGCGAGCACGGCGTCCACGTCGAAGCGGGCCATCACGACGACGGTGTTGCCGCGCTGCAGCTGCCCGAGCGTGACCACGGACATGCCGAAGATGTGGAACATGGGCAGGAAGCAGAGGAGCACGTTCCGCCCCTCGCCGAGCTGGTCCTGGTCCGACGTCACCATCGTCGCCGCCGCGATGAAGTTGCGGTGCGTGAGCACGACGCCCTTGCTCTCCCCCGTCGTGCCCGACGAGTAGAACAGCGCCGCGGTGTCGCTCTGCCGCGTCGGAGGGCGGCGGTACTCCGTCTCCTGCACCCCGGCGACGAGGTCCGAGTAGAGGGTGACGTTAGGCAGGGAGGCGCCGTCGCCGTCCAGGAGGATGGTGGGGAGGCCGAGGTCTGCGATCCTGGGCAGGAGGTCGGAGACGGTGACGACGAGCTTGGCGCGGGCGTCGGCGGCCTGCTTGGCGATCTCCCGCGGGGTGTAGAGCGGGTTGGCCGTGGTGGCGACGGCGCCGAGCGCGGTGACGGCGAGGAAGCAGACCGGGTAGAGGACGCAGTTGGGCGCGAGGAGGAGCACGGCGTCGCCGCGGTGGACGCGCGCGCGGGAGGACAGCGCGGCGGCCGCGGCGAGCACCGCGGAGCGGAGGGCCCCGAAGGTGAGCGCGCGGCCCGTCGCGGCGTCCACGAGCGCGAGCGCGGAGGGGCACGCGGCGGCGCGGCGGAGGACGAGGTCGGATATAGAGAGCTCTGGGTCGGTGGCGATGGGCGCCACCGGGCGCGGCGAGCGGTACACGCCGTCGGAGCCGTAGCCGGCGGCTGGCGACGCCGTGCCCGCCATGGTTGCCTGCCTCTTTTCTTCGCTGCTGCGACCGTGTTGCTTTGCTCGCGTCGCGTGGATCGCTGGTGTTGTGCGAGAAGAGAGTGTGGGTATGGGATGGAGCTCCGGTTTGCCTTCCTTTCTTTCCTGATCTTTTGGGTCTGCCCTCGGACGCTGCCGTCGTGTAGCGAGCATATGCTCGTCGCTGGTCAGAATAGGACAGCGATACCTACGGTCTATTCTATGCAATTTGGCAACTAACTTTGTCTTATGTGTTTTATTTGTGAGAACTACAGTAAGATAGTAACATTATTGTTAAACAATGATTTCTGTTCCCTCCATTGTAAATTGCAATATATTCTAACTTTGTCCTATGTCAAACTGCGCTATTTCTGACGAAGTTTTAGAAAAATATAAAACATGTATAGTATCGAAATAAATATACTACGAGAACATATTTCACAATGAATTTAGTAGAACTAATTAGATGTTGTAAATATTGGCACTTATTCCTATAAACATGGTAAAATTAGAGAAGTTTAACTTTGGATAAACTTAAAGCGAAAAGTGGGTAGTATATATTAGTGCACTCTTATTATTATTAGAAGGTTTTGTTTCGATATATGAAATGGTATTGATAGTTGATGTTCATTTGGCCCTTTCTTCTCCTATAATATATGCTATCTTTTTCTTCGAATGTGGCTAAGCCCTATTTCTATTTCATAACATTGAAAAGTATCTTGTGCAATGTATTATGTGTTCACTTATTATCTTATCTATATACTTGCTCCGTGTCGGTGTTTTACCGGCAAGCCTACCTAGGGGTACCCTAAGGTAGTTTATTTGTGGTTAGGGTGTCGCCGAGATCGAACTCGATGGTGCAAGCAACACAAGGGTTTAGACAGGTTCGGGCCGCAGTATATGTAATACCCTACGTCCTGTGTGGTTTGTGTTGCCTTGATGGTTATGTGATTGAGGGTTATGCTTTGGAGAGGTCCCTGTCCGCCCTTATATATCCCGAGGGGACAAGATTACATAGCAGTCCTAGTCCTGTACGAGCTTAGGAGTCCTACCCGAATACTTTCGGGTAGTTTCCTTCTGTACCGACTAGTTGTACTCGTATCCGAGTACTTTTACAGTGTGGATAAGGTATGAGACATGCCCCACTCCTTACTCTAGAATATTCTATGCCACGTCAGCAGTTCCGTAGCCCTGGGTCTGACACTCCGTTCTAAATTATTATTTATTTTAGCTTTGTGCTAAGTCAAACTTATTTAACTTTGATAGAAACTTAGAGAGAAAATCAACATCCACAAGATCAAATTAGTCTTTAATTAAGGAGGGAGTACATCTTTTAATTTTGAAGGAAAAAATTCCAACATGAAAGTCTTTGCTCTCATAATTGTTGAGAAAAGTTATGCGAGCGTATCTGTATTTATTTTCTAAGAGGGTTGGGTCAATACGCATACATACCCCAAAATTGCATGAGTACAAATAAGTAAGATTCTAGAACTCTTGCATTGGCCATGTTTAGCATATGTAGGAATTCTGTAAGAGTTGCATACTATAAAAAGAACTTTCAGAATTTGACTTGACTAAATGTTGAGTTCGGTACATGCAACTGGGCATTCAATCTCTCTTAACAAATACTACTATTCAAAAAAGGCGTCCAACAACCATTTCAAAAATGCTACTTCATACTTAAGTAATGAGACATGTCTAGATGGAGCTTCTTCCAAATACAACAGGAGAAGCGTTTCATATCCTCTTGAAAGAAATGGTCAAGTATAAAATTAGTAGGAGGAAAGTTTCAATGGCAGAGATATAGCATGCTAAGATGCATGTTGTCTGAGTGTCCACATCTGATCCATATCAAGATGATAGCCACTATATCAAGTAGTTAGAGGTTACATTTCAAGTCTTATTTTTTGGGACTTTGTCCCTTATCTTATCCTCTCTTCTTTTTAATACGGAAACAGGAGGGGTTTTAAGCCCCTACTAGTTATATATATAAATAAAGAAGTTTACAAGAGGAAAACTTTACAAAAGGAAAGTGAAGAAGGAAAAAAAGTTTACACGAGGAGGAACTGGAACCAATCTGAGATCCGAGTTTTCTTTGCTCTATGAAGGAGTTACGTGAACTCATAAGGAAGGTGTCTCTGCACTGTCTTGTGTTGCTAGAATGTGTTCCCCGGCCCTGTGATTTTGTCCCGCGGAGTTCCTTTTTCACAGGATTTTTCGGATGGTTTTCTGTTTTTGGTAGCCTGGGTTTTGCCACCTATAATTGTTTTTAATGATAGAAATTTATCCTTACTTGGTGCTAAGCCTAAGGTTTCCCCCTAACAAATTACAGTCAATATAAAACACACAATGTATGAAGCCTAAATGATACTTGAAATTAAGTACTAAGGCATGTCTAAAAGCTGCAAGAGCTCTCTTAGTGAAAAATATATGAAGCACATTCTCAAAAAAAAAAATTGCGATTGCTTCTCTCAATGTCAACGTCATGGTTACACAAATCATTTGAAATGAAATTGTCAAGTCAAAACTAGTGGAAGGAAACGGTTCAGCGGACGTGAGGATGCAGGCGTTCTGAAGGAAAAAAAATGTGAAGATGAATGCGTTCGGGAAGAAAAAAACGTGAAGACCCAAGTGCTCCAGGCCTCTAGCTTCGGTCTCAAACATGACAAAGACCAACCGTATATCTATCACTACCGTTGCCACTTGACGCTACGGTGTTTTGATTCTCGTGGATTTTATCCCATGGTGCCATGATCTCAAAACATTTACCGTGAACTAATTCATTTTCTAAAGAAAAAAAGATCAAATTACCAATTGAGATGCGACATGTTATCCAGACATTTAGAAGTGTGTCCGGTGATCAAATTGGCACTAATCAGATGTGGAACAATAACCGAAATAAAATAAAAAAGTGGCATACAGCAACCCTAGACAGTAGACACCATAATTATCATGATCTCTTACTGAAATATCTAGTACTCCCTCCGTCCCAAATTACAATTCGTTTTAATTTTAATAGATACATAATTTTTACTATGCATCTAGACATCAGTTTATATCCAGGTACATAGCAAAATATTGTCATCCTCTTCCTCTCATTACCTAACACCTCCTTTCCAACTGCTCTTGCAATGGCCAGTGAGGAAGAATGAAAGACACATCTTCCTGACTTCCTTCATAATTAAATATTACTCCATTTCAAATTATATGTAAATTTTTGCTATGCATCTAAAAGATTTGTTATGTCTATATACATAATAAAAACTAATATCTAAGAAAAGCCAAAATGACATATAATTTGAAATGACAGGAGTACATGCAAGGCGCATTGCAGGGATCATAAAATTGATCAAACCAGGGGGCACACAATGCAGCATGTCAATAGTCCACTGCATAAGAAAGTGTCACCACAGTAAAAAGATGAAGCTGGGTTACAATTTACCAAAGATGAGCCTTCAAAACATAGTTCTGCACAAAAACAAGATTGCGCAGGCAGTAGTAAGGACATATCCAGGTGGTATTTCACCATTTGCATTGGATAGTCCACATGGTCAGTAGCTAAAAGCCAATCAGGTCTCCAGTCTCCTACAGATGCAAGTCCCTAGCCTGTGAGGAGCCCAGCAACTAGTGCATATTTTGATTCCATCAAGTTCGATTAATGCTCCTGATATGATTGGTTTAAGGTAAAACGGGACTTCTCAGCAAATGCAGAAGAAACAGCCAGCCAGGCCAAGCCAGATATGGCTGTACAAGTTATTTAGCTTTGGTAACTGTAAAATTGAAATGAGCAATTGAGCAAGAAATTGGAGTTAAACCTGAAGCAGTAAGCATGAGAGCATGTTCAGTATACAAGAACAGGAGGACACTCATTTATTTTATCTGATGAGACTACCATACCACATCATCAAGGGAAACACCATAACACCATGCAGGAAAAGTTACTACAGGAACAGTTAGGAAGTGAGCATCTGATAAATGAATGGGTTCAAACATATAAACAATAGGACACACAGAAAACATATAGAGGAAAATCAGAGTTACCTTCTGTTATTTGCAAAAACAAGAGCATAACTTGTTTCCATCCCAAAAAAAGGAAGAGTGTATAATGCACGCACCATGTATAGGAAAACTGAAACACTCAAATCCTGTCTTTTCCCCCCTGCAATTCATGTTTCACAGCATTTCCAATATTCATAGCCAGTGCAAAAAGCTCCCACATAAGATGGGGTTTGGGAAAAGGATTTTCTGGCACCCTTGCTTGCTTATTTTGCGAGGCTAATCCGAAACCAGCACCACTCGGACCTCCAGTGGCCTATGCATCATGCTAATTATAAAGGGCACAATCTTTACTTATTCAAAAATGGCAGAAGCAGACTGAGAATTGACAGAATGAGGACAGAATTTCAATGGTCGAAAGAATAGGCATTCCTATGGCAATAACAAAAAGTTTCTAGACAACTCTTTTTTTAATACTTTTTGTACCAAACTTCATGAAATGGAACATTGGAAAAGGTAAAAAAAAATCAGTTCCAAGTTCATTGTAAGCAGCTAAACTTTTTGCAGAACAGGAGAAATAAAAACAGAAGATATGCAGTGCCACATTACATATATGATGAATCATCATCCCATTCAAAAGAGTGCCATAGGTCCAATTCTAATACAAAGTAGTTGTGTATGCCAGCTTAGGAGTAATGAAAAAAGAGTTACATCTGATCATAGAATAAGGTTAAACCTACAATGATATGCTCTGCCCTGCCACTAGTGTCCAGGAAATGGAGATATAGCTTAAATAAAATACACCATCTCCTATGAATTTTTAGCAATAAAAAATTCTTAGTATGAAGTAACAAATATATTCCATCTGGACTGAAAAATGCATCCAGAGGTCACCAGGAAGTTAGACAACAGGCTAATGATAGGACCTGTTTTTCGATTAGGACTTCAGCTTTTGCTTCACATTCTCATCTTTGCATCGCCGCTGATCAGCAATCATTGACTCGAAAACATCCAGGAGATCATCCAATCCCTTTGAATCCTCTCCCAGTTTCCTCATGGCAACAACTATGCTCTCAATAGTAGATAAGCACCCAGCCCTTGGCTCATGCCTCACCTCACTATACAAGCTAACCCTATCTGACTCCAGCTTCACATGTGGCAGAAGTTGTAACCATGGATTCTCATGGTACATCCTTTGTGCCTTTGCCCAAGTGCCATCCAACACAATCAAATGCTGTACCTGACAACCTGAAGCATCAATGCTGATTGCCCGCTGGCACGGAAATAGCAGAGCTGATTTTGGTGGTATGGTGATTGAGAATTCCTCAAACTCTGTTACTTCGCCAGTGAGTTTACATTTCTTCTTTTGTACCTTTGTCACAACAAAACCATTTGAGACAGCTGCTTCACCAAGCGGGCCTCTTGATAACCATCTGATTTTTGGTTTCACACCACGCTCAATATCAATCCTTAGTTCCTTGCCTGTGAATGCAATAGAGCACTTATCCATGCTTTTCCTGGTCCAATCTTGCCCAATATCAGCACCAACTTCAATTTTTTCTACACCTATACCATTGCAACCATTGAACATCCTATGAACTTCTGAGCCATTTGCTACTATAGGATGATACAAATTACCATTTACCTTAGATGTCACCCCCACCTCACTTTGACGATCGGTTTCACCGTTAATGGAAACAACAACAGAGTTCCCTATCTGGTTTGCTGCAGAGCTAGGCCTTTCAACATCTACAGGCTGTCCATCACTCTTCATCTTCTCGAATCCAAAACTGCCAACACCATTGTGGGAACAATCAGGAGAATCAACCTCTCCAACGAAATCACAGAAGATCCCGTCATGGACGTCCCCAAGATTCGAACTGTCCCTTGTACCACCAAAATCGACGTCTTCCACACTCAAATCATCTGAGGGATTCAACCATGGCTCCTCAAAATTGCAGCCCGCACCAACTTCTCCATCTGATTTCCCACAAGTCCCATCACGAGGAAATGCAAGATTTCCGGAACGGACGGTTACAGGACCGCCTCCAGGACCCAACGCGGTGGCGCCGCCGGCTTCGAGCGTGGTGAGGATGAAGTGGGCGCGGTGGTTGACGTCGGTGACCTGGGCGACGGCGAGGTTGCGGAGGCCGAGGCGCGCGACGCGGGTGGAGTTGAGCGGGTGGTGGGCCTCCATCGCGTGCTGCAGCACGGTGACGCCGACGGCGGTGTCCACCGGCGGGGAGCGGAGGCGGCCGCAGAGGCATAGGCGGAGGGGCTTCGTGCAGACGCCGCACATGGGACGGCGCTGGCCGGGCTCCCTCCGAGGCGCGTCGCTCTGGCTCGCCGCCGCCATGGGTGGGCTGAAGGGGACAGGGGGCGGCCGCCCGGGTGAGGAGAGGTGTCGGCGGTTCGTGGGTTTGGCCGAGTTTAGGGTTTTGGAGGATGAAAGATATTGGGACATGTTTTGGGTTGGATTTGGACGGGAAATGGAAGATTTCCATAGCAAGAAAGTTCAAAATGGTATGATTTGACTCTCCTAAAAATGTGAGGTAGTTTGATTTTTACTATTTAATATGTAAAAAATTATAAATAAAATAGGCAAACTTATGTACGGATGACACTTGAGCAAATATGCCAAATGATCGTGCTAAAGTCAAATCCAGTAGTTGGAGGTGAAGTATCATTCAAAAATAATATATATTTTAACATATTTTATTTTTAAAGGAAAAAAGAGATTTTACATTGTGTCATGGTTTGGTGGTAGTAAAGATAAATCCATCGTAATTGCTTCTGTTGCAATCGTTATATATATTTTTAGTGTGTTTTAGAAATAAATTATTTAGTAAAAACAATGTACCAAACAGCAATTTCACCATTTTATACTCTTTTACCTAACCTAACTTATATTGTTGCTTATATGGTCATGCCAAATGACTCTCTCCTTGTTGAACTTCTCATATCATTCTTGTTATGCTCAATTTGTTTTTCGTCATCTGATTCTGATTCATACTGTTGTGCTTAGCATGTGCTTGGTGTGAGAGTTGAAGTGGATTGTGACGGTTTGATTTCAAATTTGTTGGTATTTGGTTGGAAGGACATGTGTGTTGGAATGGATCCAAAAAGAATACATTATTGATGAGCCGACTTTACATTTTCACTGGCTTATAGTTGCTATATGTGTAAGAGAAATACCATTCTTCTAAATAGAAGGCCTCTTGCTCTCTTACCTCTGCTCTAATAGCTGTAAACGAGAGCTGTCAGATATCTAATTCTCTCTTCTTAAATGATATGGTAACCCTCCTGCTAATTTTTCAAAAAAAAGATATCTAATTCTTTTAGAAGAAAATCTAATCCTAGGTAATAGTTTGTTATGCCATTTTCATGAAACTTGTATGGAATGGCAGCATGGTTGGGAATGAGACTCGGAAAAGAATACCCAATATCCCCTAGCATGTTTTTTTTTTTGAAATATTATCCCCTAAGCATGTGAACGTTGGATTTTTAATTTGGTTAGTGCCGTGCTGCTGTGGCGAGCGAGTGGTGGGCACACTTTTCTTGTCGCCTACCCTCCGAAAATGACCAGACTGCCCCTCCGCCTCTGCGCCACCCGCTCCTTCGTCGCAACCCCGCAGGCCGCCACGCGCGCACCCGACCGGTCGACGACGACTTCCTCCTCCTCCCTCCCTTCCCACTCACCTCGCCCCCGGAGAAAACAAACCAAAAGAAGAAAGCCTCGCCGCGAGATCTGGGAGAGAGAGGGAGGCCCCGAAGATGCACGACTTCTGCTTCACGATCCCCTACGGGTTCGCCGTGCTGGCCGGCGGCGTGCTGGGCTACCTCCGCCGCGGCAGCACCGCCTCCCTGGCGGGGGGCGCCGGCGCCGGCGCGCTCCTCCTCCTCGCGGGGTTCGTCAGCCTCAAGGCCTTCGAGAAGCGGCGCAACTCCTACCTCGCCCTCGCGCTCGAGACCCGTACGCACCGCCCCCGCTTCACTCTTGGCTGCGCATTTTGATTTGTTTATTACGTTCTTGATTTGTGCGATCGCTTCCTCGGAGTACTTGATTCGTAACTGGGTGGCGGATGTCTAGCTTAATTGTCGTGGAGGGGCGGCCATTACGGGTTTATGCCATGCCGAATCGTCATGATGTGCAGTTTCTTTGCTGAAATTGGCAACTGATAAATTTTTTTGACGGTAGGGTGTAGTGATTTGATTTGATTTGATTTGTTTTGAGTATAGTATTCTCTGGGTTTCCGACTTACTCGACACGTTTGGGAACCTCTAATGGGATCCTTAGTTCAGAGTTCTAAGCAGTCGGAAATGCTCGCGGATCCCCTGTCTGTTGCTTTGTAAATACGAGAAATACACATAACTGTCCTTTTGCTGACAGTTCAAACACCATGCGGTGGTCTCGGAGATCCCAGCAAAGTTGTTTCCTTGTGCTGGTGTCGCACTAGTATTCTGTACACCTGTGGGAAAGGGACAAACACAAGGATTTTTTTTTTGTTTCGGTTGTTAGTGCATCGCTTATCCTGTGATTTTGCCTGAAAGTGCCCCGTGATCGTCTATGATCTGATTGGAATGCAGCTCTTTTTCCCTTGGGAGAGATGTTCTTCACTGGTACTGTTTTGAGAACCTAGTGGGAGATTCCACCTCTGCCGCCAATAGTTCCATAACCTTTCAGTGTGGCTGCTCATGGTCAGATCCCCTAGGATGTTGCCTCATTTGGGACATGAGGACACTAGTTTGCGGCAACATCAACAGTTTCTTCATAGCTACAAAAACTCCTTGGGCTCCAAACGTAGCAACACAACTGATAGGAGTAAGTTTGCTTAAAATGCTGCATGGCATTATACTTCGGTAGGTTATGCCATGTCAATGCCAGCTTAATGGTCATTTGGTTCCTCTTTACACTTTTTGTGGGTAAATCAATTGCTATTGGCATGATATCATCTATTAGCATAGCAAATCAGCCTCTAAATTTCTGAAGCTGGTTGTTTCCCAGAGATGTGGTGAGATACTAATATTCCCTTATTACTGGTAGATAGAGTAGAAAATCATCCATGCTGAGATACTATTTTTTTAGCTCAAAGTTTGTAACAGCTGATTAATGGCCTCGTGAGCATCCATACAGTTTTGTTCCAATCTGAAACATGAAGCGACATGTTCTTGCCTTTGGTGGTATGAACAGGGATAGGTCCATACATGTACTTTTGTAGTAGTAGACACAATCCAAGACCAGGCAACATGCATGATCCTTTCCTGCATGCCTAGGAATTAGGACTGTTTGGAATTTTGCAGGAACTCATAGGGCCTTCATGTTTATCATGAGTACAGTTCACTTGCAAGTTTTTGAAATTGAACCTTATCTGTCCCAAAAGTCCACAGCCGACAACATCTGCTTTGAAAATGTGTTGTTTAAGTTTTGGATACTTTTGCCTACTCTGCATTTGCAGATTTCCATTTCCATCTAAAGTTCAACAGATTAATAACTTCATTGGCTTTCAGTCCTAGAACTAGAAGTACGCCTACTATCTCGAGAGAACTGTGGGAATTGTCCCTCCTATGGCTGACTTTCCAGTCCCAATTGTTTCAGCACACTAACTACACCTCATAGCCGCTATATACTAAATGTGCAAGGATGTCAACAGCTTCATGCTCACTGCCCCGTTAATTTGTGTTAATTGTCTTTGGTGAGGCATTCATGACAGCATTTTGATCTTGAGTTCCTAACTATTCCCTTAGAAAATTCTGTTGGAGAATTCAGTTCTTCCTTTTTTTGCAATTTAGTGATTGATTCCAAGAAATTGCTACAATCTTTTCTTGTAATCTTGAGTCTTGAAAACCTGAAGAATTCCTTATTGAAATGGGGGTTTCCAAAATCCTAATCCATGATGGAATCCTTGGCAGCAAACAGTTATTGCCTACGGATTCCTGTATAGGATCATCCACATCTTTAAAGTTTAATCTCAGTCAAAGGCTTAAAGCCTCGAGGCTTACAAGAGAGGCACATCATTAGATTATTGCCCCTTCTGTGTCGGATTCAATGAGGATTTAAAGCATTGACCGCAATATGGCTACCTTAGCACCACATTTTCGATTGCCTATCTTGCTAGTGTTCAAATGTTTTGGGCATATTTTGTATTTGAAAGATGAGTACTCTTTAAAGATTATCAGTTCTTGTTACATGACATGGTAACTTTTGTTAGAAACCATAATAAGGTATCGCTTTCTACAATTCGTTGTTTCTGATTGAAACTGTACATACCTCAAAAGGCATTGTGCTCTTTAGACGAAATATCATTTGCTGAGTGCATAATAAACGAATGAGACACCTTTCAGCATCTACCTGCAAATTGCTTTGATGCTTATCGATGCTGTACTAACTGCAACTTTGTCGATGCCAAACAGTTTGTGCATTCGTGTTGACCTACGTTATGGGACAGAGATACCTAGAAACTTCGAAGATAATGCCAGCTGGTGTTGTTGCTGGTCTCAGGTAATGTCAGCCCCGATATTTTGGATGCCACACTTGATTTTTTTACACACTGCCATTTGTTTTCCTCCTGCAAATAAGAAATAGCTTCAGTGAGCTAACGTGTAGTTTCTCCTTGCAGCGCCGTGATGTCTGCATTCTATCTATTCAAGATTGCAACTGGCGGCAACCACATCCCACCAAAGAAAGAGTAAACCGATGTTTAACTTGTAATATATGTTTGATTGAACTCAAAGATCACGACCGATTGTGTTGTCTAGTTATACGGTAACTTGAAGGACTAGCAATGCTCTCCATTTGTAATTCTGTTAGAATGTACCATGGATCTCTGAACTTTGTACAAGAAATAAAGATTAAAGATGTGTTTCACAGAAGCGAATGCGATGTTACTGAGGCAGGCGCTAGTGATCATGGTGACTGCTTGCTTGTGGTATGCGTAGAAGCTGTTGGTGGGGGTCGGGGCCATGACCCGACTGATCCATCTTCATCCATGCCTTGTGCTGCTCATAAACACGAGTCAGCAGAGAGAAGGAAGAGTCCTTTCAGATAAGCAATCCATGTTACAAGCAAGAGGCAGCTGTGTGCAGCCGGAAGAACACTTGTTCATTCAGCCAGGCTGCCAGGGAACCGGGATGGCTGGTACTGACGAGTTGTATTGATAACATTGTTGAGGATGAACTGACTGCCATGCCCATGAGGGGCAAAATGAAGACGTGGTTGGATGGTTTTCGGCCTAGCAATGCTGCTGTTTCAGATATTGTGGAGTTGTATTTCCTAGCGCGTGTGTGTTCAGCGTCTGTGCTGTTTCTGAACCTGGGCATCCCCAGCACTTCGTATCGAACCTTTCAAGAAAAGATCTCCTTTCAAAAAAAACATTGTTGAAGATGAAATTACCCAGTCAACGAGTAGTGACTTGGGACTGTATGCACACACAGAATCACTCACAAATTTACAAACACACGGCCTGAATGGAGAATTGGAGATCGATGGCGCTAGCTGCTGACTAGCCCAGCCTGACCCCCATCGCCCACGCCCTGAGCATGAGCAGGCCAGGCCGTGCGCGACCATGCCGCAGAGGAAGCCCAGCGCGGCGCTGGAGCCCACGAGCGACACGGTGGTGCAGAGCAGCATGACGAACGCCTCCGCCTTGGAGGCCATGTCCCTGGCCGCGACGGCGAGCTCCACGCCGGCGAAGAGCAGCAGCACGCCGAGGAGCCCCACGGGGAATTCCACCAGCACGCGCAGCATGGAGCCGCCCAGCGCCAGCTTCAGCGCGCCCAGCGCCGCCACGCACCCGCCGCTGCGCCCGCCGAACTTGTACTGCCCCGCCAGCCCGCCCGCGCCGTGGCAGCACGGCATGGCGCCGAACCAGCACCCCACCAGGTTCATGGCGCCCATCGTCACCGACACCGACGTCGCCGACGCCTCCTTCTCCGGGAACAGGTCGCGCATCAGCTTGCACACCGCCACAAAGGAGTTGAGCACGGACAGCGGGATCTGCGGCACGGCGCCCTTGAGGAACCCCTGCTTCCACGCCTCCCGCGAGATGCGCACCACGCACATCCGCGACGGGCCCGCGCGCAGCTCCCGCACCGCCGCCGGGTGACGCGCCACGGCGAACGCCACGCCCACCACGAACACGATCACCGCCGACGGTATCGCCGGCGCCGCGCGCCTGACCATTGAGCGCCAGCGACTTTCCGTCTCTTCTTGGTGCTCTTCTTCTTGGCGCCCTTCTTCTTGGGTGTCTCTGTCTCCTCCTTGGCCATGGCCTTGATCTTGGACAGTGCTGCTGCTGCGACGGCGGCTGCTGCTCTCGGATCCCGCGCCGTTGACGAGGAGGATGAAGCAGATGGCTGCGATGGCCAGGATGAGGCCATCGAGGCCGGTCCATGGGCGGCGGCCCGAGGACTTGCCCTTGCCGAGGTCCTGCTCGTAGCGGATGTACTTGACCGCCGCCATGGCGAAGTTGAGCCCCTGCGCGAGCTGGATGCCGCGCACGACGGGTAGCGGGACGAACCAGTAGACGAGCTGCATGAGCCGCGTGACGCCGAGGAAGAGGACGAAGGCGGCGGTGAGGATGCCGGCGGCCATGACCTTGGGGATGCCGAACGAGGGGTCGGAGAGCGCGGTGGCGGCGATGGCCTTCATGGGCTGCACGGGCATGGGCACGCCGTAGATGAGGCCGGTGACGGCGTTGTAGGCGCCGGTGAAGATGAGGGTGGTGCCGAGGTCGAGGTGGCGCGCCAGCGCCAGCGACAGCACGATGGGGATGTAGGTGCCCAGGTCGCCCATGGCGCCGTTGAGCTCCGGCCACACCGACCGGAACGCCAGGTTGTCCCACGCGCGCGCGAGCAGGGACCTCGGCCCCCTCGGCTCCTTGCCAGCGGCTGCCGCTTCCGGGTCAGGGTTCACGGTGGTGGCCATGGCTCGATCTCGCCTCTGATCACCGGGTGAGAAGAAACAGTGGCGCCGCCGCAGGATTTATAGGCGGCGGTTTGTTGAGCTCGTCTTGATCGATTATCGGCTTAACTTGCTCGCCTCACCTCGGATCGCTTTCACGCACTGCCTCATATTCATTTTATTCCTTTATGATACGATCAAATTTTGTTTTCGATCTTGGAAGCGTACAACTTTTTTCCCCGAGATTTTTTTAAAAAAGTTCATTTTTCAATCCTGAACTATCAGGATCGTCCGATTTTAATTCTTGAACTACGAAACCGGACATCCTACACCTCCAACTGCCGAAACGGTTCGAAAAATAACCCTAACTTCAATCTAAAGCGGTTTTGCTACAGCATGATTTCTGAATTTTTAGGATTTTACACCTCAATTAAATAATGGAGAAAGTATACTTAATATTGTCTAAAAATCGTGATATTTTTTTGGGAGGTAGCAAAAGAGACAGGGAAACTATTTTGGCTAAATGTGCTACGTTAGACATAAAGGAATTTAAATTATAAAATTTTCAAAATAGATAGAATTCAAAATTCCTTGAATTTTTAGACCAGCTAAACCTTTGCTTAAAAATGCATTAAAAACATTAGTCGTGACTAGGAGTACGACGCACTGCGATTGTGTAGGAATTATATTTGCTTCATGTTTACATACACCAAAAGTCAAAACCTGATGACTTGGTTATCCGTCAGAATCTGTGCTCAATTCGTATACACATTCACCCACGTCACGTCACTGAATATGATAAAAAAACCTGCCGTTTAAATATTTCTTTTTTCTTTCTGAAACAATGAAGAAGAAAATAACTAACATGAGATCGAAAAGCAAACGACGGATCGATTCGGTTGAACAAATAATCATGATGATTACATGGAAGTGAGAAGAGGTGAAGGCACCTGGTTCATGTTCTGTTATCACCGTGTTCCATTTTAGTGATCCGACTTCAGTGACAGACACCTGGTATTTGTTGTTGCCCGTCAGTAGCTAGGATTTCCACATATATACGGGTTTTTAAAGCAGACAGAGAAGATAGTATGGATCAAATAAACACATTCAGATCAGCTGCAAACAAGGGCAAGAACAATAAAAGGCTAATTAATAACCACACTAATGAACAAGAAAAATCTGAGGATATGTACTACCATCAGTGAAAACAGAAGAGTGTTTCTCTCCTTTGCTCATTTTTGGTTGCAGGCATGGAGACGGCAATTTATTACCCAAAAAAAAAACTATGCTGCACTGTTTCAAGGAAAGGAGGAATACAAGTGAACAATGTTATCCTCCCAACGCAGCGCGTATACAATTTGATTGATGCTGTCAAGCAAGTTAACACACAACAGAAGATAGGAATGCTTATAAAGAAACATACGACAGGAATGCTTATAAAGAAACAGAAGACAATAATTTTTTTAAAGAGCGAACTCTGCTTTAAATTGAAAGCCATAACAGTACAAACGAGTTTACTGGGGACGCCAGTTTACGCTAGAACAAAAGCCACTAAGGCAGAAACAAACGACAGTAAACAAGATCATCAAAAGGCGCCAATGTCGGTGACCGAGATCGACGACGGAGCGAAACCCATCGCCCAAGTCTTCAGGTGATCCGCCAGCTCCCTTGCCTTGTCGCGGTCAGAAGCTTTCAACAGAGGGGTCCATCGCTGCATAAAGGCCAGACTCACATGAAAAACCTGAATAGCACTGTTAGGAAAAACATGTTCAATGGTCAATTTGTTTCGAGTAGGCCATAGCGCCCACGCCAGACTAGCGAACAGAAACATGCTGAGACACTTGGAGAGACTGTGATTTCTAGGAACCCAGGATCTCAGCCAGTCCTCTACAGAGAGCGGTCGGCCCAACCAACCTAGGGCCTCCTCCACTGCGACCCAGAAAAAATGAGCCATAGAGCACTTAAAAAAGATGTGATCAACATCTTCAGGTTGTTGGCAAAGGCAGCAGAGATGGCTCCCCCGCCACCCCCTGAGTTTAAGAGTCATCGCCGTTTGGAGTCTATCATTAGTTAATTGGCATAGGAAGAACTTGATCTTCAGTGGCACTCTTAACATTCCAAATGTTATCAGCCCCTTTCAAGGCCACCCCTCTATTAGTGATAAAAGAGTACAGAGATTTGGTGGAGAAGAGTTTCGTCTTCTCAAGGGCCCATGCGACCTCATCTTGTCCATCGGACAGTGAGACAGATTGCAAGAGTATCATTAGATCGTCCAAACTCTCTTTTTCAGGGGTGGTTAGGCTCCTGCGAAAACTCAAACACCCTCGCCCCTGGGTTGCTGCACATCTGAAAGAGTTCAGGAAACTGGATCTTCAACGGGGTTTCACCCATCCAAACATCCTTCCAGAAAGAGATCCCATCCCCTCTCTTGACCTGGTAAATGGCCCCCCATTTGAACTGGTGTTTCACTTTGTGTAAACTTTGCCAAAATTGCGATGTGCCCCTACCATTGGAGGAAAAGAAGTTGCCATGCTGCATGTATTTCGCTTTGAGCAACTTGAACCAAGTTTCCTCCGACCCTCTCGTGATCTTCCAAATCCATTTGACCAGCAAACACTCATTCATGGTTCTAGTGTTGATCATGCCCAGACCACCCTGGTTCTTGGTCTGCAAATCGTGTCCATTTTGGCCATGTGGTATTTGGAATCCCCCCAGCTCCCTGCCAGAAGAAATTGCTCCTAATCTGATCCATCTCAGAGAGAGTCGTTTTTGGTAGCAGGTAGAAACCCATTGTGTAGATAGGTAGGCTAGAGAGATAAGTGTTTGTGAGAATCAGTCTTCCTCCCGAGGAGAGATTTTTGCCCTTCCATGGGTCCAGTCTCTTTCTCATCTTCTCTACGACACCCCCCCCGCCCCCCCCCCCCACCCAAAAGCATGTGGACCCAATCTATGAGCAGATAATGGGAGCCCAAGATATTTTAAAGGCCATTCCCCCAGTCTGCAATTCAGCATGTTAGCCAGATTCTCTTTCTGCCACTGCTCGAATCGAAAGATGTATACATCACTTTTATGGAAGTTGATTCTCAAACCCGACAGCCATTCAAAACAATACAGGATCAGCTTGAGAGTCAGAATCGACTTGTCTGACCCATCTGTCATGATAACGGTGTCATCGGCATACTGAATATGGGAAATCCCCCCTGGGATCAACCAATCCAGTGCTCCAGTGAAATGCCCTTTGGTTACCGCTTTATCTAAAAGATTACTTAGAGCATCCGCCACCAAATTGAATAGGAGAGGCGAGAGAGGGTCCCCCTTCCGTAGTCCTTGAAAGGTTCTGAAGTATTGTCCTCGTTGCCCATTTATATTCACACAGACCCTTCCTCCCTGGACAGATTGCATAACCCAATTAATCCAGATGGGTGGGAAACCTTTCTCAACCAAGACTTCCTCTAAGAAATCCCATCTCACCTTGTCATATGCTTTCTCGAAGTCGATCTTCAAGATGATGGCTTTCTTTTTAGTTCTCTCCAGCTCATACAAGACTTCATGAAGTACCACTACTCCCTCAAGGATGTTTCTCCCACGCACAAACCCAGTTTGGTTATCCCCAATCAATTTCTGGGCAAGTGGGGAGAATCTGTTGGTGAGGACTTTGGTGATTCCTTTGTAGTCAACATTTAAGAGGCAAATAGGTCTATACTGCTTGATATTATTGGCATCTCTAACTTGTCTAGCACTCCCTTGTGTAGATCATGGAAAAGGGCCATATAATCTTTACCTATGACTGACCAGAAACTTTTGAAAAACTGCACCCTAAAACCATTTGGGCCTGGTGCTGAAGCACTCTTCATGCTGAAAATGGTAGATCTCAGTTCTTCAATTTCAAACTCTCTAATTAAGGAAGACCCTTCTTCCTCCGAGAGTTTTGGCCTATCAGACCAAAAGGTGGAAGATAGCTTCATGCTCCTTTGTGGGCCAGCTCCAAAAAAATATTTATAAAAATTGGTTATGTGGTTTTCAATGTCATCCTGGTTATTCAGTTCTCCTTGGTCACCTTCCAGGCATCTAATCAAGTTCTTCGTTCTTCTACCATTAGCATACTGATGGAAAAAATTAGTGTTGGAATCTTCCCTAAGGATCCAATTCTCAGAACTTTTCTGTTGCCAAGATAACTCTTCCATCTGGTAAATCAGCTCCAGCTTATCCTCTAACTCATATCTGGCAGACCACTCACTAGGGGACAGAGATCTGACTTCAGCCAATTTATCTAAATCCAGCATCTTCGCCAGAAGCTCTTGTTTCTCTTTCTGTTGTTCTCCATTTTTTCCGATTTGCCAGCCCCTGAGGAAGTGCCTTAAGAAGCATAGGCTCCCATGCCATGCATCTAGGGCCTTCACCTCAAAAGGTCTTCTCTCAGCACTCAGTTCCCATTTTGCTTTAATCAAAGGGCCGAAGTCAGAAGATAGGGACCACCTGTTGTCAAAGAAAAAATATCTTGGCCTGGAAGCGCCCTGCTCACTAGAATCCAAAATAATAGGAGAATGATCTGAGCCCACCCTAGTTGGACTCCAGGCTGAGACCAGAGGGAAATTGGATTCCCAGCAGTTAGACATGAGAAATCTGTCTAGGGTCACTAGAGTAGGGGATAACTGCTTGTTGGTCCAAGTGTATTTAGAACCACTTCTTGCAATCTCCCTCAGCTGATGTCTCCCTATGAAACTATTAAAATCCCTCATTAGAGGAAGGTTGAAATTGTCAGTGCTTTTCTCTCCTCGATCTCTGATTAAGTTGAAGTCCCCACCCAAGAGAAGGGGTAAAGGAGAGTTAGAGCAAAGAAGATCTAGTTCATCAAGGAAAGAGGCAGATCTTTCATGTTGTGCCGGGCCATAAACAATGAGCAGGCACCATCTGAAGTTAGTCATCCTTGTCCTAACAGTAGCATAGATACAGAATTCCCCAACCTCATGATCTTCCACTTCCAGGGGGTCCACCTTGACCCTAAGCAGAATACCTCCTGACTTTCCTTTTGCAGGAGACCAGAGCCAGCAAAAGTTGAGCCCCCCAGCCAACTCAGCCAGATCATGATCAGAAAAATCTTGTTTCACAGTTTCTTGAAGGCCAACAATATCAATATTTTCTTTGTGGATGTAATCTCTAACCAACCCCCTTCTGGCAGATTTCCCCAAACCCCTCACATTCCAAGTAAGGATCTTCATGTGGGAACACCTGCAGTGGCCTCCAAGGAGGCAGGTTCACTAACACAGTCCATCCCTATCCTAATACTATTGTCTATTATATTCAGGTCTAGGCAGTGGAGATCTTCCTCCCCCTGAGGAATCTCCTTACTTTAAAGCTTCTCAAGATAACCTCTATAATTAGCTTGAGCTAGGTCAGCCCTGACCAGCTCCTCAGCTTTGATAGCATTCAAATTGTCATCTAAGAAATCATCAGCAATATCTAAATCAAGAGCTATAGATTTAAGGACATTGTTGGGGGTGTTATTAAGAATGGTGAAAGGATTACCTGATAGTTTATCTCTCTCCTGGGCTCTCTTTATTGCCTTGTCAGCAATGGGAATGCCATCCCTGGGAATCCTTGTACTTGCCCTGGTAGCAACCACCACCTTCTGATTAGTGATTTTGGTTTTCTTTTTCTTGGAGGGGGGTTCTTCCACCCATGGTCTCTCCCATCATCAGTCAGCTGCCCTTCCAAATCTTTCCCTTGGGGAGCAGGATCTGGAATCAGTTGGGGCCACTTGTCTTTGTCCATGAAGTACATTCCCTTTTCATTGTGAACCAGAATTTTCTGAGTATCTATTGTAGAGTTGACATTTTTCTCCTGGGACAACACTTGGGATTGCTGGCTGGAAACATCCATATTGTCTCCAAACGGTTCAGCAATAGGCAGTGGCTGACTTGGCTCCTCTCCTGGAGCAATCAGGTCCTGCAGCAAAGGATCTCCCAAAGAGCTGACCTGTATCAGCCCCAACTCAGGATGGAAGGCGGCCAGTGGTGTGTCAACTGATAGCTCTGCATCCACTAGGGATCCATCTCTAATCAGGTCTTCCATATTATCATCCTGAGAATCCTCCTGAACAGTAGCCAGAGGCATTTCTGCATCCACTGGGGATTCATCCCTAATCAGATCTTCCATGCTATCATCTTGGGAGTCGCCTTGGCTAGCATCCATCTCTTTGTCAAGCTGCTTACCATGCCCCTCAGTTCTGTCGGCTGATCTCTGATCCTGGTTGTCATCATTCCTCTTATCATCCCTATCTTTCTTGTCATCAGATTTTCCAGAGCCAGAAGGGCCACCTCTACTCTTTATAGAAGTGGGAGAATTCTCAGCAGCAATCTTGATCTCATAACCTACTCCATTGAAGAAAATTTCCACAAAACCCCTCAATTTGGCAGGATCTCTACAGTTCACTCTGACTCTCACAGGTTCATCCCTCAGTAAACTGAACTCATCCACCTTGATGGGTTCAGCTACCAGGGAAACAATCTCTCTGACTACTTCCTCCTTCTTGGCAAAGCCAGGAATGCCATCAATCTTAATACAGGCAGACTGAAGAACAGATGAAGCAGCGGGATCAATGTTGGTTTTGGAGATCTTGATTCTATAGCCATACAAGGCCAGACCCACACCTGTCATCTAGAAGACATCAATTTATAGGTGTTCTCTCATATCAGTTGACAACATCCTTCATGGAATATGCACTTTTATACTGCTAGAGTACAGTGTTCTCTTACCTCCTTGATGATTGTTGCAACATCCATCTGACGTAGCCAATCTTTGCAATTCTTCAGTAGTTTAAAATTGAAGAAAAATGATCGGGGTAAGTTCTAAAATGACGTGTTTGAATCGGAAAAAATATTAATTATATGTGTATCGTGGCAATGAGAGAAGAGAAGAGATGAGTAGTGCAGAAATGGTTCCTCGGTTGGGACTCATCCCACTGCCATGTGGGCTTGTAATCAATCAGGCCCACACGACAGTGGGCGAGTAACTGCAGAGGAGGCTCGTCCGAGTAGGAAGTGGTTCCTTCACCATTACTGCAGGCCCAATGATCCCTTTACTAAACCATGCCCAGACAAAACAAGTATAGAAGAGAATTTATGCTAAGACAACGTTGCAAGGAAGATATGGGCAAGTAGTGAGCATGCGGTGCCCCATGGGAACCCCAAGAGGCACTGAGGCAGGCATACAACATCGTCCACGGTGCGTTCTTCCTTGTTTTGTAGCAACGGCTACGGCAAGCTGTATTTTGATGAGAGAAATTGTCATAAAGTATCGGAGGCAATAATATGCTTTTCAGGTCGCTGTCAAAGGTACTAACTGCGCCTAAGCCTGGATATAGTACCACAAAGAGTAGAGTGCGAGGACGACAATGTGTGGCTTTTGGTTGACTTTGATCAATTTTTTTTAATCCCTGTCTGTTGATTCTCAACGCATAAACAATTAATAATTGTCTTCGTGTAACAAGGAAGAAGAATAGAAAAAATACGACGATATATAGTATCAGCCACGGACAGGAATGCTCGATCTCCACTAGTCTCTCTCAGGAGATGGATGCCATCATGCGGCGTTCGTACCTGGTGCAGGTATACTAGCTACCTCTGACAGCACCCTACAAATCTACAATGAATAAATATATACCTGGTTTAATATCTATCACTATGGATAATACGGTTCGAGGAATGCCTGAATGCGTACGAAACCAACAGCCTGCCAGAATGAATATATTCCTTCAATATAAGCCAGCAGTTGCGTTGACACCAGATTATATGCATGTCTAATTTCTCTGGTGCTTGTTCAGCGCTAGTATTCCATTGGATCATAAATATTTATAAGTAGTTTTTTTCTTTTCTTTAGAACATTGGGGAATAACTGCGAGGTTAGTTACGGTGCGTGCTTGAGTGTAACAGGTTTCTCTCATTTTTTAACATTTGGATCTAGACCCTTCAACGGCTATTAAAATTTCCAAGTATCGTAAAATTTCTCATAACCACCTATTCATTTTTTTTTGGGGTGGGGGGGGGGATGCATTTAATTATTATACCTCTTTACTTGTTCAGCAAATATGGGATCCACATGAATGTTTCATTTTTTTTGGAGATTTTTGGGAATTAATTACTACATCTTCCTTTGGAAAAAGAGAGAAAAAAGATATTAGTACAATATAATCATGCGTTTCTTCGAAACTGTAGGGGATCAAAGGTTGGTTGGTTGTAAATTTAGCACTCAGCAGCACCAATGCAAAGGCTCGACAGCATCGATTGGATTCGATGCCAAAACCGCACCAGAGACTGATTACGAGCCATCCGTTTGTCAGGCAAATGCAAATACTATCTAGGAGGAGTGTTGTCTTTTTCTGGGTGGAAAGGGAAGGAAGGGAAGGCAAGGGAATTCCATCTCCTCTGCTGTGATGTGAATGTGATCCTACTTCAATCCTACTGCCTAATGGCGCCGTCTAGAGAAAGTGAAGTGGCAGCCAGCCCACTGCCCACAGGAGTTGAAGCTGCTGGAGGGTAGGCAAGGCATCTGCCGTCACACATCTCAAGGCCCATGAAAATGAGTGATCAACACCACCAGTCCACCACCAATGATGGAAGTCAAACACCACCATGTGAGTGATACGTGTAACACACAGTTTTTCATGTTAAGAAGATGTTATTAGAAGGAAACGACTACTAAAATTTCTCAGCCTTCCTCCTCGGTTTCGACCCATTTCTTTAGCTGTGCCCATTGCTTTTTTACTTCGTGGGCCTATTGCATGTGTTACAGTTGTTCTCAGTCTTGCATGTGTTACATGGGCCTATTGGGTTAAACTGTAGGTCTAATCTATAGGCCCAACTAGTTTCTGACTCATGTGTAGATCATCTCTCCTCTCTCTCCATTCACGTGTAGATCAAAAGTTCCTATCTATGGCAAACCTCTAAAGCCTAAAAACTTGAAACTGGGGCTAAATAATGTGAGAGTATATTTTTTGAGCGAAATAATGTGAGAATCTTGTGAATCTACTCGTTTGAAGTAATTTGGCTGCAAATTTAAGCTGTTTTGATGTCTAAATGGCGAAACCATGCCTCTCTTCTAGATGCAAACCAAACCCTAATTAACCCATGAATTAGGAGCACGTTAAAAAGAGTGGCTATGTTCGGTTGATGGGGATCCAATCCCCTAGCTGAAATACTCCCTCCATTCAGTTATGATAGCTATATTTTCACTTGGCACAATGACCAAGAGCAACAAGTATGCTTATCAATCCTTTAATCACGTTAACCATCTCCTCCTCGTTTCTCCAATCATGTTTCAGCGAGACTCCTCATTTCTAGGAGTTTTAACTGCCGGCCCAACAAACCCCGAGGTGGAGACTAAATACATAATCAATACTAAATTTCTCAATTTTGGAAATATAGCTATCATAACTGAATGGAGGGAGTATATTTCCCAGACCGGGAATACGTGAATCCTCCACTGTCACACCGATCCGAATGGGGATTTAATCCCTTTGTGGATTTAATCCAATGCCTCCGAAGACTTGTTCATTTAGGCAGGAACTAGTTGCAGGAATTTTGAGACTGCTCACCGTAGGGACATGTAAAATATTTAGAAAAAAAAGACAGTTTACATTGCTTTTGCTTTTTAGGTGTGTTGCTGTTGGAAATCGGTACATCAGAAACATTTAGAAATTTCAGAAACATTCAGTATGACTTTGTGCTCTTAGAGCACAAACTTCTAACAATATACATGTGTAATGTGTTGCCCATCCTTCTTGAGCGGTCAGAAGCATCACGGATTCAAGGTCTTATGGAGCTGATAAACTGAATGGAAGGGGTGCTGTTACAACCACAAAACTATAGCTGAGCTGTGAGCAGCGAAAAGTCACCACGTGGTCATCCCAAACATCCTCCAATTTCTGAAGTGATTCAGCCTTCTTCCTTGCTGTCCTCCTCTGTAATTTCAGAAGTCAGTGCAGACTGTTGGTGGATGACGTTCAGACAAATGTTTTTGACCTGCTGCTAGCTCATTCCTAGGGCCGGGAACGTCAAATATTCCGGAGTCCCGACTGGAGCGCGTGGTAGAACAATTAAAGTGATTAGCAGGCTTCCAATATAATGCTTTGTACCCTAAAGAAGAACTTATGTAGACTCTAACTATACAAGTGCAATACACTAATGATGCTTGCATAAACTGAAACTGAACGCAGTTCTTGTTAAATGGTTGACTGAGAACTATTCTTGTCGGGGACGATAAACGAGTATGCGAATGAGTCATTCCTTGCAGTGCAGGTCTTCTTCCTATTGCGCAGTGCAAAGTTGAGTCATTCCTTCGCTATAGAGCTCAATTGCAAGCAATAGATCCTGAAGTTGCAGCAGCCATACACAAAGTCCTAAACTGAAACTATCTGCACTTCTGCTATTGATGTAGACTTATGCATAAAGCACCTTACAAATCATATGGAAGATGTTTAGTCAGGAAAAATTGTGTCTTAGTTGCCCGATGCACAACTGATGAACTGTGTGGATTTTTAATCCCTTAGCGCAACGGACAAGCATATATGTTCTGAAACTACGAAGCATCAGTGGCAGAGCCAAGACCCAAGATGCCTCAATTGGGGTCACTTTTGGCCTCCTTGTTCTTCACCACCAAGCCTAACTCAACGATATGACTTGATGGAAACTGCCTCAAACATCCAAGCCATCTAGCCAGGCTCCCTACAAGAATTTGTAAAAAGACTTGGGATGTTAACAAGCTTAGTACATGTGAATGATTAAGTAATACTGGTTCATAATATCAGTGGATCAAATAACAAAAAGCAAATCACAAACAACTGTTACTATGAAATGTAGGACCACCGGTCCATGAGCTCATCCCATCTGCTGACACACATACCAGCAGCAGCTCATCCTTATCCATCGACTGCCACGCCAATCACTCACTCGTTTCATCTTCCTCTTCGTCACGCCCTTCACAGATCACAGTTGACGCAGCAATGTCGTGGTACAAATATGAGTTGTCATGCTTCCATTTCAAAAATTTCAAAGAAAGAGTGCATGACATCCAATAGTCCCATACTAGTTTGAGTTGGTGCAAGCCAACTTACATAGGAGAGAGCTGATCCGTTCGTAAGTGTTATAAATTTAAATAAAAGTTTGTTTCAACTCCTTTTATTCTGAAATACATAGAGAAGTAGCGATGCTTTATATAATTTGTCTCAAATTAAAATCTGATAGATAGATTTAAACACATGTCATGGGTAGCAATGAACAATTGCCCTGCAGAGATTGGGAGTGCGGGGCGATTGCCGGACGGGCGGCAGCAAGCAGACACTTTTTTTTTCTTTAAAAAAAAGAGCAGCAAGCAGACACTTGTTGTCGGTGAGGTTGAGGACGAAGCTCGTGTTCTCCAGGTTGATTTTTGTAATCTCCTATACTCAAGAACCCTAAAGCGAAAATTTTGATACAATTTTGAAGCATCAAAGTTCGCATTCTGAAACCGCTAAAACACCCTAGTAAGGCCAGCAATTTTTTTTCCTTTTGAGGACCAATAGTGGTTCCCCTTGGATGATGAGTGATTGATAACGTTGTGTCAATTTGATATATCTCTTGGCTCGTGATGTGCATGCGTAGGATGTGACATGGCGGTCGACGGCATGAGGTGAAGGTCAAGCAGAAGGTTCATGCCGATGGACTGAGGGTGGTGAAGGATGAAGACGAGTAGGCTCGGACCGAGGGACCCGAGGAGTCCGGGTGGAGTCATGGGCGATCCACATGGTGCACAGAAGAGCAAGAGTACATGACATGATGGAGACGGCGTCAGCCGAATCAAGGAGGATGGTGATGGCAAGTTCGAGTAGGCTGCCCGTGCGGTGGGAGTGCGGAAGACATGAAGGCGTTGTGACACTTGGCGGAAGGTCGGACACGCGTCAACATCAAGGCGGTCGCGTGGCGACCAAGTGGAGATGGACGGTTTGGGTGGATTGGGCCTCAAAATCGGGGGCGCATCCGGTGCGGCCGGATTGGCGGAGTGGAGGACATGTGACGCCATCACGAAGCTTGCGTCGAGACGAAGTAAAGTCGTGAAGGCGGCGTGTCCGTCCGGTGGCTCTATAAAAAGTTGGACCATTTTGACCCTTCGTGGGCGTGTATCTTAGTTATTGGGGTGGGAGTATTTTTCGTGAACGAAGAGGTCCATTAATAGATGGGCATGGCTAGTTGCCATCCCAACCTCTTGAAACCCTAATTTTATTTGCTCTAGTCTAGGAGAGGGCTTCATGAGAGAGGGAGAAGAAAGTGGATCTTTGATTTGATCTTTTTGCCATCTTAGCTTTGTTTGTGCTTAAAATCGGCTTGTAACCGGACCTCATGAAGTTATCCCATGATCAAATTCATGTCTCCTTTGTCCTCCCGAGCATTTCTCTTTTTATCTATTTTCGGGTGATTTTCGTTCGTCGGGTTTGGCTGCGATTTGGTTCGAATTTCTTGGTGGGATTTGGTGTTGGGACATGTGCAAACCCATCTAGGGTGATCCCCCACTGAATCCATGCACGAGCACCATGAATTTCCCGATCCTTCTTCTCTAATGTTCTTGACCGAATTCGTGAAATTTGTTGTGAAGTCTTGATCTTTTTGAGGAGATTTTTTAGGCAAAGACTCACTATGAACATGCGAAGCTCTGGTTAAAATTTCACAAAGATTGGATGCCGTTTGATTAAGTTTCCTCTTTTCTTTGGACTTTCGTGCGCCCAGGGGGAGATTTCTTGGGAGAAGACTCATGATGGCTAGGAGAATCTCTGGTTCAAATCTCATCGAGTTTAGACACCATTTGCTATAGTTTCGTTATTTTTCTTGACAAGTCTATCGGCTGCTTAAACAACTCGGAAGTTTCGGATTTGAGTTCTGGGTTCGAATCCAGAAGTTCCGGATTGAGTTCGCTTTACTTTGAGAAGTGTTGATTTTCTTATTCCGACTTGTTGCGTTTACTTCCGCTTTATCTCTGAAGTTTCCTAATATTATTTTTAGGTCTAATAGCATCTCAAATAGCTATGTGGGCTTGACAATTCTAAAAGAGAGCTCTGTTGGGTGAATTTGAGATATAGCCCGAATTTTTTAAGGGCTCCCGCTCACCCCCTCTGATCGCCCTTTTCGGTCCCACACTTTTTTTTTCTTTTGCTTCTATCGATCGTCTTCTCTGTGCGTGGTACCTTTGCTGCGAAGAGTATCTATGCTCGCGTCGCGTGGGTGTGTGAGCTGAGTGCCAGTCGTAATTCTATGTAAACCCCGATTGTCTCATCCCACCAGCACATCACACACAAGCCAACAAATGGAGCCCAAGATCATCCAAGAACTTGTAAGCCCCCAGCAATGGCAGTGGCAGCTTCTCCAGCCAACCCTTGTGCTAGTCCTTCTCCCCCTCGTCGCCCTTCTCCTCCTCCACAGGAGGAAAAGCAACTCCACACTCCCGCTGCCACCGGGCCCCTGGAGTCTGCCCGTCATCGGCAACCTCCACCAGATCGGCGCGCTGCCGCACCGGAGCCTCCGTGCGCTCGCGCAGCGGCACGGCCCGGTCATGCTGCTGCGGCTCGGCACGGTGCCGGCCGTGGTGCTGTCGTCGCCGGAGGCCGCGCGCGACGCCCTGAAGACGCACGACGCCGACTGCTGCGGCCGGCCCCCCGCGGCCGGGCCGCGGCTGCTGTCCTACGGCTACAAGGACGTCGCCTTCTCCCCGTACAGCGACTACGTCCGCGACATGCGCCGGGTCTTCGTCCTGGAGCTCCTCAGCATGCGCCGGGTCCAGGCCGCCCGCTCCACCAGGCAAGCTCAGGTCGAGAAGCTCGTCGGCGACCTCACCCGCAGCGGGGCGGGCCCGGTGGCGATCCACGAGCACGTCTTCGCCGCGGTGGACGGGATCGTCGGGGCGTTCGCGTTCGGGGAGACGTACGCCGCGGAGCAGTTCAAGGGGGAGTTCATCGAAGTGATCAACGAGTCCCTGGCCCTGCTGAGCAGCTTCTCGGCCGAGGACTTCTTCCCCAGTGCCGCCGGCCGCATGGTCGACCGGCTCACGGGCCTCGCGTCCCGCCGCGACAAGATCTTCCGCAAGCTCGACGGCTTATTCGAGCTCGTGCTCGACCAGCACATGGACCCCGCTCGCGCCAAGCCAGACGGTGATGATGCTAGCTGCCGGTCACACCTCGTGCAGGAGCTCATCGACCTCTGGAGGGAGCACGGAGCCGCCAAAGGCATCACCAGGGACCATGTGAAGGCCATTCTCATGGTAATCTTTTGAACTTTTCAAATTTCAAGTGAATGATGGTCGCAGAGGCCTGAATTATTTCCATTTTCTAAAAAATCATCAATCCACTATGCATGCTGACATGCAAAGTTAATCTAACAAGGCCAAGAACGCATCTTTCAGGATACTTTTGTTGGTGGCAACAACACCACCAGCTCAGTGACTGTGCACTGAGCGATGTCGGAGCTGCTCCGGCATCCATCGGAGCTCAAGAAGGTTCAGGACGAGATCAGAGAAGCCGTAGCAGGCAACCAGGAGCGGGTGCGGCACGACGACATGCCCAAGCTCAGGTACCTCAGGATGGTGGTGAAGGAGACGCTGCGGCTCCACCCCCCGGCGACGCTGCTCGTCCCCCGGCAGACGACCCGGCGGATCAGGGTCGGAGGGTACGACATCCCGGCGAACACGAAGGTGATCGTGAACGCCTGGGCGATCGGCAGGGACCCCGGCGTGTGGAAGGACCCGGAGGAGTTCCGCCCGGAGAGGTTCCGGGGCAGCGACGTCGACTTCAAGTTCCTGCCCTTCGGCGCCGGCCGCCGGATCTTCCCGGGGCTGGCGATGGGCGTGGCCAACGTGGAGTTCATCCTGGCCAACCTGCTCTACTGCTTCGACTGGGAGCTGCCGGACGGGGTGCGAGGAGAGGACGTGAGCATGGAGGAGGAAGGAGCACTGACGTTCCATAAGAAAATTCCCCTGATGGTCGTGCCAACAAGAATGTTCCATAGGGGGCATGAATGATCAGACAAGAGACCAAGATGATTCCATTGCATTTCCTGTCAATCTTTTCGCAGTTTGTTTTTCTTTTATTAGGTTTTCTGGTCTGTCCAACTTTCCAGATGTTTGTGAGTTTGATGGCTGGAGGTTTCACTTGTCCTTCATCCAAAAAGTTTGAATAAGATTGTCATCACGATTCAGCCAAGTTAGAAATCATCTCTATGGTAAACATGGTGCATGCTGCATATATCATCCCTGCAGAAATGAACCCAGATAAATTACACTTGCTATTTAAGTAAGTTCCTCCAGTCCTCCTTGGCACCTTTCAAAAAAAAAAGTTCCTCCTTGGCACACTTACTCCTACCATTTTCTTGGTACCGAGTTGACCCTGCCTCGGCGCAAAGCCGTGCACAGTTCTGAATGCATTGGTAGGAGTAGACAACGACTTCGAGAAGCTACGTCAACTACAGGTCGCAGAGTGTAATTTGCATATGACCAACAAGTTAAGAAAAGGCTGTCGGCTAGCAGTGACTCACGGAGAAGCTTCCTTTCTTTGATGACTACTCAAACTGTAAAATTTAGGAAGTAAATTTTACTGTTTCATACTGATTTGTAGTTTTCTTTTCTAGCATTGGCGTTGTTGCAGACATCATTTTTTTTAGATTTACAGACATCATTTTTGTCACATATTCCTCGTTGGCCCAACCAACCCACCTTCTGCTCAGCCCACAGGCCCATTTCCACTGCAACTTGGCCCATCTAAACTCACCACCTTGGCCCACAAGCCAATTCCACTGGCTCCCCGCATCCAACAACCGAGAGCCCAATATGGTCATGAGATCAAAGTATCGTTAGCCCACTAACACTTTTCTCGTTACTATCCCTCCGTCCTCACATGCAAGACATTTTGCTTTATCCTAAGTTCAAGCAGTCTAAATTTAACCAAAATTATAAAGAAGAATGTTAACATCTAACACATCAAATAAATCAAATAAGTAAATTATAAAAATATATTTTATAATGAATCTAATTGTTCTCATTCGACATTCAAAATATTATTACTCTTTTCTATAAATCTGATCAAATTTAGATTACTTTAACTTAAAACAAACTAAAATATTTTACATTTATAAAATATTCCTACGATACATTTGTACGGCATGCCACAGTCTCCACAAACTAAAGAAACAAGCAAGGTGGGGCAACCTATGTGCATGGCCATGATCCCCTCCCTAGCTCCGATCCCTTCCAGGCAGATGGCGTACGTGGTACCAGCTGGGGGTACACATGGAAGCACGCGCATGTCCTCCATTGGCCACCAACACCGCGGCCCCGGCGTACGGCCGGCCTCATCAGGACGATCACCACACAGGTCTTCGGTCCTCCAATGGCCGTCTGGCCCATGGTTGCTTGTCTCCAACGAATGCATCCACGGGAGGGCCAACCACTTGCGCTTGACACCACGCGCGTGCAGATCGTCGGGTACTGGAGTAGCGTCCACGCCTCCACCCCCAGCATGCGCCCAAAAAAGCTCGCCGCTAGAGGACCATGGCTGGCACTGGCAAGTACCACCACTGTTCGTTCCCGTGGGGAGACCTCGCACTGAAGTGAATCCCAAGCGAGCCGTAAGCTAGAGCTAGCAGTGGTGGTAGGCTGGTAGCCTGGTAGCTAGAGCAAGTACGTACTGCGCCGGCGGGCATTGCCACTGCCGGCGCCCGCGGCGGCATGGCGGCGCGGGTCGAGGTCGGCGCGCGGGGCACGGTGGGCTCGCTGGTGCTCCGGGAGGTCGAGTACTTCCGGAGGATGGAGGTCGCCGCCGGCGGCAGCCCCCGGAGCAGCAAGAAGCAGCAGACGAAGAAGAAGAAGGGCGGCGCAGGCAGCGGGCCGTTCTTGCCGAGGATGTGCTCGTCAGCGGAGGTGGCGGAGGACCCCAGCAGCGGCGGCGGCCGGAGGGAGCGGCCGGCGAGGGTCCGGTACCGGCCTCTTGGGGAGGAAGGGGACGCTCTGCCTCAGGAGGACTAGCCGGCAGCTGCTGATCAGAGGACGTACAGGATGGATGGATGGATGGTGGAGCATTCTGCGTCAGATCCGGAGAAGTGTATGTGCCGACGGGTGCTGGGTGATTTCTTTCTTGTCCTTCGCTTTTTCTCCGTGTATTTCTTTTGGTTTCCCCTCCATTTCTTCACTGTTTATTACGACTAGTAGATCAGAAAATCATGTATGACTTCGTGTTTAACTTGTATCCATGGCTTCACTGCTATGATTGACACATAATTGCTTCAGAATTCGAGCCAAATTTGGTTGCGTTACTTTGAATATTTTCTTCCATTGCGTTATCCTCTAGGGAGGATGCATTGTTTCGTTCCTTTTAACTTAGTCCTGCATTTGGACGAGGTGAATAAAAGTTTTCATGCTTAAGTTCTTCAAGAATGTACAAATGTTTGTGCTTTTGGACAATATGTAGTCGAACTTCTAGAATTTCAACCGACTATTCATAATGTTTAGCTGCAAATACTTCTCCGGATAACTGTACAAGGTAAAGCATCGTGTGTCAGGATGGTGGTGGTGCATTATTCTGTGTGACTGTCAGATGGCACGTAGATTTTTTTTTCTTGAAAGATAAATCTATTGAACTTTATAAATATATCGTAAGCAAAGAATAACTGTACAAGGTAAACAATGCCCTTGGATTCCTCTGCAGCACTGCAACAACAGAAACTTTACTTTGGCTCAACAGTCATTTAACTTGGATCATTTCTGCTCATCATTGGAGGTTGATGCTGGTTCCCATAGTGGATTGATGTGCTTGAATTTTCCTAGCTGCCCCCCCCCCCCCCCCCCCCCCCCGCCCCAATACATGGTGTGTAAGTCTTCATTTTTTGAAGATGCATCACAGGAGGTCCATATGGCCATCTTCAAACTTCAATGGCCAAGTGTTAGTGTTGTTAATGGAGAAAGGTGTATGATGAGATGCATACATCAGACATGATTTACAGAGTGCTTATTAATACATTTATGATCCACAAACCAACACAAGGGAGAAGACCAGCTATGAAACAGTTCAACTTTGAGTCATGGTTATAACTGTGAGAAAAAAGATACCAACTCATAAGTCATATGTAAGGCTGTTAGATCCAGCATGCTATATTAGGGATAGCTCATGTTTCATGTTTCCTCCATAGAAAATGGTATTTTAACCTACTCCATGCAAGAATTGTTAATCTAGTAATACTGGATGAACTATCATTAACTGGTAAGTACTCCCTCCATCCTGAAATATAAGGCATTTAACAGTTCAAAATTTGTACTCTAATATAAGACACATTCTAGGACTTTTGGATAGGTAATATAAGACACATTCTAGGATTTTTGGACAAGTATTAAAGGAAACTATTTAATTTTCCTTGGCTCTTAGCTGCATACTTACCTTTTCTATTCCTTCCTCCCTAGCTTAATCTTACTTACCTTTTCTATTCCTTCCTCCCTAGCTTAATCTTACTTACCTTTTCTATTCCTTCCTCCCTAGCTTAATCTTAGGAACAACTTTAATTATAGTAGTAAATGTAAATGAAAAGCTCTCCAAGGATATATGCGTCTTTTGTTCTCTCCCTTAATCTGTCTTAGAATTGCTAGAATGCCTTATATTTCAGGACGGAGAGAGTACAACACATGAGATGCAAACCTACACTTTCATGGCAAATTTGCCCCTTTCCTACTAATTTTGTTACATTCTGTTATATATCTAGCCCTATCAAGAATCAATTTAACAACTGCTGCACCATAGATTGCAACTAATGACAATCAGAAAACACAAGAAAAATGGTGATATCTACAGGAACTACATCACTCGGTAGAGAACTCAAACAGCATCGTATGCCGGTACTTCTCACCGGGTTGAATGATAATTGATGGAAAATTAGGTTGATTAACAGCGTTTGGGAAACCTTGCGTCTCAAGGCAGAGGCCAGCATGCTTCCCATAGACCACACCTCCTTTTCCCACAATGCCATGAAGAAAATTTCCAGTGTAGAACTGCACTCCAGGTGCATCTGCCCAAATGTCTAGGACCCTCAAGCTTGACGGGTCTGCCACTTTTGCCACATGTCGCAAGCCTAACCTCTCTTCGCCAGAGTCAACAACGTAATTGTGATCATAACCACCAGGGACCTGATGAATTCTGCTTCCGATCCTGTTCCCAGTCAGAAAATCAAAGGGAGTTCCGCTTACTGGCATGAACTCGCCTGTAGGTATTGAGGTTTGATCTAATGTAGTTATCTGAGAGCCCCATATCTGGACCAAGTGTGAAAGCACATCTCCTGAGTTGTGGCCTGCAAGGTTCCAATAGGTGTGTTGTGCTAAACTGATGGGTGTGGCCTTGTTCAATGGTATGGCTTCCATCTCAAGCTTCAGTGTTGCACTTGGAAGCAGGGAATATCTGGCAGTAACAGAAACATCACCTGGGTAACCTGTTTTTCAAAAAGCACTAATATTCATCATATTAAGGCATTTAGACAATAATTGTGCAGAGAAGTTAATTGTCACAGTACCTTCCTCTCCATCTTTACTATAATACTTAAAGGTGATTGAAGGGTTATCCCCTTTGTTATATTCGGTGACTTCCCATATAGTTTTGTCAAACCCTTTAAATCCACCTGAATAAGAAATTGCATGCATTAGAGTTAATGGAACATGGAAGCACAAATAATTGAAGTGACGTAGATATCTCTTTTTCTATGTCCAAACATGCATCTGCACTGAAGATCGAGGTTAGGAAGTATCCCAAACACAATAGGGGTATCAAAATAAGAGAACAGATAACAGAAAATATCTGGCAATAAACACATATTAACTGACTATAGTTCAGTAGCGGGCAACGGAAAAGCAGATACTGCTAGCACCATGGCTGTTGTAGTCGGCAGCATCTCAACTTCAATAGCTGACTCCAGCAGCCCTACCACGTGCTTTCCCCCAACCTTCTCTTTTGTCATAACCATCTTCTTGAGCGAGCGTTCAATCTCGTGCTAAGGAGGTTCAGACTAACAGTTGAGGTGCAACTAGATTGATTCATTCCTATTGTTTGCCTATGGAAATAAAAATGCCAACCCCTTGCCTCAACTGGCCCTAAGGTAAATTGCTACTTGTGTCCCATCCCATCCCCCTAGTGGGTAAGTTGTCATGTGCAAAAATCAGGGATAAAGGTATTGTCGTGCAAGGTGGCTTCCAAGATAAGCCTCATTATCTATTTTGATAGCATATCCTATTAGTTATTTGACTAGGAGATTTGGTATTTGATGACTGGTTTGGGTCAATGGTTATTAATCAGCTTAAACAAATGATATTGTGGTTTGAGGAATTCTAGAGTGCAATTGTTATGGCTGTGCCTACTGACTAGATCCAAAAAGAGCAGCCAGAAGTTATTGTCACTCAGCAAGCAAAACAAAGTATCAAGGCAAAAACATTTTATTCCCCATCAAACTATTTTTTGGGTCCATCAAACCCTCTCAAGTTTTAATTCCAGATTATTTCGTTCATGGGCTGGTTATGAGAGGTTTGCCTCTGTAGGCCTCCATGAGACCAGGTTTTTACTCAAGCACACATTAATATCAAACAAGTCCCAACCTCCTCTTATCCTGTCATGGTGGCGCGGCTGCTATTTGTTGGCGTCATTTTACTACTTGGGTCTAGGGGACCATATCCATGATAGTAATTGACTATATTATTCAACATATAGGTGATTACCAAAAAAAACAATGCATAATTGTCCTATCCTAAGGGGAAAGAAGCAATGTGATTAATGAGAAATAGTCAATTTACAGTGTGGACATTGAAAGCTTTGCATCATGCAGCTACAATTAATAGCTCACCAATAAAAAGCTATGCCCATTATAATTAATAGCTCACCAAGAAGAAGCTACCCCATTGAAAGCTTTGTACAAACTACACAACATGGATATGTAGTTAGCCTTTATTATACAACGATCATATGCAGTAACATCCTAGTTTGTCAGTCATTTGGTACCAGGATTGTTATAAGAAATTATTCATCATCAGTTATACTTGCACGCTGAAATAAATTTTAAATAATCCACTTCTGAAATGTAACATTCCAGATTTGTCTTACCATGAAGAGTGTTTGGCGGGTTGTTGATACTCAGATTGTGCTGCACCCCATTTAGAGTGAACTTTCCATTCTTGATTCTATTTGCAACTCGACCAACAATGCAGCCAAAGTAAGGCGAAGTTCCATTCTGATCAAAGAGATTTACACTGTTAGCACCAAAGCAATTCTTGATCGCTGAGATATATGTAAGTACCGATTTAAACTGAAGATAAACAACATTCAAAATTGGGACAAATCCGGTTCTTTAAAAAAATAAAGCCTACAAGGAAAGCAACGCATAAATCTAATTTAGGAATAATTCCATTTTACACCCACTGGGTTTAGCCCCTGAACTACAGAACTGGATAACCTTCTAACTATAGCTGTGTTGTAAGGTCACTTTGAAGTTCAGGGATTGAGTGGACTTCTGTGGAATAGAAATGCTAGCCGATAAGAATATCAATGCCCAACCACATCCATGAAATCTAAAATTGTCAACCACACAAACCAGGCTGGTTTCATGTTGTTAAATGCAGCGTAACTGTGTAAGAACAAGTAAAATGGCAGCACGCAGAGTTGCGGACAGCAAGTGGTCACAAGAGAAGTACCCATTTCAGAACAATTTTAGCATGCAATTAGGTAACTGCTCAAAGAAGATGTAATACTTCATAGTTATGAGTCAAGAAGAACACAACAACACAAAGTGATCTAGACATCCAGAAAATTAAGACTACAGCACTTAAAAGCAATACAAGTTAGCCTGAGCTAGAAAAACTAGAGTCAAAGAACTTGAAAAGTAAGATAAAAACAAAAGAGGTTAAGACTAATGGACTTGCAAAGTACTGCCTCCAGTCAGAAAATTAGACATTTTGGACATCACATGGTATTTGATGGGTACTTTGACCACTACTTTCTATTTGAATATCTATATATAATTCAATAAACTTATGAGAATTTGAGTACTTTTAAGACAAACTACATATGATTTTTAAGACAAACTTCAGAATTCAGATGTCTGTAACCACGTTTCTATCATTAAACAATCAAAAACATTCAGCAGGTATCAAAATGTTGATTCCTTCCTAGCAGTGCCAGCTGGCCACCACAATGCAGTTTGGCAAAGTGTGACTCAAGCTGAAAAAAGGGTGCGGTTTGTGGAAGAGTCACACAGCCACAATCTTCGACCTGTTGTTTCTAAAGTAGCTGCTGGAACACCAAATCATACTACCATTAAGTAATATATGCGAGGCTGAAGGATTTTAGAAATAGGAAATAATGTACAATAACTTAAAAGTCACCGAATAAAACTCCAACAACAAGCTACGGTAATGAACACATATTGAAACAATAATTAAGTGTGACTGATTAATGAATTATTTTAATGTTATTTCCATATCAAATGCTATGACTTAAAATTATGCTGGCAAGTTGAAATGTTACTTAAGGTTAAGGAATTGTTAAATCTTTAAGAAAAATGGTACTAGAATTCAGATCTTAGGAAGTCAAAGTTGCCTATAGCACTATGATGTCACAGGCATAATCATTGAACTCACGACATATTATTAGTGCTATAAGATAAAGAGCGAGGCGTATCTAAACCATAAGAGGCTTCACTTTTTAGATTTACCTTTTACACTTCAACTTCAAAAGGAGAATTTCCTTTTGCCGCTGAACAAACCTCTATTATATCATCTGCATCTACTTCTACAAAATGGCACTTGTCTTTTACCCCTACACCATAAATGTCCATTTCCTTTTCACCACTCATATGATTTTGACCATGAAGAAAAATACAACAAAAAACCAATAAAAATCGAGAAGAGAATAGAAAAGAAAAACATTAATCACGGCAATGGAACAACCAAATGTTTTAGTAGAGTTGACTTAACACAGCCTATGCTAAAAATAGAACTTACAGAGAAGATTAAAGCATTTCTTACTGGCGAAAGTGTTTTAAAGATGACACTTTTACATTACCGTACTGTAGGTACTAACTTTATTTTTAATTTCTGATGACATGAATCAATGAATTTGCTGCACTTTTGTCGAGAAAATTTTAAAATTACTACTTTATCTTATTCTAGTATACTTAACTATTAACTGAAGTAACCTACGATCCAAAACAAAAGGAAGGGACCCTAGCACAAATGCAGAGACATTTACACAAGCCAACCAAAAAAATGCAGTGCTTGGAGACGAAAAAACGAGGCTATAGCACAAGTTGACTTCCAAAAGTGAGAAACCAAGAAAATTTCTTCTCGCAGTCCCGCCGAGATCTCGGAGAAATGAGCCAAATGTGCTAATTAATGACTGCAAATCGGAATGCATGCATCAAGAACTCACCAGATACGGATCCAGCGAGTCGAATCCAAGCACCACATCAGCGAGAACCCCTGAGAGGAAAACAAGCAGAACACCGTGAGCCAAAAGATTCAGAACCATAAACGGCACAAGCGAGCAGAAACTTCTCGGGGCAAAAAAAAACGCACCGTTCTTGTCAGGAGCGAGGAGCGACGTGACGGCGGCGCCGACATTGGTGAGGCGGACCCGAAGGCCCCCGCCGTGGAGCTCAAAGAACTCCGGCGCGGGCGGCGGCGCGGGCATGGAGAGGAGGAGGGGCCTGGGAGAGGTCCCGCGGAGGCGGAGCAGCGGCGTGGGGGCGGAGAAGATGGTGACGGAGGCGAGGAGGTAGACGGCCGCGAGGAGGACGAGGAAGAAGGGCGGGGTGGCGCGGAGGATCCTGCCGACCGCGGCGTGAATCTGGGACTGGGGATCCCGGAACCGGTTGGACGGGAGGTGGTGGAGGAGCGGTTGCGGCTGCGGCTGCGGCTGCGGCTGCGGCTGCGCGCGGGTCGGGGTGCGAGGGGTCCGAGGGGATAGGGAGTGGTGGTGGTGGTGGTGAACCCCCACCAGCTGCTCCATTTGCTCCGGCGCTCGGCGTCCCCGATTTCCCGGGGGTTTGGGTTCAGCTCTGCAGCATCTCCATTCCCAGTGGCGAGGTCGCGCCCGCCAAGGGGACACGGAGGGCGCTGGAGTGAATGCCCGTTTCCGTTTGCCCACCCCGTGTTCTTCCACGGGCTCAGCAATCACTGCCGTTGGGCACGTCAGTACGTCACATGCTCTTGAGAAGAATAGAAAGGAAGAGTTTGGCTGCTGACCTGTGCTTTGAAAATAGCCATCATTGGAAGAAGGGAGCGAAGTAGAGGGCACGCATCATCAACAAGGGGGCAGCCGATGGAGGAACAACATTGGAAGAAACTGTGGAAAATGGAATGCCCGGGCAAGATAAAGCATTTCCTTTGGCGCACGTCACACAACACTTTGGCAGTGAGAATGACACTAGCAAGGAGAGGGATGGAACTTGACACAAGGTGTGTGATGTGTAACCGCTTGAATGAAAATGGAGGGCATTTATTTTGTGGCTGCAAGTATGTGAAGCATGTGTGGCGAGCATATGACATGGAGCAGGTCAGAGCGCTCCTGTCAGAGAAAAAATTCAGCAAGGGAGGTGACCCAGTGCATTCTTGAAATGGAGGAGAAAAAACAGATGCTGGTCGTCAGCCTCTTGTGGCAGTGGTGGTTGGAAAGGAGACTAGCAGAAGACTTGGCGTTTATCAGTGGCCAAAATGCTCATGAATATCTAAGCTGTTCAGCACAAGAGAAAGTGGGGGTGGCGAGGGAAAATAGACAGTGGTGCCGGCCGACAGGAAACCAGATGAAGATCAACTCTGATGGGGCATACCATCCCATATCAGGAGATGGAGGATGGGGTTTTGTCATCAGAGATGAAGCAGGTGAAGTAGTTCGAGCTGGTGCAGGGAGGGGCTCATGTCTGCTTGATGCTTTTCATGCGGAAATATCAGCATTTTATGAATGAGTCAGGGAAGCAGCTGATTGTGGCATGGGGCATGTGGTGATTGAGACAGACTCGACGATGTTGAAACAGGCTCTGCAATCTGATGACTTCCGTCTGGCAGCAACAGGAGGCCTAATTTATGAACTGAAGATGCTCATTCACACTAGTTTTACTTCCATATCTATTGTTCATGTTCCTCGTTCATGTAACTCAGTAGCTCACGCTTGCGCTCCAAATGTGCCCATGTCATGGGACTGTACGCCGCCTGGCGTGGAGACGATGGCGGCCAGCGATCTCGCTGCGTCGTTGCGTTAATGGAAAATTCTTTTCCTCTAAAAAAAAATAGCCATCCGATGCCGCTAATTAGGGAAGTCCATCTCTCTTAGATAAGCTCTTACCCAACTATTCAGTACAAAGGATTACTTCACGTTCATGTCTTTTACTGAATTACCTTTTCTTTCTTCTCTTTCACAAAAGAAGAAAACCTACCTTGCTATCCCTCTGTCAGTAAGTCCACAAGTCTTGCATAGAGGGAGGCGGCAGCCCCCCTGCCACTATTCAGTATCCAGCAACAACCTAGAACGGTTTAACAAGATCCCATACCATCAGGGATGTTTAAATGTTACCGTCCCTCAACAAGGGACCTTCTGCATCACTTAGTAATATATTTTCTTTATCTGTCTGGCTTCCTTCATGTGTTCTCCTGGAAGAGTAGTAGTGCAGAACAAATCTGCCTACTAGTATGTGAGGAAAGCACAAGTTTTTTTACTTTTGTACGCAGCAGCAGAGTTATAGGCCCAGCATGTTCCAAAGGGCCGAACTAATAGCAGCATAACCAGCCCAAAGACAATTGGAATTTGCAGGAAGCTGATATTTTCCACCAGTGAAGAAAGTCAACCAAAACATCTTTGTACTCTCCACAGCAGAACTCCTCGAAAATGTACTCCACACAAATTCAGCAAAAAGGAAAGAACTGAAAAAGCAGGTGCTATGTATTTTATTGGCGACCACAAAAATGTAGCTACTTTTCCACCCTATCTTCATAACAAAGTATCCAATTGTCACAACAGATTATCCATAGGTACGGTTAGAATTATCTTAGTAACCTGGTAAAGAACCGATTCTTCATTGGAAATTTGAATCTCCACAGTTTATTTATAATATGAATGGTTCCCACAGGATTTAACTAGTGGTATATGGACAGAACTATAAATGTTTGTTACCTTCTAATTTCTCTGATATATGTCTTCCTCTTTCTGTTTGGATACAACAGAATGTCTGAACCGCAGCCACCACTTGTAAGAATTTGTCCTAAATCCCATTAAAAGTGAATTGGCGATACTCAGAGGCCTATCTAACACCCAAACAAATTCTAGAACTAGGTACTGAATACTGAACTCAAAAGGTTACCACAGGTCAATGTAGCAACAGGGGTTAGCTGAAAAGAGTGCATTAAGATTCATAGAGAGGTAATAAATCATTGAAGCTTAGAAATGTGTCATTTTCGAAAAATGAATAGATTCCACTAGCCCCTGGTGTATAATTTCACAGACTTGGTGGAAGACTTTGACCTGGTAGCCTGGCAGCAAGTCTTCCACCAAGTCTTTGTGAAGTTATACACAAAGACTTGGTGGAAGACTTGCTGCCAGTATATTGATCTTAAGAAGAAACAGCAAGTTCAACAATCAGCAGTATGGACATCTCCAGCTACCTGGCTGTAGGTGGCTGGTTCATCCAGGTTATCTTCGACAAGTATCTTTCTTACAAGCTCCGGAGGTGGGCAGCCAACTGTGGCATCGACCATGAGCTAGACAGGCTTCGTGTTGCTTTGCTTCGCACACAGTCAGTTCTCCATGAAACTGAGCTGGCGCCCACAATCTCCCACAGCTCTCTTCCATGGATGCAGGAGCTCCGAGATGTCATGTATCATGCAGAGGATCTCCTAGACAAGCTTGAGTACAACCGCCTCCATCATGAAATGGAAGAATCCAGTGCAAACGAGAGCAGCAGTAGCCCAATCAGCGCCTTCATGCATTCCCGGTTTCGTGACCAAGGTGCCCCAGCTTCTAGCCCGGAGCCATGTTGGGATAGATCAACCAAGGTAAAGAATAAGATGGTAGATCTATTGGAGCGTATTGAGCAAGTTGCAAGTGGAGTTAGTGAAGCACTCAGCCTACCCAGGAACATCAGGAGCAACAATCGCAACATCATGACTAGCTCAATAGCCCTTGGGAAAATCATTGGACGCGACTTCAAAGCCCAACAGTTGGTAACCACTCTAACAAGCTCTCAGGACGAGAATCCAGTCTCTGTTGTCTCTATTGTTGGGGTAGGTGGCATAGGCAAGACTGCTTTAGCACAGCATGTGTACAATGACACTAGAATAACTGAGAAGTTTAATGTGAGAATGTGGATCTCTGTTACTTATCTCTTTGACGAGTTGAGGATCACAAAAGAAATGCTGGAGTCAGCTTCCAGCAGTCGGTTTAGGCATGATGGCACAACAAGTTTCAATAGACTTCAGGTGGCGCTCAAGGCAAGGCTTGCTTCAAAACGGTTCCTACTTGTCCTAGATGATGTTTGGAACAATGACAACACTACAATAGCAATAGAACAAGAGAACTGGCAGAAGCTACTAGCCCCCCTAAAGGATGGAGCAAAGGGGAGCAAGATACTTCTGACAACTCGGTCAACTATGGTGGCTGAGATGCTGCAATCATCCTATATAATTAGTTTGGAGGCCTTGCTAGTTAATGACTGCTGGTCCCTGATAAAGTCTTCTATGTTTGATGAGACAAGCCACAACATCAACCCACAATTGGAGAACATCGGAAGGAAAATTGCCGAGACAATCAATGGTCTTCCTCTTGCTGCAAAGGTTGTAGCTAGACACCTGAAACATAAACACAATGTAGATGAGTGGAAACAAGTCTTGCAGAGAAATGCAGTATGGGAGGAAATCATGCCAATTCTACGAACGAGCTATGACAATCTGCCACCACACCTAAAACAGTGCTTTGCATATTGCAGCATCTTCCCCAGGGACTGGGAATTTGAAGCTGAGCAGCTGATTCTCCAGTGGATGGCACAAGGTTTTGTACACCCAGATGGTTGCAGGAGAATGGAGGACATTGGGAAGGAATACATAAGTGATCTGTGCAATAAGTCATTCTTCACAGTTCAGAAGAAAGAATTTGTCAGCTATTATGCGATACCTCCTGTAATTTATAAGCTTGCAAAATCAGTTGCAAACGAAGAATGCTTCAGAATAGGAGATGATGAATGGATAAGAATCCCATCATCAGTACGCCATCTGTCAGTGCATCTAGATAGCCTTTCAGCACTTGATGATACAATCCCATACAAGAATCTGCGCACTCTCATTTTCCTCGCTAGCAGAACAGTAGCTCCAATCAAAGCTTCCATCCCTCAAGTGGTTCTCAATAATGTAAGAAGCCTCCGGGTGTTGGATTTATCACCGTGCATGATAGACAGACTTCCTGATAGCATACGGCAATGTGTGCATCTCCGGTACCTAAATATCTCATCAACTATCATCACCACACTACCAGAATTCTTGTGCAAACTCTACCACCTACAGGTTCTGAATTTAGCAGGTTGCAGGCTTGGAAAATTGCCTTCCAGAATGAACAACTTGGTTAATCTACGACATCTCACAGCAGCTAATCAAATTGTTTCCTCCATAACAGACATTGGCAGGTTGAAATGCCTTCAGAGGTTGCCCATTTTTAAGGTCACCAGAGAGCAAACACGAAGCATAGTTCAGCTTGGGTATCTACTAGAGCTCCAAGGATCCCTCCAGATCAGAAACCTTGAGAATATCAATACTCCTGATGAGGCAAAGGAAGCCATGCTCTGCAAGAAAGGCCAACTAACTGTGCTGCAGCTAATGTGGGCACCTGATCTAGGTGAGGTAAATACAAACAAGGAAGAGGATGTGCTAGAAGCTCTCCAACCGCACGAAAATCTAAAGAGATTAGACATCATGGGTTGGATGGGAGTCAAATCCCCTAGTTGGCTTGAGAATGAATGGCTAAGTAATCTTAAGCATATTTTCCTAAGTGGCTGCAATGCATGGGAGCAGCTTCCACCACTTGGTCAACTTCCCTCCATCAAAACAATCTGGTTGCAGCGTTTGAAAATGCTGAGGCAGATAGGCCCAGAGGCATATGGCAGTGGCAGCCAACAGGAGCCATTCCATTTGCTGGAAGAGCTGGTGCTTGATGACATGCCAGAACTCAATGAGTGGTTATGGAGTGGCCATACAATGAGGAATCTACAAAATGTTGTGATTAAGGATTGCAGTAAGCTCAAAGCACTGCCTCCGGTACCTCCTAACCTTACGGAGATAACAACGGCAAGGAAAGGGTACTGGATGCCATACCACCATGATGTAAAGTTGGCACCTGCAACCACTGCTAGATCCAGTGTCTCATCTCTTTGCATATTCAACTGTCCCTTGTTACTTGCAAGATTATCCTCACCAATGACCATTGAAATCACTGCAAGCTTTGGGTTACTTAGAAGCATTATCACTGATCAAATGACAATACTCGGGTGTCCTCTTTTGAGAGAAAGGCTTGAGCTCATTGAGAGCCTAGATATCCAAGATTGCTCAGAAATCACCTCCTTCAGCGCAGACGATAACGATATTCTCCTACAGCTAAAGTCACTCCAAAGCTTATGTATCAGTGGTTGCAATACTCTGAGATCACTCCCTTCAACCCTATCAAGAATACAGTCCCTGTATAAGTTGGTCTTATGGAACTGCCCTGCATTGGAATCACTGCCAGAGGAACCGCTGCCACTATCCATTAGGAAGATTGAAGTTGCACTCTGTCACCCACTGCTCAAGGAGAGACTGATAAAAGAACATGGCGTTGACTGGCCGAAGATTGCACACATCCCTTGGGTCGAAATAGATGGTGAAATTCTGCAGCAGAAATTGCAAATAGGAAAATAGTATATTTTCTCAATCTGAAACTTAGAATCCAATATCAATAGATATTGCCATGTTGATGCTACTTTGATTTTAGGAAAGGAATTTGGTGTACCAAATACTACTAAAAGCAAAAAAGATTAGTTTAGCTCAGAGCCTCACAAGTACTAATATGTAAACTATCATGATACTTCTGAAAATGATAGAATCAGGTAAGTGCAACGTTTATTTTTTTAACCATTCAATCATGCTGCCCTCTCATGGAAAAACAATCCAGCTTGTCAGATCTTAGCATTTAAGGTAAAAGTAATGTCAAATCTAATTCAAAATGATCATGTTACTTGAGTGGGTAACCTATGCAAATGAAAAGGAAATATGTGTGGTAAGCCAAATAGTGAGTTAATATAAATTAGTTTGGCTATTCAATTTTAGACAAAACTCCTAGATGCTTCTCAAGACGCTGGATAACTGAACCATCTATATTAATGATATTCAGTAATTAGCACATATTCCAAGGTCATAATCCAAAAAAAATGCACTAGCATCTGGAAACATCCGCTATGATTCATGATGTCCAATGTGACCACATATATTTCTACAAGAAGTGTAAATTTAATGAAAGAAGCTACATAATCATGGCTATAATTGCTATTATACCAAGACCCAGCAATTAATAAACTAGCCTAAAAGGTAAAAAGAACAAAGAGTACCATGGAACTCAAGGCAACCCAACTATTGGACACATGAAATTTCTAAACCCCTAGTCTGATCAACTTGATCTTAGGAGCATCAGAGCACCGCTCAGAAACCAATTTGTCTATTCTTTTGTACAGTGAGCATCAGTGCCACGCCGTGTACAATCATTGTAACCAACACTAGACAGAAATGCCCTTATCTCCTGTGAGCTTGTGTTGCTTGCCTGCAGCAGGCGTTCATCTTCTTCATATATAAGGTAGGGAGCTTCACCTTTTGTCCTTGAAAGCAATTTTGTTGCACCTCTCAGTACATGGTATTCCCAACCTTGAACATCAATTTTGATCATAAGAACTCGCTCGGTATCTGGAATGACTTCATCCAATGGGATTGTGGAAACCACAACAGCAATTTCCTCATTAGACTTAAATGCTAACTTTGCACCAGTTGCAGAAATAGCACTGTTGTCAAGTCGGCCAATGACCTAGGTTACAACAATACCCATAAGTTGTGTATAAGGCAAGATAGAAGCACTATCCAGACACATAGAAAAGAACCTGAGATTTCTACAATATGCATAACCTCATATGAAGATAAGAATCAGAATATCTGGCAAGCTGTAACATCTTATGCGCATGCATAGTCTTTTATACACTTGTGTCTCCTGTAATTATTCCACATGAATGTTTTAAAAAACAGACAGGCTATAAACTACCAAGAAAAATGGTAATCATGTAATGCAAAGTTCATTGTGGCATTTTAATAATATCAAAATAGAACAGTATGAGTCTGGAATATTGATTTTTCATATAAAGTTGTCCCATCAGTTACATGACATTCATGTAAGCTTGTTCACAATAACAAAAACAAAATACCAGAATTATATAGGTCAGTATGAAAAAGGTGCCCATTTATTCCTAAAATGCATAGTATTTTCCATTTCCAAGTGACTCCATGTAGCAATTATAGCACAGCGAGAGAAGATGAATACATTCAACACTCTAATGATAACTTAATGTGTAAATGAAAATCAAACTCACAACTTCGGTATATCAAACATGAGACTTATTTGCATATTAGAGTCACCATCATCAATAATAAGAGACTCCTCTATGCACCATAATAAACCAGAAAAAGTATGGATATTCAGTTGATCCTTTCAGGAGCGAAATAATGGTTTCAGAAATGAAACATTGTTCTGCACTGTCTTAAGTAATCTATATGCTGTTCTCATAGTTGCAGTAGCAAAAAACTAAAACAACAGGTAATGTCTAATGATCCAGATTTTTAAGCCAATGACTCACATCAAGAACAAGGTAACCTTACCAAGTCTTACTTTACACCCCCCCCCCCAACCTTATATACATCACTTAGTAACACATTGTCTCTACTGCTTCCTAAATTATAAGCTATATATACCCTCAGACAATAGACATGCAGTTATGATATAATATACTCCATTGAAGAAACAGCCATTAAAACTAGTAGGCTATAAAAGCTAGGGTTAGATGCACTACCTTATGCATAGTAATGTTCCCAACCCGATCTGAAGCCGCAGCGTGATACACCACAACGCAGTCCCGCACCCGGTTGAGGTACACCCCGTCGCAAATCCGCTGCAGGTTCTCAAACACGGGCTCGAACGCCACCACCCGGAACCCCATCACTGCGGCCGCGAACGACGCCATGCCGACATTGGCCCCCACGTCCACCACCACCCCGCCGGGCGGCCCGCCCCTCCCCACCTCCCCGCCGAGCAGCCCCTGGATGGTCTCGGAGATGTCGGGCTTGCGGAACCGCTTGCCCTTGAGGAGGCGCGCGATGTTCTTATGGGGGCGGTCGGGGAGGGTTCCCATGTCGGCGAGCGAGTAGAAGAAGGGGTGGGGCACGCCCTCCACGAGGTTGGCGACGACCGGGGAGGCCTGCGGCGAGGCGTAGCAGTCGAAGGGGCGGAGGTGGCCGGAGGAGTAGGACGAGTGGGCGGCCGCGACAGCGGCGGTGGAGGTGCTGGAGAAGGCGAGATCCGGGGCTCTGGAGAGCGCGAAGAGGAGCAGCAGCAGGACCGGGAGGAGCAGCAGGAGGGATTTGGGGGGGGATGACAGCGCCGCCGACGCGGGGCTGGCGTGCCGGCGCCACGAGGAGTTGGACGGCGCCGAGGCGGGCAGCGCCGGCATTGGTGAAGGGAGTTTGGGGCTTTTGCAGGAGCAAGCCACCGGCGGTGAGCTGGGGGCGAATCGGCGCCTGGCTTTGCCGCTGCTGCTCCGGCGGTGACGCCTCCTGAATCCTGATACGGGATTTCTAGTTTTTGTTTTCCCTTCCATTTTGTGGGTCAGTTTCGCTATACCTTTCCTTTCGGCCCAAAACTGTCCTATGTCACCTTCCTCCCCTACCCGGCCCAAAACTATCCCCTAAGGTTATTCAGAATTTTGTTTTCAAAAGTTGGAAAACCTTACTTTAAAAATGCTGAAAAAATTATGAGAGATTTTCTTTTTAAAACAACTAGAAAAAAAAGGTTTCCTGAAAATTTCAACTTTTAAAAAATATTCAGCTTTTTATAAGCTGTAGCTAATGAAAAGCTGGGGTTATTTAGATACCTGAGCTTATAGTATAGGTTGCTGCATTGTCGGTCGTGGGTCGCAAAGTCTATTCGGCCCTCCACGATGTATACCTAGAGTGATGCTCAAAAGAAGACACAGAAAATTGGAGCCTCACTTCTTACGTCGTGGCAAGGGATGCTAATTTTAGAGCGATGCTTTGAAAACATGGAGCGACCCATGAAGAAGCATCGGTGCCCATTGAGTTAAAAACTATTTCATTAGCCTAGCTGCCTTGTCCTTGTCATTGGTGAAACGAAATGTACAGGAGCTCAGAGAAAAACTAATCTATTTCACGCGGGTCCCAACACTCTAGATAGCTTCGATGCCTATTTTCTCTCACACCGCAGCTCTTCCAATCTGATGCCCGTTGGCTTATTGTGGGACCCAGTTTTTTCAAGCATCACTAGCACATGAAAATAACTGGGCGATGCCTGTTTGGATCTACTGAAGGTTCACAGCCTAAGTAATTTGCACTGTGGTCAACGGCTTTCCCCTACATGGAACGGTTTGGGCGCCACGCAGAGATGACAGCGAAACAGCCTGCGCAAGGAACACTCCAGCCACACAAACGCTTGGAAAGAAGTGGCCAAACGCGCCACAGGCTTACACATGGACAAAGGCACGAAGCCCCGTCCCCCAACCCCCGGATACTACTAATTCTTCACACCGCAATTCAGATCGCAAGGCACACCACTCTGCATCGCCCGACCGAACTGGCAATGGCGCAAGACGGTTGCGAGAGCTCCACCAGTAAGGCGTCGGCGGGCAGCAGCGGCTGCTCCACGCCGTTCAGGTTCAACGTGCACGCGCGGGAGTTCGTGCCGGTGGCGCCGGCGCTCTGGCGACAGCCGGCTACTACTCGCCGTTCTTGCACCTACCCAGCGGCGGCGGCGGCGTTGGGCTGGGAGCGGCGGAGTGGAGCTTCCTTGCCGAGCCGGACCCCACGTTCTTCCTGGCGGACTTTGGGCGCCCCGAGATCGCCGGTGCTGCCGGCGTCACCGGACACCCCAAGGGCGCCAGTCCGGCCGACGTCGCGCACAAGATTATCAAGCAGGTTTGGAAACCGTAGATGATCCCCACGGTTCTTTCCGGTGCCCATTTCCATTCATTGTTTGATGCCGATCGATCACATCGCGTAGAAACGTAGATAGATCCTGAAAGACTGAAACTGAAAATGCAGAATATGGTTATATGGATATGGGAGATCCTCGTGATTTTCGGACCTGCGTAGATCACGCTGTGTTGACGCTTTCTTTTGCTAACGGTGTACCTTCTGTTTCTTGCTCTCGGACTGGATGGCCTCACATTCTTTCCGTGTGCAGGTCGAGTACCAATTCAGCGACACTAATTTGGTTGCGAATGATTTCCTGACGAAGATCATGAGCAAGGATCCTGAGGGCTATGGTGAGTCAGTGAGCGACAATGATTATTTCTTTAAAATATTCATACGGATCACCGAGGAATGGCCTTGACAGAAAACTGAATGCATGTTCACCGTTTTGACCAGTTCCTTTGTCTGTTATCTCGTCCTGGAAGAAGATCAAGGCTATGGGGGTGACAAACCAACTGCTGGTCCGGGCGCTTCGGACCTCGGAAAAGCTCGTAAGCCGGCCATTGCTACCTTTCCTTCTCGCAACAAATGTAAACCATGTAGTGTCATGAAAACTTTCGAGTTTTTTGGGTTCAGGTTGTCAGCGACGACGGCAGGAGAGCGCGACGGGCGCAGCCATTCACCGAGAGACACAAAGAAGAGCTGCAGTCCCGGATGGTCATCGCGGAGAATTTGCCAGACGACTCCACCAGAAACAGCCTCGAGAAGATCTTCGGCGTCATTGGCAGGTCAGAACACACAACTCCTCCCTGATCCCCATATAATTTCTAGTGTATATTTGATGTAGCGTCTCTTAACCATGTAAGGCACAATGAGTTTACAGTGTGAAGAACATCAGAATCTGCCATCCGCAGGAGCCCAGCTCTTCCAGATCTTCAAAGCCTGACGCAAACCCACTGCTCGTCAGTAACAAGGTACAGCGCTCGCACACTTTGTTTTTCACTTCAGTACTCAGTCACACGCTTTGCAAACGCAGACATTTTTTTTGAAGAAACAGGAGGGGTTTTATCCCCGAGTGTGGATTTTTTGCGCATAGGGGCAGGTGCCCATGGCACGATCGCACCACACGATCAGAATGTTGCTTCGGGATTGGTGCGCAGCTGGAAAGTAACACGTTTGCTAAACCCACCCTAGAAACAGTAATCTTGTAGGCTTCAGTTGGCTGCAGTTTACTTTATTTTGAAACTCTCGGTAACTTTATTTTGAAACATTGTGCACCTTTTTGATTCCTGCAGCGCTCGCCAGAACCCCACCACGTTTGATGATGCACTTATTTTGTCCCGGAAACAAATATACACAGAATATTTACCACTTTCTTATGGTTCACACACACAAATCAGATGGACATGTTGGAAATACAAAAGATAATTGTTTGATGCACATAAGTTTGTGCTGCAATAATCAACCAATTGTATGGCAATTTATTTTTAAACAAAAAATTATACTCATTATATATAAAGATGCACAGTAGAAATTATACTCATTATATATAGCATATTTTTGGAACATATTTATATTTGCACGAGAACCAATTGTTGGGAACATATCAACAATTGCATGAGAATTGCCATATCAAGAATTTGCAGATTGGAACATATCTATATTTGTCGATTGGAACAATTGCATGAGAACCAATCTATATTTATCGATTGGAACATATCAACAAATATATATTGGAACATATCATGGAGACTCCATTTGCATCTTCTTCTTCGGGAGCAGGCTGCAGCGCCGGCCCGTGCTAACCACTCAGCAATTGGCCCGGGCGCCGGGGACGGGCGCGGCATTGGCCGCCGGTCCGTACCGTGTGGACGGGCCGCGGCTCTGGGCACCCCCTGCGCCGCCCCCCCCAGCACGGCCCTGGGTCCCCCGTGGTTGGGGATGGGTCATCGGAGCAGGAGAGGGGCCCGCAGAGGATCACCGGAGCGCGTCGTCGCGCGTCAGGGCTCTCTGCACGATCCCCGCCGGGAACGAAGCCCGAGCGGATAACGAGCAGGCTGTGACCGAACGGAGTCGTCTCGTTCAGAAACGACGCAGCAGCGTGGCTCAGCTCATCGGCGTGACCGACAGGAGCCTCGCGCGGGGAGATGTGGCGCCATGGCAAGCACACGCCTGGTCGGCCGCGCGCGCCGGCATAGAATTTTAGTGGGGGGCGCAGGTGCAACCACTACACACACTTGTTGCCACTACCCGCTCCAAAGGTGATCGCTGCCCTCCCACTACCAGCTACAAATCATCACCAATTGCATCGCGTTACATACGTCTACTTTACACGCGCCGCCTGCTAAGTCTGTGTGCAGGTGCCCCTATGCGCACAATGTATTTATCGTTTATCCCCTAGCAAACGCAGACATTGGTGCCTTTATGCCGTTCTTTTGCTCCAAATTCAGTTTTCTTTTGAACTCGTCGTCTTAAAATTTGGCTGTCTGTTCTGTCACAGTTGCATGCCCTCATAGAGTACGAGACCTCGCAGCAAGCCGAGAAAGCAGTAAGTCAGTTCCAGGCATGCTTGAAACTTGAAAGTTTACTCCCAGTTCTCATCGCTCACTCGTGCTTTTGCAATCTGCTTTTGTGTTCTGTCGGGTGGACAAGTTGAACGACGGGAGGAACTGGAGGAAGGACCTCCGCGTGCGCGCCGTGCTGCGGCGACCGGTAAACCGAAGTCCCCTCACCCACTCATCGGCTGTTGCCCGGTTTCTGGACTGACCACTGACCTGGCACGCTGGCCGCCGCCCATTCAACTCATTGCAGGCTAAGACAGCTACACGTCTGAAGCGGCCGGAGTTGGACCACCTCGCCGCCTCCGACGAGGAGAGCTCGCCGGACTCCCCGACGGCGGCGGCGCGCTTGCCTGACCACAGCGTAAGCCGAAACCGGCACGCTATCACCGACCGACCACGTCTGGCGCTAACTAACTATTTCATTCGCATCTCGGCAGCAGGAGGACCAGCAGGCGAGCGCCAGGAAGCCATGGGGCAGAGGGCGCGGCAGGCCACACGCCGCCGCACTCCTCCGCGCACGCCGCCGCGCACCTGGAGTCCCTCGCCGCGAGCCAAAGGCACGCGGCGCAGGGGCCGAGGATGCCGGACGGCACGCGCGGGTTCACCATGGGGCGGGGGAGGCCGCCGCTGGCCGTGGCAGCGGCTGCTGCTGTCCGGGTCGTGTAGGTCGCCAGCTGTCCAGCTCCGCGGTGGCGTCTGACCGGTCAAAGCGTTTGTTGATTGGTTTGGAGGAGAGCATGCAAGTAGCAGTGATCCCCCCCCCCCCCCCCCCCTCGTGGTTTGTTCCTCGTTTTTCCGCCCTTGAATAAATAGTTTTGATTTTGTTTTGATGAATAATATGGTATTCTTATATGGGTATAACTTCTCATGTGCTCGGACGAGCTGAGGGAAAAAGAATGAGTGCGGCTGCAACTAGTGGCGGGTGAAGTGTTTAGTTACACGAATCAAAGTGCCGGTACACACACCTGAATAAAGTTGGATTCATGGAGGCGTTTCAAAAGAATTATTAATTGACCGCAATATAAAGCATTGTGACTGTGCGCGGTGTTTGAGAACAGGGGAAATAGAATTTTACTTTTAAAAAATAAGAAGAATTAGAATAAGAGAGATAGATATAACTGAAAAAAGTGCTTATAGGAGGTGAGATTGCCTTCTGTTACTCATAGGGGCTTTACATGTATGTGAGCGTTCGCCCCTCTATTATGTGTTTCAAATAAAAAAAAGAAACTAACGGCTTAAAACAAAGATTATACCATTGAAATGAGCGAAATTATATTATTGGAATGAGCGAAAGTTCCCTTTGATCCTGCATTAGTACATGACACTTGGTGTATATTAGTCATGTTGTATTTTATTCTAGTGTGGCTATAAATGATGACTTGAGCTACAATATTATGAGAAAGACACGGATTGTTAAGTTGTGTGGCTCAAACACACGTAGTCTGTAGTTTGGACCACCGCACATAAATACAATGTATGCTTTCACCATACACACTCCTTTAATATATATGCAGGTCCATCTTATTTGATGGCCTGCCTAGGGTTAGCCAGGCTTGGGTTAGGCAGCCGGCCCTGTACGGCCCGTACACCCGGAAATGATGACCAAACAAAGTCATATTTGTGGTTTCATCCTATGCAACCAGCACCCGCAATGTGTAGGCAACAAAACCATCCCCCGCTAGGGTTACCACCGTATTTTGCTCATTTGCGCCGATCAAGTCGGCTCTCTCTCACTCCGCTCTTGCTCACATTAGTCTCCTCCCTGCCGCCACGCTAGGGTTCGCCGTCGCCGCCACCTCCCAGTCATTTTCGGCTTGAAGGAGGAGGCACTCAGATCCTTCCCTTTCGCAGGTACAAGGTTGGCCCGACATCTCGGTTCCCTCTCTATCTCGCATGTAATCCTCACTGAATCTAGGGTTTTCCTGCTCGATTTGTTGTTTGGGGCCAGATCGTAGGGTTTCTCACTTATGACTAAAGCTTAATTACTTGATGATTGGTTTTAGATTTAGTTGTTCTTGCGGCGTACATGATACTCTTGTTATTGTTTACTGCTAGACCTGTTTGATTATAGTCACGGTACATGGTAGATGATCAATGATGCTTGATTCGGCAATGGGTGGCGCATAATCTATGTTGCAGTCATGCTATTTGTTCTTGATCTCATGAAAAATGTTTCATGACATTCACCACTACATAGTTCTAATTGATGTACTCTCATTTTTTATCTAGCTATGGATTCTCTTGCCAGTAGACGCACAGTTAGCTGATTACCAGGGGTACCGCATTTGTTTGTGTCATTACTGCATGAATGATGGTTAGATTTAGGTGCTGTCCATTGTCTTGATCATAGTGTACTTTCTAACTGTGTTCAAAACTTCAAAGCCTCAAACATTCTATGCAATGAATTGTCATGTTTGGAGCAGATAGAGTTATCATGTGAAGAAGAACGAAAGAACAAAAGGACAAATAATGTTTGGTCCACTCCACCAACAATTTGTATTACAAAGTCTATCGATTTCAAGTACGTACGATGAATAAGCATTAACAACTAGGCGAATTTGCTTCAGGGTGTAAATGCTGGGCTTCCAACATATTATGTACTGTATTGTACTACTATATTATTTTATGTCGACATGAGTATGTGTGTGGATTTCAAATTAAAGGGTATAGGGCCATGGACAAAAAAAATCACAAATGTATTACCCGCTCCATCAATATAACATATGGGCCCAGCGTGCTAGCATATAAGGAAAGCCATAGCGATTTTAGGGTTTCAACCCATTCATCCCTTCTCTTAGCCGCACTAGGCATCAACCACCACTCGCTTCGTAATTATCCACACATCCATCTGATATGTGGATCCAACATACTAGTGTATAAGGAAACAAGTAGTGGTTTTAGGGTTTCAACTTATTCACCTCCTCTATCGGATGCAACAAGCATCAGCCGCCACCAACTATGCCTGCACCCGCTACTATGGATTGCCAAATGGTCCGAGTCTAATGGGCAGCCGAGGCACGACCCACTAAAGCACGGCCAAGCACAGCATGGCCCAGACAACGTCGTGCCCAGCCTGGCCGGCATGGCCCAATAGGACATGCCGTGCTTGGGTCACATGTGCAACATGTCAGGCGGCCCAGGCACGACCCGTTTAAACCACAGTCCGATCGGCCCGAGCGATGCATACAAATACTCAAACCTCTAACCCTAATTTCCATTCTTCCCCACCTCTCACCCGGCCGCCGCCACCTCCCCTTCGTCTCTCTGCCGCCACACCCTCCTGCCCGCCGACGGCCGCCACACCCTCCCCTTAATTCGTCTCGACGCTCGACCGCTTCACCGGCCTCCTGCCCAGCCTCTCCTCTTCGCCGGCCACCACTCCGCCTACGGCCTGTACCCGCTACACCAACCTAACATGTGGTTCCAACATACTACTATATAAAGGAAGCAATAGTGAATTTAGGGTTTCAGCTCATTCTCCCCCTCTCCTAGCCGCCACCTGCCTACCTTACCTTTATTATCATCTCGTCACTGGATCCCCACCTCGTTGGGGCACCCCTTCCGCCGCTGCTAACAAGAGCTTATAAGCCAAACGCGATGAACCGATGACCGTTCCCTTAGGCGTGTCGTTAACACCTCATCGCTCTGCCCTTCGTATGCTGCCTCTCACCGGATCTGCAAGTCGCCGGCCATTTGCCACCAAATCTGCTTGGTATGCTTCACTTTACCTTTACATCATGAATTGTGTTTACCTGTAGGTGATGAGTGTTGGTGTTTATTCTTACCCGTTATAGGGGACCGATATAGCTTGCGTACCATGGAGTGTGGGGAAAGGGGAAAAGGAGAGATATCGTTTTTCTATTCTTTATTCTTTATGGATAGACTATAAGCTTAAGGCTAATCTTAGAGTATTTTTGTTATGGTATTGTTGCACGTTGATCGTATTCTACTTTGTGAAGCATCTGTTGTTTATGGTTAGATTTTTTTAGTACACTGTAACACAAAGTGTCCAGCACATTTTTTCTTCAACTATAGTTTGGCTGATTGTCAACAGGGTAGCACAAGTGTCCAGCACATTTTTTCCCATAACTATATTACTACTATATAATGTTCGATTGTTCGTGAACTCTACTCTAACGGGCATTTCACTTAAAAAAAACTCTAACGGGCATTTTTTTTCACTTTTCGATCAGGCATTAACTGAAGAGTACTTCCGTTGGCCACCTCACAGCTGTCATGGCCAAGTACGTGCCGCTCGTAGTCCAAGGAGTCCTCTCCGGCGCCGACCTATCCAGCAACCCGGGCCACTTCCTCCTGCCTCGCGCAGAACGCGCCCGTCTCCCCGCACCGCCGTCACCGCCCTGCAATGTCAAGCCCATCCGCCACGGCGAGCTCCAGGTGGAGTTCAAGGGCTGGCCGGTGGCCCCGGAGCTGTGGAAGGCGTGGGTGGACAAGCCCCTGTGGCAGGAGGCCGGGATCCTCCACGCCATCCTCGCGACGACGCTCTGGGTGGAGCGGGACGAGGGCGCGCTGCTCCAGCTCGCGGCGTTCTGGTCCGGCGACACCAACATGTTCGTCTTCCCCTGGGGCGAGGCCACGGTGACGCTGGAGGACGACCTCTCCGCGCTCCGGCGCTACATCAGCTCGGGCGACAGGTCGCGGGCGCCGTTCGTGGTGTGGGCGACTGCACATCCTCCAGCTCTGGGTCTGGGAGCGGTTCCCGGAGCTGCGCCCGGAGACGGCGAGCACCCCCACCCCTGCTGGCCCCGACGATCGCGATGTGCCGAGGGCTGTCCGCCGCTGGCACGGCGCCCGCAAGGTGCTCGACCCCAGGTACGTCCACGCGGTGCTCATGTCGCCGGCGAGGTTCGAGTGGGCGCTCTACGGCGGCGGCGGCTTGTCTCCGCCGCCCGGGAGCTACCGCCGCCAGGACATCGCACGGCGCACGGAGCTGCTATCCTTCGCGCATTGCCTGCGAGCCTGCGAGCTGGTGGGCATGAGCGGCATCGAGCGGTACTGCCCGCACCGCGTGGCGAGGCAGCTGGGGTTCGATCAGGACGTGCCGGGAGCCGTCGCCCGCGCTTCTGGGATCAGTTTGCCGCGTGGGCGAACTACAGGATAGGGCCTGCGAACCCCAAGGTTTCCTTCATCGTCCCGCGCAACGAGCCGGCCGTGACGGCCGAGTATGAGCAGTGGTGGGAGCCTTGCTCGAGGGCATGCGCCGCCGCCGTCGCCGAAGCTGCAAGGATGAAGGTTCATGGACCGAAGCAAATTGCTGAAACTGTGAAGAATGATGAGTTGCCAGGATGGGTTCGAAGTGGTGCAAAGAGAACAGCGTTACGGAAAGGGAAGAAGGTTTCGCAAGGTTCATCTTGTGCTGCAGCAATCTTGATGAGTGCAGTCGATGGACCTAGTGCGTCAGTGGCTGAAAAGGAACAATCATCCAAGTCTCTCCAGCAACAAGGTCAAGAGGAGGCACCACAGCCTGTTACCATGCCTGATGAACAGGGTAGCATTTCAGAACAAGCTGAGGCGCTGATCCATCAGCTTGTCAAGCAAACCCAAACAGGGGCTACAGCATCCTTATTGCAGAAGGCAGGTGAGAATATGCAACCGGTGAGCACCGGAAACAATGAGCAGGGCAACCCAGCTTTGAAGGTTGATATTTCCGAGCTTGCTTCTGCTCTGAAGAATCTCACTCTTCAACTAGAACCAGCTGCTGGTGCTGCCGCTGTTATGAAAGGATCAACCAAAGAAACCGGGACTCCCGCTGTTACAGGAGAGATGGGTAAAAGAGCGCTCAAGGGAAAATCTGCTTCACTGGGAGGTAATAACAAAGGAACTAATAATGATATCTCATCACCAAACCAACAGATGGAGTCTCTGATGAAACATCGTTCTGAAGCCAATAAAAAGAGATCAGGTATGAGAACTTTTCAAGTGTCAGTCCTACTTCGTTCTTTTTTTTTTCAAGAACATAATCCTACTCCATTTCCACTCCCTTTGACTCTTGTCTTCCCTTTTCTTTTGTAGGAAATGGTGGGACGTCCTCTAGCAGGACGGTCGGTGAAGAAACTGCTCAGGATAGTCCTGAAGTTTGTACTAAAACACTCTACTATCTCAGTCGATCTGATCGTTCTGAAGATGATTGGGCCAAAGATGCAAACCGCAGCGGTGACTCTTTCCAACCGAGGCGAGCGGTTGGGACGATGAAAATGATCGAAAAGGCATCGACAATTCGACGGGCTGAAATTGCTGAGTTGAGGGAAACAATCAGGAAACAGGTGGAAGAGCTTCGGGCGCAAGAGTCCGCCGAGGAGCGGGAGCGGCTCAACCGTAAGAAGTGACTTGAGATTCAAGTGGTGATCTTGGTCTTTGCGAGACATCATGTATCCCCCCATTGATATCTGTTCGGTAATAGGATGAGCAAGGGCTCTGCTCGTGAAGTCTAGTTTGTTTTTGAATTGGGGATTTCAGTTGAAGTTTGTTTGATTTGCGCAGGTAAACAATTTTTAGAAGGCTTGCTGATAGGCAACGAGAGAAGCTAAAACAGATGCGTTGTTCGTCGTTTCAGCTATAAACAATCGTTATCTAGTGTAGAAACTTCAGTTCGGTTTCGGTTCTCTTCATTTTCCATGTGGTTTACTATCGTTGTCTTACTGGTATTAATTGGATGCTCTTTGAAGACTTCATGGGAAGGCACCTAGAATTCTAAATGGACACTCTAGAAAATTAGAGAAATTCTAAAAATTATCACAAAAATCAGAAACATCTGGCTATTGATCCGACAAATCTAGTCATAATGGCCATTGGATATGTTATCTTTGCATTATGAAAACAGGCTAAAATAACCCCCTAAACAGGTATCTAAATTACTCACCTTTGCCACTATAAAATATAATCTAAAGTAACCCCTAAACATATATCTAAATTACCCACTTCTACCATTAAAAAAAATAATCTAAAGTAACCCCTAATCTTTATATAAATTACCCACCCATGCCAGTATAAAAATAATACAAATAACCCCATAAATTTGCATTAGTCCAGTTATGTCATTATTAAGAGTTAAAGTAACCCATAAATCTGAACCTAAATTATATAATTATAACGAAATATTAAAGTGCTCCAATATAAAATTCTAAATTACTATTTCTTTCAATATTTATACATTATCTATATCATTGTTTATATAAGAATACTACTCATGATGTCTGTCACGTGAATTCATGTATGAGAAAAGAGATAAAAAATATCAATTTTCATGTTGTTCACATAGTTGAAACAAGTGGTTCAATTAAATACATATTAAATATGTATGGAGGTGTGATGAAAAGTGAAAAAATGTTACTAAATAAACCTATTGCAATCACATAATGATAAATATGTATCTTTTAAAATATTGTGTTAGAACATTTAATAGATAAAAGAGAGTATGAGATAAATAACTATAATTTTTAGCTATATATTTTATTTTTGTATTAATTCTAACTAGCCCGCGTGGAAGCACGGGTTGATAGGCTAATTTTCTTAATTTGGCAACCTAGAATTCGCAATGCTCCTACTTTCTGGCGGGCTAATTGGCTTCGATACATACGCACTCCGTTAAATAAAGTCATTATGTGATTTGAAATAAAGGTAAGAAAGGTCATTAATTTGTATAGGATTTTTCAGGATGACATTGTTTTTAGGATGCAGGGAGTATAATATAACTTGAGGGTGGTGAAGTTTTTCTAAATTTATGTGCCATTGAACATCGACTGGGATGATGTGAATTTTTCTAAAATACTCCTTGCAAAAACATTGAAGTACCGAAGGATCTTCTGCACTTTCTCAAATCTACCGCCATATTCAGTCTGAAAATGGCATGATCAACTTAGCAAACAAAAAATCTACTAGGTGGATGCTCACCATGTGAATAGGATTATGAGCGGATGATGGTTGGTGCGATCCAGGTCACCCAACTTTTCGTTGCACCGCCCTTCAATCTAATACCTAGTGCTGTCTTGAGTTGTACTTCCTTCACGTGTTAGACCTCCTCCAAAGACTGACTTTTAGCTAATTTATAGAATTTTTAATCCATAAATATTTAAAAAATAAAGATTAAGAGACAGTCTCATATACTAATCTCTTGTTCAAGAGACAGTCTTATATACGAATTTCAAGATTGTAAATGGGTAACGTATAGGTTCACTCATATTATGAGTTATGTGCTAAGAGCTAGATTATTAGAAGAAGAATTGTCTCTTAGAATGTTTAGACCTGTGTAAGCTTGTACCTTTAAAGGAGACCTTATAAGAAAGGCTGATCTCGATTGATGAAGTTGTGGAGCCGGCCGGCGTGGATGTGAGGTCGACCGGCCTTTGTTCCTCCTCCGAAGACTATGTTTCGTAGCAAAACAAAGGGCATTACCAGGAATAGCGGATTTACATTATTATATTTTCCGCATCTGAGTTAAAAATCAGTTCTCTGACGGATGTTCTTTAATAAATAAACTGTATGATAATTCCCGGCAATTTGAATTTTAAAACCCGAATCGTTAGGGTCTCAGGTGCGGTTGACAACAATCAACGGTCAGCTTAAAGAAAGCAGAGGAAGCTTCCCCGCGTGTGGCATTTAATGAAGCCCCAAAAGCGGTCTTCCTTTCCCTTTCCCTTCCCCCTCCCTCCACCTCCCCTCACACGCCCCCCTCGCTCCCAAACCTCCCAACGAAACCCCACCGCCGACCACCGCAATGGCCGCCGGCGGGCACCCCCTGGTCGAGGAATCCACGGTCCCCATGGCCTCCGTCGACGACCCCTCCCGCCCCTGCGTCCGGCCGGACCTCTTCCTGCGGCCCCGCGCCGGGGACGGCGCCCCTCTCCCGGCCCCGCCCGGCGACCCCGGCTCCGGCCCCGCCCGCGTCCGCGCGGTCCAGGCGGAATTCAGGGGCTGGGCGTGCGTGCCCCGGCGGTGGCGGGAGTGGGTGGCCAAGCTCCGCCCGCGGCACGAGGCGCTGTGGCGGGAGCTCGGGATCCTCGGCGCCGTCCTCGCCAGCACGTGCCGGGTGCGGCGGCGCAAGCACGAGCGCGCGCTGCTCCAGCTCGCCGCCTTCTGGTCGGGCGCCACCGGCACCTTCGTCTTCCCCTGGGGCGAGGCCACGGTCACCCTCGAGGACGTCGCCGCGCTCGCGGGCCTGCCCCTGCTCGGCGGCCCCCCGCGCGCGCCCGTGTCGGGCCAGCTGGAGAAGGACGTGGGCGCGATCCAGGTCGTCCTGGCCGTGCTGAACCGGAGCAAGAAGAAGAAAGCAAGTTACGGCGGGTGGGTGAAGCACTTCCTCGAACGCGCGCCCGAGAAGGAGAAGGAGGCGTCAGCGGCCGCGGGCGCTGGTGAGGCGCGCGACCTGGTCGAGCACGGCGCGTTCCTGGCCATGTGGCTCTCCTTCTTCGTGCTCCCGGCGCCACCGTTCAACGTGGTTCGCCGAGAGGTGTTCCCCATTGCGGCCCGCCTCGCGCGAGGCCAGAGCGTCGCGCTCGCGCCTACCGCGCTCGCCAGCATCTACCAAGATCTCTCCGCGCTCAAACACCACATAAGCTCTGGCAAGGAAAAGGAGCTGTTTGTGGCCTCGGCACCAGTGCACATCGTGCAGCTTTGGGTCTGGGAGCGTTTCCCCCAGCTTCGACCCGAGCCGGTGAGCTCCCCTGCTCCTGGCAACCACGACATGCCAAGGGCTGCCCGGTGGCATGATGTTGCCAAAAGGTTTAGCTCCAAGCACGCGCACGCAGTGTTCATGTCACCAAAGGAGTTTGAGTGGAGGCCATATGGAAGTTGCAGTTTTTTCTCTCTTCCGCCAGAGACCGGTGGCTCCTGGGTACGCAGCCAGGATATAGCAACAAGTGAAGCGCTCTTGTCCTTTGCGCGGTGTTTGCATGCTTGTGAGCTTGTCGGCATGAACTGCATTCAGCTGTACAGTCCTCATCGTGTTGCAAGGCAGCTTGGCTTCGGTCAGGACATTCCCACGATGGTTCCTTGCGCAAGCTCAGATTGGGAGAAAGCATGGGATACATACAACATAGAGGCTGAAAGTTCTGCGTTTATTGTTCCAAATCACAAGCCTGGTGTGACGGTTCAGTATGAACGATGGTGGAAGCCTTACTCATCAGCATCTGGTACTGCTGTTTCTAATGCTGCGAAGATGAAAGAACGCCGTGATTTTCTTACTCCGGTGAAAAGAAAAATGGAAGGGGTTCCTGCCACTAATTCCGGCAAGAAGCTGCATGTGGACACCGCTACCCGGGGCCAGCCGCCCCACATACCGACGAGCTCTAACGTCTACCCATCCCACTCGTCAGCCAGCCAGGCAGCAAGAAGACGAGCTGCGGCAGTTCCAGGGTTTGTTCTCCGTGCTTGTCCGCCCCACCTAAGATCTAGAGCTATGCCTGCCACTGCTGCCACTGGGATGCCTCAGCCAGCGTCAGATGCATCCAACGATCCGCTCGATCACATTCCTCTTTCTGAAAGGCTCAATAGCATTACTAAGATGCCTAAGCAGCACTTCACAGAATGTTTGGTGAAGGGTGGTGACCAGGAGCAAAATGTTGGAATACAAAGTTTTATACCAAGATCTGCAAGTGTTGGATCAAACAAGGAAGTTTTACACAAAGATGTTGGGCAAGCTTTGGCCGATGCAGTGTCAAACACAGCTATTGTAGTTGATGGATCGTCTGATGGGCCAGTTAATAAAAAGGCACAGGGCATATGTTTCCAACAAGGTAGAGAGGAGAATCTTAATATTTCCAGTAAGGAGAATAATAGTGGAATAGTGTATTGTGATGTCCTGCCCCCTAATATCGCCCCTGGTGCAGTTAGCGCTGGAAGCAGTGAAGTTATTGGAGCTGGGACTGAAGTTGATATGCTGCCAACACATGAAGACTTCTTGGTGATCAGTGATGATGATGGGTGTGATAAATCAAGTGGCAAGGAATGTGAGGTCAATGCAGTGCTTGTGAAATCTGTGGGAAACAAAGACACCCAGCTGGTTGATGCAGGAAACGACATGCAGGACAGCCAAGTTTTGGAGAAAATGGCCGCGCAAAGAAATCATGCTAACATTGTGGAAATCAGTGATGATGATCTTGATGAAGAAGCGAGCAAGGAAGATATGGTGTTTGATGAAGCAACAAGCAAGGAAGATGGATTGGGTACCATGCATATGCATCTGAAGTCCCCCAAGATAGAAGCAACATGGTCCATCTTACAAGAACCTAATGAAGAAAAGCAGCTGGTTGATGAAACAAACGATGAGCAGGACAACCTAGTAGTGAAGGAAGTAATGATTGTGAAGAAAAACAGTCGTGACTGTGAACTTGGAAGTGTTCCAAATAGCATAACTCTCAGACAAGAGCAAGATTTATTAACTCATGCTGCTACTCTTGAAACCAATGATGGTCTCTTAGAAGGACCAACTGAAGAATTGCGTACATGCATTGTCACAGGAGAGATTGACAATACAGACAAGGTGTCCATGGAAAAAATTGGTTCTCTGGATTGCAACGAGAAAGGAAATGAAGGTTACTTAGTGTCAAACCAGGATTTAGAATCTCCTATGGAAGATTCCACAGGAGCCAATAGAAACATATCAGGTATAAGAATTTCTGAAACAGCAAACCTACGTTCCAAATTATCTGAAATGGAAATCACATACCACAATGAACCCTTTCTCTCTGCCTCCTTTTCTTTCGCAGGAGACAGTGAGAGGCCCTCTAGCAGGATGTTAGATGGAAATACTGAACTTATTAGCAGTGAAGTTTGTACTAAAACGCTCTACTATCTTAGTCGGTCTGATCGTGTGAGAGATGCTTGGGACAAAGATGCAAATAGCACAGGCACAGATCAAGATATTTACTTGCCAAGGAGAGCAGTTGGTACAATGGAAATGATAAAAAAGGCATCCGCGATTCGACATGCTGAAATTGCTGAGTTGAAGAAAATGATTCATAATCTGAAGGAAGAGATTCTGATGCTAGAGGGAGCTTAGGAAGGGGAGCCCCTCGAATACTAAACTGCGACTTGAAATACACTAGTAATATTGCTCTTTACAAGACACTAAATGTGTCCTGATGATTAAGTTTATTAATAGAATAGGCTTGACTAGCTGGTGAAATTAGTCTCTTTTGTGGACTGTGGCTTTCAATTGCCAACGTTGTCCAAGGATCCGAGTACTGAAATTACAGCAGCACTCCAATCCAGTTAAGCTCCTATTACTAGTTCATAGAATGGATGAACTAGTAATCAATGGCATAATCCGCCTTTATATATGGAATGGAAGTATTGCTCTTGATTTGGTCTTCTTGGATACTCTTTTGACTTTTAGAATATACCTTTCTCATGATCTGCTGGTCTCCTAGACAACAAGTCCTGCAATAGCTACTAACCTATTGTTATTGTTAGTCAACACCAAATAGTATGTGATATAAGGTAGCATTTTTGTTGCTTACTTTGGTGAAGAATAAGCCATTTATGTGCCATTTAACTTCTGACTTACTCTCTGGTACTCGAGAGTAAATAACCTTTTTGTGTAACAAAGTCAATTGGAAGGAAATGGTAGAAGACACACGAATGGCCTCTGCTGCATAATCATCTGATACTAAGGTGATGAGAATAAAATAGCAGAAGATTGCCTTTGCATTAAAAATGCCACTCTGTATTTACACAAATGAAGAAGTTTCGACAATCTTTTCCCTCAGTACTAGAGTTTCTTATTATTTTATTTCGGACTGGGACTTTGGGTTGTAGCTCTGTTTCTGAACCTTGGGTCTAGGGTGGTTTGTGACTGTTAAACTTAGAATTTGATACAGGTAACTGCCAAATATCTGTTCATATAATCATCCGTTATCTGAAATTTTAGGCTTGCCCATATTCAAGTTTCTGTCATGTGGGGCCAAGCCTACACCAGGCGCAGGCGCGCCCGCGACGTGCGCAGGGACGCTGAACGCACAGAGCGCGTGGCCCAGGAGCAGGCCGAGTCAACATCCCGTGGCTGAAGAGGACGTGCGACTGCAGCAAGAGTTTCGACAGTTGCCTAAACGGAGAGTTACAGTTATTTCCTTTTGTGTAGGAGAGTTAGTTTCCTATTATTAGAAGAGTTAGTTTCCTTTTATTAGAAAGCCACGGGCTATATATTGGACGCAGGACCTTTATCAATGAGGTAAGACATATCAATCTAATCTATCTGTCTCCCTCTTCTCCAAACAACAAGCCGACGGCTGAGGGGTAAAACCTCGCCGGCGACGACGGAACGAGGCTACGAACTCCGTAGCCGCGGTCCAGCTACCTTGGGCGCCGACGCCCTTGACAACCTGGTATCACGTTCCAGACGATCCTCGCCTTCGCGGTCCACCGTACCACCAGCCGCCACCGCCCCACCACCACCCCTATTATTAGAAGAGTTAGTTTCCTTTTATTAGAAAGCCACGGGCTATATATTGGACGCAGGACCTTTATCAATGAGGTAAGACATCAATCTAATCTATCTGTCTCCCTCTTCTCCAAACAACAAGCCGACGGCTGAGGGGTAAAACCTCGCCGGCGACGACGGAACGAGGCTACGAACTCCGTAGCCGCGGTCCAGCTACCTTGGGCGTCGACGCCCTTGACAGTTTCAAACCCCTTTCACATCTTTGGTAATTGCCATAAGTTAGGATGCATTCAAACTGCAGCTTTTCAGCGTGGACCAGTAATCTATCTTTAATTGCTGAGCTTTACCGGTCTGTGTGCCATGGAGATTGCAAGAAGCTGTTGAACTACTCTCATGCAACCTGAATCTGAGCTTGAGTTCTTAATAGCATAGACCCAGTGCAGGACAGTGATATCATGGTGGGTTCCTGACCAGGCTGTCCTACAATGAAGTCTTTCCTGATGACTCTTCGAGATAAAAAAAAAGAAAATGCAAGTACAATGCCAAGGTATCTTTATAATTCTGTGCAAGATGTTGTCCAATGAAGATGTTTATTTATAGTATGTTATTTTCCTCTTCAAATTGAAACTTCTGTGGGTCATGTTTTTGCTACATGCTATGTATGCATTTATCATGTAATTTTTATAGCTATGATTGCAAGTCCGTTGAAGACTAACTGCATCTAGGGCTTTAAAAGCTTATTATACCTGGTGGGGGATGTTCATGGAGTTTTTCTTTCCCATATTAAATTTTGGTACACAATTTGCAGTTGATGCATTTATTGGTGCTCCGCACACAAAGATTATCTGAGATCATCACCATAAGCAAACTATCCAAAACACATTCTTTAATTCCTTTGTAAAAGTTTGCATGATTGCACAATATTTCTCAGTGGGCAATTCCATATCACTTTAGTGTTAAGGTATGAGGATTAGACATTGAAACTATTGTTGGGCTTTAATGTACACTGCTGGAAACTTAAATTAGATTTTGGTCTCTATTGAACAGTTACCAGATAAATGTGATTTTATGCCCTTCAATGTTAGTTACGATAATGCTATTGCTTTTGCCTGTTGTTTGTTGTAAGATTAGCCATTTTCCTTTGAATTACTTTGGAGTTACCGCTGGAAGGAAGGCCCTGCTCTCGTGGGGGCAGATTAGTTCTTGTGAAGTCTTGCCTTGGTAGCATTTGGGTTTATCTGTTATCTGTGATTAATTTCCCAACATGGACTACTGAGGAAATTGTTCCCCATATGACCCACTGTTTTACCATTCGGTTGTGTGTGTGGTGGTTGGGGTGGGGTGGGGGGGGGGGGGGGGTGTGAGGTATGTTTACTATGTATAGCCATTTATTCAGTTCTATCACTTTATGCTATGGTCAGTTTTGTAGGCCTAGTACCTATTTACATACCTGAAAATGGGCAATTGCTTAAATTCTTGTTTTCTTGTGGTTTATATCTCATAATTATCAAACATCAGGTATAATCTAGTTAAGAGACAACATAATTGGGGAATGATTACATCTCTAGAGAGTTCCATGGGTTTGGATTGCAGGTACTGGGGACAAGAACTGGGAATACGCTCAAAAAATTTTGGCTGTTGTGCTGGGACTCCAAGCAGCGGACAAGAGATGGACCCTTTTATTGGGATTTTGGAACGGATGGCTTGGTCACCCCGTATGATATTAAAAAAAGAGGGCGTCTGTGCTCTAATGTTGAAGCTACGTTGCTGTTATTTGAATAAATGAAACCGGATTTTTTTACCTCCTCTTTGGAAAACTGTTGGACTCAAATGGCCTTACAATTAAATTTTTTTAGTTACAACTTATGGTGTGCACACCAATGCCTGCACACTACAATTTTCCATTTCCTTTGCAGGTACATAAACAAACCCCATTGGACTGCAAAGTGGGTTGCATATACGTTGAAAACAGCCACAATACCAGTGTTTGATAGTGCTATGGTAAATGGATGGTTGAGATGTGGTGGGGGTAATAAGCCAATGAGCAGACATTTGGCACATTTTGATTGGAGGTAATGTATGTGTGATTAATTAAATCTCAAATTTGAAATGCACTTTTTTCCCATTTCGGATTTCATGTAGACCACCATGTTGTTTAGAACAAATGCAACAAATTAAGATCTAATATGGATGTATTCTTACATTTTTTACAAATTTATTTGGAATGTAAATGTTTAATATTTTAAATATACATGTTCAGCATTCTGGATATGTTCTTTCAACATTTCAACATAAAATGCTGAACTAGTTTATCCAAAATATTGATTAGGTTTCATACATTGTCAAATCAAGTAGAAAATCACAGTCTAGTAAACATGACTAGTTATAGAGATTGAAATAAGAAATAGAAACAAAAAACTAGCTTGTTTGTTTGTGTTGTAGTTTATTATTGGTGGGCTACAATCATTGTCGAAGTGGGCTATAGAGCTATGTGATGTGCAGGCGAAGTATCTTCCTCAAGATTCATAGGAGGCCTTGCCCAAATATCACAAATTTACCAAAAAATATGTATGGGAGAGATGTTGTTTTCTTTTAAATATCACAAAAGGAGGCCTTTAGTCCCGATTGAGGTTGGACCCGAGACTAATGAAAGCATTAGTCCCGGGTCCAACATCTAGGCGGTGTGAGGGTTCTTTAGTTTCGATTGGAGCCTTCAATTGGGACAAAATGCATGTGCTGTGTAGGTAGGGTGATAAGGAAGCTATGCGTGAGGCAAGAATTTGAATCCTACGGACCGCAGGGTTGGGTGTGCTAATTAATTTTTTGGACCACCGGACCTTTTAGTCTTGGTTGCTGGACCCGGGACCTTTAGGGGGTGTTTAGATGACTTTGCCAAAAAATTTTAAATGGAATCTTGTTATTTAGGAGTATTAAATAAAATTTATTTACAAAACTTTTTGCACGGATGGATTGTAAATCGCGAGATGAATCTAATGAGCCTAATTAATCCATAACTAGCGGATGATTAACAGATGGTTACTGTAGCATCACTGTTGCAAATCATGGATTAAGTAAGCTCATTAGATTCGTCTCGCGATTTACACCCCATCTATGCAATTGGTTTTTTTACCCACATTTAATACTCTATGCATGTGTTCAACATTCGATGTGACGTTTTTGGCCAAAAGTTTTTGGAATCTAAACAAGACCTTAATCCTGGTTGAGGAACCGAGACTAAACGGCTTTAAGAACTGAGATTAAAGAGCATTTCTCTACTAGTGTATGTTTTTTTATGGTATATAAAAATTACATAAAAAATTTGTGATGTACAATCTTTCATGATCTTGATGTGCTTTGAGCGATACACGTACAAGGCGCATGCGGCAAAACTCGCCGAAAGACCCCTTCAACCTCTGCAGCAATAGTAGACCTATCTTTCTCAATCAAAAAGAGTTTATAAAGTAAGGAAATGAAGTGATAATAATGTCTTATCCGGTGGAGTGTTCTAAAGGATTTACTTGGGTTGCTATCAATATTATAAAACTAGTGAATTACTAGATTGTAGGAAATGGGCTCTGGTATACTTTATAATATTTAAGTACTAAGGGACATTGCTTGTTTGGCTAGTCGCTTGCTTGACAATTTCATATATATGACATAACATAGGCGTGAGATATAAGGGCGTCAGCGGTGTGATTTGATTCATGAGCTCCGCGTAAGCAGGAAATGAGCCATGTCTTCTCTCTCCAATACAAGTCACAATCAATGGACCCACTGCAAAAATAAAATATCAGTTTCCTTTTTGCATCCGCCCATTGTTTCTCCTCGCAAGCACAGCAGTGGAGCGGTGTGATTTGATTCATGAGCTCCGCGTAAGCAGGAAATGAGCCATGTCTTCTCTCTCCAATACAAGTCACAATCAATGGACCCACTGCAAAAATAAAATATCAGTTTCCTTTTTGCATCCGCCCATTGTTTCTCCTCGCAAGCACAGCAGTGTACGTTCAGATTGCATTTTCTATTCGGCTTGAGTCGACTCCTAAATATGAGTCGAATTTTCTCTCTCTTTCATGAATCGGCTAGCTCCAGTGATTATGAATCGATTCATCATGTCCACGTCAAATGATGGTTCGGCCACTGGAAAAGCCCAGTTCTATGAACAAATTAAACTGTGTGCCCTGCTTCTTTCTTTGTTTCCTTTTGGAATTTAGACATCACGTCCCCCCCTTTCCTTCACCATGCGTGCATTCCAAAGTTATTTAAAATTTCCTTGCAAACATCTTCTCTAAAAGTTTTATTCTACAAACTTCCAAAATGTTTCTTTCTTCAAAAAATTTTGTACAAAACATTTTTAGGAATGTCATTTGAAAACCTTCCTAGAGGAAGGTTTCTAGCGCCATTATTTTTTTTCAAAAACCATTTTCTCAAAGTTCATCAGAAACCTTTTTGAGAAGGTTTTTTTTGACACTTTTTTTATCAAACAGACGATTACAATGCAAACAAACTGAGCCAAGTCTGCCTTTTTGACCTTTTTGTCAATGAACCAGCTCGTGAGCCACTCCTAAAGTATTCTATTGGCTCATTAGGCTTGATATAACAAATCCAAATTACAAGCAACCTTTACCGCATTGAACTCATAAGTCAATCCTAGTAAAGCAATATTGGTAAAAATATCTTAAGTCTCAAAGTATATGTGTGTTTTTTCTATTTTGTTGGTTTATGTTGATAATTTAGTTACAATTTTACGTATTACTAAAATGCTGAAATTATGACATGGTATTGCTTTATATCATGTTTGTTCTTACAATATAAAATGCTTAACTATATTCAGCACATGCCAAATGAGCTGGCTCAAGTTTTCTAAATGAATCGAGCCCAACTATCTTTTCGGCTCATTAATCTCTCATTATTCAAACAAGCATTAACGAGCTGAGCCTTAACGAGCAGAGCTGGCTCATAAGCCACCCTTAGATGCCCGATCACTACAGGATTTAGGTTATATACCGTGTGCCAAGTGTTTGCTGTGTGCCACACACGACAAAGGGCACACGGTAAACATCGGCCAGTAAAGCCACGTTTGTCGTGGGCCCTTTTTCGGGCACACGGAAAGGCTTTGCCGTGTGCCATCTTAGCCCATGGCAAAAAAAAACCTAACGGCCAGCCGATGGTGACAGCGGTTTTGCCGTGTGCCGTGTGCCTTGGCCAAGGCACATGGCAAACTTTGAATCTTTACCGTGTGCCTTGGCCAAGGCACACGACAAATTATGATTCCAGGCTGACAGATTCTGCCTCTTTGCCGTGTATCTTGGTCATTGCACATGGCAAAGTGACCCTTTTTTCCCTATTTTTTTGTTTCGCCTTTATGTTACCCCAATCAAATGTACATATATATCACAATAAACACCACAGGCATTTCATATATCACAATAAGCATCACAAGCAGTTTATATACTCAAAGTAATCCACAAATACGAATAAAATTGTTCATCCACAACCTCAAGTCCATACAAGTCCATGCAAGTCCATACAAGTCCAAATGCAAAGGAACCATATATGTCCATACAAAGAAAGTCCATACAACTCACTGGGGCGGCGGCTGCTAGTGCTGCTGCGACCACAGAGCCGGCCACTGCCCCCACTGAGGCGCCCACGGAGGCCGCCACTGAGGTTGCTGAGATGGCCACTGAGGCGACATTTCTGCAGTGACTGGCCCATCATTGGATGCCGCCGATTAATTCTGCACATAGGTGATTTAAGTTAGAAACATTCAAACTAAATCATTGTAGTTGTATCCCAAGTCATCAGTTCTAAGTCACTGTAGCTTTATCCATCATTCCAAGTGCTAAGTCACTATGAGAAATGAAACTACAAGGTTGTCAAGTCACTCACAGGAGTACTAGCTGCACGAGGTGGAAGTGGAGGTGGAGTGAATTGTGGCGGCGAATGACCTATGGGAAATGACGCCGGGGGGGGGGGGGGGGGGGGGGGGAGGGGAGAGTGAGGGGGAGAACGAACATGGACCAACAAGTGTAAGGGGCAGCCGACATTCCATAAGGATTGAAGCCATTTGTTGCCAGCACAACACGTACATTACGAGCATCATCATATTTCTCACGATGAATCCCGTCAAAATAGGTCCATGATTCAGCATCGGATGGATGTACAAGCTTATCAGGATTGTACCTAGTTCCCTTTTTGTGCCATGTCATCTGTTTCGCGGATTCCTCGGTCATGAATAGCCGTTGGACCCTCTGTATGGGTGGAAGGTACCGTAGGATTTTCACGGGGACCGCGAGCTACCTCTTCTGACCATCACCTGAGTCTACCTCCATGAACCTAGAGGATTCACACTTTGGACAGTATTTTGCTTCCGCATGTTCTTTCCTAAATAAGATGCATCCCTTGGGACAAGCAAGTATCTACTCATATGGCATCTTAAATGCACGAAAGAGTTTCTGTGCCTTATACATGCTCTTTGACAGAATGTGACCTTCCGGAAGCAGGCTGCCAAGAACTGTCAACATAACATCGAAGGCTTCTCAACTTAGGGTAAACTGGGACTTCACGGCCATTAGGCGCGCAATGACATCCAGTTGTGAAACCTTGGTATGCCCATGAAGGGGTTGCTGTGCTGCAGCCAAGATGTCGTAATACACCTTCGCGGTTGCCTTTGGCTCATCCTTACGACGTTCTTCATCAAAATGTGCTTCATGAAAGTCATCTAACATGTCTCTTACCCCGGCATCAGCATCATGATCCTCGATGCGTTGTCTCACGACCTCGTCTCTCATACGATTGGCTTCACCATGGTAGGTCCACCGGGCATAGTCTCTCGTAAATCCATAATTGCAAAGATGCTGTGTCATATCCTCCTTTGTTTGTCGACGCGTGTTTCCACATCTGCTGCAGGGACACCAAGTGGTATTGGCTCCTTTAAGCTTTGTAAATGCTTGATCCAAGAAAGCTTCGGTCTTCTGAATCCAATCCACGGTCAAGTCACCCCCACGTTTCTAGCCTATGTACATCCATGCACGGTCATCCATTCTCTATCATATCATCGATTAATATAAAACTTATTTGCATCTACACAATGTCTATACTTTCTAATAGGTGAAGATAGATCCTAATTCCACCCGAGGATGCGTAGCTGGGGTAGGTTTCCATGGTCTACTCCGATCCGGGATATAATTTTGGCAGCACCTCCCCACTATTCTCCAAATACACGTCATGGCAGGGAGATTGTGTATCCGGAAAACAACAGGGAGATGTAGTCGAAACTCTGTGTCGGATGGCAATAAACTATGAAAACTAACCCCATCTACGCATCCTCGGGATGTCAAAAAACGTGGACAATTCGAAACATATACGGTCATAGATATACAAAGTTTTGCACATTTTCAATCGTATCTGTTTCGAACAGGAGACACCTAACTGGTTACGTGATCTACGATACTCGCAGTACTCGAAGGTGGGCGGCAGAGGTACTTACAGTGGGTTGGCGGTGTAGTCATGGCCGGCGTGGTGTCGACTCGCGGTTCTGACCAGCTCCGACTTTTCATCGAACATGCCGCAAGCGACCAACGGGGACGGAGGCGGCGACCGGCAACGCGTCGGGGGCCTGCGGCCGGTGGCCGGCGATCGGTAGTGCGTCGGCGGCGCAGCGGGGGCCGGTGGCCGAATGTACTTTTAAAATACCCTGCTAAAGTCACTCAACAATTTATGTTTGATGATTCTAAGGGAAAATATATTATTTCATGTGTTTCAAACTAAATTTTAATTTGTATCAACTAAATCAGTTCCAAAACGAGTTTAAATAAATTTGATTGAATGTACTTTAAATTGCTTGCCAAAGTCACTCAAAAATTCATGTATGAAAAAAACCCCATTCTTTCATGCAGTTAGAGCTCAATTTGAATAATGTATATCACATGATATTGTTTAATTGCAAAAAAAATTAAAATTATCAAACAAATCCAAAAAATTACCAAAATTTGGCATGAGAGAATCTAAGTTGTGTATATCATATAGAAAAAGTTTTGAAGTCAACCTGTGACACCCTAGGTGTCAAAATGATAAAACCAGGTCATTAGTGTAACAACATACATGAAAAACTAATAAATAAATAAATAAATGTCTCATACCTTGCATCTATAAGATATGTATACTTGTAGATGTATATGTGCATGTGTACATGTGCTTTAATCAAGTAATTTAGATAACTTTCACATCGATATAAATATGACTATGAAATTGAATAGACACACCATTAATGACATGATAAACAAAAGTCTTGATGAAATCTAGGAAAGAATACGAACTTTGCACGTGCAATGATAAACCATTCGAATCACGGTTTTCAAGATTTTTGATTCATCTTCCAAACTATAACTCAAATGGACTTTAACTTGAAACAAAACTTGTAGAACTTTTTATTTTGAACAACTTTCGTCTTCATAGAATTTTGAGTCGCAACACAAAAATGTGAGAAAAAGGAAAATTACAATCCAACCCCTCACTTTTCTTTTATTTTTTTTTCTCTCAGCCCCCTCCTATGCCTTGCGCTGCCCGACCATGGCAGAGCGCCGGCGCCAGGTGGCGGCGATTCCTGCCCGATGCTAGGCGCCAAGCCAATCCCCGACGCCACTGCTACACCGCCCAGCTCGCTCAATCCGCGCGCGCGATCCTCCCTCTACCCACGCCAAATCCCTGTCGCCTAGTCGCTTGCTCGCGCCTGCCGCACACAGTGCCGGTGCTGCCCACCGCCCATCTCGCCCAATGGCACGCCCCAACCCTGCTGGCCCTCCTGGCCCCTTCTCCCTCGCATCTGAAGCCTATAAAAGGCCGTGCACAGCCCTGCACGCGCGTGAGAACCACCGACGCCCACCATTGCCGCCGCCGCCAAAACCTCCACGCCGCGCCCCCATCCCCGGCCCTCTCCCGCCCGAGACTAGCGCTGGAATCGGTCCTCCCCGGTCCACCGAAGCTCCCCGGCCAATCACCGCCGCCCCACCTCGCCGGAACGCCGCCCGCGCCGCAGCCGAGCTGCTACTCGCCGTGGGCAGCCCGGCTCCGGTCATCCCAGCCCCAACCGAAGCCGCCACAAGGTAGCTCTCAACGCCCTCATACTCACCCACCCCTCCCTCGCCGCCGGCCGGCCACCACCTCACCGGATTTTGGCTAACAACCATGGCAGCCGCGCCAGGGACTGCATTGCAAAACTCGAGTTCTTATCAGGGTCCTTAACGCAAGAAAATCAGGGGCCTATCTGGGAGACCTCGTTTTAACTTTTGTTTTTAAATGGATGTCACTTGTAAGACCCACCAAAAACCATAGAAAAATCATAAAATGGTAAATGAGGACTTTTTGGAAATCCTTGAGAATAGATCTACACCCTGGGACCATAATATGATATGTTGAAGTTTAATTTTTTGCTGTAGAAATTAATTTATGTTTGATAGTGTTTTAATGCTAGTGGTATTTGTCATATTCATAAATGATGTTTAAACTTTGAAATGATATAAATATTTTATGGTAGCTTGTACGTATGATGCAAATGCTGGTGTAAAAATCTCAAGTCCAGTGCTGGTCCCTAGAATTAGTTCTTGTTAATTCTTATTTTGGGCAATAAATTGGTAGATGCACTTGTTCATGATGTTGCACCGTAGATCTACCTGTAAAACTTGTAGAGTAGGTTCCAAATGATGCAAGAATGCTAGTGTAAAATTTTCAGACATACTACCACTGCTTAACATGCTCTCTCTTTTGTTTCTGTCCTTGAATAAGTACATTAAATCGTAATAAATAGTTTCTGTCCTTAGAAAATTATGATATTTTTACCAGAGGACAAGTTTGAGTATCTGGTCATGCTAGAACAGTTTGAGAGCCAGACACTTAGAGGAACTATCTGTAGAATTGAATCTTGATTCTGGTATATGTAAATTAATTTATATTCTTATGCTCTGTATGATGCACAATAAAATTTAAAAAATTTCTTGTAAGATTTATATGGATATGTTAGCACTCTGTAAAATTTTTAGCATCAAAACTTGCATAGTTTGCTCTGTATAAAACTAACTAAGTTCTAGATATAGTGTCACACCCTGAAATCGTTGGATTTCAGGATGTGATTAGAAAAAAAATAAAAATAAAGCAACAATTTTCTCATAAATTTTTTTAAAAAAATTCAACATACATTTTCTTTATAGAGAATTTAGTATAGGAAAAATAAATGATTGTCTTTCTAAATTAAATAAAATGGTTCTATGTATGTTGCATTCATATCGTTGCATTGGTTTTTGTTTGTTTGCGTGCTTGAGTTTGCAAAATAAAAATGCTCAAACCCACCCAAAATCCTTTTTTCTCTCTCCCTTTCAGCTTGGCCCAGCTCCCTTCCTCCCCTTCTCCCTCTCTTTTCTTTTTCTCCCCAGCCCGGCCCAAACCTCTCTCCCCACCCTTTTCTTTTTCTTTCCCCCGCAGCCCAAAACCCCAGCTGGCCCAACCCGCCGCATCTCCCTCTCCCTCACCTCTCGCTCTCTCACCGCCAGCCGGCCCCACCGGTCAGCCCCTTCCACTACCTTCCTTTCTTCCTCCTCCCGCACCTCCCCTTCCTTTTCCTCCCTCGCTGCGGTTCCCGACTGTGCTGGCTGCCCGCGCCCTCCTCTCTTTCCTTTCCTGCACCGCCAGCCCACCTTGATGGCCGCGACACGCGCCAGGGGCGACCAGCCCCCATTTCGCCGCGCCAATCCCGGCCACCATTCCCGGCCGCCGCGTGAGCCGCCACTACTCCTGCCACTGCCGCTCCGCTCCCTCTCGCACCCTATAAAGCCAGAGCCCGAGCCCCTGCGCCTCTCTCCTCCATCCCGTTCCCGTCCACGCCCGAGCTCCACTGCTCTGCACCTCCTTTTCACCCGAGCCGAGCTCGCCGTCGCCGCCGCGCCGTCGACCCGCCGTCACGCCGCCTCTCCGTCGACTCCGAACGTCGCCGGAGCTCCGCCAAGGACAAATCACCGTCGCCGTGCACTCCTTCCCCTCCGCGCCGTCGCTCCACGCCGGCATTTCCTCGCCGGAGTGAACATCGCCGCCCGTACCGCACCCGAGCCGTCGACCCGCTGTTCCGCCTCTACTCCGCTGCCTTCAACCCTTGTCGGAGTTTCGCGAGGTGGTGAGCAAACCCCCAGCCCCGTTTCCCCTCCTTCTCTCGCTCTGTCGCGGCCGCAATCGCTCGCTGGAGTTCTTGCTCCGCCGGCCGCCGTGGCCGCCGGTCTCCAGTCGTCGTCCGGCCATCTAGTGGTCCCCGTTAGGTTCTCTGTGTCGCCCTCTCACTCCCCGGCCAGGTCCCATGCCGAGCCGAGCCCCGGAGCACCGGATTTGGTGAAATCCAGCGGTCCGCCGCCACCCCCGCTCGCCGCCGGCGCCCAGTGCCGCCCGCCCAGCCTTCCCGAGCACCACCAGCCCTTGGATCAAGATCCGACGGTCTCGATCGGATCTATACCCGGGTTAACAGAGCCATACCGGTCAACCCGCGGACCAGCGCAGTAGGAATATAATTAGATTTAAGTCCCTCCTTTTTTCGTTTAGGCCCGTAAACTTTCCAAAAATAGAACCCACCGTCCCTAGCCTCTCTATTTTTAGTCTAGCCTCTGTGTTTTGGGTTTAATTAGGTTCTAGCCCTTGGTTTCCTTCAGTTTAGCCCCTGTAAGTTCAGTTTCTTCGCCGATAAGACCCTGGAGCCTTGCTTTAGCCCTATCTTAGTCGTTTTAGATCCGTTTCAACCCGTTCTTGTTGCGTTAGTCTCCTAATAGGTTCAGCTATCGTTTAGTAGTGTTGTTGTGCCGTAGCTTCTTTTTGTTAAATCAAATGTAGATTCAATTTGATTAATATACTCTTATCAAGTTTTTTTCTAAATAAAATCTAATTAGATGTTAATATGCTTAAAATCAACTTAAATGTGTTTTTATATAATTTGTTTAGTTCAACACCAAATATAAAGTTATGCGTTTAGATGTTCTCACAAGTTTCTCTTAAATTAATTGTGTAATTAATACAATTTATACATAGATAACCGTATATAAAATTTGACTAAATTTTACCTCATCTTTTTAAATGCAAATATAATATGATTTAATTGCAATTATCATTTACATGTGGTTTCTCATTAAAATCAATGAAGTTTATAATTCTTTTGTTTTCTTTTATAATTCAAATCTTTCGATAGTTGTATCTTTTCAACCCTAGCTCCGTTTTCCGTGTTTCTTGTGCTCTTGTAACCGTAGCAGCGAACCCTATCCTTTAGTGCACTCTTTTTTTTAAAGCCTTTCTTGATTGGTGTATTGTTCTTAGCTGTAATGGTTTGTTTTTCTTGTATGGTTGCGCTTGATGTTTGCTTCGAGTAGAGTGATCGCTGTTGAAGCTTGAAGATCAAGTTTTCCAAGTTAGCAAGAGCTGAAGAGCAGTAAGAGTAGCTTTTCGTTGGAAAAAGGCAAGTGACCCTAACTATCCTTCTTTCTGTGCTTATTTTCAAGAATACTATGAATTAATTGGAACATGGAGAACCACCCAGGAAAATAGTACAACCACGAGAACCATATGGCTCTGGTCTTAGCTAATTAATTAGAGACTCTAGTTTGAAGCAGTCTTACCAAACGAGCAAGGAGGGCGTCGGTGATTGGGGTATAGCCTGGTCCTCTTGGGGTAGCATCCTTTGCTAAGGTGATGACCATTAGGGAGGGTTATGGTTTACGCCGCTACCGAAACTGTAGCGGACTACTTCTTACTAGGGAAATTTTTGTAAAGGCCTCGTAACGTCCCTATGCAATCGCACCTCGGAAGTGTGGTATTGTGCCTAGCTAGCACAACATGGTTGGGTCCAAAGTTCTTTTGAAATGGTACAACCTCTGCAGAATGTCTAAAACTGATAGATAAACTTAAAGATGGATTTAAATCGTTACTCTGGTTATTTCTTGTGGCGTTGTTGAGAACCAACCATAACTGTACTCACCCTTGCTAACCGCTGCTCAGAAGAAGAAGGTGTGAAGTCTACTGAAGATGATGAAGAGTTCTAGGCGTACGCAACCCCCACTGTTTGCTTGTGAAGTTTGGAGCCTCCGTTTCCATGTTAAGCGTATATCTCTGATAGTCTTGTAAGTCCTTATTTATGTTTCTTTACGCAATACTGTTGTTGTTATTCACTGATGATGTCACTATATGTATGAAACTTGATCCTGGCATACATATAGTTATGCATTCGGTTTTGTCCTTAAACCGGGTGTGACAAGTAGCTGTTTATTTTCTTTTTCATATCTAATCTGCTACATATAAAGAGCTAAAATTTATATAGTAATCTAGTTGCTCAGAGAGGTAGCTTGTATAAAAATATCAACACCAAAAAATGTTTCTAGCAGTGACTACGAATATTGCATACTTGCTCTTTGAAAGATAACAATTATAAATGATAAAACACACATCTATATAATGAGGTTAATTGAGCTAAGTTATATTTTGTAAATGGATACGCAAGGAACAGTAAAGAAAAAATAATTCTGATAAAATATGAAGTTTCGTTTGGTTACAACCTTATCGTGAAATAAGCTACAAATCTCTACCATCACTACTACTCATACTTGTGCATTGATATAGAATCGACTACTCTCGCTGACGGAATGTACGCGCTGGTGCCCGAGTTCGAGAGTGAGCAGCACCAAGCACAAGTTAATCTAACTGAAGTTGTCGAAGACTCGAACTAAAGTTCGGAAGAGACCAAAGCTAGCTTAGCTCAAGAAGGTAAGCCCCAGAGCATGAACCCTGTTATTTTCCAAATTATGCAACTTATTATTCTATCTACTTGTGCATGAAGTTTATAGGAGTTGTATGAAAACTTAGTTGCATGATCCTAGGTACCCATGCACAGAACACTAGATCTAAGGTTCGATAGAATGCTATGCTAATAGGACTCTAGTAGAAGTCGAGTGATTTCCTGTCACTCGCGTGAAAATAAGAGTTGAATATTTCCTACTTGCTGCAATCATAAGGTCGACAGACGGGGCTATGGTTCGAAGTTTATGATGATGATTGAGAACCCGTCTGTTTAGCGAAAATGCTAAGGTCGTAGTGTGTGGTAGTGGTGGTTAATTATTTGAACGTACTAACCACATACCGAGAATATGTGGACATACCTTCCACCCCTCGATCTTCGGTCCCATGTGCATATGGCGAGTGCATGAGTGGTCACGACCCGGCGCCGTACCGTGGCGTGTGGACTCTAGGAGTACTCAAGTGCGTGTGTTTAGGTCTGCCTTGCAAGGTTAAGAAATTCGATTCGAATCGTCCGTTTCTCACGGTCATTAAGGTTTCTTAACGCTTTTACCATATAGAGTAAGAAGACGAATAATGTTGATGATTAATCTTGTTGGATGCAAATTGATTCTTTCACCATGTATGACATTGGATAGTTGCTTACCTAGAATGGAAGAAACTTGAACTTGGAGCTAAAATTTGAAAGTAAGGACCTACTTGTTGATGCTTTTCGGCAAAATAAACCCTTCAAGCCAAAAGCCTTGCATGTATAGAAGTCGTCTAAGTATATTCCACTAGTCGGGTAAGCCTTGCTGAGTATTAGTATACTCAGCCTTGCTTGTGACTTTGTTTTCAAGTGAGACTTTTGAGGATATGATTGCTAGTTTGACTTGGCCGTGTACTCTTTCTCCTGGTTGGTCGGTGGAATGAGATGCGTCCCCGGCTAATGATGATAATGCCGAGTGATGTCTTGTACGGGCTTCATTGAGACATCATGTATCGTCGAGTAGTTTATCGTTTGTTTTCCGTTGCAATGAACTTTGAAGAACTCTTTTACTTTTCAACTCTGAAGTACTTTGTTTTTACGAATTCGAACTTAGTGTGTAATAATAAATTTATGGTGAACCCTGTGGTGTAAAATTTGTGAAATATTGTATTCTCTGGGCTCACCTTCATTTGAGTATTTTTGTATGTGTTGTTTCGATCGGAAAATCAGTGGTTCCGTCGAGAGGTTACCCGACAGACAAATCGATTACTCCGTTTGAAGTGCGAGTAGCCGTGATTGCCCTCGTGGCGATGGTTAGCGCACTTGAGCCGGATTAATTCAGGTGGTTATGCCACAAAACCCCAATTCGCTCGTCACTTTGATTCAAAATCTGAATTGCTCTTTCTCAACTCTGACTACTACAAAAGCGATTTGTAGCAACCCATCAAACTTTTTTTAGGGACGGACCAAAATGTCACCCATTCTTAGAAATGGGCAACGAGTAATGTAGCAAACGAGGTGCCCCTGAAAATCCATTTGTAGGGGCGGCTCACCCATCAACCGCCCCTATAAATGGGCGTCGATTTTTGGGGCGGCTTGGGGGGTGAGCCGCCCCTAAAAATGTCATTTGTAGGGGCGGCTCATCACCCCAACCGCCCCTGCAATGCGACCATTTTCGGGGGTGGCTGAGGGGTTGAGCCGCCCCTATAAATGGTATTTTTAGGAGCGGCTCACCCCCTACGCGCCCCTACAAATCCATTTTCAATTTCAACCGGAATTTCATTTAATTCAAAAGAAATAGCAAAACTTATGGAAAAAACTCAAATTTGCACTAGAATCATATTGTGTAGTATAGAACTAGTAAAAAATATGAAAAACATGTTTCAGTATATATAATGATTGAGAGTGTTCAAAACATAAAGAGAGACTTGAGTGCTATGAGATAGTATGGTGTGGAGGTACACATTGTGGTCTCGACACTTTAAACAATTATGTACAATAAAATAGTGATTTTATGTTTTTATTAAATTCAATATGTCACATAATGCTTTGTGTATTAAGTTTTAAGTTTTATCGATGTGTTTTCTATTATTTGTGTATTAAATGAATTTTTAGTGGAAATTATAAAATGATTTGTAGGGGCGGGTGGGGGCATCACCCGCCCCTAAAATTCGGTTTGTAGGGGCGGGTGATGCAACACCCGCCCTACAAATCTATTTCCTTTAAATAGTCTGGGACTTGGACAAATTTCACATTTCTCGGGCGCGCACAAGCATACGCTGGCAGGCTGCCAAAATTTTGCGCAGCCGCCGCCACCCGCGCCCGCGCCCTAATCGCCGCCGCTCGCTCCTGGCCACCACCGCCGCCCGCTCCCGGCCACCTCCCTGCGACGGCCTTCTCCCCGCGCCCGAGGTCCTCCACGCGGCAGCCTCCTCATCAGGCCGAGGTCCTCCCCACGGCGGCCTCCTCCCCGCGCCCGAGGCTCCCTCAGTCAGCCTTCCTGCGCCCGACCCCCCCTTCCCCGGTCGGCCTCCTCCCCATACCGCCACCCACCCCGGTCGACCTCCTCCCCACGCTGCCGCCCACCCCGGTTGGCCTCCTCCTCTCGCCCGCCCACGGCGGCCTCCTCCTCACGCCGGTCGGCCTCCTCCCCACGCCGCCGCCCACCCCGGTCGGCCTCCTCCCCACGCTGAGGCTCCCCGCCGGCGACTCCTCTCGAGGTGATGACCTAGGAACTCGATTGCTTTTTTTAGATCTTGGCAGGGTCCTTAGCGCAAAAACTCAGGGCCCTGTTTGTAAATGATAGTTTTTAACTCTAGATTCACAATCAACAAACTTTAAAAATCAATATCAATTCATAGAAAAATCCTAAAATTTCAAACTAAAATTCTCTGGAATCCTTAGGACTAGATCTAAAACTTTTATTAAGGACTATGGCTAGTTTCTTAGTAGACTTTGTTATGAAATAAAATTTAATTTTAATAGCACTTAATTAGATCTCATGTTCTAGATATTTTTTTAATTTTTTTGCATTAGCGTTGCATTAGTTAAATTTTTAATTTTCGTGGTGGTAGATGTTTCGTGGTGGACGCACCGTGGACGCAGCCCTTCCAGCGGCCGTGGAAGGCATGGACAACCCAGTGGCTCAACATTCAGGACTACACTTTCACAGCGCCATTGATTTCCATTTGACGATCGATCACGAGGAGCAATTCCCAACGCTTTTAAGATTCATTTCTTCTTGTAATACATGTTTTACTACACATGAATAGTTTCTAATTTTCTCACATATAATAGAGTATATCAGCCTTGTTAGATGGCTTGAAGATGTCGTCGAGGGGTTGGGTTGTACTACATTTATGGTGCAAATCGAGGTTGTTACTTTACCTCATTTAAAAAAGTACATATCTCTTTTTGAAGTATCTGATCTACAGCAGTCTGGATCGATGATTTCAATTGCCGTAATGGGTGGAGCGGCACCAATTTGGGTAACTTATGAGAGGCTAGCCGTCGAGGCCTGCCTACAGCAGCTTCAGACTCATGGGTACTTTGTTCCGGACTTTTCATATTTTCGAATTCAACAACTTGAGTCAGGAGAAAGTAATGTCATTGCGACTGCTGAGACGCTTTGTATGCTTAATCGCCAAAATTGGGTATGAAAATGTTCTTTTTTGTCATTGTAACTTCAGCTATGTTACATATTTCAACTTTCATAACGTTAATTTCATCTTGTAGGAACTCCCCTATGGTAGTACATTTGCGGCAGTGAGCTTTAGGGCGATTCTGAATCTTCATCGTGGAGAAGTTAGATTTAACGTACATGGGTGGAGAGGCATTTTGGATCAGAGGTTTCAAGTTCCAAGCAAAACTCACCTTCTACAGCACAAATCAGCTCAGCACGCCTATGTTTGATATTTATAGTACTGAATGTGATGTGCACTGGGCCGCAGAGGAGAGTGCATTCATCCGTCCTCTAGGTTATTTTGATGAAGTTCTAGGCTAGACGATTGGAGACCTTAACTACATTGAATATCTACGGAAGCGGACCAGTGGCCCATGAAATTTGTAATATGCATAGATGTATCCGCACCCTTTTTCTTATGGATTTTAACTTATCGTACGAACATAAGTATTGATTGTTGTTAGAATTTCAGAATAAATTAACGTAATGATGTATATAAGTGGCATGGATGTCTCTTGACTCTTCTCTTTTTGTGAACTAGTTATATAAGTTGATTGCATCTTCATTGTCATTGAGGGTTGGATCTGGATGGATTAATTTATTGAGAACCACTAAAATTGGCAGGAACAAATTGGCGGGCTGGGAATCCATTTCCAGGGGCGGGCCAGGCCATCACCCGCCCCTGGCCTGGCCCGCCCCTGGAAATGGATTCTCAGGGGCAGGTACGTTACCCGACCCTGAAAAGAGGGATTCTTAGCAGTGAAAACTAGGGCCGGTTGCAGCACCCGCCCCTAAAAATGTATTTTTATCCGCCCCTAAATACCCTTTTTGTAGTAGTGTCTATGAATCTTCTACGGAGATGCTTCGATTGTAAGGAGCATACGTGACAACTTGTGCGAAACCTTCTCAATTTTTTACCACAGCCTCCGCGTATGAAATCATGATATCATAACAAATGTTATGATTTTCAGACTTTGTTTGGTTTTTATAGAATTTTAAACCGATTCGGGCACACGTTCGTGGTCATGGTTCGTGAGCAAGATGTTCGAAATTGCCTTCCATTTGATGGCTACGGACTCACATTGAACTCCACAATGTAAATATCATGTTTTGATTCATTTTATTCCATTATTCAAAATAATTGCAGTTCAAATTTGACTTATACGCAAAAAAGTCCGTTTAACGAAATAAAATGATTAAATATAGCAAAAAGTCTGGGAATCAAACCCAAACTTAACATGGAGTACCAAGGACAGTATGTGGAAAGAAGAAAAAGTTGGAAGGGCAGAATCAATTTTTTTAAAAAAACTTTGCCGTGTGCCTATATTATGACACACGACAAACAAGATATTTTGTGGTGCGCTTGCCATGGCACAAGGCAAAAGTTGACGGTCGGCCAACGGCCGTCACTAGACCAACCTTTGGCGTGGGCCAGACGTTAGGCACACGGCAAAGCTCTCAAGTGTGTCGTGTGCCCCCTGTTTGCCGGCAAAGCTCTCAGGTATGCCTTTGTGGTGCGCTTGCCATGGCACAAGGCAAAAGTTGACGGTCGGCCAACGGCCGTCACTAGACCAACCTTTGGCGTGTGCCAGACGTTAGGCACACGACAAAGATCTCAAGTGTGCCGTGTACCCCCTGTTTGCCGGCAAAGCTCTCAGGTATGCCGTGTGCCCTCTTTTTGCCATGTTGTTGACGCCAGATTTTGACACGTGTTGAATCGGCGTCAGGAGGAGAAGATTGGCCGATGCAGCAGATCTGAAAACTACAGTAAGGAATCGGCCGATTGAAGTATCAGTTGAAAATCGGCCGATTGATGGCGCAGCCTATGCCAACAGGATGGGATTATTCCAGAAGATCCTGGTCAAAAGCTGGTCAACAGGGCACGCCAAGTCGGTCAAGGAGCAATTGAAGGGAATCCTGATTGGATTAGGGGACGACGACGGAAGATTCTGCGGGAGTCCGTTTCCTTTAAAAGTTATTATAGATATAGTAGTTTTCCCGTTTTTAAATAAGGTTGTAACGAGTCGTAATCGACCAGGAGTCCTAGTTTTAGGGTATAAATAGGAGTCGCTAGGGCTTTGGAAAATCAACACATCAATCAACAACAATACTTCTACTTTTCCAGCAATTTACTTTCAAGTCGGCGACTTCGCCAATACCTTTTCTTCTTTCACGAGTTCGTACGAATTGGCAGGGCTGCATCAACTTGATCTCCGGCCAATTGGTAGGTTCCGTTTACCGAGTAATATCCGAGCTTTAACTACGGGCGCATCGCTGTGGTTTCGTTTGGATTTATTCACCAGTTATCGATATTTACTAGAATTGCAAGTTTTACCTGTTGTTCTAGTATTATCACCAGTTATCCAGCTTGAGATCAGAGTAATCGGCTTCGTCATCGTTCTCCTTCGATTTATCATCATACAGCCGATTAGATCTATTTCAAGTGTTGTCCTTGCAGTAGTCGTCTAGATCGCTCCAGCAGTTGTCTTTACGATTACTATACGATCATCGGCTGATCCATAGCCGATCATCTCTACAGCAAATCGGCCGACTCGCCGCCGACGCGCTCCTCAAGACGGATCGGAACCCCAGCCGATCGACGTGCCTGGTATTTAATACTCTATTTCCTTGTCAATCAACAGGTCAGATTGACTGGCACACCGCGCGAACCGCACCAGGGCGATAACCCGAACAGGAGCTAAGCAGATTCTCCCGGGTCGTGTGTCCGACGCTGAAGACCCATCGGCCGATTCCTATCCGGCCGATTTTAGCGCCAACACATGTGTATTGTTTTTTTGATAGAAATACTTTAAGGGAAACCCCTAAAGCTTAATTAGGTGCGGCACATGGTGCGGTGGCAAAGGCAACTGGTTGGGGTGCTCCCGCCCAGGGTTCAAACCCTGGGTGCCGTGTGTATTGTTGATCGGCACAAGACAAACGTTGTGTTTGCCATGTGCCACATGTTTGCCGTGTGTTTCTCTGGTGACACTCGGCAAATATTATGTTTGTCGTGTGCCTGAAAAATGACACATGGCAAACCTTCGGGCACATGGCAAACACACCATTTCCGGTAGTGGATGGCATGTCCTCGTTCACACAGAAGGCGCGGCCCAATGTATACGTTAGAGAGAGGAATTTGATGGAGGCCCTATATGGATGTAGCTGTTGGTCCATGGTCATGATGTTGTATGAAGTAACGAGGCAATGTTGCCCTTTAATTTGCTTGGTGTTCGCTTGTGAGCTTGTTTGGCATGGAGTCATGGACTGCATCGAGCAGTACAGTTCTCATCGTGCTTCAAGGCAGCTTGGCTTCAAGAAGTAATAACCCGATTGAACTAACTTTTGGGAGAAAAAGTACAGGAGAAAATAATCCGTTTGCTATTCCAAGTGACAAGCCAGCTATGACGGATTAGTTGTTAGCTGAAATATGGACAATATAGATAAGGTCTCTTAGAGGTGCTTACAGCTAGGGATAAGTGTGTGCTTGGGTTCACTCAAGTTTTTACTCAAGGACCAATTATGGGCCTGAATTGTCACTTGGAACAATTCACTTAATAAGGACCCAAATATTCACTTGGAGAGTTCATGAATCTAGATGAGAATCCAAAATAAGTTTGAGGACACTGGGTGCACTTTATTCTATATTAGATATATATCTCCTAATGTTTAGTCAATAAATAATAGAATGGGTTAGGACTGCTTAGGAAAAGAGGTCAGTTTCTTTATGAATTGTTTGTGCCACAGGTTATATATCTTAATGGACTCGTTCCAGTAGTAAAGAAACTATATACACCAGTTCTATTCTTCATAACCCTTGAGTGCATGTTAATCTCATAGAATAATGATCTTGTTGTCAGTGGTAAAACAAAAGTAAAACAGAGATGATCGATAGCCAAAGAAACACAGTGCTGTATTTTTTATTTTTGGCTTTTAACATGTAAACTTCAATTTATATAGAAGCAAATGGTCACCATGTTAGGTTTACAAAGAAGGAGTGACAATTGATATTATATTATAATTTTCTGATGATGGTTTATACGTGCAACACCATCTTGTGGATTTGATGCTTTCTAAGCCACGAGCATAGTTATTAGAACTGGACCGGACCGGCGGGTCCGACCGGGAACCAGAGCCCCCGCCGGTCCGGTCAGGTTAAAAGATCGGATGTGCGTTCGAACCGCCAGTTTTTACAGCGAATCGGAGGAAAATCGGGGGAGGAACCGGTGGAAAACCTGCGCAGACCGGAACACAAGCTGGCAACACGCACAAATCACGCGTGGAAATAGCTGGCGCTGCTCATATTCAACAAAAAGGGGGTCTGGTGGGATTCGAACCGAAACCGGGCTTCGCAGGCTGCTAGCCTACCATCAGACCACAGGTTGGCTGGTGTTTTAGTGTAAATATATATTATATTAGACCGCTCTGAGCCGGCGGTCTAACCGATCCGAGCAGTCAAACTGTGAACCGAGAGCCTCACCGGTTCGATGTCCGGTCCGGTCCCAATAACTATGTGACGATGTAATGGATGAGAGGTTGCGTGCAAACAATGTATGTAGAGGCTTGAACTCGTTTACTGGAATAATAAAAAGGAAAAGAAAACGAAAGTAAAAGAAAAACTTGCAAAACATTGCACACGCTTGAACTCGTATCCATTTTCTTAAATAAGATATGAATAATTAATGAATAAAAATAAAATGAAAGTAAAAGAATAACTAGTGAACAGGGATTAGCTACACAAAACACCTAGACAAAAAGTTAACCTGCTAACTAGACAACACGGTGTGAAAGATGATGAATGCACATCACTGCTGCAGGCTGCAGCTAGCAACCGAAAATGAATACGGTATTGTCTCAAGTGACGAAGTCCTCAGGCAGGGGGGCGGAGCCACTGTGTAACCCATCACGGTCAGATCGATTCATCGATCCCAATGATTTTTTTTGACAATCCTCTCCACTTAGATTATTATGCAGTTCATGAAGCCACCAATCAAATATGATACTAACAAAAGTGTGCAAGAAAAAGACGGTGAATAATGAAAGGGATAAGCTTGTGATCGAGCGAGCGAGGCCGCAACATAAAACAACAAACCACTCTACATCAAACGTGCATACAAGGAGAAAACAATTGCATAGGTACTTTACTTAAATAAATATAAGTGACACACGTTTAAATTTCTTCCGTGTTCCATTTTTTAAATTAATTTGAGTTGTATCAGAACCCTTGGAGAAAAATCCCATGTGATCCTGAATCTAACTAGTCTTTATTTTTAATATCTATATTGATATTGTATTTATTGCCCTCCAACTATTTGAACAATATAATATCCCTCTCTGGCAACAACAACACCTCCAAAGATTTGTCCATCTGTAGAGACGATTATCATTAATGTAATGCATTTAAACATTCCTTGTTCTGGATCGGAACTAGATACCATACAATGCAATTTCACATTTTTTTTATGTGTGTAAAATCGTCGCATCAGGTCCTACAGCGGTAAAAAAGGAACAGCTCGGCCAGCTGGCAGTCTCCTGTCCAAAACACGCTCGATCTCAGGCTGTCACTTGCCTTCGCACCAAAGCTTCCGGCCCATCCCCGGAACCCCAAACTCGCCTTCGCACCCTCGCCTTCCTCTCGAAGCCACAGCCCGCAGCGCAGCACCACCTGATCCGCAAGGCCATGGCCGACCGCAAGGCGACTCCGGCCCGGGGATCCACCGCCGCCCCGGTTGGCCGATCGCCCCGCTTCCTGCTTCCCCGCGCGAGCGGCGGCACCCGTCTCCCGGCCCTGCCGTCCCAGCCCAGCAGCCCGGTTCTCGTCCTCGACGGCGGGATCCGGGCGAGTTTCGACGGCTGGCCGGCGGCGGAGCCCCTGGATCGCTGGGGGCAGTGGGTGGCGAAGCTCCGGCCGCTGCACGAGCCCCTGTGGCGCGAGCTCGGGATCCTGGAGGGCATCCTCGCGACCACGTACCGCGTGCGGCGTGGGGGCGAGGGCGCGCTGCTCCAGCTCGTGCCCTTCTGGTCCTCCGAGACCAACACCTTCGTCTTCCCCTGGGGCGAGGCCACGGTCACGCTGGAGGACGTGGCCGTGCTCGTGGGCCTTCCCCTCGCCGGCGAATCCGTGCGCGAGTCCCTGTCCGACCAGCTCCAGCTGGAAGACGAGCGCGCGCTCGGGGCCGTCCGCGATCTCCTGATGAACCAGAGCAAGGGCACCGGGTGGATCAAGTACTTCCGCATCCGCCAGCTGCGCCGTCCAGAGGAGACGACGACGGCAGCGGCGGCCGGCGGCCGTGACGAGGAGCAGCTCGAACACGGCGCGTTCCTCTCCATGTGGCTCTCCTGCTTCGTGCTCCCGTCGCCGTCGTTCGACGCCGTCGTCCCGGGGGAGGAGGTGATCCCCATCGCCGTCCGCCTGGCGCGCGGCCGGAGCGTGGCGCTCGCCCCCGCCGCGCTCGCCAGCATCTACAGCGACCTCTCCGCGCTCCGGCGCCACTTCGTGTGGGCCAAGCGAACGGAGGCGCTCTCGGTCTCGGCGCCGATGCACATCCTCCAGCTCTGGGTCTGGGAGCGCTTCCCCGAGCTCCGCCCATCGGCGCCGGCGTGCATCCCGGACTCCGCCGGCGGCGACGTGCCGGTGCCGAGGGCTGCCCGCTGGCACGACGTTGCTGGCAGGGCACTGGACCCGGGCTACCTGCACGCCGTGCTCGCGGCACCGAAGGTGTTCGAATGGCGGCCCTACGGAAGTAGGGCAGTGTTGCCCTTCGCACGGTGCTTGCACCCGTGCGAGCTCGTGGGCATGGACTCCGTCGAGCACCACCGGCCTCACCGTGTGGCGAGGCAGCTTGGGTTCGACCAGGACGTGCCCGGGATCGTGACCCGGCTGAACTCAGATTCTTGGAACAAAGCATGGGAAACATACGATATCGGCGCAGGGTGTTATGCATCTGCTGTTCCCAGTGACAAGCCAGGAGTGACAGATGAGTATGCTCAGTGGTGGAAGCAATACACAGTTTCATGTGCTGCTACTGCCGCTGCTGATAGGGCTGCTACAGCAGGTAAGGCACACAAGGTAGTATTGGATGGCCAGGGTAAAAATTGGAGAGGAAATGGAGGTATGGCATCAAATAAAGGGTTATTTGGTCCTAGCTTGAAAAAGGGCTCTTCACAAGCTGGTAAAAAGGGATCAGCAGGTATGATAATTGTTGAAGTGGCAATTTTATATGTACATCGAGTTGATTAGCTGAATTGAAAATGAAACTTTTTTTTGAAACGGAAATTGCAAATGAAACTAGACAGTATAGTATGCCCTTACTCTCTGTCGTCTCTCTTTTTTCGTTTTCTTTTGCAGGAAACCGTGAGAGGTCGTCTAGGAGGCTGGCACAAGGAAACACTCAACTGGGTAGCACTGAAGTTTGTACTAAAACACACTACTATGTCAGTCGATCTGATCGGTCGAAAGAAGCTTGGGAAAAAGATGCAAATAGCACGGGTGCAGATCAAGGTTTTTTCCACCCAAAACGAGCAGTTGGGACGGAGGAAATGATTCAAAAAGCATCTGAGATACGACAGGCTGAGATAGCTGAATTGATGAAAAATATTGCTAAACTGGCGAAAGAGATTAGGGAGGAAGAGGCAGCTGAGGCACTCAAGAAGTAGAGCATCAATTCAGGTATGGTGGTAATTTTTTGTTTTCACAAGGCATTTTGCATATCGCCGGCCCTGATGATATCAGCTAAATAAAAGGATGCTGGGTTATATTAGGGACTTAGGGTCGTAGCTTGGTCATGGTTTGTTGGTGTCACTAGTTAATGTTTATTTGGAAGAACTAAATCTATAGTAGTGATGAAGAAACTGCAGCAGCTCTATTCTATAGGCTCAAACATCAAGTTGCTACTTTGCACGTTTACCATAACTCTTTAGAGTGAATCACAAACTAGAATGGAACAACGAACTTGTTTTCATTGACAAAATAGTGAAAGAAAACTGTTTTATTTCATTCATGGATTTTGATGTATGGATACTCTTTTGACTACTTACTTAGAAGCAAATGAAATTAGTTCCTTCTGTCGTGACAACAGCATTTTTTTTCTTAGGGCACCTGATTATCAAGTGAATATGCATAAGTATTACAGGCCAATAATAATCAGTAGCAAATAGGGTTGAACTACAACGTTAACCAACCAACTGTTGATGGCGAAGAATATGTGTGCCCCTTCTCTCCTTCCTAGGTTGTTTGATTCAATAATATATTGCCTCTTTAATTTTTCGTAAAGTGCACTTCCATGATTACATACCAAATGCAATTTACCTTTTGAGGATGTGCATGGGTTGCATTTTTGTTTCATGTTAGGCAAAAATGGACCATTATATTGATGGGTATCTGCTTTATGATAAGCTATATGGCTAACCATTATATGTTTTATTTATGCAGACAATATTCAGTGGTACCTACTGGTTGAGGTATTGGAGATTACTACAGGAGGAGGAATAAAGGGAGGGAGATGCAATGAGCAATGCATGACAAACATGGATATGGTCGCCATATGAAGTTTCTCACCAAGAACTGAAGTGACGATTGAAGTGCCTAGATGGTTGATATATGTCAAACCCATATGATCTACTTTAATTATCCGATCCGTTCTCAGCCATGATCGAGCTCATGTAATATATGTTGCTTGGCTAGTGGAATGCATTTAGCAGTATGCTTTTCTGTGGTGCGAAATGCAGGATATATTCAAAACCACTTTACAGTGGCAAATATATATGTATAACAATAATTCCAAAAAAAATATAACTTCTACTTAGAGTTGGCAATCTTTGACAACTCTCTTGGTTAATTGATTTGTTCAGGCAACCGATATACACACCCTACATACACCTATAGCACTGTCATTTCTTTGCCAAGTCCAATGCATTCTCATTCTCTCTTCCTATATTGTCCTTTTGTTCTCTACCCCCACTTTATACCTTGTAAACCAGCCAAACACAACAACCGGCATTCATCTTTTGTTATATAATCCCGTGGTATTCTGTCATTATGAGACATTCCATGGCCTTCAACTTGTGTACGTTGTCTTTTTTTATCTCGATTAGATTTTATTTCTACTAATTAATACGTCAAATTAATCCAATTTTCATATGTAGATCGAGAAGATAAAAACAGGCATGATTACATGTTTAGGCCTTCCACTTGGAGAACAGAGGCCTCCTGGCATTCTAAGTGGATGTACTCCTTTATGTTTCATATTTTATTTCCATGAACATGTGCGTTGGATAAAAATTTATGTTCTGAAATGAAACTAAAAGAAGTAGTTATTTGCAGTAATTGTAAAAGGCACGAAAGTCCATGATCATTTTCGAATGAAAGGATTAGCCTCTGCAGTAACGGCAGAAGACTTATCCACTGACGCGTGGGGCCATGGCCCAGTGGGCGATTGGGCCCACGCGCCGGTGGGCGAGTCAACAAGTCTCTCTGCAGTGGACGGAACCTCACCTCACCCGAACGGAAACAGCAGCTCGCTCACGCTCTTCACGCTCCCCGTCGCTCTCAAACAAAACCCCAACTCCCCAACCAACCAGTGCCGAACCCCCCCACCCACCGACCACCGCAATGGAGGACGGCGAGGAGCCCCTGGTCCAAGAATCCGCCGCCCCCGTAGTCTCCGCCGCCGACCCTTCCCACCGCTGCGTCCGATTGGCCCACACGCTCCTCCCCGGCGCGGAGCCCGGCGCCCGTCTCCCGGCCCTCCCGTCCCCGCCCCGCGACCCCGGCCCCGTTCTTAGCCGCGGCGGGGCCCTGGCGGAATTCCGGGGCTGGCCGGGCTGCCCCAAGCTGTGGAGGCAGTGGGTGGAAAAGCTCCGGCCGCGGTACGAGCCCCTGTGGCGGGACCTCGGGATCCTGGACGCCATCCTCGCCGCCACGTACCGGGTGCGGCGCGACGAGGGCGCCCTGCTCCAGCTCGCCGCGTTCTGGTCCGCCTCCACCAGCACCTTCGTCTTCCCCTGGGGCGAGGCCACGGTCACGCTCCAGGACGTCGCCGCGCTCGCGGGCCTGCCCCTCGTCGGCAGCCCCGTGCGCGCGCCGGTGTCGGGGGAGCTCGAGAAGGAGGTCGGCGCGCTCGAGGCCGTCCGGGTTGTGCTCAACCAGAGCAAGTGCAGGAAGCCGTCGTATGGAGTATGGGTGAAGCACTTTCTTGAGCGCGCGCCGGACAAGGAGGCATCCGCCGCGGGTGGCCGCGGCGACCTGGTCGAGCACGGCGCCTTCCTGTCCTTGTGGCTTTCTCGCTTCGTGCTCCCGTCGCCGCCGTTGGACGTAGTCCACCCGGGGATATTCCCCGTCGCCGCCCGTCTGGCGCGCGGCGAGAGCGTGGCGCTCGCCCCCGCCGCACTCGCCAGCATCTACAGCGATCTCTCAGCGCTCAAGCGCCGCTTGGGCTTGCGCAAGACAAAGGAGCCTCCTTTCGGGGTCTCCGCACCGATGCGCATCCTCCAGCTTTGGGTCTGGGAGCGTTTCCCCGAGCTGCGCCCTGAGATGGCGAAATCCCCTGCTCCTGATGTCAATGGCGTGCCAAGGGTTGCCCGGTGGCATGACGCCCGCAGTGTGCTCGACACGAGGTACGTTTACCAAGTGCTCATGTCGCCCAAGGAGTTTGAGTGGCGACCCTACGGAAGTAGCAGTATTGCTCTGCAGCCCAAAACCTGTGGCTGCTGGGTGCGTGGCGAGGATATCACAAGAAGCAAAGCACTGTTGTCATTCGCGCGCTGTTTGCGCGCTTGTGAGCTTGTAGGCATGAAGTGCATTGAGAAGTACCGTCCTCATCGTGTTGCAAGGCAGCTGGGCTTCGATCAGGATGTGCCAGGAGTTGTGGCCCGCGTAAACTCAAGATGGGAGGAAGCATGGGATACATACAACATTGAAGCCAAAAATCTTGCATTCATTGTTCCAGATCACAAGCCGGGCGTGACAGTTAAGTATGCGCAATGGTGGGAGCCTTACTCATCGGCATGTGCTACTGCAGTTGCTAATTCTGTAAACACTAAAGGACTATATGTTTTGGTTAGTCGCGTAAAAAGAAAAATGGAAGGGCTTCCTGCTGCTAATTCTGGCAAAAAGATGCATGTTGACACATCCATCATGATCCATCAGACAGCGCCAGATGCAGCTGAGGAATTGGAGGATGAAATTCCTCTGGTGGAGAGGCTCAATAGGGTCATCAAGATGAGGCGTAAGCTGCATACCACGGAATTTTCAGTGAAAGGTGCTGAGCAGGAGCTAATTGTTGAAGGTGCAAACAGTTTTAGATCAATATCTGCAAGTGTTGGAGCTAAGAAGGCAATTCTACACAAAAATTTTGAGCAAGCCGTAGCTGATGAATTCGCCGGCTCTTTAAGTATGGTTGATGGATTATCCTGTGGTTCTGTTACTAAAATGGCACTAAACAAATGTCTCCAACAAACTGAAGAGGAAGACCTTGTTATCTCTAATGAGGAAAAAAATAGCAGACCAGAATATGGTGATTTATTGTTCCACAACGTCGTCCAGGGTGCAGCGAGTAGTGAAAACAATGAAGCCACTATTGGAGCTGCATCTGAAGTTGATATGCTGCCTTCATCTGAAGACAACTTGGTGATCAGGGATTCCGGTGTTGAAACTTCTCTGAGTGACAGAACTCTCAGACAAGAACCAGATGTATTAGCTCATGCTGCACCTATCCAAACTTATGCTGGTCACTCAGATGGACCAACTGAAGAAATGCATAAATGCATTGTCGCAGGAGACAAGGTGCACAAGGACAAAATTGGTCCTCTGCGGTGTAATGAGAAAGGAAATAAAGAAATCTTATTATCAAATCGAGAATTAGAATCTGTGATTGAAAACCTCGCAGAAGCCAATAGAAAGAAAACAGGTACCATAATTGAAGTGACTGTCCTATCCTGCAAAATGAAATGCATATCAAGCTTCAAAGTAAACATTTTGCTTGTCTCCTTTTCTTTTGTAGGAAACAGTGAGAGGCCTTCATCGAGCAGGCTGGTTGATGGAATCATCAAAGAGGTTGGCACGGAAGTTTGTACAAAAACTCTCTACTACCTTAGTCGATTTGATCGGATGAAAGATGCCTGGGACAAAGATGCAAATGGCACGGGTGGAAATCAAGATGTTTACATGCCAAGACGTGCAGTTGGGACGATGGAAATGATTAAAATGGCATCTGCACATCGAAAGGCCGAAATTGCCGAGTTGAAGAAAAATATAGATAGATTAAAGGAAGAGATCCTTACGCTAGATGCAGCAGCAACCTCAAAAAGTAAAGTATAACTTCAGATACGAGATACGGTAGTAATTTCTTCTTCACGTGACATTAGACATCTCCTAAAGTTTATGATACGCTGGACTAGCTTATGAAAACATTTTCTATTGTTTCGGGTCTGTGTTAATGTCTTGAAGGAACCTAGTAGACACTAGTGAAGAAACTGTGGTACAGAGACACGGAAAATGATAATATATACTGGTGTTGGCGAAAATGTGATCTTGCCCATTTTCTCTGTGTTTATGGACTCGATCTATCTACGTTTCTCAACTATACTTCAACCGTAGATTATGCCTGCCTTTGTCTGCGCATGGATTCGCATTTTCGTTGCATAACCTAGCGATGGATGAGTAAATAACCAATCCATTGGCAGAGTATGTCTGTTGAGTTTGAATAAATGACCAGAGTTCAGACTTCGACGACGCGGTCGCTAGCTTACTTCCCCACCTCTCAACCGTCTCCGGCGGTAACGCGCTGCCAATAGATCTATGCATGCCCGTCTCCGATCACATTAACCTCTTCGTTTGTTGCTCCCTCGCCGCGATCTCGACCTACTACTAGCTCTCACGCAGCCAGCAACAATGCTTCTCCCTCTATTGATGTCTCTCTAACAGTGCAAAATTTTCATGCATTTGATAAATAGGAGGTGCCTATCAAATCGCACAAATTTCAACCAACAAAGACGAAACTTACTGAACCAACTTCATAAAATAGAAAAGTAGCCGTTATTACAAAATTTCATGAGGCTTTCCCCACATTCATCTCTTCGTCTCTCACCCAACGACTAAAAGGGAAACCAATCAGAGGAGTTAGGCTGAAGCTGGAGCACATGCCTCATCTGGGGCCGGCGTGGCGGATCGAGCTGAGGCGGCTGCAGGAAGCGCAGGGAACTTGGACATGTCCTCGACGTTCAGAACCGGCGCAGAATTGGCTGCGCGACTCTGCTGCTGCCCGCCATGCTGGAGGTAGTAGCCACCATTGCCAGCGCGCTCCTGTTGGAATCTACCAACGTTGTCGCCCTGCTGCTGCTGTTGTCGATACCCACCATTGCCTTGGTACCCGCCATTGTCTCTACCGTCGCCGTATCTGCCATTACCCTTGATGTACCCATCGCGGCGGCCACGGCTAGAGTAGTCGACCCTCGGAGCGTCGTTGCCTCCGCCATTGTAGCCACCCGTTTGTGCACCGTTGCCATTTTGAACGGCAACTTCCTGATCATAAGGGACACGCCTTGGCGGCCTGAACCCAAGGTTTTGGCGGGGGAAGGTAACCTAAACACAGTTATTAAAGATTAGATTATGTACAACACATCAAGTTAGCACTGAACTATATTATTTTTAAAAAAATCCTCATAGGTTTGGCATCCTTTGCAGCAGCCTCCTTAACCTTGGGCTGAGTCTTTTCTACCTTCATAACATCCAGCTTCTTTTTCTCCAACATCTGCAGGCCCTTAAATTCTTCAACAGTGACCTTCCTCACCTCAGCTTTTGAGGTCTCCGAGGACTTCTTCTCCTCACACATTCTCTCATACTCAACAAGGGTCTGATCAAATTATGAAGGTTAGCAAATACTCGACAAGTAAGAACCGAATGAAATTGCATGGTTATTTAGCGAGGCATTACCTTTTTCTCTTCCAATGGTTGCTTGTCAGCCTGTTTCTTCGAACCATCTACCTCAGAATCTTGCTTCTTCGCCTTTTCCAGCTCATTGTCATTTGTTTTCTTAGCATTTTTCTTCTTCCTCTTCTCAGAGCCGTTGAGCCTCTCCTTTCGGAAATATGTCCTTTCTCCGATGTCGGCACCTTGTCTGTTTTTAAGACCATCTTGAGCAGCTCCCCTGTCAATAAAGCATAACATTGATAAGTTTCACATAAAAATATTACATCTGCGTAAGAAACTATCTAGAGAATTTATACAACAGGATATTAGAACTTATCCAGCAGATTTGTCCGACTCAAAAGCAAGCACAGCATCGGCATTATCAGCATTGGCATCCTTCTGTGCTATCGCGCTAGTAGACACTACGTTCTCTTCAGGCTTTTCATCACCCTCTGTTCCAGCATCAGAGGACACCATCACCTTGCGCACGTACACATGCCTCATCCTAGGCTGGCCCTGACAGCCCCCCTGCCTCTCACCATTGCTGTAGTTATCACGACCTCTCTCAACCTGCCTCTCGTCATATCCATATTTGTAGTGCTCACCACCATCACACACCTGGTCGTTGTCCCCATAGTTGCCAGCTTCATTATTGTCGTAGACATTGCCATTAAACCCGTCATAGTTGCTCCCAGAATCTGCATTGGCAAAATCGGAACCGTTGTATTTCTTCCTCTCATCCTCCTCCAAAGGAATGCTATGCTCCTCGTAGAAAGCTTTTCTTTGAGGCACCAATGTGGCTTTCTCGATCCTCAGTTTCCTCTGCTCCTCCCTTAGTCTCCTTTGCTCCTCGAACAACTGGCACGGCCTTTGTTCTCTTCCTTCTCCTTCAATTTTGCTTCCTCCTCCCTCAGTTTTATTAGAACCTCCCTCAACCTTTTCAGCTCTTGCTGACACTTTCTTACACCCGGCATCCAACAAAAATATGACGGGGTGAGATGCGAATCAAAGCACATGAAAACTAAGCAGGGCATAACTCAGTATTCACACAAGATTATGATTACCATAACATACGAAAATCAGTCTACCAATCAATAATAGTGTCATAAAGTACCTGAGTATGACAATAGACACAAACGGCAAGAATGCATCACGCCAACAATACTATATAGGAGAAGATTTAATCGAACAACATCATAATTAAGAATTATATAGCTATAACTAGCTAGTAAATGATAAAGAATCGGACCATCAGGTGAAATGACACTACGCACAAATTGATAAACGGGTCGAACATATAAGAGACTGAATGATGAACGGATCTACCTAATCTCTAGCCATATAGAACAACCCAACCAGGATATGCAAGATCGTATCAACCAGCAAGCGCGCCAGCCAGCGTGAGCGACCATCTAATATTATATATATATATATATAATATTATATATAGTCCGATTATACTGAGCCCAAGGGCTTCCAATTGGAAGCCCTAGCCAACCAGTCCCACGCGCATGCACCATGCTATCATGCACCTGCCACGTGACGCATGCATGCTTGCAATATTTTATTTCTTTTTTCACGATAACTTTTCACTCGGATATCCACTTCGCAAACGATTTTCACCACTAGATTACTGATATTTTTTTGCATCATATGAGATCCATTATGAATATTTTTTTGAAAAAATTTGAAATTTGAATCTAGGCATCATAGAAATCAACGTCCGGATCGTAGAGACCTCCTATATAAAAGTCAACAGAATGGAGACATGCCACCCATGTGCCACCTGACACAGGCATGTACCTGCCCACCTGACGCATGCATGCTTGCAAACCCAATATTTTATTTTAGTTTTTTTACTATAATTCTTCAATCAAAGATCCAACTCAAAAACGGTTTCCACCACAAGGTTCCTGACATTTTTATGCACAATTTGAGATGCATTGTGAATTTTATTTTTGAATTTTTTAATTTATAAATTTGCAAAGAGCATAGAAACATGGGGACACGATCGTAGGAAGATTTTCGAGCATAGAAACATAAGGATACAAGCATAAAAATATAGGAATACGAGCATAGAAATGTTTCCAAGCATAGAAATCTACAGGCACGAATATAGAAATGGTGAGCGGCCCGTATGTTCGAGCATAGGAATGTTCCGAGCATAGAAACAAACATACGGGCATGATAAAAGAAAAAGGTGTGAGCGTAGAAATATTCGAGCATAGAAATCTCTAATTCATGGTTGGCACTAGTGTGTATATATGTAGTGGTCATGGTTGATTTCTATGATCATACCTTTAGGATTCTATACCTGAGTGATTTTGTACTTCAGTAACGTCCTCTTTTAATCAAATTTCTAATTTTATGTAAAAGATAAAAAAAAACTTGATTCTATTATCATGTCGTTAGGATTCTACACATGAGCATGACTGGTTGATTTTGTACTTGAGCAACATCCTTTTTTATGTCAATCGGTTGAAATCAAATTTCAAATAAAAAGTAAAATGCTTGATTCTACGATCATGACATTAGGTTTCTATATTTGACCATGAGAAGATACAAATTAAAATGCGATGAAAAAAATAATATTTTTATGATCATGATACTGGGTTTCTATGCTCGATCAGTTGAGCACATGTTGTAGGCAAAAGTTTTGTCGTGCATAGAAACCAATGCATGTAAGCATAAAAATTAATATCTTTTACTTTTAAATTCAAATTTGAATCTGTTCATGCAAACGTATAAACATGTGCATATATCTCCAAAATATACTTTCACATGGCATATGAACCTCGCATAGAAGCATAGAAACCAATACCCATGTAGAATTTGAATCAAATAGAGATGTACAGATGTGCGAATTATAAATTTCCTAAAAGAGATGTACAAACTAAGAATACAAAATTAATGATGTTTGCACTCCGCTGGTGAAGACTATGATGCTAGCTTGCAGTTGGTGAGGACTATGATGCTAGCTTGCAGTTGTGGAAGTCGTCGTCCGGTAGATCCTCGTCAACAACACACCTCACAACTAAAGAAGGCATAAAATTAAGTTAGTGCAGTCATAGAAACATGAGAAAAAAATAACAAAACAAATATATAATTGCAATCACATACATCTAACAACTATATCTGATAGGAATGGATGCTCCAAGTACCTAAATGGATGTTATCATAAACCAGTGACGACGATCATATAAACATGGGAGGAAAATACTAGATAAATATATGATGAGGAGCTGTCATCAATTGGATCCACCTCTGCAACCCACCTCGGTAACAAAAGGCATAAAAACCAGTGAGGGTAATCATAAAAATATAGGTAGCATGTGTATGATACTATGATCTATGCATAGAAGAGACTAACAGCAAACAGATAGTATTTATGTTATGATCAGATATTCGCATGTATATTATTGCAAGCATGGGCACACAGTCAACTAATAGTATCTATGCACAAACACAAACGTATATATGATTAAAAAAATTGGCCAAAATGATGATGTTTCTATAGATGAACATACCAACAAAATCTATGCTTGCCAGATGAAGTTTCTATATATGAATATAGAAAGAAATTCTACACTCCTCGTATGGGTTTCTATAAATGCAATAGAAATCCATGCCAATGTCCAGTTGCTGAGGTTGAGGAGGCTCTGCTCCACTAGCCAAAGAGGCATAGAATCCAGTTAGGACGGTCATATAGAACCACTAACACAAATCACCCCTGATTTTTCACAAATCCATAATCGTGGTAAGCAAAATAAGAAGAGGAAAAGGAAAACAGATTATCAAAGGGACTGGACATCACCGAGATCCATATGCTCGCCGCTCACTTGAGCAGGCTGAGCAGCTCGTTGTAGTAGGCTCCCTGCTCCACGGTGCAGAACAGGAGCAACCCCAGAAAATCAAGCACGGCAGAGCACGGAAGAGCACAGCAGCGAGCTCTCCTAGATGCTGCGCGCACATCGATGCGGCTGCACCGGCGGCGAGGGAAAAAGTAAAGAAAAGGGAAGGGTCCAGATCGACCTCACTCCCGGAACCCGATGCCAGGCTGCCCTTCACCTCCGCCCGAGCCCTGCCAGCGCGTTCACCTCGGCCCTCGCGTCGAGCCGCGCGAGCCCGCCCTCGAGCGCGAGCTGCTTCTGCTCTAGCAGCGCGGCGAGGTTGTCCCTGGCGGAGCCGACCTCTCCATCAATCTTGCGGTCGACGGCCTCGACCTGCACCTGCACCATCCGGAAGGTGCGGAGAGGGAGGCCTCGACCTCGTCGACGCGCGCGGCGTTGCCCTCGAGCGCGGCGCGGTCGGGCGGCGGCGAGAGCGGGGGCGGGTGGGACCAACGCCATGCGATGTCCCCGAGGTAGAGCAGCGCGGCGAGGAGCGCGGCGTTCTTCGCGGCGACGCTGACCACAGGAGTGGCGGCCGGGAGAGTGAGAGAAAGGGAATAGGTTAGGTGGGGGGAGAGAAATCCTAGCTGTGTATATATATGGGGTAGTGGGAGGGGTAGTGGGAGGGTTCAGTCCACTTAAGTGGTCTGTGGATTTGAGCTGTCGCTGGATTAGTCCACGAAGCAAATTGGTCGGGACTTTTAGTTATTATAGGAAGCCCTAAACTGCTAATATATATATATATATATTTAAAAGATCGAAGGTAACGGGACAATAAGAAAGGGAATCGATGTGTACCGTTGTCCTGCTGCAGCTTGATGAAGTAGAAGTATTTAGGCTTGTCGTGGGCGCCGGCGGCCAGATCGAAGTTGTAGGTGGCCATCGCTAAACCCTCGCCCTCGTCGACTCGAGAAGGCGGCGCTGCTTCTGCCTGTGGGGGCTGCGTTTTATAGGTCCGGGCCGGGACCCGCGTCCGGCTCGGAGAGGCCGCCGGTTCCTCCGTACACGTTTGTTTTTTCAACCGGTTTGTATCAGACAGTTTTTGCAGATTTGATTTGAGTTAGGGATATACACGGTTGCCAATCCAAACAAAAGAAACTCTCCAAGGTGTTGGCCGCCGGTGCGGCTCGGAGTTCGGTCATGGCAACAGATCTGCCTTCTGCCGACGATGGTGGCACACCGGCGGCTTCCGGCATGCCGCCGGAGCTCACCCCGCCCTCCACGTGGAGGAAGAAGCCTTCCCAGAAGGGAAACCCCAGGCTCAGGCTGGTGAAGCACGCCGTCGCCAGGACCGCGACCCCGAAGCGGCCGGTCGCCCCTCAGCAGAAGAGGAGTAGGACGAAAGCCGGCGATGGCGTCGTTGGCGAGAGCCGCCCGAAACCAGTCCGGGGCAAGCTTGACCTCGACGGTGAGCTCGGGTCGACCAAGATCGGTGCTCCGGCCGCCGTCAGCGGGAACTTCCGCAGGGCCACGCTCATGGACAGCCTGAGGTCCCTCGCCAAGCTTGCCTTGACCGACAAGCCCCCGGCGGCACCGCCGAAGATCGACAACCCGCCACGCATGCCGCCGGCGTCGCCGCCCAAGATCGTTCTGCGCTCCTTTGGCCAATTCCAGCTGATGGAGAACCTGAGGTCCCTCGCCAAGCGCCACAACCTTCCGGCCGCCGCCGCCGCCGTTACCGCAGACGAAGCACAGGACGCCAAGGGCAAGAGCCGGGCGAAGAAGCCGACGATGGTGGACGAGCTGGTGCTGGTTCCTTACAGCAGGAAGCGGGCCGCCGCCGCCGCCGCCGAAGATCCCTTCCACATGGCGGTGGTCGTCCACGGCGGGCCAGGCCCAGGCGCCGGGACGACGCTCGTGCCGCGGTGGACCGCCGTGGAGCTCGCCCGCACGAGGACGCGGGGCCGGCTCGTGAGGGGCATCACCCCGGCGATCGAGGCCGCGTACAGCCAGCTGATGCGGCTGGAGGAGACGTGCCGGGGCGAGGACCTGCCCGACATCCCCGAGAGCCCCCAGCTGGAGGAGAAGCGCCGGGATTTGGAGGTCCGGGTGAAACACTTCATGAACCACGCGCGCCTTATCATGGGTAACGATCGATCGCCTCCAAGTTGTTCTTGTCGTCTCTTCTGTTTGATTGATGCAAGTGATGCCATGAGTTTGAGCTGGAAAAACAAAAAAAAAACTGAATTATTTATTTATATATATACATCTCTGTTCTCTATGATGAGCAGGGGACAGGAAGTTCGATGATCCATGGAAGGGGACGGTAGTTACTTCCATAGTCGGCACATTCCTAACACAAAACGTCACTGACCAGATGTCAAGGTAAAGCAAAACGAACCAGAGCTATCCATCTCTGAATCTACGTAGTTTTGGCTTGGAACTGTTTGGACTGTCCTAACTCCTAACCATGCATCTCCCTGAATCTGCAGCAACGCTTCCATGAACCTCGCGGCGAAGTTCTCGTTACCAAAGAACGGAAGCAATGAGGTCGAGCAGCGAAGCACAAATGCACCTTTGGCAATAACAGATGGCCGTGATCTAGGAGACTCTGAACCTGTCGATGCCGGCTCTGATGGTGAAGTGGGTAACCGCCGCGATGAGGGCATCGAGGAGCTCATCGCATCGCTCAGGACAGGAGAGGTGTCGAGCTCGGGCAAGGAGCGTATCAGGAAGGTGCTGCGCGACAGGTTCGAGCACTCGACGGCTGCCAAAATTTACAGTGACATTGCCTCTGTCAGAGATACGTCTCACTGGAATTCCCTGCTCAAAGAGGCCTACGGCAATGGGTACCGGAAGGAAGATACGGGTGAGACGGTCGATTGGGAGGCTCTGCTGCATGCACCGTTTGCTGAAATTGCAGGGTGCATCAGGGACCGTGGAAATCAATCCCAGATGGCCTTGAGAATCCTGGTACCCAACTATAACTGTGCCATTGAAAATTTTAACTTTAATGCCTCGTTCTCGCATTTTCTAGCTCTGCTATATTGTTCTTATGCAAACATTAATAATATTCCATACCTATCTTTTTTAGAAGATTTTACTCTTTTCTTATATTTCGCTGATGTCGAAACTAGTTCTCTGGTTTGTTAGCTGAACATAAAAAAGAGTATTATCTGATCTTCTATACTTTTACAGGCTTTTCTAATTCGTATCAAGAGAGACCATGGAAGCATTGATCTAGAGTGGCTCAGATATGTCCCCCGTGCAAAGGCAAAGTAAGGCGAAATAATATATATGGTCATACCGGTGCTTTCTAAGCTTACACAAAATGTTGCTGTTTTACTGGTGAATTGACAGTACAGTTCATAACTTGTGCAAATAAAAACTTTATAGCACAAGACGAATAATATTTATCTATGAAATTCTATAACATGTATAATTTTCTTTTTGGCCATTCAGGAGGTACCTACGGAGTATACATGGGCTTGGAGCAAAAAGTGTGGACTGTATCCGCCTCTTGTCTCTGAGACACAGAGCATTCCCGGCAAGCTACCACATCCAAATTAAAAATAGTTGCTCTGATAGAAGAATGCATTTGAAACTACAAAGAAATGTGACAAATGCCTCTTAATTTTAGGTTGATACAAATGTAGCTCGCATTGTGACAAGGCTAGGATGGGTGGAACTTCAACCTTTAGCTGATTCTCAAGAGTTCCATTTGGTGAACACGTAACATCGTCTTCCCTTTCAGCTTGTTACATGCACACATTTACACGCTCAAACTTCAGAATATTTCTCATTAACTTCTTCTGTCCTTTTACAGATATCCTGTCATGTCTGACATTCAAAAGTATCTTGAGCCCTTATTGTGCAAGATTCCTGCAGAAGAAGTGTAAGATCTCTAGTTTCAATCATCGTTTTATTTGCTGCTTTATTTGGTAGAATTTTTTAATAGGGAATACAATGATATAATCTAACATACTGAAAAATATAGGTATGAACTACATTGTCAACAGATAACATTTGGAAAGGTACGTAATAAATGGCTTTGAATTTTCTTTTGAGGCTTTCTCAGTATTGATGATTGGGTTTTCTTGCCTTGACAGTCAATATGCACCAAACGACGACCAAATTGTGGTGCCTGTCCATTCACTACAGAGTGCAAGTACTTCCAAAGTCAAGTTTCAAGGTTAGCTTCGATAAAAAGTCTATTTACTACAGTAATGGTGATACTATGTCGTTGCATTTATGATTTTTTATTAGCTTGAGAAGTTAAACATATGAAGGTTTCAACTACTGAAATTAAAATTATAGTTCTCTAGCCGTGCTTCTTATTAATAGTAATAGTAAATTTTAAATTATATTTTCTTGAATGTCCATGAACTACATTTTGTTCTGACAAATAAAACAATGCAATGTCATGTTTCTTAATAGAGCCACGTGCGCACTCCCAGAGTATAGTCAGCAGCATGAAAGAGGGCAAACAAACATGGACGAAAGCAGAAGATATACTCTAATTGCTAGACCCAATCTTGAATAGATGCATCAGTACCAAATTGAAATGGGAAAAGATACAGAAAGGCATTGCAATGAGCCCATTATCGAGATGCCACCAACTCCACCATACGAAGACCCAGGAGCACAAAGTGACGAAGAATTTGAGCATGAGTTTGATGATAAGATACCATCAACTCCACCATATGAAGACCCTAAGAGCACAAAGTGACGAAGAATTTGAACAGGAGTTTCATGATGATAATATAGAAGATATGGGTTATGATGAAGTGATAGATCTTCGACCAATTAAACCAACAGAGAATGCAGCGGTAAGATCAACACATGGAAAGGAGATTATTCCAATTCAACCGCGAGCCAGCTCAACTCCAATGATTAAGAGATACCGTTTGCGAACAGAGTATACCGCGTATGGCAGAATTTCTATCTTATTCAAAATAAAAATGTTTATGTTAAAAACGTGGCATGTTTATTTATGTTCTGATATGCCTGTTTTGTATTGTTATACTGCAGGTACGAGATCCCAGATGGGCATGAAATCTTGGACAAGGTTAGTAGTTGAGAACTTCATTATTCTTCATGAATTGATTTCACAAACTGTAACCATGTACGCCTAACTGTCAAGGAACTCCAACTCCTTGGATCAGTTTAATGGAACTGCAACCACTCAAAGCCTCAGTTTCACATTCTTCCTACAACATTTTGCAAGGGCTCACATGTCAGCCACACAAGTTATGTGTAGACATATGGGTCTACATAGAATGTTATAGGTTTGAACTAATTAATGGCAAAATTAGTTTAAGTTATGTGAAACTGAACCTATAAGTTAGTTGTAGCTTTTTGTTTGTCAAACACAAATGGTTGTACTTCTGTAAAATAAACTTTTACATTGTTAATTTAGTTCTGAACTATCCATTACTTTTATATTTGAGTAAACAACTCTGATTGATGAATTATTTCTTGACATACCAGTTTGACCCGAGGGTTCCTGGTTATTGCAATGTATACCTCTTAATAATTCGTAGTCGTTTGGATGAACATAGTGTGACCGCTACAATTCTGGTGAGTAAATCATGCTTCGGTTTCCTTTGTCACTCATAATCATAGATTTAAAAATATTATAAGAGTGAAAACAATTTCTCTTGAGAAGTTCCAAGATTAAAAGAATAATTTTGAAGTAATTTATTTGATAATAATAGATACCTTGCCGGACGGCAAATAGAGGAGTATTCCCATTGGATGGAACATACTATCAACATAATAAGGTAAACATCCATGTTGTACTTGTCATCACACATGCTATGTATGTGTTTATTTACATGAAACTAAATTGCTTGATGTTGACTAACTAAATATATCATTCACTTTTGTAGGTTTTCGCAGACCATTCATCTAGCCGCTCACCTATAGAAATAAAAACAGAAAGTATTTGGGCTTTTAAGCAGTGTACCGTGTATTTTGGTACCTCAATACATTCCGTCACCAGAGGTATCTTATGATCATCTTTACATAAAAATGTGACGAACTGTCCAAATAAAAGGCACTAATCGCATTGCATCATCTGTTCATGTCAAACGTTGCAAGGAATTCAACATTTCTATTATGAAGGTACATTGTTATGCTCTATTTATTTTCTCTCCAAGTAACAACAATCAAAATAATAATACAAAGTTTACACTCCTATATAGGAACCGATGAACATAACACACTATGGAACTGCTCGCTAAAATTTGTTAGTTCATAGAATAAAAATCATAAGAATAGTTAACAGAATGCGCTTATTAGTTAGCATTTTTTTACCTCTCCTCTTAGGGTTCATTAATTGTTGATTCATAGTCCCTAATGTCTATTTGATGTTTTCTCATTATAAAGTCATGATTTTAGATTTGTCATTATTTTCGTTCCTCGTAATAACGTTTATACTCTGATGTGTGCAGGGTACATATGTAATAGAGAATTTGACCGCCGAACCAGGCGTCCAAAAGTATTATCTGGTCAAATACACGCCACCAATGCAAAAGGAAGCGGCAGGAAGAAGTCCAAGACTAATTCAAGCCTGAGTCCAGGGGAAGGTAATGACAGAGGTGGAGCTCAATCCAGCTAGATGTTGCCACTGTGATGGTGTCCATTTCTTCTTAATATTTCAATGGCCTGATTGTTAATCTAGGATTTGCAATCCTAAATTTGACTGTTGATTAGGATTTGTAATCCAAGATGGCCTGATTGTAAAAAGGTTTCCAATGGAATGTCATCTTTTGCAATGGCCTGATTTGTAATCCAAAGATGACCTGTATTTTCGCAGGGGCAAAAATCTGAAATGGAATTATGCAAACACAACCTCAATAATATCCTCCCATCATTGTCAAGACCTGCACGCCTATACCCTATCCCTTCGCCTTCCTCGCAGTCGCGGTGCCACGCTGACTACTTCCTATTCTATTCCCCTGTTCGCTAGCAGCGGCGAGCCTCCAACTCCTCTGCCACTACGCCCCGCCTTCTTCTCAGTTCCGCCCAACAATCCCCTCGCTGCATTCTCGTCAGTGGCGAGGCGAGGCTTTCGCGTCGCCTGGGCACCGCCGGCCTCCGGCTTCACCATCCCTCGCGGCCGCTCGAGGCGCGCACCAGATGCTCGCTGTATTGCCACAATGGCCTGCGCGTCGTACCTAGCCTCCTACTCCCGCGCCTCGCCGGCGCCGGCAGCGTCGGCGGCGTGCCCGTGCCACGCGCGACCGCGGCCGCGGCGACGCCGGCCCCGTCCGGCGCCCCTCCGGGCGTACGCCGCCTCCGACCACCACGAGCGGCTCCTCACCGCCCTGCGCGAGCAGGCGGACCCCGAGGCGGCGCTCCGGATGCTGAACTCGGCGCTCGCGCGGGAGGACTTCGCCTCGAGCCGCGCCGTCTACGAGGAGATCATCCGGAAGCTCGGCACGGCCGGCGCGTTCGACCTGATGAAGGGGCTTGTCCGGGAGATGCGGCGGGAAGGGCACGAGGTCAAGGTTGGCGTGGTGCACTCGTTCGTGGAGGGCTACGCGCGGCTGCGGCGGTTCAACGACGCCGTCGACCTGGTTCTGAACCAGCTCGACCTCTTCGGCATTCAGGCGGACACGGTGGTGTACAACCACCTCCTCAATGTTCTCGTGGAGGGGAGCAAGATGAAGCTCCTGGAGTCGGTCTACAACGAGATGGCCGGTCGGGGCATCCAATCTGATGTTGTGACATTCAATACCCTGATCAAGGGGCTGTGCCGGGCACATCAGGTCAGGACCGCGGTCTTGATGGTGGAGGAGATGCCGAGCCATGGTGTGGCGCCTGATGAGACCACATTCACCACTTTGATGCAAGGCTTTGTTGAGGAGGGAAGCATTGAGGCGGCTTTGAGGGTGAAGGTGAAGATGTTGGAGACGGGATGCTCTCCAACAAGGGTAACAGTTAATGTTCTGATTAATGGGTACTGCAAGCTGGGGAGAGTGGAAGATGCTCTTGGCTACATACAGCAAGAGATTGCCGATGGATTTGAACCTGATCAGGTCACATATAATACTTTTGTCCATGGGCTGTGCCAAAACGGACATGTCAGCCATGCCTTGAAAGTCATTGACCTTATGATTCAGGAGGGCCATGATCCTGATGTTTTCACCTACAATACCGTTATTAATTGCCTCAGTAAAAATGGAGAGCTTGATGAGGCTAAAGGAATTGTAAATGAGATGGTGGACAGGGGCTGCTTGCCTGACACTGCCACATTCAACACTCTCATTGTTGCTCTATGTTCACAAAATCGACTTGAGGAAGCATTGGACCTTGCACGTGAGCTAACTGTTAAGGGACTTTCTCCGGATGTATATACTTTCAATATTTTGATTAATGCCCTTTGCAAGGTAGGAGATCCTCAGCTTGGTATGCGATTGTTCGAGGAGATGAAGTGCAGTGGATGCACCCCTGACGAAGTTACATACAATATATTGATTGATCATCTTTGCTCATTGGGGAAGCTTGGAAATGCTTTGGATTTGTTGAAGGAGATGGAATCCAGTGGTTGCCCTCGGAGTACAGTGACATATAACACAATAATTGATGGGTTATGCAAGAAAATGAGAATTGAAGAAGCTGAGGAGGTTTTTGATCAAATGGATCTACAGGGTATTTCAAGGAATGCTGTCACATTTAATACGCTTGTTGATGGCTTGTGCAAGGCCAAAAGGATTGACGATGCAACGGAACTTATTGAACAAATGGTAAAGGAAGGATTGCAACCTGATAATATCACATATAATTCTATTCTGACACATTATTGCAAGCAAGGGAACATCAAGAAAGCAGCTGATGTTTTAGAAACTATGACAGCAAATGGATTTGAAGTTGATGTTGTCACATACGGGACACTCATTAATGGTCTATGCAAGGCTGGTAGGACTCAGGTTGCTTTGAAGCTTTTAAGAGGCATGCGAATTAAAGGGATGAGGCCTACTCCAAAAGCTTACAACCCTGTGATACAGTCTTTGTTTAAACGGAATAATTTAAGAGATGCCCTTAATCTTTTCAGGGAGATGACTGAAGTGGCTGAGCCTCCTGATGCCCTCACATATAAGATTGTATTTCGTGGTCTCTGTCGTGGTGGAGGTCCTATCAAAGAAGCTTTTGATTTCTTAGTGGAGATGGTGAATATGGGTTTCATGCCTGAGTTTTCATCCTTCCGTATGCTAGCTGAAGGTCTATTAAATCTGGGCATGGATGATTATCTAATTAGTGCTATTGAACTCGTTATAGAAAAGGCTGACTTTAGAGAGTCTGATGTTTCTGCAATAAGGGGGTATCTCAAGATCCGCAAATATTATGATGCATTAGCAACTTTGGGCCGTCTCCTAGAGATCAACAATCCTCAATGGGCTTACCGATGATGCAGTATGCCTGAGAAAATGTACCATGAAACTACTGAGTAGATTACAAATTTGCTAGTTGCTTGATGGGCCTCAATTTTTTAAGTAGTGGTGTAATAGATGTCTATGCCAGCAAATATGGGATGCTATCTTGCTTCTGAAACTCATGGAGAGCTTCTTACCTTCTTTTCCACCATGAACCCTCTTTTAAGGCTCCTGTATTTCTTAGGAAGCTAATGATCACATATTTTTGCTGCTCTGTCAAATGACACTTTGCCTATTATTATTTTTCTTTCAGTATTTAGGGATTTTTTTGTCACGTCTCAAAATTTTAGGGAAACATTATATTTTAGCTATCGTATCTTCCAGTAAAGCACTAAGACACTCTTCATAAACCTTTTTGTGAGTGACTTCATTTTAAGCATTTGCCGTTCATAATTATATTATACAAAAGGTAGGTAGTATGGGGCCAGTAGGATGGGACTACCTTTAGCTTCTTAGTTGAATATTTTTATTGGTCAATCTCTGTGTAAGAAAAAAATGTCTGCTAGGTAGATAGCTACTTTGACTTTAGTAACCATGTTTTATATTTAAAATGACATGGTGGGAAAATGCAGGAGTTAAGAACAACAGGGTATATTATATAATTCCTTGTTCTTTCCTCACATTGCATGAACTGCATGTCTGGTATTCATGATCACCATGGCATTATCATTTTCACGTGAATGGAAACAGCTGCTTTTAATGTTAGTAATGGTTAGCTGAACTATGTTGTGCAAAAGAAATGGTTAGCTGAACTCATCGTTGCTGCAGGTTTTTGAAGGATAGAGAGCATTATCATTGATGTTAACAGAAATGGCTACTTTTCATGTTAGTAATAATGGTTTGCCGAATCCATAGTATTTAACTATTTCTAAAATCTTCCTTGCAAACAAGATGGAAAGAACATCCAGGTAAACTTCATGGAATGCTTAATGGTGAATGTGCTTTGGCATATTTATCGAAGCACCACACAACAATGTTGAAATAGGAAGGTAACTAGCTTTTTATCCTTTTTAAAGGAAAGTATGCTTTATGGATGTTATGCTAACTATTTAGTAGTCATCTGCTAGTCATTTCTAGTGCCTTAAGCCTTGAGTTTTGTACTTCAGTGTTTCACGAATGCTAATTGCTTTATAATTGGTAGTGTTATCCAATTGTTTTGATGTTTGTGATTCTGTAGTGCAGTGCCTCCTATACGTTACTGACTTACTGTTATTCCTTTATGATATCTGACTGATGCAAAAGGTTATTTACACCTCAATTGATGAGATAGGAAATTTTCTTTGAAACACTACATTAGCATATATGTTTTAAATGCTCTTTTTTCTTGTCGAGGAAGCTTCGGTGCTCATTTAAATGCAGCATGGCTTCACAAATGTGGCACCTGCTCCTATTGCATTTTCTGCAGAATTCCACAAGCAAAAAAGACCTCTGTGTCTGTTACCCTTTGTAGTGACTACCTGGGAAGACATATTAATAAAAGTGTTTGGCAGGCAGTTTTGACAGATTTTGGCTGGTTCAGTAGTATTCTGTGAGAGAGAATAAACCGAAAGAAGCTAAAAGTAGACAACCCGAACAGAGTCAGGGCATCTGCATGGCTCCCTGTAACCTAACCTGCGCATGCTCAGCTCTGTTTTTATTGGGCCCAGCGTCTTAGTGAAAAATTGGGTAGAGAGTTCCATAAAATCTGGCGAAATAGCAAGAGGAAGGCTTTTCACATAGCACACTCTAAAGTCCGAACCATTTCTAGATTTCGTGACTGTTCTCATCTACCCTTTCTGTTGTTTGCTTTCTTAGAACATTTTTCAGCTAGTACTGTTGTCAATGTTTGAGAGAAACATACACCACACCTTCACTTCTTCTGAGAGAGATACAATCGCTTGTTTACATTGTTATGCATGGCAGAGGTTTCCCCCCTGATGTTGAGAAATCATCAACAGTGCCCTTAATACTTTCTGAAGCCTCACAGGGTTAACTATGTTTGTCCAAGTCGTTCAGTAGTTTCTGTTTATGCAGGCACTTGCAGTACTGCAAGTTCTCTGATGAATTTATGTTGTCACTAGATAGTTCCTGTTGCAACTTGCAATAGGTCATTCTGCTTCCATGAGCTGAGAATCCACCACGCACAGAATACATGAGGCAGACGGTTTGTTTTGATGGTAGTAGCCTTTGTATGCTGTCCCTCATTTGATCTGACAATTGCCATCTAACTAGTGTGCAATGCTGCATATTCCGTTAGGGGGGAAATTTTTTTTCCACCACGAGCCTAAGCTCTGATTTCATTACTCGAGAAGCAACGAAATTACAAAGTTTTGGGTTCGATCCAAGTCCTCACCAGATGTGTTCGAAAAGTCTAGAACGAAAAAGCAAAAAACTAGTTAAGGAAACTTAAAGGGTACCTAGGACAAGAGCGTTCACAGTCACTCAAAACCTTACTACCAAAAGGCGAAATCTAGCCAATTCGAGCATTTCCAAACTTCAGGTGGACAAACGATATAAAGCGACGGGAGCAGTATGATCGGAGCCTTCATCAGTGTAGAAGTATCATCTCGGCGACGGTGCCAGCAGTAGCTTGCGGGTGGAAACTGAGTGCCATCATCTTGAGGGCCTCCCCCCCCACCCCCCCCCCCCCCCCCCCCCCCCCCCCAGCGCTTCCTTGTCACCTGTTGCTTGTAGTTCTGCCCAAAAGGAGATGAAAGATGAGACTATGCAAATGATCTCAGTAGATCTGATCAGTTTCTTTTCAAAACATTGTTACGGGCTCTCCATATCGCCCACACGATCCCGGCCAAGCCCACCATATGAAATTTATCAGCACGAGGTATATAAATTCCAACCCATCGCCAGAAGGATTCCATGGAGAAAGGCCTGTGAGGGCCCCCCACAACCATGGCCACTAAGCTCCAAACATATTTGGCCATCAAGCACTCAAAGAAAAGATGATGAACACTCTCATTCTCAGGGCGGAAACAGCATTTGCTGTCTCCAACCCAATTTCTTTTTAACAGATTATCTTTGGTCAGAATAGCATTCATGTCCACCAGCCACATGAAAATTTTGATCTTCAGGGGAATCTTAGCCTTCCAGATAATCTTATTCTTTTTTTCCGTTTCATCACTAAAAAGGTGATTATATAAGGATTTCACAGTAAATTTGCATGATTTTTCCCAAGTCCATTTAGGAGAATAAGAGGCTGTCCCTAGAGGGAAGGAGGATAACATATCGTGCAATCTTCTTCTTTGGGACTGATTACTTTCAGATAGCCATCTTCTAAAGTTAATATTCCACCCTTTTTGTGCCATCTCGGCCACAGAGCAGTTTATATCATTACTAATAGAGTAAAGGTCTGGGAATTTATCACGCAAGGACACCGCCCCACACCAAATGTCTTCCCAGAAATCAGTTTTTTTCACCATTCCCAACAACCATCAGTCTGCCTTTCATGTAAATTTCTTTTACTTTCAGGAGATCATTCCAAACCGGGGAGTTTGAGGGCTTTTTCTTTAGCTGGGTGAGGCACCTCTTCTTGATATACTGTTTATTCACGATCTCTTGCTACATTCCCTCTTCTTTTTCAACCCTCCACCACCATTTACAGAGAAGGCTCAGATTCATCTTTCTCAGGTCATGAATGCCTAATCCGCCTTTCTGTTTTGGTCTGCTAATTTTGCTCCATTTAACTAAGTGATATTTCTTCTTAGTGCCACCTCCTTGCCAGAAAAATCTTTTTCTGGTCCTGTCCATCCTTTTATGTACTGTTTTTGGGATGAGATACATTGACATACAGTATATTGGGATGTTGCTAAGGCAGGATCTTATCAGGGTGGTTCTTCCACCAATAGATAAAGCCCCTCCTTTCCAGCCATCCAATCTCTTCAATAGTTTCTCATCTAAGACAAGCCAGTCTTTCACATGCAGTCTAGAGCCAGCTACTGGAACTCCCAAATATTTTATGGGCCAAGATCCAATTGAGCAATCAAAGAGGTCTGAATAGTGTCTGCTTTTATCTGAATCCTCACTTACCATAATAACTTCACTCTTGTTGAAATTAATTTTCAGCCCTGACATATCTTCAAACAAGTAAAGAAGGAGTTTCACATGTCTAGCCACCTCATTATCGTCTTCAAGGCAGAGAATAGTATCATCTGCATATTGTAGCACTGCCACTCCCTTGTCAATATACTCTGGAATTAAACCTCTCACAAGATTATTCTTTTGTGCCATATTGATCATTTTGGCCAGTGCATCAGCTGCTATGTTAAAGAGGAGAGGGGAGAGAGGATCTCCCTGTCTGACTCCCTTCCCACATTTGAAATACTTGCCCACGTTATCATTTATTTTGACACTCATAGTCCCACTAGTCATTACTGTCCAGATCCAAGCACACCATTTTCCATTGAAGCCTCTCTGCTTAAGACAGTCCATAAGAAATTTCCAGCTTATTTTATCATATGCTTTTTCAAAATCCAACTTGAGAATCAATCCATCTTTCTTTTTTTGTCTAGTGTCATGCAGAATTTCATGTAGGCACATTATCCCTTCCATGATATTCCTGCCTTTGAAGAAAGCATTCTGGCTCCTGCTAATTATTTTGTTCATAATGCCTTCCAACCGCAACATCAGAGTCTTGGTGAAGATTTTATAGACCACATTTAGTAGGCATATAGGCCTGTATTGTTGTATTTGGTTAGCCTCTTTGATTTTTGGGATCAGGTTGATAGTCCCATAATTTAGTCTCCCAACATCTAAGCCATGTTCAAAGAAAGCCTCAAACATCTTACATAGATCATCCTTGATAATCCCCCAGCATTTCTGGAAGAATTCTGTGGGTAAATTATCTGGTCCAGGAGCTGTGTTAGTCTCCATCGAGAATACCGCTTGCTTGATCTCATCTTCAGAGAATTCTCTAGTTAGCCAGGCCATTTCTTCAGCAGAGACTTTTTCACTGTCATCCCAGCAGTCCGGATCCAAAGCTAGCTGAGAGTCATTAGAGGGACCAAAGAGAGATTTGTAATACTCAGAGGCATGTTCTAAATGTTCTCATCACCCTCAATCAGTGTTCCATTGTGGGTTAAATTGAATATAGTATTCTTCCTTTTCTTTCCATTTGCAACCCTATGGAAAAATTTAGTGTTATTGTCTCCCTGCAGCAGCCACTTAGAGTTGGATCTCTTGTGACAATATAGTTCTTTTTCCTTAAGCAGTCTCAGCAATTCAGTTTGGACAAAAGTTTTCCTTCCCAACAAATCAGGGTGAAGAGCTCCCTCATCTTCCCATTTCTCTAGCTTACCCAGTTCTTCCTGTAACAAGTTTTTATATTTTCTTGTGTGTCCTTTGAGACTGACCCCAGCCTTTCAAGAATTTTTTAATCCTCTTCACCTTAATATTTCAGATATCTGCCACATTTTCACAAGAAACTTTTTTGCTCCAGATTTCAGTTATCTTTGGCAAAAAAACTTGATGGTGGAACCAAGTGTTTTCAAACCAAAAGGGTTTGTGATTTTTCTTTTGCTCATTGTCAGAACTTAATATCACAGGATTATGGTCTGACATGTATCTTGGTATTTTCCTCAAGTTTGTCAAGGGGAACTTCTGTTCCCAGTCATCTGATATTAAGACTCTATCAAGTCTTTCCAAAGTTGGGTCCATCTGATTATTAGTCCATGTATAAGCACCCCCATTCATGACTAAATCTCTCATCTCATAGGTATTCACAATAAAGTTGAACATGTCAGTGTATTTGTTCCCATGAAAATTCTTGTTCTTCTCAGAGCTGAATCTAAGAATATTGAAGTCGCCCCCTATTAACATTGGGCAGTTTTTGTGAGAACAAATATTGGACAATTCAGTGAGGAATTGTTCTTTCTTTTCATCAGGAGCAGGCCCATAGACAGTGGCTAAAACCATTTTTTCTTTTAGCTTTTTATCCAAGACAGTGGCTACAATTGAGAATTTAGCCTCTTCAAAACTAAGAACCTCAAATCTGTCAGTTTTGACACCACATAACATCCCTCCTGATCTCCCCTTGGCAGGAAGCCAGTGTCAAGCATAGGTTTTTAAGGGGTCCACCTTCCTGAAGAATTTATCAGAAAACTTTTTCCTAATAGTTTCCTGCAGCCCAATGAAGTCTGCCTGATATTCAAACAAGAGTTCTTTGATAAAGGAACCCATCCCTTTTTTGGAAACCCCCCTACAATTCCAAATGATGCCAATCATTTTACAAATTTAGGGTTTTTCTTGTCCTTCCTGAGATTGTACCTAGAGCTAATCTTGGGTACATCTCTTTTCTCAGATCCCTCCCCATCAAGAGGTTGGGGAGGAGTAGGGCTCCTTTTGCCCACATTTTTCTTTCTTCCTTTCTTATTCTTTTTGGAACTTACTAATTTAAAACCATCATCATCAGAGTGATCAAAAATCCACTCAATGGCTTTGAACTCCTCAAAGGGGAGGTCAGCCTTTTCCTCACCCTAATTTTCCAAATCTATTTCAGAATTCCTACTATCTAAGTTATGTCTAGCCACTTCCAACTCTTTCAAGATGTCAAAATATTTCAGGTCAACATTATCAGTATTTATCCATATTTTCTTAGAAAAAGAGACAAGATTAGAGTTAGATAGAACTGCAAAGGAGTTCTTAAAGTTCATAGGATTACCTTCTAGGGTTTGCTTGGATTTAAGCAGGCCAGCTTTGTCAGCAGCTTTCAGATTGCCTAATCCCTGTTTCAGGATCCTCTCACTCTGTCTCAGAGGACCTTCTTCTTTGGTTGCTATCTTGTCTGAAAGTTCTTCTTCTTCGGAGGCTTCAGCATTCACCTCTTCCTCAACTTTGTCCTCCATACTGAGATCCCAGCTGATTGAATTTTGAGATGGGACAACCTGTGACCTTTCATAGTGGACAACACTCGAGCCAGATCGACTTTATCCTTGCTAGGAGGGAAGATAGACGGGATTGCTTAGATTGTAAGGTAATACCCGGGGAGTATGTTGTCCCTCAACACAAGCTTGTGGTGGCGGACTTTTGTTTTCGAGTACATGTCCATCGAGATAAACACGCCAAGATTGCGAGAACGAAGTGGTGGAAACTTAGAGGGGAAGCGGCACAAATGTTCAAGGAGAGAATGCTAGGTGAGGGGCCCTGGGAGGAAGGAGAAGATGCAGAAGACATGTGGCTAAAATAGCAATATGTGTTCGGAAGGTGGCCTCAGAGGTGTTTGGCGTGAGTATGGGAGGCAAACAGGAAGGGAAAGACACCTGGTGGTGGAATGACAAGGTGCAAAGAGCTATTACGGAGAAGAAGGAGTGTTTCAAGCGCCTCCACCTTGATAAGAGTGCAGCCAACATCGAGAGCTATAATTTAGCGAAGAGGGTTGCAAAGCGAGCTGTGAGCGTAGCAAAGGGTAAAGCGTATGATGACCTGTATCAGCGGCTAGCCACGAAGGAAGGGGAGAAGGACATCTATAGGATGGCTAGGATCCGCGAGCGGAAGACAAGAGATATCAACCAAATCAAATGCATCAAGGATGGGACAGATCGACTTCTAGTGAAGGATGAGGAGATCAAGGATAGATGCCGAGAGTATTTTGATAAGTTGTTTAATGGGAAGAATGAGGGCTCTACCCTTGAGTTAGATGACTCTTTTGATGACACCAACAGACGTTTTGTGAGGAGAATTCAGGAGGCTGAGATCGGGGAGGCGTTGAAGAGGATGAAGGGGGGTAAAGCGATGGGCCGTGATGGTATCCCCATTGAGGTGTAGAGATGCCTAGGTGCCAAAGCGATAGTATAGTTAACTAAACTTTTTCAATCCAGCAGGATACCTGAAGAATGGAGAAGAAGTATATTAGTATCAATCTTCAAGAATAAAGGAGATGTTCAAAGTTGTACTAACTACCGTGGGATTAAGCTGATGAGCCATACGATGAAGCTTTGGGAGAGGGTTATCGAGCACCGTCTAAGAAGAGTGATAAGTGTGACCCAAAACCAATTTGGGTTCATGCTTGGAAGGTCGACCATGGAGACGATTTTGTTAATCCGACAATTGATGGAGAGTTATAGAGAGCAGAAGAAGGACTTACATATGGTCTTTATTAACCTTGAGAAGGCGTATGATAAAATATCGAGAAATGTCATGTGGTGGACCTTGGAGAAGCACAAAGTCCCACAAAGTCCCAACTAAGTACATTACCCTCATCAACGATATGTATAAGGATGCGATGACGTTTGTCCGGACATGTGATGGTGACACCACTGACTTTCCTATTAACATAGATCTACATCAGGGGTCAGCATTGAGTCCTTATTTATTTGCCTTGGTGATGGATGAGGTCACAAGGGACATACAAGATGATATCCCTTGGTGTATGCTCTTTGCTGATGATGTGGTGCTGGTGGACGAGAGTAGAGAAGGGGTTAATAGGAAGTTAGAGCTGTGGAGACGCACGTTAGAGTTGAAAGGGTTCAGACTCAGTAGGACCAAGACCGAGTACATGATGTGCGATTTCAGCGCGACTAGGTATGAGGATGGAGATGTTAGCCTCAATGGGCAAGTGGTGGCCCAGAAGGATACTTTTCGGTATTTAGGATCGATGCTTCAAAAGGATGGCGACATTGATGAAGATGTTAGATATAGAATCTCAGTTGCCTGGTTGAAGTGGCGTCAAGCTTCTGGCGTCCTATGTGACAGAAGGGTGCCATAAAAGTTAAAAGATAAGTTCTATAGGACAGCGATTCGTCCGGCGATGTTATACGGTGCTGAATGTTGGCCTACAAAAAGACGACATGTCCAACAACTGAGTGTAGTAGAGATGCGGATGTTGCGGTGGTTTTACGGGCACACACGAAGGGATAGAGTCCGGAACGAAGTTATTCGGGATAGAGTCGGGGTGGCACCAATTGAGGAGAAACTTACCCAACATCGATTGAGATGGTTTGGACATGTCCAACGGAGATTCCCTGAGACGCCGGTGCGTAGTGGTGTTCTAAAGCAGGCCGAAAATGGAAAGAGAGGTAGAGGTAGACCTAAACTGACTTGGGACGAGTCGGTGAAGAGAGACCTTAAAGAGTGGAATATCTCCAAAGAGATAGCTTTGGATAAGAGCGCTTGGAGACTCGCCATCCACGTACCTGAAGATCCGTGATCTTTGTTTTTTTTATAGGTTTCATCTCTAGCCTACCCCAACTTGCTTGGAACAAAAGGCTATGTTGTTGTTTTTTGTTGTACAACCTGTGACCCAATGTCATCTTGCATTTTGCTATCTTCTTGACTTGACCAGTATGAGGGAGGAGCTTCCTGAGAATCCTTTTCTGCAGTCTGAGATTGATCCATCTCCATCTCTTCACCTGTTGAGTTATCTACTGCCATCTTCTCCACACTACCTCCTTGGTCTTGTTTGGGTGAATTACATTTTTTCTTGTCTTCCAGCTGGAGTTGGTGTTCTCCATGGTAGAGAGCCGATTTGGCTTCAATGGCTGCTAGAGGGTCAGACTTATATTTGACCATATTCGAGCCATATTCATTGATTACAGCTCTCTTTTGATCTGGTAGCTGCATAGCCCACAAACTCTTGATTTCCATATTCTGAAATGTCCCAAAGTTCAGATGTTCACCTCCTGGGGAGATAATATCATCAAAGCAGAGTCCTTGATCCTCACTTTCCTCCTCTACAGTATCAAGTTCTTTCCCAATGGATTGGCCAACACTGAGTGCATGTGCTTGTTCAGTATCAGTTTTCTGTTTACCCTTCAAATCTTGTATCAGATCTGCAGAGGAAGTGTTGCCTCCTGCATGCTGAGGGTTAATGTCCTGGCTATGCTGAGTTGAATATTTGCCTGGTTGTCCTCCAATATAAGCTCTATGAGAGAAAGAGTTGTCTGAGGCCTCTTGTGAGTCAGATTGTCCACCTTCACTCCCCCTGCCCCTGGTTTAAGCTGTTTCCATTTCTCTTATGTTTTTTGGGAGAAGGATGGTCATCATTTGATCTATCAGTTGTTCTTGTCCAAATATTCCCCGCAGCATTAGTCAACCCTTCTGTTGGAACCTCTCTCTGAAAAGTAAAATCATAGAAATGCATGTCCATCAAGCCTTCCACCACTGCAGGAACCTTTGTGATATCTCTGCAACCAATTCTGACTCTCACAAACTCCCATCTCTTTAGATTGGCCTTATCTACCTCCATAGGAAGTCCCACTAGGGAAGCCACATAGCACACTTTTCTATCAGTTCTTTTTTCCATGGGGATGCCAAGTATTCTGAACCAAGCAGATTCAATTCCCTCCTTAGCACCAGCAATGGAATTCCACTGCTCCACCTTAAACCATGCTTCAGCTGTTCTCATTTGCATCCCAGTAAAAAAGGATAATTCTTCCACCTTCTTGGCAGTGGGGAACCTCATCTGGAATTTGTTTTCAGCTACTTTTTTGGCATACCATCTCCATGTAGAGTGTGGCCCTGCCTGAGTTTTGAACTCCTGCTCCAACTGTCTAGAAGATACAGTCCCCCTGGTGATGGTAATTAGAGCACAGTTAGCCATATCTTTGGACTCATCATCCTGCTCTAGATTTGGGATCAAGTGAAACCCCTGTCCTACTGCAGCTAATCCACAGAACGGAGCAATGCACTCCCAAGGCAAAATCTCAGCACAAACTCTAGAAATATGATCCTCTTTTTTTGCATCTGGTACAAGTTATGGGGTGGAGACATTCCTCAGGCCTATGTCCCACTTTTCCACATCTGAAGCAGAAATCATGTTTTACTTTTGTTTCCTGATCAGTTTTTTTACCACCATCCATCTTAGAAGAGATTTCTATTTTCTCTTTCCTGTCACCTATATCAGCCTCATTGCTCTCCTTGATTTCAGACTGAGGTATTCCCCCTGATTTGGAGAGTCTTTCTTTTTTTCCACCTCTTGGTCCCTATTGTGACTATGTCTGGTCTGATTGAGGTTGTCTCTCAGATCAAAATTTGGGGCAGAATTCTGATTGTGAAGTCTCTCTGAAGTGTGGAGTTTATGCCTATCCATCTCTCTATGATTCCACTGATTGTTGTTATATCCATCTCCTCTAAATTCACTCCTTCTGTCATCCCAGAAATCCTGGCGAAACCTTCCACCAGCAGGGTGATGCTGATCAAATCTACCACCACCCCTTCCTGATCTACCACTGCCCCTTGGCACCCACTGCCCCCCATAGCCTCTTGAATTCATCCTGGAACGTGGTGGAGATTGTAGTACCTGCACGAAGGATCTATCGTCACCTCCCAAATTGGACCACCGTGAATAATCTGAACCACGAAGGGGTCCAGATCGATTTCCCCGGTTCGCAGGAACTTTGATCTCCGAACAAAAACCAACAGAAATACTTCGAGTCCAAAGGTGATCTAACCTGTCAACCAGCTCTGGATCCACGACTCCCGAATTGGAATGCAGAGGATTCCAAGTCCGCGGGAAGCACACCATAGAACTTCCACCCGGCGAACGCCAAGGGGTTCGCAGGGGCAGTCAAACTAGGGTTTCGGGGTTCCACCTCTGGGGTGGGAATTGGGGTGGGGGATGGAAGTGGGATCTGAGCGGAGGCAGATCGCAAACTTCCCCTCTCACCCCTGCAACCGGGCCCTCCTGGTCAGGCCCGGGACGTACCTCTGACCGCCATGGCCCAGGTGTCTGAGGTCGAGGACGAACCGCCTCCCGCTTCCATGCGACTACATCTAGTCCACCATGGACCGGGGGAGCGCGGGGTCCTCCTGTCGGAGGAGACGAGACGATCCGCGGTAGGGGCGACTCCGCGACGGGAGGTGCGGCGGTCGACGCCGGCGATCGCCCCGCCGGGCTCTCATAGGGAGAGAGGAGCACCATCCTCTGCTGCGCTCGCTTTTTTAGGGGGGAAATACAAGGAGTCCCAAAGCCTTGGGCCCTTGGCCATCGAGCATGGACAGTTCGCGTCCATCTCCAGATTATTTGGAAGAAATGGCACATCCAAATGCACTAGAGAAAATGGCTGAACTCTTGGGCCTATGACTGTCAGGAAGCAAACTGTGAGGATGAACCGACTAAAATCCGGTCCCACGAGCTGAATTTCTGCGCAGACAGAAAGTAGAGACTAGAGAGCCAGTTTGCCAGAGCCAGACCATTTTTAGTGCAGACTTGCCACGCTTCCAAATAATCAAGCGAAGATATCTTTTAAGTGAAGAATATTAAACCTATTTTTAGGCGAATAAACCATGCTTTATGAGAAGAAAGTTATTTTTTTTTGTATAAGGAATCGTCAAAACCAATTAAGTTGTTGATGTGATTCGGCCCATCCGTATCCATTGGGCCTAGTTTTGCATTCTCATCCCCCAGGCCCAGGCGGCCAGGCCCACTACACCTCTTCTCCCCTCTCCCCTCACAGGCAGGAGTCGGTCTTCACCGTCGGGTCAGTCTCCTCTCCTCTCCCAGATCTATCAATCCCGTCGTCCCCGGCGGAGGATCCCCCATGGCGCCTCCACCGCACCGCCGCCTGCTCCTCCTCCCTCTCCTGCTCCTCGCCGCGGCTGCCGCCGCCGCCTCCACGGCCCGCGCCGACGACCTGGTGGCGGAGCTCCAGTCCCTCCGCGTGCGGTCCCCGTCCGGCGTGATCCACCTCACCGACACCTCCGTCACCCGCTTCCTCTCCGGCCCCGCCGCGCGCCGCCCCTACTCGGTGCTCGTCTTCTTCGACGCCACCTCGCTCCACTCCAAGCCCGACCTCCACCTGCCCCAGCTCCGCACCGAGTTCGCGCTCCTCTCCGCCTCCTTCCTCGCCCACAACCCCGGCTCCGGCGACCTCTTCTTCGCCGACATCGAGTTCGCCGAGTCGCAGCACTCCTTCCACCAGTTCGGCGTCAACTCGCTGCCCCACGTCCGCCTCGTCCGCCCAGAGCACGCCACCCTCGGCGGATCCGAGCAGATGGACCAGTCCCACTTCTCCCGCCTCGCCGACTCCATGGCCGAGTTCGTCGAGTCGCGCACGGGCCTCGAGGTCGGCCCCATCGTCCGCCCGCCGCTACTCTCCCGCAACCAGATCATCCTGCTCGGCATCCTCTTCCTCATCTCCATCCCATTCATGATCAAGAGGATCATCGAGGGGGAGACCCTGCTCCACGACCGCCGGGTATGGATGGCCGGGGCGCTCTTCGTCTACTTCTTCAGCGTGTCTGGGGGCATGTACGGGATCATCAGGCACACGCCCATGTTCCTCACCGACCGCGCGGATCCCAACAAGCTCGTGTTCTTCTACCAGGGGTCAGGGATGCAGCTGGGGGCTGAGGGTTTTGCTGTTGGGTTCTTGTACACGCTCGTGGGCCTCATGATTGCTGGGGTGACGCACTTGTTGGTGAGGGTGGAGAGCCTGCAGACGCAGCGCTTTGCGGTGCTGGCTGTCATGGTCATTGGATGGTGGGCTGTTCGGAAGGTGATCTACCTTGATAACTGGAAGACTGGTTATAGCATTCATACCTTCTGGCCGAGCAGCTGGAGGTGAAATGCTGGCCCAGAGGTGATGGATGCTTCCTTCCTTTGGTTTCAGAGGTATGGAATCATATCCCTCCTTTTCCAATTCTGTAATCGGCATATTGGTCGGGATTGATGGATTAACATTGGAGCGTCCCTGAATATCAATGTTGTTATCTTGGATGCATAATTCAGCTGTTCGCAAATGTGTTTTTAGCAGAAGATACCTGACTTGAAAATCCGAAAATGACATTCATGAATCTTGATGATAATGCAGCATTGAAATAACATATTGGCATGACACATCTTCATAAGAAACTACTTGCTTTGTCTCCCAATTACTGTGCCTCTGGAATGCATTATTTAAGTAATATCGGTATTCTGAAAAACAAATTGTGTAGCAGTCACTCTGAGCTCTACTAGCCCGGCCTACAATACCGCTACTTCTTATGGTTATGCCGAATCACACTCTACTTTGACTATCTTGACTATAAGAAAAGGCAATCAAGTCAGCAAGGAAAGCTTTCAAACATACTCTCCTTTTATGCAATTATGAAATTACTCATTTTGATGGAGATTTGTAGCATCATTCAAGTAAATACAAATTGAGATCGTAGAAACATGAGCTTGTGATATAGCTACACCTAATTCCAGACCTGTTAATGCTAGAACTATAAATAAGGGACCAAGATCTCCTATGATGTTATATTTAACAATCAATAATCTGGTAGCTTAACAAAAAATCCTTGGGCAGAACTTATTCTCTAATGTTTCGTTGGGTACTGTGCCTGTTAGCACTCAAGCGAACTTGACACTTGACAGATAACTGGTTTTAGATTGGAATTTCTTAATCTCTGTTCCGTAACCTTGGTTTGCCCTTTCCATTTCCTATTATCTCATAACCATGTCAATAATTTCTTTTCAAACCCATGTATTTGTATACTTTATACTCTACTGGTCCTCTAGTTTGATATGACCTCCACTGAATATCTGCTTCTGCAATTTACATGTCCGTTTGTGCGTGCTATGCTTTTCTATGTTTTATTTTTGAGAATTCTGTTTGTTTGTAGTATTGCTCTTGTGCTGGTAGTTTGATCCTTGTTGAGTCATGTGCACACGCACACAAGTGAGTAATTGTATCATCTTTCTTGTGCTGCCGTGCTGGTAGTTGTATATTTCTAAAGTTGTAGTTCTGTTTGTTTAAGGTTAGTACTGCATTATGTAGAAGATTGTTGTGTGCCACATGCACTTCATGGCTCTATACATTGGTTCCACTCATATGGTGTACTTGTCTTGCATGAACACGTAGTGTTACAAGTTACAATGTATCTTTAGGATTTGTTATGCATGATTCTTCTGTAAAAATTTAAAGATTAGATGTGCTATATTTTGGCCAGATGGCTTCCTTTTGACACCAAAGTTATGAATAACAAATGCCTTAAGCTGTCTGACATACAATGCCATTTTCTGCAGCATGATAGCATTTATTGTTACTCTCAAAAATTATGTTTTCATAACTCAAACAGCTGTTTATAATTCAAGAAAAAATAACATATTTCAATTAAGTTAATCATGTTGAACCCTAGTTCTGCACAGTTTTAGCTATTTGCTGGCCAATGATCAGAAGTTCCAAATTGAGGCTCGCATTCTCCCACTCAATTGTGAGGTTCCAATAGACATTTCCTTATGTTGGTCTTACGAACAACAACAAGAACAACATAGCCTTATGTCCCAAGCAAGTTGGGGTAGGCTAGAGATGAAACCCAAAAGAAACAAAGGTCTCGGTTCAGGCACGTTGATAGCTAGTCTAGTTTTGTTATGTTGGTCTTACGAACAAACTTAGTAAATTAATTTTCTGGAAATTTTTTTCATATTACTCTAGTTTTGTTATGTTTACCACAATAGAAATTTTTGGAAGTACAACAACATGGGGACTTGATGATATACTCTTACTGGATATATGGTGTTTGCACAAGTGCAAATATCTATTTGATCACATATAAGTTGGAGAGTTATGTGTAATCTGTGTTCAGGCGGAGTCTGTTTGCTGAAGTGTCTTGTATATTTCCTCATATCACTTCCGATCTCAAATTTTTAAGTTGTACCTGTGGTTCAGTACTCTAGGTGGAACATGGCTACAGAGTCCAATACTCTTTCAAGATATGATCTTTCTTGAGTCAGTGAGATGCCACTTTGACAACTGAATTCAGGAAAATGTTGTAAAGTATAGTTTATGAAATATTGTGTATGAGAAACTCGTACCATTTTGATATGTGATGTGTTCTAGAAAATTTATTTGACAATATTAATCTAATTTCACTGTAAGCATTCTTTAGCATAACTTTTATTTTGTTTGGAGGGAAGGTTTTAACTAATATATAACATGGTCTAAAAGTAAAGAAGTAAATAGAATGCTACCATGTAGAAACTGATTATCTAGGGTTTGAAGTAACAAGGAGTGAAATAGTTAGTGTGTGCAGTATATCCGACTTGCCCTCTTTTAGTTGTAATGTTACAGCAGGCAAATATTTTATGGTTTGCTTGTTTCAATTTCAGGTCATGGAGTCATCCAAATTGACATTGCTGAAATAGAGCATCGCTTGGATTGCGATGACATGCCACAAGTTTGAGATTGCAGTTCTCAGCTGCTGTAGTATGAAATAGAGAAAGAACCCAAGTCATTTTAGCTGAATTTGCGTCTCTGTCATGCAAACAGAGAGGTCCCGATTTTGAACTCCGATATAATATTTGGTACTCTTACATGGTTTAACAAGCCAATGGTAAATCTTAGTTGATGATGCCCTACTTACACCTTTTGGATGATTGCTTGATAAAAATCATCTGCATTGACGGTTTCGGTTTAGAATTTCTCTGGTGAAATTCTGTCCTTTTTTTATGCGCATCGGTTTCATTTCAATGTCAATTTTAATTGTTAGGCTTAGTAGCAAAGTTTAATTGGCGTGGTTTAGAAATGTATGTTCTGCTGGTCTTTTATGTCATGTGCATCAGTCTCGTTTAAATGTCAATGTGAGTTGTGAGGCGTAGTCAGAGTTAAATTGATGCCCTTACTGAAATTTGGGAAATTATCTGTTACTATTCTTGCATCCGTCTTATGTAAGTGTAGTGGTTGCCAAACGGGCACGATTGTGTCGCGAGTCGTGAGGCCCAATCGTTTGCATAATGCTAGTCTACCTTGGCATTCGCCGTGTATCATGGTGACTTCGATGAGGTTTATGGAAAAAGTATTGTGTGCTATTGCATTTGCAAAAGTTATAGGTGTCCTCGTTATATGGGTCTCACCACTGCAAGCGCGAACTATACATATATAAATATATAATCTCTCCTGGCCCTTATGTGATTCCTTTAGCTGCTGCTATGTAAGTGACACGACGTCGTGAAAAAGTTGAGAATATATATAATGATGCAACATGTGAGCGAACATTGTGTATATTTTTGTATGGAAAAGTATTCAGCCAGCATTTATTATTTGCACGAGCTTAGATGGTGCATGGGAGGACCGGAACGATGAAAAAGTCTACTTTTGTGTGCAGGGAAAGTTGCAATTGCATAACCCGAGAAGCTTGGGACGTGCTAAACGAAAATTGCGACCCGTCCTATATGACCCCTTCGATGACAAGTTGGCTACTTTCAAAAAATTGTCCAACCGGATAATAATGTACGTATGCAGTACATGTAATGGGAATTGCAAGAACTGATCACCATCAACTTTGGAATTTACCTAAAAGAATCCCATGTAAATTGTTCTTTTCCTATCTGCCAATCTTTTTTTTTCACTTGAAAATTGGAAGATGTGGTACAATGTGCGTGGCTTCCTAAATGGCACGGCGGCTTCTACGCTGGCTTCCCATGCATCCTCTACTGCAACATTACAGTAAGCCCCCAAGGAGGTACATATATACACACCGCCTTAATTACGAGTCACCCAAACGTAAAACCTTACAATTGGTTTCTCTACAGCGAGTTGCATCTATCGCAATTGTTTCTTGGTCAGCGTCGCGAAGATATGATTGGCCATCAGTACAGCACAACTCGTGCGGTGTATTTAGTCGCCGGCCGGCGCATATGGCCATCAGCAGCAGCAGCAGCAGGAGGACCGGACTGCCTCGGAGGATCAGCTGTGCCAACCAAGCATTCTCCAGGTGATCAGACGGAGTTGGCTTTGTGATAAACTACTCGTAGTGATAACCTACTATACATTTGCTTCCAACGACCTATATATCGTCGGAGGATGATGGCAAATATTTCCTAATTTCTTTTGTGTTCTTCCGGTTGAATCTAGAAGTATGAAAATAATACTACTGCCAAACTACGCTTATTAGCCAGTATCAGCAACGACCATGCGTCGCGTGCTTCACTAATACTAGGTAGTATTTCCAATCCCATCCCGTGGAGTACACATCCCCGTTAATTACATGCACATGTCCTCACGACCTGGCACGCATGCGTTTTCTTTTCCAAGGATTGGGCATCATGTCCCCGGTTGCAGCCTTCTCTCTCGGGGCCGGCCGGCAGCAGCCAGCAGGCCGGTGAGGCGTCACCGTGTTCTGACCTCCGCCGCGGCGGCGGGGGTTTACCGGGGGGCAATCTGGCTCCGACAAGCCAGAGTTCTCGGCGCCCTGCCTGTAACATCGCCGGCATCTGAAAGGAGGGCGACGGCAGCAATATTCTCTCAAGGAAGAGGTTCAGACTACGGCCGATGATACGAGCCAAGTTGGCCTGATTGGCTGCATAGAGCTAGTCGTAGCTATATCTTAATTTCGTAGTACGGCTATGGTGGAGTCTTCGTTGCTCAAACTTGAATTTCTCTCCGTCTTTTTTCTTCAAAAACTATTTTATTAAATACTAGCAAATATGTACGTGCGTTTCTATGGAAAGCTACATAAATATATTAATTAGCATATACAAATATATATATATATATATAATACACTGTATGTATTTTATAATAATATAGTACATATGGAGCGATAATTTCAGTCTTTTTCTATTTTAGTCAACAAATACTAATTCTAAATGATCTCGGCCCCCTAACTCACTTCTAACTCAATATACGGTCACTCGGATTCCAGATCCCGATTAGAACATAAAGATTTTATTAAGAGAAAAGAGAATTACATGAACAACTGGCAATCCCCATCTATAGAGCTAGTTATAGCTATAGTTTCATCTTTCGCAACGGTCAAAGCACAATGTTCAGGGCCGCTAAAAAATAGTTCGAAACTTATTGAACCGAACGAATAGGGAAAATAAGATGGTTGTTCATAATTGACCTAACTGGAAAATAATACGAAAAATAAGAAGAGGTAAAAGACCCATTTAAGCCGGCTTGAAACCATGGCACGCTAACCAGGCATAACATGTAGAATGAAGAATAAAATTAAACTGTGTGGAAAAATTTAAGAACTGAATCGAGCTGTTTGCTAGTTGAAGGATGGAATTGAGTCCCGTAGAAAGTTTAAAGATGAAAATGACTATTTCGGCAAAAATAAACCTATCTCGGCCTGCCGGCGTCGAAAACCCGATCGATGCAGTACCAGGACACTGCGTTGTGGCCTCTGGCCTCTACAGGTGTCGGAGCTGAAGCGCCTGGCCATGAAAGCAGCAGGTGAGGCGTCACCACGTTTGACCTGAGCGACCCCGGCGGCCTTATCTGGTGAAGTTTCCGAAACGAAGCATAAACAAATGGCCAAGTGGAATGCGCGACTGCAAAAATTTCATCGTTTATTTATCGGACAGAAGTCGGCAGAACAGAGGTTGGTACCAACAGACTTCACTCACTAAAGCGTAGAATTCTTGTATATTCCCTCCAAGGCTAACTCTTAAGTCGTGTCAGGATTTGCTCTTGCTCTCTTGAGCCCCTTCGCTTGACACAACTTCCACTAGACTGATTGATGTGGATTATACCCTAATAAGTTAAAGATCTAACAGGTCAAGCAAAAAATAATAATATCACGATTATTCGTCCTATATTTTCATTTTGTCCATATTAAAAAAAGAAGATTGCATCTGTTGATCTATGTCATCAGGATCTCGTTTAAAAAATTAAAAAAAAATACACTCAATGCAGTTATTAATCTACTAACTTGTAGATCTTGCTCGTAAAAGGAAAACCATTACATTGATCGGTCCATATTGTGAAGATCTCACTTGTAAAGAAAATGATCATAAGAATAACACCCATCACTGTTGGACATCACCGTTGGACAAGTACATTGCTACACTTCAGCAGCCTTAGATTGTCTCATATAGATCCTATATGGATTTTTATGATGTGGAGGAGAGAGGAGGGACGACTGAACATACATTCTCTACAATAGGTTGTCACTTTTGTTGTATCGTAGTACTATATCCCTTAATTTGTGGAATGAAAAACGAAAATATTGTGAGTAATGTGATAATAACAACCCATACAATAGTGAGTAAGCGGTCTCATAGTCTTTAATTTTAGCTTATGAGGTGGTTCTTTCCTTATTCTCTCTTCGGTATCATCAAAATTCTATATGTACTCACCCTTGGACAGCTCCAATGTACCTACTCTGTATCGTAAAACTTTTGTTCCATCGAAGAAAAATCTCCCATTTATAGCTTACTGTCCATATATACATCCCTGGAAACGGAGCCAAATGTCCTTGGCCTTTAAAAAAAGAGAACAGAGGAGCGCGTGGCCGGCTACTCTAGCACGACGCAGAGCTGCAAATTTGCAAAGCTCGTAAGCTCTCAGGAAGTCTAGCCTTTGTGAAATGGTATTGGTAGCACGCGGGGGTTGTCACCATGTTTGACCCTGACCTCGGCGGCCGGGGAAGGAAGTTTCCGAAACGAGCATAAACAAACGGTGGCGGAGTTGAACGTGTGACCGCGGAATTATCTGCCTCCTCGTCAGCAAAACAAGACGGGGCCAGGAGTAGCAGGTAGCACCATAGTGCTCTCTCTCTCTCTCTCTCTTTCTCTCTCTCTCTCTCTCTCTAGTAAACATACACACACACATATATATATATGTATATATTTATATATATATATATATAACTTAGTGGCTGAGTGTATTATATATATTTAACTTGGTGTCTAAGTGCATTTTGGTGTCATGTGGTAAAGCGACGCGTAAGCACATTGATCGCTCAACATCACCGAGCGGTGGCTTGGGACATTTGCAGCTTAATTCGTCATTCCGCCCAAATTGCAATTGTTCTATCTTTGTCGTATTTAGCTTTTTCTTTGAGCTTGACGGCTTGCCGACAAGTATTTTGGTAAAGTCATGTGTACTTTAATTTTTGTAGATGTTACTACGAGCCAAGCCGTCGTTATATAAGAGATCATATCGTATCGACGTCATAATGGACTTTTATTTAACGGTTATATTATATTAGGAAAAGGTATGGAAATTACAAGAAGTACAAGAGGGGAGGAAGGAAGAATGAAACATTCAGCCTAGGTGATCTAACCGATGTTCAATCTGGGAGGGAATAGCTCATTTTTTTCTTTATGCATAAGTAAGGTAAATTTGCGTCTAAACAATGACAGTATTTTTTTTTTGAGAACACAATGGCAGTAAATTTATGCACACCATGAACGGGCTGGATGGGAAAAAATCATTTTTCTCCGGCAGTGTTACCGAATTTTACGGCTAAGAAATCGCCACAGTTCTCACACCAAACCAATTGGTTGTCGCGGACAGTTACTGTTTGCGTAGCTCCAGTAACCACGCGCTAAAAAGATATACTGTCACCAATCATAATGAAATTCCCAGACGGGCAACGTGACGGTCAGATGCCCGTGTCGCCACACGGTCACATGGTCAGCGTTGGTTGCATTGCCTACCTAGTTGCCTGCCACCATGCCCCCAGCGCGACCGTGTCCAGCCCGAGCCAGCAACCCGCGAGCTCATCGGCCGCGGCGAGCACGACCTCGTCCAGGAGGCGCCGGGCCCTGTTCCTCCTCCGTTTCCGTCTCCACCCGCGCCCCGGTCCAACCCCAACAACTCCTCAACACGACCGTCCCTCCCGGGTCGTTTCAACAACGGCGCCCCCGCGTCGCCATCGTCTCCCCTCCCGACCTCTTCCCATCCCATTCCTCTCTTTATAAGAGGCGGCCACCGTCACTCGGATGCTCTACGACCCTCGGCTCGCAGCTCCCACAGCCATCGTTTTCAGTTTCAGCCGCCACCGCACCGCAGCCATGGCTCTTCAAGCCGCATTCCTCCTCGAGCTTCTCGCAGCTTCTTCGGCTGCCGGCTCGTCCTCGGCGACGGACGCGCCGGTCGCGTCGTGCTCCGGCGCGGGCAGCTTCGCCGCCGGCGGCGCGTTCGCGGGGAACCTCCGCCGCCTCATGTCCCTCCTCGAGACCAAGGCCCCCGCCTTCGGGTTCGACCAAGCCACGGTCGGCGGCGGCGACGAGCGCGTGCACGGCCTCGCGCTCTGCCGCGGCGACGTGGCGCGCGCGGCGCCTGTGCGCGTCCAAGACGGACGCCGTCGTGTGGCTCGACGCCTGCACGCTCCGCTACGCCGCGGGCCGCCGCCCCTTCTTCGGCGAGGTGGACCGGGACCACCGCGCCGCCGCCGTCGGGGTCGGCCGAGCTCGACCGGGAGGTCGCCGGCATGCTGCGGCGGCTGACCAGGACGGCGTACCTCTCCCCGCTGATGTTCGCCGCCGGGGAGGCCCGGACGACGGCGGCCGGCGCCGGCGGGCGGCAGAGGCTGCGCGCGATGGCGCAGTGCACCAAGGACCTCTCCGGCGGGGACTGCAAGGCGTGCCTGGAGGCCGCCATCGGGCAGCTGGTGGCGAGGGGGTGCGCGCCGGAGGGCGGCAGGGTGCTCGGCGGGAGCTGCAGCCTCAGATACGAGCTGTCCCCGTTCTTCGATTCCTAAGATAGCTACTGCTACTAACCAACCTGCGCCCGGTGGTTGGCACTTGTAAATTGCAAGGGGTCAGCGTGTTGTGGCGTTGTGCATAGTCAAGATTCCAAGGGAATCAAATACAAACAAAAGTCATTGTTGTTCCTTTCTAGTTCTCCGTAACACTCCGGTTACAGATCATTGCAACTTTCATTCTTTTTTCCTACCCTTCAGGGATGACAATTTTACCGGTTCTGCGAGATCGGACGGACGAGATTGATCGTCCTACAGAAGGCAAAATTTCATTCATGAATGACTATTTCGGACCAGTCATTCATGGGAAATGAATGTTCTTTCCAAATCAACGTCTGCTTAGAGATATATCGGGTTAGAGAATGCTCTAACAACAGTCTACCGAGTGCTGACTATATCTCTCCAGTCCCTACATAGTGAATTTTCTTTCCGAAACATCATATGTTGGACTCTTGATTGACAGCATACATAACAAGAAAATAAACTAAAAATTCGTATTTCTCTCTCTCTTTTTTTGCAAGCCTGAGCACGTATTTTATTAAGAGGAAGAAAATTCGTATTTTCTCAACTAGCAAGTTCAATTTAAATGTGGCTTGTGCTAAATTGTTTGCAATGTTTGCCATATAGACGCATCGGAAATTTTTTACCTTCCAAGTACCCGGTTTCATTTTGTCACGCTGCTACGATGCATGTAGTGGCCATTAAATAAAAAATGACGTACCGCACCCATGTCAGTCAAATTTAGCACCTGATGTGTCCAAATAGTTAGGCATGTAGAATCATATACCAATATGGTACCACATGCACAAAGGGTAGTTTGAAATGCATCATATCTTTTTTGCGGAAAATTTCCAAACAGAAACGTACTAAAAGCCCATTCAATATGGGCGACCTTCAAGATATGTAGCTAACGTCTCTAGTTGGATCTGAAGTTCCCCGTGTATAGATTGATAGAATTTGCAAGTTATTCATTGGGAGTTTGGGACACATCAAAATATTGGCGAATTGCGAGCAAATATCAATTCAAATAGAGCATCCCGTTAAGAAAATAACCTATCAGATAATCCCTTCTTGTCAGGAGAGAATTTTGTGACTTTTCCTAGCTTATGTTTGGCAGATAGAGTAACACGTCGCCAGTTTCCTATGTAGTTCAACTCCACAACCCTCACATGTTGAAGTTTTTGGCAAGTTCACGAGCAGGAATGATGTAAGGTCAAACAAATTCAACATTCACAGAACTCGTGCCTTCATCATGATCCAATCTGTGCCTCTTCAGAATCTGCCAGGGAAAAATGGAGATCCCTGTTGGAGAAATCATTTCAATTTGATATTGGGCGGCCACCATTTTTCAAAACATGTGCCAAATTAATAGATGTACATATGCACCTTCTACTAGCACGGCTCGTGATTGTGCAGAACCTGGTATTTGGAAAAGCTGGTGGAAAACAAATTCTGCTTATTCAGTTCATTCTTCAGTTGTGCTTATTGGTAAGCTGCTGCAATCCTGCCACTTAGAACAGACTCTTCATAATATGTTAAGCCAAACAGGGCCTAGTTTATCCTTAGCCTAAAAATGGATTAATCATTCTCCTTGCTAACTTTGAACTAGCCTACCAATTTATGCTACTGCTCCCTTATTTGGGCCTTTGCCACTGCTAGAATACCAAGCATTAGTACCAGTCATATGCATTGGTTAGTACCGGTCGGGCTGACCGGTACAGCCTGGCCGGTACTAAACGGCCCGTTTAGTACTGGTTGCAACACGCCACCTAGAAAAAAACAAAAAATACAACAACTCTTGGGAGGCCGCCGCACATGCGCATCGTGCTAGTAGAAGGGCCGACCACATACAAGTCACGCGAATTTCACGCGTAAATACGCATGTGCGATCCGTGGGATTCAAACTCACGACCTCAAGCCTCTCACGACCTCAAGCCTCGCGACCTCAAGCCTCGCGCAAACATTCCTTATCATCCCACCTACGCATAACATCTACGCATCACATGTGACTGGGTTGAAGATATTTTCCTTTTGAAGTAACCCGTGAAGAATCATTTAGTACCAAACCAAGATACTGGCCGGTACTTAGATGTCACCATTTAGTATTGGGTGGTGTCATTGACCGATACTAAATGGCCACGCTATTTTAGTACCGGACCAAAACACCAGCCGGTACTAAAATACGACATTTAGCACCGGCCGGTGTCTTAGCCTAGTACTAAAATGGCTCCAGAGGGCTTTTAAATTTGAACCTAGTACTAAAATAACTCCGGAGCAACTTCAGTACCGGACTAAAAGTTAACCGGTTATAACCGAAGGGACGAAAGCTCATTTTTCTAGCAGTGTTGGGTAGCTATCAAGCACCTTGTTTGATGATTGTGACAGGACCCAAACTCTATAAATGAAATCCTTTTCTCCCTTGGAAATTAAAAACTAAGCAACGTACTTATAAGCTGCAGCATAACTAATAATATATATGCAAAATATTTTCTATTTTGAAGTCAGATATGAAAAAATACCCTGAAAAACATAGTAAGTTTAAGATTGGAACTCCTATTGTAATTGAACTTCAAATCTTTAGCCAAGGTGGAGCAGATATCAAGCGGCAAGCCTGTAGTCAACTTGACTAGCCTGAGGTGAAGCGAGCAAATTGCAACTGAGAAGATCTGAGACAAGCTAGTAAGGTTGGGGCAAAACATAATTCTAGCACAGTTCTGTGGCGAGTACCTTGAACCACAGTTATTGTAAAAGCGGAACATACCTAATGGCTAACATATAATTATTATAACTGCATTAAATTGATTTGCTAGTAAAAAAAGGAATATGATCCCAAGGATTGTTATTCCATCCAGTTAGGGGTCATGCTTTACTTTTGTAGGAACAAAGAGATGGAGGTATTTAGTTGTGTTTACAGTGGTGCACTTCCACGACAGAAATACTTCAATGATTAATTCGATTAATTCAGAACTGATACACATAGAAGCAATCAAACCAGAGTAAAACTGATACACATAAACTAATCAAAGAAGTGAGCATAATACATGTTTATTTATGAAATAACGACAGAGTGGTCCACTCATTCCATGCATTAACAATTTCAGTTCATGTATATAATCATTCCAAATTAGATGAATATACCAGTACAAGTTGACTTGAATAGTCTGTGACAGACTTGTTGCAATAATATTGTGCAAAGCTCATCCAGTCACATGTGGAACTTATACGCAACCATCGTTTCAAAATAAGGGTGCTATATCTTGAAAAAAAAAATGCAATGATATTTGTAGAGTTCATCTGCAATGACTGTACCCTAATGCTAGCTAATTTTCCTAAAGTTCTGCGCTTCGCGTTATCCACTACTATCGTACATGTTTTTTTTTTCAAACCTATAAACAGAATTATTCATGGCAATGCTTAATTTAAGCACAAAACTATTGCCTGTGTAAATATCTGCCTGGGATAAGATGCGGTTTCAGAGGGATAGAAACAGGAATATCAACATACAAATCCCCCCCTGCAATAGGAGCACTATTAGCAAATAAAAGGAGGCAGTCTGGACTCTGGAGCACCCAGAGCTTGGCGCGGCGATTCTGAATTCTGGATGTGCTCATGAGATGCTTGGCATCTAATGAATTGGTCATGTTGATATTAGATGACCTGGCATGACAACCAGTGGAGGCAAAATTGGAACACAGGAGTGATTTCAAAAGTACTCATATGGATCAGAATGTTGGAGCAGGCTTCACTGAGATGGTGATGGATGTGGAAAAAAAATAGGGTTGATTATGGAGAGGAAGAGTCAGGAGTGACCCATGACAAAATTCTTGAGAATGACAGCGTCATAAAACTTAAAAGGGAAGACAAGACCATAGAAGAATCATGTTTCAGGACGAACAGCTAGATGGATTCAGATGAGTCATCAGTTCTATGACTTAGAAGTTGCAGGGATTTTACGATCTGTTTCATAAATGAACTTTGTTTGTTAGAATATGCGAACATCCAAGAAGTACAATTGAATGTGTGTATCAAATAGTGCCTGGAGACAAATGTTTAAGGAGATTTAGGACCCCAGGGATCCATGACATGTCAAAGTTCAGTTTTATTATGTCTAGTACTCTAGTATATAAGACGTCATGATTTCTCTACAAGTATAGTGCATCATCCTTGGATCGGACAAAGTTTACAAGAAGATACAGTGCCTTATTTTCTTTAGCATAATGTCCCAACTCCCAACCCACCAGGATGAGTTGATGACATAAATTTCTGGACAGTTCTGAACTTCCCATGGCCACATTTAAATCTTTCACCAGGAAAACCAAATGGATGACTGGAATTTGATGACACTGTACGCTACAATTCGCCATTTCTTATATGTGCCTTCTGGATGTCAACTGCTTAAAAATTGCTAAGCTTTGGCAGATAACTCACATGGAAATTGCTAGACAAGGCCAAACTCTATAAATCAGCATGGGAGATTACTTCCATCAAGTAGGCTGCAGGTAAAACCATCGTTTTCAAGCTCTATTTTGTCCGCCTTGACAACAGCATCTAGTTTAAGAGGTACAAAGCTCCGACCAGGACCATAAAAATGAGGAAAGTACTTATTATCATCACTTTCCTCATAAATTATCCCATCTGCAAGCTAAGATAAACAAGAAAAAAAGGAAGGATATGAATGCGAAATTCATTACATAATACATACTATGTTTTTATCTAAACACATTTCTTGGCACATTACTTAAAAATGACAATAAATTATAAGAAGCCAACATCACTTTTTTGACAGTTTATACATGTAGATAAACACATTATTAACTTAGGTGTTGGTGATGTGTGTACCCAACCTCCCATAAAAAGAAGTCAAACATGAGCAATGAATCATTCTCGATCTATATTTTACGAAAGAGATACTAAAGCTTTGCAAATACTAGAATAGTTGGGAATTAACAAACTAACATGAGATAGGATTTAAATATAATTACCTTGGAAGTGTCGATTTGTAGTAGGTATAGATCCTTCCTTCCAAGAAAGAAGTTCTTTAAAGTCATCTTCACCTCACCAGGTTCAAGGATTAAACAATCTTCAGTTCTCGAGAAAAGTTATACAAGAGTGACAAAATGAAAAATGGATGCCATTCATATGGAAACCACCTATAGGTTTGAATCACAGGATAAGTTCTCCAATTTTTATTATAAGTATATGATTGAAATAATTATCAACAATAGAAATGACACTGATTTGAGTGGAGTAAACATACTGGAATTCACGCATCTCACAGGACGTAAAAGACTAAAATTTTAACAATGTTGCCAATATATAAATAAGTTAACAATGTCCTTCCTGAAGGAGTAAAGATAATAGAACACTTAAAAAAATTCATTCCACCAATTGAACAGATTTCAGATAATATCAAGAGATTATCTTTTTACCCCTTTCCTCAAATACAGAGGGAATAATGCACATCTATCAGCAGAACATTTTAAGCGAATAAACTCTAGAATTTAATAGTTCTGATAAATTATACTTTAATGATGACTATTTTTTGGAACAACACCGAATATGTATCTCATTCTCACAAAGAACTTATTGTAAATGGGAAAAGAACATTTCAAGGAGTAAACAAATGCAGGCTGAATTGGCAGACATATTTATTTGCGTGATTGCATCATACCATACACAAGAAATGTCTTATATCAATTCGAGGCTCCACCAGGCTTACAAGCTAATTTCCTCAATTGCTAGTAATATCATGTGGCCAGTAGTTACAATCACCCTAAATAAGGTGAAGGATTCACTCGCCAGTACCATCTACCATGGATAATTGGGTAAAGAGAAGGCAACAAAGCCCCAAGCCTCTACCCAGCGTACTGCCACCAAGAAGTCCATCAGGACAAACTATCATAAAATGAATTAGAATTCTGAAACAACATAGCGCATCTATGTGTGCAGTGCAGTGAACGAACGGCATCTCCAGACAACATTGGCTTGCTCCAAGCCATAGATTTGAGAACTGGATGACCTATCCCGATTCCATACCACACCGCAAGCAACACAATAGCAGCCCAAATCCGCCCAAGCAAGTCGATAGCTCTTCGGAGATTTAGGGAAATTTATGGAGCGCGTACGCGGGAAGAAATCGAGCGGTGTTAAGTTGGGGGAATACCTGGCCTAGGTCGCTGAGATGGATGCAGCCGGTGGAGCGGTCGAGGTCGCCGCCGAGGGTGGCGCCCGTGCGCTGGAGCTCCGCCCGCTCGTCGGCCGTGCTGATCCGGTAAACGAACGCCGGCGGTGCTGGCTTCTCCATTGCGGCTGCACGCCAGGAACGTGCAGAATCTATCTATCCTCTTGTTTTTCCCGGAGAGATGGCCCGGAGCCCGCCCCCCTGCTGTTTGTCCCAATTTTCTACCCCGTCCAGTTTTTTAATTCTTTTGGTACGTCTACATTGGAGTAGGCAATACAGGAATTCTGTTCATACTAAAGACATTTTTCAATAAAGTCCACACAAACCGAGCTAAGGGGTGGAAGAGGCCCCGCCGCTTGGCGACGAGGCCGTAGTACGCCGCGTCGAAGGTCTCCGAGCTCCCCGGCACCATCTCCAGCTCCGTCGTCCTGTCCCGGGGGCTCCGGCACCACCGCCGCAGCCGGTCGGCGTACGCCCGGTCCAGGGTCGGGTCGCTGTCGTGGTGCGCGGTGAAGTTGCGCAGCCGCTTCGCCATCGACGGGCAGTGCGACTTGCCGATCGCGTGGGCACCTGTTAGTAATGAAAAATTCGATCAGAAAGAAATCTCTCAAGTTGACTAGTGAAGTGAAATTGAGATAAATGAGTTCCTTTCGCCTCCATTGACTCTATCCTGTTTGAAAATTTCGATGTTTCACAACTTTTGTCTTTTTGTAACATCTTGGATTGCGCAAAGCAGTGAGTGCTACACCTTTCACGAAGATGAGAAGATCATAATTCTACATGCCACGTGCCATGACTCAATGTCAATTCCCAAATACAAGGAGCATGTCACATCATCATAAACTTGGTCCGTTGGACCAATATAGGTCAAACCGAATTGAAACCAGCTTCGTTGGCTTTCTATCACTTCAAAAACTTATTATTCAGTAGGAGTAATATGTTGTGAGATCATCACTGTATTCAGTGACTCTTGAATGGTGTGCCCTTAACTTTGAGAAGAGAAAAAACGAAAAATTACTACATTCCAGGGAAAATAAAAAAAGATTTAGTTACTCCCCAAAAAACTGAACAGCATCAAGGCATGGGTGGGCTTTAGTAAAGTTAAGGATAAAATTAGACAACAACTGGTGTTATGGGCTGTCTCGAAAATAAACGATGAATAGTAAGCATTGTTACTACTACTTGCAAAAAAAAATTCAACCTTTTTTCTTGATACAAAATTTGAGCCAATAATATTCGTAAAAAATTAATAACTTAGATCTACTATGCTATCAATTTCTAGTTTTAACTAGTTAAGCTGATTTCCTGTTTTGTTAAACTTAAGGTACACTATTTCCTAATATACCAAGTTCACATTCAGTAGTGCAGTGCTTGTGCAGACCCCTTTACAAACCCACCAGCCAAAAAGAAATTACTTTCACTTAGCAAAAAAGAGACACCTTGAAAATACCATTTCTTGACACCTGTACACATACTATCAAATAAAATTTAACAAATTAACCCACTCAAATTAATGAGGCGGTTTGTATAGATTAATACCTGACAGAACGGCCAGATCCTTGAGGCTGAGGTTCTTGGATGCAAACCTCTTGATGAGCTTCCGGATTCCATCGAAGGAGTCGGGCAAGTTCTTGACGGCCTCCTCGGGCGACAGCAGTCAGACTCAATACAGGCATTGCTAGTTTAGAGAACAAGGAATCAGGCGGCCATGGATGGAATGAAACTGAAGAAGCAAGCTGTCGTGGGCAATGACCAGCGAGACGGCGTCCCTGGCGGCGATGGCGAGGATGTCGGCGCAGGAGACTTTGCCGGGGCACTCCTTCTCCAGCGCCGCCTTGATGTCGTCGAAGGCGTCCAGCGTGTGGTTGGGCTTGGCGTCCTTCTCCGCCGTGCTCCCCTTGGTGGAGTTGAGGAGCACGGACCCCTCGCAGCCCTGCATCAGTCGGCGGGGAGAAGAAATTAGCATTGGCTGACACAGATTGAGTCCGAACTTCAGAGTCCAAACATGAAACATCCATGGCGAATGTAGGTTCTGCGAGGCAGAAACAAATCAAAAGGACATGGAAAAGACAATCTTGAGACATCCGCGTGGGGAATCTTATCATCTCGTTTTTCCTGATAAAGTTTCAGAGTCACTTTTTTTCTGTCTCACTTTGTGTCTACTGGCTGAATCTCTATGAACCAGCATGGGTCATGGGATGCCATTGCATCCCTAAAAGAGACGAATCAAAGAAAGGGACATGCATTTTTGAAAGAATCTGCAGTGCTAGCTACTTTCTATCTTCACTCCCTTCCTTCACCAACAGAAGTACAGTACAGAACAAGCCGCAAGCAAAGACACGGTCAGCATTGAGGAAGAGGAGACCATTCTGCATACCCTGACGAAGCAGTCGTGGAAGTGGAGCCTCAGCAGCGGCGCGTTGGCCGTGGGATCCTTGCGGACGGCCTTGGCGACGATCCTGCGGACGATCGCCTCGGCGTCCGGGCACGAATCCTTGTAGAACCCAACCCTGAGCTTGCCGTCGCCATGGACGACCGACGCAACCAGCAGCGCCAGCAGCAGAGCTAGCAGGAGCACTGGAGGAGGAAGCACCCGCACTGCCATGGTAGTGCAGAGCTGCTAGTGCAAGCTACCAGAGAGTACAAGCTTGTCCCCAACAACACTTGGTGGAGGAAAAAAGTAATCTATCGGTTGCTTGGCTTGGGCTCTCTTTTCCGGCTGCTCGAGCCTCGCGCCGCGCACATGAGCAGGCGGCGGTGCGTGATCGGCCGGCCGGCCGGCCGGTGTCCGCGGGATATATAGAAAGCTGGTGGGGTAGGGACTAGGGAGGGACTGGGGGAGTGGATGCCATCGGTCGGCGAGATCTCGGGCAGCGCCGTGAGAGCGTCGTTTTCCCCGGCTGTCAGGGGCATGATGCCATGTGATTGGCCATGGGTTTCCGGGTTCTTAGGTTAGGGGTGTGCTAATGCGCAGGCCATGTATGTGGTGGAGATGCCGTCTCCAAGTACTCCGCCCAAGTTTGTGGTAACTTGCTCAGGTTTGATTTAGTTACTCGTTGCTTACGATGTGGATTAGTACAATGTACTCCATCGTCTTTTACCACTGGACAATATCTGATTAAAGAAAAGGAAGCGTTTTTACTTTTTACAAGAGGTTATAGGATGGCATCACTGAAATGTGGCTATCAAATTTTTAGGATGTTTACTAAGCCTAAGTGCTCTTAGAAATGTGGTTTAAGATTTTTTTTAAAAAAAACACTGTAAAGAAATGTGGTTTTTCATTGAACACGAAGTTTAACAGGCGTCATTTACCAATGATTTACTACTTGGGAATGGTTGGGAGATGTCCCTGACAAAGGAGTAGTTGAACAGATCAGCCCAGTCAGAGCAGGGATTAGAATTGTGACGGGATCGGGCTTCAAGGGAGGCCCCCAAGTGCGGCTCACGTGGTCGGATCGGATAGGGATTTGCTGGAGCCCTATTATTGGCGATCTGATTGCTCTTATGAGATCTTATCTGGTGCGCTTTGTTTAGGGCGCGTTTGACCGAGTTCTCACTGCTGTTCATGCTTGGATGAGGGAAAGCGGTTCAATGGTTCATGCTCTGTTTTCTCCCCCAGCAGAGTCTAAAGTGCTTTCCCAGTAGAACAGTAGTACAGGTTTGATAGTGCTGTGTGTATTGTTTTCAGCTTGCTAGAAGAGGTACAAATGATTGAGTTTTTACTACTAGTCACTAACTCGCTGATAACAATGTGAACACAGCTAGTCCTCTTCCCTTCAGAGGTTAAGCATTTTTATTTTTGAGGGAAATGAGGTTAAGCATATTGTCCAGCTGACCAGCTTCTTGTTTGATGGAGACAGAGAGTGAAATCAAAATGAATGCAGAACATAGGGCACCTTTTATAGAGACGGGCATCCTAAAGGAAGTACTAATCAAGGTCTAGCTTGTCTGATTCAGGAACAAGTTTTTCTTCTTCTTTTGCAGGTATTCAGGAATAAGTTTGTACTCTATAGGATTTGACAGCAAGCAGAGACAAACGTTTGTATATCTTCTAGTAACAGGAATCGGAGAAGAAGCCATAAAAGTACGAGCAAACAGAGAATGTAGCATGCTGGCTATGAATCATACCAGGACCAGGACCAGGATCCACTCGTTAAAGTGCAAGCCACAGTTCGGACAGTGTCGAGTGATTGGTGGAGTGGATAAGCTCTCCCGCCAGAAAGCTGACTTTTGCTGTTAAAAGGCGGCCTTCTTTTCACTTTCTCACAGCTTTCCATCAGTTGCCAAACAAGTCATCATGGTCCATTTTTCTCACAAGAAACAGTTAGCGATTTTCTTTTTGAGCTTACATACACCCCCCGATGGAGGTAGACCCATTACCTCCGTTCCGAGTGTAGACCGCTACCCGGCCGAACGACTCCGTATAAATGACCCGGTGTACAGGCACTCGGCTGGACGATGGGCAGGATCGCCGGGGGTCAGAATTTAGGTCGAACTGGATAGATCTTGTGTATCTTAACCAATCAGATTTCTTATAACAAACCTAAGTAGATTTACCCTAACTTGTAACCCACGGCTACTCAGGGCCGTGGGGGAATCCATAGGGAATTCATCTCATTCGGCTCATACCACAAACCCTAATACAAACCCCCGAACACAGGACGTAGGGTGTTACGCTCCGTGCGGCCCGAACCTGTCTAAACCTCTACGTCTTTGTGTTACCATCAAGTTCACGGGCTCTCTCCGATCCACCCCGCTTACAAATCTACTGCTTGGGCTACCCTTGGCAGACTTGCCGGAGTGCAAATCCGACAGTTGACGCGCTAGGTAGGGGGATCTCCAGGGTCCTCTTGGCGAACTTGGTGGCATCCAACTCCGGCGTCTTCTTCTCCATGCAAGTGACGCTCCAGATTCAGGCTGCTGCCGGCCACTCTATCATCTTTGAAAACTTTCCAGAGATGTCTGCTCCCAGGAGCTCGTCGCCAAGTTCATCTGTCTCCGAGACAGAAAGCCTCCAGGGTTCCAGATCCGATCTGACCCTCTCCAGCTCAGTGCTGCACCAGGTGGAGCACCTGTCCATCCAGGACGAAGCCCAAAACCGCTCGCGGATGACCCGTCGCCCGCGCATCAACATCGACGATATCCTCGCGGGCTTGGACCGAGTCGATGCCTTCCTGGGCGAGTGCATCGAGCTCACGGAGTCGGCACTCCGCCGTCCCCGCGGCTCAGCCCCTCAGGCCCCGTTCGAGCTCCGCTCCAGCTCCTCCGTTTATTCGGACCAGACCCGATCTTCGATGGAGAAGCTGCGCCTTTCCGAACTGAGTCAACCCAGCGTTGACCAGATCGGATCTGACATGGTCCCGGGACCACAAGCTGGCTACAAGGAGGTTCTCTTCACCCTCCCACCCAACCCTGTGAGCTCTACAAATCGGCGGGAGATCTCCGTCGTTTCCTCCGACGAAGCATCTATTGAAGGAGAAGACGAGGAGGCCAAGCGCCAATGACTCCACCGCAACCAAAACCGCCAAGAATGACGCAACAACAAGGCCGTCATCGACCAAGCTGGAGAAGATCTCCGCAACGCCGACGGCTGCAACCCGCGGGTTCCACCCCGACGCACGCCGGTGACCCCGCGGAACCTCGACGATGACTTCGTCCTCGAGTGCGACGGCCAGAACGTCTTCGCCACCCCATCTGCTAACCTGGTCGTCGCATTCGAGGTACTGGAGACTCTACCTCACTCACCCGAGCTCGAACGAGCCCGGACTCGTTTGCATGTTGCTGCTGCCCAGGTCCAGCGCTTGAGGAAGGACTACTCAGCCCAATCTAGTAGCTCTCGCCACTCCACAGCCCGCCACCATGACGGCAACGAAGTCAACCAGCCGGATCTCCGCTCCAACCTCCGCAACCGTGATGTTCGACCCGTCATCAACGAACGACACCGCAAGCGCGATGAGGCTGAGCGGGAGCGCCGCCAACGGTACGACGAGGAGTACGGCCCACCTGGTACTAACCGCGGAGGTCGGGCTCGCCATGGCAATGCCGACCAAATTCCACATCAACCCCAGCAGGCTCCGATCAACCTCGACAATGATGTCACCGGGGACCTGGACGGCTTCTCTGCCTTCTCCAACCGACTCCGCGGAGTCTCGTGGCCCTCTACGTTCAAGCCAGTCGGCATCGACAAGTTCGACGGTGACTCCGACCCCAAGACGTGGCTGCGCACCTACAACATCGCCGTCCGAGCGGCGAGCGGCAACAACGACATCATGGCAGCCTACTTCCCAATTATGATGAGTCGCCAGGCCCTCAACTGGCTCAAGGGACTCCGTCCCGGCTCCATCAATAGTTGGCAGGACCTCTGCACCGCCTTCGTCAACCACTTCTACGCTTCATGCCCAGGTCCCAAAACTAGATGGAATCTAGGCAGCGTCACTCAGCAACCCAGCGAATCCCTACGCGACTACACTAAAAGGTATTTCACCAACCGTAACATGATTACGGGTGTTGATGATAGGGACGTCATCCATTACTTCCACCAAGGGCTGAACAACATCAAGCTCTGGTGCAAAATGTTCAAGAGCAACCCCAAAACCGTCTCCAAGATGATGGTCATTGTCAACAAGCACGCCAACGGCCGAGTCGTCAAGTGGTCCGTCGAGCTGGGTGCGCTCAACCTGCAATTCTCCCCTTGGTCCACGATCAAGTCTCAACCCCTGGCTGACTTCGTGGCCGAGTGGACAGAGATACAAGACCCACCACCCGAGGAACGACCCAAGCACTGGAAGATGCACTTCGACGGCGCCCTCAACCTTGACGGAGCTGGCGCTGGAGTTCTACTCATTTCCCCAAAAGGCGAACAACTCAAGTACGTCCTCCAGTTCCTCTTCAAAGCAACTAACAACACTGCTGAGTATGAAGCCCTTATCCACAGTCTCCGAATTCCCACTTCGCTCGGTATCAAGCGCCTCCTCGCCTACGGCGACTCCAAAGTCATTATCCAGCAAGTCAACAAAGACTGGGACTGTACAAAGGAGAAGATGGATTCCTACTGCAAGGAGATACGAAAGTTAGAAGCCAGCTTCTACGGGTTGGAGTTCCACCATGTCATCAGAGACTACAACGTCGCGGTCAATGTCCTCTACAAGCTCGGCTCCAGTCATGCCCTTGTACCGGCCGGAGTCTTCGTCCAAGCCCTAAGACAACCCACGATCGAGGTTGAGGAACCGCCCGCCACCAAGCCAGATTTGGTGCCTGCTCAGGGCCAAGAGGTGTCGGTGATCGACTCCGACTGGCGCTCTCCCATCATCGACTTCCTCATAAACAACAAGTCCTCCCCCGACAGAAAAGAACACGAGAAGCTCTCGCGACGAGCTGCCAGCTACGTGGTCATTGGCACCGAATTATTCAAGCACTCGGCCTCCTCAGGGACGCTGTCCAAGTGCATCGCTTAGAGCGACGGAGTCGCTCTACTCCACGACATCCACTCGGGCATCTGCGTCAACCACGCAGGCACCTCTACTATGATGGGCAAGGCATTCAGGTCTGGTTTCTACTGGCCTACGGCACTCGCTGATGCCCACGACATCGTTAAAAGGTGCCCAGGGTGCCAATTCTTTGCCAAGCAGCAGCACGTTCCGGCTCAGGCCCTGCAAACGATTCCCCCTTCCTGGCCCTTCGCCTGCTGGGGGCTCGATTTGGTCGGACCTCTCAAGACGGCCGTAGGTGGCTACAACCACATATTTGTGGCCATCGATAAGTTTACCAAGTGGATTGAAGTCAAACCAGTCGCGGCGGCCACGACACTCAAGGCGGTTGAGTTCATCCAGGAAATCTCCCACAGGTTTGGTGTGCCCAACAGGATCATCACTGACTTGGGCACATCGTTCACCGGAAGCGCGTTCTGAGACTGTCGGTGTTTTAACGGCAAGACTACCTAGGGATACCCTAAGGTAGTAGACTTGTGGTCAGGGTGTCGCCGAGATCAGGAACTCGATGGTGCAAGGAACACAAGGGTTTAGACAGGTTCGGGCCGCAGTATACGTAATACCCTACATCATGTATGGTTTGTATTGCCTTGGGGTTATGCGTTATGCACGTTGTGCTTTGGAGGGGTCCCTGCTCGCCCTTATATATCCTGGGGGGACAGGGTTACATGGAAATCCTAGTCTGGTACGAGCTTAGGAGTCCTAACCGAGTACTTTCGGGTAGTTTGCTTCTGTACCAACTAGTTATACTTGCTTACGAGTACTTTACAGTATGGATAAGGTATGGGACATGCCCCACCCCTTACTCCAGAATGTTCTACGCCACGCGTGCAATCCCGTTGCCCCGGGTCTGACAGGGACCACTGCCTAGAAAATTGCATCGACGTTTACTACGCCTCCATGGCTCACCCAATGTGCAACGGCCAGGTGGAACGCGCCAACAGTATGATCCTCCGGGTGCTCAAGGCGCGCATCTTCGACCCACTCGAGAAGTTCGGTCCTAAGTGGATCCAATAACTACCATAGGTCGTTTGGGGCCTACGCACCCAAAAGAGCCGGGCCACTGGCTACTGTCCCTTCTTCCTAGTGTATGGCTCGGAGGCCGTCCTCCCGAGTGATATAACCTTTATTGCCCCGCACATCCAAAACTACGAGGAAGGCGAAGTAGAAACGATTCGGCGCCACGACATCGACCTAGTCGAGGAACACCGCATCTCAGCTACCTTGCAGCAGCACGTTACGAACAGCAGCTCAGGCGCTACCACGATCGTAATGTGCAAGAGCGAGATTTCAACATAGGTGACATGGTCCTGTGTCGCATCCAGTCTACTACTGGCGCACACAAGTTGTCTTCCCCGTGGGAAGGTCCCTTCATCGTCATCGCAGTCGTCGCCCCTGGCATCTATCGCCTGCAAAGAGAAGATGGCACGAACGTAGGCAATCCATGAAACATCGATCACCTTCGGCGCTTCTACCCTTGAGAGGAGCTTGCAGTTATGTACCCCAACCTTTCTAAATAATAATAAGAGCATTTCATCACTTTTTTGTCTTTCTATATACCACTTCTTCTTCACGACTGAAAAATGACCTGGTATAGCCCCTTCTGACTCATCCAGCGCACTCGGGGGCAGCGACTCGGCCATGCCAACTCGCACCAGCATCGTTCACGTTAAAAACTAACCTAGCTGGGTGGTGAACTGATCTCAAACCGGTGCATCCTGGAACCGCTCTGCGTCACCTACGCCTATCACATGTCTGATGACTAGCTCTCTACACAATGGGCAAGGACACATCGCAGGGTCGGCATCCTAACCACTCGGCCAAATCAGAAAACAACTCGGCTACGGAACTTAACTAAAGCAACACTTAATTACATGCAAAATAAACATTGTTTTTAGCCAACACTTGGCCCCATAATGTTTATGCCTTACTAACGACGTCTTACATGTTCATTTGGCCCATGATGCGCTCGGCGAGGAGTCCAACGGCGGCGAGGTGCGCGTCCCACTCGGCGTCAATGCAGTCCTCCGCAACATCCTCACCCACGGAATCCAGGTCCGCCTCAGGGTTGTGGGACTTCACGAGGCCCATCGCGAACTGCACCGAGTCCTTGGCCGTCTTCTTGACGAAGGCCTTGAGGCGCTCCCGCGCATTGTCCAAGCGTTGCGCCGCTTCCTCCACCAGGGCGACCCCCCCCTGGCTCAAATGCGACCAGTACGACGTCAATCTTGGTCATCGGCTGGTCGAGGTCCACCCGGGCGTTGGCCAAATGGGACTCCATCTCTGCAAAAGATACTCGTATTAGTACGAGTGACTCGACAAAAAAGGTAATCCTCCAGGAACAAGAGTAGTTACCTTGGCAGCGCTACTTCTCAAGTCGGAGCTTCTGCTCCGTGAGAGACTCCCGGCCTTCAGCGTCCTCTCTCAGCCGATGCAGCTCCTTATTCGCCACAACCATGACCTTGAGCTCCCGGGCCATCGTCTCGTTGGCCTCCTTCAGCTCTGCAAAGCCCCAGGTGTCAGCCCCTTGCGGCAAGTCGGGCAACCAGACACGAAGACAACTAAAAAGCCAAACCTTTTAGCTTCGCCGACTGCTTCTTCGAGGCCTCAAAGTGGTGACGCTTCAGCGCCTGCAGCTCCTCCTCCAGCTGGAGGACTCGGCCCGTCGACCCATCTCCTGCCTCGAGCTGACTGGCAGCTCGACGACTCAGGTCGGCCAAAGCCTGCATAAACAGGGCGCATCAAGCCACATGCTCCGGCACTTAAGCAAAACTTCACATACTCACCTGGGTTGCCTCGGCCACACGTTGGGCGGCTATGAGCAGCGCCTCCTTGGTCACCACTGCCTCCTCCCCGGGTGCCTTCTCCTTAGGCGGCTCATGGACAACAGGAACTATGGAGGCAATGACTCGGGGCGCCGCGTTCAGGTCGGCAGGGTCCTCAACGACCCGTGCCCGGGCCCCATCCCTCGGTGCAACCTCCAAGGGCACGACATCGCTACCTTGCGGTGGCTCCGATGTTGCCGCCCCCTCCTCAGCCTTGGTGGCTGCCCCCTCGATCAGTCGAGGGCAAGCCAGCGGCCGCTCCGCTGGGGACGCTTCACCCTTAGCCACCTCGGCCGGAACGGCCTCACTGGTGGACTCCTCCGCCTTGCGCTTGGCGCCGCTAAGCGACGCCCTCCTACAATTGGACTCATCGACTCAGAATTGGAACTCAGCATGAAAAGGAGTCAAATTGAGAAGTGCAAGAGGTTGGAAGACTCACCTCCCAGCCCGCTGCACACTGAAGCTCGGCTTCAGCGGCACGACAGAGGGCAATGACTGCGCCACCCGTGCGGGCGACCTCGCTGGCTGCCCCCGCTCCTCACCCTGGTCCTCCTCCTCCGGCTTGGGGGTGGTGAGGCCGGCCTTCTCCGTCGCGGCCTCTGTCCCCACCCTGCTCGCGCCCGGAGGGGTCGAGCTCCTACCCTGTTGCGTCACTCTGCCCCGCTGGGCCTTCGACACGGCCACCTTACGGGTGGGGCACTGCTTCTTCGTGGTGGAGTCGGCACTAGCCGCCGGCCCCGATACTTCTACAACGTCGTCCAACTCGCTCCCGATGGAGGAGTCGGACAAGAAACTTCCAACGATCGCTGCCAGCAATGCAAGCCCGGCGGGTGGATCAACAGCCTTGCCCTGCTGCCACCTCCGGCAGAGGCGCAGGGAACCAGAATGACACAATTTTTTCCTGCAGAAAGCCGAGTGGTGTTACAACCCAACGGGTGACTCGATGACAAAAACAACTCGGTGGAAAACTACTCGGACCAAAACCACTCGGCAAGAAGCAAAACAACTCTACAAGCAGATTCCATACCTCGGTGGTGGGCCGTTTCAGGCAGTACGCCTTCGGGCACCCCTGTCGCGGACCTCCCCGCTCACGATGAGCGTGACCCGCCTGTGAGCCTCGCTGCGCAAGACCTTGCGGTTCTACACGCGAGTTGGTTCATCACGACCTGAGTACTCGTACCCGGAGTGTACCCGCTCCTGGATCGGTTGGGTGAGCCGCTTCGCGAACGACAACACCACCGCGGCGCCGGTCAGCTTCTCAGCCTTGAGCTTCTACAGCTCGGCCAGCAGCACCTCCACCTCCACCATCTCCTCATCGGTGGGCTTCTCCTCCCACCTGGCGTTCAGCACCGACGGGAGGCCGGTGCGAGGCGGAAGGCCAGGAGCAGTGTTCGCCACCACGAACCAATCCTCTGCCCACCGCTTGTTGCTGTCCTTGAAGGAGGCCTCCATGTACATCCCGCCTTGGCGGAGTGAGAAGGCGGCGCCGCCGACCACATCCGGCATATCCTTGTTCGGATATGCCCGCAGATGATAGAGGGCCCTCCACAGATTGAAATAGGGCGCGATCCCCAAGAATCCTTCGCACAGATGGACGAAGGTCGCGATCTACGCGATGGAGTTGGGCTTGAGGTGCGTTGCCTCCAGCCCATAGTAGTGGAGGATCCCCGGAAGAATGCCCCCGATGGCAGGCCGAACCCCTTCTCGTAGAAGGACTGGAAGACGACCATCTCTGTCCGGTCCTCCGAGGGGAACGCCTCCCCGAAGTAGCTCTGCCAGCTGGAGATCGCCTTCTCCGGTAGCAGGCCCTGCGCCATGAGCGCCTCTATGTCAACGTCGGTCATGGTGCTCGCGGACTAGACCAGATCCAGGGCTGGCGGCACGGCGGTGGCAACGGCAGCTGCTGCTGGAACTTCGCCGGCCATTCCTACGCGAGGCGAGTGGCGGCAAGAGAAGGGGCGGTGGATCGCTCGGGAGGCGAGTGCTTGGGAGGAGGTTAGAGAGATCTGGAAGACTGGGTGGCGGCAGAGATGAAAGGGTGCAAATGGATAAGGTCGCATCGAGCCAATCGCCTTTATATCAGCTGCAACCCTAATGGGCTGATCGGCTCCTCCCCTCTTTTTGAATTTTGAAACAACTCTAAGAGCGTCCTTTCCCCTCCCCGAGGTAGAGAGGGAAACGGTAATAAAGAATTTGACAGCAGCAGTAAAAGGAAAGGTGGCCCCGAAAAATAAGTTGTGCAGTTGATCAAAAGATCGGAACGGATCTCAGGATCCTCGGAATAGACTGGATCTACCTGTTGGATTGGAATATTCCTTTCCGTACCAAGCGATGTCAAATGACTCGGCGTATCTCCGTGACTCCGCCAGCGACCTTGCTCAGGGGCTGGGCGCCGCTATTTGGCACAGGGTGTCTCCGTGACTCCGCCAGCGACCCTGCTCGGGGGCTGGGCTCCGCTATTTGACTCGGCGTGTCTCCGTGACTCCACCAGCGACCCTGCTCGGGGGCTGAGCACCGCTATTTGACTCGGCGTGTCTCCGTGACTCCACTAGCGACCCTGCTCCGGGGCTGGGCGCCGCTATTTGACTTGGCGTGTCTCCGTGACTCCGCTAGCGACCCTGCTCGGGGGTTGGGCGCCGCTATGGGACTCGGCGTGTCTCCGTGACTCCGCCAGCGACCTTGCTCGGCGGCTGGGCGCCGCCATTTGATTTGGCGTGTCTCCGTGACTCCACTGGCTGCTCTGACTGAGAGCTGGGCGCTGGAAGATGATTAGGAATGAAGGGCTTAAGAGGTTGTTTACTTTTTTGACCCTCGAAACGCTTCTGCGAAACCTTCCGAGGCTCGGGGGCTACACCCAACGGCTGCGCCCAGGGGCGCATCCCGTTGAAGAAGGAACATAAAGGCAGGAGTCTATTGAAGTCAAGTTGCAGCAAGAGCCCGAGGATGTAGGCATCATTATCTGATCACCGACTGGCCTCATTGCTCGGTCAATGCTCGATTCGGCGACTCGGCGCTCGGGGGGCTTGACGGAGGTAGACCCAGGTACCTCCTTGCCGAGTGGAGATGGCTACCCGGCCGAACGACTCCATATAAATGACCCGGCGTACAGGCACTCGGCTGGACGATGGGCAGGATCCCCCGGGGTCAGGATCTAGGTCAAACTGGATAGGCAGGATCTTGTGTATCTTAATCGATCGGATTCCTTGTAATAAATCCGAGTAGATTTACCTAACTTGTAACCCACGGCTACTCGGATATATAAGGGGGCCGTGGGGGAACCCATAGGAAATTCATCTCATTCGGCTCATACCACAAACCCTAATACAAATCTCCGAACACAGGACGTAGGGTGTTACGCTCCGTGCGGCCCGAACCTGTCTAAACCTCTACGTGTTTGTGTTACTATCAAGTTCACGGGCTCTCTCCGATCTTGCCGAAGTGCAAATCCGACGCTCCCACTAACTGTGTATGTTGTACTATACTTGAAAGCATCTTCATTTGTGAAAGGAAAAATGTCTGCAGGACATTGGATCAAATCTGTTATATATCGGTCAAAATGAGTTCCGTTGTTTATAGTGAAGCTGTGTTGGCCAGGTTTGGAGGAACAAAAAGAATTTGAGGGATTCATCTTTTATGGCCTAGTATATTGTTGGTATGAGAAACGGCCCCACACCCACCTCGGCACGGAGCTATCACTCACTGCTTGTGTTGTGGCCTGTGGGCCTCTTCCCATGTTGCTCCCTACGCAGTGGGCTGAAATGCACGCAAATAGTAGGTGGCCAATTAAAACATAGAAATAAGTTGGTGTCGCAGTTAAGTAACTTTGGTAACCTGCCTTTTTTCTAAAAAAAAAGAAACTTTGTCGACCTTCCTGCCATCCAACGTGTTCCTTAGCATGAAACTTTCAAAGTTTAGTATATCATAAAGTAGTGTTTGTCTCATTGGTACTGACCCTATTTGTGGTAGTGTATGCCACAATCTTTTCCGCGTTAATACATACAGAGCTCAAACCTGCTAACTCACCCTGCACGTTGCCTCACCATCTCACATCTCTTGATTTCTTATTGCAATGTCTTCTTTTCTTTTAACCCTTGTTCCTCAAAATTTGGAAGATTATTTGGGATTCTAAATGATTTTAAGTGAAAAATTGTCAACTAGGAAGTTATAGATCTCATCGATGGATACATTGTTTAGGTAAATATTTGTTTGCCTGATCACATATTAATGTTTTATAATTTTTTGAAAGTCTCACTGTATATGCAAAATGATACTTTTTTGAAGGGAATAAATGATACTTATTTTCCATGGATTAAACATGCATCAATCATTTTGAACATCACTTATATTTTAGTTTTACCATTTAAATACTACCATTAGATGTGATTATTTATCTAACAAGTTTTTGTACTATTTGATATGGTTGTATCAAATGGTCACAGACAAATTCAGTTAGGGATGTGCCGTAAACCTAATGAACTCACACTACTACATGCTTACTTTTACAAACTAGCAAACAAATATGTTGTGGCACTGACATGGAGAGTACAATATCGCCCATCCATTTATGACTTGTGTATCACAACAAAATAAGACAAAATTTGTTGGAAAAGGCTCTTAATAAAGATCAGGGGCTCATCACGCTACAACCTTACTTTGATAAACTTTTGAACCATTTTAATGATGTGGCATTGACATGGAAAGTAAAGTAATCACATCTCCCTTTACCCATTTGTCAGAAGGGGCCACTAAATCCAGCACTTTAGCAAGCATTTAGCGCATGTCATCATGGAAGCAAAATGCTGCCGTACTTCCAGATTGACCAAAATGCCATGTCATGTCATTCTTATCTTAATACAACTTTCTGTTTCGCAAAGGCCAAATATCTTGCTTGATTAATTATATGGACTTTGTACCATGGATTCCTCTATAAATAGGACCCAATAGATCCTCAGTTTCCACCACTCATCACAGCCAAATACATCAAAAAACACATCATCCTCTAATCTACTCACAGTAGTTGGACTCCATGGCCTCATCCAAGGTGCTTGCCGTGTTCGCCCTCCTAGCTCTTTGCGCTGCTAGTGCTAGCGCAACCAGTTACCTCCAGTACACACCACCAATGATGCAACCATACCCACTGGCCATGCTGCAGCAGCAGCGTTGCATGGCTCTAATGATGCAGGGCATCATGTCACCAGAATGCCAGCAACTTGGGGCCATGTACCCGATCACACAGCAGATGCAGCAACAACGTTGCATGACTCTGATGATGCAGGGCATCATGTCACCGGAATGCCAGCAGCTTGGTGCCATATATCCGATCACACAGATGCAGATGCAGCAGCAGTATTACATTCCTTCAGTGATGCAAGGCGTGATGGCACCCCGGTGCCAGTGTGGTTCCATGTGCCAGACGCCAATGCAGCTCCCATACATGTACAACACAGGAGCCATGATGAACAACCCACTAGGCTACCCTCAGCAATGTGTTGCTGGTTGTTCATGCTAGATAGATATCCCGTGTCATATGTACTGTGATGCCAGTGAATAAAGTTCACATGCCATCGTGTGTGACTTGACAGAAATAAAGTTATATATGAATAGGATGGTTATCTATGATTGTCAGTATCTACTTGTGCTGCCTCAAAATGTTCATGTTTTAAATGAATTAATAATTGGCATGCTAGATAAATGTATATATGACATTATGCTTGCTACCGGAGTACTACTCGATATGTCAAAAGATTGCGATGATGGCGGTTTTGTTGAGATTTTCATTCCATTTCTAGTGTGCCACAATACCTCAGTTGCAGCATTTAGGTCCTTGCCTTTAAACTATAGTTTAAGACCACTAAACATGTTTTAAGCACTTCAACGTAGATCCAAAGCACCTTTGTTTTACTTGTTATTGGCCTGTTATATAATGAATGGTTGTGTCTAGCTCAGGCTGGAATAATGAACCTTGCTTAGTTGGATTATTATTGAGCATATATAAAATTTATTAAGAAATAGATATTTGGATTAATGGGCTGGCATCCTTATATCTAGACGGGCTTGCAGGCCCACCTATTTGATGTTTCGGACCCTTTTTGAGTGCTTGGCCACCGTAAACCCATTAGTAATTACTAAAAACTTTGTTTTGTTCAAAGTCAAGCTTTTATTAGCTTTGCGTAGCTAGGTTTATAGCAAAACATATTGATATATATATATATATATATATATATATATATATATATATATATATATATATATATATATATATACTAAAAAGTGATCTGTCTTGACATTTTTCATGGTGAGTTGGAACAAAGGGATCGAAGTTGGATATAATGGGAGAAATTTAGTAGTTGAGAACTACACCCGCTGATCATAATTATAAATCCATTATGAGGACACGTTTCAAGTCTAACGCTTTATATTCAACAAATTCTTTTACATGCAAGAAATACATTGGTTCCCTTGCAATAAAAACAAATTTCCGAAGCTTCATATTCCAATTCAAATCGTTCAAAAAAAATTTAAAAATTTTTGTCCATAATCATCTCGTGTCTAGGAAGAAAATCATAAAAAAAATCATGAATTTATTGACTCGATTACTCTGCTACCCAACATTTGTCATCCTGCAAATTTTAACGTACTCTGCACAAGAACAAGCAATCAACCAACATTGTTACATTATATTCGCAGAACAGTTTACTATCTACTCGCTGCACTGACACTGAACTTGTGAGGTTGTGCCATCGGATTTCCATGCAGTTGGGCTGAAATGGACGCAAATAGTAGATGGCTAATTAAAACATGGAAATGAGTTGGTGTTATAGTTAAGTAACTCTGGTAACCTGCTGTAAAAAGAAGAAACTTTCTCGACCTGCATGCCACAAACTTATTAACTTCAGATCACATATTAATGTTTTATAATTTTTTGAAAGTCTCACTATACATGCAAAATGATACTTTTTAAGAGAATAAATGATACTTATTTCCCCCGTTAACATCAATCATTTTTAACATTACTTTTATTTTAGTTTTACCATTTAAATACTACCATTAGTTGTGATCATTTATCTAACATCTTTTTTGTACAATTTCATTTGCTTATATCAAATGGTCACAAACAAATTCAGTTAGGGATGTGCCATAAGGCCCATGAACTCACACTACGACATGCTTACTTTTACAAACTAACAAATTAAACAAATATGATGTGGCATTGACATGGAAAGTACACTATCCCCCATCCATTTGTGACTTGTGTATCACAACAAAATAAAGACATATTTGGTTGGAAAAGGCTCTTAGTAAAGATCAGGGGCTCATCACGCTACAACCTTACTTTTATGAACTATCAAACCATTCTGATGTGGCATTGACATGGAAAGTAAAGTAATCACATTCCCCTTACCCATTTATCAAAAGGAACCACTAAATCCAACATATTAGCAAGCATTTAGCGCATGTCACCATGGAACCTATCGTTCACTTCCAAGAAAAAAACAGCTGCCCTACTTCTAGACCGACCAAATGCCATGTCATGCCTATCTTGTTCGAATACAACTTTCTGTTTCACAAAGGCCAAATATCTTGCTTGACTACATGGACTTTGTATCATGGATTCCTCTATAAATAGGACCCAATAGATCCTCAGTTTTCCCCACTCATCACAGCCAAATACATCAAAAACACATCATCCTCTAATCTAGTCATAGTGACCCCATGGCATCATCCAAGGTACTTGCCTTGTTCGCCCTCCTAGCTCTCTGTGCTGCTAGTGCTAGCGCAACCAGTTTCCTCCGATACACACCACCGATGATGCAACCATACCCACTGGCCATGCTGCAGCAGCAGCGTTGCATGGCTCTGATGATGCAGGGCATCATGTCACCGGAGTGCCAGCAGCTTGGCGCCATGTACCCGATCACACAGCAGATGCAGCAACAGCGTTGCATGGCTCTGATGATGCAGGGCATCATGTCACCGGAGTGCCAGCAGCTTGGTGCCATGTACCCGATCACACAGCAGATGCAGACGCCGGTGATGCAAGGCGTGATGACATCCCGGTGCCAGTGTGGTTCCATGTGCAGCACAACAGCCATGATGAACAACCCACTGGGCTACCCTCAGCACTGTGTTGCTGGTTGTTCATGCTAGATAGATACCAGTGTCATATGTAATGCTAGTGAATAAAGTTCACATGCCATCGCGTGTGATTTGACAGAAATAAAGTGTTGAATAGGATGGTTATCTAATGATTGCGGTTTTATTGAAATTCATTCCATTTCTAGTGTGCCTGTACATCGGCACCCTCGATGGCTCCGAATGCCACAGTACCTCAGTTGCATCATTTAGGTCCTTACCTTTAGACTACAGTTTAAGACCACTAAACCTATTTTAAGCACTTCAATATATAGATCCAAAGCACCTTTGTTTTACTTGTTATTGGCCTGTAATAATGAATGGTTGTGTCTAGCTCAGGCTGGAATAATGAACCTTGCTTAGTTGGATTTTTTTTACTCTTTATTTAAGAAATAAATATTGGGCTTAATGGGCTTCCATCTTTATACTTAGATGGGCTCGCAGGCCCACCTATGTGATGTTTTGGACTCTTTTTGATGCCTGGCCACCATAAGCCCATCATTAGCAACTACTCGGTCCACTCTAGAAACTTAGTTTTGTTCTAAATTAAATTTCTTTTGGCTTTGTCTGGTTAAGTTTATAACAAAATATATTAGCGTCTGTACTTAAAAAAGCTCTATCTTAACATGTTACGTGGTGGGTTGGATCGAAGGGATCCGAGTTGGATATAAATATATAATGGGAGAAATTTAGCAGTTGAGAACTACTCCTACTTCCGCTCATCATAATTATAAGGCCATTATGATGGATTGTTTAAATCTGACTTTACCTTCAGCAAATTCTTTACATGCAAGAAATACAATGGTTAGCTTGCATAGGAGAAACAAACTTTCGAAGTTTCATACTCCATTCATATCGTTCAGAAAATAAAAAATGTCTGTCCATGATCATCTCATGTCTAGGAAGAAAATCATAAAAAACCATGAATTTATTGACTCGATTGTTCTGCTCCCCAACATTTGTCATACTGCACAGTTTAACTCTGCACAAGAACAATCAACCAACATTGTTACATTATATTGATAATATGTATAAGTATGAATAGAGAACAACAGAACAGCTGTTTACTATCTACTCTCTGCACTGACACTGAACTTGTGAGGTTGTGCCATCGGATTTCTGACTCTACACGACCAAATCCATCAGCTGTTCAACCGTCGACAGTTGAGCCTGACCTCCCCTTGCTTCTCCGTCAGGACGTTCACGCCCCCCAGCTTCACCATGGACTTGGCAAACTGCACCCGGAAGTTCCCCGGCCGCGACGCGAACATGGCCGCGATCCGGCGGGCGGCGCCGGAGGACGCGAGCTCCTGGTCGATCTGCAGGACGGCTCTCCCGGCAAGCACGCTCGGGTAGAAGGAGTTGTCGAGGCCAAACGGGCCGAGCGGCGCGACGAAGTTCATGGGCACGATCACGTCGCGCGACTGGTTCTGCGGCGTCACCATGTGCGGCGGGCACCGGCGCCGGAGCACGGCGAGCAGGCCGGTGTCCATGGTCGGGTCGAACGGGCTGGTGCTGTTGTAGTTGTAGAGCCTGTTCATGATGAGCCCGCAGTGGCAGAACCCCATGGTATGCGAACCTAGCAAGGTGGTGAGGTCGACGACGCCGAGGCCGATGGAGCGGAAGGCGGACAGGGCCTCGGCGAACGATGCGGAGGGGCTCGGCAGGTTCACCTCGGCCGCGCTAGACACGGTGCCGTCCCTCCTCCCCGTGGGCAGCTCGTAGCGCACCCTCCCCGCCATGGCCGCGGCGTCCCTGGCCGCCAGCGCGACGATGTCGGCGCACGACACTACGCCCGGGCACGCCCTCTCGACGGCAGCCTTGACGTCGTCAACCACGTCGAGCATCCTCAGCGTTAGGTTCGGCGGGGCCTCCTTCTCGGCCGGGTGGCCCGGCGTGCTGTCGATGAGCACCGAGCCGTCGCATCCCTGGTGGTAGTAGTACATATGAACAAACGCACTCGGCATCAGAGGGGGCGAAATCTTGGGGATGGTCGCCGACGCCGATGCGACACGGCGGATTAGATGGTCTCCGATGAGTGCTGCGTACGTACCCTGACGAAGCAGTCGTGGAAGTGCAGGCGGATGAGCGCGGGGAGGACGGAGCGGTCCCGCGCGGCGCGGCGGCGGACGACGCGGCGGACGATGGCCTCGGCGCGCGGGCACGACCGCGCGTAGAAGCCGAGCTGCAGCTGGGCCTGCGGCGGCGGCGGCACGGCGGCTTGCACCGCTCCGAGCGCCAGCAGCAGCAGCAGGGAATGACGCGGCAGCAGGGCCACGGCCATGACGGCGGTGACGATGAGCGGTCGGTGCCCGTGGAGCGAGGTGGAGAGATCGATGCGAAGACGCTTGGTCTCGGGATCGGCCGGATGAGAGGACCCGGTTTTAGAGATGGGTCGGGGTGGAGTTGGGAGCACTCAAGGGCGCCCTCGCTTCGCTAATGCACCTCGGAATGCTAGTGACAGTTCACTCCGCATGTGGCAGACCACATGCCACTGCAGGGTGGTCTCTGCTGTACATGTGTGGACGTGAAGCTCAAACTCCTCACGGCCGCGGGCTCAAACTCTCTCTACTCCTACTGCATCATTACAGTATCTGTAGAAGGAAGCAAAGCTCTTGCTGGGCACGCAAAGGATGACGTTGAAGTGTTGACTTTCCCTTGCGTACCAAGCACGTGTTTTAGAAGTTGTAAAAGTGGCCGTCATATTAACAAAGTAGAAAAAAAAGCATACTACTTCAATATATAGAAGGCTATACTAGGATAAAGACCACTCCTAGCTATGGTAACTCTCCTCTCGTTTCACGACTTAGGATAGTACATTACTACACATCAGCAGTCTTGTAGACGATTTCATGCGGAACAACTGCCTCGTCGGCGAAATTTCCGCAAGATGAGACGGCTTCGCTGCCGTTGTACGCCGAGTCGTTGCCGGAGGGAGCGATTTCTTCTCCTCGCCAGATCTCCTGCGCCAAATCCTTCCCCCCCGCACCAAATCCTTCTCCCTCGCGCGCGAAATCGATTCCATGGCGGGAAGCCGCGCGCTATTTTTTTTACTGTTCCTTGGTGCCTCATCCTTCTGCGTCTCTCCCTCACCCAACAAATAGGATCACCTGAATCTCCTCTTGTGCTCACTTCCCACGGCAATCCTCTCTCCGGCTGTCCGACGCCCCAGTCCACGCCTCCACGGTGCCCTGACGGTGAAGCTTATGGCACCACTGCCGCCCGCTGCCCCAAACGGGCGGCGTCCCCGACGCCCGAACCCACCGCGCCTCTCCTCGTCGTCCCGGCCAGCGAGCTTGCCGGCGGCTGCAGCACCCCAAACGGTATCTCTGTCACCGGCAACAGCAACGCAGGCTATTCCAGGTTCAATCGCCTCATGGTTGCCCTTGCCCCCTGCTTTTATGCCAAACTGTACTCCTCCAATGGTGGACATCTCAGATCTGAATGGGACCAATACTGGGATCCAAGAGGGCAGGTGTGTATTCGATGTTTTGCCAGTAGATTATATTAATCACTACTAATTAGCAAGGGTCTTCTAACATATGACTAGATGTTGTTCGTGATTGCCCTCGTGTATGAGTTATTTGCATGAACAGGATACAGTTAAATGTGTGATTAGCCCCCAAATAATTTGTTTGCTTTTTTATCTGGTATAAATGAGTAACATATTCATTGTTTTCTCTAGTGAACTAGGTTCTCACGTGCCTGGTGGTTACTTTCAACATTCATCAGACTACTCTTTTCCTGAAGAATTCAGCGTCAGATACCCATGTCACCTAATTTTCTTTATGCTAGCGGCTCTGCTCCATATGCTCCATTTGAGGCACCACAACCGTGGATGGCCAAAGCTACGTCATCAGATTCTGACCCCAAACAAGGCACTACACGTTCAGCACCTGACAAGCAAGCTGCTCCTGTTGTGGATGTCGGCAGCACCGATGATAATGGAGGCAATCCAAGCACATTATCAAAAAAAGATGCTGGAGGAAGTAGGGCTGGGAGGAGGATGATATGGACATCTGATGAGACCATGAGATTGGTAAATTATTTGTGTACTTCTATTCAGTCTTATAATTAAGTCTCTAATTTTTATCCATCATTTTTACCATGTTTCCACCTTTACCAAGCTTCAATATTTACAATGCAGGTCAGTGCTTGGTTAAAAACCTCAAACGATCCAATTAAAGGCAACTGGAAGAGAAATGATCAATATTGGGGAGCAGTAACTGCCATGTTCAACAGCACGACCCCAAGTGATCGAATTAGAGAAGTTAAGCAATTGAAGGAACAATGGCATCGTGTGAACAGAACTGTTAATGCCTTTCAAGGCTCTTGGGTGAAAGCACAACCTCTTCGTGCTAGTGGAGAGTCTGATGAGCAGGTAATGGATAAAGCCATGGCTTTTTACGAGGCTGACTCTGAAGAAGGTCAGTTCAAACTCATAGCTTGTTGGAAGGTTCTTCAAGATCAACCAAAGTGACATGCCTACAATGAGGACCTTATTGGATCTAACAAAAGAAAAAATTCTGAGTGAGACACTGTGGACCTAACATCCTCTCCTGATCTAGTCAATGATCTGCCGCGTCCAGGAGGGTGCAAGAAAGCTAAGGACGAACGCAGTGGGAAAGGAAAGGGGAAGGGTTCATCATCTACCATGGATGAGATTGACAAGTTGAGAGAATGTCAAGCCAAATCTAAGGAAGATTGTATTGAGGTTCTGAACAGACACCAACAAATTGCAGCTGACAAGAAGGAATCAGCAAGGCTGATCCATCTTGCAGCACAGGAGAAGAAGGAGGCAAAGTTACTTGAAAAGGAAGGGAAAATGCATGATAAGGAATCCAAATTACTAGAGACATATAAATCACTTCTTACATTTGACACTAGTCAGATGTCTGAGGACTTGAGAGCTGAGCATATGATTGCTGTGAAGAGTATGAGGGGGAGAATTTTTGCCAATCGAGCTTCATGACAGGAGGTATGTGTATCTTTTCCAACTAAAATTATGACTAACAAACCAATTTGATTGAACTATTATGTATTTAGATTTTTTTTTGACATCTATGTTGTCAGATTGGTACTCATCTAAAAATATATTGCTACTTCTTTTCAGGTTTTTTGAGATATTGATCTAGCATTCTTGGTTCCTTGGAGGGCTTGCGCTACTTTTGGCTTTGCCTTAAGAGTTAAAAATAGAGTTCCGCATGTTTGGAGCCTTATTTTAATTAGGTTACTGTTGCTTCTGCGGCAAATTCAATTAGTGCTCATTTGTCACTTCATCCAGTACCCATATGTCACGTGTCTTTTAATTGTTTAATATATGCATTGCTGCATTATTTGCTATTCGAGTCATACTATTGTGTTCTGTCGAATTATGTCAGGTAGTAGTTGAGTCAGGATTCGTTTGTTATGTGGATTCGGACTCTGGTGTACGACTTGGAATCACATTGCACGACTCTGCTATCTGGACTATAAAACACAACAGTTGTCGCGGCTTTGATCGTGTAATCGTACGTGTGTGACGAACAAAGCGTAGCTGTAAACAAAGCCATAATCCAGCATGTCTCACCAATCGAATTCAAGTGGCTCCTCAGATGATTCTGATAAGTCGTTGGAGTCGTTGGACCTAGATGATGACTATGAAGATTTCATGGCCGAGCAAGAAGCCTTTGAGTCTGTAGCTGCAGATATCTAGACAAAGTTAAAGGCACAATATGAAGCAGAAACAGCTGAATTGTCTCGCCGTCGAAGAAGCAGCACCAGGATATTCATATTGAGGGATCGTGAACATGCCCATGAGAAGCTTGTGTTCCGGTACTTCTCTGAGGCCCCTGTCTACACTGACTTGATGTTCACTCTTTCTACAAATTGTGGAAGCCTTAGGTAAGTGATCTCCATATTTCACTCAAAGAACAGATGCCACTAATCGGGAAGGGCTCTCCCCATTGATCAAGTGTACAGCAGCAATGTGTATGTTAGCATATGGCACTCCTGCAGACGCACTTGACGAGAATCTAAAGATTGGAAAAAGTACTACACTGGAGTGATTAGGAAAATTTGCGCAAGGCGTGGTTGAGACGTTCGGTCCAGAGTTTCGTTGAAGAAACAGAGCGCATACTACAATTCAATGAGGCTCGTGGTTTTCCTGGCATGTTAGGAAGCATTGATTGTATGCATTGGGTGTAGAAAAATTATCCAGTTGCATGGAGAGGACAGTACACGTGTGACGACAAGGGTGCTCCGACAATGATTCTAGAGGCTGTGGCTACACATAATCTTCGGATATGGCATGGTTATTTTGGCGTTGTTGGGGCTAATAATGACATCAATGCATTAAACCACTCACCTTTGTTCATACAAGCACTGAAGGGTGAAGCGCTTCAAGTGCACTTTTCTGTCAATGGGACACAATATAATAATGGTTACTATCTTGCTGATGGAATTTATCCAGAGTGGAGTGCCTTTGTTAAATCGATAACGGCGCCTCAAAGTGAAAAGGACAAGTTGTACGCACAAGCGCAAGAAAGTGCAAGGAAAGATATTGAGCGTCCATTTGGAGTATTGCAATCTCGATTTAATATTGTTGACCGTCCAGCACGTAAGTGGAAAAGAGTAGATATTGGTAAAATCATGCAGGCTTGTATTATTCTTCACAATATGATTATTGAAGACCAAAGACAACCTGGCACAACTTCTTTTGATTTAAACTTAACTCCAGGGTTATCATTTGCTCTACCACCAGAAGTCAGCATCGGAAGTAACACGTGCTTTTCTGAAGTATTACGAAGAAATGCTGCAATCCGCGTACGAGAGACACATACCCAACTTAAGAATAATTTAGTTGAACATATTGGAATCGTTCTCGGAACGGGTAGACCATTTAGTCCTTGGTTCAACAGCATGTGATCCATTTTTTTTACATCCGTTTGAATATCTGTCTATATATATGGTACTTCTTGTGTCTATGATTATTGGAACAAGAAGTAATATATACTTTATTGCCAAAAGACAATGATGGCATAGAAAAGCTACAAAGTGAAAATATGTAAAAAATCATAATGTTGATTTGGCTCGTGACTCATGGCAATGCATGAAACTGCCATAAGGATTGTCTGTTAGATCGTCTTAGGATTACATGGTAATGTATAAGACCATCTATCAGATAACACTAATATACTTGCCATTAGGGGTACATGAAAGTTTACGCGCAAATCCAATTACGCAGTCACTCGCTTATTTCCAATCAAACGAGCATCAGACCCGCGTGCGTCCTTCCAGATTTGGCTGTGCGCTCCGCGCCCTTTATTTTTTTCCTTTTTCGGTTGCCTCCACCGAGTTTTTTTTGAAGCCTCTCATCCGGAGTATCTGTTCGTACATGCTTGCACACCAACCATACACACGCACACCTCACCTACGAACAAACAAACCTACACCTACACTCAGACTAGAACCGCGTCAAACAAACAAACCTACACCTACACCTACACCTACACTCAGATCAGAACCGCGTCGTTCTTGAGATCACCATATAACTACGTAGACGATGGGCACGTTGCAGTACTTTTGTGGCTCCACGCGTGAGAGGCAACGACAGCAAGACGATCAATCGAAGCTCCTGTGCAATAACTCACAGACCCGACGCCGGTACCGGAGCACACGCCGGCGAAGGAGAGAGAAGTCTGGAGAACCTTATTCCATAAAGATGACGCCGTCTCCCCCAACCAAGCGCCATGGGGAAACAAAGGAACGTACTGTTCATCTTCCTCCTTGGAACAAGGAGGAGAAGGAAAACACACTTGTGATGTTCCCGGCAACACGGCAGCCGCGCCGGCATCCGCCGAGCTCGGCCAAGCCACGGCCGCGGCTCCACCCCCCACGCCCAGCCAGGCCACCGACGCGTCGGCACCCGTAGCTGACGGCCCCAGCAGCGCCAGGCCACACGCACGCCCGGCCGCCGGGCAACGCTTCCACGGCCGCAGCGAGCGCGCCACTAAGCGCAGCCGCCACCGCGGAGGAGAGGATAGGGACAGGGCTGGAGGAAGCGCCGACCGAGCCGAAGAAGCACACGTGGGGACAAAACAAACCTCGCAAGGCGAATCACGAAGAGCACGTCGCCGGAAACACCTCGGAGGACCAAAATCTTCACTCGGCCACCGGAGAAGCAAAGCCGAGGAAATCAAAGGACAACGCAGCTACCTCACCGAAGCTGACGCCGGATCCACCGCCATCGCCAACGAAGAGGAGCTGGATGCACTTTATTAGCCGGAACAGAGGCGCCACCCCCGTCGGAAACTGAAAGCTCCATCACCGACTACGACGACGAGCAAACCTAGCCTATTGGACTGTACAACCTAGTAGCTAACTATGCCGGACATCGATCCGCACCGTCCCCCGTCCACTCCGGCGCCCAACAGGCCGCCGGAGGGAGGGAGCCGGTCGGAATCGACGCCGGATTTGGCTTCGCCTTTTTTGCCCTGCTTTTTATTGTAGAAAGGGCAAAAAGAGAAGAGTCGAGAGCCTCCACCGAATTGCTAGATTTTCCAACCGTTCGAGCTGCCTCCACCGCTCTGTGTGAGTCTACCGATTGCTTTTTTACTCTCTCGATTTTTCTGCTTGACATGTCTGATCTTTTTTTCTTCCCTACTTCTATTCCTCGTTATCCTTCACATCCACCGAGTTGTTGCCCCGCCGAGCTGCAGCGATCCACGCAACACCGGCACAGCGAGCGACGGGACGGAGGCGGAGTGCTCATTTTCGTTTTCGTTTTTGTTTCCTTTATTTTTTCTCGAGAATGATGCTTAGAAGTTGTATGATGAAATAGCGCATTTCGGATAAAGATAATTTTATAGAAGAAATTACCTCCCGCAAATTATCTGAAAAAAATCTATGTCCTAAAATTGTATGTATCATAAAATTTGTCCTAAAAAATTATTTTTACGGAGTTATCAGAAAAGATTTATACATAAAAGTTATGTGTATCGTAAAAGTTATGATAAAAATTTATATTTCGTGTGTGTAAAATATTATGTATAAAAGTTATATTTACAAGTTATAACTTTCCAGGAAAGGAAAGTTACGGAGAAACAAAATCCAGAAAAGGCCTGCTGTTGGGAGATCGCTCTCTAGGAGCGCTCCTTGCGAGCGCGCGCGGATTAGCAAGCGCCAAGTTTACGTGGGGTTCATATGCAGAATTTTACCCGTTGCATGTGATGGATGGCGCCAGACCGGGTGTTGGGCTGAATCCGATCATGGGCCGGTTTTTTCTTTCATTTCACGTACTCACTTCATCACTTGTGTATTTTACCTTCTCCTTGTTATATGGCGAGTGACACGTAACAATATACTTTGCAATTTTACATTTTTGTTGCTCTTTTTTTTGTACTCCCTCCATTCAATAATGTATGCCGTTTTGGTTTTGTTATAAGTTAAGTTTCTTTAACGTTGAATATTTTTTCTGAAAAAATAACCTACATGCAATACATCGATTCAGTTTTGATAGATCCACCATAAAATATGCCTTATTATTTTGATATTAAAGCTGATAGTATATTTCTATTTAAACTTTGTCAAAGTTTGGAATTTTGGCTTTGGACAAAATAAAAACAATATATGTAAGTTTGTGGATCCAATGAATCAGTATGTGTGCGTGTTTGAGATAATCTATATGTTATTATGTTTTGCAAAAGAAAAAAAAAAGATGAATGTTAATATTGCAATCTAAAACTGTGTTTATGTAGGACAAAATATGGACTCAAAGATCTAATTCGTTGTTCCTCAGAAAGAAAAAAAAAGAGTAAAAATCTTTTGCTTCCAGCTGCTTTTTCATTGTTTGTATAGAACTATAGATGATAGCTCTGGCATGCATGTTGCGTGATGCGGGAGGAAATGCCTGATGCGTTCCGTAGGCCATATGCCCATATGGAATTACATTATTGCAAGCACAATTCTCGGTATCTATTTGCATACAACTGTATCAAAATATGTCACCTTCCCTTCCATCCAGATCTAGATTGAAATAAAGTTCGCTATGTGGGGCGTGTGTTTATTGTAGTCAAGGACATTTGGTAATCATCTATACAAACCTTTGACAATTGTTCCCTTGTTCACATTGATTTTGACTGCTCGGCATGCCCCATCTGTTACTAGAAGCGGCTCGTGTGTATTACAACCGGCTAGTACTTTGAGAAAGTGTGATTTGTTTATGCAGCTCGCGCCTCAGCAACTTGCCAGATGGCAACCGTGGTATTGAATCAACAAAAACAACTTTGCGTATCTTCTTGTAAGGGGCAACCTAATGAAAGTTAATTCAATTAGCATATGTAAATATATTGTATGCAAGTTGGCAGTTAATGCAATATGTGATCAAACAATGAATGTACCCGCTTTGCAACGAATTCCATTATTTGGTCTTCTGTAAGATTATTGCTCCCATTTTGTCTTACGACAAATGCCATTGGCAATTGTCCTGCTTCTTCATCTGGGTATCTATAAGTAAGTAGAGGGAGTAGATTTGAATCTCATTAACATGTAATGATGGAAATAACAAACAAGTGGTAACTCTTGGACAACTAACATTCCTAATTAAACCAGTCCTATTAGTATAGTACATACATATTGAGTACATAGACGCCTTGATGTGATTGGACATGTGTTCACTTAGTGTGAAATTATGTTGAATTGATATGAAGCTATCGCATACATATCTCGTTGTAACTATAAATAAACAGATAAGACCTTCAATACAATATATCTGTAGTAGAAATAAATTAATATTTTTTTGATAGATGTATTAAGCTTTTTGTCTAATAAAATATTTTTAGTGTCAACGTAATCACAACTGCTGAATGGTTATCTCAAGTTTCAACGAAAATATTGAAACGTATGCTTATTAGGTTACCTTACCATGAAATCTAAATATTGTTGAAATGGTTCATGAAACATAAACATTGTGCAGATCATTTGTTTAGTCATATATAAGAGAACGTACGGGATAACTGCTGCATCAAATATCCCTGGAATCAAATGTAGCACGTCCTCTAACTCTGCTGGTGCAACCTAAGTACAAAATGAAAGTATTGCATGTTAGGGTACAAAATGTGTTAACGGTTAAGCTGGAACTAAATCATGAAAAAAAGATAAACATGTCAAATACCTGATATGCGTTGTACTTAATGAGATCCTTTAGTCTATCAACTACGTAAAGGAAGCCATCTTCATCAAAATAGCAGAGGTCACCAGTTTTAAGCCAGCCATCAGAGTCAAATGCAGACATTCTTGTCTCGTTACCTCCAACATACCCTATACAATTGATATAGAATTAACATTCCCATCAAACTGTTGGTAATAGTAAATCATTAATTTGAAACTTGAGATAACAAATAACTTGCTCTTGATAATTTACCATGTTATATTTTTAGTTACCATGATATTTTTCTATTATTTATTCATAAAGTGTAATGAATCGGGAAATAACCTAATAATATTTTTTGTTTTATGATACTATTTTCTCTATGTAGCCATTTTTATTGCGTATTTTATAGTGGACCATTATGTGGATGCTATATCATACTTTTAAGTGCATTTTAAATTTAGGTATTTTTTTGCAATTGATCAGTCGCTAAAGGTGTTTATTTCATGATTTAACAAACATTAACATTTTATTCAAATAACTAAAGAAAATGTGTGACCATGATTAGTCTTCAACTAAGCATAATACTATAAAAACATATTGATACCATTCTTATATTAGCATATGATACAAGTAAATATAAAAATTCATAAAAAGAATAAAATTAGTGCAGCAACTTTATTATAGTTAAACTTTTAGCATTCTTGTACACCATTCTTATATTAGCATTAAAACTGGAAATTGTTGTGGGAGATGTATTTCTTTCCTTACTTTGGTGGCATATTAAGTTGTACAAAGAACTATTTCTATAAATCATGTAATTAATAAAAAAATATTTTGTTTGTGATATACATGCAACAATAATCGCTTTTTAGTATTCCTTGGAATACCTTAGTTGAGTGCCTTCTCTATAACATTCTTTTTATTTGGGCTCTCGATTGCACTTGGAACAAAATTAATGTTGTGATGTGAAACCTTATTGCTCCATCTTTGCACTCAAAATGTAATAGATAGATAGACATATTATGCAAATATAATTAGATGAAGTAGTGATGTAGTTACCTAGCATGACACCTGGGCTTCGAATGCATAATTCTCCTTGCTCATTGGTTGATAAGAGTCCACCACTGATAATGTCAACAACTTTGGCTTCAACACCACTACATAGTCGCCCTGTTGATTTTATCCGATGACATTCCTGATGACCAACCATCTTTGATGTCACGCCACCCTCAGTTGATCCTAATGCCTGTGCTTAATTTGTAGACCACATCAAAGGTCTATTATTATACAAAAGTAAAGTGAGAGTGTGCCAGCCATGGTTCATAACCCTTCAGCTAGCCCTCAAATGCTAAGACTTGTCCTAATGGGAGTTTCATGGCATTAAATTGTATACCACATCATCAATTTTGCTGACATAGCAAGGAGAGGGAAGGAGGGAGTCTCATTGAATGAGAGAAAAGTTTCATCCCTATGAAACTCGGCCAGCACAGTACCTAGTTCTTAGTATGTGTTCTTTTTTAATACTTCTCTAGACATTAAGAGACGATATCCCATACAAACCCATTGGCCATTCTTTTCCTAGATATTATGTGCCAACATTGTAAATATTATATTCCCTTCAAAAAGCATTGTAAAAATTATATTAAGATGGATGATGGCGATTACAAATTACGAATCCAGTAACTTTTTTAAAGGACAAATCCCTGTAACTTTTTTAAAGGACAAATCACAGTAAGTACTTTTGAAAGGATGATCTTTCAAAAAACACTATTTTTGAAAGGGGATAAATCCAGCAACTTCACTTGAAGAGTTGAAGACATGCTGCCCACTCCCTTTCGCCACGTGAATGTTGCTGACTGGCGCCAACCACCAAAAGTTCGAAACGCGGAGCCGCAACCGCACGAGGACGAGAACAACAGAAAAACCACAAAGAGATTTCGATCGCGATCCTCGTGCGCAAGGTGGAAATTAAAGAAGCGAGCATGCGTACGTGTTGCCTTCTGACGCGGGATGCCAATCTCCATACAAAACTATCCGTCGAAGTGGGGGCAGCACTTACCAACGACAGCTCGACGTCGGGGAACCTCTCCTGGAACGACGACGCCGCGGCGGTGCTCAGCGGCGCGCCGCCGCAGTCGACCCGGACGAGGTCCGGGAATCCCTCCGGGCCGCCGACACCTCCCCGCGCCATGGCCACCACCACCGGCGGCGCAACGAACATCTGCGTGGCTCGGCACCTCGCGGCCGCGGCCAGCACGGCCGCCGCGCCGCTCCGGGGCGCGGTGACCACGGCCGTCGTCTCGGCCGCCGCAACCCCGCGCATCAGCATGTGGAAGCCGTACGAGTGGAACATGGGCACGCCCAGGAGCGTCACCACGTGTCCGCCGGGCGCCCGCGGGCGCGCCGAGGGGACCTGCAGCGACGACGCGATGAGGCGCCGGTGGGGCTGCGCCACCGCCTTCGTTCGCCCCGTCGTCCCCGACGAGTAGCTGATCGCCGCCACGTCGGACTGCCGCACCTCGGCCGGTGGCCCGTCCGCCTCCACCGGTTCGTGGCCGTGGAGGAAGGACTCGAACTGCGGCGAGTCGAGCAGAACGACGGTCAGCTTCGTCCGGGCCGCGGGGACCTTGCCGACGGTGGCGGCGTTGGCAAAGACGACGGACGGGCGGCACAGGCCGACGGCGCGGGCGACGTCCGCGGCCGTGGATAGCGGGCTGACCGGCGAGACGACGGCGCCGACGGACAGCACCGCGAGGTACACCACGGGGACGTCCAGACTGGGCGGCGCGAGGACGAGCGCGACATCGCCCCTGGCGACGCCGAGCGCGCCGCGCAGCGCGGCGGCGAGGGAGCGGACGAGGGCGAGTAGCGCCGCGAACGAGAGCGCGGCGCCGGTGGACGCGTCGACCAAGGCCGGGTGCGCGGGGAGCGGGGAGGGCAGGCGGGACAGCGCGAAGGACGGGAAGGAGACGGGCGCGTCCTCCGGCGGGAGCGCGATCGCCGGGCGCAGGCTGCGGAACGTCCTCGTCGCCGGGCAGAAGCCGCTCCGCGGGTCCATGGGCACGGCAGCGAGCGAGCGAGAGCAGTGAGCACACTCGTTCCAGCGGCGGGGGAGACGACAGCGACTAATAAGCTCGTGGGAAACGGAGGGGGGCGTGCTGTATACTTGTAGTCTCGTAGAGACACTATGCAGGTTTCACTTTGCGTGCTTGAAATCGCATTTGCTGATCATGCCGTATGATTGGACATAAAGTATTTTTAAACTACTGTTCACTTTATCTTTGTTTACTTTGACAATCTTAACTCAAAATATCGGGCTATAAAATTTAACAGCAGCCTTCTCTAAACGGACTATACTATAACGAAAGCTAAATCATTTAGCGGAATGATAAAATAATTGATAATTACATATAAAATGATAAGTGTTATTGGTCTAACACCAAACAATAAATTCTGAACTGTCCAACGGTGCCCATGCTACATTGTGTAGGGTCCACACTACGTCTATTTATATCGGTTCTTTTGACTGCGACTTTGAGCGAATGCAACCACTAAAATCTACTAGCAGCTTAGCAGCTTGACATTTAGTGCCGTTAAATCTCTCAAAGCAACTTTAGCGGATATTTAGCATTGCTAAATCTCTTCAAACTCCATTTAGCAGTGTAGTGGACAAATATTGCATAGCATAGCGGTAGATCTTCTAAAAAGCTAATAGCGGACTATAGGCTATTTCGAACATTGACATCCACTGTTACTTTTCGAAACACAGAAAGTTGCACTCACCGGTGACAGTGAGGTGGATTTGCATTACAATTTGCGGTGCCTACTGATAGTATATGTTGATTATGCTTGTGGGGATTTTTTTTCCTCGAATGCATAGGAAGAGCTCGTGGGGCTGATGATGTGGTTTACATAGTTTTTTTAAACTATTGCAATATGTTTTCTACTCGGATAATGCTAATAACAGGACGTCCGACGCTCTGGACAATCAATTTCATCGTCGTCTCCTTCTAGCACCTGCGCCCACTTCTACTCCTGCTCCCCACACGCTCCTCGACGGCCCCGGCGGGAGAGAAGGGCAGCGGTTGCGACCCCTGATGAGCCTCGCCATGCGGCCCGCGCACCGCCCCCTGGGCGCCGCCAAATTCACCGCCTTCGGTGAGCCGCTTTTTAATTTCTCGTGGCTACGGCTTCCCCTCATCCTCCTCGACCGATTTGAGCCTCCATCCCTCCGTTTCACTGCCTTGCAGGACCTCCCCGTCGACGAGCTCTGCCGCCGCCGTCGGCCGTCCATGGAACGTCCTCGTCGTCAAGTCTCCCCTCCCCGCGACACCCCTAGTAAGCCTCGCCGCGTCCCCGCGCAGCCCCTGCGCCGTGCGCCCCTACCGTTCCGCCGCCCTCGCCGCCAGCAAGGCCACGGCCGCCCCTGCGTGCCGAGCCGCGCGCAGGGACGTACCGTTCCGCCGCCCCTCGCCGCCAGCGAGGCCACGGCCGCCCCTGCGTGCCGAGCCGCGCGCAGGCTGGCCACGTCCCGTATTGCACCCGTAGGCGCCCATCTAAGGTGTTGCAATGATTCTTTTGAATGTTGCAAAAGATAATTTATACTGTTGCAACGGGTGATCAGTTTTTATTCGATATTTTTAATTTGTGATTTCTGATGTTGCAACATATAATTTTGGATGTCCCAAAAGGTAAGCGTCAATGTTGCAAGCATTGTTTCTAATGTTACTATTTTTGAATGGATGTTGCATCAAACATAGCTATGATATTGCGGCAGAAATTTTGCTCTTTCGCATCCAGATGTTGTGAAGCGTTCCATTACGTGTTTTTTTATGTTGCAAACATAAATTTTTTATGTTGCAAGAATGTATTCTTGATGTTACGACAGAGCGTCCGATAATAAATTTTTATCGGACGTACGGATGCTAGCAACGCTGTTTCTACTCTTCTGAAGGGTTTTTTAGTTTTCAGAAAAAAAATGCAATCGCCTTTTTTTTCATCCTTTTAGTCACACAATGCTGGTGTGTTGATGCTGCTGAGAGGTTTCGGTTCCGGGTGGTGGAGGTGGACAGGGCTTAGAGGAATCCTAGGCAAGCACGTGGTACTATGGTCGCAGGTTGTGGTGGTGAGCACAGAGCACTGGCCTCTGGTTGCAAATCGGCAGGGACGGCTGCCGTGAGCACAGAGCACTGGCCTCTGGTTGCAAATCGGCAGGGACGGCTGCCGATATAGCCGTCGGCATCGTCGAACGACCAGATGGCCTATGGCACAAGAACAGCGGCTAGGGCAGCGAGGGCGGCGGCGATGATGGCGATACGACAAGAAGGACCTCAGCTCGCTAGTGGTGGTGATGCATGGGAGCCTGGGAGAGCATGATGGCGGCGGTAGGCAGACGAACATATTCGCTGGTGAGCGCGCGAGATAAAGCAAGTGTGCCATCATTTGTGAGAACGAATAAACAGCTAGAGGAAGAATAGATGATCCGCTGGCCGTTTAGATCAACGCAAATTATTCATGGTATGAGAGGCACACATCAAAGTCTTACTGAATACGAATGCACCCGAGTTCATAATATGGCAGGCTCAATAATTCCTCGAGTACGGATGTACTGGAGTTCATGATACGAGAGAGGAACATCAAGTGTTATTAAGTACGAATACACTTGCGTTCATAATATGACAAGCACAACAAATCTTCTTGAGTACAAACGTCCTTAAGTTCATAATATAATAATAAGCCCACCATGAAAGTAATCGGTGCTCGTAACCTAAGAAGAGAAGTGAATAAGCCACTTTTTTAAACCTTAACCTATGGCTCAACTAGTATATACAACACATAAACTAGAACTTGCTATGCAAGTAGGGTTCTTCCAGTGACAAAGTTAACCTATGGCTCAACTAGTATATACAACACATAAACTAGAACTTGCTATGCAACTAGGGTTCTTCCAGTGACAAAGTCTCGTCAAAAAAATATTTTGCAGCCTATAGTCAAATTCTATCAAGATACTACTCTATGAAAATAAAAACACACAAGTTGCAATATGAAATGCGGAAGCTTAAAGAAGGGAACGAGGGAAAGCAAACTCTTGATGCGCGGATTTATCCCGTGTATCGGTAAACACAAAGCCACCCCTAATCCGCACTCACTAAGAGTATTGTTTTTCGCTCACCAAATCTCTTCCTGGGCTCTTCTTGACTCGCCATGAAAGCTTAGGCGCCAAGGCTCTCGCCAAGTTTCTGGCTATCTCGATGTCGTTTCCATTAAGGAGGTTTTCCCTGAAGGAAGGGGGTCTCCACGTCCCCCGCATATAGCCGTCGTCATCGCTCCACACCAAGCGGGAGGGTCCATAATTTGCCAGCGAGCCACCAAGACTCCAAGGACCGGCACACTGTGGCCACTACACCTAGCTCTCACACTCTCTCTAGAGCTAGTCTAGCACTACATCTCACAAAGTTTGTGCTAAATCTAAAGATTTGATCAATAAACTTTTTGGTTGGCTTAGAGAACTTCGGCAAAGTTTCTGTAGCTTCTCATGAATTAGAACGGTCTCAAATGACTCGGGGTGAGGCCTTATATAGGTCAGAGATCTACTCCTACCTGTTGCATGTTTTTTTTTCTAAAAGGCTTAAAGCGTCGGTTAAACCGGTCGCCACTGTCGGTTTAACCGGTCACTCTAAATTTGCATGCTAGCCGTTGATCTCCAACGCCTCCTTCTACTAACTTCATTGCACCGACGGTTGTCGGTTCATCTGGTGCTGAAGATTTCGCTTCCCAAGCCCTTCTGTCTTTTGACATGCTCCCCGAGTAATCGGAGCATGATTGTACCAATACCTTCATTTGCACTGTCGGTTTAACCGGTGCCTCTGTGATTTCTTCGCTTGATCGCCATGTCATTTTTCCATTGCACCGACGTCTTGTCTTGTAGTGTTGGTTCAACCGGTGTTATTGACTTGATCACATAAGCAATTCTTCAATGACCGGTCAGTTCATTTTTAAGACCGTCGATTTAACCGGTCGCCCATTTTCTACTGTCACTTGTCCATATCGTCGCTATGGTCATTTGGACACTCCAAAATATATTCTCTCTGTTTTTTCATTTCAACTTAGACACTTTGACAGCGATTTGATCCGCCTTATATATAAATTGGACTCCATCCACGGAATCTAGAAAACCTATAAATATGATCTCACAAGCTTGTAGTCCCATTATATTATTATACAATTGTTAAAATTATAATTACGATCTAATAGAGCCATATTTCTCACACACCACAATCGTTTCCTTGAGTACAGATGTGTTCTTTGGTCGGTAGGAGAACCACCAAAGAAGTGATATTCTTATCATTTTGCAAAGTTGTAATACTTGTATATCTCTGATCGGTACGGTATGGGTAAGTTCATATCAGAAATATCATAAGTGACGCAAGCTGTGATTTTTGAGTGAATCGCTGGAGCAGGGTCTGCCCACAAAGTTCCTTGTTGCTCGGTCTGTTGGATCTTAAAGAAAATCTGAAAATAAACTCTGCTAATAGTTACTACCATACCAGCGTGAAGCACTCGGTGCCAATGGGTGCCTAGGTGGATTGGTTAGGTGTCACTCCTCAGTCCTGGGTTCGATTCCCGGTGGGAATGAATTTTAGACTGAGGTTAAAAAAATCTTCTCGCCTGCCTAAACACCAAAACACATGGAAATAGGTCCTGGCCCACTCGGCCCGCTCTCACACGGGTTACGATATGGGTTACGGCGCCCATGTGTAAGGGTGGGGGCAGGTGTTTGGGGATTTTTTTGATCTGCATGAGAGATCTTCTCCTTATATTAATTTTCGGGGGACGATTTGCCACTCGCAGGTTGAGTTTTTTTTAAGCACTCGGATCACTCGAGATAATATGGTATCTTCAAAAATGAATTTTCCCTAGTTTATCCATAGACAATTTATTTTGTATATAGCTTTCTTTTCTTTTTTTTCTTCCCTTCTCTTTTTCTTCTTTCTGGTTATTGCCTGACAGTGATGTGGAGCTGGCCATGAATTTATTTGCATTACTCAATTTGTAGTGCCTTGTAATATAATCTGATCATTCCTGTGGTTGCGCAAAAACAACAATATGAAATAGGGAAATTTGTATGTGAGACACTCTGAAAGTGTTTTTTTTGTGCAGGTTTTGGATTCCTTGCCACCGGGAAAGCCAATTTATCCATATTTGGATTTGTTTTTCTCCGTCATGGAACCAACAATTTCCCTCGTCGACTGCTCTCCTTTATTGGCATCTGTTCTCAACCTTCCTTTTTTTCCTTTCTCTTGGATGTCGCAGGTGACAGCCCTGATGAGATGATGGTGTGGCTAAGTAGTGGTTGCAGGCAGTGGCGAGCACCGTGGCCGCGTGGAGGAGCACCAACAGGAGCAAATTAGGCAACAACACACGCATACATGGGAGTGGAGTGGCCAGCCAACGGGAAGAAAGTACGATGAGAGAGAAGGGGAAGGGGAAGAAGATGACACATGGACCTGAGGGTGCAATGTACTTTTGACACCAACTCTAATCTGAAATGTATTATTTTACACGGTGAGGTGTGTTGCAGACCAAGCCACGCTTTCATGATGTGTTGGAGGCAAAATCAGCTTTCATAGTGTGTTCCACACAAAACCACTATTTTCAGTGTGTCTCATGGACAAAATTCCCTATGAAATAATATGCAGGAAAGCCTGCGAAACGTGCATCGTGACAGTTGATTATTCAGCTGTTGGAGTAGTTAGTCTACCTAATACGACTCCGACAGGACACCTAAGTTGTAGCCTTGCTTGTTGGAGTAGCAAATCACAAGGGCTTTTACTGATTATATATAGTAGGACTGCAGTGTGTAGTCCCATAGCCGTTCTCCCTCTATCCAACTTGCATTGGAGCAAAACCAGTCATCTGTGTTGATATGGAAAAAAATATGAAAAAGAAACCAAATTCATGCCAGGCTGTTGGATTTCAGGCCATAAGCTTGCAATATAATGCATGTTTCTTCCCAGTCATCTGTGTGGAGCAAACTAACAAGCTGAAAGATTATCCAGCTAAAAACTGACCTTGTTATATATAGCTCCTCGCCACCGCCAATGTTAATGCTTCAATTGGTAGAGCATCCACCTTCATAAAATTCCATTGTGAAAACGATTTATCTACTGATTGCTGAATAAAAATTCGACTTCACAGCCATATCGAACTTACACTATACTGTATATTTGTGTTGATGCCTTGATACTTAAAGAAGTCGATAACGCGTGCACGCACACGCCACACACACACACACACACACAGAGCAATTTCGTTCAAAATCATGTCCATTTATTAATCAAGGATCGTACAGTCGTTGCTGAGTTGAAGACCCAGGATGAGTCTGACAGAGCTAATCAAGAATAAAAGATACAGTCGTGCTCTGTAGAAAGCAGTGCACTCTGAATCTGATTTTTGGAAGAGAGAAATGACAAGCAAGTGCAATTTGAATGTTCAGTGAAGCAGCATGCTTGGATGTGAGCAAATATCCTGGAAATTTGCAGGAACCTGAATCAAATTCATGGAAGAGAGAAATGACAAAATTATCTACCATTTCAATCTTCAGAGAAGCAGCATATACTGAATTGCAGGATTCTGATTCTGTGTATCTAATACAGTGATGGCCGGAATCGTAGTACAAAGAAGAACCTCAACTATTGTTGTCTGAGCTACAATAAGTTATACGAACCACATTTTGTCTATCTTTTCGGCGTTCTGTAAACTGAAGAGAAGACCTCCTTAAGATCCGTGATACGAAAAACTACAAAGGCCAAACGGATAGTATATTGTCGTCGGAAGGCAAAAGGATGTCTAGTTCTGTAGAATGGACTGAATAATTCAGTGCTGATGTTTGTTTAGAAAGCTGACTGTACAGTAGAGCCACATATGTCTGTCAATGTCATGTCCCCTTGCCATGTGCTTCTATCTCTTCAACGAACTCATTTCAGTATTGCCAATCTGCCATAACCTCATCTTCTGATTCATTTTTTCCCCCTGTGTATCTTCATAATTTTTTGAGATACAGAGACACTGAAAATGAGTTGCTAATGGTAGGTATCGAGACAAAATGTGCCATCTGGAAGAACAATAGGATCATTTGTCATCAAGTGTCTACTGCTGTAAAAGTCTTTCCTCTTCAGTCCACACTGAACCTTGAAAACATCAGAATGATCGGCGAACGGCTGTCCCGACTGAAATAACCGTTCCAGAGATAACACTGACCCAGAGTGTCAGACATGTTTTGCTGTCAAATTTTGCCTCGACCCATTGGTGAGCCTTCAGAGTCTCGTATCCTTCAAAGCCTGCACAGCTACTTCATCTTCCTTAGCGCCGCTGTAGATTATAGTCACAGTCATGAAATTCTTCAGATGTCTGTCAATATCCACACTCGCTGCTTCTCTGAAGGTGCAACTTGTACAGAGGATTTGTTCTTGATCAGCTACAGGAACTCCAGGCTTTGACACTTTCTAATTTGCACTCGCATTTTCCTCCATTTTTATAGTCTTAAATCTTTATTGCACAACAGTGCATGATTGAAATAAAGGGCAAAAGCATGAACTTTGTCCTCGACAACATAAGCTCTGATTGAGAAAGGCGGAGGCTGGACTGGCGCTGACATGTGAACCAAACAAAACGTAACTACGCTGGCCAGTATCGCTTCCGGCCAGTGACGGCGCAGGAAACTGAATCGGAAGCAGAAGCCTTGGAAGAGTCCTCCAATGCGGGCCAGCGGTGCGCCGCCGTAAGTCGCAACCGGAGATAGGGCATGGCGGATTTGAAGATGGCGAGGACGCGGCTTTGCCATTTCGGTGCGGACGACGGCGGCGGCCACGGCCGCGCGGCGGACGGGCGGGAGGCAGAGCCGAACCGGAGCAAGGTGCTAGTTGTAAATTTCTGGACCCAAAATGGGGGGTTACGCAAATAATCGGATCGCGATTATTAATCGCGATCCAATACAGGGAGCATTTTGCATATATCCGGATCGCGATTATTAATCGCGATCCAAATTAGGGGTCTTTCTGCAAAGTTTTAGGGGCCCTATTGCAAAAGGTTCCGGCCGCCCGCGAGACAGCCAGCGAGGCCGCGCCGCCGCCGGTGACCTCCAGCGCGAGCCTCCGTCGTCCGTCCACTCAACGCCCCAGACACGGAGGCGATTACCTTCTCACGCTCACGCCCCTATCCGCCAGGACGAGAAGAAAACACCTGCGTTTCCAGTTCCACCCGCGGCTCGCCGGAGTGTCGCCGCGTTCGGGCCGGTTCCGTTCCTACTGGAGGCCTCGCGGTTGCCCCGGACACGCTCCTCCTCGTGAAGACGCGGCGGAAGGCGCTCCTCTTCCGGCAGGCCGTGACGAGCTCCAGGGCGCGCTCTAGCGTCTCCTCGAGATCCCGGAGCGCGCCGCCGGGTCGTCGCTCGCCATGCCCGCCGTCCGCTGCAGCTGCGAGTGGATGGCGTTGGACCTGACTCACCTGAGCACGCCCCAGCTGATCTCGCGGCACTCCTCCTCGTTCAGCTGGGCCGCGTCCACCGCCTCCTTGATGGCGAGGCCGAGCTTGGCGATGTTCTCCATGCTGCCCACCAGATCGTGCTGGCGTGCGCGTCGCTTTCTGCTCTTCCGACGAACCCGCCTGAGTGCCGAAACGAGGCTCAAGAGCATCCAATTCCTCTTCCTCTGCTCACTCATGTACAGACGAAAGGATTTCAAAGCTCATGGCGAACCTGGATTTCAACGAACCTGGATGGACGGACGCCGATGGCGACAAGAGCTCCCGGCGGCGGCAGAACCAGGCCCGCCCGTGGCTGAGCGGCGGCGACATCTCTACAAGCACGTGTCGGGTCGCCGCCGCCGTCAACCTTCGCCCGCCACCAAGGGAGCAGGCGAGCAGGCCTCCGCTTCCCCTGCGCGGACGGACGCGCACGGCAGGGCCTCTGGAGGCCCGTCAGAGCTTGACGAGGGAGACGTCTCCTGCGATGATGCGCGTAATCTGGCCCGTAGAAGTGGGATCGAACGGCTGCCAGCTACCCAGGGGGTGGACGGTATCTGAAATACCGTCCACCCCTGGCGTCGCATGAAACGTCGGGAAAATCGATGGCCTCCTCTGCTTCATGCCGCACGCCGTGGCTGGCCGGGGCGCCGCCGCGTTCCGACCATATCCTGCGTCTCTCCTCGTCGTCTCTTTTCCATCGACAACGACCGCGCAGTCACGCACCTCCCTTTTGGCTTGTGCAGCTGGAGGCGAGTGGCACACCGGAACGGCCGCTGATCCGGCATGGCGTGCGCCCAGGCTCAACCGGGAGTTACAAAGTTGAACCTGGACTATAGGAATATTTAACTTTTTACCACTGGCGTCTCCTGAGATAGCATCTTAGAAAAAATCGATACATATTTACTACAATGGCTAACTGGCTCCTCGCTCCACGAAGAATCCGAGTCAGCACGCTAATGGCAAATGACCGCTGATGCCCTTGGCTTCTTTCTTCTCCACCCGCGCCGTCGCCGCCTCTCCCTGCTGGTCCAGAACAACGATGCGCCTCCACCTCGCCGTCCAACGACGACGCGCGGCCTGCTTGCTTCTCCGCCGCGCCCTCTTCCCAGCGCGACCGCCGGCCGCACCGCGGGCTGCGGCTTCGGGACGCCGGTGCGGTCGGCGGCCGCGGCCAGCTGCGGCTCCACGCCCCCACCCTGCTACCGCCGAACCACCGCTCGCCGTCTGTCCATCTATCCATGGCCCGCCCGCGCCCGCGCTTTTGTCCTCGGTGGCGGACGCCTTTCCCCGGCCGCCCTTTTCCTCCACGTCCGCGGCGAAAGCGCGCTCCCCCTCACATGCCCCCGCGAGATGGAGGAGATCAGGCGGAGGAGGCGCCAGCAGGGCAGCGCGAGCGGCGGCGGCGCTGCGGCGGAAGGTGCGGGAGCTGCGGCGGCTGGTGCCCGGCGGGGAGGAGGCGCCCGCACCGCCGACTACATCGCGCGGCTCCGGGCCAGGCTCGAGCTCCTCGGCGCTCGTGGCCGTCTACGGCGTCGCCGGCGCCGCCATGCGCGCCTGCGCCTACTGCGTGGAGGCCCTGGGCGGCTGTGCGGGCGCCGAGGCGCCTCCTTTCTTCTCCGCCCCGAAAGTATTGGAGTTGGGACGTTTAAGTTGGGATGCGTTGTCTTTTGATTTCCATAAATATTGGAGTGGGGTAGGTAAGAGGTGAGTTTAGCTCTATCAACAAATCTAGTTACACAGCACCAACGTGGCGTTGGAACTATGTCCAAACGAACTACGGTCAGTAAAGAAAATCTGAAATAATAACCACATATAGACGATGTAGGGAGCAGTTCATAGAGCACCGAAATAATGACCGCACACATACAAGGCAAGGAGCGGTCCATGAAGAAAAATCAGCTAAAGAAAATCAGGAGATACAAACACATGCATGCAGACGCGAAGAGCGACTTGCACCGCGGGCCCCACGTGGTAACAGTAGCCGAGGCCTCTGAGGTCTCGGTTTGGTCCAGCGATGCAGTATTAGATACTATACATATATATATATATTCCTTCACGCCCCATCCGGATGCCTCCTCTGCAGGACTGGAGCCACTGCCATGTGGGCCTGATGATATCGGGCTGCAGTTATTACAGAGGATTTGTTTCCCCGCCTCCCCTTCTCTCGCTTCCCTTTTTCCCCTTCCCATTCCCGTGTCCCTCCTCCCACCAGCCACCGCCCTCGCGCCCCACCGCCGCCGGCGTAGGGTTGCTCCCGTTCTCAGTTCCCACTGCGCCGATTCCAATCGCCCGCACGGGCCGCCCGCCGCTGACGCCGCCGCACAGGGGCGAGATTGGCGGATGAAAGCGTCGCCGGCGGAGCGCGAGCATGCCGTGGGGCCCTCCGTGAGCGAGCCTGAGGCGAAGGTTGACGGGGCGAGGCGGTAGCGTTCTGCGGTGCCTGCAGCGAGCGACGCTAACAGGAGCAGCACCGAGCATTAGCTGTTTGTGCCCGAAGCAAACATGGAGGCGGATGAAGCTCGCGTTCTGGGCGGAGCGGCGCCTGTGGGGAGCGGGGCAAATAGGGGAACCGTCCGAGGGGAAGTGCGGGATCCGGCTCACGTGGTGTCGAAAGAGAATGTGGCGGTGGATGAGCGCGGCATCGCCGAACAAGGGCGTACTGCAGCAGCTGTGGCAAGCGGAGTGTTAAATATGGAAGAGGAGGCCGGGGAACGCTTGGTTGGGCGGTGCATTGGCCGGAGCGCTCCAGGGCATGGAAGCGTTCTTATTGGGAAGGTTGCATCCTATGACAACACCACCGGGGTCTATGGTGTGGTGTTTGAGGATGGACATGGTGAGGATCTCGGACTTGCTAAGCTCCAGGAGTTTCTCATGTCCAAGGAGAATGGCACATTAGACATGGTGGTCGGCTGCGGGAAGAGGAAGCTGGACTTGCTGGTTCCATCAGGGAGCGCCTCAGATGTCAGAGAGCCAGCGAGTACTAGGCAGCGGGTTGATGGATGTGCGATGCCTACCATGCCTGATGCGCCACAGCAGAGTGCGTCGGGCTCGGATATGCCCGACGATATTGAATCTTCGAGAAATTCATCTGATTTCAGTGAAGTACTATCCGAGCCATGCCCTCCAGTGCAGGCTGTGGAGTTGCCACCGTCATCGGGGGATATCGATGTGCCAGAAGAGTCCATAAGTTATCTCTTTGCTGTTTATAACTTCCTGCGCTCATTCAGTGTTCAGCTGTTCCTGAGTCCATTTGGGCTGGATGATTTTGTTGCAGCCATTAATTGCACCGTGCAGAATAACTTGTTGGATGCTGTACATGTCTCGCTACTGCGGGCACTGAGGCAGCATCTGGAATCTAAATCCACTAAGCTTGCTTCAAATTGCTTTAAGTACATACTAAATTAACCCCCTCTTAAGTACGATAACTGTTCTGTAAGTGTCGTTTTGCTACTGAAAATTTTTATAATAATGTCAGTCTGTCACTTTCCTTGAGCTGTGCGCAGGTATCTGGATTGGACATTAATGGACACACTGACTTGGCCAGCGTTCTTACTAGAATACCTGTACGTGATGGACTGCATTCTTAAGAATCTAGGGGTTCAGAGTTTTGGTAGAAGCCTCCTAGCCACTGAATACTATAAGCTTCCTGTTGCCATGAAGCTGAGGGTGCTGCAAATACTCTGTGATCATGTCATTGATTCAGAAGAACCCAAAACAGAACTGGAGGTTCGAGAAGGCTACAACGAGGAGACGGAATATGAGACTGATCCTAGTGTTTTCTTGGGGCCTGGTTCAAGCGCAGTCTCTGCTAGAGCCTCAAAGGCCTCTGCTTGTAAAAGAACAGGTAATCTACAAAGCCTGGAAAGAGCTCCAATTGTGAACAATCTAAAAGCTGTTATAGAAAACGCTTCTCAGGATGGCAACCGTGATGCTTGCCGAATATGTGGAATGAATGGGACTTTGTTACGCTGTGATGGCTGCCCATTGGCATATCATTCAAGGTGTATTGGTCAAAACAAATGTTTTCTTCCCCAGGGAGCATGGTTCTGTCACGAATGTGTGGTTAACAATCTCGCACCAACTTCAGCACGAATTGAGCGTGGTGCAAGAGGAACCCAAATGTTTGGCATTGATATGTGCGGGAGGATCTTCTTAGGAACCTGCAACTATTTGCTGATGTAAGTTTTTGCAAATCAGTCTTACAATGTTTGATTTTACTAATGATTTTTAGCACGACCTGCTACTGTTTGTTCTATACTTCCATCAATGGTAATTCTAGCAAATCCTGCAGGATTCATATGTCTTCAAATGCAGAGTCTTATGCAAGATATTACAATCATCATGATGTTGTCAAAGTCCTCGAAGTACTTGCTCTCTCAGATGCATATATGGATATATGCAGGCAAATAAAGGAATACATGAGTGGTGGCAACAAGGCAGCAAAGTTGTCATCTTTCAAACCACAGGCGTACATGAATCTATACAATCATGGCAACATTGCAGCATGTGCTGCTGCCAATCTAGCTATTATTACAGCTGAACAAGGTAAAGTTTCATCATCCCAACTGACCACAAACTTCAGGAAGAAAATGGCTGCAGACAATGCCCTACAAGTGAAAATATTTTCCTCAGCAGCCGCACAATTTGTTTGGCCAAGTACTGAAAAGAAGCTTATGGAAGTCCCAAGAGATAGATGTGATTGGTGCCTTGCCTGTAGAAGTTCAGCAATTGGAAATAAAAAGGCATGTTTTCTTAACATGGCCGCTGCAAATGCCACTAAAAGTTCTGCTCGAGTTCTTAGTGCCATGCATGTAATAAGAAATTCTGATAGCCATTTCCCCAGCATTGTTACTTATTTAGCCAACATGGAGGAGAGTTTGCGTGGTCTTTTAGTCGGTTCACTACAAGACATGCGGCAGACACAACGGTGGCATCAACAACTACGAGAAGCTTCCAACTGTAGAACTGTAATACCCCTCTTGCTTGAGGTGAGTAATAATATTCAGTCAATATTTTTCATTCATCCTTTATTACTTATCAATATGATGCAACTAATTCATGATTTAGTATTTGCCTCCGAATGCTGGCAGTGAGAGATGGCATCAAATAGAGCCACATTTTTCAGATTTCTTATGCAGCTTGAGCTAGGTACATAAATATTTCTATATGTATTTTTCTGGATAAAGGAAATCAACTCGAAATAGAAACTAATTAAAATTATTCCATTAAACCATTGAGATTTGACTCAGCAGGAAACAAAGCACCCAACTAAGCGTCCTATCACTAATTTGGGATTGCAATGCAGATTGTGATAATTAGGTGGAGGTTAGGGGCTTGTGCTATTTGATGCTTCTGGCTGAAAGCGAGGGCGGCTACGATTTAGGATGCGAATATGTGCAGAACATGCATGTTTGGCTGGATTAGCTAATTCACTAATTGTAAGTCCAGTCCAAAACTATTCGTAATCTAGACTGAGTGACTAGCTGTTGCATGTGCAGGAACCTGTAGAAGTTGAGCCTGGTCGAACCATGCTTCCTAGAGGTAGGTCTAATTTTTTATGCAATGATTTCAACAATGTCAGCATATAGAGCCATAGAGGTAATATACAGCCATACAGGGGTTACGTTTCAAGAAATAAGCTAACGAGGCCTATTTGAAGTTGAAGACATAAACTGATTATTAGGCATATTTGAGAAATAAACTAATTCAGTCTTAAAAGGAAGAGTAAATTCGATTTGGACCAGGCAAAACAAATCTTTCTGCACTGTAAAACTAGTGTTTCCATGTTTTTTTATGTTGCACCAGGTGTCCAGGCCTCTATGGACTGGGCCATACAAGTCCCTCACTTATATAGGGCCCTTGCGACTTGCCTCCTAAGACGACTAGATTGAACTCTTTATACATTGGATCCATCCTTTCTAAGAGAACCTCCACACCGCTCAGCTGGTTTAGAAGCCGGCTGGTTTCGGCTGGTTCCGGCTGGTTCTATAGTATTCTGTAAGACGCCTCCCGTCCAATATAAGCGCCGGTGGAGTTGGACCCGATAGCGGCTGTGGGCACACCCCTAGGATGCCTGCGCCTCCTGGTGCGCCTCCTGCAGCGAGGCAGCAGCACACAGATGCCTCTGCACGGCTGTTGCCAGCCCAGTTGAGGCCTCTGGGCCCATAACATGAACACTCAGTTTTTTTATATACATCGAGGATATGTATTTTCATCAAATCAGCCACATATCCCGTATTGGATAACATATCTGATATGGGATATGCTCCTTCCCTGGCTTATCAGTGATATGAAGACTACCAAAAATTTATTGGTTTGACTTGTATTTTGATACACACGAGGATACATTTTTGTCGTGTTTCAGCCATGTGTCCGTATTATTTACTATCTGATGCAGGACATGCTGCTTCCCTGGTGTATCCATGCTACTTGGACCCCAAGATTTTGTTTGTTTGACATTGTTTCATTGTGGTCTCTAGTGCTTTACCAGCGCAACCCATATAATCAAAAGGGCTACATGTAGTAGACAGAAGAAATAGTGGTGTTATATAGTAATATAGCAGTAGCATATTTACTGCAATAATTTTTGCATACTATTTGCTCCTTGAGAACTTCACTGCTGAAAGTTATTTGCATAATGGCAGTGGAAAGCAGATACAATTGTTATTATATAAATATTTATATAAATATCGGTACATGTTCTATGCAGTTGGAAAGTAACATCCGTGGAGTAGCATTTTCTGAAAGCTGGCTGAAGCCAATAGATGACTGGCATGTGGTGTCTCCTGGTGTATCAGTCGGAGCATCTTGTACTACAGCATACCAAAAACACGGGGCTGGTGGAAGGCAGCACAGAAAGCATTCGTTAGCATCTGAATCTGGTATTACTATTGATGCTGACAACAGCTGGACTTGGTGGATTGGCGGAAATATTTCAAAACGTATTCTGCAGAGGGGGGCTCTTCAAAGGTCATCCATAAGAAAAGCTGCCCGTCAAGGTATTGCACATTTTTACTGTTGTTACTGTTATTACTGTGTAATCTTCTATGAGTCTCCAGGACATGTACAATCTGATACATTTTGTTGCCCTCTAGGTGGTAAAAAGAGGATAGCAGGTTTATCCTACCATGAAGGTTCCAATTTTCCAAGACGATCTCAGCAATTTGCTTGGAGAGCATGTGTTGAACTAAGCCAGAATTCATCTCAACTTGCTTTGCAGGTTAGCACCTTCTGTCCTGATGTTGCAAATAGTAATATGTCAACATTCATTAGCAGTGATCCTAGTATCCATTTCTCTCAGGTTAGATGTCTTGATGCCCACATTAGATGGAAGGAACTCATCCCTCTGGACCAAATTCCTTCAGATGGAGAAAGTTCTAATGGTGTATTTCCTGCTTTCAGAAATGCCGTAGTCTGTGATAAAAAAATAATTGACAATAAGATAAGATATGCACTTAACTTTCCCAACCAGAAGTATCTTCCTGTGCATGTAACAAAAAATAAAAATATCTTGGAAGTAGAAGGTAATCATAATGAAAATAGCAAATTGTGGTTTTCTGAAAACCATGTGCCACTGTACATGTTGCGAGAATTTGAGCTGAAAGCTGGGATTAGCTCGTTGCCTAATCTAGGAATTTCAGACTCCAACTATTTCACCAATTTCTTCACAACACGAGTAAAAGAATATATTGGGGATGTCTTTTCTTATCTCTCTCACAAGGGAGATGTATATCCCTGCACCTCATGCAAGAAGGATGTTCTATTCAGGTTTTCAACTTTTCCTATTTACTACCTTTTATTCATTTATTCTTCTTTAAAATGCTGGCTTTATCTTCACCTTTTGTGTTTGTGCTTTTGGATGAATTGCATGCAGGGATGTTGTTAAATGCAGCTCTTGTCAAGGTATGGTCACTGGCATTTTCTTTAAGTCGTTTGATTTTGCTCATTTCTCCTCATAGTATTCAAGATGATAATGATAGATTTCTAAGCTTTCCATACCTAAGACTCATTTTTTGCTATCTAATATGGCTTTCAGGTAATTGCCACAAAGAGTGCACAACAAGATCTGTTAGTGGCAAAGGAGGCAGTGCTACTTCGAATTTGATATGCAAGTTATGCCTCCAGAAGCGTAATCTTAGGCTTGCAAATTACCATACGAATGCAAGTTATATCCGGCCTCAACAGATAATTAATGGTCAACAGCCAGTGACTGCTTCTAAAATAATCTTTAAGGTTGGTTATTCTCATTCTGCTGAACCTGCACTGAAAGTTGGAGCCCAGCCAATCTCAAAGGTTACACAACCATTTGCAAAGGCTACCGACCAGCCAATTGTGAATGTGAAAGCTCAACCACCTGTAAAGTTGGCAACCTTGCCAATTACAAATGTGGCAGCTCAAAATATCACTTGTGTCCAAGCTCAGCCAAAAAGTAAAAAGTCAAAGTCAGAAAAGGCAAAGAAACTTAAAAATGTTGAAGCGATCACATACTTCGGTCTCGTATGGAAGAAAAATAAGAGTGACAAAGATGACGGAATTGATTTCAGAGCAGATGATGTAATCCTTCGAAGCAAAGATGGTATAAGTTCATCCATGAAACCGACTTGTTGTCTCTGTAACAAAGCTTATTCTCCTGATTTCCTGTATGTCCGCTGTCAGAGGTGCAGAAGTAAGTCTCTTTATTACTATACTAGCTTGGAGTGTCATGTCAGTTTTTTTTAACATCTTGATATTCCCTACATACAGATTGGTTTCATGGTGATGCCTTGCAACTTGAGGAAGAAAATATTAGGGAATTGAGTGCATACCAATGTTGTAGGTGCCGAAGGCGAACCATACCTCCGTGTCCTCATTCAGCTGATTATAGAAAGCCTTACCCTGAGTTTATTGAACAAACAGTCGCTACATCATCGCAGTCAGCTATGCTAGAAGTTCAAGACCCACTGCTTTCTTCATATGGAATAATTGAACGAATTGGGGAACAAACATGGGATGCTGATTTATCAACGAGCATGTCAAGCTTTCCCCCAGGATGTAACAAGAAGCTGTCCATAAGAAGAACCCGATTTAAAAATTGTGAATAACATGATCAAGGTGGTGGACCTATGAATGAGTATCATATCAACTAGCCTCCATGGAGCACGGACATGATATATCAGCCATATGGATGAATGTTGTTTGTCCAAGGCAGAGTGTGGATGCTTCAGAGCTACTTCTGGGGTGCGATTTTTCCCAAGGAATTGCATATGCTCCTCCTGATGTCACTGCTAATTACTAGGGATGAAAACAGTCGGAAATGATCGGAAGAGGTCTAAATTGCTTTCAGTTTCATATTTTCTTCATGGGATTAAAATCGAAAAGGTTATCACCGGAAATGAATGTGGTGCTGGTATGAAACGAAACCATCTGATTGGAAATACACAAATATCAGTCGGTAATTCATTGTAAAACCGATAGTCATGCATAGACATAATAAACCAAGTATTACGTGCTTAACAGAATCATTAAGTCCATGCATAGACATCTGCCATAACAATAACTCAACTGATTACACGAGTGCTTAACAGAATCATGGATCGAGGAGATCGGCGGCCTCACCCCTCACGCTGCTCACTTCGTTTAACCTTTGTTTCGCCGTGCCGGGGGAGGAGTTGTCGGGGACGCCGGGGGGCAGCGGCGCTAGGGGCTGGAGACGGCGGCGCCGCCGCGCGCATGGATTGAATGAAAGGGTGGTAAGTGGTGGCCCGGTCGTGGATGCGACTTGATCTTGGGCCGACTGTGTGCAGGTGCGTGTTGCACTCGGATGGGCTGGAGGGGGCTAATATGGGTCCACAAAATGGATTCCAGCCCACTAGTTCCAACTAATTCAACGATTGCAGCCCACCAACCCCATAAGTATTTCTCAATACTTTCTTGCACTTGGTTCAACAATTTGCATCCACATTTTTTAAACTTTTTACAGTAGACTTTTTTATTTTTTATTTCTAGAATAGTTCTTACAAGATTTTTTTGTAATAATTTACTAGTTAATATTTTCGGCAAAATGTTATTTAATTAACTTTATTTTAAAAAATAATTTGCATTTTTTGAGAAAATGTTTAAATTTTTTTTCATAAATGTCTATCGTAATATCCTTTTTGTAAAGTTCATTGCAGAAACAATTATGCATATGAATTTTTCTAAATATAAATTTATTAACATATTTTTTATGAAAAAATTTATTTAGATTATTCGATGGCGGAAAAAGTTCAAATAACTCCTCTTAAATATAGTCAAAGTCTGGATAACCTCCTTAACTATCTCTTGATTCAATTTAGCCCCCAAATTATGCTATTTGGTTCAATTTACCCCCTAATATAATTTATTTTTTTATTTCTTCACATACAAGTGGAATTTTAATATAAGATTTTGCAGGATTGTAGTGGGCGTCACAATGTATGTCGGAAAAATATATTATAATTTTTGTCATCATTTTTCTATAATTTTATTATAGCAGTTAATTTATTATTAAATATCATACCCCACCAAAATAATTATGAAAAATCCTTGACATATTTTTCTAAAATGTGTTACGACGTCCTCTATCATCATGAAAAATTTTAACTCAAGACTTCGCTTGTGCATGGATAAATAAAAAATATTAATTTTATTAAGGGGTAAATTGGACCAAATAACTTAGTTCGGGGGGTAAATTGAACCAAAAAATAGTTTAGGGGGTTATCCAGACTTTGATAATACTTGAGGGGGGTAATATGGACTTTTTCCTTTGATGACAAACTTTCTAGATTAGTTGCACTTGACAACTACTATAGGAACCCTTCGGTTTCAAGTTAAGCTTGCTAAATTCAAAGTTTGATATATGTCACTTAGCATCTTGTGCAAACTTGAATATCATATCGTTCCGTGACAGTTCTGTTTGGATTTCATGCGTTCATGCCAAAACCAAGCGGACTTTCACACCATTTTTTTGTTTTTGTTTTTTTATAAGGGAAGTTTTTTTTTCGACCGTGCCTAAGCACGTTTTTCATTAAAAGGATAAGAGAGAAACGGTTACAAGAGATGGTCACATGAACCACGGTTCACGTGACCTAGCGACCCTAGGTAGTACAACAAATAAACATTACATCTCGATAATTTGGCGACCAGACTCTATACCAAGTAAAGGCACGCAGGGGCAAGCGTCCTAAATCCAGCGTGAAACCAGGCCCCTACTTCTTCAATGGCCAGAGCTAGGATGTCCACGGCGGTGCGCATTTTGTGGTCGAAAATACGCCTGTTCCGCTCATTCCAGATTGTCCAGGCGGTGAGTACCACAAGAGTGTCAAAACAACGACGGTGCAGCTTGTCAAAACGTTTCCGTGCTGCCGTCCACCAGGTGGCAAATATTAAGGACGGATCATTTGGCGATGCAGCATGGCAACCAGCCCGATGGAAAAGCCTGAACCATACCTGCCTTGAGTAAGCACAACCAACCAGAAGGTGGGAGATGGATTCAGTCTCTTGGTTACAAAGCACGCACGTGTCCTGTTGCTGTAGATTGTGCGGTTTTCGCCTTTCCGCCGTCCAACACTGATCATGGATGGCAAGCCACACAAAGAATTTACACTTCCCTGGGGCTCTTGTTTTCCAAAGAATTTTGGCCCCCTCAATCACTGACTGCCCAATAAAGAAGGCATGGTATGCCGATGATGTCGAGAATGTGTTATCCGCCGTCCATTTCCAAAGAAATTGATCATGCGTGCCCGGGTGTAGCGTTGCGGCTTCAACCAGATCCCATATCATGAGATAGTCAAGAATCACCTGGACTGTGAGGGCACCAAAAATGTCACGCACCCAACTTCTTTGGGAGCAATCTTGTGCGACAGTCCGAGTGGCACGGCTCCGAGGCCCAACCGCATTGAAGAGACAAGGTGCCAATTCTTGGATGGACCTACCTTGCAGCCAGCGATCCTTCCAGAACAAGGCCCTGTTACCGTCCCCAATCCCGACCGAGATCGAAGCCTCAAACATTGCAGTGACGATTGGTTCATGTGTGGCAGGCAATTGTGCCCACGGGCGCGAACTATCAGTTTTCACAAGCCACATCCACCGCATTCGCAGTGCATAACCAAAGAGCTGCAGGTCGATGATGCCCAGTCCTTCTAATTTAGGAGGACGATGCACCTTTGGCCACACCAAAGCACAGCAACCGCCTTTGGCATCAGCAGAGCCCGACCAAAGGAAGGATCTTCTCCTCTTGTCTATGCACTTGATGATCCAAGGTGAGATTTGCACCGCCATTGCAGTGTGGATTGGAATAGCAGAGAGCTTTGATTTGATCAAAACCGCTCTTCCCGCCTTATTCAAAAGATTAGATTTCCAGAGCGGCAAACAGTTGCCAATCTTGTCTACCAACGGTTGTAGATGTGCTTTGTGGAGCTTGGTAATAGATAGCGGAATGCCAAGATATTTTATTGGGAAAGGATCCCATTTGCCTGGGAAGGAGCTGACCAAAGACACGGTTTCCTCAAGGTTGCACCGTATCGGCGAGAGAAGACACTTGTTACCATTTGTTTTCAAGCCCGAGGCACGGCCAAATAACTCCAGAATGGCATGGAGGGGGACCAGATCCTGCTGTGTGACTCTAAGGAAAATGACGACATCATCCGCATATAAGAAAGCCCTCTCGCTGATTTTGCCGTGCAGCTTATGTAACAGGTCCCAGGTGTCGGCTGCCCCGATCATTGCATTGAGTACCTCCATGGCAAGGACGAAGAGGAGCGGGGAAAGGGGATCGCCCTGTCGCAGACCACGCACATGACAAATTCGACGACCCAGCCGTCCATTCAGTATAATTTTGGTGCTGGCAGAAGATAGCAGCATGGAAACCCAATTTGTCCATCTCCGTGAGAAGCCTAAGTGCTCCATAAGTTTGATCAAAAAGACCGAATTCACAGTATCGAAAGCCTTTGCGATGTCGACCTTGATGAGTGCAGATGGCCTTTTCACCCTGTGGAGCAGCTTGGCAGATAGCTGCACGGCCCGATAATTTTCATGGATGACGCGACCTCTGATGAACGCACTTTGGTTGGGCCGAACAAACTGATGCATCAGCGGGGCGAGTCTAGAAGCCAAAACTTTAGTGAAAAGTTTGGCGAAGCTGTGTATAAGACTGATAGGGCGAAAATCACCAATGTCCACGGCCTCACCCTTTTTCTTCAAGAGGACAATGTAGGCCTGATTAAGCAGGTAAAGACTGCGGCCATCAAGCGACCATAGAGCGTGAAATGCGCGCATGATGTCAGCCTTGACGATGTTCCAGGCCGTTCTGTAAAAAAGGCCAGTAAAACCATCTGAGCCCGGTGCGCGATCAACAGGGATCTCTTGAATCACTTTCCACACTTCTTCCTCCGAGAAACAGAAATCCAGCTGAGAAGTGTCTAGAGTCGGCAGATCAAGCTTACTGAACTCAATCCGCACGTCCTGAGAGCACTCGGAGCCCAAAATGTTGAGGAAGTGTTGGAAGAAGGCATCAGCTTTCTCCTCTTCTCGGACCACCCTTGCATCTCCCACACGAATGCTGTCAATGTGACCCTTCCTGCTGCGATGACAAGCTTGGAGATGAAAAAACTTTGTATTAGCGTGAAGGCAAGTGATGCGCGACCTTTGCCGAATAATCGTACGCTGTAATGAGGCAAGGCCGAGACAACATAATTTAGCTTTGCGCCTCGGGGCCAGCTCGTGAGATGCCAAGGTTCGGTGCTCCTGAGCGCAGTCAAGGCGCAGCACGATTTCTTTTGCGATGGCTAGCTGAAGTCGAACACACCCCACCTGCTTAGCACTCCAGCGCTTGAGGGCCTTTGCTGTGGAGCGCTCGGAAAGCATCGATGCTCTCATCTGGAAGAGGCTCGTTCCAGGCTGCAGCAACTGTCTCCAAATAGCCCCCAAATTTTACCCAAATATTCTCGAACCGAAAACGCTTGAAATGGGGGAGGGCGCAATCAGTTCGCAGGAGCAATGGGGCATGATCAGAGCACTGAGAGGAAAGCGCTGACAGGTCGTGGTCAGGAAGGGCCTCAAGCAATTGAAATGATTAGATCGTGGTTTAAAGCGGCCATTATTCTTGTCCTCGGACTTGTAGATTAAATTAAAATCACCACAAATCATCCACATCCCCGGGCAGTCACGTACAGCCCGTAAGTCCTCCAAGAAAGCGACCTTGTCTCTATCGCTCTGAGGGCCGTAAACCGTGGTGATCCACCATTCCTCGCCGGTCGCACGTAGAGTGATGCGAGCCGTGTAGAAAGTTGCGGTTCCGGAGGCCCCCATGGCCGGTGACACCATCGTCGCAAGGCCGGCCACCGTTGCCAGAACAACGACGACTGAGATTTCCTTTGGCATGGTCGCTGCCATCGACAGTGTAGTGTCACTAGCTACTACTTCCTCCCCTTGCTCGATGCTCTACTAGCACGGAGCAGCAGCCCAATTGTCTGGCCTGAACGAAGAAGTGAAGTGAAGCCATAGCCAAGCCAAATCAGCCTATGGCAAGAACGAACCTGCGTTGGCCAAAAGTTTACGGTTGATGCTACGGACGAACGCCTCGCTATCTCGCGGATCTGTGGATGCCAACAACAGAGGGCAGTTTAAGCCTGACGCTTTCGGAGCGACTCTGGAACGAGAAATGGGTGTTCGATCGACGCTATCCATGTCAGGTCAGATTTGAAGAAGTATGAAATACTAGAATACAAGATGAGCGATATCCGTATACTCATCAGCCTACTGCCCTACTCGCTACATACGACATCTTCGCTACCCAATGTATCTTGTCGAAAGTGAGTGGTTTCGCAGAGCTGCCAGCTTCCTGCGGGATCAGCGAGTTTACAGTGAATTCTTTCGGTAGTTTATATCGTTCACTCATCTCTTCACTTTCTGTAATTTTCAACCTGAATTCTTTTATCGTTTACAATGATTTTACCGTCTATACTGACACGTTAGATCAACGTGCATATGATCCACAGTAATCGCTCGAATATATAGTGTTTTAGAAAATTCTCTATTTGACACTAGTAAAGTTGAGAATTGACACTGAGTTAAACTTTCATTCCTTATTTAACATTTCCGTCCATCCCGTCAGTTAACTCAGACGAATAGTAAGATGTGGGTTCTCCCCTCTCTTTTTCTAGACTAAAAAAACTATGAAATCACCTCCAAAATTTATAAAAAAATTTGTAAGGATACAACGGATGGAGATGAATCCATTTTGTATAAAAACATATATGTATTGTTTAAGGTCTTAAAACTAAAATTCACCAAATTGGGCTACTTTTGAAAATTATCCGAACTTTTTGGATACAAAAATACTAACCAACAATTATGCAAAAATACCTAATATTCCTGTAGTGGATAAAATAATTTATAAAAAAATTATATCATACTCCCTCCATCCTAAAATAAGTGTTATTTTAGCATTCAAATTTTATACCACAAAGAGTGTTGTTTTAGCTTGCAATGAGATTCATCTAAGTAAACCAATACCAGGTACCAAGAAAATATTATATAGGAAAACACATAGAGCCAATCAAATAATTAGTAGATGATACTTTTTACTTCCAATGCATATGCATTCATTGAGGATCCAGAAAACCAAATAAATAACACGATTTTCAATCACAATTGCTAGAAGTAATTATGGGTAACAAGGTCATTTCTTAGGTGAGTTATGTGTCTCAAATTTTCTAAAACGACATTTATTTTGAGACAAAGGGAGTGAGTTACAAAGAAAATTTGAACTTCTTTAACAAAAACAAATTTAAAGTTGTTTCACAAAAATAAAATTTTGAAATAAATTCAAGATTCTCTAAGTAAGTTATGATTGAAAATAATTTGACATATTATTTCATATGATAGGATTATTATGTATATTTTTATAATTTTTGGAAAGTATTGATTTGCCCTAAAAATTTAGACGGTCTTCAAAAATAGCCTATTTTGGTGAATTTTAATTTTAAGATTTTAAATGTTGCATATGTGTTTTTTGCAAAATGGTTCATCTCCATTTGTTGTATCCCTAAAGAAATTTCATGAATTTTGGAGGTCATTTGATAGTTGTTTTAGCAGTAAAGAGATGAGAAAGTCCACAAGTTTCTGTTCATGTGAGATAGCTGACGGAATTGACAAAAGTGTCAAATAGAGAATGAAAGTTTAACTCGGTATCAAATAGGGAAATTAAAAATTTCCAATGTTAAATAAGAAAACATTAACTTTATCAGTGTCAAACAGGGGCGACGCTACGTTTGTCTTGTCTGGTGCATGTGCACCAGGGAATAAATGGAAATCTTAAGCTATTTAGTGGAATATTACGTGATAATTGTAGAGTTGCTATAAACATGAAGAAGAGGTGCACTAGGGTACTCTTGGATCAAGCTTCGCCTTTGGTATCAAATAAGGAATTTTTTCTTACTAGGTTCGTGCTCGTGCGTTGCCACAGGTGAAAACAACAATATCAAGCAATTTGAATTCTGCCTCGGATTTAAATTCTATGGGAACATTTTTTCTAAAAGATGCAACTGCAACCTGCGCATTTGTTTAAAAAGCACAGGACAATGATATAATGGTGACTTAAGATGCACGGAAACATTGCGGTACTAATGCAAATTGACATAGATGCAAGCATCAGCAGACAACTCTGTTGCAAGTCTGAACACTGAACGCAAAGGAATAAAACAAAATTGTAGTTTCAAGTAGTACCAGGACCACAACTAACATTAATTAACGAAATCATAAGATCCTTGCGGAACCAACATGAACTTAGGAAAGTACTACACATAACCACTCAACTTATTAACCTGTCAATTGGGCACCAATTGAACCTCGGCACACCTGCATGAAGGGGATGTAGATCAGCAGCTGCACGTCCGAATCAGTACAGCCCCTCGGCATCCCTGAAAGTCTGCAAGCATCACAACACAATTGCCATTAGAACTCAACAGCGGAGCAGTCACGAAACTCGCATAACCTCGACTCACTTAGGAGTAGCGATCAGGCACACTAGCACGCCGCCACCACCACCACCACCGATGATTAAAACCAATGCTTTTTTCTCTATAATTGATCACTCTACTGAGGACTAAGCAATCCATCAGTACTCTTGACTATCCGGCAATAGCACGACAACAGAGAGGTTAATTTTAAGCAATGCGTCGGAACTGTTTCTGATCCAGCGTCAGTTAAAAGTACAGCAGTGTTGCATGCCGTGTAATAAAGTTATATTAATGCAAGCATACAAAATCCACATCTCACTACTGTATTCTATTTCCATGAAAAGAAACAACTGGGTGAAATCAACAGATTCGTACTTCTTTTTTCTGAAAAAAAATAATTTGTACTACTAATCAGATGTGTGATGCAAGTTTTCTATGATAAACAGATATACATCAATTTATGACCACTTGTGAATTCAAATCAAAAAATTGTTCACCATGAAGGTAAAAATTTTACGACAATTTTGTAGTGACACACTGACACGGCATTTTATTGTTTACCTCTAATCAATGGCTTTCCCTTCCCTTGGCCTCGACAATTTAAAATGGCTGCGCAAGTCCAAGTGCTTTCTTGGTCCTACTGCATCAGAGTATTCCGGAAAAATGTAACTGATCACAATGGTGCCCTAACCAAGGAACCCATATGATATAGGAGTATGGTAATAAAATATTTAATTATTGCTTTGTCAATTGTAAAAGATATCTTCATAACCTGGACATATTTTTGTAACATTTCATTTTTCTTCGGTGGACCCTGCAGTTGATGGCAAACAAAGGAATGAAATCCTTCCAAATATATCCAATCTCTACGACAAGCTCCAACGGTAACAAGCACTTGTCAGCCCAGAGGTTGATATTTAAATTGCATTAATAGACAGATGAAAGACCACTAACAAGTTTCCTAACAGAGACTACACAAAAATATAAGAAGAAGATATGCTCACACACCTTGATTGAGAGCAAACAAAGTTCAAAAACCTTCAATTTATGGAGCATCTTTACTGAAAGGAAACAAACAGTAGGAAAATTCTCAGGTTTATGCAGGTGCTTAATCAGAATACTATGGAAAAACAGTTGATATGCCATCTCACCTGTGAGAATCATCATTAGCCCATTGCTTAGTGATAGACACCATTTCTCATAATCTGCAGAGAGGTATTGTCAGTGCACTCCATCAGTTTCCTCCAAGAAACAACAGAGAAAACACAACATACAAATTGAGACAGTAAATGAGATGCATACACTTGAGAGTACCTGTTGGCATGTGGACAGGCCTTGATCATCATTTGCCATGCATAGTATGCATCGGCAGTAGTGGCAGGCCCAAGAGCCCTCTAGAACCGGAAATCTACAGCAACATTAGCTACACATGAGATGTTATGTTTGCTCTGCTCCCTTTTATGCAACCAGCATTGTTATCTTTTCAGACAAACAAAGCGAGCACATTGATACAGAAACTTTGTGTTAAATATATATACCTTCATTCATGGCGAGGCACTCCGGGTGACACCAGAAACAACCCCAATGTATCAGCAGGGAAAGAACTATTAAATCATCAGGCAATAACAATGATGACTTAACTGAAACCATTCACATATATTCAGTGAACTTGTAATGCCAACATTTGAAAAAATAAAACAACATAGATTCTAGATATAACTCTGAATTAATGCAAGTCAAGAGTGATATTTCTGTTTTGGTTAAGGTTCCCTGCACATTAGATGGTACGGTGTACAATCAAAATAATTTTTCAAGTCAACTGTAACAAACCAACTCTACATGCAGTATTCATGATACACCCCATGTCAGTTTGGATTTGGGATACTCTTGAATTTCGTTAGTTGGGATACTCTTTTCCTTTTGCAAATGCAGTGTGGGGACAGAGGTCTTTCAGTCGTCATATGAAATTATCCTTTCGATATACAGCTGAAGGATAATAATAACTACCATGGATACTACTGCAAATTCAGATGTGCAAAAGGCTGAGGAACTGAAGCTTAAGGCAAATGAGGCCTTCAAGGGTATGTACTAACTTGACCTGCCTCTCCTAACTTTCACCCTCCATGTCGATGCAGGTCTAATTTTATTATATAAAAAGCTGTTTCTGAGTACATTACTGTATTGGGTAAAAATTAATTCTGTCGTGGCTGCCAAATTTCTATGCAATTGGGATGGCGGCAAACATGTTAGGGCTTCTAGCTAAATCTTGCACTAAATTTAGAAATGGCTTATAATTGAGCCACTAACTTAAATACACAGAGGATGTTTCAAGAAAAAAGTTTGTCTGTTATCCTATATCTTCTTTACATTCTCAGTGATGCCTACATGCTAGCATTTTCTCCAGAAAACAAATTCCCGCAGGCTATAGAACTGTACAGCCAATCCATTGAGCTGAACAGTTCGAATGCAGTTTATTGGGCAAACCGTGCATTTGCACATACAAAATTAGAAGAATATGGAGGTGCAGTGCAGGATGCTACCTGCAGCGGGGATTCGGGACGGCGGCGTGGAGGGCCGCGGCCACGCGTGGGGATACGCGCCGGGAAATCCGGCCGCGCGGTGGGGCGTCGAGCGCGGCGGAGATGGCGGCTGCCGCTGCGGGCCGTCGGGAACCGCGGCCGGGCGTCGTGCGCGGCGGAGATGGCAGCCGCCGCGGTGGGGAGGGCGTCCGACGCAGGCGCGGAGAAGCGGGGGCCGTGTGTGTGTGTTGGGGGGTCGGGGGTGGAGGGGGAGGCGCGCGGGGACGACGTGGGGACGGCGAGGTCGCCTGCGAGCTGAACCGCTCGCGAGAGGAGTCGGAGAGGGAGGGGCTCGCGCCCCGGCAGAGGAAGAGTTGGAGAGGAGGAGGAGGAGGGTGGCGGACGGAGAGGAGAGACGGTGAGGAGGGGGAGCCCAGAGCGGCGGCGGTGGCAAGCGAGAAGGGGATGTGAGAGCGGCGCGTGAGGTGGAACCGCTCGCGAGGGGAGGGTGGGAGGTAGGGGAGACACGTGTTTGTTTTCAGTGGTGGGCAGACTCACGGGGAGGTAGATTTACTGGAGGCTAAATTGAACTTTGTTCTTTTTATATTGGTATAGATTTTTTAACGAGGACAAGGATACAGTTCTCTCCGGTAACTGATAGAACTCTAGAGTAGGTAACCGAACTCTGTTTAGGATCACGGAGAAAACAAGCAAATTCCCTGGCGAATTCCGCTCCAATTTCTAGAAAAATCGATCGAATTCCAGATGTGCGTAACCAGTTCTGCGTTTCTACGACGACACCCTGGTGCAGACCCTGGCCTCCTTGTACACCTTGCCGGGGCGGCAGAGGTATCCCTGCTCCGGCGCGCAGTGCTCGTCCCGCGAGCACACGCACATCCCCTCCAGTGCGCACCCGGGCGCGTCCGTCGTCGGCGACGCCCCGCCGATGCCGAGCACCATGTCGCTCCAGTCGCTGGAGAAGATCCCGTCGGGGTCGAAGGCGTCCTTGACGCGCAGGAACTCGGGCAGACCGGGGTACTTGCGCGCGGCGCCGGCGAAGGCGAGGTTGCGGTTCTTGCCCCAGTGCGGCAGGCCGCCGTACTTGAAGATGCCCATCTGCTCGATCTCCTCCAGCACGTCCTCGAACAGCCGCGCCCGCCGCGGGTCGCGGCTGCGGTAGTAGGTCATGTCGAAGTCCACCATGTCGCCGCCGCCGTCCCCGGCGGGCGCGGCGGGCTTGCCGAGGTGCGCCGTGGACGCCTTGACGTAGCGCATGAGGATGGCGTCGTAGAGCTCGACGCCGCACAGCGCCCTGGGGTTGAGGTCCCGCAGCCGGCGCACGTCGGCGACGAACGCGGCGGCGCGGCGCAGCGGCAGGCTGAAGGTGGTCTGGTGGAAGAAGCTGCTGGCGCGCAGGCGCGGGTCCCAGGGGCACGCCGTGAGCAGCGCGTCCTCGGGCCCCGCCAGGCACCCGCCGGAGGCCTGCATCCGGTGCTGCGGCCCCACCACGGGGTACCCCGCGAACGCGCCGCCGACCCGCCGCATGAGCCCGTACCCGGCCGCCGACAGCGCCGCGTGGACCAGCCGCGACGCCGCGCACTTGCCGGTGCCGTTGCCGACGCGCTCCAAGAGGTCCTCGGCGAGGCGGTTGGCCTGGATGCCCAGCGTCGGGGTGGCGCGGAAGCCGATGAAGTCCAGGACGCCCTCGCCGGGCGCGCTCAGCGGGAGCCGGTCGTCGACGCGGTACACCGCGCGGCCGTGGCCAGGGTACCACGCGATGTCGGCGAACTCGTGCTGGTATCCGAACTTGGCCAGCTGCTCCTCCAGGTCGCCGTCGTCCCGCTCGGTGAACGTCACCGAGCGCTTGAACAGAGGTTGCAGCGCCAGCGTCACCTGCGTCGTCACGTCACACGCAGCCGTTCCATTAACATATTTGCATTGTCTGAGTGAACAATAATTCTCATTTGCACCAATATTTTTTTTGAAGAATTATTTGCACCAATATTTTGCAGTGCAACAAAAAGACAAACAAATCTGTAGTCCAAAAATATCAAATAAATAACAAATTCCTAGCATAAATAAATAAATAAATAATTGCTCGTGGACAGCCTTTAAATAAGAAAATATGAGAAATTTGAGACCTCAAGCTACACTCATCTAAGGGCAGAAATAAGGAGCGATCCTTATATACAAGTTAACATGCCAAAGATATGTTTCCGGAGGGCAGCATTTGACCCATGTGATGCAATTATGCACCATGCTCTGTAGTCTAGGTAACTAAAAGGCATCTACTGGCCTGTAAATTGTTCGTCTCATGGTTAGTACTTGTTAGTAACTGGAGGTCTGCATGGTTTTCATGACTGGAGATTAGTGGGCGCTGAACAGCATGGGTGGTTAGCATTTTGTCGGCAATGTCCAACCGTTGGACTATTGCTGAGTCAAGACGCTGTCTGGCCATTTAATTGGAATGCAACAAAAATGAAGAGCAAAATTGGAGTTGTTGGTACTGATTAAGCGTGACCACACGACGTGGTATTTATCGTAACAACGTCCTCCCAAATTACGACCCTTTTTGTCTTTGGATCGGACCAGGCTGTGATGTCTGCCAATTGTTTCCGGGATATATGTTCATGGTACGTGCGACTAGCCGTTATTTCATCGCACATGTTCGCTAGAGATAACAATATTCCAAAATAAAATAAAATATTCTAGAACAAGATAAAAGTGATATAATAATGTTCCAGAGATAGAAATTGCATGTAAAATAAATTATTCTGGAATATTTTATTTTATTCTGCAACATTGTTATCTCCAGTGGATATGTGCGATGAAACGGCAGCTAGTCGCACGTGCGATGAATAGACATCCCAATTGTTTCCTGCATAAATCTACCGGGACCATTTGGGAGGGTTTTCTTTCAAAACGGTTTTACTAGTGAAGCCAAAATAGGTGAATCCAAAAAAATTAGTTTCATTTGACTACTTGTTCATTTTAGCCCAGGCTTACAAAGGTTTGACGCTATAGTATCTCGATTTGTGCAAAATAGGTGAAGCTGGAGCCGAAATTAGTCCCCCCAACCCCCCCCCCCCCCCCCCCCCCAAAAAAAAAAAACAGGATTTTCATGGCAACAATAATAGTGGATGATGGACGGCGTAGGAGAAGAATAGTAGGGGGAAATAAAATTGGGAAGGGAAATTGGCCAGCGGACACTTAAAACGTGGCTTTTGCTATAAGGTTAATAAAAAATAATATCTTTGCTAGAAGACACCATTCAATTATGGAAATATGCTATGGGACATTGGATCGACTTTAGTTAATAGCTACGAAAATTGACAAATATATCCTCAGCGAAGAGATTCATGTGGATAACCTTCTCTTTGCTGATTCATGTGTTTGAGACAACCCATGGGGAATTTCACGAACCTAAGAACACCCCGGTGTCAGCGTCACGAGGACGGAGGTCCCCTATCAACTCGACAAACTAAGGATTAACAGGCCAGCAGGCTCACCATGGGCATCGAAGTCCGGCCCAGCACGACGGCCTCTAGAAGGCGCTGAGCTGGGAGGGGGGCCCGGGCGACCACACCCGCCAGGGCGGTTCCTTAGTCGATAAGGAATTACCCCTGGTAAGGTTTTTACCGCGACAGCCCTCTGCAGACGCAGGGTCTACCGCGACGCAGTTTCCCCGTAAAATAACATGATTACAGAGAGGCGTGTGATCAGACAGCTCGATGACCGAGGCAAGGGGAGCCCTCCCCCGCTGTCGCGTCTTGTCAACCCAGCAGTGAACGTCGCAGGCGGAGCCCACCGACCGAGGCCCCACCGCGTCAAGTAAATCGCGGAGAAGGCCCCGGGGTGAGGTGAGAACCCGGGGAGGACCCGGGGCGGCTCAAGGATACGCCTCGGGGCCCGCGCGGGCCCCAGGCATCCCGGGTGTCCACCAGGCAGTCCCAGGGCGCCCTGGGCGGACCCCGGGAACCGACCAGACAAGCCCCACCGGATACGAATGTGTCAGATGGGCGGCGCCACTTGCAGGAAGCGCCCCCCTGCTCGGCGCCGCATTCACACTCAAGGGCGGTAAGCCCAAGGATGGTAAAAGTTCCTTCTTAAACCTAGGGGAGGGGTTATAAATAGGACACATGGGTAACATGTAAAAGTCAGACTCAAAGTCCCACAACACAATCACCTTTAGCTCTCTTAAGGAGAGAACAAGAAAAACTCACACACAGGACGTAAGGTATTACGCTTCCGAGTAGCCCGAATCTGTCTAAATCATGTGTCACACGGTTGGAATCTCACTGCGTGTTACATCCCTAGCCAAATATGATTCCTACGAATCGCTGCTCGTGATCCTCGTACACCGTCACCCTGGGATGAAGATAAAATTCGGCGGAGTGCCACTGATCAAAAATCATCTATTCATAAATACTTAAGTTGATCCGTATATAAATTCCAATACCTAAAAAGGTTTATATTAACTAAAATAGAGAACAGGTTGCGCCATGCCGGAGGGCATGCGAAGAAAAGAAACATATATATCATGGTCTAAAGTGATCCCTCCTACGGAATTAGTGAAGCGAACAACGTGGTGCCCTTCCAAACAGCCAAACACATGGTATCTTGATTTGTACATGGGTTGTGTTTAGTTCCTTTGGCGTAAATTTTTGGAAAGAGAAATTTGCTATTTCAGAGTATTAAATAAAATTTATTATAAAACTTTTTGCACGGATGGGTTGTAAATCGCGAGATAAATCTAATAAGCCTAATTAGTAAATAGTTACTGTACATCACTGTTGCAAATCATGGATTAAGTAGGCTTATTAGATTCGTCTCGTGATTTATAACTCATCTGTGTAAAGAGTTTTGTAAATAGATTTTATTTAATACTCTGTGCATGTGTCCAAACAATAGATGTGATGAATTTTAGGTAAATTTTTTGGATCTAAACACGACAATATTTTCTACTCCAAGATTCCTTATATATGTTGCACTCCACCTATTAATTAATGTTGCAGTACGCACTGCTTTTGACTGCACGGAGGCATATATTCTTGCTCATGCATCATTTATTTACAAAAAAAGTCTCAAAAAGTAATAGTTTGACATTTGTTTTTTCCTGCAATCAATTCTATTATGAAATGGCAATAACAAATTAAATTTACCTTAACAATTGTGTGCTATTGTAATTCATATTTGATTAACTATATGAATAAGGTATATAGTGGAAATTGCCAGTAAAATTATATACGTCCTCTAGGCATGCCAACCGCCAACGCTAGAGGCTACAGCCTATATTATGTGGTACACAGTAGAGGATAGGAAGTGCTAGCTTATCCTTTAAATCACTCTCAAGTCTCAACTTTTTAACCTTCACTTACCTCACGGTTACTCCGAGCTGACAATGACACCCTACGACCAATACGTCATTGTTTATTTGCGTAAATATGCAGATGGTACTCGATTCCAAAATATATTTTATTTTGATTTTTCTATATAGCATATGTTTAACTATATAGTAAATATATATATATATATACTTTGAAAAATCAGAATATGAAACCGAGCGAGTAACTTTATGCACACGGAAGGAGGGGGATGGCCCATGGATTGAGAATGGGCCGGAAAAATGAGGCAGCTTATCTATATACTATAAAGAACCAAAGGAATTGAAATAGCAGTTTACCTTAAATCTTACCCCCACCCCTCACAGAGGGTCCAGTAATCAGAAAAACTTTCGTTGTCAAGAAGCATGACAAGATTGGTTAGTAGAAAAACCAGCGATTTCTAAAATGTTTCTGCCGTTTTGGTCTGTTTTTTTTTTCACCGGACCTCTCCGCTTACCCGCTGCCGGTACCCACTCAAATCCCGCCCGTCAATCATGTCCTCCTCCCCGTTTCCTTCCTTCTCCACCGCACCCATCCCTTCCCCTTCCGACGGCGCCGCCTCTTCCTTCCTCTCTCTCCCCTCGCTCCCCTCCATACCTTCCATGACGCAGCCCTGGACGGTGCGGGGGCGCTAGCCGCGCATCGGGGCCGCAGGCACCATCCGCCGAGCTTCGGGGACGCCCCCCCCGGCCCAGCGCGTCCGCCCCGCCCCTTTCCCCCTCCGGTCTTCGTCCCGCCATGGCCGACCTCGCGCGCCTCGGGGCTCGCCGCCACCTTCCCCATCCCCCGCGGTCGGCAAGCCTCGTGGCGCCTCCGTGCCGGCCGGCCAGCGCCTTCCCGCCTCCCCCTCCGCTCGCGAGCGGCGGCTCCGGGGGCAGCAGACCTACTCGTTGATCAAGCCAAAGCGTGGCACTGTCACGCAGGGGAGGAACTGCTCAAGGGGAAAAAATCCTCCAGCTCGATGCCTCGCGTCACTCTCCTCCGGGCGTCAACGTCGCCCACTCCTCCCTTTGCGGACCCAACTTCCAACTCAGGGGCGAGATCTGCCGTGCGCCGGGATGAGATCCAGAGCTGTGATCCCCTCCTCCGCCCGAGTACCGCCAGCCCTTCTCCCTCCACCGGCTCGCCTCCAGGAGAACCAATCGAGCAGTTCCCTGAAATCACCTTCCGAAGGTACAAATTCTCCTTAAACTTGTCTCTTTCTGTAGGCAATCTTCGAGTAATCTGTTGCCTGGCTCGTTGTTGCCTGTCGTGAATTGTGATGCTCTGTTTCGATCACTTATTTTCATCTAATCTATATCGCCTAATCCCGAAGTTAGAAATATAGGCTACTGTATGTTTGATCCCTGCACGTGTCTTATTGGACTAGGTAGCATGTTGTTCTACCCGTGTCACCGGAAAACAAAGAGTATGGAGGTTTCATCACCATCTACTCTTTTGTTTATATTGCCTGCTTTATTTGAATCCAGGACATCTTTTCAACTCCTTGAAAAGCTAGGGTGTTTCATTTGTACCAGAATGCCGCTTGTTGTTTGTTTATGTTGCAAGCCAAAGGGTGTCGGCGAGCTGTGCTGGGTGTACGCGCAGGAGAACCCTATACCGTCCGGGACGCTCGTGCTTTCAAGCTCTAGCGGTCCTGTGCAGAGGACCTCGTGCAATTAATGAAGCTACCATTGGTTGAGAGAGGATCTCTCCATAGTCCGTACACCACATGGTGGATCTTCCCTGTGAAATAAGCTGCCAACCTATTGTTTGGTGAAGTCTCTCACCTAGACACTAACCAAGTGAGGCTTGTGTCCTGGTTTAGTTACATATTTATCAAATGAATATGTTGATAATCCATATATTGAATAGTTGTGAGGCGTGGTGGCTTGTTTTTGTGTTGGACTGGTAAACCCTGTAATGTGAACCCAAAAAGCTCTTCTTACATCATTTATTTTCTGCACTTGACCTGAAGGACTTTCTTAATTGCAGCATGGCAGAAAGGAGGTGAATGTGGAGTTGAAAAAGGAGGCAGAATTTTTTAGGGACATTGTTTTTGTACCATTTCTGGACAACTATGATCATGTTGTTATGAAGACTCTTGCAATACGCGAGTATGGGGTATAGCATCGAGTTTCTTATTGGTACTAAATCTTCTTTGGAGTACTATAGCAGCGACGATGATACTTTTGTGAGACTTGATTCAGTAGTGCTGAAATTAAGAAGGTAGCAAGTGGGAGAAGTCTTTGTATCCAACACAAGCCATTACGCCATGGGAAATGGGCCTTGACTTATGAGGTAAAGCTTATGTAAATTTTGTTCGACAGTTATTAGATTGCATTCTTCATTAACCACCTGATCATTTCTCATACAGTTCGAATGCATTTAACTTGGCTCACAATATATGAACTGGGGTTTTATTTTCGCTCTGTTGTCACTCAATGTCATGTTATCTTCAGAGATCTGCACACTGAAATGCACATTTTAATTTCGGAATCAGAGGAGGATTTAGGCAGAAAGAAAAGCTATAACATTTTATATGCAGGATGGTTGATACACTCATTTTGGTTGAGTCTTTTTTTAATAAATGATTTCATTTCCGATCATGGTGTCCAGTTAAAATTTAACCAAGTACTCTCCTGTTACCATGTAGTATACCTTGGATGCACTGGGTATTGAATTATTGATGATGCCGGTGTCAAAGCATTCCATTTGCAGTCCAACACACCATGAGATCTGGATCAAACTTAAATTTTCATGTTTGTTCAATATTGTAGCTTGCTAATTTGTTCACCATGTTTTTGTTAAAATGCTTAGCATAAGTAGAGTTTATTTGCCATGGCAATGTGTGTAGTCACTGATATATAGATGGAGAGTCTACAGGGGATGGAAGGCCCTGGGAGAAATGAGGGAGGGTCCGCTGCTCTCTGCCATAATGCTTTGTGTATTTTCACAAGAGCTATTTATTTCTTCCTCGAGTCTTCGTAATTTTCCGGTGAAATTGCAAAATACCAGTGAAACGTTTGTATAGGAGTGATCACTGTTTTGTTCTTTAGATTTTGTAATTGAAATTTCTTCTCCTTTAGAGATCTATATGTAAATATACACCAGCAATTAATTATCAATTTCACATTCAGTCTGTAATCTGTGACTGTTACGGTAGTACTATGCTTTAAATTATAATCCACTTAGCATTATTTTGGACTATTTATAGTCTGTTACTGATCAAATGAGAAACAAGTGAATGGTGTGTGTTTGTTCATTTGTTCTCACGCCAATTCAGTTCACATTTTTATAGTTTTTAAAAGGCTTGTTGCAGCTAAATTTTAGTGTGTGGTTTTTCGCAATATTATTTTTCAAACACGTGCGCGTGCGCGCATCGATCATTGTTGGCTCATAACTACCGAACTAGATCTAAAAAAAGAGCAATTGCAATACTTAAAAAAATTCCTCCTCCTCCTCCTTAATAAAATTAAAATGCTTGCTCCGGTAAGTGCTCGAAAAGAAATACCCTAAAATAACTAAGGAAGAAAAGTATACGCTTATGCCATGCCGGCATGTGAAGAAAAGAAGAGCAGCATGGTGTAATAAAGTGACCGATCGCTCCCATGGAAGAATCAGTACGTGTGGTGCTTTCGACGGCTATTCCTCACCTGTACTTGATGTGTCATGTTCTCTACTCCAAGGCTCTGCATCATATCAAAATGTTTGCACTCCACGAATAAATGTTGTGGTACGCACCGCTTTTGAGTTGAGTGTGGAAGCAGGCATGTGTTCTTCTTGCTAATACACCATGGATCTTGCTTTTAAGAAACGGACGGATTTGCTTGGGAAAACAATAGACTAGCTAAATCTTGGTCATTGATTCCAAGTCACGTCTAGTCTAGCGCTTCCTCTTGATGAAAAATGTCCTCAAGCAAGGTCGTGAAAATAGTCGTGTCTAGTGATCATTGCAGAACTCGGTGCATTACTTTTGGATGCTGTTACTAGCTTACGTTGGATTGAAAATTATTATTAGCTTATGCAAGCTTAATTAAGAAGCAGAAAATAAATAAAACATTTAGGATTGCACTACAAAAATTTAAAAAATTATCTTGGAATACCTTTTCTGAAAGAAAAAGAAATTGCAGTACAAACGCTTGCCAACCAACGAAGCAATGGAGTGCCCAATCCAACCAGGTGGTGGATGCGGAGTACCGCGTACCTGAGAGATGACCCCGAGGACGCCGAGCGAGACCTTGGCGGCGTCCAGCTCCGGGTCGCCCTCGGCGAGCACGCGCACCTTGGCGTACCCCTCCTCGGCGGGCGCCGGCGTGACGACGCGCATCCCGACGACGTACTCGTGCACCGCGCTGCCCTTCCCCCAGAGCGAGCTCCCGTGCGCGCCCGTGCCGAGCATGCCGCCCACCGTGAGCCCCCACCAGTAGGGCGCGTAGGGCAGCGCGAGCCCGGCCTTCGCCGCCTCCGCGACGAGCTCCCGCAGCGTGACGCCGGCCTCCACCGTCACCCTGCCCGACGCCGCGTCCGCGGACACCACGCGGTCCAGCCGCCGCGTGCTGATGACGAGCCCCTCCCCGGCGCCGCTCCCGGGGCACGCCAGCGGCGGGATGCTATGGGAGTACCGGGTGGCCACCTTCACCTTGGTCCCGGACGCCGCAGCGCGCGCCACGGCGCGCACCAGCTCGTCCTCCGAGGACGGGTACGCCGCCGCGGCCGCGCGGCACGTGGAGCGGTCCGGGAACACGCCGTAGGCGCTGGACACGGTGCAGCCGCCGCCGGACGAGCACTGCACGGGGTCCGCCGGCGGGCTCGCGACGACGGCCCCGCCGTGCGGGTCGGCTGCTGGCCCGATCAGCACCGTAACGACGGCGACGGCGAGGAGCCGCAGCATGGTTTGCTTGTTGAGCTTGATGACGAGGTGCTTGTTTGTGCGGGGAGCAATGGCGGCTACGGGAGTTGTAGTACCCATCGTGCAAGCATCGGAACTCGGAAGCAAGGGAGGAGGCGGCGCCGGAGCTGGAGACCTGGAGTACAAATCAAAGCTTTGCAGGCAAATGGCACCCGTATATATATAGGTACATACAAGCATGTGCCTGATCTGTACATGCGGCGATTGAATGTGTACCATCACAATGCAAATAGGATGAAGTCGTTTCGACGACTGTTAAACGACAGGGATATATAGACAGAATGTCACTTGTACGAGGCCGGAGATCGAATAATGTTCCGTACGTATTTGCCATGATCCAAACATGTATGTATGTATATACGTATATATGTATGTAAAATGCATGCGCATACACTGTGTTTTCTGAACACGTAAATAGCAGGCGCGCGCGTAAAGCAACAACAGTAGTGTGTGTTGTGTACCGATCGTCTGCGCCCCGACGTGTGGCGCTGAGGCGTCCTCGCTCGATAGCGCTGGGTCAAGATAGGCGAGGCTTGAAGCATTTCCTTGGTTTAATTTGTGTGGCCTTAGCTTGCACATGTGTGTAACCCAAGACGCGTCGGGGCGCTTTCATCATGGCATGGGACTTGCATTGGGAGATACCGGCGCGAGGCTGCTTCGAGTTCTGAAGGGAAGGAAAAAAAAATTCTTGCTTTAAATTTCATGCATTTACATTTGCAGCTTAGATTATATTTTTCACGCTTGCCTAGATTATGCTAATCTTGAGCTCCGAAAAAATCAGGTTTAAGTGTATGTTCTTATGCTGCGCTACAAGTGATGGAGGTAAGGATGCAAGTGGGTGCCCAATAGTATTTTTTGGATCAGCTAATTAATTACGATGATATGCCACTCTAGTTAATTTTTTCTCTCAAATTATTTACGCAAAATACCATTCTAGTTCATTTTATACCATTCTAGTTCATTTTATTAACTTTTTGGGTCAACCTAATGACCTAAAATATATATAACTTGCATTCCTGGATGAGGGTAGCAATTGAACTGCATCTACGCTACACACGGACTGTATCACATCCTAGCATGCATGGAAAATTTGGTCGATGAACTGACCCTCGTTATCTTCAACGGCTGTTACGGGGCACTAGCTAGACCATGCTTTCTCTCGATAATGCATGCCCGCTTGCCACTTGAGAAGGAGGTCAGCTAGTGGGGGTTTAGTGGAGTGTACATGGTGCTTTTGGGACATGGCATCATGATGTGCAGGGTGTGCAAAAGCAGAGAAGTGGATCGGAGGCTACCTGCATACCAGGCCACTTTCGGCTCCACACATGTTTTATAATGAACATGCCAACTACCTGTGTTTTTCTACTGCTGCGTTGTCATCGACCTGCCCATGCATGTTCGCCGGGCCGTCAGCATTGGGCCTTTTACGTGTCAATCGTCCCTTAAACACCGAAATGGGCCAGCTCAGTACTACATACTGCTTCGCATCTTTTCAGGTCCATCAGCGCCTGAAGCTGGCTGTGCTCGATCTGCACTCTGCAGAAACTACCGCCGGCTTTCTCAAAAAAACAAAAAAAAAAAGAAACTACCGCCGGCGCCAACAAATCCGAATTAACTTGCGCGGATTCTTCACCTGCTATTCGCTAAAATTTTAAGAGCGTCTTCGAGAGTTCCCTATCTCTCTTTCCTATCTTTATTTTCTTAAAAAAAAAATTCTCTCTAATAGTTCTCTATCTTAATTTCTTATCTTCTAACAATTAATATATACTAATTGCTCACGCTTTATGCCTAAAAATAAGCATCCCTCCGTGACTCCCGATCCACTCCCGCGGGCGATTTTTTTTCGACTACTCTTCTCTTCGCGCCGCGCGTCGACCTGACCTGCGTTCGCCTGCCGCCCTGCTGCCCTCGTCGGATGCCGTCAAGGCTGGCCAGCCCTACATTAACTTTAATCATTTTCCTTTTTTCCGCGGAACCATCTGATCCACATGATGGCCTGCGCATGGCCCTTGGCCGGCTTCTGCCCCTGCTGTGGCCTTGGCCTGCGCCTGCCGCCCTGCCCGATGGGGTCAAGGCCGGCCTGCTGTGGCCTTGCCCGGCTGCTGTCTGAGGCCGTGGAGGAGGCGGCGCCCGTGAACGGGGAGGCGGCGGCGTCCGTTAGCGCGGGGTGTCGAAGCAACCAGGAAAATCGGCGCGGAATTGTTCTCGTGGGATCAAGATTGTTAAGTTAAATCGGATACTTTTAGAGATGGCCTCTATTTTACCTCCACATATCTATTTGGGAATTTGGCAAATAATAAAATTTGGGGAGAAAAAATAGAAAACTATTGGAGATGCTCTTTACATGATTGCAATCTCTAATCCCAAATATTCTCTCCACTCTAAATATACGAATTTTTAGTTTTGTCCTAAGCTATTCTTTTATTTGGAACAACTCTATAGTGAATATATTAACATAAAAAATATCAATAAAATACATTGTCAACATTTTGTGATTTAATTAAACCAATCCGATGGGTTTAGATGGCGGTGTATTTTTCAATAAACTTAGTCATTTTTTAAATATTAACGTAGTTTTTAACGAGGAGAGTACTAGTCTATTTATAAATGTAAAAAGATATAATACACATGTATGGCAATTTTATAACCCTCCTCTTCTACTGAAAATTCTGAATTGCTTAACCTTTATAATTTTTCATCCTACTGTTCTCCTTTCCTCTCCTCCCAATTTTTCTTCCACATTGTCATTTCCCTTGTCATGTTGCCTAGAGAGAATAAGGGGGTGTTTGGATACCCCGGACTAAACTTTAGTCCCTGTCATATCGGATGTTTGGACACTAATTAGGAGTATTAAATATAGGCTAATTACAAAATTAATTGCATAAATGGAGACTAATTTGCGAGGCGAATCTATCAAGCCTAATTAGTCCATGATTTGGCAATGTTGTGCTACAGTAAACATGTGCTAATGATGGATTAATTAGAGTTGATAGATTCATCTCGTGAATTAGTCTCCATTTATGCAATTAGTGTTATAATTAGCCTATATTTAATACTCCTAATTGATGTTCAAACAACCGATGTGATGGTACTAAAGTTTAGTCGTCCGGATACGAACACGCCCTAACCCATCGGAATCTGCTCTCGCTCTGAACTTCTGATGCTCCCCAGCCCCCAACCGTCACATCGTCGAGCTAACCATGTTTTATGTGTCCTTCCTCTCTGTATGACTGTATCAAATGATCAAATCCGTAGCGCTAAATCCATTCTCTACCACCGAAATTAATGAATTCCAAAATTGGAGAGGAAAGTGAAGGAGGGGAGGGGGAGAGAATATTCGAGTTTGAGTTTTCCAAATAAAATAAATTCGAATGTGCCATGGCTGAAAAACATAAACCAACCAACCCAAATTGACTTGCGTGGCTTTCCTAGAAATGTTTATATTTCCCCACTCAACAACATTTTCGCCTTCAATTAGAAGTTACCCTCCATCTCCATCCGTCCATGGCGATGCCGCCGGGCCGCCCGTGGGCGGAGCTGCAGCACGACCTCCTGGTGGCGATCATGACCCGCGTGGGCGCCCCGGACCTGCTCTCCGGCGGCGCGCCCCGCGCCTGCTCCTCGTGGCGGGCCGCGGCGCGGGACCCGCTCGCGTGGCGCCGGGTCGACCTCCGCGACTGGGCCGCCCTCACCTCCGGCCGCCGCGCCGCGGGGCCGGGGCCCTCCGGCGCCCGGGTCCCCGTCCACGCCGCGCTCACCGGCATCCTGGACGTCGCCGCCACGCTGGCGGAAGGGCGGATCGAGGCCGTGCTGCTCCCCGAATTCGCGGATGAGGATCACCTCCTGTTCCTCGCTGAGAGGTGAAAATTTCTTCTCCTTGTTTCTTCGATCCTTCTTTTTGTTGTTTTCCGTAAGGAAATGTTGGTTGACCTTAGGCTATGGTACTACTGGTAGGGGGTCTTCAATTCGCGTGAAATCCTCCCAGATCGGCTTATTTAAAGAGATAGATTTGATCCTAGGTGAATATGTTTCTTCGTTTATGTGGATAGACGCCAGATTCTTGTTAGTTTGCATATGGATGCTCTGCTGAATTTCTAATTGTTTCTCTGCGTGATTGCTGTCTGAATAAGTATTGAAACAAATGGCATTGTTCATTTGTAATAAGAATGAAAGGATATCGTAGATTCATAACTCATAAGGAATATAGATGGGAATTGTAGTTTCACTTACTATTTTTCGATGGTGCTTGTGTCTTCACATTGTTTACTCCCAAAACAAACTGAAAAATATGGTGAGTTTACCTGTACCAATTTCTGTGTTTATTGAATTTAGTGGGAATAGTTGTTTCTGGACATTATGCGTTTACTACATGGTATGAAACCGACGTTGAAGAGATGTAATGATCCAAGGAATGATGTTGCTTCTGCCCATTGGGTAGAAAATAAACATCTAGAACTTTCCGTTATAAGGTTCATTACCTTTCTTCAGTACAGCCATAGTGAAACATCTAGCCTGATAGCTTAGGAACAGCCACGTTGCTGATGAACCTGGATTTTGAAATGGCCAGTCAAAAGCGACCATAAACTAGAAGAAAACTATGTCTAAACAGAAGATAATGTTTGGGAGCTTGATAGGTTGTGCCTGTGCGGCTGTGTGCCATCGCCTTGCAATGTTGAAGCTTCTATGGTCATGTTGTTATTTGTAATTTTGGAGTAGTAAGGTAGTGCCTTGTAACTTGTAAGCCATCAGCCATGTGTGCCTCTATATCGTAGTATCTGTGTTGCACTAATATGCTACTGCTGTCAGCCTTCTCTGGAAATACTTTTCGGTCATACGAGTATCTGACACACAACTACACAAGTATCTCAGCTCATAACATTTCAATCTTACTTTCGTCTGAGTCAATTTAATGACTATATTGTCTTTGTGTGTGTTTTTTCCCTTTGGGTGTATGGTGTAGCATAATATAGATCAAAACACCTTGTCCGTTAAAGAAAATAGAGCAGTAAGGTTGATCACAAAGTATGAAACAGGGGGGTTCTATGGTCTGATATGCTCCCTTCAATGTGGTAAACACATCCCAAAGTGTTTCCCTTTTTATGTAGGTAGCAAAAAAAAATTGAAATCAGTATGGTGCTAAAATGTTACTTTCCATCATGTACATATTTGATCTATCTTTTGTTTGGATCAACAACAATATTACAGATTGCCTCTGCAGTGGTACAGGAAGATTTAATTATCGATTTCATTCAGTTATATTAGTTAAATTAACTTCATTCAGTTCTTCGATCATCATGATGGATGTGGTTTATACTTACTGTTGACAATCTATTGATGTCACTTTTTTTGTCAATCTGTTCCCAGCTCAAGTTTACAAACTCAATTTTATAATTTTTGTTAGAGCACGAGCAGGCTGAGTGGTGTGTGAATGATATCTTCAGGGCAAATTTGCAGCAGCCACAAACTTGCTAGAATGATTCTCTGCATTTTTTTATTCCAAATCAATTTTGTTTGGTTTTGGCACTGTTTGTATTGCTGCAATTCTGATTATTATAATTGTCATAACAGTTATCATCAACATGTGGCAATGTGCTTTTCATTTCACATGGATTTGATTCCCTAATCTGCTAACAGTTGGCCTGTAAATGTTCTGTGGCTATGGTTATTTAAGTCTGAGTTAGATTTCTATCTGTTTTTTCCCAGGTGTCCAAACCTGCAGTATTTCAGCCTTCCTAGCACCTGTATAACTTACGATCAGTTCTGTAAAGCGATAGGCGAACTTCATTCACTTAAAGGCATGGCAGTGGATGAGAGTCTTATCAACTACGATGTCCTCCTCCACGTGCATCAGTGCTGCCCAGACTTTGTGGAACTGAAGGTGTCTGCTTTGTACGTTGATGAAGAGATGGCTTCGGTCATCTGCAACTCTCTTCCTCAGCTGAAGAAGCTCGAGATACCCAGTTCAGATATGCCTGCCTCTGCGATAATAACGTTCCTTGATTGCCTAGAGGAGCTTGAGTACCTGGACATATCAGGTTATGAGACACCCGTGATCTCCAGCGTTGTTCTCGAAAAAGCTTCACGGCTCAAGGTCTTTCTCTGGAACTCCAAGTTTGAGCTCGGGGAGTTCGTGGACTGCTCGAACTGTGGGGAGCACAACATCAACCCTGGAGAGCCCTGTAAGTGCATGATGGATCACAAGGTGATGGACTGGCTGGCTGGACCTGCATAGACTTCCTGAACCAAGGGCGTCTATGTTTTTATTTGTTGTTGTTAAATTATGATGTTTTCTGCTTGTAAAATGTCAGCCCTTGTTATGTTTGGTATTCGAGATATGTAACAGCAAATCCGGCACTCGGAACTTTTAACTGCACTGCCGTTATGCCTTCTCTGAGGTGAAAAGGGTCAATCGATTTCCTCGAACTGGCCGTCCATTATTGTTCTTAAGCTATGCATTCGAGTAACATTTTTTTTATGTTAACTTGTGCGAATTGTTGATGGATCTGTTATTCTGGTGCACAAATGAATCGAGTTTCGGAAAAGATGTACACGTTGTCAAACAAAATGTTGATCAAGTAGCAATTAAATATATTAAACAGCATTCTGACTTAGCATAAACAATTTTATTTGTTGCAAGCTCATCAATCCTGCCTAGAGTTTCAGAAAAAAAGTAAAACCGCATTTGTTTGCACCAAGACACTCAGAAAAGCAAACATAGTGAACTGATTCTTGGTGGAGAGCTCGATCAGTTTGCTTGGCCCGCCTCAGTTCGTGTTCAAGATATGGATTCTATTATCATTCTTTTATATTTTGCGAATTAAGCGTAGCTCAGTTGGTAGGTTACTTTTGATGAAATCTGTCTACTAGGTTCCTATCCTCGATTCAGCAAGGGTGGTCGCATACTCCTCGCATATCTGTAGAGTTTATGTTGCGCCAATCACACATCGAAAAGCTCGACAATAAAAGAAACCATGATCACTACCTTGCCTCTGAAACTTGATGCAGTAAAAAACATCGTCTAATATCTTGCGATTTTGGAGGATTCCAAGCTTGTACTGCTGCTTGTAACGTCTCCCAATCTCCCATCGTACCCAAGACAATGAAGAAGAATTCAACAAACCACCAGCGGACAAATAAACCCTAATCACACGTCTCACAGCACCAAATCGGAAGCTATATATTCTTGTTCGACCCATCCAGCAAGATCTTGAGCGCAGCAACGCCTACTAGTCGTCGTCCTCGAACAAGTCGTCGTCGTCGTCCGGCGGCCGATCGTCCATGGGGCTCCAGTGGCAGCTCCCGCACCGGAAGCTCCTCTTCCCGTTGGTGGTGCACGCGCCGCAGGCCGGGCACTTGTCCCGGGCCGACGAAGTGGGCCTCCGGCCCGTCGGAGGCAGCGGCGAGCTCCTGTGCTGCCTCGACGCCTGGCGCGCGTAGCTCGGCGTCGTCGCCGTCGCAGGAGGCCGCCGCGGCATCTGCACGACCTGAGGCCGCGGCCGCGGCTGCGGCTCCGGCGCCCTCGGTGGCGGGGCCTGCTGGCGCTGCTCCGGCGGCCGCGGAGGTGGAGGCGGTGGTGCGGGTTGGTTGGCGTCGCCTGGCGGGTGCCTGGCGGAGAGCGCTTGCCAGGCGGCGTGGACGAGCTTGAACGCGCCGTCGGCGGCGGCGCAGGGGTTCTTGTCGGGGTGCACGAGGAGGCAGAGCCTGCGGTGCTGCCGCTTGACGTCGTCGTGGGTGACGGGCGGCCGCAGGCCCAGCACGGCGTACCAGCGCTCGGGGCCGCCCCGCGCGGCGGCGGCGTGCACGTCGTAGGCCGCCGCGACCCGCGCCGCGCCCGGGAGCCCCGGCGCGAGCCTGGCCGCGGACTGCATCCACTGCCGGGCGCCGTGGACGTTGCCCGCCAGGAAGCACTTCTCGGCGAGCGCCTGCGCCCTCCGTGCCTGCTCCTCCTTGCTACTGCCGGCGGCGTCGTCCGCCATGGCTGCCGCTGCGCCTGCGCGCGCGGGATCGATGCTGGGGTGCGCCATACGGCCGTGGACGTCAGTCGCGTCGCCGACGTGGATTTATAGGCGACGGCGCGGCGATGGATGGATGGGGATTGGGGAGGAGGTGGTGGCGTTCGAGTCGGAGTCGGCGTGGAGAACTGCGCGGGTCGAGCGAGTCGGGCGTGACGGACGCGGACAGGGGCCCCGGGCTCGGATTCTTTCTTCTGCGGTTTCGTGGCACGCACGGTTGATCAGGCAGGGTGGGGTGGACTCCCCACGAAGGAAATAAGCACACGCGGTCTGGCTTTTGGCAACTTTTTACACCGTCCGTCCCTGCACTTCGTAGTCCCGTTTGGCCGGACGGACTCGGTGGAAGCCGGAGCCGGGGTGCCATTTTTCAGCTCCTCCAAACTTCTCGTTCTTGTTATTTACTTTCGGTCTCGTTTTGCTTTTCGGCTCTTTGCTACCGTGACATACGACATCCTACAATACCACTATAGTAACGTATATCATGCGAAGTCGGAGCGGGCCGAAGCCCTGCCAAACAAACTCTTATCGTCAAAGGAATTATCATCCCCCCACCCCCTAGACAGGCCAAAAGTAGCCCACAAGCTGTTGGGTCAATAGATTTAGCCCATAAAGCCTTTTTCTCGTTTTCGATCTTTTTTCTCCGTGCTCTAGTATGCACTGATGATACATCACAGCAACTGGTCGTCAATGTATCCCGATGGGCAGTAGGCGTCGCTGTTTTGACAAAACCCTGCGATGAGTGCCAATGGAGCGTCATCCCCATCAATCGTCCTGCAACAGCTTCTTGCTACCTTCGCCCCTAAGCAACACGACCCTTTATAACACCTTCGGACCTCCCTCGTCCAGCAACTCGTCACAGATTAATCTCCTCGACACCTCAAAACAAAAAAAAGGGGTAAATTTTTCGAAGATTTTACATCTCATAGTGAAAAATGGTGACCGTTGATCCGAAAGCCGCCGCCTCCGCCCACCAGTTCACCGTCGTCATCGACGGCGTCGAGACGGCCGTCCACGAGGGCGTGCTCCGGTGCGGCGGCGGCGGCACGGTGGCCGTGGTCGCGCCGGGCGTCCTCGAGGTCTCCCGCCTCCGGCACGTCGTGGTGCGCGGCGGCGGCGGCGGCGACGTCCGCTTCGCGCGGTGCGGGTACGCGGCCGCCGAGGGCTGCGCCGCGGCGTCGTTCCGCCGCTGCGGCGCGGTGCGCGCGGACGGCGCCCGCGGCGTGGCCGTGCGCCGGTGCCGGTCCGCCGACGTCGAGCGCGCGGGCGCCGTGGCCATCCGCCGCTGCGCGGGCGCCGCGCGCGTCCGCGGCGCCGGGGAGCTGCGCGTGGGGCGGTGCCGGGAGGCCGACGTGGCCGGGTGCGCCGACGCCGCCGTGGCGCGCTGCCGCGCCGCGCGCGCCGACGGGTGCGGCGCGCTCGCCCTCGGCCGCTGCGGCTCCGCCGACGTCACCCGCTGCGGCGCCGTGCGCGTCGACCGCTGCCGCGACGCCAGCGTGTCCGGGTGCGGCGCCGTCGCGGTGCGCCGCGGGAAGGTGAGCGTGGTCGAGGCGCTGAAGCCCGTGTCGCCGCCGGTGTACCAGCAGGCAGAGCCTGTCCTGGCGGCGCCGGTGGAAATCATGAGCAAGTAAACCGGGGGAGCTCGGCATGAGTGATGCCGTCCCTACGGCCAGCTACCATGCTTGTATCAGTATGATATGATATTTCAATATATTGTGTGATGATGGGGAACGGGGAACATTCTATATACGCAGAACTATATGCTTTGAGTGGGTGTTTTTCGTTTTAATGTAAACATCTTGGCTATGTGTACACATTGTAACTTCATTAATCTTAAAATATATCTATCCAGTCTCTTATATATACTCATAGAGATGTATACGTACGTGTACGGTGTATCATAGAGACGATTACAAATATGCTTATATGAGTTTGAGGCCATGTGTCAGTAATTCACTGTATTTCGCAAATAATGCCCTATTTATACCTTCATGTGGATTTGGGCTTGAGGCGCAACTCAATTAAATTGTTCTAATCTTCGTTGGGCTATCCCTTCACATGGAGGATGATTTGGAGCCCATCAAACTAATGAAAACAACTCACAAGTCCAATGCTTGTGCACCGTTGATGTGGTGCTTCATCCAACGGTTGAGGACACTTCAAATGGAAGTATAAAGCACAAGAAAACTCTAACTCCTCTTCAGCCCAGCTGAGGACGTAATTGGAGAGGGGAGAGGAGCAGAACACACAACATAACTTGAGAGAAGAGAGGAAGGAAAAGGAGAAGGAGGTCTGCCTAGATTTGGTGGCTTTAAACCGATCTGCTTCAAGTCCAGTGATTGGAGGCTCAAATATGCTTGGATCCGCGCCAAACTTGGTGAGCTCGCTCTACACTTGGATTACTTCAATCTGGTCAGTTGGTTTGAGGATTGATTGAGCAGAGCATCAGATTTGAATGGGGTTTTGTCAGTTCGGGTGACTGCAATTTCAACACAGAGCAGTTTCGGTAGATAATTTGTTTGGATGGTGAAACAGTGTCCGATTGAGCTGAAATTTTGTCGGTAGTCTGGGGACCCGTGGATCTACTTGCATACCAAAATTTGTGCACAGTGCACCTGTGGTTTGTGAGATATGAACTGATTAACAAAGGAGGCAGAATCTGTGACTTCTCTGTTTGACAGTTATCATATCTCTTGTTAGTAGTTGTGGTTGTTATTGTTGATGTCAAGTTGCATCATGGTGAATGTGTTGCTGCTGGTGTAATTCTCTAGAGGTCCTAGAGAAGATTTATTGTAACCATTTGTTGATTATAGTGGTAGCTTGGAGTGGACCAATTGGTTACGTGAGTTTTTACTCCTCATCTTGAAGAGGTTTTCCCACGTAAATCGTTGTGTCTTTTGTGTATGTGATTGTTATTATTCTGTTGCATATCTGTTGGTAGATGATGTTCTCCTCAATGTTCATCACAAGATGAGGGATTAATTGATGCATTGCTACTGCTTTTACCCCAACAATCCTAAGAACCAAATGGACACTTGATTGGACCGAAGTTGAGCAACGCTCAATGCAATGGCACGTGGATAAGCTTATCAAAATATTGCGGTGGATAGAAGTTAAAACAACTAGCTTGATCTGGCTCACACTTAATCCCACAATAATCTCACGTGTACTACATAAGACGAGGTGATATAGAGGATACTATTATACTGACTTTCATTTATTTACAGTTGAATTACCGACACGTAGGTTCGAACCCACACGATAGTGACCTTTGGCAAAAACGGGAGTCTCGTCCAATATGGGGTCACTGTGCGTGGCCCCAGGTCCACAGTACGTTAGAAGATCTCGCTCCAATACGACACTCTTTTACGTATACCATCATAAAGTCCAAGTTGGGTTTTGAGGTAAAGCACCGGGGTTAAAGTTAAACTTAGAGCCCTCGATGAACACACGGAAACGTAGACAAGACAGCAGGATGTTTCCGGGAAAATTTCTCATCCCAAATGGTCCACGAACACGCTAGCAACCCGTACGCCAATAAAAAGACCCGATAGGACCAACTGCGCAACCACCTCGCACATTTACTCCGACCCCCCAAGATCGCGATCGCGTCCATCCACCACCAAAAAGCTCACATCTTTCCTCGTCAGCCTGCTGGACAGCCGACCTACCCGAACCACCAAAAAGGCAGGCGGATCGATGCCTAGGAGTAGCGCTCCAGCTCACCGGCCAGCAAACCCGATGGCGCTCGTCGAGGCCAAGCCCGCCGGAGCGTCCACCTCCTCCTCCGCCGCCGCCACGGAGCTCGCGGACCCCACGTTCGTCGTTGTCCTCGACGGCGTCGAGACGCCCATCCGCGAGGGGACGCTCTACGGCAGCAGCGGCGGCACGGTCACCGTCACCGCCCCCGGCCACATCTCCGCCGAGGGCCTCCGCAGCGTCCTCGTCCGCGGCGGCGGCGGCGACGGAGCCGGGGCCGGGACCACCGCGCGGTTCACGCTCTGCGGCGACGCGGCCGCCGAGGGCGTCGGCGCGGTGGCGTTCGACCGGTGCGGCGCGGCGCGCGCGGAGGGCGCGCGGGAGGTGTCCGCGGTCCGGTGCCGCGCCGCGGAGGTGGAGCGGGCCGGGAAGGTCACCCTGGAGCGGTGCCGGGACGCGCGGCTCCGCGGCGGCGGGGCCGTCCGCGCCGCGCGATGCCGGCGCGCCGACGTCGAGAGCTTCGGCGGGGCGCGCCTGGCGCGGTGCAAGGCCGCGCGGCTCGACTGGTGCGGCACCGTGGAGGTCGAGATGTGCAGGGCCGTCGACGTCACCCGATGCGGCGCCGTCACCGGGGAGCGGTGCCGCGTCGTGAACGCCGCGGGGTGCGGGAGCGTGGCCGTGGCGCACGCCGAGGTCAACATGCTGGAGGAGGAGCGGCAGCTGCAGTGAGAGCGCGCGTTCTCGGCGCCGGCGGCGGCAGCGCCGTGGAGCGGATGAAGAGGATCTGGCAGCTGCAACTGCAACTGCTACTTGTAAGATCTGCTTGTAAATGGAACACGAAATCGTGCATAAATTCTTCGGTACATCTTTCTGTATTGGTGGAACGTGGATCGGTTGGATTTGAACGGCTGATGCAACGATTGGGTAGAGGAGCACCATATTTAATTCGAGAGTCGGTCTACGTGTAGTAGCAGCTGGCAGATGAATGAGAGGTGCTGCTGTTTGATAGGTCAAGATCGTATCCGTGTTGTTTCTGCGTTTGAATGATTGGAACAGACTCGGTCGAACTAAGCTGCTGCTGCTGTCCAAGTTTCGCACATTTAGATTTGCTGTTTGCTCTATATATGTAAGCTAAAATCCGAAGGTGAGAGGACTGTAGATAGTCTGTACCTTTATCTGGCGTGATCTAGTTACCTTTTGCCATGTGTTATTCATACTGATGATGCGGTGCTCTTGCTGATGTAAGACTCCACACTTTCGAGAAAAGAATTTCTTTTACAATATTGCTCGAAATTGCATTTGTTTGGCGATGGATTTTTTTTACTTCTCATAGTGTGATACATCAATGAGCGCTTCTGCATTAGCTAGCAAACTTAAAAGATATAAGAATTATAAGTGTATAATAGCCCGAACTGATTAGAATTGTTTATCTTTGCTTGCTACTTCTCTCCTTTTTATTTGTTTATCTTTTTAACATAATACTCAAACATATGCTCTGTATAATGTTTCCTATTATTACTTTGCCCTTTGCATTGTGGCTCTATGTCTGCGCGTGTGCTCGATCTGTATGTTTAGTTGAAACCTTGTAATCTAGAAGCAAAACTAAATCAAATACAGCTAGCAATGATTGAGTCTGCAAATGGAAGGCAAGACGTGTTTGTGTTTACGTGGGAATTTCTAAAATTATCTCTTTTCCTAGGGCTTTGTGAAGAATTATGTTCTCCTTCTTTGTTGGGCCATACCGTAGAATTGTCAACCTTTGGTCTAAAGCAACTGTCAACATGTTGCGTCTCCGAAGCCAAATCTTAGCCCCTGCTTTCAGTCAATCCGGGAACCAACCCACTCAATCACACCATCGCAAAAAAGCAATCTGAAAATATTGTGATTTATGTGGACCATCATCACTTTTTTTGTTATCTAAAAAGTTATTAGTAGTGTCATTGAACAAATATGTAACGAACAAAGACCATCTTCCTCGGCCCCCTGGCCCCCGGTCGGCCCTTCTCGGAGCTCATGTTGCAAACAGGGAACAACAAGTAGCAACACCCTCAATTAATTGGTAAATCAACTGAATCCAATGCTGTTCAGGTTATAATGTTTGTATTTACATTGTAACACAAACACTGTTCCGGCTGCCGTCGCTATCTACCCTCCACTACGGTTACGGTCCAGCTGCTGGCGCTGTCGGACCGGCAGGCCTTCGCCTCCGGGCTCTCGCCGTTGTCGTCGTCGTCGTCGCTGCCGTGGTTCCTCCCCGTGCTGAACGCCGGCTCGCACGGCTCCGGCAGCGTGGGGTTCTCGCTGGCCAGCATCGTGGTCACCGCCGACATGGTCGGCCTGCGCTTCGGCTGCTCCTGCACGCACAGCAGGCCGATCTGGATGCACTTGAGCACCTCCAGGGCGTTGGACGTGTCCGCGATCGACGGGTCGATGAACTCCAGGCTCTGCCCATCCCTCCACAGCCTCCACGCCTGCACAAATGGAGGTAAAGCTCTTGTGAGTTGTGACTTAGGCCACAACTTCCTATTGTGTTTGCAGGAGTAGATCGTGGTACTACTCACGTATCGCAGGAGGTTGAGGTCAAGCTCGGTGTGGTAGAACCCTCTGTTCTTCTTCCCGCTGACGATCTCGAGCACCAGCACGCCGAAGCTGAACACGTCGGACTTGGTGGAGAAGACCCCGTCCATGGCGTATTCAGGGGACATGTACCCGCTGCAACCAGCAGTCAAGATCGCCAGGAGACGCAATGTTACTATCACTGTCACTATCCGGCATGAATCGTCTGAAAAAAATACGAGTGAAGAACTCACTATGTTCCGACCACTTTCTTGGTGTACGCAGCGGTCTGGTCCGTCCCGAAAATCCTCGCGACGCCGAAGTCGGAGATCTTCGGGTTCATGTCCTTGTCGAGCAGAATGTTGCTGGCCTTGAGATCCCGGTGGATGATCCTCAGCACCGAGTCCTGGTGAAGGTACAGGATCCCCCGCGCGATGCCGTTGATGATGTTGAACCGCTTCTCCCAGTTCAGCATCGACTGCCTCTCTTCGTCTGCACGGTTCAGTTCGTTCAGCAATCTCGTGTCAGGATTTCCATGGCGGCTCTAGGTCAGTGCAGGAGGTCACAGTTGTCTACTGTTCAGAGCTCAAACGGTGGCAGCTAGCAGGGGCTTACTGAAGAGGAAGGTGTTGAGGCTCCGGTTGTGCATGTACTCGTAGACCAGCATCCTCTCGGAGCCGTCGATGCAGCAGCCGAGGAGCCTGACGAGGTTCCTGTGCTGGAGCTTGGCGATCAGCTTGACCTCGTTCTTGAACTCCCGGAGCCCCTGCGTCGACCGCCGCGACAGCCTCTTCACCGCTATGTCCTGCCCGTCGTCAAGCTTCCCCTGCAGGGCGTTGCCAGTTAGTAGTAAGAAGCATATGAACAGAGCAATGAGATCATCAGATACTCTTTGCATTCAGACTTTTCGAAAAACTGAAATGCTACCATGTAAACCGGGCCGAATCCGCCCTGGCCGATCTTGTTGTGGATCGAGAAGTTGTCGGTGGCAGCTTGGATGATCTCCACATCGAACGACGGGAGATCGCAATCCTTGCTGTTTCCCTGACCGTTGTGCAGGGAGTCGTCCTGAGCGTCGCTCGATGCAGCAATCTGGTTCCTTCGTCCGAAAGGCGTGCTCTGTGCGTTCCTCGACGGTAAGGAAGTAGCTTCCTTCCGGGACTTCTTGACCTTCTTGACACAAATGTAAATTCCTACTAGTAGTAGCAGCAGTCCAATGACCGATGGGACAATGATCTCAGCGAGCCTTGCTGTTCTTGAATGCGTCTCTGCTGAGGAGGTGCTGAGAGCTGCAAAATTCAGAGAATAACAAACAGTTCAGTTAACATTCTGAAGGAATCCATTTGACCTTGCCGATCTAGACCCAATGTGAACCCCAAAAAAAAAGTATATAGGATTGTGATGTCATACTGATCGTTAATCGATCAAGTTATCGATCTAATGATTTATCTTTCTTATTATCTGGTAGATCCGTAGCTTGATTTTTTCCTCTCCTTTTGTAGGATAATGGGGCTTCTTACTGTTAAGAGCCAAATGTTACTGAAAAGGACTGGTCTGTAGCTAGTAGCCTAAATTAAGAAACGTTAGTGCTTTCAACAGTGAGCGTCACTGTCGTTTAGACCTAACAGCACTTAACATCTCAATTAACAAACAGGCTGGGGCTTTGACTTTTGACCTTTGCGCTGCAGGTTTTCAGCAGGTGAGAAAACGCCGGGAGACAATTTTGAACAATCGCGGCGCGTACTCGTTTTTGCCCTCGATCAACTGTTTGACTTGGCGGCATGGTCAGGTTCGGTCATCTCCTTTATCCTCCTAACCGTAAGATAAGTGGATGACAGGCATGAACTCTATGATCGAGTTCCTCAATGGCGCATGTGTTTGCTACTTGCAGAATCTGACTTAAGTTTGTTGTCACCATGACGACAGAAAAACAATGTAAACGAGAAGGAAAACACGGAGGAAAAAAGTTGGCCCCATGCAGAATGCATCTACAGGACGTCAACCGATACTATTGAATTATCACAAAAAAAGAAGCAAAGTCATGTTGCATGCGTCCGAAATTTCTAATGCAATTAAAGAGCAATTTGAAAAAGAAATGGCAACAAACCCCCTTTTTCTTAAGCAAAAGGAAAATGGGGGACACAGTGGCGTCAAACTTCTCATCAGTTTGAAGTGAACGATCAGGAAGGGGGAAGAATAATGTAGTGTGCATTTACGTAATCAAGAAGCAGGAAAGAAGAAGTGAACTCACGTAGATCGGACGCCGCGAGCCGGACGAAGAGATTCTGTCCGCCATTGCTGAACTGCCTCATGTCCAGCAGATCGCCGGTCCACATGAAGCACCCCGGCGCCCCCGGGCTGCTGACATTGGCGCTGGCGTAGGCCCGGCAGGCGCAGTTCCTGAGGCAGGCCTGGTGGCACTCGTCGAGGCTGAGGGACATGTCCACCGTGGCGTTGGCCGACTCCGGCAGCTTCATGTTGGTGAGCGTGGCGAAGCCGTCGTCGGTGCAGTTGAGCTCGGTGCGGCGGCGGCAGCCGCCGGAGCCGTCCCTGAGCGCCCACTCGGCGGGGAAGCGCGGGTCGAAGCCCGGCGCGCAGCCGCAGATGGGCGAGCGCTCGACGCTGCAGACGCCGTAGGGCCCGCAGGCGCGGTAGCCGTCGCACTCGTCGAGCGGGTAGGACCAGAAGAGGCTCCAGGACTGCGTCATGTCGATCCACATGAGGCGCTGGATCTGGCCGGACGAGTTGACGACGAAGCGCGTGAGCACGGTGTCGCTGTCGATGCCATAGCTGTAGAAGGCCTCGGCGCCGGGCGCGGAGACGAAGCGGAAGGTGAGGAGGGCGTTGGACTTGAGGTTGGGCACGCCGGAGAACTGGAAGCCGTTCCAGGGCCCGCTGCCGTAGGTCCGCGCGGACCAGCGGTAGAGGAAGAGCTCCGGCGAGCCGCGCGGGTCGAGGCGGAAGGAGTACTCCCCCGGGGACGGGTCCCCGGGGCTCCGCCACGAGTTCAGGTGCCGGTCCAGGCCCGTGCGGAAGTCGATGCCGAGCTTCATCCCCGGGAGGAGCGTGTCGGTCGGGTGGTCGAAGCTCTGCCAAACCACGCCGGCCCCCGGGACGCGCAGCACCAGGTTGCCGTTCTCCATGAGCTGCGCGGTGGTGTTTGTACTAGTAGTACCGAGCGCGTCGTCGGACGCCGCCGATGACGACGACGACACCGGCGGCGGCGTGGCCCAGACCACCGCGCCGTCGCTGTCCACGACGGCGAGGCTGCCGTTGGCGAGGACCCTGAGCGCGGCGCCGGCCGCGGGGCCCAGCACGGGGCTCCCGCGGTTGGCCACCCACACGACGGTCCGCGCGGGGATGCGGTTGAACCATATCCCGAGGTACGTCCGCCCCTCCGCGCCGTCCTCCGGCGCCCGGTCCGGCGCGAAGAAGCCCAGCACGAACTTGCCCCTCCCCGCCGAGACCAGCGTCCGGTTGCCCGCGAGCGGCGCGGCCGCCGTGACCGTGTCGACTGTGGTGTCGGGGGCGGAGGCCGCCGGCGCGGGGGCGAGGAGGAGGAGCAGGAGGACGGCGCCGAGAAGAGGGACGTGGCGTCGTGGGCATCGCCGCAGCATGGTGGTGCTGGCCGGTGGCGCTGGTCGTGTGTCCGAGACTCCAAGTTGATCGATGGCGGTGGCCGGTGGGCTGCCCGCTGCGGCCGTGTGTGATGATGTGTTTAAGTGGTCGTTGGTTGGAGGCATATGGAGCGCGGAAACGCTCTCAGTTCGGCGACGCCGCGTTCCCTTTCGTTGCGGTGGGGATGGCGACGCGGGCGGGCGGGTGGGCTGGGTCGCGGTCGCGTGGTCGCGGCGCGGCGGCGGGGGAGGGCTCTTTTTTTCTCTTTTGGTGCGGTGCGGCCCAGAGGTCCGGAGTTGGATGGGTTGTTGGCCAGGCAGGGCAGGTTGGGTCGCGGCGCGTCGACGTGTTTGGGTTCGGTGCTGGTGGCGTCGCGCCGTCTCCCTGTCCTGGCGGGCTGGGACTGGGATATGGTTCACATCGGTGCTTGGCGGCGGCGCGGGCAGGATCGTCGGTTCCGATTCGGAACGTGCGGGTTCTATCCGGCAGCACGCGCGCGGCTGATGTGCTGCTCGCCTGAGTGCGTCAACGCGCCCCGGCGCGACGTACGTGGAAGCACCCGCCGGACCTGGGAGGCGTGGCAGTCAGGGACGCTCCGGGATGGATGCTTCCGATCGTCGCCGTCGTGCGCGAGCGATGCCCGGCGCCGCCGTCGTGGCCCACGGAGGAAAAAAGCGCGCGCTTGGGCGGGCACTGCGCGTCCGAGGCCCCGGCCGCGACCAGCGACCACTTTCGGCGTCGGGGCCGTCTATTTCCAGCGCGCCAAGTTGGCGAAGCTATCGTACAAGGATTCCCTTGCCTTTCCCCACCTCCTCCAGCTCCGGCAACCTGATCCTCCTGAAGTCCGGCCGCCGGGCTCGCCGGGGAAGAAGCACACTATAGCAGCACGAGGAATAGACTTCCCCCTCGGCGTCAATTTGCTCGGGGGCCGCCCGCTGGCAGCCTGCCGCGCTGACCCACCCGCACACGCGCTCGCCGGTGCTAGCATAACACGAGCGGCGTGCGCGCGTTTCTTCCGTGCGCATGGTGGTCTCGGCTGCGCGCTGCATCATGCCCCCACGGCCGCTTGCGTTCCCGCGGAGTACTACTACCACATCAGCAGAGGAGAAACGAATCCGCCTGATTTGCGCTCTCCTCGTCAGCACTGCTGAACTGGAGTGCTAGATCGGGACTGTGGCGTGGGTGAACACCTGCTACTATTTGCGCGCGCGCGCTCTCCCTCCCTCCCTCTCATCCGAGAGGCTAAGCCCTTCCCCCGTTAAAATTTTTAAACATCAATATTTGGACAGCATGATATATTAAATATAGTTAAAAAATCGTATTACACAAATAGACTGTAAATGGCAAGACGAATCTAATAAGCCTAATTAGACCGTGATTAGATAATACATTGCTACAGTAAATATATGCTAATGATGAACTAATTAGGCTCATTAGATTCGTCTCGCGATTTCGGACGGAATCTGCAATTAGTTTTTTAATTAGTCTATATTTAATACTTCAAATGTGAAAAGATTCTATTTTAAAAAATTTACACATGCAACTAAACAAGGTCTAACAAAATTAGAGAATCATTTTTTTATACTTCACTGGAAGGTCATTGTTGCTTCCTGGAGAATGAGGAACAAAGATAGGAATGATGCATCGTATCCTCTTTGGGTGCAACCGTACCACGAAGACGCTGGCCAGAGAAGCACCTTGGCGCTTTGTTTCGAATCATCTTTATCCCCTAGGTTCAATTCTAATCTGTCACATGTATGGATCTTTTCATGGTCGAATCTCCTTTGACCCCCCTCCTCGTCTCTATCCTTTTTGCTGGAGACAATTCCTCATGACACCAAACATAGATTCCGTTTACCAAAAACCAAACACGGGTGACCCCATTTGGAAGAAGAATTTAGCGGTTAACCCTGTGTATGTATAGGTACAGAGGGGTTTAATAAATTGTTAAAGGCTTAAGGTAACACCCGCCAGGACTTGGAAGCCGTTGCGTACGTCTCGCCATTGGACGAGCAAGCTTTTGGAGGTCCAATAAGTCGCTTCACTAAATGACCGAATGAAGTAGATTGTGAATGGCATGGTCTTTTTTCTAGAATCAACCATCTACTTTATGCGCGCCGAACTTACTAGCAGCTTCACTCTTGGATCAGGTTATGAAGAACCAGACAATTGTCAGATCGTAAGGGCAAGTTGTGGACTCCATCCGATCGACAAACCATGTGGTCTCACTCTCACCGAAGGGCGAAGGACCATGTCCGAGAGGATAAGACATGGCCTCTCATTCACTCAATAGATCAGGGTTTGGGCGGATCAGGTGGCCTACCTCTAATGCATTAGCTAGGCCATTGGTAACCCTTTATCACTATATTCGGTTTGTATGATTTCGGCTTCTTTCGGTTTATTCTCTTTCACAGAATATCATTAAACTAGCCGAAATCAGCCTGCCGGATAGAGTTTATTGTTATATTCTTCTATTGTTATAGTCTCTCTCACAGAATACTATGGTTATAGTCTTCTCTTTAAACTAATTTATCTTCTTCAGAACCATGAAATTCTCTTGAAAGTAATTTATCAGGTGCATCTTTTTTTTGCCAAGGTGCATCATCGTCAGTGCCACTGCATATCATTTGCAAGTCCCTTTTTTCAAAAAGTAAAATTTAGAGCCTCACTTATGTTTGAAGCTATCATGCTCTTTTAATATCTGTAACTGAAAGCTTTAAATTTTCTTCCATAGCTCTAGTTTGATAGCCTGCTGTCCTACTTGGTTATACTTTCATATTATGAAATGAACTATTGCGGAGTTTCCTTTCTTTTCCAATGTATCTTTGAATTCCTTTGAAGTTGACCATGCTGTATCGAAAACTCTTTTGGTACTCATCTGAAAACTCTGAGATAGATTTAAAATTTCATACATACTTCTTTTCCACCACATAGAAGATCTGAAGCAGTACTAGTTGTGAGGGGGCCGTGCCGTGCCATTCTGGAATGTCCAAGTCCTAGCTCTAAATTACCATTGTGGATTAAGAGATTTAAACATGATGGTAGTTTTGCATGAGGTTATTAGCCACAATGTATGTTGTAACTTGCTGGAAATTTTCCTAGGCTTTGTTTGGATCAACGCTGTAAATTTTTTGAAGAATGTCGGCACACATTTGAAGTATTAAATATAGACTAACTAATTACAGAACTCGCCTGTAAATTGCGAGACGAATCTATTAAGCCTAATTAATCCATCATTAGCATATATTTATTGTAGCATAATATTGTCTAATTACGGACTAATTAGGCTCATTAGATTCGTCTCATAAAATACATCCCATCTGTGATAGGATTTTTTTCATCTCTATTTAATATACCATGCATGTACGTAAATATTCGATGTGATATTTTTAAGTGTAAAATTTTTGGATGCCTTGTATCCTTTTTACCATGTGGTCGCTCTTTTCGTCATAAGTACAAAGAACCATAGTATCGTACGACCAGATCGTAAAGGCCTAGAGGCCGACAAATCAGGTGGTCTCGCTCGTCGGTAGACTACTAGGTTTTGGCGGATCAGGTACGGTGGCCTGCCTCTGACGGATCAGCTAGTCCATTGAGTACCATTGACCATCCTTTAGAGCAAGGCCAATAGTTGAGCCAAACTTTTAGCTCCAAGACAAGTTGTAAAACAATAATCTTCTCTTTGATCTTATTTAGATCCACGCTCTAAATTTTTAGAAATAGAATCTTTTTATATTTGAGACTAATTAAAAAACTAACTGCAGATTCCGTCCTTAAATCGTGAGACAAACCTAACGAGGCCAATTAATCAGTCATTAGCACATATTCACTGTAGTATTACTGTAGCAATTTATTATCTAATCACGGTCTAATTAGGCTCATTAGATTCGTCTCGCGATTTACGGACCATCTGTGTAATGTAATTCTTTTTCAACTACATTTAATATGCCATGCATGTGTGCAAATATTTATTTGAAATTTAGAATTTTGAATCTAAACAAGGCCTTTTATCTCTTATGTCTTGTTTAGTTCTCCGTTAAAATTTTTATATATTAATCACATCAATATTTGAACACATGCATGGTGTATTAAATATAGTCGAAAAAAATCGCATTACACAAATGTACTGTAAATCGCGAGATAAATCTAATGAGACTAATTAGATCGTGATTAAATAATAAATTACTATAGTAAATATATGCTAATGACGGATATGTTTAATATTTTAAATATGAACAAATTTCATTTCAAAAATTTTATGTAACTAAACACGATCTTATATTTTCTTTTTCATATTTATTTATTATTCCACTGGACCCACTCTCCATCTTCCTCCTCTATCTCTTTCCTCGGGCTCACTGTGGAGCCTCTTGGAGAACGTGAAGCGCCGGTTCCGACGACCACCCACGCTCTCTTCTCTAAGAGCGGTGCATTTTTTTTCTAGGCAAATGTGTATCATCGTCAGTGCCACTGAATTCAAAGCCACTGTACTTGCAAGTCTTTTTTAAAAAAAAAGGAAATTTCAGAGAGTTTGAAATTCTGGAACTACAAGGTTTTTATATTTTTCTTTAGTAGCTCTGGTTTGATAGCCAGTACCACTTGGTTATACTATTGCAAATTTCCTTTCTTTTTCCAATGCCTTTGAATGAATTCTTTTATTTGAAGTTGATCATGCTGCGTCGAAAATTCTTGTCAATTTATATGAAACATCTGAAATAGATTTAAAATTTCACACACTTCTATATCATGTATACTACATAGAAGATCCAAAACAGCATGATCACACGACAAAAGTTAGCAACATATATAGAAGATCCAAAACAGTACTAGTTGCTCACCAACGTTTTGTTCAAGTTTGACCCATCGATCGTATTTCACGTTAAATAGTACGTGCTCCCTCCGGTTTCCTGACTACAAGACTACAACTATCTAACAGCAATGCCGTCGGCCTTCCGGTGATCCATCTCGACGTCGCGGTTTCCGGCACGGCCGTCCTCGTCGGCGACGAACTTCTTCCAGAACCAGTGCGTCTGCCACACGACCCCCATCTTCTCGATCGGCACGCGCTTCGTCTCCGGCAGTAAGGCCGCGACGAAGAGCGTCATCGCGAGCACCCACCCGCCGAAGAAGTAGAAGAGCCCGAACCGCATGCGGCAGAGCATCGGGAGGAACGCCTGCGCGACGGCGAAGGTGCACAGCATGTTCACGGCCACGCTGACGCCCTGCGCCGCCGGTCGGATCTCCAGCGGGAAGATCTCGCTCGGCACCAGGATGCCCAGCGGGCCCCACGACCACGCGAAGCCGGCGACGTAGACGCAGATGAGCGCCACGACGGCCGCCGCGGACGCCTTCGGGATGGCGCCGTCCCCGCTCGCCCCGAACTCCACGCCGATCAGCGTTCCGATGATGATCTGCGCGCGACGTTAGGTCGTGTCAGATTTTAATTTGTGCCCAGATCGTGAGAGGGTGAGCGAGGTAAATGGATATGGTGTGCATACCTGGCAAAGGAGCATCTGGCACCCGCCCTGGAAGAAGAGCTTGCGCCGGCCGTGCCGGTCGACGGTGGCCATGGACACGAACGTGGCGGCGATGTTCACCAGCCCCGTGATCACCGCCGACATGAGCGACGCGTCCCCCCCGAGCCCGATCGTCTTGAACAGCACGGGCGCGTAGAACATGATGGCGTTGATGCCGGTGAGCTGCTGGAAGAAGGGGACGAGGACCGCCATGGCGAGCTGCGGGCGGTACCGGCGCCGGAGGATGTCCAGCCACGGCCGCCGGACGGCGCCGGATGCCTCGCTGGAAGCCACGAGGTCGCCGTACTCGTCCTACACGTCATCCGTGCCGCGGATGCGGCGCAGGACCCGGCGCCCCTGCTCGTGGTAGCCGCGGCTGATGAGGGAGTTGGGCGTGTCCGGGAGGAACAGCGAGCCTGCGGTGATTATGGCCGCCGGGACGGCGGCGAGGCCGAGGCTGAGGCGCCAGCCCCAGCCGCCCCGGATCCTGGCCGCGCCGTAGTTGACGAGGTTGGCGGAGAAGATGCCGACGGTGATCATCAGCTGGAGGCCGATGTTCAGCGTGCCGCGGAGGCGGTGGGCCGCCATCTCCGACAGGTAGATCGGGATGGACTGCACGCATCGAGGAGCGGAACAGAGAACGCGTTACGTTACTTCCTCTGTTGTTCATTTCTTCACGGGAGGCAGTCAGCTCTGATTCTGAACTTACCAGACCGGCGAAGCCGACGCCGACGCCGAGGAGGATGCGGCCGACGATGAGCATGGCGACGTCCCGCGCGGCGGCGTTGAGGGCGGCGCCGGCGAGGAAGGAGACGCCGCCGCCGAACATGGACCATCTCCGGCCGAGCGAGCGCGCCACGGACGCCACGAAGAAGGAGGCGACAAGTGCGGCGAGGTAGAGCGACGACGTGAACGCGGTCAACAGCTGGCTGTCGAACTTGCAGTACTGGCCGCCGCTGCCCCGCGCCGTCTGCTCCTGGCGGTACACGGACGGGAAGAACTCCTGGAGGAACGCGTCCATGGACGTCACGCCGCCTGCGCGCGCGTAGCGCACAGAGTCATGTCGCTTGAATGCTTGATGGACAGAGGATTCGTTTGTGGTGCCAGACTAATATGAGAATTCGTTCCAGGTGGATATTTTTGGTGATTTCACTACTTCAGACTGAAAATGCTGTTATCTGAAAATTTAGACTACTAATCTTGTGTGCAAAGGTATGTTTGAATTGATCGTGTGAAAATGATACCAAATGATTTGTTCTGAAAATAACTCATGTTGCAAACAAAATAACTCATGTTTGAACCGTTAAATCAAACTCAGTCACCACATTAGAACAAATATGATGATGATAATAATATAATAATAATAAGTTCTTGACATTGTGAATTTAAAACATCGTGCCACCTATAGATATCAATTTTGAACTGAAAGTTGGGAGCATCTAAGATTGTTAGAAAAATGGTAATGTGAACTGTAGTTTGTTGCGTCCCAGAAACGTTAGCTGAAGCATTTGCATGTAATACTATGTGTTACAGACCTGAACCTGTAAGTAAAAAAAAAAGGAAAAAAATCTACTGCTTACTAAGATTGACCCTTTGACCGGGACAGTGTTTATCTGGCACTACTCTGCTTGTGGCCGCAGTCTGCCCGTTTCTACTACTCTGCAGTCTACAAGTCCACGTACAGCAAAACCATTGCCGAAGGCCGAAGCAGATGCTACAATTGCCCAAAGCACCCAAGAATACATGGAGGAGAGGTACGAGGCAGCACGAGAGGGATGGAATGGAACGGACGGTTACCTGATATGCCGATGTCGTAGCCGACGATGAGGCCCCCGGTGGCGGCGACGGCGCAGGTGACGAAGACGTAGAGGGTGAGCCTGCCGGGGTACTCCTTGCCCTCCCCCTGCCCCTGCCCGGCGCCCGGCGCCGCCGGAGCTGCCATCGCGCCGCGTGTCTCCGGGGGCACAGCCAGAGCTGGGATCCCCCAGAAATAAAGGACGCTGGCGACAGCTGCTCGCGGCGTTGCTGTCGGCCGTCACCTCTACAGGGCAATCATTGCGCTTCAAACTACCCACTCCGTCCCAAGTTAGGAATGAAAAAATTAAGGTTCGTGTAAAAATACATATATACTCCTATAAATATGTAATTATTACATCTCAGGAGGAAAAAAAGTAGAAAAAGATAAATAAAGTTAGTTTATCCTATTTACAAATATATACTTATTTTAAGATAAATTTTAAATTTTAGAAGTGCATTTATTATGGAATGGAGGTAGTAAGTTTTTTTAGGCGACGACGTGTACGCTCTTTCGCCGTACTGTACGAACTAAATTTAAACCCTACTGACTGTAGATCTTCGTGCAGTCTTGAGCTCGTATCGATAAATCAGTGGACATGCTGAGAAACTACTTCTCTCTGTCTAGCTGGGCTAGCTAGCCCATAATAGCTCAGCTGGGCTGGGCTAGCTGGCCCATAATACTAGATGTCTAAATATTTCGATGATGGTGTTTTTCTCTATATACTGGCTATTGAATATGGTTCCCTACTCTTACACGTGGGATCCGTTGTCCATAGGCCAAGCCTAGAGTGTCATGGATGATCCATTTGTAAGAATGTTCATGGTTGAATTAATGCCCTAATTTCTTGTAGTACTTGTTTCTGATGAAAAACATGGTTATCGGATCAAATGACTGAAGTAGAGGCTATATTGTAGGCTTTTCTTTTTTCTTTCTACTTTTTTATTTGCAAGGGATACATTTTTTGACTTCACAGTGGATAATTTAAGATTGCACAACTTGAGAAAAAAAGGAGGATTTGGGAATGTTATTTCTACACATTTTCATTTATCTGCTGCATCTATTAACGTGTGGTAATTGAACTTTGCTCTCCTTTTCTCTCCTAGTATATGTTCTCATGATAGCTCAAAAGATAAGAGTAAGTCCAGCAAGCCCTCTAAACAGGTACCTATCATAAGTTTAGAGGGTTAAATAAAAAAGATGCACTCCAATAGACCCTCTATTTTAGGAAGATCTCCAAATTCTCTCTTCCACCCTCTATTCCTAAGGGGTTTCTAGGGAGCCCTCTATTATAAGTTAAAATTGAGGACTATTGTTGGAGTTAAAGAATATTTCGAAGCCTCTAAAAAATAGTGGTAGCCCCCGTTTAACATTTAGAGGGTCTAATTTAGGGACTATTGCTGGAGTTGCTCTAACAATCACACACACCACTCTTAATATTGGGGATAGACCCAGCGCCTACTACTTTCCTTTCAAGTGACGACGGATCCGTTTCTCTATAGGGCACCGGCCACTTCATCCCGATAATTCTAGTATCCTACTATCACGATAGTTATTTCTATATGATTCTTGAAAGAACTCTGTAAGTTTTTTTTAGCATCAAGAGCTCTGTAAGTTTTGATAATGTTACATTTGCAATCTTCTTATTCGGAAGTTCCTTTTCCTCAAACTTACCAACCATATCGTCATTGGTGTATTTGAAGTTCGCAAACATGAACTGTCTAAACAGAATGGAGCTTGCAGTGTGACTTTTACCAACACAATAGGATACCAATAATACACCATACACGTGTCATTCATCCATTCATTCATCAATATACAGTGCTACAATTGTTACTAAAGTACTTTTCAGAAGATGCCAAGCATACCAATTACCAACACATACATGATGCTGGCATAAAGAAAGCACATACACTAGATGCACAACAGGAGAGATTTGAGCATGCACCAAACAGAGTATAACTTCCATATCTCAATATAGATGTCGATCTTAGTCTTGGATATAGTGTGTGTGTGTATGTATGTGTGTGTATGTATATAATATATATATATACACACATATTTACCCTTTTAGGGATTCTAGTTCATTAGAATCACTAACCAGTTTCACTCATGACTTATCTTGTTGATGATGAGTTAATAAGATTGAGATACTTCTTCAACCTTGGCCGCCACCACCACCTCCAGAGCCGCCGCCAACAGCTCCGCCGGTTGACCCAACTCCACTGCCCGCTCCACCTCCGCTGCTACCGTTCGCGTTTCCGTACCCTCCGCCGCTCCCTACCGCGTTGCCGGAACGCCCGACACCGCTGCCACCACCGGAACCACCGGCGTCGTTTCCGCCACCCACGCCGCCGCCGCCGCCGCCGGCGGCGCTGACCGCACCGCCCCCGCCCCCGCCGATCCCAACATCAACCCCGCCGTGTCCGACCTCGATGCCGACGCCGGCGCCCGCTCCGCCTCCCGCGCTCGCGCCGCCGCCGATGCCAATGGATGTGTCGTGCCCGCCGTGGCCGATGCTCACGCCGAAACCGCGGCCGCCACCCTCCCCGCTGCCGGCTCTGATGGAGAAGGATTTGCTGTCGTTGACGGTGTTGCTGGTGTCGGCGAGGAGAAGCCTTGCGTGCGTAAGAGGGAGAAGGAAGGAGCACGCTAGCAAGACTGAAATGGCCAGGCGGCAGGTGGAGCTCGCCATGGGAGTGTGCATGGAAGGATGCTGCAGCTTCAGTTTGGTGCACTGCTCTGGGGCAGCTTTATATATAGAGCTGATAACCAGTTTTGCCCTGGCGTTGTTTAGTTCCTAAATTTTTTTCCATCGCTACAGTAACTTAGAATATTTGACCACTAATTAATAGTAGTAGATGTGGATAATTGACAAAACCTATTCCATATGTCCCGGGTGAAATTGCGAGATGAATCTGTTAAGTCTATTTGGACCATGATTTGAATAATATCGTGCTACAGTAAACAAGTTCTGATGACGGATAATTAGACTTAATAGATTCGTCTCACGATTTCCCGTCCATCTGTATAATTAGTTTTATAATTAATCTATATTTAATACTCATAATTAGTGTTGGAAAAGTTGCTAAAAACTTTTTGCTAAATTTTTTTGCCCTGAATGATTCTGCACGAAGTAATCTCAAACGGTGATCGTAGTGAGCTGGGAAGCACACTAGGCCATGTTGAGAGGTGAAGTGGACCACATGGCCGGCTATGAGAATTGCTAGGCGTACTTGTTTAGCTGACGAGTATGAATCTAAATTTATTAATTTAGGCTACTGAAAGTCATGTCTAATCAGCTTCGCTTTGGGGATTAAAAGTTTTCAAGTTTTCAGTTCGGTGAATCTTTGAAAGTAAACGGTATGTTGTTACACCTTCAGTTCAGATCACTTACCCAAAGCAAAACTTGGTTTCAAAAATACAAATTTTCATGGTCTACATGCGAGTAGGAAATTTAACTTGATTTGCTATTATAGTTGTGTATGCGCCACAAGAAACATTTGAAACCTGAAATGATTGTGTTGAATTTATGGATTGATTTACACGCATACGACTGAACATATATAGTAGAGTTTACAACTTCTTTAGTGATGGCATTGTTTATTTGAGATTGTTACTCTACAACTTATATGCACTTGGCTAGCTACGATATGCACACTTGGGTATAGACAGGAAACCCAACATGGGTGTATACCAAACAATTTCACTGCCTGTCGTATTCGAGGAAAGGAACAGGGAATATGTTGCTTTGATCTTTAGAAAACAGGGACGCAACCGTTCACACGTACTTTGGTCGTTCAGAATGCAAAGTTTTCCCATGCTTTGCAGCTCAAATTCCCTGCTTCAACATTTGCTTTGTGTTCCAGTTGCTTTGCAGCTGTGACAACTCCCGATCGAATCTGTTCTGCTGGAAGATCCATGTTAAGCTAATAAGCACCTCTGGATGCCTCCAGGTTGACACACTTGCAGCCAAGAAAAGGTAAACCCCCCCCCCCCCCCCCCCCCCACCCCAATTATTATGTTGAAGTGATCTATCGATTTCTTAGCTAATTAACCCGTGTTGACTTATTTGTATAGATGGCCAAATGGGCCGGCACGGCACGACCTGATCCGACCCTAACCCTAATCGGCACAGCCCAGCTAGGCATGGCCCAACTAGGCACTATGGCTTAGTCGTACCGTGCCGTGCCGGCACTACGTGCCTGTCCTCCGACCCAGGCATGGCACGCCTAAGGATTAATCGTATCATGTCGGCCTATCAGCACGCCTAACCCATAGGATTAGTGACAGCCCAGACCCTATAGGCAAAATGTACACTTAATCAGATCAGAAAAAGAAGCTAAGTTCAAATTTTTTTACAAACAAACAACAAAATAACACACGGAATGACACATATTTTCAAAGTTTGAGCTGGTGCAATGAGTGCCTCATTAAAACATATCTAGATAAAACTCACACCTCGTTAGACACCCTATATATTTGAACGAGCTCCAAGGGCTAGTTGGCCTGGCCTAAATTAGTCGTGCCTGATCGGGTCAGTCCGTTAGTTGTGTCGTGTCCGGACCGGCACTACATGCCAGGGTTCTAGCACAGGCACGACTCGGTCCATCGGGCCGGATCGGCACTAACCTATTAGTAATGGGCCGTCGAGCCCATTTGGCCAACTATACTTATTTGTATTGTTAATAACCTCTTGACCTGTTCTGACTTCCAACATTTGTAGATGGTTATTTTGCCATCTTTACTCAATTTAGCGAGAGTACTGTAGCAGTGGCACAGGGAATGGGAAGCCCCGGAAGAAGCAAGAGAAATCCATCAAATCTTGCACGACTCGGCCGGAGACCAAACGGACCGGCCAACAAACAGCAGGTTCCCCCAATTCAAAATTCGGATGGCCAGGCTCTTCTCGCCTCCGGCGGCTCGTCTCGCTCCTCTGCTCCGCCTCCACCGCCTCAACCCCAAACCCTCCTTCCTCCTCCCCCTCCCCCAGATGCGAAGAGCCGCCCCCTCGCCCCCTCGGGCCATGTCCTCCGTCCGCAGCCTCCGTCTGTCGTCGTGGGACAGCGCCGACGACCCGCTGGATTTCAGCGCGGACACCGGCGCCGTGTTCTTCCCGCTCCGGCGGCGCGCGGCGAAGCGGAATCGCGCGACGTCGCCGGAGTTCGTCGAGGTGCGCGCCGCCGCGGGCAAGCGGGCTGGCGGTGCGGCGGAGGGGACGAAGCGGAAGCGTGCGTCGTCGCCGGAGGTCGTCGAGGTCCCTGCCGCCGCGGCCAAGCGGGCCGACGGTGCGGCGGAGGGGATGAAGCGGAAGCGCTCGCCGTCGCCGGAGGGCGTCGAGGTGCCCGCCGCTGTGGACAAGCGGGCCGGCGTTGCGGCGGAGTGGATGAAGCCGAAGCGGAAACGTGCGCCGTCGCCGGAGATCGTCGAGGTGCCCGCCGCCGCGGACAAGCGGGCTGGTGGAGCGGCGGAGGGAGATGAGAAGGCGCGCGCCGCCAAGAAGGGTTTGTTTAGGGGTTCCCTTTTTCCTTTTTGCGCATTATTACAAGATTTGATTTTTGATGGATGCGCCGACGAATTGCTTCCCCATGTCGCTTGCAGGGGGGATTATTGCTTGGGCTAGTATTGCTGTATTTCTTGATTCTTTTACTGGGCTTTGTTTATTGCCATTGAGTAATGTATCACACTGCAAGATTAGATTTTTGGAGGGCATGGATACTTCACTTTGGTTTGTAGGGGAACGGGGGGATGTGGAGACATCTGTGTGCTACAATCAGTGAGAAGTATGCAATGTGATATTGTGATATCGTAATGTTCCTGAATCCTAGTTATACTCAAAGTTTCGCCGATCAACATAACAAACTTGTCACCATAATCTAAGAATTCAAGAGTATCTAAGGATGTGCATATATATTAGCGAGAAATTGAATTGTCACTACAAATTTTTGCATCTGGTGTGGCGTAGATGTCGAATATGGGTGTATGAGGGATCAACATCGTTAGCTCCAATTCAGGGTGCTGTTGATTTGCTGAGTTGTTAACTTGGTCTCCAGTTCTATAACCATTTTCATGTCAATTACTGAATTTCCTTCCTTTTATGCTCCACAGCTTGATGCTTGAACACACACATATATGATCTGTCTTTTGTTAATATGCTGCATTTTTACTTGATCACAAGTTGTTTGCATATATTTTGGGCACATGTATTTTTATCCTGTCCTATTCTTTTTTTTTACAAAACTACAACAGTGTTGCACATGCCGATGCCATCCCCATCTTCTCCTAATTAGAAGCAAAAGACATCCACTGTATTATTGAGGGCATTGTGCATTCATTATTTAGCTCACCTATATTATAGGTAACTATTGACCTGACACTTGCAAAATCGGGACTTATATATATTGTTTTCTTTTAGAAGTTGCCATTCAGAGCTTATATAGCTTTAGTTGGTCCTTTAGGTCATTACCTTTTCTTATCCACTTAAATGTTGGTGACAATGGTACAAATGTTTTCTGATGAGAAATCATGGCACCATGATCTACTGACTGAAATATTTTATGATTGTTTTGAAGTGATTTCACTGTTTTTAATTTTTTGCATCATTGCATTAACTGATCTTTTTATATAATATCACATCTTTGTGATTAAAAAAATTAAAAAATAGCAAACAAATTTATGGATGCTAGAAGCTGATCATCTTTCATATGTGTTATCCTAATTGTTTGACCCTAATATTTCAAATAGTCATTTGGATAAGAAGACCGTCAAAGTAATGACATACAATGTCTGGTTCCGTGAGGATTTGGAACTGATTAGAAGGATGAATGCTATTGGAGCTCTTATTCAGCATCACAGCCCAGACCTTATAGGCTTCCAGGTCCTTTTTTCAAAATTTTCATTATTTGGTTTCCTCTTCTACATGGGCATCAGATATTCATATTTGGAACTGCAGGAAGTTACTCCAAACATATATCTGCTTTTTGAAAAATCTGATTGGTGGCAAGCATACAAATGCTCATTGTCACATGAGGAGGCCATGGAAAGACCATATTACTGCATGCAGGTATAAACCGTTTCTCAAACTTAGTAGTAGTCTATTACAATTTCTCAGAGCCAGCACATTTGTGTATTTTTAAAGTACTGTGTTGTATGGCTGCACTCTATTTATAACATGCGGGCTTGGGTTATTTTTTCTCGAATACGCAGGAGAGCTGCGTATCATTGTATTAAGAGAGAGCGGGCTACGGTTATGCTTTGGTGGAAACATAGAATTCAATATTCATGTCATGTTTTTAATACTGGATTTAGTTGCTTATTAAAATGCTTGGGTGCTCATCAAGGTTTTTCCGTAATCTGAGCTAAATCTCCATTCCATAGTTTAGGATGCTAAGAACATTCGATGAGTTTTGTCTTAATAAAATGTGAGGTAAATTACTATCCCTTCAGGATGTTAGAAAGCATTAGGCATTAGCCCTGTTACTGTAATACACCTATGCCCATCTGTACTCAGCATTAGCTTATACACAGCAGAAGATACACATGGCTACCCAGACACTGATTGCCTTCCTGCTCATATTACTAACATACCCACATATGTTGTCTTTTACATGCTGAGGCATTTGACTTTGGATTGTACGATTCATTTTCATGCAGTCTTTGGTGGCTGAACTTTTCACATTTAGAAATGCTAATGTTTCTGCATTTTGTTGCTCCCAACTGTTTGAGGTTGAAAACAGTATATCCTGCTTTCTGTCATTTACTCCTTTATTTCATAATGTTACTTTGTTGCAAATAAATTCAGATGAGCAAATTGCCTGTGGAGTCATTTAACTGCAAACCATTCTCTAACTCACATATGGGACGGGAGTTGTGCACAGCTGATGTCATTGTTGGAGGTTTGATCAAGTTGGTATGGGCTACAAGCCACCTTGAGAGCCCATGCCCTGGACCTCCTACTTGGGATCAGATGTTCAGCAAGGAAAGGGTAGCTCAGGCAAATGAAGCTTTGAGAAATTCTGGGAGCTTTCAGCAATGTAATATTCTGCGGAGACATGAACTGGGATGATAAAGGAGATGGACCTTTCCCCCTACCAGATGGGTGGATCGATGCTTGGGCTGAGTTGAAACCAGGCGAAAATGGCTGGACTTATGACACGAAAGCAAACGGCATGATATCAGGTAACCGCAAGCTGCAGAAGAGGCTTGACCGCTTTGTGTGCAAGCTGTCTGATTTCAAGGTCGACAGCATTGAGATGATTGGGAAGGAGGCGATACCGGGTATCACCTACATTAAGGAGAAGAAAGTCCGTCAGGAGATCCGCCAACTGGTGCTACCTGTCTTGCCCAGCGACCACTTCGGGCTTGTTCTGACTATCAGTTCAGTCTGAAAAGATGTGATTGTGGTAAAGAAACTACTGTCTAGTGTACGGCCCTCTTTTGTAAATAGGTATTAGGTAGTAGCATATCATGTCCCATGGAAGCATCACGGTGATTCACAATTGTAGACATACGATCATCCGGGTGCCCCCGATTTTGTCCAGTTTTGCTAAGGAGGCACCCGTAGGCTATGTAAATATACCTGGTGGCTTATTGCGTGACATGTTGATATCCATTGCTTTACTGATCCTGTGGATTTTTCTTCGCTCAAAGTGTCTGGCCACATTTCTCTTTGTTGGACTTGGATTTGTGCCTCAATGCCTTATCTGTGGTGAAAGTGAGTGATATCAATCTCATTGCGTTCGGTGATGAAAGTGAGTGATCCTGCTATTCAGTAAAATTTGCTCACCACCATGACTTAAGATTGGGGTAGTGGTGGAAGGTGTAGGGACTTTTTAGATCGTTTGCTGGGTAGAGGAAGAGAATCAATTGGCCTGGATACATGGGATGCATTTGGTAGTTATTATATAATATTTGTGGTTTTGAGTGGCTTCACCGCGAGCAAACAATAGCTTAATTTTCACGCTGAACATGCGTGAACATTTTTATTACATACTTCTACATACATATGCACGTATTGCCAATTTAATTTAATTTTCACAACGTGTTGGTAGAGAGACCAGCCTTTTCTGACCGAGGGACGTTCTAGACGGGCGGCGAGGATGCATGGTGGTCGTGCAGCTAGCGTTACGTAGCGTAGCTGTCTCGTACCAGCAGGCCGTTCATGCTCTGGCTGGCAATGGCAGATCGGGTAGCTGCCAAGCAAGGACACGAGGGTGCGCCATGGTGTCTATAAGTAATGGCGCTCGTACAAGCTGACGACGATCGAGCTACTCGCCACGACCACCGATTCGATCATTAATAATCGCGTAATGGCTTTCGTCTCCATGGCCGCATCGATGCCTCGCGTCGTCTTCATCGCCTCCCTGGTGGCGGTCCTCGCCATGGCCGCCGGCCCGGCGGCGGCGCACGGCGGCCGCGTCATCCACCTGCGCTTCTACATGCACGACATCACGGGCGGTCCCGGCCAGACGGCGGTGCAGGTCGTCAAGGGCCCGGGGCCGGCGCACCCGGTGATGCCGGGCTCCCACTTCGGCGACACCACGGTGATCGACGACGCCCTGACGGAGGGCGCCAGCGCGACGTCGCGGCTGCTCGGGCGCGCGCAGGGGACGTACACGCTGGCGTCGCTCAGGGAGCCCGTGCTGTCGGTGTCCATGACCGTGGCGCTCACGGGCGGGGCCTACAACGGCAGCACCATCGCCGTGGTTGGCCGGGACGACGTCTCGGCGAGCGTCAGGGAGCTCGCGGTGGTCGGCGGCACCGGCGCGTTCCGGAGGGCCACGGGGCACGTGCTGTGGCGGACGGCCAGGATGGAGTCCAGGGACCACATGGTGCTGGAGCTCGACGTCTACGCCACCGTGCCGAGCGGTAGCCCGCCGCCGCCGCGCGCCGACGCCGTGCGTAAGGGTGGCCTCAACCTCGACTAACATGGTTTTGATTTTGGCCGTCAACAACGCTACAGTCGATCGTGTAAAATTGTTCCAGTTCGGCATTTTCTTGGTAAAAAGCAGTATCGGTTATTACTGATGTTTCTTTCTAAAAAAAGGTTATTACTGATGTTATTGTTGGACCCGGAGTTGAAAATTGTAAGTTAATTTGCGTTGGAATCAATAAAACTAGGTGTCCAGCGCAAATAGCACGGATAGCTAGTTTTTTATTTTATAATTATTTTGGATGATGTCATTATAATTATTTTTCTAGATGGCCTAAATCATTTATGCCTTTTCTCATCTGTCATATTTTATTAAGTATTTTTTTGGAACGCTAATCTTATTTTTCTATTTTTCTAGCGCCTCATGTTTATATTACATGAATTAACTTTTAGTAAGAATATAATCTTTTTTTTAAAAATGACTGGCGAAACACTTTTTTCATTGAGAGTTTTCATTATTGGACATGCAAAATTATCCTCACATTTTTTGGAAGACCTAGATGAGTGTTCAATGTATAATTTTTTTTCTTCGTCTCTAATTTCCATGTACCTAAAGTCCCATGCATGCATGTTCCTATAATGTCTTATGATTACGATTGATGCATCTTTTACCCAACACGTACTGTAAAGTGGGTCCACATATTTACTGTTGCAGCTTGTAAAGTATAGCCTTCTCCTTTGTATTTGTCCTATGTCTCTTGGTCCTGTTTCCTGACGTTACACGGTGTGTGTTTTTTTCCTCATTTCAAACACGGATATGCATGAATGCCAAACATCAACTTACATGTTCTTTTTCTAGATCACATCCATATTAGACATGGCTGAATCACATCCATATCATTCCCTCTCTCCTAATTTTTTAGATCTCGATCGTCCGCTAATCACATTGTACATACCAAAAAATCATCATGCTGCTACTTTTCGTTATCACTGGAGGTGATCATCATGCCTCTATGGCCATGCTAGGGTGGTACTCGGCCTTATGATCAGGGTAGTATCCTGTCGCGGTTATGATATGATTGTACTGTCATCCTATCATTATTGTGCTTCTAATCTTTTTTTGCTAGTGATTATTGCACTTTTAAAGATCTATTTGGTAGACTTTTTGTTCAAAGCGAGTAACATAGACCAAAGATAGACTGTCGTGCAAACTATGTGTCTATTTGGTAGAACTTTTTGTCCTTCTCAAATAGTTTAGTTTCGACATCAATGGTGAAACATATTTTTTGGTGGAGGTGAACATTTGGCAAAAAAAAATCTTGTGTGAAGTCATTTTATTTTTATCTGTTGAAGAAAACCCTAACAAACAGACCCTAAATATTATCAAGATCACTTGTATCGGCATTTTGTAGTGGTAGCAGAAACAAAACAGATGGCTAGCATGGAAAATTTAGAGACATATGCTCTTTATTAAAATAATTTGCTAAAATTTAGGTGACATTTTTTATTATAATTTAATAATTTATATTTGTTATTTACATGGATCTTTTATTTTTCTATTTCCCTCCAAATTCATATATAATACAACAATTTTATATTATTTTATCTTCAAGTTAAACCGCGTACTAATTCTCAACAAACTTTTTGGATTGATTTAAATTATTAGATTATCATAAAAGTTAATATTGTCTATCACTTTTTTATTAGTGTGGCAAATTCTCAAGCCATATTTCTAAATGCGACTTAAATAATTTAATTCTACATGAGCTATTTACATACATATTTTGCTTCCGAACTCAATAAAATTCAAATTACCAATTTATTATTATTTGATCAACTGTTAATTTCTTTATGTGTTTAATTTCGAATTAGTTATTTATTAATGGCTTCTTATTTGTTTAATTTTTAATTTATTTATTTACTAATTATATTCGATATGGACTTTTTGATCAAGTTCTAGTTTTCTTTTTATTAATTTCAAATTTGATTATTTACTAATCGTATTCGGCGAGGACTCTTTGATCAAATTCTAATTTATTTCTTTATTTTTTTTATTTTGAATTTACTATTACTAATCGTATTCGGGAAGAATTCTTCGATCAATTTCTAATTGTTTTAATTTTTTAATTGCGAAATTAAATATTTATTAGTCATATTTGACGTGGACTCTTTGAGTTACTCTAGGTCACATTGTTAGATCTTTATAAAATTAAATGGTGTAAATCCTTCTCTTTTCTACATAATATTTTTTTTAGATAATATGGAAATTTCTAGTCTCTATCGGTGAACGTGATAGCTTCTATTAATATTCTCTTATTAATATAATAGATTTGAGTGTTTCGATCGAAGTTAACGGTAAAGTAAAGTACCATTTCATCTCACGATAAAGGGCAAATTTCTTCCATGTCATCAGCTAAACTTCTAATCCCGTGTACGCCACCGAAAAAACTCTAATCCCATGTACGCCATCAGGGCTAAAATTCGCACCCGTGAGAGCCATCTCCGTTCCAGACTCCGTCGGTCCGTCACCCTCCCTCCATGCCGTGTGGGAGCTGCTCGGCCACCACGCCGCCTTCTTCTTCCTTGCGACGGGCAAGAACAGAGCCGAGCGCAGGCACTGCTCCGCGGGCGTGGGTGTTCCCCACCGCCTCGCACTACCTCCTCCCAAATCCGTCTCACTCACGCCTCCCTCACTGCCCCAGCTCCCTCCCCAACCTCTCCTCACCGAGCTCCGGCCACCACCCGACCGGAATCGCGCCGCCCACCTCCGGCCATTGCTGCCGCCACCGACCGGACCGCCGAGCGCTGCCGCAGCCGACTCCACGGCGTCCGCGGGCAGGGCCGTTGCGTCTGGCCCCTCCTTGCCCGGCCGGCCACTGCCGCCGCCGCGGCCGGAGGCAGGGCCGCCACGCCCGGCTCCAACTTGCCCGGCCGACCACAGACGCCGCCGCGGCCGCGGGCAGGGCCGCCGCGCCCAGCTCCGCCTTGCTCGGCCGGCCACCGAAGCTGCCGCGCCCGGCCCCTCCTTGCCCGGCGGAGCAGCTTATCCGGGTCACCGGGCTCCTCATCGTCGTGCGGTGCCATGGTCCTCCCCTCGGCGGACCTCGGCAGCGTGGACGGCGCGGCGACGAGCCTGGCGAGCGCGGCGGAGTGCTGCCGGGCGAGGGAGCGCAGCACGGAGGTCGGGCTGTGGGCCCGCCACCACAAGAGAACGAGAGAGAAGGAGGGAGGGTGACGGACTGACGGAGACCGGAACGGCGATGGCTCTCACGGGTGCGAATTTTAGCGCTCATGGTGTACACGGGATTGGAGTTTTTTCGGTGGCGTACACGGGATTAGATGTTTAGTTGATGGCATGGAAGGAATTTGCCCCACGATAAAAACTCGCACATCGCGCATGAAAAACACTATTCATTGGAGGAAATTGTTTTCTTTTTCATCAACTTAAAGCATTATTCTAGTGAATCAGACAACCGTTGATTGGCCTAATTGCAAGCCTACGCACAAGGGGCACAGCTTTAACCACCTTATTACCATCATTAACGTTGAATTCAAATGAAAGCTTCTCTTCATGCTTTGTATGACAGGAATAAAATATGTATATATTACTTGATGAAAGTATATGACCGCTCATTTCAAAGTTAGCTGATTGCAAACACCTTAAGGATTTTGTTTAAGCAAGATTACACACTAGCAGGCGGAGGGGTTCTCCGCCCCGGGAGGAACGGGATGGGTTGATGAGGAGAGGCTGCCTACGACTACGAGGCCGAGGCCGCGGGCGCGAACTCAAGCGGCTATCGCGGAAGTTTATATAATTACATGGATTGGATTGGAATTTTGTTTCCCTTAAAATTGAATCTATGAGGATTGGATTCAAATGAAAGCAACGGCTACCATGAAGTTCTGTAGGAAAGGATAAAGTCATACTATATGACCGCTTCCGTCCAAAATTCCTTTGGAACCCCTTCAGTTCAAACTAACAGTTTGAAAACTGCTGACGTCCAAGATTGCTTTTCTGTTCCTGATATAAAGTGATAATCATTGGCATGCCGACAGTACTTTGACCGAGCGACATGCTGACTGGCTGACCGACTGGCTGAGGCGGGCCCACAGCTAAGTCCAACCAAAGCAGACCACTTCCGTCTTCTGGTGACCCTTTCCACACGTGTTCCCATTACCGCATAATGCACGCTCTCTTGGACCAAACCCTGAGTTCCTCCGAGACCTCCCCGTTCGCGTACGACCAAAGGTGCTTCCGTTCCATGGTCCTCCGCTCACTCTGTCAAAGCGGATGCATATATATAACCCCACCTCCACGCAGCGTCCGCACCTGTGCCTCACTCATCAGACAAACCAAAGCAACGGCAAAGTGCCCAGGTGATCAAATCATCGATCGCACCGCGGCCTTCCACCTGCAAAGCTCCGATCCACGGGCACACCAGCAATGGCGGCGGTTCGAGGATCGGTGAAGGGGAGCCCGAGTCAGTCGCGGCAGGTCCTCGCCTCGTTGCCAGGCGACGACGGGAGGGTCCCGAGAGGCTACGTCCCCATGGTGCTCGTCGGCGACGAGGGGGACGGCGAGGAGCGGCGGATCATGGTGCGCGTCGAGATGCTCAGGGAGCCATGCATGGCGGCCGTACTGGAGATGGCCGCGCTGCGGTTCGGGTACGGCCAGCGAGGCGTGCTCAGGATCCCCTGCGGCGCCGGCCGGTTCCAGCAGATGGTCGGCGTGGGCGTGGCGTGCGAAGCTAGATAGACGAATTGCATGTACGGACAGACGCATTGGTGGTGCTAAATTTGTTCATTCTTTGATTTGAATCTCTTCCAGTCCTCGGTGTACAGATGGAAAGAATTTGCATATATAGATCAGATTCCATGGATTCGTTTTCACCTCTGAAGCATGCGTGTAAATGTTGGTACTACTCACAGATTCCTGAAGAGATTTGCGAAGCCAAATCGTGAGGCGGGGTTATCCCTATCCCATAGATAGATACAGCAGAAAATGAACTCAAGAAAAATGCAGCAAAAAAGGAGAAAGAATGCTACAAAAGGGGTTTCAGTCTGGGTGTGTTTCTATCATTTCCATAGCTCCTCCATTGGGATCCCACGCTCCTCCGCGACGTCTTTGAACTGCCTCATCATCTGCGTCGCCTTGATGGTAGCTCTAGCGTTGTTCAGGGGGTTCTTGCTCCGCAGCTGCTTCCCAAGAGCATTTTCAACCCCAGCCATCTCCAGCACGACCCTCACAGCTCCACCAGCAATGACACCAGATCCAGGGCAAGCAGGCCTCAGCATAACTCTGGCTGCTCCAAAGTCCGCATCAGCTCTGTTCATGTTGCAGGACGAAACAAGAGATGACAAATGTTCAGAATTGGAGAATCATGATAGTTGCAGCTATATAAACCTAGCTACCATAGAAAGGAACATGAAAGATCTATGGATTCATCATACAACTATATGAAGTATCCACATAGCAGATAATTGCAGAAGGCCGAGCTGATTACTCTGGGGGAATGTGACTGAAGAAAGGGAAACCCCAGTTGATTGGGGAGCAATCCATTGACAGAGCCTATTATTCTATTAATATGCACAGGAGAAATGAGCAGTAAAGCAGTACTTCGGGACATACAGATGGTTTATGCCACTACCCCTAACCAGAATACACTACCTTAGAGATGGAGCCTATAAATTGCAAATACCAACTCTTTTTTCTAGATGGAATTGCAAAGACCAACTGATCTACGTACAAGCTTCTAAGGGTCCACGTGGCATATGGATTATGATAATCTCATCCAGCAGACCACATGTGTGTTTGGGTACCTGCGCCTTTCTAAACAAAGTCACAAAGATTGAAAAAGCAAAAGAAGCCATTTGCCTTTATTAGATTTGCCAGATAGGTTCTAGACCATTCATGAATATTTTTGAGCAACCACTTTGAGAAATAAGACCAGGCAACAACCATAAACTTATTCTAAATCAACATTAAAATGTCAAGGGAAATGACATGGAGCATGTTGAAACATACACGGCACCCTTGCGGCATTACTGTTTTATCGCCTACATAGATCCAAATCAACTTTTCCAAAATAAAGACACAAAATGCCATACCAACAGGGGGAGGGGCAGGGGCAGAATATTCATGTTGAGATTTTACAAATTAATAGACGTAGCAAAAGGATAAGCACAGCATAGGAAATGCTTAAAATTAGCTACAATGGATATAATGCTGTGCTATCATCCAAAAAAATACAGCCAGTGTTTACAAAACTTTCACACCTCAGGAAACTTCTTGGGAGAATTGCCATAAAAAAACTTACAACTGACCCAAATTAATATTACCAGCACAGAAGATCAAAACAACCCACTAATTTGCTAAAGGAACAAATATATAGCCTATAGACACCTGTCTTGGCAAGGAGGTTAAAGGTTAACACTATTTTAAAAACAATCTGTGGCTTCATTTTTCACAAGCTGTAAGTACAGTTAGACAACATCAAAATGGTTGCCTTTTAAGTGGTAAATAATTTTTTCTAATTTTTTTCCCAGCCATATTTTCCATGACCACTTACAAAAGCTAGCAATATAAAATTAAACTCCATCAACTGCAACTCTGGAAGTAACCTTCATGACACCGCAAAATATGACAGAGCATGCTAATCCGAAATAAGTGGATTAAAGAAGACTTTTCTATATGGCTTATCCACACAAGAAGAACATTCAAACCATGGGAATGGAGACACAACTGCACTGAGTTGACATGGAGTTTTTGGCAACTAAATAAATACAAATATATGAAGGGAAATTTACAAGCAAATTTACCATCCAGCCTGATGAAACAACAGATACATAACAATGGCAAATCATTGCATATATTAACAAAAATATGAACATCTGGACAATTTCCCTAATTCAATTAGACTCCAAATAACTGCACTGATTCGGGAATGTCACTACAATAATTAGAAGCAGCTTATTGTCTCTAGTTTATGTGCAAATTATAGCATATGTTTATATAGGCCTTAAGCAGGTGAAATGCGAGTGTGAAACCAGCTTGATTCTATACATTCGTAAGCACAATTATCATCGGGTATAGAATGTTTAAACTACCAGTGACTGGAACTAGGAGTTGGAAATTCAGGGACAAATGAAGCTTAACTGCTTAAGTAATGCTGGACGGCTAGAGCAATGTGACTGACCTGTGCGGGAAGGTGCAGTACTTGGTGAGCGGCACCGTGACGAGGTTGCGCCGGCCGTTCATTGCTGCCTTTGTGATGGCCTCGGTGACCTCCTTGGCCTTGCCCACGCCGACCCCGACGTGCCCCTTCATGTCGCCCACGACGACGATGGCGCGGTAGGAGAGCTGCCTCCCTCCCTTGACGACCTTGGTGACGCGGTTGACCTGCACAACGCGCTCGCTAAAGTCGTCGTTGGGGCGCTGCTCCCGGTCCATGTCGATGGGGTCGACCACCTTGACCTCGAAGACGTTGTTCCCCAGCACGGTCTCGCCGCTGAATGCCGGCCCGTAGAGCGACTCGTACGCCGCGGCCACGTCCTCGGGGGACTCCGGCGGGAGCTCGTCGAACGCCGCGGGCTCCACGTAGCCCTCGGGGGGCGCCGCGAACTGGAACTCGGCCGAGGACACCGGCTCCGGCCGCGGCTTCTCGTCCTCGTCCTCCTCGTCCCCGGCGGCGGCGGATTCCTCGGATTCCTCCGCCTCGCCTTCCTCCTCGGGGGCGGATTCGTCCCAGGAGGAGGAGGCCCTGGGGACGGGGACGAGGAGGAGGCGCCGGGAGGCGGAGAGGAGAAGGGGTTGGGGGCGGAGGCGGAAGCCGAGGGGGAGGGATGGGAAGGGTGCGGTTGGGATGGGAGTGGTGGGGGAGATGGTAGCCATGGCCATGGCGGCGGCGGTGCTGGCGGTGGCCGCCATTTTGGAGTTGGAGGGCGCCCCGGCGAGGGAGGAGGGGAGGGAGGAGGCGCAGGCGGGTGAAGTGCGGGGGGATGGGAGCGGCCGTTGCCCAGCTTATCCCTTCGTTATCCGGTGTTCGGACAACAGGCAACCTTGTTGGATCGGTGTTGGGCCACCTGGGCCGGACTAGTCATGTTTGGCTACGGATCGGCCCGTGCGCCCGTGCCAAAAAAAAACAGAGAGAGAAATAAGTTGGAGAGTCGAGTTTCAAATTTCAATATGCACTGGATGTTTTCAAAGATGCGAAAAATAAAGGATGGATATTCAATATGGATATTTCAATATTATTTGGTTAAGTGGTGTAAGATAGCTAGGCCAAAACAGAAAGGGGGCTGGGAATCCATGATCTGAGAAGGATGAACCTGAGCCTTCTGTGTAAGTGGTGGTGGAAAGTAGAAAAAGAAGGACTGTGGCAAGAAATAGTGAGGAAAAAGTACATCAAGTAAAAATGTATATCCCAATCGAAGTACAAAGCGAACAACTCCCCAGTATGGAATGATCTTTTGAAAGTAAGAGAATATTATCTAAGAGGAAGAGTAATGAGTGTGGGAGATGGGAAAATGACAGATTTCTGGTTGGATCCATGGTGTGGGGTGACAGCTTTAAGGGACAAGTTCCCTGATTTATATGCCATCAATAATGAAAAGTTCTGCTCTGTCTCTAGTATGGCACAGAAAAGATGGAGGGTGTCATTCAGGAGATGGCTGGATGAGGAAAAACAAAATCAGTTGAGAAGGCTACAAGATATGACCACCTCCTTTGCTATGGGAGGGGTTATTGACTGCCCTAAATGGCTGTGGGAGAAATCTGGAAGTTTTTCAGTTAAATCAATTTATAAACACATGTTCAATAATGAAACAAATGAGCCCAACAAGAAGATTGGAAAGCCAAATTGCCTCTAAAGATTAAAATTTTCATGTGGTTGATACATCATAACTCAATCTTAACCAAAGACAATCTCATGAGAAGAGGTTGGAATGGGGATAGCAAATGCAAGTTTTGTAGAGAGGATGAATCTATTCTGCATTTGTTTTTTGAGTGTTCTATGACCAAATATGTCTGGAGTATGGTGGCAATGGTGGCGGGAGCCGATTGCAGGCCCACATCGTTTGACCAGTTCTGGTATTGGGTGAAAAAATTTATGCCCGAGCTGAAAAGTTCCACATAGTGGGATTGGCCGGGGTATTCTGGGCTCTCTGGAGAACCAGAAATAATGTTTGCTTTGAAAAAGAAATGTGAGATCTCCCACGGAGGTAATTTGTCTCGCTTCATCATTTATTTCCTTTTGGGCAGAGTTACAGTCGGAGGAGGACAAGCTGTTGCTAAAAGAAGGGGCGGACATCCTCAGAGCAGTGGCGCTGAGTCTACACCCACAGGAAGCGCCTCCTGGAGACTCCGGAGTGGTCCTACTTCGGTGAGGGAGGAAGACAACATTGAGGAGAAGTTTGTCGCAACAACCTGGAAGAATTTCGTTTCTATAAAGCTGTGTGGAGGGAAGTTTGGGAACTCTAGTTGCTAGTACTTTGCTGCTCAGTTTAGCTCTTCTTTTGTGAGGCAGTGTGAACGTGTGAACTTTTGCTGCTTTTCTTTTCTTTTTTCTAAACCTTTGTTGCTGAACCGTGATCGGCTGTAATTTCGTTACCTCCCAGTAATGAAATAAGGGGAGCACCCCCGCGTTGAAAAAAAAAAAGAAAAGTAAAGCCATTTGAGCGGTTTGACCGGCGTGCTTCGTTATCCGATCGCACACCATTGGGAAAGAAACCAAATGGTACCACGCACAAATCCAGTGCAGCCAGTATTTCAATTCGAATAGGCCAGGCCAGGCCTGTTGGTTTCCGATTCTGTGCTGTGGCCTGTGGTCGAAGCGACCGCACAGGAACCACATCCGTTGCTCAGAGTCGCCACGGTCGAGTAGCCTTGTACTCGGCGAGAGAGCGTCGTCCTCCCCGGCTCCTCGCCCGCTTGCCTTCGTCGCGGGAGGTGCGGAGAGGGGCAACGTCTGGACGGCGTAGTCGGCTGCCCAAGCTTGATTGGTGGTGGCTGATTTGGGTCGGAGTAGATTGACTTGCGCGGCCGCGGATGGACCCATCCGGCTCCTAGAGGAGGGCCAGCGCCGCCGCCGACCTCACCGACGACCTCATCGTCGAGATCCTGTCGCGGCTGCCGGCCAAATCGATCTGCCGATTCAAGTGCGTGTCCCGCCACTGGCAGGGCCTCATCTCCCACCCTGAGCACCGCAAGAAGCTCCCTCAGACACTCGCCGGTTTCTTCTACCCTCGCTGCCTGCTCGACCAGGAGCACCACATAACAGCAACTCCCGATTTCGTTGGCATCTCGAGGGGCGAAGGGCTGCCATTTCCTGACCCGTCGTTGCCCTTCTTGCCCGGCTACAGGTGGATCCGTCCCCAGGACTCCAGCGGTGGCCTTCTCCTCTGCAACTGCAGGAAGGAGAACCCCAGAGATGAGTTCAATTACGTGGTGTGCAACCCCACCACTGATAAATGGGTAGTTCTGCCTGAGGCCCCTGACGATCTTAGCTCCGTATCCACAATCCGTTTGGGTTTTGACCCAGCCATTTCCTCTCACTTCCACGTGTTCCAGGTCCTAGAGGAAGATCAATTCGGATATATCACTGGCCTGAATATTTACTCGTCGGAAACTGGTGTGTGGAGTCGCAAGGAAAATGGTTGGAGCGATGAGGGTGTGCCGGTCGATTCAAGAGGTGTCTTTATGAATGGAATGCTCCATTTGATCTCCCATGTGTTCACGATACTGACAGTGGACACAGAAGGGAAGACATGGAGGACCATTCCTTTGCTGGAAAGTATGGGTTTTGAAATTTTTTGGATGGGTCCCGTTGCTTTTCTTGGTCAATCACAAGGGCCCTTGTGCTATATGAATACTAGGAAACATATCACTTCAGAGAGGTGGACCTCATGATGGAGTGGGATTATGCTTTGATCGCAATCCATCCAGAAGCCAATATGATTTTCTTTGTTTGGAAATGTGAGGATCTTTTAATGTCATATGACATGGATCGCGGGAAAGTTTGTGTTATACGCAGTCTCACTGAGGATGTGTATGAGAGATTTCTTCCCTATCTTCCATATGTTCCTTTTTATCATGGACTGGCTGGTCAAGACTAGAAGCATAATGCCCAAGATGAAGGTCAAGAATTGTTACCCTAAATTGATATAGATGTCTTCTCATGCGCTGGACCTTCAGTTGTTACCAAATTAAACAATGGAGATGTATCTTAGGTTATGTATTTCATTTTCTTTTCCTAGTTTGTTTTAACTGTTTATTGTTTGACATATTCCTCATTTTTTTGAGGAAAAGATTTAAGTTATACCCTTGCTTGAAATGTATCAAAAACCTTTGTTAAGAACCAAATTGTTGCTTATTCAATAAGTAGAAGGGAACTACTAGTTGTGAAGAATGGACCTTGAAGTACAACAATTTCGAAAAAGTGCTATCAGCCATGATGATCCTTTAGCATAACTGTCCAGAAATTACTTTTAAAGTTAAGTCTGCTTGCTTCCAATTAATTATATGTGTTGGCACCTTGATAGCAATCTGCACTGGCATATCGTGTACAAGCATCCATTTTGCGGAACATTGCTCATCTTTACATCCAAGGTTGCAGGTCTGCAAAAAGTAGAGGTGGTAATGACTAGAATCAGTAGAAACATGTCAAAACCATTTCCTAACCCACCTCACAGTTTCAGGAACGGTTGCAAGACACTAACTGCTGCTAAGAATCTAAGATACAAATGTATGGTTCTGGGCCCAGTGGCGCGAAGTGGATCAGGCCACTGGGCTCAAAACCGTGGAACATAAAGGCGGACGATCTGGCCCGTCCGTCGCGGCCAGCAGTTTGGTTTGGTCCTCCGTTCCTCTCCATTTCGGGCCACCCGCAGGCCCAACAGACCGGAGCAAGACTGTGTGCAAAATAGCCGGAGCCGGCAAGCATCGCCGGCCCATTCGGGCGGTGGATAAGTAGATCACCTCGCCGTCCCGTAATATCGGGCTTGGTAGATGAGGAGGCGAGCCAATTCGTCTGCGCTGCCTGGCCGCCTCGCCCACCCGCCACGTCTGATCGGGTCGGGGGATATTTTGGCCGCGATCCATCCCAGAGGGGTGAAGTATCCGACGCCCTCTCGAGCATGCGGGGCCCCCGGCGCCGGTCCGCTCCCTCCATTCTTATCCACTTCGCTGCGTCACCCCCAGCGCGGCGGGTCTGCTCACCGCTCGGTCAAGGAAGGTGGCAGTGCCTGGGCTCAAGATCTCCAGACCTCTCATCTCTTGTCCGGCTTCTACCGACTACTGAGGTTACAGCTTACCGACGCCTCGCGGTATCTTCACTGTACCGGTGTCCGGACACCCCGTCCCTCCATGATTTAAGAGAGGCCTCGTCAGCTCATCTCTCCTGTACCCGGAGTCCCGGACAGTGCTCCTTAGCTTTCTCGTTAGTGTGCGAGCCAGTGATCAGTGGGTAGGTAACCTTCTGCCGGAGCTAAGAGGGAAGGAGGAAGGAAGCAGCAGCGAGGATGCTGGAGAAGCTGTGGGACGACGTGGTGGCCGGGCCGCACCCGGAGACGGGGCTCGAGAAGCTCCGCAAGGCCACCACCTCCCGCCCGCTCGTCATCGACAAAGGTAGCCGCCGCCGGTGCTGGTTCAATTTTCCTACACTAGCTAGTGGTAGCATGCAGTTTGGAGAACTAACCGAGATGACGAAACACGAAACGGATCTACGTTCTTGACGAGGAGCAAAAATTGTCAATAAAAGCAAACTAACAAAGCTTCGTACACATCTTAATTAATGATGAGGCCGGTGTGCACACATGATGGTCTAGCGTTAAGAACTAACAAGAATTTAATTTGTTCTCAAGATGCGGACGCCGGCGGGAGCTACAAGCGTGCGCAGTCGATGCCGACGACCCCGACGACGCCAGGGACGCCTCCGTCGACGACGCCGCGCGGCGGCAGCAGCAGCAGCAGCAACGTGTGGCGCAGCGTGTTCCACCCGGGGAGCAACCTGGCCACCAAGAGCATGGGCGCCAACCTCTTCGACCGACCGCAGCCCAACTCCCCCACCGTCTACGACTGGTAAGCACCCGTCGATCGATCCGTCCGCTCCGTATGATTAGTTATTACTACCTCCGTCCCATGGCATAAGTATTTTTAGGTTTGGTCAAAGTTAAATTTATTTAATTTTGATTATAAATAGTAAATAATTTATAATATCTATAAGATTAAAATAGATTTCATATTCGTTATGAAAGTAATTATCATAATTTATATTTTAAAAAATAATTTATTCATAAGAATATTGATGATCAAAGTTTTGATTTTGATCAAACCCAAGAATACTTATATTTTAGGATAGAGGCAGTACTGCTTTACGATGCTCTCCGCTCAGTTTCATCAGATCGAGCATCAGAGTAGCCAGGGAAGTTTGGAGACTTAATTAACAGTACAGCTTGTATTATTAGAGCTAGCATCAGTAACTTGGCTGCTGCATATATGCATCATGCTCCGAATCTTAATCAATTCACAACTACTATAAGCACGCGATAAGATGAACTAGTCAAGTTTTTTGAAAGTATGAACTAGTAGGTAGTGAAGTTAGCACTAAAAAACACAGCATGGCCTGATCCACTTCGGGCGCCGTGGTTTGCTCACGTGGCATGCCGCACCGTTTGCTGTTTGCTGGAACGGATAAGGCCACACTTCGGAGTGTGGTGATGACCACATTTCATTGCACAAGTAGCTCCTCTTTGTTTATGCAATAATCATCAAACCCTCGGAAACGATCTGCGCCGTGACACTTGTACACCGAGCTAGCTCTAGCATTATCCTTTTTTAAAATAATTAGCTGTAGCATTATCGTGACTGGAAAATTGTTGTCACAAATTTCAGGCTCTACAGCGACGAGACCAGGAGCAGACACCGCTAGATCGGAGACAGACGGACGAGATCGGCGGAGGAGCGGTGGCCGGTCCCTGTCGACCCATGTTTGCTGGTCCTTGTGGTTCTCTAAAAAGTACTACTTGTTTAATGTTTGTGAGTGAATGAATGGTAAAAAAACCGAGAGAGATTGTATTGAGCTATATACGTGGTGACATTGAGTATGTATATATATATGATGAATAGTAACTGCATGATTCGTACAGGGAGAGTCATGTATATGATGTGGTTGGAGTTAATTTTCTATTGATCATATTAATAGATGAGATCACCTTTTAATTTTATTTATAACACTTCTTCTTAATCGAATCCTCATCATAGATCAATGTTCTTCAAATACTTCTCGAAAATTCTGTGGGAAAAAAAAGGAATATATCTATACCATGATTTCTCTTTAAACCTGTAGAATTCAAAGAGAAATCTATGTTATTTGTATTTTCATAAAAAATTTCGTGGGGAAAATTAGAAATACGACATATATATATATATATATATATATATATATATATATATATATATATATATATATACACTTATGTTCACCATTGCCTCGTTAAAAACTTTATATGAGAAAACTCCAAGGAAAAAAATTCATAAAAGGAAAAGAGTACAATGTGATGCTTTTAACAAGACATATCTCTTGGGGTCTCTCCCCCTGAATCTTGCAAATCTCGAAGCTTTCTCATACCAATTCTCCGAACATATTTCTCAAATGTTGAGGCAGGTAGAGATTTAGTAAACAAATCAGCAAGATTATAACAAGATTTTGTTTGCAAGATATTTATCTCACCACTCTGTTTGAGTTCGTGAGGACAAAATAATTTGGGAGCAATATGCTTAGTGACGTTGCTCTTGATATAGCCTGTTTGCATCTGTGTAACACAAGCAGCATTATCCTCATAGATAATGGTAGGTGATTCCATAGAACCAATACCACATGACTGTTGTATGTGATTAATCATTCTGCGAAGCCATACACATTTACATGATGCCTCATAAAATGTAATTATCTTAGAATGATTTGTAGAAGTTGCCACCAATATCTGTTTACACGATTTCCAAAAAATGACAGTTCCACCATGTAAGAAAACGAATCCTATCTGGGACCTGGCATTATGAGGATCAGATAAATAGTCAGCATTAGTATATCCAACCAACGTAGGATCTTGGTTCTTTTGATAGAACAAACCCAAGTCCTTTGTGCTATTAAGGTATCTGAGGATTTGCTTTCCTCCTACCCAATGACGTTTTGTTGGAGCAACACTATGTCTTGCAAGTAAGTTCACCGCGAAAGCAATATCAGGCCTGGTGCTATTCGCGAGATACATAAATGCTCCAATGAGACTGAGATAAGGGAATTCATTCCCTAGTATCTCTTCTCCTTCATCATGTGCAAAACTGCATGACCCCAACACATTGTTGGAAGATTACAACCTTGCAATATTGGTCTAGCAATGAGCTTTATCCTCTCGATTAGCGCTTCTGCTAATCTGTTCTGAGTGTGAACAGATGTAACCGAATGCTGAAGTTCAATTCCTTGTGCCATACAATAGTCATTGAAGGCATGTGATGAGAACTTTGCAGCATTATTCATTCTTATACACTTTATCGGATGTTCACGATGATGCGCTTTCAGTTTGATAACTTGAGCAATCAATCTAGCAAAAGCATGGTTGCGTGTCGACAATAACGACACATGTGACCAACGCGTGGAAGCATCGATCAAAACCATGAAGTATCTGAACGGTCCAGATAAAGGTTGGATTGGTCCACAAATATCACCTTGGATACGCTCCAAGAATTTGAGAGGCTCATCTTTAATTCTGAGATACGAAGGTCTCAAAATTAATTTTCCAGTAGAACACGAAGTGCACATGACATCCGAAGATTGTGGGAACTTAGCACTGCTCAAATCATGATCACTAGAATTGCCTATGATTTTCCTCATCATCCCAACTCCGGGATGCCCAAGTCGATGATGCCAAATCTGGAATGCATCAACATTTTGGAAAATCACCTTGTATGCAACATGTGGTACGGGCTTTATGTATGTGTAATACAATCCAGACGGAAGAGATAACACCTTTTCAAGTGTTTCTTTGCCTAATCCGTTGTCCTTGGTGAATAAGAGAAATTCCTCCTTATTCTCTTCATGTGTCTCAACATGAATACCATTACGACTGATATCTTTGTAGCTTAGGAGAGTACGAGTCGCATCAGGATACAACAATGCTTCCTCGATGGTAATCTGCGTACCCATAAGAAGTATAATAGTGGCTCGACCTGAACCAACTATCATAGCATCGCGTTCTGCGATTGTTAAAACATTTCCTTCTCTCTTGGTCAGAGTCTGAAAATATTTTATTTCCCTAAGCACTGTATTTGATGAACAACTGTCCACCAGGCACATCTCCTCCTCCATCGGATCGACTCCCGTAGAAAAATCTATATAGTTTGCAGAATTTAAACATAAAAATCATGCAAATATATAAAACACACACTATTATCATTGAGATTGTAAACAGAGTGCTTTATACAAACAATGTAAGGACAACATTATGTCTTAATATTACAAGCCTTACAAATATAACTATCTGAATATCAACTATGTATGATATCGAGTCTAGTGAAGGTCCCCAAAGATGTCGTTGGAGTCATACTCCACGACCATCTTGTCATCATCCAAAGGAGTCTCCCCCTGAGGCAGACTCTTGGTACCACTTGGTCCCCCTTCATTGGATGTCGGGTCCAAAGTACCAGTCTCAGCCACATGAGAGACAAAATGTGTTTCATACTTCTTCGCTTTAGTGCTTTCACCACGTCCAATAGATTTCAAATACAAATCCACCAAATGCTAAGGAGTCTTGCATTTCTTAGCCAAGTGAGTGTGACAACCACACTTGAAACAAACCCTTTTCTTGTCATTATTTGGCTTAGAAATGTCTTTCCCCTTGTTGTTGAAGTCTCCCCGAGGCTTGTGGAACTTATTCCGCTTACCACCAGATTGGTTTCTAGGGTGGTTGCAAGAACCATCCCTCCCAGTATTTTGAGTGACATGTACTTCAGGCGAAGGAGCAGTACCCGGAGGGCGCTACTGTGAGTTCCATACGATGAGCTCATGATTCTTTTCTGCCTGACGTAATGTCTGTATCAAATTAGCATAGACTGTGAAACGCTTCTCACGGTACTGCTGAGTTATGAGTCGCTCTGATGAAAGCATTGTAGACAATATCTTCTCAATTTTCTCCAAATCAGAGGGCTCCTTCTCGCAGAACTTGAGTTTCTGGCTTATCTTATGAACAGCATGATTGAATGCATCCACGGATTTGAAATCCTGGAAACGCAATTGGCTCCATTGATAGGAAGCCTCGGAAAAAATAATTTCCTTTTGCTGTTCATACCTTTGCTTCAGGGAGTCCCACAACTTGAGTGGATCCATCTCCAACATATACTCGGAGTTTAAATCCGGGTGGATATGATTCCTTATCATGTATAAGGCCCCATACTTGTATGTATCTGGTATTGGCGGTTCACCCAGAACAGGTGGTGCCAAGCACTGGTAAAGTCCAACTCGCGACAGACTCACTTTGATGTCCGTCGCCCATTGAGGAAAGTTGTGCCCATGGAGTGCGAGAACCTCGAACTCCTTGGCAGCCATTTCCTACAAAATCAAATGCCAAACATGAATAATTTGGCATTTAGCAATACATATCAATGTGAATTCAACGAACTTGAATTCCGGTCATTCTCAACGAATTGGAATAATTTTAATGTCAATCATCAACATAGAGTAGACCTTATAATCCAAAATTGAAGATTGGATACGCACATTGAGGATAATAACTATGCAAAACATAGTCAAGATCCCGCAGTAGTATGAAAATACTACCTTGTGTATGACCAATATGAAAATGAATCAAGGTAATCTCTAATATGATGTATGTCCAAATTCTGACTTGGATGAACATCGAGAACGTATGTAAAATACTTCTCATGTATGACCAACGTCCAAGAAAATGGAACAAATTATTCCAAATAGAGAATCAATGTATTGCATTTTATGAAACACACATAATGAACCAAGACAATATTTTGCAAGGTAATATTAAGTGAAAGAGGACATGATATGACCAAACTTGAGTACAAACACATTTTTACAATCACATATGACCATCGGACGAACAACTGATGCATGAACAGTACTAAATAGCATAAAGCACAGATGCTAACATGCGAAGGTACTGCCAAACTGAAATAAAATGAAATCAGTAAAGGTAACTAGATGGTGAGCCAGAATAACAATTCCGGCGCACCACCACCCTCGGCAGCCCGCCGAAAGATGCGCCAAGCCACTCGAGCCTTAAGCGCGAGGCTGGCCCGCTCAGTCAGTCGTCCGCCAGCCAAGCCGGCCTATCCACCGCTACCGGGCCATAGCCTATCTAAGTTGTGCAGGCCCGCCAGCCTACGAACGGCCCACGAGCACGCAGCCCATGGCCGTCGTATAAAGAGGCCGGCAGTTAGGGTGTGCAAACCCTAACCCCACTTCCTCCGCCCAGCCGCAGCACCCTTGCAACCGCCGCCGCCGCCGCATCACCACCTTCCTCACCAGATCCATGGCCGTCGAAGCCAAATCGGCTCATGGCCCGGCCGGATCTGGCCTCCCCTCCCCCTTTCCGCCCCATTTCGGCCACCGGCTGCTCAAAGTTCCTCCTCCTCCGAGGAGGACACCCATCCGGCCGTCCCGCCAACATCCCCGTTGGCCTAGGGGTGGAGGCCAGGATGGCGGTTTGCCGCCACCATCGCATTGCGATGCGTGGAGGCCGGTGCCTGTGGCGGTGGCGGAGGGGCGAGGGCGGGATCAAAGGAGGTCGCGCCATCGGCCTCCCCATCGTTGGTGTAGTCGGGAGGCCAGCCTCGGCGTGCGGCCCTCGTGCCCCTACGCTTAGGGCCGGTAGGCGTCGGTGATGGAAGTCGCAGCGAAGGAGCACAGGGCGGCGGCGATGGAGAAGAGGCCGGTGATGCGGAAGAATGGCTGGAGATGGTGAAGCGCGTCCACCCATGGTGCGGACAATACGAGGTCACCGCCGACGGCACCCTCTCCGGGTCCGCCCGAGGATGACCCTCGACCCGCACCAGTGCCGTCCACCCATGCATATGGCAATTGCACGGGGAATCAATCAAGATTTGTCCAGGTGTCGTGCAACTGTTTGGTGGCGTGGGGCGGCAATGGAGCGCCTCCAGAGCGTCGGCGCATTCGGTGACTGCACGACGGCCATGGTGGCTGGCCTCCGGGATGTCGCGGTTCATGGACCGCGCGACGGCCACGGTCGCCGCCGCGTCCTCCAAGGCGGCCGCCAATACTCATGGCGAGGTAGCCGCGCCCCCCACTAAGGGCACGCCTAGCCTCCAGGCCGCGGTGACGACGAACAGAGGCCCGGATCTGCCGGCGAAGAAGGTGGCGAAGACGACGGGCGCGCTAGCGACGAGGAAGGCGAAGAACAGAGCCAACAATCGAATCAATTGACGGTGAGCGTCTCGGCATTGTACCTCACAAGGAGTCGAAGCCGATTTCCCGTCGATGAAGATCAATCCCTCTGTTTCTCCTTCTCTTCTTCTTCTGAAAGAACAAAGTGCTGATAACGTGTTTAATGTAATCGTGAATGAACAGTGAATGGCAAAAGAACCGAGAGAGATTCCATTGATCATTGAGTATGTATATATACATGGTGAATAGTAACTGCTCCCTAAAGTGACACGACGATTCGTACAGGGAGAGTCATATATGTGATGCGGTTGGAGTCAACCTGCCGTTGACCGTATTAATAGATGAGATCACCCCTTAATTTTATTTACAACACTGCTAGCTGCGTCGCTGTACGAGGCTAAAAGGCTTTTAATTTGCCGTTTGTTTTCTCCCTATGCTATGGAGTGAGTAATGCTTATACTAATAGTAGTGGTCAGTTCCGCTGACTCAGCTTGGCCGCTACTCCAGTGACGTACTGGAACCCGCTGGGTGTGTACTAGCTTTAATTTCCGGAGTTTTCTCCATCTGTAGATATTTACTTAAGTGTAAAATGGGACGTGTGAATTGTACTGCTTCTTCCATCTTTATTAGTTGATTTCGACGATCTTGAAGTGTAATTAAATTAATTATTACCGGCGTTGTGAGGTGTGCATGCAGCAATTACCCGTGAGTGAGCAAGCTCGCCGTTACAGCGCGCGCGCGCTCGGAGAACGGGAGAGCTGGGGGGGGGGGGGGGGGGGGGGGGGATGAATTTCCCGTGGGTTAAGATAAAAACAATTTGTTCTTTCGCTGGCCTGCTTGATCAACGATTTCCCTGCGAGATCGTCGCACTCGCACGGCGGATGGGCCCTAGTGGTAGCGGAGCCGGCCCCGGCTTGGCCTCTAGCGAAGGTCGCCACGTCAGCCCATCAATCCGATCGGTAATTAAGGGAAGGTCGCCACGTCGTCGTCGGGCTGCCGTGCCGGGCTTGGTGACCGTGACTCGTAACAGCACTCGGGGACCGGGACAGGTTTTTCCGAGCGGGGAAGAAGCCAACGCCAGCACTAGTTACAACTAGTGCGAGGGCACTCGTTCAGATCCGGCTCGCGCATAGCTGCAGATCAACTGTTGGGTGACGGTACACGACGAGGCGCTCAATTATTGGTCCACGAATCCCAGCGATCAGCGCGCCGGGTCGAGCCTCATCTCCGGACTGGACGTTGCTAGATACTGTAAGCTCCGATGATCTGTTGACGAGGTTGGATTTCAACTGATTTTGGCTAATTTAATAGTATTCTGTGAGAGGGGAATAAATCGAAAGATGCCCAAAGATCCCGTTATGTTGTGGCCAGACACGCCACCGACTTCCGGGGCTCTCCGCTAATCTGTCATTCCAATTTACAACCACTCGCAAAATGGAAACCTGCAGAAGCATCTATGTTCTGCAAAAGATCATCTAGACGAAGAAATAGCATACGATTTGTACATTCTTTTGCTCTCTTCTACTCATGAGAGAAATCCATGTTAGCATGTGCTCCTCAGTGGCTACATCCACTCTATTCGGCTAGTCTAAAAGCCGACTGGTTTTGGCTGGTTTAATAGTATTCTGTGAGAGAATAAGCGAAAAGAAGTCGGCTGGTGTTGGTGCTGCTGGCCAACAGAACAGAGTGATCAAAGGTCGGTATTGCACCGTAGATGCGATCGTGCACATGCTATGCTGGCTATGAAGGCACGGTGAGGATGAGCGCCACAAACCGTTGGTGGAAGAAGAGCAACAGGAGATTCTAGAGTGATATGATACGAAGGACTAGTTGAATAGTTTTCGCCATAGTTTATTATTTTAAGTACTCCACGACCCATGAAGTTGTCTGAAAAATTAAGGTATGTTTGGATCCACCAACTAAATTTTAGCTGGCTAAATTTAGCTACTAGGAATCCAAACGGCCTAGTTAAAAGACCAGCTGAAGTTTAGCTGTTTCAAGACAGCTAAAGCTAGCTAAATTTTAGCTAGGTCTATTAGCTGGAGAATCCAAACACCCTAGCTAAAGTTTAGCTAGAAGAACTTTTAGCTGGCTAAAATTTCGTTTTAAATTTTAGTTGGCCAAATTTTAGTTGGATGGATCCAAACAGACCCTTAGTTGGCCGTTGATATAGAAATCCAAATGGGCGGCATGACACTAGTCCGACCCTAACCCTAAGAAGCACGACACTATTAGGCATGACACTATCAAGCACGGTCCCTTCATCGTGCCGTGTCGTGTCGTGCCACCGTGCCTGACTCGCGGCCCAAGCACGACACTAAGGCCCTTTTTTCATGTCGTGCCAGCACGAAGCACGGCGGGCACGATGGCCAAGCCACCCCTTCATCAGATGCACAGGTTACAAACAATCCAGAAAATTCAACAGATTTATCAAATTGACCACAATTCACAACCAAAGAGAAGATAGAACACACATTTTCAAAAAGTTTGAGCTGGTGCAATGGCTGCCTCATTAAAAATCTATCTAAGGTAAAACTCACACCTCGTGAGAAACCCTAGATAGGAAAAAAGAGTGCAGCCCAGCTCAATCAATTCAAATATAGTTCAAAGTTATTACAGACCATGTTCATTATTCAGTTACAAAAATCAAGTTTCAGCAGCTCCATCTAGATACAACTCAGAGAAACATTCTTCTTCAAGTGACTTGTTCTCCACCAGTTGCTGAAGCCTTGCATCTGCAGCCTCCCAATCCTTTGTGCAGGTGAGGATCTCCACCATGTCCGGGCTCAATCGTCGCCTCCGCTCCTCAATGATCCTGCCAGTAGTACTAAAAATAGAGCTAAGATTGTAAGATCAGGATAAGTAAGTTTGTGTTCATGCCACCAGCTAATGATGCTGAAGTTATCATCAAATTGAGAGACATTGTCAGTGTACAAGTAGTTAGTGAGTTCATTACCAACACCCAAAGAATCTCCAACTGATGCACTAGTGCTTGCTGCTTGCAGCAAGGCAAAAGCACTAGTTCTTCTATAGAGAGAGAGAGGAGGGGTAGAGAAAGAGTTACCAGTTGCAGGAGTTGCAAAAATATCAGATATATCATCATCACCATCTGCAAAAATATCATCCCAAGCACTTTTTTTCTTACTAGCAGTGGGTGGTTGTGTAGATGCTCGCATCTTAACTGCACCAAACTTGTCATCATATCGCTTATACATGGTATGAAGTAGGGCCCTTACCTCAGTTAATTAAGAAGAATAATCAACACCTAAAAGCTTACCTAGCAACCTGAGAACACTATTGAAATACTTTAATTTAGCTCTAGGATCCAAGACAAAAGCAAAAGAGTAAAGCATAGGAATGTCCTTCCAGTACTTAATGTAAACATCTTTCATGCGAGTAACCACAGGCCTAAGCAATGTATCATTCTCATACTTCTTCAAGTGCTTGCATATCAAAATTATATGATGCAACATAAGTGGAGAAGTAGGATAATAAACACCAGAAAGTGCAACACTAGCATCTAAAACAGTTCAAGGAATTCAAACATTCTTTCAGCAACTATCTAATGATCATCTGTTAAAAGCCGAGGCTCACTCTCAGCGCTAGGATAGTTGTTGTTAATGAAGACAGAAAAATGAAGCTTGTAAGGGATCAAATGCTTAAGCATGAGATATATAGAATTTCACCTCACATCCATATCCAAACCAAACTTTCTGGGACGAACATCAACAGCAATACAATACCTCTTAAAGTTTGCAATGCGCTGGTTAGAAGAATTCAAAAAATAAACAGCAGAGCGTATGTCCTCAATGTAGTGCTTGATCACATCCAAAGCACTTTTAACCATAAGGTTTATGATGTGACAAGCACAACGTTGATGTAAGAAAAGAGTGCCAACATAACTAAAAAGTCTAGGAGCTAGAGAATCAATGGTGCCAATATAAGAATAAAGCTCATGAGATAATGTTTCAATGGCTTTAGTATTAGAAGAAGCATTGTTCAAAGTGACAGAAAAAACCTTAGCCGTTAAACCATATTCATCTAAGACAGCAGAAACACGCTCAACAATGTTATCACCATAATGAGATTCATCAATCAGCCTAAAACCAATTACCCTCTTCTCCAATTGCCAGTCAGGATTAACATAGTGAGCACAACACTAAGGTAATCCTCCTTAGCATTGCCAGACCAAATATCAGAAGTAAGTGCAACAGATGAAACACCGACAAAAGAATCAATAAGCTTATCACGCAAACCAGCATGGTACTTGATCAAATCTCTAGCTGTGGTTTGTGTAGAAACATGAGTAAATCTAGGATTATGAGCAAGCCTTATATACTCCTCAAAAGCAAGAGTTGTACCAAGACAAAGAGGAAGATCTAATCTAGCAATCAGACGACATAGCTGAGTACGAGCTACTTCGGCACTATACTCCCAGTGACGAACACTACCATCAGAACTAAACGAAAGAAAAGACCGAGATTGGCGAATGTTTTTCTTTATCGCATCGCAAACCTTAACATGCCGCAACAAATGGCCAGTGCCAATAGCAGAACGACCAGCATAAACATGGCCACAATGAAAGCAATTGGCACCGGTTCTTACCCTCTTACCGTCGACGACCGAGTAGATCTTCTCGAAGTCGAGCCAGGCTTCAGAAGTGTGCGGCCGTTTCGTCTTGCCATCGGTGGCCACAGTAGGGTCATCAACGCCACCGTCAGCGGCGGCGGCGGCGGCGCCGGCAACGGCATCATTATCGCCATCATCGACCTCGATAGGAGTAGCAGCAGCGCCAAACACCTCTTCCCGATCGGCTTTGAGGTCACTCTCGTCATCACCACGAAGGCCTTGCATATGAAGGTCCTCGTTGACGGAGTGACCGTGGCCCTCGACGGTGCTGGCCATCGTCCTGAAGCAGAGAGCTAGAGGAGAGGGGAGTCTTAGAGCAGAGGAGACAGGAGAGCGAGCAGAGAGCAGAGGAGATCGAGGTTTACCTGCAGTGAAGATGGAGCACCAGAGCGGCCGGCGAACCACGGATCCGAGCCGACCCCCTGGTTCCTCAACGACTTTGTGACGGCCGACGACCTGCAAGAAGAAGAAGTTAGAATCAGAGCGGAGGCGGAGGAGATCTAGGGTTAGGGTTAGAGGAGAGTGAGGTTTACCTTACCTTCAACGAAGGCGGAGCACCAGAGCAGCCGACGAACCACAGATCCGAGCCGAGCCCCCTGGTTCCTTAATGACTTCGCGACGGGCCGACGACCTAGGGTTACGGCCCTAGGGTTAGAGGACCAAGCTCTTGCCGATGATTACGGAGCACCAGAGCGGCCGGCGAGGTCGACGAACCACGAATCTAGCGAGGAGATGACTAGATCGGCCTGCAAGGCTGCTGGATCTAGATCTACAGACTCAGAGAGGAAGGGAGAGCCAGGGGAGAGGACGAGAGGGCCACAAGCAGTGCCGTGCCTGATCCATGCGACGGCGGAGCGGCGGAGATCAGCCGGCCAGTCGCTCGACGTCGCCGGAGAGGGAGAAGACAAAGAGGACAGAGGAGAGAGCGAGAGAGGCAGGGGGCGGGCGAGCGGAGAGAGTGAGGATTAAGGTCTGGAGCGGGGGGCGCCGGCCGGCTAGGCGGCTTGTATAGCCCCCCTCCCAACGGTCGGATCCAACGGTCGGATGACCTTGATCCAACGGTAGGGAGGGGGAAGGGGGAGGGGGGAGGGGGGGTGGTGGGCCTTTTGAAGCCTCGGGCCGCTATCGGGCTGGCTCATTTTCGTGTCGTGCCTAGGGCCGGCACTATGGGCTGGGGTGGCGGCCCAAGCACTAAAGTCCCTTCGTGCCGGGGCGGCCTGAGGCCCGATCCATCGTGCCTAGGGCCGGGCTTTTTCGGGCCGTGCCTCGGGTCCTCTATCGTGCCCGGCCCATTTGGATTTCTATAGCCGTTGATCTCAATTTTTTTAAAAAAATTGTAAAAAAAAGGTCGGGCCCTAATCTCCGGGCCACACTTCTCACTCTACCCAGTCAGAAAAAAGTCAACGAACGGTCAGTTACTCCTCCCCACCGCCCTGCCACTCCTGCGGCATGCCTCTCCTCCGCCCCGCGCCGCCGGCTCCCGCCGCCGCGGTAACCCTCCCCCGTCGCTGCCTCCTTACTGCCCGCAGCCGCCTCGAGTCCCCCTCCGCCCGGACGCCCCTCGCCCGCCTGCGCCTTCGCCCCGCCGCCCCGCTCCGCGTCATCCCGCCGAGGACCGGGTGCCGCGCGGCCGCCGCCAATGCCGATGCCGATGCGGCGGCTCCCCAGGGTCCAGGAGGCGACGGCGGCGCGCGGGGCGCGCTGGTGCGCCTCGGGGAGGCGCTGTCTCTGGGGTTCCCCGTGTGGGTGGCGTCGGCCTGCGCGATCGCGCTGTGGCGGCCGCCGGCCTTCCTCTGGGTCGGCCCCACCGCGCAGATGCTTGGCATCTCCTTCACGATGCTCGGTCCGTCCCTAGTTCACTTCCCTCCCCCCCGCTAGTAGTACGTTTCCTATCCCTGCCCACCCTCATGGTGGGGACTTGTCTGTTGTCTCACTTGTTGAAGTGGACTCAAACTCTAGTTCCCATGTGGAGTTGCTGTCTCTGTTGATGTTCTCCATTTGACGCTGCAAACAGCTGCTACTGATGGGACTAGCTGGCGTTCTGGGACAGTGCGTTCCACATGCCGCAGTGCTTAGGCGGTGTGATCACTGAAATGAATTTGTAACCTGATACAAGGGAAGTATAACACCAAAATGAAAAAAAAAACAGGACAGAAAACTGTACAATCCTGAGTACATCAGCACGATCAGGCATCTTGCGATTCATATTCTCACTTTGGAACGGCCCTGGCTTTCCATAAGCTGATCTTTTACCGTGACATTATTGTGGAAGCAGCAAAGCCCGAATGCTGGAACTCGTTCATTCCTTCAGTCCATGGATTGAATTGGTGCTGCTATGATTAGCAGGACCTTCTCCTCACTTTTTTTTTGTCACTTGTACATATAGAAACTGAACGGTGAACTGTGTTGATTTTCATGTGTCTGAACATGTTATTTACCCTTGGTTTCATTTGCTGGCCATGGTATTTATAATTGGATAATCAATACATGATTTAATCTGTATCTACAGGAATGGGAATGACATTGACTCTGGATGACCTCAAAACCGCACTATTGATGCCTAGGGAGTTAACTGCTGGATTTATATTGCAATACACGGTCAGTACCCCACTTTATTTAGTGGATTATTGTGGTTTTAAGTGGATTAAGAACCATAACAGTAATAAAACAATCCTGTTTTCATCTACGTTGTCTATGAGTAGACTGTTCTCCTTACAAGTTACAATGGCATTATAAATCTCGCCTTGTAAAAGCTGGTGCATCTTCTATTCATTAGTCCTTATAATTGGTGACCACAAGGATTTTTTTTCTGCATTATATGTTTTGCCACTCCATGTGCAACAAAAATCCAGAGTAAGTGATTTATGTACAGGTGATGCCACTGTCAGGATTTTTTGTGAACAAGCTGTTGAAATTGCCAGCCCATTATGCTGCTGGACTGATTTTAGTGTCATGTTGCCCTGGAGGTGTGTGTGCTGCACTCCTTTTTTCTGTCTATAGATTTGATACGAAGGGCGGGCCTGGTGCAAGCGGTAGAGTCTTACCGCTTGTGATCGGAAGGTCCCGGGTTCGAGTCGCGGTCTCCTCGCATTGCACAGGCGAGGGTAAGGCTTGCCACTAAATACCCTTCCCCAGACCCCGCACAAAGCGGGAGCTCTCTGCACTGGGTACACCCTATAGATTTGATACCAGCTCTTAAACTGAGAAGACAATTATATCTGCAGGTACAGCGAGTAACATTGTGACCTATTTAGCAAGGTAATGAATAAATAAATAAATTGTCATGTCCCATTTGGACTCACATTCCAATATGTTTTTTCTAGTTACTCTAATTCCATCTATATTTACATCCCTCTTTCTAATATATTTGGAATCAAGTATCTTGGAAAAACTGTTGCTAGTTCAACATTTTCAGTTAGCACTCTAACAATCTTTGTGATCTCCAGTTTTTCTGGAGCCAGTCTTTCTCTTACCTGGCCCATTGTTAACAGCTAACACCTAACGAAGATGCAAGTTTGTCTTTCGAATTATTTGAACATGACTCAATTTCTATTTTATTGGATTCGCAAAGGCATCTTTTGAACATAGGTAACCAGCTTGTTCTGCCAATAAGTGGCCAAATCAGCTAGAACCAGAACAAGTTAAAGCATTTCCTTGTGCTTTACTATCTCATCTCGATCATGGTATCATAGTCTACTCTAGCCATTAGAATATTATCGACAGTTCTGACCAGTTTAAAATAAAATATTATGGCTTTATAGTTACTGACTGTTTTTTGTTTAAAATAATGATGATAAAGTCGAACTGTGGCCAGATGCTGTATAGCTGTGGTTGGGCAACAAGATTATCTTTGATATGTTCAAATCATGTAAATATCAACTTTAAGATTGCTTGTCGCCCATAACAGGTGCATTATGAAACAAATTGCAAGGTCTGATTGAGTGGTACATCCAGTGCCTTTATGATATAGGTTAGCCATAGTATCCAATCTATCTGATTGGAATTATACTATATGTGTAAACCAGTGATTCAGAAATGTTGGCAGAACGATATATTTCAAGTGAATAATGAATGTCAAGATGGTGAATAGCTTGATTTATTTAGTGTACATAACCAACTAGGAAGCAAATAATCAAAATTTAGGAGAAGCATTTCCAGGGAATTTTTTTTTTATCTTCAGTACTCAATGGAAAGTAAAACTTAGATAAATTAATGTCCATATTGCAGGGCAAATGTTGCTCTTTCGGTGCTGATGACGGCAGCAAGCACTTTCGCTGCAGCTGTAATGTGCCACTCTCACATCTGTATTCTTCGACTTAGCTATTAATCTTTTCTTTTTCTTCACATCTTGCTCCCTGATGCAGTTCATGACTCCTCTCCTGACATCCAAACTTGCTGGACAATATGTTGCAGTAGATCCAATGGGGCTGTTTGTGTCCACATCTCAGGTACTGTAAATTTTAAATCCTATCTGTTTTACATTTTCTTTGACCCCTGGTTAATGTTGATACGTATTATACAGGTTGTCCTCGCACCTGTCCTGTTGGGTGCTCTACTTAATCAGTACTGCAATGGTTTGGTTCAATTAGTGTCCCCCTTGATGCCCTTCATTGCTGTAGCAACAGTAGCCGTTCTCTGTGGCAATGCTATTGCACAGAATGCTTCAGCTATCCTATCATCTGGGGTGCAAGTAGTTTTATCTGTTGGTTGCTTGCATGCATGTGGTTTTTTCTTCGGCTATGTTCTTTCCAGAATACTTGGCATTGATATCTCTTCGGCAAGAACAATCTCTATAGAGGTTGGGATGCAGGTAATTTATGCAGAAGTATCATATCATTATCTTATTTTGCATACAGATGATTTGAAAGTTGTTATTTCATTCTATAGAAGCAACTCTCCATCTCTTGCCTGGCTAACCAAGCACCTAACCAAGGATATATATATGTCACCAATGTTATGCTGTTCCAATTTCCTACCACATCCGTGTTATTTACATATCTCTCACTGAAATTTCCTATCAATTCAGAACTCTGTGCTGGGCGTAGTCCTTGCAACCAAGCATTTCGGCAATCCCCTCACGGCAGTTCCATGTGCTGTTTCGAGCATCTGCCACTCGGTCTACGGCAGCATTTTAGCTGGGATCTGGAGGTCTATGCCCCCCACCGACAAGGGAGAATGATGAGTTAATATTTTCAACAACCTGAGTTTTCTGTTCTCCTGGTGGATGAAGGATTATACCCTGTTGGAATAAACGTTGATGAGATCAGCCAGTGGTTACGCCATCAGCAGTAGTAGTTTGTCTTTGATCAGCTGCCGTGAACACAGCACAGTGGTGTGCAGCTCACCACCAGGCTTGCATTACAGGTTATTTGATTTGTTTCTAGGTGGTGCCTTGAACTTCATCAGATGTCTATTCAGTATTTTCTTATGTTCCCGCAAATGTGATGAATAAGTATGGTCTCATTGTACTTTGAAAGTTTAGTTGGTGGATACATGGTTGCTGGGGAGATTCACCATGGTAGTATGTTTATTACATCTGAGACTGTTGGTTACCATCTTAGTGTTACGCCTTTTTTTTATAAGAAGTGTTACGCTTGTTAACCCTCCCTCCAGCCAACCAGTGTCCTCTGCGGCAGCCATGAATTGGGTCCATTAATATTTGTTAAGGAGAGACATTTCCACCACACACTGTCACGCATCAATACAGAACAACAATATACAGTGATAATCTGGTACTCTCTCCGTCCAAATTATAGGTCATTTTGACTTTTTATTAGACACACTATATTTTTGAAAGCTGTAAAGAAAAACAGAACAAACTATCAAGGGAGTTCTGAGAGAGCTAGGAGGAAAGGAAACAACTAGAGCTGAACACTATCTACCCAGCTAAGAAATTCTTGTGTTTTGCCATCCTTGATTCTGTGAGCTTGAAGTCTTGCCTCATCTATAAAATTTGACGTCCAGTCTCTAACTGTTGGTCTTCTTCCTTCAAAGATGAGGTTGTTCCTTTGTTTCCAAATGTGCCATGCAGCTATTATGAACACTTCCATAAAGAACCAATGCTGAAAATCCTGTTGGGCTCTCTTCATCATTTGAAAGAAATGAAGATTTTCCCTCCATTCTATGCCTATTTTTTGCCAGCAAGATCTGCTGAAGGTGCATGAGAAAAAGAGCTGGAAAGCTTTCTCTTCCATGTTGTCATTGCATAGGACACAATTATAGTTATTGCCTTCTATATTAAAGTTTCTCCTTTTGAGCAAGTTCCTCGTGTTCAGCCTGTCCATAAGCAATAACCATGAGAAAGTTCTGAGTTTGTTGCTGCATCTTGATTTTCAAATCCATAGAAATGGTGATGGAGGTCTGATGCTCTTGAAAGGGAGACTGTAGAACTGCTTTGATGAATATCTGTTGGAGCCCCAAACATATTGCCAACAATCTGGTTCATTCTCCTGAACTTGTAATCCTTGAATAGTTGTTCGTAAATCCTGCCATTCTTGAAAGGCTTCAGCTGAGAGGGTAATATGGAACTGCTCTTGTATGTCAACATTTTGGAGGAATTTGGCCACTGAAATGTTCTTGTTTTTTGCAAAACTGTATAGTCTTGGGAAGGATTCTTTCAACAATCTGTTGTTCCATGTATCTTCCCAGAAAAGCACACTTTGACCTTCACCCATAGTACAAGTAGCCACCCCTCTGAAAAGATCACATAATTTCAAGAGGTCCTTCCACCAAAAAGATCACAACTTACCCTTTGTCAGCTGTGGCATGAGGAACCTCTCCATTACTGTAATAAGTCTTCCAGATCAGATTTACCCAGGGTGACATACACTATATTTGGATAGGTGGTAAAAAATATACATCTAGAAAAAGCTAAAACGACCCGAGGGAGTAATAAAAAGCTAAAACGATCGGAAGGAGTAATAAGGAGTTCAAGGTTTTAGATACAACACAACTTGCCCATGTGTCATACAAGGAACGCAAAAACTACTTTCTGTTACATCTCAGGGAGCCGTTCGCAGCACAGACAGGCTGCCATCTGCACAAAAGAATATTAATCCCACAAGTTGAAACAAATCAACTATGCAAGTGAACCTGACTCATCTGAAAACTACTAATTGACAACAACCTACCCACATTTATCTCACATCTCACAAGGTAATTATACACCAACCTCACAAGGTTTTTTGAGTCCTTAATCGTATACAAAAGCCCTGAGGTCACCAAAAGGGTCATATCATGATATCTATAAACAAAATCCTTCAATTTGAACTAACAGGCCCACTTTATTCAATGTCTAGTTTGCGACTTTGATGGCATAGACCAGCTCCTGAATCACAATGTTCAAAGAGTAAAACAATTAGCCAAATGAAAAACAAAAGCTCAAACATGGTATATATGTACATCATCAAGGTTGATGAGATAATCGTCTCTCACAAAAAAAAAGGTTAATAAGATAGTTGAGCGTCTGATCTCACCAGAACCCCATTGGGAAATGTGAATGAGGATCGCAAATCTGAAAGGCGCTCCTCCCCTACAAGCCTTGCCTTATCGAAACCGGATGTGTTAGTGCTGACAAGGTCGTTGTCAGAAGGCTTCCGTGCGTAGATCTCAACTTCTTCATCCTTGTGAGATGTCTGACTGGCGACAAACTGCATGTAAGCATAAACAGGTGTTTGTAAGTTTTGGAATAGTTCTGATAATGGATCACTGACAACATGCTTCATTAAGACTGACCTGACAAAGCTGTTTGATGGAGAGAGTTGGGCCGCAACACAGATATGGCTTCTCTAGATTTGGTGTAGTTTGTCCATCCAGTGGAAGCAAACAAAGATGTATGTCACGCTGTCAAATAAATCAACAACTAATGAGATACTCAGATGAGTACGACTATATATCAAGAGCATGTTTTATGTTCACCTCGCTATCATTGTCATCAGAATTTCGCAGACACTCAACCAACTTGATCATGCGCCCACCCTTGACAACCCTGCCATTTGAACCACTAAAGCTACTGTACCGTGTCTGACTGCGAGTACCATTCTTTCCCCATGCTCGCAGCGGAGATGTGCTAAAATTTTCTCTAGAGATTCCTACGTCGTCCTTATCATCAGAAGCAGCCTCTTCACTGCATGCTGCTCGGGCAGGTGAAGAACGCGGTGTTGGCCATTTCGGCGGTCGTTTCTGCTTTTTCTCTGGGGAACTCTCCTCAGCAGAGGACTCCTCTTTACCCAAGTTTTGACCGTTTCCATCCTCTTCATCATCAGAACAGGCCAGTGCAACATCATCGGAACTGGCTCTTCCTCTACCACGAAAATAGGTACTATGCCCATTGGCCCGAATGTTGCGGCGTGATCTTCTTACAAATGCGGCAGCAGTAGCTTTGGCAGTAGGCTTCCGCCCAATAACTTCTGATTGTTTCCGGAAAGCCTCAGCAATGGATGCTTGAATCTTCACATGTACATTAATCAATCAATTGTTAGGTCATGTTAAATTGGAATTAAACTGTACGCAATATGTATTCTGTTTGTTCAGATATTTATAGATGTCAGACTTACATGATGCAGTTGCTCTTGACAGAATTTGCATCATGCAGGCATCAAAATAAGGTTCCTGGGTTCTTGAAGAACCGATGCTTCTTAATATTTTTTTATATGCACTTTGTGGCCACAGCAGTATGCATTTGTAATTCCATGACCCCACTACTGGTGTACTTGAGTTTCTATTCATTGGAACGGAGCACATGGCGTACAGTTCCAAATACTACCATGAAGTTGGAAAGATGTTCTATTTTAATTTTGTCTGCATTTTTTTCGTGAAGTTCTCTGTCACTAGCTTACTATCCTTCGCATTGAATTTGTATTTCACTGGTATTTTTCCTAATACCCACCAGAAAATGCTAATGTAGCAGGCCCACATGGGGCAGAAGTATCTTATGAGAAGTAGCAAGTGAATCTCATCACAACATATCTGTAGTACGTGGGTTCACAGATTGCAGACCAAAATTTATGGGGAATAATTTATGTGAAACACCATAACAAATTCACGTGGCCATGGATATAAATCTGTATAAAAAAAATAGATGGAAAAGAGAACCTGTTTATTGCGATCATTCTCCTCTTCGTTGAAGGCTAGTTCCTACACAAGGGACAATGCATAAATAGTAGGATCAATCTCTAATATGAATAAGCAAATAACAAGTATTTCAATACCTCTTCTTCATATTTGTCAATATCTGGGTACAGAGCTGCAATCAGGGCATCATAGTTGGGATCATCTCTCAAAGAACGCCGACTTGCACAATGTGTGCGGCATGCTGGGCACTCGTTATTCCTATATAGCAGAGGGAAAATAACAATATTGTGATACTAAGCATGGGCTGACAACATATGTGATAAGAGTGGTAAGTCTGGCTCAAGCCAAATCAATGCAACAACAATCATACGTAATGTATCATATCTTACCCAAGTCGCATGGATTTGTCAATGCATTCCCTGCAGAACCGGTGCAGACACTCCATAACTGTTCTAGTCTTCCGGATAATGCCTAGCAGCACAGAAGGTTCCACAACCAGTAAATTAAATCTAATGTTCAGGCCAACATGTGTGGATGGCAATACAAATGCAATTGACAAAACAGGATATCTCAATAACTCATATATAAAAGCAGCATGTTTCTTTTAAAAACATAGACATGGGCTAAGAAGCAAGAAAATTAAAAAGGACGACCTAAAGCTCTTCACTCAGATCATTCATCATTGCCGGAATGAAGATGAATTTTAGTTTTAATTAAGCATGACTAAAATAGCAGCATGTTTCAGCTCTAGCTCCTAACATATGGCATGTCCATTAAGAGAATTCTTATACTTTACAATACAAGGAATTCTCTCCAACTGAAAGTGCAGGTGGATTTCAAAATACTGAAATATCAATATTGCATATTTTACATTGTACAATCTTAAAAATCTAGCACATGAAATGGCAGCTTTGTCTGATACAAAAGGTTACAAGTTTGTCTGCATGCTTTTAAGTACCTAAGCATATGGGACACTGCACTTCTTTGCGTATGTCCGCCAATTTCACTGGAATAAACCTGCAGGTATCAGGGCACAATGTCAACTCTCTAATATGGGTGGGAAATATTTCTTTCAAAAAAAAGGGTGGGAAATTAAAGAGAAAATAAATGATATCCTGTAATAAAATTATATAAAGCAGCAAAACTTAAGGTACACACTAGATTACTCTCGTACATACCAAGCAAAATACACAAGGATCTGGTGCTAATGGTGCAATTTGCAAAATAGGCAGAGCGGACAAATGAGCTGGATGTTCAGGACTAAGAATGTGTACTGACATATTATATTCATAACTGAGAGCGTGAAACATGTTCCTGTCATTACGTTCGTGGGTGTAAAGGTGACTTAATATAAACAGCTGTACAGACAAATAGTTAGCAACGTTGCTAGAAATTGTGAGAAGCATTGGACAAACATATCATAGCATTTACCAGCTGAAGTCCTGAGGCAAACAACATTGGTCAATCTTAACACCCATGCGTAAGTCAAAAACTTGCACTATGATATTGCTGACAAGAAAAAACAGGCATATGCAGTTCAACTAGGGATTATCCTGGCTGCAAAATGAGTCAACAACCAACCCACACTAGGATGAACATTAATGTTACAAACCTACCAATCAGAAATGGTTTCATTTGTTTTTATCCTCAGAATCTGGCTGTGTGACGTGAAAATAAGGCAAGAACAAGATAAATCTACTGCAATAGTCTAACATAGCAATGTGTATATCAGTGCAAAATAAAAGGCTAAACATTTTCTTACCTCATCACTAACTATTGCCAGACTAATAAACATACCAATTATATAATCTTATTAACAGATGTTATATTGTTATTAGATGTCAACCTACCCTATATGCATATGACCAACTAAACCACAGCAGTATGCATATCAGCAACTGTATTACAACAGTAAGCACTTAAAAGCAAGCTTGGCATATAACTAAACCATAAATAGAACACTTAAAGCTATAAACACATATGTTGTGTTCTAATTTCTTGCCCCACTGACATTCACATGAATAAAGAGGTCTATAGAAAAAAAGGACTTATGTCTGATTGGAAAGCCTTAGCAAAAAAGACAGGAGGTATAATATTAACAGCCTAATGGCAGGCAGTAAGTGCTTGTTGTTGTTCTAGCACACGTATCATGCATATATGCATCATGATGACTAAAAATATATGCTAGATTTGTCCTGTAGTACTTGAATGTTTCAAATTGGTGATATACTGGTCGGTGTCACTACACACTTGTAAGGAGCACCAGTGAGCTCAGATTTACCACTTTTTATAATTAGGCATGGTCGGCTACCAAGTTCCTAATAGTACGGTACTAATTAGTACCACAGCGCAAATGTTTCAGATTGGGAACTATGATGTCAGTGCCATTCCACACTCGTAAAGAGCGGCGAGTTCAAAGCTCTAAGTAATTATGGAAATTAGGGGTGCTGGTTTCTATCACTATGGCAAAAGCTTCAAGCTACCAATTGTGATTAGGTTCCAAGTTCATTAAATTAGTAGCTGGATGCAGTTCAGTTATTGCATCTAGCATCGATTAAGCAGTAAGTAAATCATGCTGTATTCGAGGTACTCCAGGCTTCACTGTAGCGATAAAAGCAAGGCACTGCAGAATGTGGGCCAGATCCCCCATTTTTTTAAAAAAAAACATAATCAATATCTAATCACGAATTAAGTCACTTCATTTCTGTAGTGTAGAAATATCATGAATGGGAAGATTAACAGTGTGCCGTCCCAACCCACATTAGACTGCCGGATTGAGAGCTCTAGCACTGCTCACGAAGAACAACTACTTCATAGCCCCTCAGGTAGCCTAGCCTGGCTCTTTCGATCAGATTATGACTACAGCTAGGCGCTTGCATCTGCTACGCGTTGGTGTTGCCACCGACAGAAATCACTGAGTGAGGACGCCGAGTCTCACAAGCAGAAAATTATGAGCTCGGTGCCTCCCTTCGGCCAGCCAGGCACCAGAATTCCAGAAACTACGCGGCTAGCCATGCTCGATCAGGCAAAGAAAGAGCGGCGGGCTCGCGCTCGAGAGCACAGGAACGGACCAACGACAACGAGGCGAGCACGCGCGCGAGTCGCCGCGCCGCATCTGGAGCACGCATCAGGAAGGAAACGACGACGACGGGCCACAGTGAAGGGGAAAACGGTAAAAAAGCAAGCAACGAGGGTGGTGGGCGGGCGGGCGGGCGAGCACGTACTCCTGGTTCACCGCGTCCGCGTCCTCCGACTCCGACTCCGACGCCGCCGCCGCCGCCGGCGGCTTCGCGCCGGAATCTGCGACCACAGACAAAACAACAACACGGGGACGACAGCATCAGCGCGCCGAGATCGAGGAGGAAGTACGCCGTCCGCGAGCGGGGAGAGGAAGAGGAGGGCGGGCGGGCGGGGGGAGCGCTCACCGCTGGCGTTTCCGTTGGCCTCGGCGCCGGCGGCGCCGTTCTCCTCCAGCTTGGGCTTCTTCTCCGCGGGCTCGGCCACGGGCGGCGGCGGGGAGGACGCGGGAAGGGGCGAGCCGGCGCCAGCGGCCGCGGAGGGGGAGGGCGCGGGCGGGCGCTTCTGGGCGGGCATTGGAGCGGCGGCGAGCGCGAGCGGGGTCGCGTGGAGCGGCGGCGAGCGCGAGAGGCCGGGCGGACGGGCGGGCGGGCTCGCGTGCGGGGCCTGCGGGCGTTGCTGCGTGCGCTGGGGGCGGGGATGGTTGGCACGGGGGCCTCACTGGCGCGTTGCCTTTTTTTCGACTCCTGGCTCTCTGCGGGGCAGAAGGCAGGTTGGGTTAGTTAACGAGCTCGGGTCGCGCCGTCGCGTACGCCTCGTGTCCGGAAGTGAATGGGGGTGCCCAAACGAGCTGGTGCTTTGTCCCCGTGCCGGCCAAGCTCCACTGGCCGTAGGGATCCTCGATTCGTCGTCATCGATCAATAGAGTCTGGCCCGTCGATTAGGATGAGACACAACAATTTAATTAAACTTTTGGTGAAAAAAGCAATGTTATGAGACACAACTTCTTTTACCTCGAAAAGTAACGAGATGCAACTTTTGTAAATGACTTTTCAGTCTTCAGGTTGTATAGAACTCATGTTAGATTTATTTATGCTTATATTTTTATCTTTACCTATTTCTAGAGAGCGGACCAATTCTACGATACTTGAACTTTTGATTCGTCATCTATCGTTGACAAGTAGATCCCTTACGCTCTTCTCACCCGATACCAATCCGCGAGGCTACCCTGTCCCTCCCTCCGTCCGTCTCCGCCTCCCCCTCGAATTGGAAGTGGACCACCGCGCCGCACCTTTTCCGCTGCTTGATTACCCCCTACTTGATTACGTCGATCTCCGTTGGAGCGGCGTGGATGGTGGGATCGTGAAGATCAACTCAGTCAGTGGCTGAAGACTAGCGGGCGGAGCATTGACCTCCGCTTGCGCCTCGCAACGTCGGCGTGAGGCTGCAGCGCCAGACTTCACCGCACTGGATCGCCTGCCTCAGACGTTCGTATCACGTCCCGATCTAGGGACTCGTCCATGCATCTAGGCTCCATCAAACGACCGGACGAGCAGACCAGGTAGCGATGCCACGTTCAGCGGCCGCAGCTGCGACAGAAAGCACCGAGCTTCATGGCCACCACCTCTCTTCCTACCCGTGCTGCGATGGATTGACAGCGTGAAGCTTTCAAATTGATACCCAAGAGGTCGAATAAGCTAAAGATAGGAGGAGTTCGGCTTAACGTGCCTTGACGATTTGGTGGAGAGGCTAAAGGAAGATATGCCAGAACATTTTTTTTCTTTTTGAGAACTATATATGACGGAGCAATAATTTAGTTAGGAAAACAAAGTGTAGGGCGAGAGCAGCGCGCGAGGCTCCTTGCATTACCGTTAAAAAATATACATATATACGGTTATATGGGTATAGCAAAGCAAACAACGATTAATCTTTCATATCCATGCTTAGTCTTTGGTTCATAACAGTAGTTGCAAATGTTTTTTTTTCCTAAAAGATTCTCTTCGGTAAGAATAGCATTGTTTTGAGTTGACCGTAAGTTTAGTCTCGTTAGTGCATCATAATAGACATAAATTAACTTAAAAACTAATTATATGTTAGTCATAAGCGGCAAGTTTAAAAGATAGCATGATGCATAACATTTTCACATTCTATTAGTTAGTGCAAACTGCCAACATCGATGTTCTACATAAATCAAGAAAAATCCTTTCGCTCCTCGTTTTGGAGGAAAATTCTCCTTTTGTTCCATCCAATCGGGTCTCGCCTTGTTTTATGATCAAATTACCAGTATTTTAAAATCTTTCCTCCAATAACCCAATCTCCGTTTGACCGTTTGAAGGAGGCGGCGGCGGTCACCTCCCCTTCCCCAATTGCCGCCTCCGCTTCGGTGGCCTTCCACCGCAGGAACCCGCCGGAGAACCACCGCCTCCGCCCATGTCGCTCCACCTCCTCAAGGAGACTCTCCACGCCTGCTCTTCTTCCTCCTCCCAACCACAATCCCAGCCCCGCTCGCCGCCTCCTCCCGCTCTCCTTCCGCGCAGGCCCCCGAAGACCTCCCTTTCGCAGCAACTCCTCCGCCTCGAGGCCGCCGCCGCCTCACCCTCCTCCTTTTCCTCCAGGATCGCACAGCTTCCACCCGCTCCCAGGCCCCCGATCGAGAAGCCGCGGGAGGACGACGAACCGCCGCCTTCGTCGTCGGAGGAGGACGAGAGAAGAACTCGCCCCGTTAGCCGCCCCCGCCCGCCTCCGCCACCAGCGGCGGCCCTCGAGTCCCGCGGACCATACGAGCCGCTTGTGCTCTCGCCGCCCGGAGAGCGCCCTGTCGTCCAGGTACCGTACTGGCGCTTGCCTCTCTTTGGTGGCAGCCAATAGATTCGTTGGGCCTGTTTGGAAAGCAGGAATTACACGCGAAGTAGTCAAGTTTCATTAGTGTAAATGGGCATTAGGTCCTTCTTGTTGGGAGGAAAAAATTGTGTTTTTTTAACAATGTTGCAACCCTACTTCGTGGGAGAGCATCACACAAGAGTTTCCTACACGGTATTATTCTTTCCGTGATTCCCTTCGGTTTATCACATTTCAATAGAGACAGTTCCAGTAACATATATGGACAAGAAGAAAAATAATTGATGATGAGCTACTTGCATGCATTTTTCTATAATACTTTAATGTTTACTTGTTCCATGGTGCTATTACCATGAGGATTATATTAAGTGGAGGATGGGCTGCTTGTATTTGTCATCATTTAACGTTCAGGATTTACAACTAACCAGATCTCAAGGCCTCTGATCAATACTAATTACGGAGAAGCTTACTCTGTATTGAAGGGGCTAACAAGCTGTCTTTGATGGAAAAATAGTAGTCTCCATATACTCCTTTAGTTTACCTCTTTAAGGTGAGGTCTGTTTTTGCTGATAAGTTTTGTCCTGGCTTCAAGAAACATCGTGAATACTTGCACAATCCATTTTTCTGGACTAGCTTTTGTTTTGCATTGTGCTAGCTCCAAACCGCTAAAAAAATTGGTCATGTGAAAAACTCAGGGATGGCCAGGGCATTTTCAAAACAAGGGTGTTCAATAGCACCATGTGCAATACTCTATACAAAAGTACTAGCTACAAACATGCAACATAAATGCAATTTTCTCACGTGCGCGTTGTGCTTTTATTGCATTGAAAACTATGTTCTTAAATGTACTGTTTGCAAAACATTATACCTGGTTTGTTTCTCTTGGATTTATCTCTGAATGGTTTTACGTCTTTGATTCTTTGTCCACTGTAGGATTAGTCTCTGATAAAATTTAAACCAAAAAACCCTGTTATTTTTCATCCACTATTTTATTGTAATCATCATGAAAAAAATGTTTTTTGTGTTTTTCTCTATCCGAGCCCCTCATTGTTATCATTATTCATCACATTTACTTTCTGTACTTCTGTTTTGTCTCGTTGTAGGTGCCCCCATCAATAAATTGTAGGCTACTTGCGCATCAGAGGGACGGTGTGAGATTCTTGTACAATTTGTATAGAAACAATCATGGTGGTGTGCTTGGAGATGACATGTGAGGCTTCGAAATTGCATAAGATCTTCTTTTTTTAAGTAGACAGATGATCCTCTTTTCGTTCTTAAATAACCCTGAAGATCAACCAAGAGTGTTCTTTTACATAAGCACTTATTCAACCATATTAGATGGTGGGGATCCAAATTTCAGCGAAGCAACTAGTCTTCTCAATGTAGTTTGTTGGTTCTGTTGCATAATTCTAAGTAGAAATGCAGCTCGGCTTATTAAATGGCTACGATCTGCATATATGTACAATGTTTATGTAGTGACAATCATTATTCCTATAACTGCACTTCTTGTTCATTCTTTTAACATTATTCCTCTTATGATTTAGGGGTTTGGGAAAGACCATTCAAACTATTGCTTTTTTGTCATCTGTTATTGGCAAAGGTAATGGTCATGAGCAATCGACAGACAAAGGAAAGAAGACTGGTCCTGTACTCATCCTCTGCCCTACTTCAGTGATTCGGAACTGGGAAAATGAATTTTCTGAGTGGGCAGAATTCTCTGTTGCTGTCTATCACGGTCCAAATCGTGAGTTGGTTCTTGAAAAAGTTGAAACTCAAGGACTGGAGGTACTAATTACCAGTTTTGACACTTTCAGAATTCATGACAAGATTTTATGTGGTATCCCGTGGGAGCTTGTGGTTGTTGATGAGGCACACCGTCTAAAGAATGAAAAATCCAAGTTATATACAGCGTGCTTGGGAATAACAACTCCAAAGCGGTTTGGTCTCACGGGGACCATAATGCAGAATAAGATCATGGAATTATTTAATCTATTTGATTGGGTTGTGCCTGGCTGCTTAGGGGATCGAGAACACTTTCGAGCCTACTATGATGAGCCTCTAAAACTGGGTCAGAGGCTAAGTGCTCCTGAGAGATTTGCTCAAGTTGCTGATGCGCGCAAGAAACACCTTGTTTCCGTTCTCAAGAAATTCTTGTTGAGAAGGACAAAGGAGGAGACAATTGGGCATCTTATGCTTGGGAAGGAGGATAATATTGTTTTCTGCAAAATGAGTGACGTTCAAAAGCGTGTTTACAGGAGAATGCTGCAACAACCTGACATACAGATCCTTATTAATAAGGATCTCCGCTGTAGCTGTGGAAGTCCTTTGCCTCAGGTTGAATGCTGCAAGAAAACTGAACCAGATGGTATTATATGGTCTTATCTCCACAGAGACAGCCCGGATGGTTGTTCTATGTGCCCCTTCTGTCTTGTTCTTCCTTGCCTCGTCAAGCTTCAGCAGGTTATGTCCTATGAGACGGCAGCAACAAGAACAAAACCTATTTATTAATTTTGACATTTTTTTAAAAAAAAATCTGATATCTCTTCCTGTACTGTAGATTAGCAATCACCTGGAGCTGATAAAGCCTAATCCAAAGGATGAGGTTGAAAAGCAGAAGAAAGATGCTGAGCTTGCGGCTGCTGTCTTCGGTACAGATATTGACTTAGTTGCTGGCAGCGCCAAAAGTGAAAATTTCATGGGTCTCAGTGATCCAGAACATTGTGGAAAGATGCGTGCACTAGAAAGGCTTCTGTCATTGTGGACTCAGCAGGGTGACAAGATTCTTCTTTTCAGTTATTCTGTCAGGTTGTTGTTCATTGATGCGCTAACTATTTAACTGATATAATGCCAAAGCTATATTGCCATACACCTTATTCCCATCACTTTTCAGATATTTCAATCTTTAGTCATTGATTTGCCAAATGCTTGAGTTATTACTTCTATGCCACAAGTAAATGTTGCTTACTTCCTCAATGTAGGAGTAAAAAGACATAGTGCCAATTGTTCTAGTACATGGGTCATGTTCCATCATTCGAAAAATTCATCTCCTGTTTTGACTTTTGACTTAATCTTGTTTTTCAGATCCACATAAAGTAGGAGAAACATATTTCAGAAGATCTCTTACGTTTGAGCCATACTCGATCGTTAAAATGATAGAATGCATAAAAATATCTTTCTTCCACTGTTGTAAAGAATCTTATTTATTTGCCACAGTAGGAGTGCTTTGGTTAGAGCACAAGAATCTTATTTATTTAGGTTCTCTATGACTATCTATGCCAAAACTATCTCAATTAGAGCTGTAGTTTAGATTTGTACGTTCGACAATGATGTTAGGGTGTGATTGGATGTAAAACTTTTCTACATTGTGACCACCATTTTTCATGTTACCTAAAAGATATTTTAAAAATTATTAGTGATCAAAATATGTGTAGCTGAAGTCATTAAGTCAATTGTGAAAATTATTCGTGAATTTGAGAGTAGCTTGATTACTGTTGCTAATATCTTCTAAATACACAAGCTTTAGATGTGCCACTTGTTGTCACATGCAGAAGAGGAAGAGAGAAGGGGGGGGGGGGGGGGGGGCTGAATTAGACATGCCCTACTTGTAGCGTCATTGCATTTTTAGTTAATGGATTTCATTTATTTCTATTTGCGTACAGGATGCTTGACATACTAGAGAAGTTTCTTATAAGAAAGGGTTATTGCTTTTCACGCTTTGATGGAACAACTCCCATGAATGCACGCCAGTCACTAGTCGATGAGTTCAACAGAAGCCCTAGCAAACAGGTGAATTTTGGTTCTTCTATCTAACAAATTTTTGAAGTGGGTAGTCCAATTAAGTGGTAAATTCTTTTATACAGGTTTTCCTTATATCTACTCGGGCAGGTAATTTAGGTGTAAACCTTGTCAGTGCTAACCGTGTGGTGATATTTGATCCAAGTTGGAACCCTGCCCAAGACTTGCAAGCACAAGACAGATCATTTCGGTATGGACAGAGACGTCATGTTACAGTATTCCGCCTACTTGGTGCTGGTTCACTTGAAGAGCTTGTTTATTCTCGACAAATATATAAACAGCAGCTTTCCAACATTGCAGTCTCAGGAAAAATAGAGAAACGTTACTTTGAAGGTGTGCAGGTAATACTCGCCATTGAAGTATTTTATAAGATTGAATGGAGAACATGAAGTGTTTACATGAAGCGCTGTGCTGGTACAATTTTGAGCTGGTTACGAACAAAAGATGACGATGGGGTTTATTTGCTCAGTTCTCTTGGGTTGGTGTAATCATGAATTAGAATTTTAATCCATTTTACAGCGCGTGAAGCTTGTCACCTATACCAAAAAGGAACCAAATATGTTCCTTTTGTTTTCTGCTACATCTGTGTTTGCCCAAGTTTCCTAACGCATTTGGTTTCAGTTCCATTAGCATTTTCCATGCTTTCCGAACAAAGGTCTAGAGTTGTGTGTTACTTTCATTGTTTTCTTATCTTCAGAAATTGGTACTATTGAGACATATGACAAAGAACTTAATACATTGAATGTTTCAAATTTACTAAAAGTCATGTTACTGTTACACAAGTATATAATTTTTAGGTACAAGACCTAATGCAGGATGTTAAAACTTTAAAATTCATTGTTGATGCAGATTATCTGGATGTATTTTTACAAATAAGTGACATTGTGCACTCCATAGAATAGCATTACAAATAATTGTTGTTATATGGCATTTGAGCAAACTCAAAACATGTCACAACCCATCAATCTTCCTATGCGTATTTTTTTAAACACATCAGCATATATTTTCCATAAGAATTTCAGTTTGAGCTGTATTAGCTGTCATAGGCATGACAGAATAGGTGTATTCACGAGTGCACAATAGTTTACTTTCAAATTGGACTTTTGGCAGTTGAAATAATAACAGATTACTCACTGTATACTTGGTATCTTTTTTGGATATCTAATTTGGATAATTCTGATATAGGATAACAAGAAATTTCAAGGTGAGCTCTTTGGGATCTGCAATCTGTTCTGTGACTTGTCAGATAAGCTGTTTACTAGTGAGATTATCGAGATGCATGGAGAGCATGGCAAGGGTAGTGCAACTGAAGCAACAGGAATAAGAGAAATAGTTGATACTGATTTATTTGGTTCACAAGAGAACAGAAAGTCTTCCACGGCAACAACAGATGCTGACAATCAGAAATTGGTTGATCTTGGTATGCTCTTTCTCTGATTAACATTACTTTATTTTTACCGTATAATGTACTGCATAAAAGATTTATGGACCAAATGACTAAGTTATACTCCCTCCATTTCAAATTATATATATGTCGTTTTGGCTTTTCTAGGTACATAATTTTTCCTATGTATCTAGACATAGCATATATCTAGGTGCATAGCAAATGCTATGTATCTAGAAAAGCCAAAATGACTTATAATTTAGAACAGAGGGAGTAGTCATTACTCCTGTTGTTAGCTACAAAGGCTGATATGGAAAACTAGTCATTTATTTTAGATGTGATCTAGACTTTTGAAATACTCTCTAAAGATTTTGAAATAGTGTACCATTTTGTTCCTTTAAGGTGTTTATCTGTAACCAATATTCTGCATCTGCTGTTCAATCTCTCGTTTTCTACTCTTAGAAGATTTTGAGCTTGTTGGGTCACAGTCCTTCATACATTCAGGTAGTTTGCATTTCCTATGCTAAAATATAAAACGCTTACCATTTGAAAACCGGTGATGGTGTTTTAGTAATATTAGGTTATTCTTCTGTAGCCTGAAGCCGAGCAGTTGTGGTTTTCTTGCTGAAAAGTGAAAACCTACAAAAAATATTTTCACCCTTCTACTTCCTGGTGGATCATCTACTACCTGTCAACCTGTGTACACCGCAGATCTTTAGAACATCATGTACCATGCTCATGATTTTCAGAACATTAAGTTTCTGCTTGATTTTAAAAATTCACGTAACTGAGAGTAACAAATTTGGAAGTAACAAATTTGGCCTGTTTAACAAATTTGTTACTCCCCCCTGTCACTTATCCATTCTGTTTAAGTTTCTATAGTACAGCTCAGTAACATTAAGTTTCTTCCCCTCTCCCCTGTCACTTATCCATTTTGTATTTTGGAAGTAACAAATTTGGCCTGTTTAACAGGGATAGTTTATGCCCACCGCAATGAGGACGTTGTGAACATGGGAACAAAGGGTGGAGACGAGGACGGAACAGAGGAGACTGTTCGGAGCTCCTCAGAGGAGCTGCAAAGTAAGCATGAAACAAAGCACATTGTTAAGGTGAAATCTTCTTCTCTGGAGAACAGAAAGGTGGCGAAATCTGATTTGTTGGAGCAGAAAAGGAAAGAGTTTAGCCGTGTTGCATCTTTCATGGGCATGGATGACCTTGAATTTAGCAAGTGGTTGCTAGCTGCCTCACCTGTCCAGCGGTCCGAAGTGCTGCAGGAGTACAAGAGGAAAAGGAAGAGGAAGTGTGAGCGCAATCAGAACTGATGGTGCAGACCCTCCGAATCTACTGCAGAGCTATGACATAGTTAGCTTGTGTAGCTAGTTCCAGCGGTTATGATAGGTGATGGGAGTCAAATTGTAGCGCAAATTAATAGCTGATTTCAGCAGCAGCTCTTGATGCTGACTAGTTTTGGCTTTCTTGATGGTTCAAGTTGGGATCAGGAGAACTTTGGTCGCTTTCACTGGCGCTTTTCAGTCAGGTGAAATCTAACCCATCATGGTTCTGCTGCCTTAGACATATACCATGCAGGTGGCTTACAATGTTACTGAGCTGTACTATAGAACCATCTGGATAGCGTAGTCTGTTATAGTTTTTCTGGAGATGCTTGTAGGCGTTTACTTGTGTACAGCAATGAACATACTCATCAATATGCTGGAAACTGGAAAGTGTCTTGTCTTTTTTCCTCATCAATATGCTGGAATGAGTGACCATGCAGTGGTAGTGGGAGGTCGCAGCGTCGCAGGTGAGCAGATAGCACCGGGCTGGCCTACAGGAGGCGGCGGCGGTGCTGCAGAGCCGGTTGGAGCAAGGACTGCCACGGTAGTTTCTATTCATCCCAAAATGACAAAAGATCCATGCATAGCTCAGTAAACACAAAACAAGCAGCAGGCGTACATACACCAGATGCTACTCCATTGCTAATCACTTAACACTGGTAATTGTCACAACTAGGCATACAACTATATATGACTCAATATCCACAAACCAACTATTTTGGCATAGATATAAGCTTTGAATATGGCCACACACAGGTACGAAACGCTACCGCTTGCATGCCAGATAACATCAGATGCTACTCGTTCTATTCCCAAATTCTGCTTATTATATTCACAATCACAGCCAATTCATAAATACGGATCAGCTCATGGCCATGGTCACAGGTGCCTAGGAGAAATCACGGTCCGGGAAGAGCAGCGGGGCGATGAGGGTCCAAATGTACAACGCAGCGGTGACCCACTCCATGCAGATGCGCACCCAGACGGTTGTCCATCCAACATCCATTAGCTCCGACTTCTCCGACGCCGCGGTTGTCCAGCCAGTCAAAAGCATGGCTGAGTACATGCTTGCAAGGGCGAAGATGAGGTGGAAGAAGGTGTAGGAATAGCTGACAGGGCGCGGTTCGCTTTCTTTGTCATCACCTTTGCCTGCCTCCTCGTCACCGAGTAAAGGGTTTTTGGCTCCTGCATGCGTTTTTAATTACCATGGTAGTCAACCAAGAATGAGGCTGCACATGAGTGTAATTGGCATATTCTTACCAGATCTAGGAGACGATGGTGGTGAGAGGAATGTAGTGGAAGATCCAGCACGGACAGCAGAGTATACAACAGATAGCACAGTAGTGAGCATCCCGAGTATAAGAGCACTCATTGAGACCTGCTTAGAATGCCTGTGAAGCCCATTGCATGCGTAGTCATCCGGTTCACTTGAGAGACTAGTGTAACACAGGTATGCACAGTAGACAGAAATGACAGAAGCAGGCATAATGCTTCCATTGACCTGGAAAAGGAATCAGTATTCCATCACACCAAACATCAAATTTTATCAGGTAATAGCAGAGAACTGTATAAACTGTTGCATTAGAAATTTGGATCATGAAGACAATCAAATGTATTCAGATTTCCTTGCTCAAAATACTCAAAAGAATCAGGAGTCTACCAATGGTTATATCAAAACCACACATAAATATTCTCGCTATATTTGTTTTGCATATTCATAGGGAAGTTCAAGATAAAAAAACACTCAAGTGACTATTTGTTAATAACTTGAAGTAGTTTGAAATTTGAGGTGGTATGTTACCTGGGGGTGCAAAGAAACTATTGCAAATGCAAAGGCAAGAATAAGAGTCATGACAATAAAGAACACGTTGAGACCACAGTCATGACCGGAGGGATTAAACCACATGAAAAGCACACCAGAGAAGGCAAAGGTAGAGAGATAGCAGACCACAGTCACTACCAGTAAAGCTATTTCCCTGAAATATCAAATAAGATGCCATAATCAATATCACATGGTAAACTGGGTTCAAGCATCACTATCTCGTGTTTAGCGCACTTACCACTTCTGCTCATCTTTCTCAACCCATGAGTCATTCCAATTATTTGTGAAGTCTAAAAGCATCACAACCTGTACTAGAAGAAACAAACCAGATCCAAACTTTGACAGTACCTCTGCAATTACCGATTTCAAAATTAGTGAAACTCATCAAACAATGGCAATTAGAGGTATATCTAGTGCAACCTATAAATTAGTTGCAGCCATCTGAAGTTGTCTAACTTGGGAGATAAGATCAACGCAAGAGGGAAAAGGAACTGAAGAGCAAACCCTCAATGTAATATATGATTATACAATGTTTTCAAGCCTAAATATGACAAAGAGTAGATTTATCAAGAAAAAAGATAATGTTAAAGATCCGCACACACTGTCATGTGCACCTTGTATCTCAAACATGTTACGATATGCACACTTGCAGTGCACTGGAATTTCTGTAAGTGCTCTATGGTCATCTTACATTGTTATTTCTGAAGACAGCGTAATACAAATGATCAGGGAAACAAGCTTACCGTAAATAGTAATTACAATGTTCGGAACACAGAACATAAGAACAATGAGAACAGCCCAGACAGCAATCTTTGCAATCCAGCCACCATGGTGCCATGCATCTCGCCGATCATTCTGGTCTTTTATACCAATCATCATGATGGCAAATATTGCAAAAAACAAGAAGTTCCCCAGGCTTACACGAAGAACAGCATTCATTTGAAACCATTCGTCTGGTGGTGTCTGGTTAAATGCATTTATCCCTGCAATGCAGTAAATTCCTGACTTACTATATGTCATGAAATTTACCATAATCTCAAAGATTTTAGTGGATCAGAAGTCCAAAACAAAGATGAGTACTGTTTGAAATAATAGCTCAGTAAAAGGGGTAAAAACTGGTAGTTTCACACATCAAATATGCTCTGTACCAGACTACCAGTATACCAGAAAATATGCACAGGCACAATGAAAGGCATGTCCTAGGCAGCACACATGGGCTCAACCTACTGCTGTGAGCGACAACACCAGTAGAATTCAAAGACAGCCTCTCTGTTATTCAGTTTTTCATGATTCATGTTATTCTGCATACCTGTCTTTTATCTTATGTACCAAATGGACACTAATACATTAATATCCTCTTGAGCCTCAAGGGATGTGGAGAAACGTAGCCAATTCTAAACATCCAAGAGAGCAAATATTTACACACAAAGTGAATGAAATTATCCGACTTCCCAGACAGGGAAATTCAAGTTAAGGGCGCCTGGATTCACCTAAATCAAGCTTAAAATTGATATCGTGTATGTGAAGTTAGAGAAACACAAAATGGATAAGCCAGAGCAGGACTAACTAGCACGCATCCTGGGGCTAATTCCCCAATTAGCTCCCAACCACACAGAGAGAAAGGTCAATCTTGCACGCTACATCGCAATTACCTAGTGGTACCACAAAAATTGCAGCTAGGAACTCCAAACAGATCGATCTATCCTAGCAATCGGGGGGAAAAAACAGCCAGAGCCTTGAAGGGAAGAGGAATCAGGGCTGAAGGATGGGAGGGGTTTGCTGGGAGTGAGTAGCGACGGGGGGCACGTACACGGGATGTGCTGGAGGAGAGGCGTGGCGAACTGGCGGAGCAGGAAGGAGAGGATGAGGGAGGCGGCGAAGAGGCCGCAGTAGGCGATGCGCGCGGAGCGGCGGGTCACGGCCGACGCCGCCGACGTACAGAGGTTGCAGGCGCAGCCCGCGCAGGCCGACGCCAGGCACGACGCGCACCACATCCTAGGCCGATCCTGTCGCTCCTGGGCGCCGAGTCCAGCTCCTCTGGTTTGCCCTCCACTCCACCGGCGTTGGAGCTCGCCGTCGCCGAGCCTTCGAGTTCTTCGGTCCACCCCTCTCCCTCGCAGAGTCACAGCTCTGTGCCTCTGTCCACGTGGACCGTTTATAGCTCACGCAACACGCTGCTCCTGCCAAGAAAACCAGACTTTCATGAAAAAGTTTTATCGTGGTTTAATTTTCATCTCAAAATTAAATATTTGGTCCGCTGATTCTGGGGAAAAATAGCTCCATGCATATTTGACTTTCATGTTGAATTATTTGTAACTTTTAATTGAAATATTTAAACCATTAAACGATGTTGTGCAGCCTATTAACCATTATCCAAGAGTTGAAATTATACATTCACATCCAATTACCAAGAAGTAATTTTACACGTAGATTCTAAATATTGAACGTGGTACCTATAGATAAATCTGGTAAAAATGAATAGAATATATGATATTCATGATGTAGAGGTTAAAGCTCCTATGATACTCATGTAGTATTTTAATTTGCGTCGAATTTATCGGTATCTAAAGAAAGAATAGTCCACTTTATCTATCTTCTTGAGTATTTCATAGTTATTTTCGTTCTCATACGATGTAGGGTTTTGCTTCTTTAATTATTTTTCTTCATTTTGGTGACAATTCAACTAACTTTAAGCTGATTTGTGTTCTATTTGATGATGAGCTCAGGAATTTTTGAAGGTATCAGTAGGATTGCAGTAGCTACTGATTTAGATTGCCATTAAAGCTATATGTGATAGGAGAGGGTTTCTAAAAAAAGGATGGTAGGGGACAGTTGGATGAAAATAGCAATAAGAGGTATGTAGCCGTAGTGATGTTATGTTAATCGTAGCATGAGAAATGTAACTATAGAAAGTATAAGGATAAATAAAATATTATATTAAAGTTTTAAAGTTTATTATATATCTATCCACTAGAACATCGGATTTTTATAACACACCCTATCCAGGTAAATATATAAGAGTAGAGAGTAACGGAGAATGACAAGGTTTTTTGTTTGCGAAGAAAAAGAGACCGACCGACAAGTTACCGTCTTTCGACGAGGGAAAAACGGAGAAAAGAAAGGGGGGAAAACTAAGGGAAAGGACCGTCCCCTTCATTGCCACGCTCCTTGGCCCCTGAACCAAACCCTCTTCTGCCCCCGGCCGCCGCCGCGGCCGACTTCGTCACTGAGGAGGAGGGCCAACCGGAGCTTGTACCCCGCGCGGCTCGCTACGCTGCGAACTCCACCCGCGGACGCTTGCCGTCCCCTCTCCTCCCCTCTCACGCTCCGGCCGGGAGCTAGGGTTTTAGGCCCTCTGCCTGCTTTGGCTCGCGCAGGCGTGGCTAACGGCGACTCCAAGTCGGGCCATCCGGGATCAATCGATTCGCGGCGATGGGCCGACCGGAGCCGGTCGTGCTGTTCGCGCAGACGATCCTCCACTCCCAGCTGGATGAGTACGTCGACGAGGTACGATTCCCAACCCGTTTCTTCCCCTTTTTGTTTAATCTGCTCTGGAATCTGCGACCAAGCTACCGCTGGGTGAGCAGACGCTCTGTTAGTTTGTAGACTGCTAGTTTCATTGGTGCACCACTTGCATAGAGTGAGGCGAGGCTGAGTATAAGAGGTAATTGGAGAGATTTGGTTTTAATGCAGCAATTGTGTAGACAAATTCTATTCACAATGTGAAGTGTTCCCATGAGATTTATTGACCTAATCATGCTAGATAAGTTTAGGTCTCACAGAATACAGTTAGTAGTTATTCCCTGGGGAGAACCAACCTATTTCATTCCAGAAGTTCAGGAGTCATGACATTGGCTCTGCACCACCATGGCTTCACATTTGTGCGGGCAGCAGCGCAGTGAAGTTTCTGGTGTCACCTAATTGAAACATAGTTAGGCATACCGTACCATTCTTTAAGTGGATTCAATGCAAATGAGAACCAGAAAAACTTGACGGGAAGGGCAGTGTGGCAGATCATCCCCCGCTTTGATATTAAGAGGATGCAAGTCTCGAACCTCGGTTGGCTGACTCAAGCGCACCCCAATCACCACCAGCCCGCGAGAGCACTTGCTGAGAACCAGAACACTGGAGCAACTATTTCTTGTCCCTGTTTGATACCATCGTCTGTATCTTATTAGAACCTTTCCTTGGGACGTTTTCTACTAAGCTAGGAATGCAATGTTAGGATATGAAGGAGTAGCAGCTGGTATTCAAACACCCAAAAGTGCCCACCTTGGGGCATTTTCCTCTCAGCCAAGAATCTAATGTGAGGTGTCAAGGATTGCAACTAACAAATCTTCAGACATGGGGGGGATACTCTTTCAACTTCATATTTATTTCTTATCCTGAGTGCACTTTACAATGTTACTTCATGCAGGTGCTGTTTTCTGAACCAGTTGTGATCACTGCATGTGAGTTTCTTGAGCAGAATGCAGCTCCTTCTACGCCAAACATTTCCCTTGTCGGGTAAGAGGCATTTCTTTTGAATATTGGTGTTTGTGCTTACGGCATTCTTGTATTTATTATCTTCTTATAATCAGCACAAAAATATGTCTCCAATGTAAAGGTTACTTGTGATAGAATGTGTCCTGCAGAGGAGTGCCCTGTTTAACTTATTTTTCTGTTGTAATTTATTGAAAGCAAGGATTCTACAACATCTGATAATCTTTATGTGTTAAGTGCAAACAGTTATGTATAGGTGACTGCATTTGCTCAAGGATGACTCTACACATAGTAAATATGTTAGTTACAAATTGGACTGACATGCCTTTGCGTGTCCATTTTTATCCTTGAAGCTTTAATATCACTCTTTCCCAACTATCTAGGTGTTTGATAATAGCGTTCCGTTAGCTTTTGTACTGCAAGATAAGATTACAACAAAATCAGTAAATTATTTGTCAAGTGCTTTTAGTTATATGAGTAAAGTTGAAAAAGATACAAGTGTTGGAATGATTTTCTTTCAGATCGTGTGTTTTATATCTCTTACAGTTCTGAAACCTTCCGACAGCAACAATGGCTGCATCAGACTTGAATCAAATACAGGTTCTGTTATACAATGTCTTACAGTTCTGAAACCTTCTGATAGTAACAATGGTAGATAGTTAAAACTATAGTCCTAGCACTAACATTAACAGGGGATAGGTTCTATGGAAACTACAGAATTTTGAAAACTATTTAAGATACAATTTAGAAGTTACAATGTTCTCAAATGATTGTCTAATTTAGGATTGAAAAATGAGATACGGAAATATTGAAATCTGAGGGTTCCAAATGTATGTTATGACTTTTTCTTTCACACTAGCAATTTGTCTCTTTTGTATCTTGCAAATGAGATTATGTTTTTGAGATTTTCCATGTATATGGTCCATGCTTTGTAGCTGAGAATTTTCAGATTTTTTTTTTAAAAAATAATGCATGTGATTTTCAAAGAGTTTGCAAAGTTTTTTAGTTAGTTTTTTGATTTCGCAGGGTAACCTATAGTAATATGTGTATCGACGATAATTCTTGATAGTGGTCATGTTGGTGGTATATGAATAAGCCTAAGGAACACTATGTGACAGTACTTTATATGCCGATGACTGCTTAACCTTTTCCCCATACAAACTTCTCATTTTGTTGTTTCTAGATGTAGTTATGGTAAATTACAGCATCTGCTCACTTGTTCAGTTCATTAAGCCTGAGGCAATCTCCTTTATACACTTAATTTTTTCCTTTTAAGATTTGATTGTTTTGCTGATATAGCTTGCTGTTAGCGATTGATGCTTTTGTTTCTTTAGAGTGTCATTAAGAGTGAGATTCCAGTTTTCTTCAGTGTGGAATTCCAAGTATAACTGACTGATTGTTCACCTGTGCAAGGAGCATGCACACACAATTTATACACACTGCGTTTTGCCTATGTTGATGATGAGCCAGGTTCCCTGACTACTGTTAATGTTATTATATCCAGTGCTACATCACCACCTTCATTTGCTTTGGAAGTGTTTGTTCACTGCGATGGGGAGTCTCGGTTTAGGCGCCTTTGCCAGCCTTTCTTATATTCACACTCTTCATCCAATGTGCTAGAAGTTGAGGTATGATATATTATTCTTAGTTTCTATTTTGTCATGTTCTCCCAACTGGAGCTTGTTATTTCTTTGTGTTTTTTTCAATATATTGTTACTACATTTGTTCTGCTCTACAAAATGTTTAAGGGTTCAACTTAGTAAGATATATTCTTATAAAAAAAACTTAGTAAGGTCTAAGGATTGTCGTAGTCCTTGGCTGGGCAAGGATCTAAGGTGTTAGGGTAGGGTAGGACTAGGGATGCAAGTTATATATATTTTTGGGTCATTGGATCGACCCAAAAAGTTGATAAAATGAACTAGAATGACATTCTGCGTAAATAATTTGGGAGGAGAAATGAACTAGAGTGGCATGCTATTGTAATTAATTAGCTGACCCAAAAAACACTATTGGGTACCCACTTGCATCCTTAGGTAGGACACCTGCCCTTGGTTGACTGGTCAGGAGCTCTTCTCCCATGCAGCCCGACAAGAGTCTGGGGCCAGGTTGAAGAAGAATCTGAGCCTAAAGAACATTTCTATTTATGTACTCAAGACAATTTAGATGATTGATAGAGACCTCTGAAACAACCTAATTTAGTCTTTTTGAATTTCAACTAATGGGGATAATATTGTGGCCAGTTAAGATAAGATATAATGTAACTGATCTGTTATGGCAAGTGGGCCGGCCACAGGCCTAGGCCCACGAGTACTGTAGCGCGTGAGCAGTACACGGGATCAGGCAGGATTATCTGTTATTTAGATTAGATCTGTTAGCAGTTGTTAGGCGCCTTATGTCTATAAAAGGCTGCCATGAGTCCTAGGGTTAGGCAAGCAGAAAATAGATCAAGAGTGCATCTCAGAGCCTCCTGCGGGAGGGCGAGTAGCCAATCTATCCTGCTGTTCTAGTATCAATAATCAGTCCACAACAGATCTTATGCTAAGAAACTAATTTATCACTTATAGAGAAGCAGCGATTCTCTATACCACACTTTAGGTTGTGAAGCTGTTCTAATCTTGACCGCAACCATCGCTACACTACCACGAGTTTTCTTCATACCACACTTTGGGCCTAAGAGCATAACAATGTTTCATATTAAGTTAGTGAAATTTCTCACATTTTGGTTCACTGGTTCCTAATGCTGTTCTGAATCAATAGTTTACCATAGCGGAAGTCTACTCTATCGATACTACTTGAAGGACATTAGGTGGTGCTAGTGGGTCTACTCCGGTTCACCTTACATGGACTTTTGTGGATTGATTTGCACATGCATGCATGTGTGCCATTGAGCATTGTTAGCTGAGGATGGGATTATCTGTTCATTGTTTTATTCATCAGACTAATATCATATGGATCTTTGCGGTTTGATGAGCAGAAGTAAATTTCAACTGCAATTTCTAGATTTAATGATAATTATTTGTCTGTGATGGATAGGACAGTGGGCAGGGGTGAGGTAACAGTCGTTTATTTGAGATTTGTAAATTCTACTAGGTGACTGTAAGACCCTGAGCATTTCTGAGTGTGACATTTGAGTCCTTGAACTGAAAGCTGCAAAATTATGTCCCTGAATGGATGTTTATTTGATGAAGGATTTTAAAGATTCTTTAGAAACTGTTTAATGAGTGTGTTTAAATGGTTTTAAGTTGTCAGTTGAGATTCTATTATACAAATCATTGTTTTGTATGAACTTGTTCTTTTGATTTTTAATTTTTTTTGTGAAAAAACATGTGGTGAAGCTCGTTTTGTGTTTAAAAAACCAGATTTCAGGATCCTCTGATCTGATCCTAATAAATAAAATTTGATGGTTGGTATTTAAACTCTTTGACATAGGTTTTTTTTTGTAAAATGAATATCCAAGCAGTCTAATTTAGCAGCAGTTCGATGCTTTCTACTCAGTAATCATGGATAATAAGAACTTGGCCCAAACTAAGTTATGGGTCGCTGGTTCTTCAACTTCTCTAGCTTATTGAGCCCTCCAGTCACAAACAAGTTTTGTTATCCGCGGTGACAGTTTACATGTTAATGGACATAAAAAATAAACCAAACATGTTTAAAGACCTCTGGTGTTCTTTATCCAATTTAGACTGTCTTGTTTTAAATTTCCTGCTGGTCATGTAAATCAAGTGGCAGTCATTTGCCTGGTAGTATCTGTCACATCTGCTTGTGCTGTTATTCCTTTCCTGATATTGTGGGGCATTATTCTTCTTTAGCTGCTTATAAATTTCTTTGTTTTCCTTATCTTGCAGGCTATTGTGACAAACCATTTAGTGCTGCGTGGAACTTATCGCAGCCTCACTCTTGTAATCTACGGTAATACCGCTGAAGATCTTGGTCAATTCAACATAGAGCTGGGTCTGGACCATTCTCTGGCAAACATTGTTAGCTCTCCATCAGAGGGAAAGCTTGAGGACCTCCCACCCGCACTATATTCATCCAAATTGTCATTTGAAGAATCATTATCGTCATTGAAACCATTGAGTTTTCAAGCCACCGATGTTGACCTATCAATTGAAGCGAAGAAAGTTTTACATTTGACTCTTAAAATGTACCAAATGTCTGCTGTGGAAAATCTTATTCCTAACCTAAGAAGTTCAGTTATCTCAGCTATTTCCAAATATGTGACCGCTAGTACAAACCATATCCTACATACTTGGAATCAAGACTTGGCAAATGCCTTTACCAAGAGTGAATCTGATTCTCAGGAAATTAACAAAATTCTCACTGAAGCTTGCAATGAGCTCTCTGAAATTTGGAAAAATGTCCATGCTGTTGCTGACAGCAATGATAATGCCTTTGCATTTGGAGTAGATGAGGAATTGCCTACGACCAGTATTCTAGCTGAGCTGTTTAACCGATGTTTCCCATATTACAAGAATTTTTCTTTACTTGATCTGCAATGCCCTTCTCAGGTAGTTTATATCATGTTTACCTTGATTTTCTACATATCCGTTAAATGTGTTTTCAACATTTATTTATCTCATGCTAATATAATTTCAGAACAAATGGTTGGTGCTGTCTTTGAGTTTGGTTCTCCTACTATGCTCCTCAAAGGAGAGTTGCTTTTATTTTGTTAGTAGTGGTGGGATGGGGCAAATCATTAATCTGCTATGTTGGAAGACACCAAAATCTGCAGCTACCGCATTGCTTCTCCTAGGTATTGTCGAGCATGCTACTCGGCATGCTTTTGGATGTGAAGCTTTCCTGGGATGGTGGCCGCGAACTGATCACAGCAGTATACCTGGTGGCAGCAGCAATGGCTATTGCTCTTTGTTGAAGCTTCTACTGGAAAAGGAAAGGCATGATATCGCCTCTCTAGCTACATATGTTCTACAACGCTTGCGTTTTTATGAGATACTATCTAAATATGAGGTTCGAAGAATTCCTATGCCCGAATCCCCCAACCAACCTTTACATTCAATCTTAGTATAATATGTAGATGATAAGAAGCTTTTGGTTGTTTGGCAGTCTGCAGTGGTCAAAGTGATTTCCGATCTTCCGGATGATAAACTTTCCACAGATGGAGTTCCATTTCTTATTTCTGCTAGTGTTGAACTTGGTGAAATGTCGGTAAGATTCAGTTTGTCTTTTTACAGGCAAATACTTATTGCAATTGTATACACATTGTCATTCTCCTTAAAAGTGATATGGGTTAGCCATGACTTTATGTTGACAAATGCTGATGCAGAAATTGATAGTTTTCTGTGGCCCTATTGAAGATCCCTCACCAGTGGCTACTGCTAGAAGAATATTTAAGTCTGAACATTTGGAAGACTTACTTTCATACAAAGCGACGATTGATCTTATAACTTCTTCTAAGTACAGTTTTTTGCAGTATGATACTGATCCATACTTGTTATCTCTTATCCAGGTAATACTCTGAACATGCATTGTTGTTTTTCTACACATTATGTACCTATTTGCTCTTAATCTTGATCGAAGTTGGGTTAATGCTTGTGGTCAATTTGCATTATCTTCTATGGTTTTATATCTAGTCTTCCGATTCATCCATTATCCTACATTAGACAGTTTTTAAGTTGAATATAGGGCTGAGGACCAAGAATAAGGGTGTTCTCCCTCATCTTACTGCTGTTTCGATGGGCTATGAACACCGTGTGCTCTCAACATTTCATGTCTGTTATAGGAATTAGAGTCCAAACCTTACTAGCTCAATCCTCTAACCTCTCTATTATTGGGCTGTCCGTGGCCAAAGGGCTGACACAGCTAGTATTGGTTTGAGTTGAGTGCTGGAAGTACTCGTTGTGGTTATTTTTCTTTTCCGTTTGTGGTGCACTTTGTTATTTCTTTGATTGGGTGTTTTACCCGGATTTATTCTTTCTGATGTCAATCATATGCAGCTCTCTTGTGTATGGCACTATTCTATTTTGCTGTTACATTTTTACTAGTGCTGAACTATATACCGCTGCACTCATTGTATCTTATTTGGGTTTTTTGTTGGTTTGTATTGGTCCTTACTAGGATTGCATATTTTCAAAAGAATGGGCTTTGATCCATCTTCTGCATTCTTATTTTAATATTTATGATGGAGCTGATAGTCATATCACTCCTTATCTTTAAAGTAAGGTAAACTTTTGCCAGCTGTCTTGTCAAATTGAATTTAATACAGGAAGCTTGGCAGCTAGAAAATGATTTGGGGAATACATTATCTCTGGCATGGCCGAACCAGGCAATTGGATACAAATTGATCTTAATATGAGAATTTTTTTTCTGCCATCTGTTGATTATCATTCTTAACTATGTAAAATCAGTAAATCACAAGATGAGAAATATTTTAGGGAAATTTGTTTAGGGCGCACTTCATTTCCGTTGTTTTGTCTGTAGGGCATTTTTTAATCTGTAGGACACTCCTTTTTTGTCTGTTGGACACTCATTTTTTTTTATCTGTAGGACAAGATTATTTTTTCACCAACAGGTTGATATTTATTTAGTGTCATGCAGACAATTTCCCCAATAATTTATCTTAGCTGCTTAAATGAAAATGGCAATGCATTCTGCAATCTGTTGATTATCAGTCTTCACAGAAGCTTCACAGCTAAATTTATGACTTGAGATACAATTTCTTTATTTCTGTACTCTTTGTAAGCAGGAAAGAAGTTTCTTCCCTCTGTCAGCAGCCTTATTGTCATCGCCTATATTGCATTTAGCAAGTGGGCGTGCTGCCGAAATTTTGATGGGGATAGCATCATCAATTGAATCTATTATCCTCTCCCTCCTGTTTTCTCGTTCAGGTTTGGTCGCAATTTTACGTTTCTTGAACTGGAATAATCTTAATCTTGATTTTCCTGAAATTATGACAACTTACTCTTTTCTGTTCCCAGGGTTATCGTTCTTGCTCAGTCAACCTGAAGCGACTGAGCTTATTGTTCTTTCTCTTCAAGATGCGGAAAATGTGAATAAAGCAGAATGCATAACTCTTAGACAGGCTTTTGTTCTTTTATCAAAAGGGTTCTTCTGTCGTCCACAAGAAGTTGGGATAATCACGGAATTACATCTTAAAGTGGTTTGTGCAGTTGCATCACACTTATTCAATTTGTAATGTTTTATTATGAGCTTTTTCATCTATATACTTGACACACTGAATAGACTTGACTATATGCATGCAAATTATAAAAGAAAAGTGTCATGTGGGGCATGCCCTACAGGTCAGGGCTGGCAACTTGACATTTGTGCTGCCATGAAATTACTTTCCAAAGAAAACAGATAATATTAAACAGTTCATTTTAAAGAGTATGTATTCTAATGGTCTTGTTGTTAGTGAACTCCTCTTCTAAATAGGATGCCTCATGGCATTGTGAAATAAGGGTACAAAATAAGCTATTTCTAATAGTCACCTTCTTCACATCTCCCTATCCTTCCCTGTGCACCCACTCCTGTGCATGGTATCTGCCTACTCCTACCACCATCACGCCTCAGTGTTGATGAGGCCCTGGGCCTAGACATCAGTACCTGTGCACTGTGTTGTGTTTTCACATGTTTTTGTGAAATCATTTCCATACTATGCGCCATTTCGTCCACAGTATGAATGCCATTACATCTACTTGTAGTTATATTATGTCAAACTTCTGTTGCTGCAGGAACATAATTTACATGCAAATAACTGATCACGTTTGAGCTACATACTTTCTTGCTTCTAATGATAGTCAAATTGCTCTCTGTAGGGAAGTGCTGCAAATAGGATACTCTCAGTTCCTCCGAATTCTGATGAACTTTTGTGGGTTCTTTGGGAACTTTGTGCCATTTCAAGGTCAGTATTGATGAAAGTGTTTGATCGATAAATTTACTTGTGCGTATGAATAGTTGTGTAAAAGAATGATGTGAAGCTGCAAATTGAGATTATCTTCCAATTTTAAGTCCAGTACCCTGATCTTAAAATGTTTTTTCTTCAGGCAAAATTATCTGTTCCATTTTCAGTAATCAATGATAGAGACAACACTAATATTATCTGGATCTTTGCCGAGTCATTCAATGATGTCCTCCCAGTGGTCTAGTCAAATGCCTGTTAACTTTTATATCTTAGCTATAATTCTTATATCTGAAATTGAAGATACCTAGTTAAATTCTCAGCACGTAGGGTTGCGCTTGTAGAAAGGGATAGGTTCTTGTTTCCAGTATATTCTTTTGTAGATCTTTCCATGACTCCATATGACCACATAGGTTTACATTGTGATGCAGGTCTGATTCTGGTCGGCAAGCATTATTAGCTCTTGGGTACTTCCCCGAGGTACATGTTTGTTTACCTCTACTGTTCTCTTATGAAAATTATTTGAACTGTTGAGTGATGTCAATATTCCTGTTGCAGGCAATATCAGTTCTATTGAGATCTCTCTCTTCATACAAGGATCTTGATTCAGTCATGGCTAAGAATGGTTGAGATGATCATTATGTTCTTCTGAGTCCTTGCATTTCTTAGATTTTGTAAAGTATTCATGAGCTTACATGCCTTTCTGTCTGATCTTAGGAGGATCGCCTTTGGGGCTCGCAATCTTCCATTCGGCTGCAGAAATTCTTGAAGTTTTGGTTGCAGACTCAACTTCTTCATCACTTAAGTCATGGATTGGGTTTGCTGTTGATCTGCACAAGGCTCTGCATTCATCTTCTCCAGGTTCAAATAGGAAAGATGCACCAACAAGGTTGCTTGAATGGATAGATGCTGGTGTTGTTTATCAGAGAAATGGTGCACGTGGGCTTCTTCGTTATTCTGCAATTCTCGCATCTGGTGGAGATGCTCATCTTTCTTCTGGAAATGTGCTTGTGTCAGACTCAATGGATGTCGAAAATGTAGTTGCAGATTCAAATAGTAGCTCAGATGGTCAGGTCATTGATAATCTTCTTGGTAAACTTGTTGCGGACAAGTATTTCGATGGAGTTGCCCTGTGCAGCACTTCTGTGGTCCAATTAACAACAGCTTTTCGCATCTTGGCATTTATTTCGGATGATAAGGTAAGAGATTCATGCTTATGGAACACCCGTTTGCTCATGACTTAATAGTTTGACATGCCTACCTTTTTGTTGTCTGTGAAGGCTGTGGCATCATCCCTTTTTGAAGAAGGTGCCATTACTGTTATATACATAGTCCTCATGAACTGCAAGTCTATGCTTGAGCGCTTATCAAATAGTTATGGTGAGCACCTTATGCTTTATATTTTTCTATTGTAAGATGTAATTTGTGATATTGGTATAACTTTAGATTCTTTTATTCATGAATCTTCATGTGCTAAAACTTCACAATTATTCTTCCTTCAGATTACCTTGTTGATGAAGGGGCTGAACTGAGTTCTACCACGGAATTACTTCTAGATCGAACTCATGAGCAAGCTATTGTTGACCTTATGATTCCCTCACTTGTCTTGTTGATAAATCTACTTCATATATTACGTGTAAGCTGCACTTCCTATTCTTTGTGACATGGTCAATGTGCATATGTCCTCTGTTTATGAGCACATCAATTGTCTCAAAGCTTCTAATTCTTATGGGCTTGGGTTATTTCTTCTTTGCAGGAAACAAAAGAACAATATCGCAACAAAAAACTTCTTAATTCTCTTCTGCAGTTACATCGAGAAGTTAGGTTGTTGCATACCACACATATTTTATACCCCCTACACTCCCCTCTCAATCTCCCCCTTTTTCTAACACATGTCTGCAACTTCGTTCATGCAGCCCAAGACTAGCAGCATGTGCTGCAGATTTGTCCTTCATGTCTCCTACTTTTGCCGTTGGTTTTGGTGTTGTTTGCCATCTTATTACGTCAGCACTTGCTTGCTGGCCGTTGTATAATTGGGCACCTGGTCTGTTTCATTTCCTTCTTGAAAATGTTGAGGCTACTAATGCGTCCGTACCATTAGGTCCAAAGACTGCTTTTAGTCTGCTTTGTCTTCTGGTAAGCATTTTGGCTACTTTGTACCTCCAGGACTCATATAATGTATATGCTTTGAGGATGGGACAACAAATGGACCTCCGAATCCTAACTAGGATCCAAAGCTACTTGTTTATGGATGAATGGTTTGCTCCGTCACCGCATCATCCCTTAAACTTCAACCAATATTATGTCACATATCCTCAAACCAAATGGCCATTAAGATGACTATTAATCCTGTTTCATATCTCAAATAGTATTGATGTCATGTTTAGAGTTTTTTTTTCCCCTGTTCTAATACCTTGTGTGCACTGTAAGGGTGATCTGTTCCCAGATGAAGGCATATGGCTATGGAAAGTTGAACTTCCTTCACTGAGTGCTATTAGATCTTTGAGTACTAGTACAGTTCTAGGGCCTCAGGTGGAGAAAGAGGTGAACTGGTACCTGCATCCTGAACATATAGACATATTACTTGTGAGGCTGACGCCACAACTTGATAGATTTGCTCATATCATTGATAACTTTGCTACCTCGGTACGTACTGGCTTTATTTCTTTTGCTTATCACTCCAAAGCTAACTACCTTTCTCTTGATCACTTCTTACATATACTGTTATTATCTTATAGGCCTTGATGGTGATACAAGACATGCTTCGTATTTTCATTGTTCGTGTTGCCTCAGAAAAGATTGAGTGTGCAGTGGTTCTTCTTCGCCCGATATTTATATGGTTAGATGATAAAGTTGACGAAACTTCCCTGTCAGAGAGAGATATATTTAAGGTATGGGGATGTGCAGCGATTATACTTGCATAATATGTATGCTCTCACTTTAATTTGGTGATTATAAATGCATTACTGTTCGAACTCTTGGGGTTAAATTAGTACTTACCTCATTATAAATGCAATCCCGTGTCTGACCAGCTTCTTAAAAGGCAACTAATTTTTTGGGTCTGATTTTGTTGCCCCCATCTGTTTTAGCAAGTTGAAGCAGTTTTTGTTATATACAACACACTTAAAGGTATCATCCACAAGAGAATTGGAATCTTCTGAGTTCCATCCGAAATTGGTTCCTGGAACAGGGGTCAAATCCAAAGCCTTGTTCTGGTTTCTCTTTTTTTTTTCCTTCTTTTTGTTTGGAAGTTTAATAATCAGTTCCACTGGAATAGCCTCCAATAGACCTTGATGTTTGCCACACACAAACCGGTGATGCTGTGGTGTCCTGAAAACTTGCAAGATTTTTGCAGGAACCTCCTGTCTGCATTGTTCGAGAAGTTCCTGTTTTTGTGCTGTATAGGACATTTCTAGTTGCGCTTAGAATTGTCTTTGCTAATCAGTCAAGAACCAAACTTCAGAACAGTTCTATTTGCATACCTGTATAACAATGGAGCACATAACACTGAGTTACTTTCTTGGCATCATAGTTGGTTGAAGAAGCCTTTTTTTGGTTCCTCAAATTCAGTCCTGTTATCATTTATTATGTCAGCATTCAGCATTGGCAAAACCTGAAGGTTCTTTATGCATTCCAGGTGCATCAGTTGCTTCAGTTTATTGTGAAATTAGCTGAGCATCCCAATGGCAAGGTGAGAGGTTCTCTGCCATATATGATTCTTGGAAGCTGTTTTTCTTTCATCCTATCTCATATTCTCATTTCTCTTAATTCAGGCATTGCTTTGGAAGATGGGAGTCGCAAGAATTCTTAGAAAGTTATTACAGAATTGTAGCAGTGTATGTTTTTTGGATGATATGACTTTTGGAAGAGCATCCTCCAGCTCCACGGATGATCTAATGCTCAAATGGAGGATTCCTTTATTTAAATCTCTTGCATATATCTTTAGTATTGACCCATCTAATAACGAGAAGGCTGTTGCTGAAGAGTAAACACACAACTACGCCATTGTTTATCTAGAAACATTTATCTATTTATGTACTAAAATTAATGATTTTTCATTCTCATAGGCCCCTGAGTGAGGAATCTGTTCACGAGTGCTCTTCTATCATGCATCACCTCTTGATGTTCTGCCAGGTACATTTCTTTTGATTTGTTTATGATTAGTCTATTCTTGTGGAAACATGGGTTTTGATGCATATTGAAACACTCTTAATAATATCTTATTTAATTATTTGCTTTATAGCATGCTGTCCTTAATCCTGTGGGAAATAATAGGTGGGGAAAAGCTAACACAATTGGAAATTGCACACGTGTGATATTATATGTGTAGAAGTTAAGAAAAGATCTAAGGAAAACTCAGCGCTAGGCTAGGTGAGGGAAAAACGTAAATAATAGGTGTGACAATATAAACATGGAACAATAGTAGCTTTGCACTACTACACTTGGGATTCGTCTTTCTTTTTGTGGGTATCTTGCAGATGGGATTATGTTTGTTCTTAAGTGTTATGTGGATGTAGAACTTGCTCTTCCCTATAGCAGCATGTTTTTTTAGTATATTTGAAACTTGTTAGCACTTTTTAAATCTCTGTTTCCCAATGTTTCCCATCACTGGTTTTCGTAGATGTGCTTTTTAAATAAAATGTATAATATGGCACTCAAAATTCGATAAACCATTAATGAGTTGTATATTTATTCAAAAAATTTGGTATCACTCTTAAATCTATGTTCATATTTATTTCTATATATCTCTGTGTTTAATTATAATATTTATCATGTTTGATATAATTATCACGTAATGATATAATATCCCAGGTTTTGCCTGTCGGACGGGAAATGTTAGCATGTTCCCTGGCATTCAAGGAATTGGCTTCTTCTTATACCTTTAGAAGTGCAGTTACTTTGATATTTTCACAAATCCATACTTCCAACCAAGATGTTATTGAAAAAGATGAGAATGGCGCTAATCGTAACTCGTCAACTGTGGATAATTGGAGTTGCTTTTCCTCATTGTTCAAGTGCTGGAAGAAGCTCATAAACAATATTGGTTCTGATCAACCAGCAGAGTATTTGGTAGAAACAATTTATTCCTTGACACTTGGTGCTATCGCCCTCAGCCAGTATGGTGAAAAGTAAGTGTTGCTCCCTTTTCTTGCTTTTGAATGTTTCAATAGGATCTACTCTTCTGCAGAAGTAATGTGTAGAGGCACTATTTGCAGTCAATGCTCAATGCATGTGCCAATTTTTTAAGCACTTGCCTTTTTTGCTATGTGTTATGGTTGTCAACATATGCTAATTTCTAAAGAAGTGTGGATGTGGTGTTGATCTTGTTCCGTGGCACTGGGTCATGCATGTATGGGGAGATAAGCGTGATCTCCAGACACAACAATCCACTGTGGATGGTCCTATTATCAATACATATGGGTAAGAGGACCGTTCACTTAGGATCATGATCTGCCGGGTATCACACTGCCATGTTGTGCATGTATGATATACCCGCGGCATTTTGGATCTGTTTCTTTTTCACCTTCTCCATTCCATTGTATTGATTTCTTATTCTTCCATTTATTTCTTGTGAATTCTCTACCAACTGTCGGTAGAAGTTATCCAGCTCACAAAAGGTAAAATTCATTTTCTTAGTTTTGTTGCTGTTTCTGGTCCATCACCATGCCCTCAGTCCTGAATCCATTGTGAGTCCTGCTAGTGGAAAGATGCGTGATGTTTGTCTATTTCATTGTACAGTAATGTTCATTTTAGTTTTTTCTGCTTTGATTTTATTTTCTTCAACATTTGCAATGTTCACTGGAAAGGTTCTCAGAGATCCATTCAATTGCCTGTGATTTGTGCATAGGATAGGGAAGAAGTAGCACCTATTTTAGTTTCAATTGCCTATGATTTGTGGGCTGAAGATGTAATTGCTATGCAGTGATACCTATTTAAGATCTTTAAACAGCTTCCTTGTTGATTCCAATGTTAACTTCAAACATGATTGGACATTTAGCTAATTCTCCGTGCCGATTCAAATTTTGCTGTTTGTTTAGCTAGTTGATTTTTTTTCTATAGTTAGGGTTTATACCAAAGCAAATCTTATTGGCTGGCGATTAGTGTTATTCATATCTGTACATTATGACTTGTTGATGCATTACCATATCTGGAACTATAGATGCATTAGCTGATAATCTTTCTGTTGTTTTTAGTCTTGAGGGTCTGTTAATATTGAGGTATCTATTTGGGCTCCCTTCTGATCCTAGTGATTCCTTGGAATCATCTGGTGAGAGTCTGAATGAGATTGCATCATTCTTGAAGACATTTGAAGAGAAGATATGCCAGGGCTTTGAAAATTCGAAGACTTCTGTTGGAAAGTCCCTTTTACCCCAGGTATATTACTATGTTGTTATGTTGAATATTTTGCTTTGCCGCCCTATTTCTAATATTGATGTTACTTCTCAGGTAATGAATTCGATCAAATTACTACGCTCAATTCTTGAGAATTCTGGGCTATCCACAGATTCAGTTCAGATGGTTCTTGAAGAAGGCACAGACTCATCGTCCAAAGTTGCTCGCTCCGTTTTGATGACAGCTCATCTAATGCCATCTCTAGTCGATGTGCCAGTAAATGATGAATCTCCTTTCCTCTTTTCCAATGCTTGGAAGGTTATTGTTGATTCAGAAGAGCCTGTTGACTGCCAAGAGGGTGAATTTGCAAAGAGACTGGTTTGGGAGTTGCCTGATTCTTCTGATAGGCAGCTAATGCCTGGCCAATCTGCCAGGAGGAAATTGGCATTGGGAGAGAATGGAAGTAGGCGTGCAAGGGACAATCAAGTACCTGAACTAACTGGACAGTTCTCACGAGGTTTAAATACAACCAATGCTTCTTCAGGGCATACACGCAGGGACACTTTCCGTCAGCGGAAACCAAACACAAGCAGACCACCATCAATGCATGTAGATGACTATGTTGCAAGAGAGAGAAACATAGACGGTGCAAGTAGTGCATCAAATATTGTGAACTCTACTCCACGTGGAACACTTAGTGGAAGGCCTCCATCCATTCATGTTGATGAATTTATGGCAAGGCAGAGGGAACGTCAAAATCCTGTGCCTGCCTCAACTGGAGATGCACCTCAAGTAACAAGTCAGACAAGTTTAGATGACAATCTCCGTGCTAAGCCAGAGAACCCACGTCAGCCGAAGGCTGATCTTGATGATGATCAGGAAATTGAAATTGTCTTTGATGAGGAATCTGGTTCAGATGATAAACTTCCTTTCCCTCAACCAGATGATAGTCTCCAATCACCACCTGTCATAATTGGGGAAAATTCTCCAGGCCCCATTGTTGAGACAGAAAATCAGGAAAATGAAAGAATTCCCTTTTCTCAGAGGGCCACATCACTCCAAAAGGATGATGAAAGTCCTGGTATTGACATTTCTTCTCAGACAGCAATGCTTTCAGAAGCTAATGATCCTTCGGAACGAAAATATTCAGTTCCTAGCCCAGAGAAGAATTCTTTCCGTGCTCATGTTTCTCCTATTAGTGTATCTGGGAGATCGTCTGCACAAGCAGCTCGTCAGCAATCATCTCGCAGTAGATATGAGAAAAGAAGTCCACAGAAGTTTTCTGACACTTCTCTGTCAAGCGGATCCCATGGGCACGAGCATAGACATTCCAATAACCACCCACCTCTGCCACCCATGCCACCTCCAATTTCATCCATGCCCTCACAAAATTCCGATTTAGTTAATAGACAGTCATCTTCCTATAGTTCTAGAGATCGACCAACACCTAATGCTTCTGGTTATCCTACACAATCGTTTGACACTAGTATGCCTAGTGCTTTCACATGCCTTCAGGTAATTGAAGATAAGAAATCTTTAGTTATGCTGCTGCTTTTTTATTTTTTTTATCTGTTGCATAGTTTCTAAAATGTGAATTTCCTTTTGTAGGGTCAAACTCAATATATGCTTGCGGGTGCTGGTGGTTCATCATCGAATGATTTACCCAATGCAGACGCCAAGCTTTTATGGAACACATTTCCAGTAAATAGGATCCCTTTGGAGACCTTTAGCTCTGGTCTATCTGCTCGACCGATGCCACCTCAACCTTATTCAACTGTGGCTACTCAACATGCTACGATGAGCTCTAGCTCCCCTGCAACACTGTATAACCAAGGCAGTGTTGTCCAGCCTTCACCAACTGCTTCTATGATAAGTGATTCAAATTTAGGCATGAACTCTGCATCCGGCAGCATGCTTGCATCTAATATGTTGCCTTCATTTGCATCACAATTTCTGATGGGTAGGCCTTCTATGCCTACTTCATTTTTTGGCACGCCTCTTCCTCAAGTTCAACTCTCATCTGCTCTTCCACAAAATATTTCTAATTCTCAGCCTTCTGTCTCCTCAGTACAACCACGGCCACCTCCACCCCCACCACCACCTCAGCAGCCACATCCTTCTCAGACACTCCAACAACTTAGCACTATGCAACTGCCACAGCAAGACCAGCCTCTATCATATCCACAGAGTGCTATCTTGCCGCAAGTTCCATTGCAGTTTCCTAACCAGCTACCCATTCCTCAGCTACAATTGTATCATCAGAGCCAGCAGGAATCTATGCAAGCTCTGAGGCAAGCTGGGGAACAATCACAACTTCAGAACCAGAATGTGCAAGGTGATAGTTTCTCTCAACAGCAGCAAGACTCAGGGATCAACTTAAACCAGTTCTTTTCATCTCCAGAAGCCATTCAGGTATATTTTTATTTGCGAAGCTACATTTGGTGATAACTTAATTTCAAGGTGACTGAAAGTTGTAACTTTTACTTTTCAGAGTCTACTTAGCGATCGAGAGAAGCTCTGCCAACTTTTGGAGCAGAACCCAAAACTCATGCAAATGCTTCAGGTAAATCTGTGTGAAATGTCTGAATTACGCATTCTTAAATTTTAATGCACCTGCATTTGGTCATCGGTTATTTGCATGTACACTGTTAATTCTCAAATTTGTGATGCCTGTTGATGTGAATTTGTCTCCGCCATTTGCCAACAGGATCGCATAGGCCAGTTGTAGCCACCATGGGAGGCGCTGATGTGAAGGTGACATCTGGTGCTGGGTCTATTGCTAGGTGTTCTGTTTTTTGGCTATAGCTGCAGCTTAGTAGCTAGATGAGTACTGCTGCCTTGCTAGGCACAGAAATGTATGCCGATGTACATTATTCGTCTGTAATCCTGTGTAACATGTGAATATTTGTAACTTCAGTGCATGTCGTAATTTGTCGTTTCAAACTTGCATGTGGTGTTCAGATCACTCCATGTGCAATGCGTCAAAATGTTGATGCAATGATGCTCCTGACTAGGGTGCTGGTGCTGCTAGTTTTGATGTTATCTTCTGCTAGTTATTCGTTGAGTACTAGTATTCATGTTCTTTAGTTTTACTCGTACAGAAAGAGCCAAGAATTTGTTAGAGATACAGAGCAAGCGCCGACTGGCTGGATGTCCCCGTGGTCTACCTCGCGGTGTTGTCCTTCGGGACCATCGTCTCACCGGTGAAGCAATCTTTAAGCAATCACTTGGCCCCTCTTGCAGCCGAATTACGGTTCAAACAGAACGGTGGAACCATATTCGAATAGAATAGTCAAATTATTGATTTTCTTTATATGCTTGAATGAATTTGATACCAGTTCGAATACGAATGTACCGCGTCTACTCTAAGAGTATTCCGTCCCTGAACCCAAACGTAAGTCCGTATAACTTTCTTTCAAACAACACAATATAGGTCCATTACGATTTCAATTTGTTTCATTTTCCATGCCTGCCTTATTTAAATACACCTAAACAGCCTCGTAACCTTGCCACCCATATTTTTTTTTTCAAAATGTTGTACATATGTAGATGCTGTGCGCACCATGACGCGCAAACGCGCGCATACACCCTTAGTTACCATCAACATGCTTTTTCTGGGATTGTAGATTGTATCCTCTATGAATCATCTTGACTGTGTTTTACCACTACGGGCTTGTTTAGTCTGCTAGGGAGTGAAAAGAATTGGAGGGGATTATATCCGTAGGAGTTAGCTGGGAATTTGACTCCATGTTCATGAATACGGAGTACATAGTAATCCCTCCAATTCATACGTATTGGGAGGGATTGAGGTGGCATTTTATTTTATGTTATCCAAACAAAGCCTCAATCCCTACCAATTTAGGATTAACCGAGCAAGGTTTTGGAAGGAGATTAATCGAACAATATCAGAAAGAAAATTTGACCACTCAAATTGTAAACCATCGTATACATCTATTTTCTCTATCTCAAATTATTAGTTATTTTTAGCTTTTTTAATACATAATTATCTAGACATACGTTACTTCTAGATGCATCTATATATCTAGAAAAGTCAAAAGAACTAATAATTTGGAATAGAACGAGTATAAACAAAGGTACTTTATATGTTTCTTTAGCAGTGACAATACTTACGCCTTTTCCACGACCCGAAAAAAGTGAAAAAAACTATAAGTGCTCTGTGCAGGGCTCGCGCCGCCAATCGAAGACTCAGCACGCCAAGCAGCCGGGCGGCGGATCCGATCAGAGCTTGGTGTGGTCGTGGCAAACCTGGCTCCGGACCTTCATCTCCGGGACGCCGAAGATGACGTGGCAGTCGGAGTAGGCGACGGCGTGCAGCTTGAGCACCCCGCCGAAGAGCCCAACCTTCCCGGGCACCCTCGCGCTGGCGTCCAGCGGCACCGCGCCGGCCTCCATGTCCCGGGCCAGCTGCGCCAGCTCGGCGCCGAAGCTGGCGGAGAGCACCGTCATCTCCAGCTCCATGGTGCCGTCGCCCCTGCTGGGGATGCGCCCGGGGTCGACGCCGGCGACGCCCACCCGGACGCCCCGGTACCAGAGCTCGGCGGTCCCGGACTCGTACGAGAAGGACGCCCGGTTGGGGTTGTGCACGTCCACGGTCAGCAGCATGGTGAGGTTGAACTGGAGGTCGGGGCCCGGCGCGAAGCCGATGACCCGCGAGGAGACGAGCCGCGTGGTGGGGTCGCGCACGCGGAGCACCGTGAGGAAGAGGACCAGCAGCGTGACGCCCAGGAGCGCGGCCGCGCCCAGGGACACGAGGAGGCAGACGCAGCAGCAGCGGCGCCGGCGGCGGCGGTGGCGGAGCTTATCGTCGGCGTGGGTGGGAAGAATGGCGGCGGCGGCGGTGCTCGAGTCCATCGGAACGTGATCGCCGGATGATGGATGATGCAGTTGGATTCACACTCACGATGCGTTTGGATGCCAGGGACAAGCGAGTTTTAACGGGGAGGTTGGCTGGTTTCGCGGTGCACGCACCCCGAGTATTTTAGAACTCCACTAAAAAAAAGAGTATTTTAGAACTGGTAACGCCGTAACGGGTAACGAATGAAACCCCACGGCCTGGCCATTTGGCAAGGAGGCAATCGCCTAGTGGTCGTTGGGAGCAGCGTGTGTGTGTATATACATTGCCGTGGCGTCTGGTTTGCTTCGTTTCGTCGGTAGAGTGTTGCCCGCTCGTGCCAGAAAAGGTATATTTTCCTAGCTGCTACCGTGCCGTAACGTAGCAACAGTAAAACAATTCAAATGCCGTAAATGGTTGTTACAGGTAAGCTGAAGCTGAAAACAGAAAAACTCTTGATGATCAGCTGAATACCTGAATGCCCTCTGCTCCTCTATCTAGCAAGTGAACTGATGTGCACTCAACTGCCGGAACTGACTAATTGGCAGGCATCCAAATGTGAACTATGCTCTGGATACGCTACCAGTTAGAGCCAACTGACCATCTTTTCTAATTCACTTTCCCTGTACTTCAGCTTACAAAGATTGAGATGTGCAAAAATGCAAATCTAACATCTAGTACCTTTTGCTTGTAATTTTGTCTAAACCACCTTTATTCCTCTCCTCCGTCCTCCCCAAAAGAAAGGGGATAACCTGCTCTCCCCTTTCCTCCTTTTCCCCTCGACTTCATTTATTAGCTGTGAAGTTGAGAAATCACGTAGAAGGGGGCATTTCACAATTCCACTAAGAAGGGGGTTACACTAAATACTTTCCTTGTAAGTCAGATTCAGGTATTTTGCTTTTGCATCCTCCGCAACTTATTAAATACCGCAACTTTGCAGTGTAGTTTCTGATATACCAGACACTTAGAACTATTGGAATTACAAACAATACACGATTGATCCACACATCAAATCCAGTAAAATAATAACAAAAACATTATGATGCTTAACAGCCATAGCTTTTACAAAATATGGTAGAATCAGCTCTCTCCTAAAATCCACAAACATAGCTTACGCGGAACAGGAAAATAGCAGCCGTAGCACATAGGCACCTTGCCATCCTTCGTTTCCACTTTCTGGTGACAATCGAGTCCATACCAACTCAAGTAGGTTTGTGGTCATGGTACAGTTCAGCGATTACCTTAACCTGCCTCATTTAGTCATTTACATGGACTAACATTTCCAGCTTTTTTTATGGAAACTCAAAGATAGAATCGGTAGAGATGCGACCAAGTTTACAGAGTTCTTAGTATAACCTTCCTCCTTTTCATTGTGGTGGAAAACACATCCACGCCATGAACCAAAAGAAATGCTTTATTCAGTGTATTTCCCAGTCCAATTCCGGGACAAGTGCAGAGTACCTGGAATAGCAAGAAAAACCCGCAACATTTATTATTAGTCTACTGGCAGAGACAAAGGCCCAGCAGATGACATCTTCTACCAAATACAGACATTAGACAATGAAACAAAATAGAGCAAAACTAACTGAAAGAAGGTTAAATCTTGAGATAAGCATTTCATATTCATATAGTAGTACCTTAATACTATACTCGCTTTATACCAAGAATCTTAGCACTGTACTCCCAGGCAACAATTGCCGCTGCGTTGGCAGGGAAAGCTCTTGCTAGTGTCGGTCCAAGGCCAGCATAACAGCCACCCATCCCAGCTCTCTTATAAACCTGTTACATTTCAACCATGTGGATTGTGCCTGCCACCATCAGGACAAGACACTAGCTAATTAAAGCGCAACATTGAGAGGCATAGTAAGAGCACTACCATGCTTAAAATTCGAAAGGGGTTTCGGCTCAAATGAGGGTCCGGATCGGTCTGTATGATAGTTTTTGCAACATCCAGAGGTAGGGTAGCTGTCCAGAACTACAGATAGGAAATACTCGTCACAATGATGGTGTAAAAAGGTGCATTACAAAGAATTTAAACAATTGCAAAATACTTACTGCCATTCCACTAATGCCACCACTCATGACCCCTATCCCAATATCTTTTGCCAGAACAAAATGACTGCTACTGGAAAACCGAGAAGAATCCAAATATTTGTGCATCCAGTATCGGCTGTACTCATAACTGCAAAAAAAGACAGCATTGCCAATTGCCTCTCTGAACAATGTTGTCAGACCACCACGGAACAAACCCCTAAGCTGCAACACAACAACATATAATTAGTCTGGCAACAGTTAAGCTACCGAGTACTGAATAGAAGCAGGAGGCAAGCTGATCTCACCCCTTCACTTTCCAATGTTTTCACAGCACAATCTAGAGGGCTGGAGTACCTAGCACCATGCATTACATCCTTCCCTTGAACTTGCATTCTGCACTGAAGAAGGTCTTGACATCACATCATTAAATGCCACCTGAACCATCCTAAGTCCTTACATCAATTAGGGAAAAGAGGGAATTTAGACGCGACACTGACCTTGGTCAGCTCAGTCGGAGTGAGGATGCAGCTAATCAGGGCCCCACTACATGCAGCAGAAGGAATGATTACCTGTAGATGTGGCCTACCATCCTCATAGTTTCCCTGAAAGAAACAATTTAAGAAAGCTATACTAAAACTAATGCTAGGGCTTGACTCAAGATTTGCAATCTTCCTGCTTGCTCACAGTTATATGCTTAATTCTTTTAGTTGGAAAGATCATTTAAATACCTGTAATAATTGTTTGGCTTGGGAATATGTGCCGAAGAAAAGAGAGCTTTCAACTGCTATACCAATAAATGAAGATGATGCACCTTTGTACAACCCTCTAATCTGCAAGAGAAAATAGCCAGCAAAGAACTACAGTTACTGGAAGGATAAACCTTATAAAATTCTGTCCTTTCAGAATGTTATGATAATGTATATCAATCCTAAATTTAACAACTGCAGGTTCTAATACTGGGACTAACATGACCTCCAAGGAAAAACAGCCATGGCAAACTTGATCCCTTGTCTTTAAGTAGAAGGATGATGACACAAGACCAAGCAATATTAAAGAAGAAGGGGCTTACTCCTTCCTCAAGCAGTATTCTACTAGTGCAGTGCAACGCATTCCTGTACACCTTTCCATAAGCTGTGGTATTGTGAGCTTGCAGTTTGACCTATCAGTGAACAAAGAAATCTTAACTGGCATGGACCAGAGTAACAAGAAAATCTTAAATTGACATGAGCCAAATTTATATTAATGATAATCGTATATTTCATCCAGATTGAAGAGCTGGCTGGTAGCTTGTACAGGCTATTTTGTGCATTGTATTACACTGGTATAACAAGGAATTGTTCAACAGGCACATGGGTGGATATAGAAGAGCTTAATGATGACCTGTACGGGGTGGAAGTTGGCGTCAAGAATATATCAGCAAAGTTGCTGTAATATACCGTGATCAGAATCTTGCAGTAATGTATTGAGTAGATTGCAAAGGATAACTATTCGAATGCAGTAATTGATGTAGAATCTCTACTTTGGAAGAACAATCTTACTCCATCGGAGGGAAAAAAAATCTGTAACGCCACGGTTGGATACCTATCTGATGAATGACACCTTGCAAGCATTTCATCAAACAGCTATTGTAGTAGGGACATAGCATCGCAAGAAACAGACAGGCTGGCAAAGACTCAAAGAGCAAGAACAAACTTGCGGAGAACGACGCCTACCAAGGAAATAACGGAAACGATGAGATGAGAGAAAGAAATACACCTTGACGGTGTCGAACGGGTGGCCCACTACGACCTGGGCGACGCCGGCGACGGATCCGGCGACGTATTCCTTGGCAGCGTCGCCCGCACCAGCCATCTGAAGGATAGGGTGCGGGCGTAACTACTCGTACGAAGGGAAGAGGGGAATGCAGAAATGGGACCGAATGGGACGATCACCGGCGGCCGGGCAGCGCCGCCGCCGTCGTGTCGCAGCGAATGCGGGGAAGGGAAAAGGAAGGAGGCACCACTAACTACCGAGTGGACTTGGTGGGCCCAGGGACTTCAACTGGCAGCGCAACAAACATGGGCCGAGTCGGATGGGCGTTGTTTACTTGCAGCCTGGCCTCTTTGCTTTTTATTTTTTTGAACTCTGGGCCTCTTTGCTCCACCACCACGTCGAATGAAATAATGAAAAAAAAACTTGCAGCAGCAGTAACATGCATATATATATGCTCATGCACATGGCAGGTCATGTCAAAAAGCGTCGGGTTTTAGGGTTTGTATTATTTATATGCCATATATTCCTTCCGAGGGTGATATTGTATGAAACATCCTCCTCCGAGGGTGTCACTAGATAAAGATTCAATTTTTGAAAAGTGACATCGGATCATCGCTTGTTTCAGGAACAGAGCATGCATGTCATTTGTAGGAAATATATAGCGTTCTCCAGATTCATGGATCTTCAGTACCATGTAATGTGCAGTAAATTAACTGATTGAACCATTGAAACACTCCGGTTTTCTATCAAAAAGAATGTTTACCCTCTCCATCCAAAGGGGCGGTCATGACTATATTAGGTATGTAGTTCATCTGTACAAAAGAATTTGTTGGCCTGGCCGGCTCACGCAAAACTAACTTATACTGCATCCTTTGTTTCTAAGGTAATTTAAGATCACTGATCCAACCCTAACATATATCTCTTTTGTGTGTTTTTCTTCGAACTAAATCGGGTCACTGCCTCGAGGTATAATCCGTACATGGAGGCTGACTGGCATAGAGCCACAAATACCGGCTACGCCATGGCCATCAGCTTCCTCTTTTTTGCTTCCATCATCATTCTGTGGGACATCAACAAAATGGGTCAGGCCCTGCTCTAGGTCGGAGTCATCATCCATGTACCTTGTCTTGGACAGGGCCTGGGGGCTTGTCCACCTACTGTTAGTTCTGTAATCTCTTTGATCTAGCTCTTTGGTTCCATCCGACGCGTCGTTGCTGTGATAGCTTGAATGATAGCCAGATTGATAATGATTTCCGAAGTTTGGAGGCTCATGGAAACTGTCTTCTGGACCAGTAGGATGTGCAGTGTTCAGTGCCCAATCGCTGTGCTGGTTGGAACCATGGCCAGATGTGTAGTGATTTGCAAAGTCTGGAGGCTCAATAAAGCTGTCATGAGGAGGCTCAACAGAACTGTCTTGTGGATACGTTTGGCGTGCAGAGGCCTGGGCCCACCAAGTGTAGCCTGTAGAATTTTGTTCCCTGCCCTGGTGCTTGAAGGTGGCACCCTGAAAGAACGCGCTTGATGTTGATGCCTCCAAGTGGCTTAGAGCTCTTTCATATACATTAGAATCCCAGATTTCCTCCTCTTCAATCTCAGTTAATGGCTTGCTCAGAGGTGGCCATATATCCTCCCCTGGTTCATCGGGGTGGTTAGATGATTCCGCATCTCTGCCTAAGTGTTCAGAGTGACATGTGTAATACCAGTCCAGAATGTATGGATAAGCTCTTTGATCTGTGTCAAGCAGCCCTAATAGACTAAACTTATAAATAATCCCATTGCCTGGAAAAACATCTCTGGAAAGCAGCCGATGGAAAATGTTGCTACAACTTTGACCTCTACTACTCGACACAAGTTGTGATTCTTCCATTGCTTGAAAAGTATATTTACGAATTTGCTTTTCCTTGAATCTCTGAAGATTGCACAAAAACTCCTTGCCATATGGATTTGGCTGCCATGATGTATATGCGCTTTGGAAACTGCAAAATAAAATAACATAGCCACTTAAGGCCCACGTTCATCAAAAGTAATTTATGCTACATTTTTCCTTTGAAATAATTTCATATGCCAGTTTTTCTTAGATCTGTGTCAAATTGTCAATGAGATTACAAGGATTGGAATCTATTTGTATTTGTACTGGATTGGAGCACAAAGGAAAACACTTGGTCACTACATAAATAAGAACATTTCACATCTCAGTAATGAAGGAAATCATACAACTCTTAGAGGACAATATTTCACTAGAACTTTTAAAGATGACACAATATGATTTTCTGCATAAAATCAACCAGAACCAATATTGTGGACAACAAACTAGTGAGTAGTGACAGATGTTAAGTATCCTCAGTACCACAAGTCCACTACATATACAAATACATCAAAGAATGAACCGAGCTTGCTTTATTAGTTAACGTGTAATTCCTCCTACATGTGTTTCATGTCATTTCTTTTAGAAAAAAAATAAACCAATGCCAAATCCAATTTGTTCAGGAACTTATAGTTTTCACAAGCCTTATCTGCGATAATAATCCCAAAAGAAACAAACTACCAGGTAAAATGTTATGCCATATATGGTATTGAAATGAAGTGTACCTTAATAATGACTTCTCCATTTTCCCTTGGGAGCTCCTCATATCCTTTACTGAATCAACTGGTGAACCATAGTTTCTATTTCCATGTCTTTGGAAGTCAAACAAACTTAAGCTATTGAGAAAAATAGAATGAAGTTAGGAAGCGTGCAAAGTAGCAACATTAGTAGATCGTAATAAGTAATAGCACAATGTAGACACAAACCTGCATACATCTCCCACTCCATCTACGTAAACTGTAAATTCCGAAATGAAGCACAAAATATCATTGACGCGCTGTAGACGGGGAAAAAAGTCAATCATTATACAACATAATCTAGAAACAAACTTCCGTTGATCTAGCTCAAAACATTACCTTTGGTAGCACAAATATTAGCAAGTAAGGAGTGATGAAAATCGAGGCCATCTCTTCCAAAAGCATTGTTATGGTATACTGAAATATCAGTTTACAAGCAATAAGCTACACTTCTAAAAGCAAATATTGTAAGAGCATCTCCAAGAGATTAGCCAAATCCTGTTTTAAAGATAAATTTAACTATTGTTAAAGAAAAAAAACGTCTCCAACAGGCTTTGTAAATGACTCTCCAAATTTAGTAGCTCTTCATCCCACCTCATTCACTCTCTACTTTTGGCTAGCCTACCTCACTAGCCATCCAGCCTTTTAGTTTTACAGAGTCTGTTGGAATACTCTAGTATTTTCTTGTCAAATCTATTTTAGAGAGTAGCTAAATCAGTAAATTTAGCTAGTCTTTTTAGCTAATCTCTTGGAGATGCTCTAAATTATACACTGGATCTGATAAATCAAATAAACCCATTGCTTATAAATGCAAAGTACCCAAGTTGGCATTAACTTATTGAGTTCTTTTATAAAAAAAAAATCAACCGCTGAGAGTACCGAACCCCTTCACAATTCCCAAGTATGGATCCTGATACCTAAGTAGGCATTATCCCCACCATGATGCCTAGGCTCTTGTGGGGCAAGGCAACATGTACCAATCCTTTTTCTTTTTTCAAGATAAATGCTATACCAATCAACAAAAATCAAAACTTGGAAACAATAGAAGGAAAAGGGGGACTGGCCCAACCGAACCCCCATACCCGTAGTACAATAGTACTTATCTACTAGTCCTGATCTCTCTACGTCCTCTCCCTGTCTATCTTGCAGCAACTCCCTCCCTCCCTCCTGCTAACAATACAGCTACTCCGCCATGCTTCTCAGACAAACCACCACCGCTGTCCCCAGCCAGAGGCAGAGCTGCACCGGCCACTGGTACCGGAGCTGGCATTCCTCCCTTCCCACTCACTCATGGCAAAATGATATAAGAACTAAATATGCTAGAATGACACAGTAACTACAATGAAATGAATCGAAACATTTACAATTCAACTGTAAAAACTCAGGGAAGTACAATTCAACTGTAAAACCCCAGGGAAGTGAATTACCTGAAACAGAGTTTCAAATTCTTTCCGCACAAGTTCACTGCTCTCTTTACCACGCCATCTTTTTGGCATGTAATGTGTATATTGGACAACAAGGGTCATAGCTCCTTCTGGGTCAATCACTTGAAGCTCATCTGCCACAACTCTCCGACTTACAGTGGCGATGGTTCCAAAAACAACAGTATACCAGAAAAGATTACGTCCGAAAACCTTCATAAGCCATAAAGAAATGAGATTTTAAAGGTAGAAGGTATCGATTGTGTGACCCAACGGATGCAGGGAAAAAAACTTACATGGCCCTCAAGGATAGATTCACCCAGGAAGCCAAGGATGAGCAGGATTCCAGCCAAGCCACCAGATACAAACGAAACAAATTTTGCAATGATAGATATTAATGGAGTCGGAAACTGTTTTAAGTAATTCAAAGAATGAAGAGTGCAAATGTTCATCCTGTGTCTGAAGAAATGCTCAACCTGAAATAGTTAGTAGTGGCATTAGGGGCAAACTGGAAAAGAACAAAATTAACTAAATATGATCTATGAGTTTTGTTGGGGGTTTATCCCACACAAAAAAGAAACTTATTTCTACCTCATTGTACTCACGCAAAATCCACCTTGATAAATTCGACCATCTTCGAGATGATGCTGTACTGGGGTGATTGTAGAATTCTTCAGCATGTCTCAGAAACATATATACCAATGGGAAGATGACAAGGCAGGGCGACAGGAAAAGCATTGCAATGCCCATAATTACAAGTCGCTTTTTTAAAATAGATGGGCTTGCTAAGAAGTCCTTTCTGACGCAAAATTTACTGCAAAAGAAGATGACATGATGTTTGTGTTGAAGGAGGATCAATAGCCATTAGCCAATGTACAAAAGGTTACAGAAAGTAAGCTAACTTTTTAAAATAATAGAATCAACAAATAATGTTGAAAAACTATAAAGGAAGAGAACATTTTAAAGGAACAGTAATGAGAAAGGTGCTTCATGGATAAGAATGGAGACAGGAACACCATACATTTCAGGTAGTAATAGTTGTTTCCGAGATTATTTGCAGCTACAAAATACAATAAATGAGCAGTAAGGTTTTCTTCATCTGTCTTCTCAAAAATTTCAGGTAAACACTATTCTCCCTGCAATGCACATAAACTGAGCGCCACATGGAAGGGGACACAGAATCACAGACATTCTATTATCATATATCATAAATGGTGTGAAAGTGTCATAAAGGCCTCCATTTGTCAATTATTTAAAACGTATGGAAAAAAGCTACTCGGATTGGTGTATTTGCATGGTAACAGCATTCCATTATTGATGTTGTCAGTAAAGTATCATTAATTTGACACTTGTACATACATATCAACGGCATATTAGTTCTTTTTCATGTCATAACTCTTACTCGTTCTAAAAAACCTGAGTGGCACTGCTTAACAAACAATTTGCGAAAACTAACACTAGCAAAATTTTGATGGGCGCCAGAAAAAGGAACAAACTTCCTTACCTATCAAACATGCTCTGAAAGATGCACCAATTTAATGTCCACTCTAGCGTCTTTGGAAGCATCAGATAGCTTGTCCTTCCATGGAAACGAGATCTGACAGCCGGACCAACTCCAGGCAGCCAACGGGAAACCGAAAATGCAATGACGCCTTTGTTAACCATCCCAATCAAGTAGTTCTCTTTGCGCATTATTCTCATGATGATATCATGCTCTGAAAGATCCTTAACAACGCAAAGTTGTTGTGACTTCTGGAGGAGGACAACCTTCTCAACTACTTTGGGCCAAGATATAGTTTGAATCTCCAGATCTGTGACCTTAAGGCTGCACAAAGAAGTAATGAAAACAAAATGATAAGTCAATTGTTTTCTCAAAGAAACCAATGTGTGGAAGTGGGCACATGAAATTGGAATATTACCTGTTATAGTAGAAGTCACGAACATTGAGTGTGCTTCTCAATTTTACAAAGAACTTGACAAAGTTAATAATTCCATAAGTTGTCAATATAACCATTGATCCAACAGTGACCATCTTCACATATGTGAATGGAATTAATGGGTCATTTTTTATGACATTCATTAGGTCACATGGTTTCTCCCCTACCTCAAGTGCTTCCACTCCACATTTCAAATGGGCAAGGGCATCCCAATCAACAAACAAGAAGAAAAAACCAATCGCGCATACCATAAATGTAACATTAAGTATCTCGATTATCCATTTGGTGATGATGCATCTTAAACCCTTTGCACAGAAATATTCATACAGACTCTCAAAGAAAATATCCAAGTCAGGAATCAACTCAGCCTTTAAGTCCTCCCCATGGAGAAGTCCTGTTGGGCTGTCACAATAAGAGCTTGGCAGTCTCCGGTAGTCCGATAACTCTACTTCAGGTGGAATTTCAGCAAGTGGATGTGTTGAAAGCGCTGATTCTCTTCTCAATGGCCACTTCAATAATCTTATAATATGTGTGCCCTTCAGAAGGAAGGACATCATATATGGAAAACGAACACGAGACAAGCTGAAGGCTTCCTAGCCATGTCACGTCTGATCACCTGGAAGGTAAAGTTTTTGTTTTTGTTTTAAGTGAGTCATACGTTGCAACACGCATTCTGATTAAAACACCCAACAAGAAATTACCGCCTTCTTAAACAAGAAGAAAAACATCCACTCCCATCCAACAAAACATAGTAAGGAAAAAAATCCACTCTCATCCAACGAAATATAACTACATGAATGTTTCAAAAACTATCCTTTTGCACTTCCTGTTCAGGAAAGATAGCAAAACTAAGTATTACTACTTAAATTTGTTTTCTAACAATCCTGGAACCAAGACCGAATTATAGAAAATGTAAGCCCCTTCTGCTTCAAGCACTAACTGTCAAGTGTAAACTAGGCTTACTCTATCCAAGTCAACAAAGCATCAACTCAACTCAAAGTCAAAACATTATTAATTTATTTTCGAGGTTGTGTTCATAGTCAAAATTTAGCAGCTTAAAAAATAAAAAGCAGTCCAAATACTGCCGACTAATCCATAGATACATGTAATTGGGTTGGGTCCGAGTACAAATAAGCTTACATTAGGGTTTGGGATGCTTGGTTCCGCACGGCAGGAAGGGAAGTGAAGGGAAGGGAAGGGAACGGAAGGGGCTGACGTACCTTGTGGATGCTCGTCGCCGGCGAAGTGCCCAGCGAAGACCTCGCGAAGGGCGGCGCCGCTCGCCCAGTCGTGCCGCAGCCCGCAGGAGTAGCGGGAGGAGGGCGCGGGAGGTGAACGGGATTACGGGAACCAGAGGAAAAAGGAAAAAAAAAAGATTTACGACTGACCTATTTTATTTTCGTCTGTCATCGTTACGGTTTCACGTGTAGATTTTGAATCGGGTCCTCCCGTGACCTTGTTTCAAGCCAACAGTTGTTATCGGGCCCGCTTGTGTTAGGTGGCTTCGGCGCCCGTTAGCTGCTTGCTGGTCCACGTGATCGGCGTGTGCGCCGAGCTGGGCTGCACCGGTTCGTCGCCTCTTCCTTTCCGGGCGCCGACACGTCGCAGAAATAGACTACCGCAGCTCACCTGCCTCAATTTGCGTGCAGCACGTATACTCAAATGAAATTTTTTTTTTATCTCACAAACTAATTATCCAAATTAATTTTTGATTGCACTGATTTTCTACAGCAAGATCTTTAAAACTAAACCACACTTAATTATATTTATATGATTTTTTTCTAAAATATTTTTATTTATTTCGGAATAATTTCTATCTTGTAATATTTTTATCTTGTTTTGTAATATTTTATTTTGTTCATAAAACAATTTTTATTTTTATGAGATGTGTACGAAACATTTCTATTTATTCTGGAATAATTTATAATTTTAAGAAATGCATATGGAACGTTTTTATTTATATTAGTACACTTTATAGTTTTTTGGATGGAATATGAAGTTTGTTCCAGCTTCACCATCAAATTGTTCTAACTAAATAATCATCTAAATGTATTTAAATGTGATATTATTTTAAAAATTTCAGCATAAGAAATAATAATACAATTGAAATTTAATTTAGATATTTAGTTTATAAGATATGCCTTTTCCGTGTGTGGACATTCTAAAGGTAATTTAGTTTTTGCTTCTCGCCGTGGGGAGCCCTGCCGCTGTGCATGAAGCGGGACTGCAGGAGCCGTGGGGAGCCCTGCCGACCGCCTTGCTTCTGCGACAGCGCAGCAGCGCATCGCGTGTCGCGCGGGCTAGGAATAGATGGCCCGGGGAAGGCAGGGCCGAAGCCGGCCGAATAAGACGCCGGGATTATTACCTTACCGATTGGGATCTACGCTGCTCCCTCAGTTCTAAATTATAATTCATACATAAATTTTAGACATAGTGTATATCTAAATGTATAATAAAAATTATACATCTAGAAATACCAAAACGAATTATTATTTAAAATGAAAGAGTAATATATGACTGACTCCAACAAAAAAATCTAGCTCCGCCCGAAGGCGAGACTGAATGAGGCCGACACGTAGGACCGAGCTGCGGCGCCTAGTCGGCTTGGCCCTCCCTTCGTTGTCGGAAGCTCCTGACAACCAGGGTTTTTAATTCCGGTAGAAAAAAATTTCGGAACCAGCCGATAAACATGAAATTTCAGGAATTTGGGGATTTTTTATTTTTATTTATTTTTTAATTCATTTTTTTATAATAAAAATATTTAAAACAATCAATTTCGGTTGGTAAATATTTTTTCGGACCCCACTGATAAAACCAAAATTTCGGGTATTTCATGAAATTTCGGCCAAAATTGTGAATCTGTTTTTCTTGAGAAACACAGTACAGACGCAGACGCTCACAACACGCACACCCACTTATCCCTATGAATACACGCACGCAACCCTACCCCTAGGAGCACCTCCGAGAGACTAAACCGGCAAATCCTCGAGATTGACGAAGTCACCACAGGCGCCTTGCTGTCGACGGGAACGTCGTCTATCACTGAAAGCACAAACGACGTTAAATCCTAGAAAATTCGCTCCCACGGGAAGTCGAATCTAGGACCTCAGGTGCTACTGAGGCACTTGTAATCACTAGGCTACAGGCCCTTTCGCAATTGTGAACCCTGCTGACAAAGGGTTAAAACGATCTACATTTTTATTTTGAAATAGAGGGAGTACCAATTAATTTTGATGCAAATCCAGTAGCTTTAATGATGAACTAAAAATAATAAAGAGTAAAATACACTAGGGATCTTTAAACTAGTTGACCTTTTCTATTTAGATCATGAACTTTGAAAGTGCACTTTTAGGTTCATGATCTATTCAAGTGTGTCACTTGAGGTTCAAAATGTCTCTGACCAGCATTGACCGCCTACATGGACCGCCACGTCCGATCCAACATGGACAGGCCTGTTGCAGGAGCATGAGATATATGCAAATCACACCCTCTCCTCCCCAAACTTACCCATCCCTCCCGCAGGCCTTGCGTGTGCATGCATCTGCGCCTAAAGTTCTGCTAGAATGACACTTCTTAGGCCCATAGATCCTTTCAAGTGCCCACCGTTGGGTGCATGCATATGCCTTTTTTTTTTTGGGTAAAACTCTGAACGCTTGAAAAATGCGATGCCGTGATCTGTCCATTTTGTCCAGCAAAGAAGATCGGCGCTGCAAACAAACAATAGATTGGATTGACGGGCAAACGATCATAAACGAGCCAACAAATAGAACATTCAATGGGCCCGCCCAAACAGAAGTGCTTACCTTTTTTTTTCGGGTAACAGAAGTGCTTACTTGTCGTGACCCCAGTACACAAGAATCACATGTACAAATCCAGTCCCAGGCTGGTACACACATTTCGGCAGAATGGATCATTGCCGCTAGGATGACAGCGGTTTATAAATATAAATCCAAAATAAAGGAAATATAAAAAGCACATAAGCTACAGCTAAAGTTAGAGCAATATTGACAAAGCATACAACATCGCAACTCAGCATCGTGATGACCCACGCCACAGGCAAGTCGGGTGGGTGCGGACGCGATGACATACCGGTAGACTTCTCCGACGATGAACCAATCTCTGTAAACGCAAGTAAGGGTGAGTACAAAATTACTCAGCAAGTCCAACCCCGCCCCACGGAGCGGGATATAAGTTCATGCATAATGGAGTACAAGGAAGTGGCTGTAGTTTATTTTACGAAAAGCGGATTTTTACACTGGTTAAATTTGTAAAGGCATTTTAGCAAAAGAATAATATAGTCATATTTATGAGCATATATAAAAAGAAGTGAATCCAACTTTTAATGCTACCGGACGCCCCGTCCGCAGTAGCCCACGGCACTCTTGCCGGACATTTCCAAAATCAGACCCAAGTCCCGTTTTATCAAAAAGGTTTTGGAAACTCTAGAATTCGGCGACCAATCCAAGTGCTCATGACCATGAGCACGGCTATTCGAATAGTTTTACACTCTGCAGAGGTTGTACACTTTACCCATACGAAACGTTTCACTTTGATGCCAACGCGTAGCTAGCGTGTATTACACATTTCCGAGATGTGTGGGCAAGCTAACATGACAGAGCCGTTACATCAGCTGGACCCAATATATGCTACACGACAGATTGTAGGAGCGTCTCCATACATCTGATCGGGTTAGCTACCCGACACCGACGAACACCTTGTGCACTCGGGCGGTAGCATCCTCTCGGGCCAACAGACTTAATAAGCTGTGACATCCCGACCCATGGCTTAATAGGATTAACAGGATACTAATATCAACAAGTTGCAACTTTTTTCCGGAAATCAATCCCCAAAGAACTCTGAGGTTAAGCGTGCTTGGCCTATGTGGCAGAACCACCTGAATTAATCCGGCTCAAGCGCGCTAACCATCACCACAAGGGCAATCAGGGCTAACTCGCACTTCAAACGGAGTAATTCACTGGTCTGTCGGGTAACCTCCCGATACAACCACGGTTTTTGCCGATCGAAACCACACATACATGTACTCACACGAAGATAAGCCCAGAGGATACAACATTCCACAAATTTTACACCACAGGGTTCATCATAAATTAATATTACAACGAAGTTCAAATTCATAAAATAAGGTAATTCAAAGTTTAAGGTAATGGAGTTCTTCAGAGTTCAATGCAGCGGAAAAATAGCGATAACTACTCGACGATACAGGATGTCTCGATGAAGCCCGTACGAGGCATCACTCGGCATTATTATTGTTAGTCGGGGGCGTATCCCATTCCACCGACGAACCAGGAGAAGGGTACAAGGCCAAGTCAAACTAGCGATCATATCTTTGAAAGAATCACCTGAAAATAAGCCACAAGCAAGGCTGAGTATACTAATACTCAGCAAGGCTTACCCGACTAGTGGAATATACTTAGCCGACTCCTAGACATGCAAGGCTTTTGGTTTGAGGGGTTTGTTTGCCGAAAAGCATATATAAGTAGGTCCTTACTTTCAAATTTTAGCTCTAAGTTCTAGTTTTATTTAACCATTCTATGTAAGCAACTATCCAATATTAGTCATGGTGGAAGAATTAGTTTGCATCCAACAAGATTAATCATCATCATTGTTCCTCTTCTTACTCTATGTGGTAAAAGGATCAAGTAGTCTCAATAACCGCGAGAAACGGACGATTCGAATCGAATTTCTTAACCTTGCAAGGGAAATCTAAACACACGTCACTGGTTACTCCCAGAGTCACACGTGCAACTTTTCCCTTCAATTCCCGCTTCACGGAACAGGCCCACCGCCCTCGACTACACGTCCCCATGGCCCGGCCATGGCGGCACATGCACCCGCCATTAGCTAGATGTGAACGAATTCAAGACGGTGGGGAGTATATTCCGGCCTCGGTTCAATCTGGTACTTAAGCTTACCGATTACCATATTGTCGGCATGTGGTTAGTACGTTCAAAAACTTAACCACCACTACCACACACTGCGGCCTTAGCATTTTTCACTAAATAGACGGGGCCTCAATCATCAACATAAACATCGTACCATAGCCCCGTCCGTCGACCTTATGATTGCAGCATGTAGTAAACATTCAACTCCTAAATTCTCGCGAGTGACAGGAAATCACTCGACTTTTACCGAGTCCTATTAGCATAGCATTCTATCGAACCTTACATCTAGTGTTCAGAGCATGGGTACCTAGGATCATGCAACTAAGTTTTCATCCAACTCCTATAAACTTAATGCACAAGTAAAATAAAGTAATAAGTTGCATAAGTTTAAAAAGTAGGGTGCATGCTCCGGGGCTTGCCTTCTTGGGTAAAGTTAGCCTGAGGCTCGTCCGAATTCGGGTTCGGGTCTTCGAAAGCTTCAGTTGGATTCACTTGGGCTTCACACTGCTCACTCTCAGACGCAGGCACCAGCTTGTACGTTCCGTCGGCGAGAGTAGTCGATTCTATATAAATGCACAAGTGTAAGTTGTAGTGATGGCAGGTGATATTTATTTTCTTCACGATAAAGTTGCAGTCCACAAAAATATAGATTTTGTTGTAAGGTTACTTAGTTACGATTTTCTTGGGCAATCGTTAACAGAGGGGATTGTGTCGTATTGGAAACTAATTTTTCTAAGCACAACTGGATTAAACACAACTTCTGGACTAGGTAACTTCTGGTGATGAAATTTTTATTTAGAGGACAATATGCAGAGATAAGACTACTGTAAAAATTTTAGGCATTTTTATGCAGCAGAATAATTATTAAAAAAAGTATTACACAGCCACTGCTAGAACATAGTTATTTTTATACAGAACAAACCATTCATGTATTGATGCTAAAACTTTTACAGAGTGTTAATCTATCCATATATGTATTACTGTAAATGTTTCAGATTTTATGGTGCAGGATACAAAGCATAACAAATAGGACAAGATGCACTTATGTTAATAAAGATTAATTTCCATAGGATATTCTACAGGGTTTCTGTGTATGAGACTTTTTATACAGGAAGAGATACTATAAAGTGTCCTACAGTGAAAAGATGAACATTTTCCAAGCATACAAACTAATTATCTTTATTTAGTGCATTTTTTCCACCACAAAATTATATAAATAAGTTACAGGTAGGAAAAAGGTTCTAAACCTTTTCTGTGGTATTTTGGCATCAACATAACAGTTCTGAAAAAGTTTCACAACATGAAACACTATATACACAACACGCAAAGAATGCACAAAAGATCCATCCTGTGTCACGCTTACAATAAAGGGCCCACTTGACGGAGCAAACGGGCGCGTCAAGTCAAAAGCACCTAAGGAATAAGATTGGGCCCACATGGCAGATGCTCAGAGGAAGGCTGACCCAGGGAGGCGCCACCTGGGGGTCGGCCGACCCCTAGGGTTGGCCGAACCTGGACAGCAACAAGTCCAAGTGCACTTCGGGGATACTTGGCTGCTACTCCTCCTGATCTCAGATGATAAGGTTTCCATATGTGAGATGGTGGGAACCGACCTCCTCACACTATAAAAAGATCTCCCCTCACCCCTCACAACACACACCGATTTGGAGAAGAGAAGAAGTAGAGGGACTCCACCCACTTGTATCATTAGGATAGGGAGTGTGTGAGGAAGAAATGGAGGAGAAGAGCCGGACTTGTCGGCCTCTCTCCAACCTTGTACCTCGACGGATATGATTCATTTGGGTAGGTATCCAAGTTTGTTTATTGGCAACCTCTTAGTAAGTTTATTCTTGTTTTGTTATTGGTTTACGGGATCATCGTCCGTTCTTGTAACGATTGCTCTAGTAGAGGGCCCCTGATAAAGATGGGTAACCCTACGCGACGCTAGAGTAGTAAACGATAGGCTTAGATGTGGTGTCTAGGCTCTAGTTTACCTTTGTTTGCCCTAAGCTCAGCTGGTATTGTGGGGTAGACGGCAGGTGGTGACAACCCTTTCCGTCCGCTACAAAGCTGCTTCGTGGTTAGTGCACTCCTCCCCCCCCCCCAGCCTGGGTTTAGCGTATATCTAATAGTCGGAGGGTCTTGGCAATCCAAGGTCAGACCGGTGCCTGAAGTAAACGTTTAGCAACCCAAGTTTATCCTTCCTTGTATCCTTTCCTTTAGATTTGCCACACCGCCCAGGCCATTCTATCTCTTCGTCTCCAAGGGTAAAGCTAGTTAGAAGATTGTTACACATCCGTTCCCTGAGAAAATACGATACCCTGAATACTCTCCGGGTGAAGTGCTACAACGGTATCTTCTGTGCGCTTGCTGTAACACCTCAGGTATTTAAATTATGAAATAAGCCTCTTTAGCTTAACACGGTGCATAAATAATTAAGAGAAGTTTCAACGAAATTAGTGTTTAAAATAACTTCTAAACTAGAACTCAAATGAACTTTGTCCTGAAACAAAACTTGTGTAACTTTTCTTTTTGAACAACTTTCGTGTTGAAGAATTTTCAAGTTGCAACACAAAAATTTGAGAAATACTTGGATTCGCAAACCAGTCCCTGCCTTTTCTTCTATTTCGCTGCAGACCCTTTTCTCCGCCTTGCCCGACCCTCCGACGCGCAGCCGCTCGCCCGACCCTCCGACGCGCAGCCGCTCGCCCGACCCTTTCGTTTCGCCCGACCCTACGTTCGCCCGACCCTTCGCTTCGCCCGACCCTCGGCTTCGCTGCGGCCCTCGCTTCGCCCGACCCTCGCCGCCGCGCAGTCGCCACAGGCCACTTGGCCGGCGAAGCCTGACAGCGCTAGGCGCCAAGCCAATGCCTGGCCGCGCCCGCACGCACGCCCGCACGCCGCGTTCCTCCCCAGTCCGCGCACGCCACAAGCGCGCCGGCGACCTGCGCCCCTGCTCGCCGCCCGCCGGGCCCAATGGACGAGCCGCGCCGTGCCCGTGTCTTCGCCGCGTCCCGCCAGTCGCCGCACTCGCAGCCCGGCAAGACAGCTGCTGCAGCTCGTCGCCCAACCCGCGCACCGCGTGATCTCCAGCTGCACACGCCAAATCCTCAGCGCCCAGTCCCCTGCCCGCGCCCGCCGCACGCTCTGTTCGCTGCCCGTCGCGGCCAGTCACGCGCCCCCGTCGTGTCGCCCGCACCCGAGTCTCACAGTGAAGTCCCGCCCCTCCTCTCGCCTCTCTGCTGCCTACAAAAGGCCGCACTGAGTCCCCCTCGCGCGCCCAGACACTAGAACGCTGCCGCTGCCACCATTACCGCCGTCGTGCCCAGCTTCCCGTGGAGCTCACCTCTCCGGTCACCCCATGCCAGAGTTGAGTCTTCCACCACCACCACAGCACCCCACCGCAGCTCACTGCCCCACCCATCGTTGCTTAGAGCCGCCGGAGCACCGCCAGCGCCGCCCGCGCCGCCGCCGCTCCTTGCTGCTCCGTGGACAGCCTACGCCGAAGCTCCTCCGTCCAAGCCAAGCTTCGAAACGGGTTCCTCTCGACGCCGCGAAGCTCCTCGACCAGCCCACGCTGTTTCCTTCTCGCCGGACCACCGTCGCCGATGTTCCGCCCCGCCGCCGCCCCTCTTCTCCGCGCCGACGAGCCACCTCCGGCCACCCCCAACCCCGACCAAGGCCATCCCGAGGTAGCTCTCACCTCCCTGGATCTCCCCGACCATTTTTCCCTCGCCGCTGACGAGCCCCCTTGCCGGAATCTGGCCGGCCGCCATGCCAGCACCTCCTAAGGACCCAATTGCTTCGATTGAAATCTTTAAAAGAGTCTGCATGCAAGTTTCCAGGGGCATACCTGTAAACCTGTGTTCAAAAACAGCGAACTTGTAAAATTCATATAAAATCGTACAAAAATCAGAAAAATACAAACTAAACTGTTCTGGAATATTTAGATGAAAGTCTACAACTTTGGTTACATGCATTTCATAAGTTTCTTGCTAAATCTTGCTCTAAATTAAATGGAAGGTTTAATAGACTTTAAATGTACCCCCTGTTGTAGGCAAAGTCTAAACCTGAAAATTTAACAGTAGATTAGTTGCTTTCTTTGTAGTACAGTGCAAAAATATTAGGGCCAGAACCCATCTATAACTAAAATTCTTAATAAAACTTGTTTATGGCATGAGGTAATAAAACTAATTATAACTGCTGCTCTGTTGTGATTCATGCGGTGAAATTTTTTTCAGAGCTGTTAGATTGATGCCTAAATACCAAAGAAAAATTTGAGAACCTTTTTTACTCTCTGTAACCTATTTATATAATTTTGTGGTAGGAAAAGTTCACTAATTCAAATAATTAGTTTCTGTGCTTGGAAAATGTTCAACTTTTTACTGTGGAATATTTTAGAGTAACTCTTGCTGTGTAAAAAGTTTCATACTCAGAAAACCTGTAAAATATCCTGTAGAAATTAATCTTTATTAAAGTAGGTGTATCTTGTCCTATTTATTATGCTTTGTATCTTGCTCAATAAAATCTGAAAAATTTACAGTAACACACTGATGGAGAGGTTAATTCCTTGTAAAATTTTGGTGTCAATACTTGAATGGTTTGTTCGATATTAAAATAACTAGGTTCTTGCAGTGGCTGTGTAATACATTTTTCATAATTAATCTGCTGCGTAAAAATATCTGAAATTTTTGCAGTGCTTTTGTATCTGCATAATGTGCTCTAAATAAAAATTTCATCACCAGAAGTTACCTAATCCAGAAGTTGTGTTTAATCCATGTTGTGCTTAGAAAATTAAGTTTCTAATATAACACAACCCCCTTATTGTTTAATGAAGTTTCTAATATAACATACGAGCTGGTGCCCGCGTCCAAGAGTGAGTAGCGCGAAGCTCAAGTAAATCTAACTGAAGCTCTCGAAGACCCGAGCCCAAGTTCGGACGAGCCCCAAGCTAGCTTTTCCAAAGAAGGCAAGCCCCGGAGCATGAACCTTATTTTTCTAAACTTATGCAACTTATTACTCTACTTTACTTGTGCATTAAGTTTGTAGGAGTTGAATGGAAACTTAGTTGCATGATGATTACTCCACATAGAGTAAGAAGAGGAACAATGATGATGATTAAACTTGTTGGATGAAAATTTAATTCTTCCACCATGTATGATATTGGATAGTTGCTTACCTAGAATGGTTAAAGGAAGCTAGAATTTGGAGCTAAAATCTGAAAGTAAGGACCTACTTATATATATTTTTCGGCAAAACAAACCCCTCAAGCCAAAAGCCTTGCATGTCTAGGAGTCGGCTAAGTATATACCAATAGTCGGGTAAGCCTTGCTGAGTATTAGTATACTCAGCCTTGCTTGTGGCTTGTTTTCAGGTGAAACTTTCGAGGATATGATTGCTAGTTTGACTTGGGCTTGTACCCTTCCTCCTGGTTGGTCGGTGGAATGGGATACGCCCCCGGCCAACGGTGGTGATGTCGAGTGATGTCTCGTACGGGCTTCATCGAGACATCCTGTATCGTCGAGTAGTTGTCGTTATCTTTTCCGCTGCATTGAACTCTGAAGAACTCAATTATTTTGAACTCTGGATTACGTTGATTTATGAATTTTAATTCCATTGTAATAATAATTTTATGATGAACCCTGTGGTGTAAAATTGTGGAATGTTGTATACTCTGGGCTCACCTTCGTGTGAGTACATGTATGCGTGGTTTCGGTCGGCAAAAACCGTGGTTGTATCGGGAGATTACCCGACAGACCAGTGGATTATTCCGTTTGAAGTGCGAGTTAGCCCTGATTGCCCTTGTGGTGATGGTTAGCGCGCTTGAATCGGATTAATTCAGGTGGTTCTGCCACAGCTGGTGTCACACCCCGGCCCAGGCTTAAGAGGATTAATAGGATACTCATACCAACAAGTTGCAACTTATTTTCCGAAAGCCCAATTTCAAAAAACTCCAAAGTTAAGCGTGCTTGGCTTGGAGCAATTTGGGATGGGTGACCGACCGGGAAATTCTTCATGGGTGTGCACGAGTGAGGACAAAGTGTGCAGAAAAGACTTGTGTTGGTCTGTGAGGGCAGTATATGTCCTAGTAAGCGGCGAGATGTAAGCAGGCTCGGCCTCGGGGAGGTGGGACGCTATAGAATGGTATCAGAGCCAATTAGGGATGCGCCGTTGGCACTGGACGCACGGACGTGGCACATGGGCCGTTGGAACTGTGGACGTATGGACGTGGTCAAGAGGGAATGTTCCTGGCTTGGGGTTGACCGATGAGGACGTCGGTCTCTTAAGGGGGTGAGGATGTGACACACCGGCCCAGGGCTTAAGAGGATTAATAGGATACTCATACCAACAAGTAGCAACTTTTTTCCGGAAGCCCAATTTCAAAAAACTCCAAAGTTAATCGTGCTTGGCTTGGAGCAATTTGGGGATGAGTGACCGATCAGGAAATTGGGTGCGCACGAGTGAGGACAAAGTGTGCAGAAAAGACTTGTGTTGGTAGGAAGCGGCCAGATGTAAGCGGGCTCGGCCTCGGAGAGGCGGGACGCTACACTTGCGGATTTATCTGTGAACGTTAAGAAATACCAACAAGCATTTCTGGCGCCGTTGCCAGGGAACGGTTACTATTTCTATCTTCGAACCTAGTTTGCTTGTGTACCCTTTCTTTTACCTTTCTCTTTCATTTATCCTTTTCTGTTAGCTTCCTCATTCTTTTACCCTTTTCTTTTACAATGGAGCACATTTCTATCCAAAACCTTTCCGCTCCCAAGGGCGAGTTCTTAGAGCCACCCCAATCATCCAAACCCATCACAGCCTCAGGCTTTGAACTCCGTCCTAGCTTCATAGCCATGGTTCAGGACCAATCCTTCTCAGGTTTCGAACACGAAATTCCTTACCATCACCTACGAGAGTTTGAGCAGTTGTGTTCATGCCTTACCATTGTAGGCATGGCACAAGAAACACTGCGGTGGAAATTGTTTCCTTTCTCCCTTAGTGAGAGAGCAAAACAATGGTACGCCCATAACGTAGGCAAGGTAAACGGAGAATGGGATGAACTGCGGGATAGATTAGATTCTGTCTTGCGTTTTTTCCTATTTCTCGCATTGCTGCCCTACGAAAAGAAATCCTCGACTTTCGTTAGGATGAGAAGGAAACCTTAGGTGGAGCCTCGGCCAAGTTTTCTCAGCTAACCCATTCTGGCCCAGACTTGTCTATACCTAACCATGTGTTGCTCCAACACTTTCGGTTAGGGCTCAGCAAGGAATCTGCCTTACAACTGGACGTCTCCGCTGGGGAATCCTTTTCACACAAAACCACGGCCGAAGGAGAAGCTCTGTTAGATCGCATCTTAGAAAACACCTCCTTCACCGAGCCCTACCCAGCTAAGAAACCGTCAGGAGAAACGGAAGTTTCGTTGGTTGCTTCTACACCTTTACAGTCATCCAGTTCTGAACCAACCACCGTTCCTTCCCTCGAACCAGGAACAATAGAGGAAGAAGAAATTCAACCTCTAGAGTTCCCATTTAACATCGAGGATCATCTTTTCCAAGATTTCGGAAATACCTCACTTTACCCACGAGAAAAGAGACCTACAATCCCGGTGGAACCTTTTGACCCTCTCGATAAGGCTTCCCTTAAAGAGAGTGTGAAAAGCTTAACCGCTGTCATGAGCAGCGAATGGGTCCAAGAGGGAGAACTCTCTCCCGAGGCCATTCAGATTCAACCTCCCTCTTCGACCATTCCTTGCTTTATCCAGGGAATGTCGGTCTCAACCTTCTATAGCCCCACGGTGGGAGGAAACATCGTTTCTGCATCTTTTGTGCTTAGTCACCTAAGCGAGTATCCTTTGCTCCCTACCACTAGAACCCTCGGAACTGGATCTCGTTCCATCATAGAAGGGATCGGGGTTATCCATGATATACCAGTTTGGTACAATGATGTCGAGATTGCCCTAGATTTCCATATCTTCGAAGTACAGGACTTCGAGGGGTTGATACGACATCCCGTAGAAAAGTTGTTCCTAAACATTTCATCTTTAGGAACCTTAGATATAAAACTTGGGGGTAGAACCTTTTCCTTACCAATCAATCGGTCAAAGAACTGTTAGCTGATTCCGTCCCCCAAGAAGAGCCGATAGAAAACGTTATGGCTATCTTCCCCAAGACTTCCGAACCATCTTTAGAAAAAATTGTTGAATCCTTCGTTTGTGAGGAAGATGATTCGGTAAAAACTGTTGAGCTACCCACGCATGAACAGCCTGCACGTCTACCTATCGAGTTGAAACCTCAACCTTCTGGCCTTCGCTATGTCTTTCTAAACGGCGACATAGAAACCCCCGTCATCATTAGCAATAAGCTTTCTGACGAAGAAACGACCAAACTCATAGCCGTCCTAGAAAAACATAGGCCTGTTTTCGGGTATTCGCACCAGGATCTCAAAGGAATCAGTCCTACCCTCTGCACTCATCGTATCCCTATTGACCCAGCCAGCACACCTTCTAGGGAACCTCAGCGTAGGCTAAACAATACGATGAGAGAGGTTGTGAAGAAAGAGGTCCTTAAGCTCTTGCACGTCGGGATCATCTATCCCGTGCCTCATAGCGAGTGGGTAAGCCCTGTCCAGGTTGTGCCAAAGAAGGGAGGCATGACGGTGGTTGAGAATAGCAAAAATGAACTTATACCCCAACGAACCCTCACAGGGTGGAGAATGTGCATAGATTACCGAAAACTCAACTCGGCAACAAAGAAAGATCACTTTCCGCTGCCCTTCATTGATGAAATGTTAGAGCGGTTGGCGAAGAACTCTTTCTTCTGTTTCCTTGACGGGTATTCAGGTTATCATCAGATTCCCATCCACCCTGATGATCAAAGCAAAACCACGTTCATATGCCCCTATGGGACCTATGCCTATCGTAGAATGTCGTTCGGGTTGTGTAACGCTCCTGCATCTTTCCAACGATGCTTGATTTCTATCTTCTCTGACATGATCGAGGAAATCATGGAAGTTTTCATGGACGATTTCTCCGTCTATGGGAAAACCTTTGATCATTGTCTAGAAAATTTAGACAAGGTTCTGCAAAGATGCCAAGAAAAGGACTTAATCTTAAACCGGGAAAAATGCCATTTTACGGTCCGTGAAGGCATCGTTTTAGGACACCTATTGTCCGAAAGAGGGATTGAGGTGGACAAGGCCAATATTGAAGTCATAGAACAGCTTCCACCCCAGTCAACGATAAGGGCATCCGCAGCTTCCTAGGTCATGAAGGGTTCTACCGTCGATTCATTAAGGACTTTTCGCAGATCGCTAGACCCCTCACAAACTTTTTGGCTAAAGATGCGCCTTTTGAATTTACCGATGAGTGTTTAAAAGCATTTCATATTTTGAAAAATGCGCTCATCTCGGCTCCAATTATTCAACCACCTGGTTGGAATCTGCCTTTTGAAATCATGTGTGATGCTAGCGATTTTGCTGTTGGAGCAGTTCTTGGCCAAACAAAAGATAAAAAGCATCATGCAATTGCTTATGCTAGCAAAACTCTGATAGGAGCTCAATTAAATTATGCAACAACCGAAAAAGAGCTCCTCGCTATCATTTTTGCTATCGATAAATTTAGATCTTACTTGGTAGGAGTAGATAGTGACCATGCAGCTTTAAAATATTTGCTCACCAAGAAGGATGCCAATCCTCGACTAATAAGATGGATTCCTCTACTCCAAGAATTTGACCTTGAAATAAAAGATAAGAAAGGAGTAGAAAATACTGTTGCTGATCATTTATCACGTATGCAAGTCACTAACACGCAGGAACTACCAATCGATGACTTCTTACATGACGACATGCTACTCAAGGTGACGGACTCAACCCCATGGTATGCAAATATTGTGAATTTCATGGTTACAGGGTACATACCACCAGGAGAAAACAAGAAGAAGGTCATCTATGAGAGCAGACATCACCTTTGGGACGACCCATACCTATACAGGGTATGCACAGACGGTTTGCTAAGGAGGTGCATACCAGCAACAGAAGGATTTCAAATAATAGAGAAATGCCAGAACGCAGCATACGGGGGCCACTTTGGAGCATTTCGCACCCAAGCGAAAATCTGGCAAAGTGGATTCTTTTGGCCAACAATGTATGAAGACACTAGAGATTTCATTCGAAGGTGTCGAAGATGCCAACTGCAGGGAGGCATTACAGCTCGCGATGCAATGCCTCTCACATACAACTTGCAAGTCAAATTGTTCAATGTTTGGGGCATTGACTACATGGGACCTTTTCAAAAATCCCATGACTGCGAATACATCCTGATTGTTGTGGACTACGTCTCCAAATGGGTGGAGGCACTTCCGTGCAGAGCTGCAAATGCCAACCACACACGTAAGATGTTCCATGAGATCATTTTCCCTCGCTTTGGAACACCAAGGATGGTCATAAGCGACGGAGGGTCTCATTTCATCGATAAGACCTTCCGAAGCTACCTCAAGGAACTTGGCACCAAGCACAACATTGCCACACCTTACCACCCGCAAACCAGTGGTCAAGTAGAAACCTCAAATAAACAAATCAAAAACATTCTACAGAAGACGGTCAACGAGATGGGTAAAGGATGGAAGAACAAGTTACCAGATGCACTCAGGGCATACATGACAGCTTATAAAACTCCTGTTGACGCCGGATTTTGACACGTCTTGAATCGGCGTCAGGAGAAGAAGATTGGCCGATGCGGCAGATCTGGGAACTATAGTAAGGAATCGGCCGATCGGGGTAACAGTTGAAAATCGGCCGATTGGTGGCGTCGCCTATGCCAACAGGATAGGATTATTCCAGAAGATCCTAGTCAAAAGCTGGTCAACGCGGCATGCTAAGTCGGTCGGAAAGCAATTGAAGAGGCCCTGATTGGATTAGGAAGCGGCGGCGGAAGATTCTGCGGGAGTCCGTTTCCTTTTTAAAGTTATTATAGATATAGTAGTTTTCCTATTTTAAATAAGGTTGTAACAAGTCGTAATCGACCAGGAGTCCTAGTTTCAGGGTATAAATAGGAGTCGCTAGGGTTTTGCAGAAAGAACCAACATCAATCAACAAAATACTTCTACTTTTTACCAGTACTTTACCTTTCAAGTCGGCGACTTCGCCAATATTTTCTTCTTTTACGAGTTCGTACGGATTGGCAGGGCTGCATCAACTTGATCTCCGGCCAATTGGTAGGTTCCGATTATCGAGTAATATCCGAGCTTTAACTACGGGCGCATCGCTGTGGTTTCATTTGGATTTATTCACAAGTTATCGATATTTACTAGAATTGCAAGTTCTACCTGTTATTCTAGTATTATCACCAGTTATCCAGCTTGAGATCAGGGTAATCGGCTTCGTCATCGTTCTCCTTCGATTCATCGCCATATAGCCGATTAGATCTGTTTCAAGTGTTGCCTCTATAGTAATTGTTTAGATTGCTCCAGCAGTTTTTACAATTACCATACGATCATCGGCTGACTCATAGCCGATCATCTCTACAGCAAATCGGCCGATTCACCGCCGACGCGCTCCTCAGGACAGATCGGAAATCCAGCCGATCGACGCGCCTGGAATTTAATACTCTATTTCCTTGTCAATCAACAGGTCAGATTGACTGGCACGCCGCGCGAACCGCACCAGGGCGATAACCCGAAAAGGAGCTAAGCAGATTCTCCCGGGTCGTGTGTCCGACGCTGAAGACCCATCGGCCGATTCCTATCCGGCCGATTTTAGCGCCAACACACTTTTGGCACGCCCGGTGGGACCATCCAGGACCTGATATGTCAAACAACGCAAAAATCTCTGACAGCAACATCATTGGGGTCACAGAAGCTGATCTCAAGGACGACCAGAGGGAGGAATTGGCCAAACATCTAGAAGATTACAAGAAGATATACCTCCAGTCGTTCAGTCGTACCAGAAGCGGGGAAGCAGTTAGGAAGGCCCCTATTCCAGCACCTCGCCACATCACCATCGCTGAAGACTCGGGCAAGATGTCAGAGATGATTCAGCAGTCCGTATATCAAGCGTTCATTGACCAATCCTCGGTGATGAGCAACACGGTGTACAACGCCGTCGTCAACTCTCTGGCCAGCGGCGCCGTTCAAGGTTATCAGGGATCAGCATATGCCCCTCCAACTACCCTGCCGGCCAGAAGCTTACCCTACACATCCCAATCGGCTTCTCAGCCGATGTTGACGCAGCGCGAGGGGTACAGCTCTCCACCACTTCCGGCGTCTCCAAGATATAGCGGTGCACCATGTCTCCCGTTGCGAGCGCCGCTTCAACCCGTCCAGATGGCTTCGGTGCAAACACTGCCTACAAGCTCAGTTCCTTGGGGGGCATCAGCCACGACGTATTTCCCCGAGCTAGCGGACGGGCATCGCACTTACCCGTTCCAGGTGCCATACCAATCGGCAGCCCGGCCAACGGTCTCCCAATACCAGCCGATTTTACCAGAGATCGGCGGGGGGCATCAGCCACGACGCATTTTCCCGAGCCGGCGAACGGGCATGGCACTTATCCGTTTCAGGTGCCGTACCAATCGGCTGCCCGGCCGACGGTCTCCCAGTACCAGCCGATTTTACCAGAAGTCGGCAGGGGGTCAAGCACTGTGGAGGCATTCAGAGCCGTGGCGCCAGCAGCAACGTACGAAGGGGGTGCGGACGCGTTTCGCCAGGAGTTATCGGCCGTTCAGCAAACTTCGCCAATTCATCACCTGGCTGAACCAGCCCTTCAACACGTGCCCGCACCGCGAACAACTGTTCATCAGCAGCAGGTGGATTGGACGGCAAGAATAGCAGAAGTAATTCAAGATCAGTTTGGGCTGAAGCCGAAAGTTCAAACTTATACTTACAAGACGCCGTATCCATCGGCCTATGACTCGTTACCGTTCCCACACCGCTACAAGGTTCCTGATTTCACCAAGTTCTCAGGGACGGATGACACATCCACTGTGGAGCACATCAACAGATTCGTCACCCAGTGCGGTGAAGCTGCCACGCAAGACGCACTGAGGGTACGGTTATTTTCACCACTTTACCGCCAAATTCTATCGTCACGTGGGCCGATCTGGAGAAACAATTCCACAAGTACTTCTATGCAGGGGTACACGAGATGAAACTTTCGGATCTAACCAGCCTCAGGCAGAGGAACAATGAGCCGGTGACAGGGTATATACAGAGATTCAGAGAGATCAAAAACAAGTGCTACAGCCTGGCCCTGACCGATGCACAGTTGGCCGATATCGCTTTCCAGGGCCTCTTACCGCAAATCAGAGAAAGATATGCCGCCCAAGAGTTTGAGAGCCTGAGTCAAATCGTCCACCGATTGTCAGGGCAAGAGATCCGACCGTTTGAACAGCGGGGAAGCTTTCAGAAGAAGGTGGCGTATTTGGAGGGATCTGAATCTGACGCAGAGGAGGAAATCGGCCTGGCGGAATGGGTAAAAGGGAAAAAACCAATATCCTGCCCCTTTGGCAAGAAGGAGCCAGAGACATTCGGCTTTGACATGTCAAAAGCCGATAAAATTTTTGATCTACTGCTTCAGGAGGGACAGATCAAGCTGTCGCAACATCATACCATCCCTACGGCCGATCAGCTGAAGAAGATGAAGTACTGCAAGTGGCACAACGCTAGTTCTCATGACACCAACGAATGTAAAGTCTTTCGTCAGCAGATACAATCGGCCATTGAACAAGGGCGGCTCAAATTTGAGACTCCAACCAAATCGGCAATGCCGATGAAGATAGATCAGCATCCCTTCCCGGCCAACACGGTCAACGCTGGAGAAGAGTCAAGTCAAACCAAGGTGCTGACATCAGAATCGGCGAGAAGAGGTGGCGTCGTCGATCCCAAGAGGCAGATCACGACGGAAGAAATCAGAAGGAATAGGCGAGGACCAGAACGGCCACACAGGCCTGTCACCTCCCGATTTCTACTCAGTAAATATCGGCGGCAGCAAGAACAAGCACAACACCAAGAAGAGATGATACGCCGGCATGAAGATCACTGGCAGTGTCCCTTCTTCATCCACTGCTGGGAGAACGATATCAGACTGCCCTCTGCCGATAACTGTCCGGAGTGCAATGGATCAAACCGCAGCGATCGCCCGAAGCCACACTCTAGGGACAGAGGATCAGAGCCGATCAACAGAAATCGGCGCGAAGAACGGCGCGTTTCGGTGCATGATCGGCTGGGGGGCAGAGTTGACCAGTACGGCAGGTCAAAAACCAAGATCGGCCAGCAAGATGGACTGGGGGGCAGGATCAGCGCGCACGATCGGCTGGAAGAGGTGGCCTATGATAGGGTATCAGACGAAGATCCCCTAGGGAAAGAACCAAAGTGGGAACACGCCAGATCATCGGCCAAACCAGTAAATCCCAGGTGGTGTCCTGACGGCTTATCCAGATCCCAGAAGCGAAGGATCCAACACCTACGCCAGTGGGAACATCGAGAAGAAGAACAAAGACACGTGCCAGAAAGAAGGAATGTGAAATCTCGAATTTGGCGCCCAAAGAAAAATGATCAGGAAGCAAACAGCCAAGAATCGGCGGCCGAAATCAATATGGTTTTCATACTACCGATGGAGTTCATGGCGCCAAGCGATCGGGACAAAGTGACAAATACAGAGGAAGAGCAAATAGCACAACTGGTGTTAGAGCCGATGACGGCTATGTTTGAGAAGCCAGAGGAATAAAAACGACAGCACCTCAAAGCGCTGTTTCTCAAGTGCTATGTCAACGGAAGACCCGTCACCAGACTACTGGTAGATGGAGGCGCGGCAGTCAACATCATGCCGTATGCCATGTTCCGCAAGCTGGGCAAGGGCGAGGACGACCTCACCAAGACGGACATGATGCTGAAGGACTTCGAAGGCAACGTGTCGCCTGCCCGCGGGGCATTCTGCGTCGACCTCACCATCGGCAGTAAGACCCTCCCCACTACTTTCTTCGTCATTAATGGCAAAGGGTCCTATAATATGCTGCTCGGTCGCGACTGGATACATGCAAATTGCTGTGTCCCATCTACCATGCATCAATGCCTTGTGCAATGGGTCGGCGACAGTACAGAGATAGTAGCTGCCGATTCTGTTTACAGCGTTGCAGCGGCCGACACACAACAGTGGAGCTGCGAACACGTCAAATGTATATCTGGCAGGACTTGGGACACTGACTTCCTGAAAGTGTCCGATTTCGGTCTACAGCCGATCCAAGCAGTCGGCTCTGAGGATTCAGCTCGTTCGAAAGAATGAGAAGCTGAGGCATGGGTTCACGTCGGCCAATTCATTAGAGATGGGAGATTTAAGAGATAGCATCAGATCAAGGCTGACATACGTTGGTACCGATGGGGATTCTGAGCACAAAAAGAAAATGTGTCGAGTTAACATGACCGATTTCTCATCGGTTTTCTGGCTACACATCCGGTGAAAGAGATATTGGGATTCATTGTTAGGTGGAAAGCACAGATTACATGAAGCAGTTCAAAATCAAATCGGCGCGGTGGCATTAAGGAACAACAATGTTTAACATATTGTTTGCAGCCCAAGGAAAGTATCTATGGCTACAATCGCTCGTCGTCTGATTTGATCGGCCGATTCTAATATCCACTGATCACTTTCGGCCGATCCTGACACTTCTGACACACGGCGACGGAGTCTTATTGCTTCACGGGCCAGATGTTGTCTTTTTTGCTTCAGCTCGCTGATCATGGTTGGGAGTTCTTGGAGCTTTTTCTCTTCAGCGGCTATCTCTTTGGTTATCTGTTTCATCTCCTTGGCTAGTTCTGCTCTCCTCCGTTTCAGCCGATCTATTGTGCCAACAATGTCCGGACGGCAGTTCTCGAGGAAGTTGATTTTGTGATGTACTTCCTGGGCCTGGTGTTTGTACGAGTCAACCTCCTCCTGAGTTTTGGCCATCTGAGTGTGATCGGCCATACGTCGCAGCGCCCGCGAGACCGGAATCCGCATGCCCTCTATATAGGCAGCGTACCCCAAGTCTTCCGACACTTCTTCCGGAATGTGATCTACGACCTCATTGAAAAGTTGTCGGATCGGCGATGCATCCTTCACCAGTCGGTCGATGTCACCTTGGAGGAGAGTACGGATGCTCTCGAGCTTAGAGCGGACATCGTCGGAGGCAGAACTCGGTGGAACCACATGTGAGGCAGTTTCTTCTTCGTCGGCCAAGGAGACAGCGAAAGAAAAGATACTATTGTTAGGAGAATCTTGCTCCTGTAAAGGAACGAAGCAAAGGGTAAGCAGGTAGTGAGAGGAAATCGGCCGATTCTGATGGTAAGATTGTTACCTCTTTGAAACGAATCTCTCTTGCCTGCGTCGGTGGAAGTATTTCCCTTGTTTCAGGGATTGGTGCACTGGGTTCACCAGAAGAAGAAGATTCGATCATTATTGGTGCTCCGCTTGGGCCAGCTTCCTGAGAAAGATATAAATGCTCGTGAAGGTACTATGGAAAATAAGATAAGATGGTAATGGGAATTTGACATGCCTCTGCGGGTTCTCCGGCCGATTCCAGCTGTGGAGTTACAGTCGGCATACCCAAGTCAACCTGCATCAGAATTGGTTAAGTTTCCTGAATATTGAGGATGCAGAGTAAGAGATCATTTACCTCGGCAACAGGAGCTGCTATAGTTTCAGTCCCTACTTGAGACGTGGCCGACAGCCGTGGAGATTGTGGTGGGACAACTCGTGTAGCCTGGTAAAGGGATGAAATTGACGTCAGCAGAAGGTTTTTGGGGAATACATGAGATAAATAAAGTTACCTGGACAGCTTCTACTAAAAGTGATGCTGCAGCAGCCCCGGCTTCAGCGGCGACTTGGGGATCGGCCGTCTCAACGACTGATGGAGGTGAAGGATCTGGGGTCTCGGCGCGCATCACTCCCATCTGATCAGCCGATCCAACACGGGGGGTCTCGGCCGATGCTGCTGCCATCTGGCTAGCCGATCCGATACGAGAGACTTCAGCCGATGCTATTGTTGTCTGACCGGCCGATTCAATACGAGCCCACATCCGACGGCTGGATATCTTTGGTGTTGGTCTCTTGGGAGCTCGTCTTGATCGGCCGGTGGAGATATCTCTGATAGATGGAGCATGGAAGCCGATGAGTGGCTGCACTGTGTATTGGTGATGGCTATCAATCGGCCGGCCGCTTCGGCTCCGTGTTGGGGGAGCATGGCTTTCAGACTGAAGAGGTAAACATAAGTTAACAGCAAGATGATAGTGCAACATTGAAATCGGCTGAAAAGAAAAGGACATACCGCAGCATTTGGGTCGATGTTCTGTGGGTCCAGAATGTTGCAGTAAATTGATGGGGATTTACAGAAAAGATGCTGCTTCCATTCTGCCCACCATAATTTGTACTGTTGTGTGGCGAAAGAGGCAACTGACCAGCCGTTCAAGTCAATGGTGCTGGAGTCAGGTACTAAATTGCACAATCGGCTGTAGTCGAGACTAGAGGTTAATCCGTCTCTGAATTTTGCTTGGCCGGCGAAATAGACTCGGATCGGCAATTGGCCGAAACCTAGTTGCCTTGCTGCAGCTGACGGGCAGTAGAACTCATAAGTGGGTGAGTCCTTCCCCGAGAAGAAGTTAGCCGGCAGAATTCCCGGCTTAATCAGGACATCCATCAACTCTCTGTCAAATGTGTGGGTGGAGAAGTCGAAGCATATAGGCAATTCAAAAATCGGCTCCGCGGTTTGATATGGATACCAGGTGATCATCTCCTCGCTAAGTCCATTATAGAAGCATCTGAAATATTCGGCTACCCGGGTAGCGGTGAACTGGCAGCCAGGAAAGGCCGATGCCGCCTCTCCGACAGATCTGCAGCGGCGACGAACCGATGGGTTCTCCTCTGACTCAATGTTGGGAAAGGTCTTTGTCTCTATCCTCTGCTGAGAGACCTTGCTCATGTGTAGATTGAGCCAGAGGGTGATGAACCACCAAGGACCACCTGGATTCCCTATCGGCTCTCCTTTTGACAACTTGGCGCCGATTTGATGCATCATATGATATGCCGATCCCAGCAAATGTTTGCCGAGGGGAACGGCCGATCCTTGTGCGAGAGATTCTGCCAAAGCTTGAGTGTTGGAAGAGGGGCCGACCGCTCTGCCACAGAAGAGATGTTTCTCCAGCCACATCATCAGGAAGGCGGTGTGCTCTCTCTGTGAGACTGTCCCTGTCTTCATGTTCTTACTGATGTATCCTTTCCACCCGCCGATTCCTTTGGTATCTAGCCTATGAGATGGCTTGAACAGGTAGTTAAAAGGGGTATCGGCGGAGGAAACATCTAGGCCGGTCAGCAGCAAGACATCGGCCAAGGTCGGGGTCATGGGTCCGTGTCCAAAAAGAAATGCGTTGAGCGCATCGGACCAGAAGTAAGAGGCTGCCATAACTAAAGGTTCGTTCTTTTCCATCTGAGACAGGGACAAATCTATGCACTGGCCGATTTTAAGTTCTTCCCATTGGACTTTCCAAGACCCGGCTACCCTCTGGTACCACTCTCTCCACCCGGGTGTTTCGTTCGGCCAGGATCTGAATGCGCCTACCCAGTGATCTAAATCCATAGGTGACTGCTTGAACGGGATTCTGTGAGTTTCTAAGCTAATTAGATCCGTTGGATCAGGACTCCCCATAGGGCCTAGGCAGATGAGGTCAGGAGACTCTGAGAGGGGAATGGTGATCCTGTGCCTAAGGGCCTAAAAAAGAAAGGGAAAAAGGGAAGAAACTAAGAAAGGTACCGGAAAATACTGAAGCAGCAAGGCGAAAAGGAAAAGATTTTTCGGACATTTACCTCTGGGATGGAAGCCATCGTCGCTGATGACGCTGCTGGAGAAGCCGCCGATTGGGCCGCCGCCGCTAAAGGAGCAGCCGATGGAGCCTCTGTAGATGGGGTGGTCGCTGACGGAGACGCCATTGGGGTCGGGGCAAGCTGCGGACGAGGTCGCCGGAGAAGGGGATGCACTTGGAAATCGAAAGAACTTGGGGGAAGATGAACAGTAATGCGGCAGAAAGGATGCTGGATTCGTGGAGGAGAAAAGGTGGAGAAAACCAGTACTTAAGATAAGGGGGTAAGGGCAAAGATGGTATTCTTACCGCACCGTCTACACGAGTTCCAGGGGAGCGGTTGTTTCGCGTGCCCGAATCGAGGAAATTGCAATCATTGTGCCGCGGAACGGAAGGAGACTTTTACTGCACCCGTTTCGGAAAAAAGGATTAAAGAGGGAGTTTCGAAGAAAAATTATATTTTACTCCGAAACTGGGGGGCATGTGTTGATGCCGGATTTTGACACGTCTTGAATCGGCGTCAGGAGAAGAAGATTGGCCGATGCGGCAGATCTGGGAACTACAGTAAGGAATCGGCCGATCGGGGTAACAGTTGAAAATCGGCCGATTGGTGGCGTCGCCTATGCCAACAGGATAGGATTATTCCAGAAGATCCTAGTCAAAAGCTGGTCAACGCGGCATGCTAAGTCGGTCGGAAAGCAATTGAAGAGGCCCTGATTGGATTAGGAAGCGGCGGCGGAAGATTCTGCGGGAGTCAGTTTCCTTTTTAAAGTTATTATAGATATAGTAGTTTTCCTATTTTAAATAAGGTTGTAACAAGTCGTAATCGACCAGGAGTCCTAGTTTCAGGGTATAAATAGGAGTCGCTAGGGTTTTGCAGAAAGAACCAACATCAATCAACAAAATACTTCTACTTTTTACCAGTACTTTACCTTTCAAGTCGGCGACTTCGCCAATATTTTCTTCTTTTACGAGTTCGTACGGATTGGCAGGGCTGCATCAACCTGATCTCCGGCCAATTGGTAGGTTCCGATTATCGAGTAATATCCGAGCTTTAACTACGGGCGCATCGCTGTGGTTTCGTTTGGATTTATTCACAAGTTATCGATATTTACTAGAATTGCAAGTTCTACCTGTTATTCTAGTATTATCACCAGTTATCCAGCTTGAGATCAGGGTAATCGGCTTCGTCATCGTTCTCCTTCGATTCATCGCCATATAGCCGATTAGATCTGTTTCAAGTGTTGCCTCTATAGTAATTGTTTAGATTGCTCCAGCAGTTTTTACAATTACCATACGATCATCGGCTGACTCATAGCCGATCATCTCTACAGCAAATCGGCCGATTCACCGCCGACGCGCTCCTCAGGACAGATCGGAAATCCAGCCGATCGACGTGCCTGGAATTTAATACTCTATTTCCTTGTCAATCAACAGGTCAGATTGACTGGCACGCCGCGCGAACCGCACCAGGGCGATAACCCGAACAGGAGCTAAGCAGATTCTCCCGGGTCGTGTGTCCGACGCTGAAGACCCATCGGCTGATTCCTATCCGGCCGATTTTAGCGCCAACAACTCCCATCGGCATGTCACCATATCAACTCATCTATGGCAAAACATGTCACTTGCCAGTCGAGCTTGAACACAGGGCCCACTCGGCCATCCGGCAATGGAATATGGATATTAAGATGGCCGGTAGAAACAGAAAGATTTAGCTCGCAGAGCTAGAAGAGTGGAGAGAGAAGGCATACCACAGTGCCAAGATTTACAAAGACAGAACCAAAAGATGGCACGACAAAAGAATCAAGCCCAAGAACTTCGCATTAGGAGATAAGGTATTATTATTTAATTCCAGGGTCAAGCTCTTCGGACATGGAAAACTACGCAGCAAATGGAAAGGACCATACACCATCATCAACACATCAACACATAGACCAATCACACTCCAAGAAGTACATATTACAAAATTGGTAGATTCTAACCTTTTTCACGAGAGGCCCATCCAAAACACATCCCCCTTACAAACACATGAGCCCACGTGACCCAATTACCAAAGAAGAGGCCCAGAAGAGCCAAGGCTGGGTCGGCCGACCCCACCTGGTGGCCGTGGACCCTCATCTTTTGAATTTAAACTCCCTCACCTTCCTTTCATGCTGTCTCACTGTTTAGAAGGTTTAGGCACGGGATTCACCTCTTTTGTCCTTAAATGGGCACCTCCTCTCCTCTTTGCTTCCTCATCTCAACACCTTGATCCATCCTTCACCCCTGTGCCACCACATCCCTGCACTCCAAATGGCTGGTAAAGCCCACATCCCGGTCGCCGGATCATCATCCACCTTTGCGCTCGACGGGGAGCCCTTGCCCGCCAACCAAGCTATGGCGGTCGTAGGGATCGAAGAAGAAGCCGAGCACATCGCCACGACGCCCCTAGCCATGCTCCCTGCACCTGCAACGAAAGAGACGGCGAAAGGCGCCGAAGGAGGGTCGGCCGACCCAGGGTGAAGTCCGTGTGACTCCTCGTTCGGCACCACGCTCCACCAAGTCGTCCACATCCAAGAAGGGACAGGGCGGGCGCATCGGTACTGCACTGCGGCCAACGATGAGCGAACTCCGGCTCAAGGGCAAGGCGGAGGAGTCCACCAGTGAAGCCGTTTCGGCTGAGGTGGCCAAGGGGGAGGTGTCCCCATTGGAGCAGCCGCTAGCTCGCCCTCGACTGATCGAGGGGGCGGCTGCCGGGGCCAAGGGAGTGGTGGCGGCGTCAGAACCGCCACAGGGGGGCGACATCGCGCCCCTGGAGGTCACGCCGGGGGATGGTGCCAAGGGAGGGTTCGTGGAGGATCCTGCCGACCCGAACGCAGGGTCCTGAGCCATGGCCCCCGCCCTCGCTGCTGCCCAGCAGCCGCCTGCAGAGAAGGCGCCTGGGGAGGAGGCAATGGTGACCAAGGAGGCGCTGATTGAGGCCGCCCGGTGCACGGCCGAGGCTACCGAGGTGAGTCTTTGTAGTTTGTGCTTTAGCTTCCTGGGCATGTTGCTTGATACGCTTTGTTTGTGCAGGCTTTGGCCAATCTGAGTCGGCGAGCTACCAGTCAGCTCAAGGTGGGAGACGGGCCGGCGGGCCGAGTCCTCCAGCTGGAGGAGGAGCTATAGGCGCTAAAACATCACCACTCCGAGGCCTCAAAGAAGCAGTTGGCGAAGCTGAAAGGTTTGGCTTTTTAGTCGTCTTCGTGTCTGGCTGCCCGACTTGCCACAAGGGGCTGACGCCTGGTGCTGTGCAGAGCTGAAAGAGGCCAACAAGACGATGGCCCAGGAGCTCAAGGTTGTCCTGGCGGCGAACGAGGAGCTGCACCGGTTGCGGGAGGGCGCTGAAGGCCGGGAGTCCCTCACGGAGCAAAAACTCCGGCTGGAGAAGCAGCGCTGCCAAAGTAACTGCTCTTGTTTGTTGAAGATTACCTGTTCTGCCGAGTCGCTCGTACTGATACTGGTATCTTTTGCAGAGGTGGAGTCCCATTTGGCTAACGCCCGGGCGGACCTCGACCATCTGATGGCCAAGATCGACATCGTGCTGGTCGCGTTCGAGCCGGAAGGGGGGGCCTTGGCGGAAGAGGCGGCGTAGTGCCTCGACGGTGAGTGGGAGCGCCTGAAGGCCTTCATCAGAAAGACAGCCAAGGACTCGGTGCAGTTCGTGATGGCCCTCGTGAAGTCCCACAACCCTAAAGTGGACCTGGATCCCGTGGGTGAGGGCGTTGTGGAGGACTGCACCGATGCCGAATGGGACGCGCACCTCGTTTTCATTGGCCCCCTCACCGAGCGCATCATGGGCCAAGTGAACATGTGAGAAATCGTTAGTAGGGTAGAAACATTATGGGGCCGAGTGCTAGCCAAGAAAACAATGTTTATTTTGCATGTAATTAATTGTTACTTTCGTTAAGTCCCGGAACCGAGTAGTTTTCTGATTTGGCCGAGTGGTTAGGATGCCGACCCTGCGATGTGTCCTTGCCCATTGTGTAGAGAGCTGGTCATCAGACATGTGATAGGCGTAGGTGACGCAGAGCGGTTCCAGGACGCACCAATTTCAGATCAGTTCAACACCCAGCTAGGTTAGTTTTTAACGCGATCGATACTAGTGCGAGTTGGCATGGCCGAGTCGCTGCTCCCGAGCGTGCTGGACGAGTCGGAAGGGGCTATACCAGGTCATTTTTCAGTCGCGAAGAAGAAGTAGTATATAGAAAGACAAAAAAGCGATGAAATGCTCTTATTATTATTTAGAAAGGTTGGGGTACATAGCTGCAAGCTCCTATCAAGGGTAGAAGTGCCGAAGGTGTTCGATGTTCCATGGATTGCCTACATCTGTGCCATCTTCTCTCTGCAGACGATAGGTGCCAGGGGAGACGACTGCGCTGATGATGAAGGGACCTTCCCATGGGGAAGACAACTTGTGTGCGCCAGTAGTAGACTGGATGCGACGCAGGACCATGTCACCTATGTTGAAATCTCACTCTTGAATGTTTCGGTCGTGGTAGCACCTGAGCTGCTGTTCGTAACGTGCGTGCTGCAAGGCAGCTGAGACGCAGTGTTCCTCGACTAGGTCGATGTCGCCGAGTCGTTTCTGCTTCGCCTTCCTCGTAGTTTTCGATGCGCGGGGCACCAAAGGTTATATCACTCGGGAGGACAACCTCCGAGCCATACACTAGGAAGAAGGGAGAGTAGCCGGAGGCCCGGCTGTTTTGGGTGCGTAGGTCCCAAACGATCTGTGGTAGTTCTTGGATACACTTGGGACCGAACTTCTCGAGTGGGTCGAAGATGCGCGCCTTGAGCCCCTGGAGGATTATACCGTTGGCGCGTTCCACCTGGCCGTTGCACCTTGGGTGAGCCACGGAGGCGTAGTAGATGTCGATGCAATTTTCTAGGTAGTGGTCCCAGAACGCGCTTCCGGTGAACGATGTGCCCAGATCAGTGATGATCCTGTTGGGCACACCGAACCTGTGGGAGATTTCCTGGATGAATTCAACCGCCTTGAGTGTCGTGGTCACCACAACTGGTTTGACTTCAATCTACTTGGTAAACTTGTCGATGGCCACAAATATGTGGTTGTAGCCACTTACGACCATCTTGAGAGGTCCGACCGAATCGAGCCCCCAGCAGGCGAAGGGCCAGGAAGGAGGAATTGTTCGCAGGGCCTGAGCCATAATGTGCTGCTGCTTGGTGAAGAATTGGCACCCTGGGCACCTTTTAACGATGTCGTGGGCGTTAACGAGTGCCATAGGCCAGTAGAAACCAAACATGAATGCCTTGCCCACCATAGTAGAGGCGCCTGCGTGGTTGCCGCATATGCCCAACTCGATGTCGTGGAGTAGAGTCACTCCTTCGCTCTGAGCGATGCACTTGGACAGCGTCCCTGAGGAGGCCGAGTGCTTGAATAAGTCGGTGCCAATGACCACGTAGTTGGCAGCTCGTCGTGAGAGCTTCTCGTGTTCTTTTCTGTCGAGGGAGGACATGTTGTTTACGAGGAAGTCGATGATGGGAGAGCGTCAGTCAGAGTCGATCACCAACACCTCTTAGCCCTGAGCAGGCACCAAGTCTGGCTTGGTGGGGGTGGTTCCTCAACCTCGATCGTGGGTCGTCTCAGGGCTTGGACGAAGACTCGGGTCGGTATAAGGGCACGACTGGAGCCGAGCTTAGAGAGGACATCGGTCGCGACGTTGTAGTCGTTGATGACATGGTGGAACTCCAACCAATAGAAGCTGGCTTCTAACTTTCGTATCTCCTTGCAGTAGGCGTCCATTTTCTCCTTTGTATAGTCCCAGTCTTTGTTGACTTGTTGGATAACGACTTTGGAGTCACCGTAGGTGAGGAGGCGCTTTATGCCGAGCGAAGCGGCGATTCGGAGACCGTGGATAAGGGCTTCATACTCAGCAGTGTTGTTAGTTGCTTTGAAAAGTAACTGGAGGACGTACTTGAGTTGTTCACCTTTCGGGGAAATGAGTAGAACTCCAGCGCCGGCTCCGTCGAGGTTGAGGGCGCTGTCGAAGTACATCTTCCAGTGCTCGGTTCGTTCCTCAGGTGGTGGGTCTTGTATCTCTGTCCACTCGGCCATGAAGTCAGCCAGGGCTTGAGGCTTGATCATGGACCGAGGGGAGAACTGCAGGTTGAGCGCACCCAGCTCGACGGACCACTTCACGACTCGGCCGTTGGCATCGCGGTTGTGGAGGATGTCGCCGAGTGGGAATGAGGAAAGGACTCTAATGTTGTGTGCTTGGAAGTAATGCTGCAGCTTCCTAGACGTGGTGAGGACCGCGTACAGGAGCTTCTGGACCTGAGGGTAGCGCACCTTGGACTCACCGAGTACCTCGCTGATGAAGTAAACGGGTCGTTGCGCCTTGTAAACGTGACCTGGCTCGTCTCGCTCAACGACCAGGACGGTACTCACCACATGAGTGGTTGCCACTACGTACAGGAGGAGCTCCTCGTCGGGCTCCGGAGCTGTGAGGACCGGTTGGTTAGTAAGAAATTCCTTCAGCTCCTGGAAGGCTCTAGTAGCGTCGTTGTTCCATACAAACTTGTCTGCTTTGCGAAGAAGCTTGAAGAAGGGGAGTCCCTTGTCGCCGAGTCGACTGATGAATCGACTCAGGGCCACCATGCACCCAGTCAGTTTCATCACATCCTTCTTGCACCGAGGGGGCTTCATTCTCCTGATGCCGTTGACCTTGGTGGGGTTGGCTTCGATGCCTCAGTTGCTGACTATGAAGCCGAGTAACTTTCCTGAGGGCACCTTGAAAACACACTTGTGTGGGTTCAGATTCCATTTGAATTTTCTGAGATTTTCGAATGTTTCGACTAGATCTACTATGAACTAATCATAGGACCTAGTTTTAACCACTATGTCCTCCAAGTATCCTTCAACGTTGTGGCCGATCTGCCCCTAGAGGCATCTCTGGATGGCTTTGTGATACGTAGCACCCTTAAGGCCAAACATCATGGTGTTGTAGTAGTATGCCCCGAAGGGTGTGATGAACGAGGTCTTCTCTTGATCCGACTCCTTGAGGGCGATCTGATGGTACCTGGAGTAGCAATCAAGGAACGAGAGGAGGACGCACCCGGCCGCTCCGGCCGTAGAGTCAACGACCTGGTCTATGCGAGGAAGAGGGAAGGGATCCTTACGACAATGCTTGTTGAGATCTGTATAGTCAACACACATTCTCCATTCACCATTTTGCTTTTTTACAAGGACTGGGTTTGCCAGCCATTCGGGGTGTGTGACTTCACGAATGAATCCTGCGGCTAAGAGCCAAGTAACTTCTACCCTAATAGCCTCCTTCCGATCTTGAGCGAAGCACCGGAGTCGCTACTTGATGGGTCGCGCCTTTTCGTCGAGATCTAAGGAGTGCTCAGGCTCCTCCCTCGGAACGCCTGGCATGTCAGAGGGATTCCATGCGAAGATGTCCCAATTGGCACAGAGGAAGGAGGTGAGCGTGTCTTCCTATGCCTTGTTGAGGCCCGCCCCGATGTGGGCGGTCTTATCTGGGTCGTTCTCCCTGAGGAGGATGGTCTTTGTCGCGCAGCCAGGCTACAGTTGTGACTCGATTACCAAACGTTTGCCAGGATGGGGATGTCCTCTGGAGGCATCACCTCTGCTGACTCGGCAATCATGATGGTGTTCTTGGTCCTCTCAAGTGCATCTGAGATGTTTATGTTCTCGGTCTCACAGGAGTGGGAGGTTTGCAGGTCGCCGTAGATGGAGAGCACACTGTTGGGAGCAGGCATCTTGAGGACAAGATACGTGTGGTGTGGAATGGCCATGAACCTGGTGAGGGCGGGCCTCCCCAGGATGGCATGGTACAACATCTCCAAGGAAGCCACCTCGATGTGGATGCGCTCCGTCCTGTAGTTCTCCCGGGTGCCGAAGATAACTGGGAGAGTGACTTGGCCGACCGGAGTCGAGCCTGAGCCGGGGATGATGCCGTAGAAGGCCTTCTAGGTCGGGACCAAGGAGGTCATGTCATACCCCATGCTCTCCAGCGTCTTGGAGAAGATGATGTTGAGGTCATTGCCTCCGTCGATGAGCACCTTGAAGAGACGCACCTGGCTGACCACCGGGCTGACCATGAGTGGGTAGGAGCCAGGGCTGGGTAGGTGTATCCAGTGGTCGCGCCGATCAAAGGTGATTGCAACCTCGGACCAGCGCAAGGGTTCGACCGGGTGTTGGAACACAGAATTGACCTCGCGCTGATCAAGCTTGAGGCGACGTCGGCACCTTGGGGCCCTGGAGCCACCATAGATGAAGTTGACCACCCTATTTGCCTCCTGGAATTCCGCTGGGGACTTGTCGCCTTGGTCGTCCCGGTCTCGCCTGGGCGAGTCGTTCCGGCGTCCTCGACCCCTGGAGGTTTTGGAGCTGCCGGGCTTGTCATGGTCATCATAGCGAGGACGCTTGGGGTCGGTCTAGGCCACACTATTGCAGAGTGCGTGACACTTCTGCGCCATGTGGGGGAGTCCTTGTGCCAGGGGCACTTGCCGTCGAGGAGTCGATCCAGCTCCTCCTGGTTAAGGGAGGTGCACTATTGAGGTCGATCTACGACTACGACGGTGTTGTCAGGGCAGCGCTTGCGCTCCTGCTGTTTGGACGACTCGGGTCGGTCGTTGTGCTTGTTGGAGTTGTGGCGAGGCGGTCGACCGTCAGGTCATTGGCGATCGTCGTGTCGTTGCTTAGGCCGGTCGTCGGAGTGACAGTGCGCCTTCTCTGCGTCCTCCATGTCGGCGTGCTTGTTGACAATGACCATCATCTCGGAGACGGTTTTGGGGTTGCTCTCGAACATCTTGCGCCAGAGCTTGATGTTGTGCAGCCCTTGGTGGAAGTAGTGGATGATGTCCCTATCATCAACATCTGTAATCATGTTACGGTTGGTGAAGTACCTTTTAGTGTAGTCGCGCAGGGACTCACTGGGTTGCTGAGTGACGCTGCCTAGATCCCATCTGCTTGCTGAGTGACCCGCCGATCTGGAGAGCTCACAGGGTTGGGTGGGAGGGTGAAGAGAACCTCCTCGTAGCCAGCTTGTGGTCCTGGGACCATGTCATATCCGATCTAGTCAACGCTGGGTTGACTCAGGTCAGAAAGGCGCAGCTTCTCCATCGAAGATCGGATCTGGTCCGAATAAACGGAGGAGCTGGAGCGGAGCCCAAACGGGGCCTGAGGGGCTGAGCCACGGGGACGGTGGAGTGCCGACTCCGCGAGCTCGATGCACTCGGCCACGGAGGCATCAACTCGGTCCAAGCCTGTGAGGATATCGTCGATGTTGATGCGCGGGCGACGGGTCGTCCGCGAGGGGTTTTGGGCTTCATCCTGGATGGACAGGTGCTCCACCTGGTGCAGCACTGAGCTGGAGAGGGTCAGATCAGATCTGGAACCCTGGAGGCTTTCTGTCTCGGAGATAGATGAACTTGGCGACGAGCTCCTAGGAGCAGACATCTCTGGAAAGCTTCCAAAGATGATAGAGTGGCCGGCGGTAGCCTGGATCTAGAGCGTCACTTGCACGGAGAAGAAGACGCCGGAGTTGGATGCCGTCAAGTTCGCCAAGAGGACCCTGGAGATCCCCCTACCTAGCGCGCCAACTGTCGGATTTGCACTCCGGCAAGTCTGTCAAGGGTAGCCCCAAGCAGTAGATTTGTAGGCGGGGTGGATCAGAGAGAGCCCGTGAACTTGATGGTAACACAAAGGCGCAGAGGTTTAGACAGGTTCGGGCCGCACGGAGTGTAACACCCTACGTCCTATGTTCGGGGGTTTGTATTAGAGTTTGTGGTATGAGCGGAATGAGATGAATGAGGTGATTGAGATGATTTCCCTATGGGTCCCCCCACGGCCCCCTTATATATCTGAGTAGCTGTGGGATACAAGTTAGGGTAAATCTACTCGGGTTTGTTACAAGGAATCCGATCGGTTAAGATACACAAGATCATGCCTATCCAATTCGACCTAGATCCTGACCCCGGGGGATCCTGCCCATCGTCCAGCCGAGTACCTGTACGCCGGGTCGTTTATGCGGAGTCGTTCAGCCGGGTAGCCGTCTCCACTCGGCGGGGAGGTACCTGGGTCTACCTCCGTCACTATATGAGTTTCATCAACGAATTATGATTATGAAACCTACTCTTGTCCTCATAACTTTATAGTACCCCATATAATTTTATCATACTTTTATCTACTACAGTCTTCCGTCTAAGTTAAATGACTGTTGGCGATGTGACTTCGCCAAGCAGTCGAGAGAGGGGAAGAGAGCTCCGAAGGTAACTATAAGAGATGAAGGTGCAAAACATGTGAGCAAATGAGGAGTGCTCAAGTGAGTCCCCCCTCTTGACCCCTTGGGTCATTTATATAGAGGAGGAAAGGGGGTGGCATTTTGTCCCCGGGCCCCTGGTGGGTACAATATTCACAAATAAGCCATTGGGCATTTACATGAGGCCCATTTACAACATGAGTTGGGTCGTTCCCCTAACAATGACTAGTAGAGAGCTCTTGGGTTCTCTCATCATTAAGTAAATATCATAAATAATAACTATAACATTTGTAGCCACCGACTCCCTTTATTCCAAAATGTAGTTCGTTTTAGTTTTTTTTAGATTCATAGTATTTTCTATGTACCTAGATATAATGTATGTCGTCTATGTGCATAGAAAAATCTATAAACCTAGAAAAGTTAAAACAACCTGCATTTTGGACTGGATGGAGTATATAACACGCATAAAAGCAATGACGTTATTGCTTTTCAATGTCAGCAGCTAGATGCTTGTACCTAAGTTCGTATGTAATCGGTGGTTATGCAAACTTACATGCATTATATGATATCTTAGAATAAGGCATTATTCTCTTCAAATTCAGTGGATGGTGCATCGATCAGCTCAAAGGACGCAAGCATATTAGACAAAATCTCTTATTATACGTATTTTATCTATTTCTTTCTCACCTAATTGATTTCTATTATATTATTTCATATGAAGCAGGGCCGGATCCAAAATTGGAGGTAGGGGGCCTAATCTTCCCCCTTCTTCTTCTTCCTCCTTCTTTTCTTCTTTCTTCTCTTCATTCATGGCTACAAGTTGTAGGGAGCCTCCCTCCCCCGATAGCCCCATGTTGGATCCGTCCCTAATATGAAGAAAACAATATATGTGAGTATCGTCAACTAACTGATAATGGGTTAAAACTTCTATTATTATTTTCTTTTACCTCATGTTAGGCCAGCGCCCCAAGTCGAAGGTGATATCTTAGCAAAAGGTATTGATTCTCTTCAAATTCAGTGGATGATTCATCGATCAGCTGGACGGTGCAGGAGGACACTCTCAAGCCCCTGTCAGCTAGTTGCAGCACAACCGGGGGTGGGAGGTCTAAGAGTTGTGAAGCTAATTGGGGCTTGTGAGTATGGTAATGTTATCTTTCTGTGAACAAGGCTGTGAGGCTTTATGTTTCGTTTGGACACAATGGAGCTCAAGAAGTTGTTCTATGATAGCACAATGATGTTGGGCAACCTCTATCCTTATGAAAGCTTCTTTGCCCCACTGCAGGTACGTGCTTAATATCTCACTTTTTTACCCTTGAAGCATATACATAATTTCATGAACTCATAAATTTATAGATGCATCTTATATCCACTTAGTCGATTTTATGTTCATGTACTCTCTCTTCAACATTTAGGTAGCACTCATTTATATAGGAGTGGATCCAAGGGTCCAACTTAGGGGGGGGGGGGGGGGGGGCTTATTTCTCCTTCTCCTTCTTCCTCCCTCCTCTCTTTTTCTTCTTCTTCCTCTTCTTCATCCATGGCTGAAAAATACTGGAAATGGGGGGGGGGGGGGGGCCTCCATGGGATGCATAGGGTAAGGGGGACCTCGAGCCCCCCTACCCCCATGGCTAGGTCCGCCCCTGCATTTATACTATTTTCATATCTTGGCAGAAAGCATTGATTCTCTTCAAATTCAGTGGATAATGCATCATGGATCAGCTCAAAGGACACGAGCATAGTACAAAAATTTGCTTATTATATGTATTTATTTTGCTTCACCCTGTCGATTTCTATTCTATTATTTCATATTAAAGAAAACTATATGAGTGGCATTAACAAATTATGAAAGCTATTGATGTTGAAATGATTAGTCAAAAGTGTCAGACCCAGGGCAGCGGGACTGCTCACTTGGCGTACATATACATGTAGTATGGGATGGCACATGGGCCATACCTTATCATCATTGTAACTAGTCGTGTAGCACTAGGACTAGTCGGACGTAAGGAAACTACCCGAGCCGTACTCGGGTAGGACTCCTCAGGTCGTCCCGACTAGGACTTCCATGTAACCCTGTCCCCCCAAACTATATAAGGGCGGGCAGGGACCCCTCCAAAGCATAACCAACAACCTCATAACCTCTAAGGCAATACAAACCACACAGGACGTAAGGTGTTACGCTCTCGGCGGCCCAAACCTATCTAAACCTTGTGTTCCTTGCACCTTCGAGTTCCTGATCTCGGCAACACCCTACCTACAACCTACCACCTCGAGGGTATTCCTTGGTGGGCTTGGCGACAAAAAAAACCGACAGCTGGCGCGCCAGGTAGGGGAGTTCATTGAGCATCCACTGGAGAACTCGATGGCATCTCTCCGCTTCACCAGCAACGTGCTCGACGAGGGCACAACCTTCGTCTTCGGCTCCTGGATCTGCTTCGCCAACGGTTTGGGTGGCTTCAATAGCAACCCGACTCCAGAAAGTCGGAGACCTCTGCAGCAACTCGACGCAGCAACCTCGACTCCTTCATCGACGATCTCGATGAGTTGCTGCCCCCGGATCTGCACAGGCGGATCGAAAACAAGCCCGTTTTCAGCGCGACTCCAAGTCGTGCTGCACCAGGATGCGGATCGGATCCAAACCGATCTGAGGAAGCCTCGCGATCCAAGTCCCTCCCCGACTTGGAGGAGGACTTGGATCGCCTCTACAAGATCCGAGACGAGGGAGCCACCGCGCGTCAGGGGTCCCCTGTTCTCGACTACGATTCAGATTCAATTAAACAGTACTTGTCAAATACAATTCCAGACCGAGGAGGACTCGAGGACGGGGGAGCCACCGCTTGTCGGGAGGCCCCAGTTCTCGTTATCCACTCACAACCCGATGACTACTCCGCTTGTCAGGGGGCTATGGTTTCCGATAACAACTTGGATCCATCTACTCATGTGACCCAGGGTCTGGTAAGGGGACCAGATTGGTTGGGCAGGTTTGGGCAGCGGAAGGGCAAGAAACCCTCCAGGTCCCTAAAATCAAGCCCACCACGATTCATTGCCACACCCGGGGAACTCCCTTTTCAAGGGGGTAGACCCCTCCCCCCATCTAACGATGAAGACGACGGCCAAGTGGCGCGGCATGCCAAATGCTTCAATCGAGAAGTACTCATGATTCACGCCGACGAGGACTGTGAAGGCCTAGAGCGGGTCCAGCTGGATGACTACGATGACTACCATCTTGATCCACTCGACGAGGAGGTGGATGTATCAATGAATAGGGAATCCTCATCCAACACCAAGGTGGACGACGCAGATGACATCCAGAAGGAACGCCGCAGGCTCATCAATGCGAAGCGCGCTCAACGTAGGCGCCACGTCGTCAAGACGAACCAGCAGGGAAGCCGTAACCTCCACGACTTCTCCACGAGTGATCTTCGAGCCATCATCAACGCTGGCCGGGACGCCCGCAACATCATCATTGCCAGGCAGCAGGAGCGTGAAGAATTGGAAGCCTACAGCACCACCCGCAACCAACACCCTCCGGAATACTTGGGAACTACTCGGAAGCGCAAGCCAGAAGCCGTGGAACAATCCACCAGCAGGAAAAAGAGTCGCAGTGCAAAGAAACAACTCAAGAAAGTCCTACACGAGCAATGCCCGTTCCACCCGAAGAGCAAGCATTCTACTTTTGAATGTCAAGCCCTTCGGAGGGCCCTTGGAGCTCCGTCAAGTCCACGATGGAAGGCGACGGGACTACCCGACTAATGATTTACTCATAAATTAAATACTCGGCTCAAGGAGGTTTTCTGAGGGTCTTTTTGGTGTTTCGTTTGTGTAAACCATTGTTTTGGGACCATATCTCGAAACAATAGGTTCTGTACACCCAAAAGCACCCTTTTTTTACCACTTAGTCAGGGTCGCTATTTATGTTCATCTACTCGGGTTAATCATGACTCCCTTGCTAAACTCAGGGAACCCTGTCATAGCCGAACCATGCGACCGCCAAGAGTGGTTGCCTCGTTTGGCAATGACTAGTGGAACCCGTCAATTAATCAAATATAGCACTTACGTGATTATCTATCAAACACTTCCAGTAACGCACAGCTCACTAGTTCCCGACTAGTTTGTTGTGTTATTGAAGGGGCTTTGCTCCCAAATTTCCAGTAACACTCCGTTTACTAGTTTCCGACTAGTATTACGCGTAGTTTACTGAAGGGGTCTTACTCCCGCACAACTTTGCCAACGGTTTCGACGGAATTAAGTTTTTCCTAACTAGAAGCAGCATGAAGCAACCGTACCACCCGCATGGAAATCAACCGTGCAATCGATGACTCGATCAACGACTCGGAACCCCTCGAACCGCATCCCCCTCGGTCAGAGGTCCTATACAACAAGTCAAAGGAGCATTTGGATGGTCTACGACAAGTCGAAGGAGCATTTTGACAGTCTACGACAAGTCGAAGGAGCATTTGGATGGTCTATGACAAGTTGGAGGGTTTGGATCGTCTACTTCAAGTCGAAGGACCAGCCAGCATCTATTGCATGGCTCCCATTCCCGCCGACTACTCGGAATTCATCAACAACGCCATACCTTTACCAAACAGCCACCGCGGCCTGATGGCGTTTCAATCTTGGTAGGGCGAGCCAGGGCATTGGAAGGGCATGAGTCCTCCAAACTACCCGGCTCAACCCACCTTTTTGCGCCTCCATCTTGGTTGGGCGAGCCAGGTCATTGGAAGGGCATGAGTCCTCCAACCAACCCGGCTCAGCCCACCTTTTTCTGCGTTTCAATCTTGGTAGGGCGAGCCAGGGCATTGGAAGGGCATGAGTCCTCCAGACTACCCGGCTCAGCCCACCTTTTTTGCGCCTCCATCTTGGTAGGGCGAGCCAGGTCATTGGAAGGGCATGAGTCCTCCAACCTACCCGGCTCAGCCCACTTTTTTTTTGTGTTTCAATCTTGGTAGGGCGGGCCAGGGCATTGGAAGGGCACGAGTCCTCCAAACTACCCGGCTCAGTCCACCGGTTTTTGCGTCTCCACCCTGGTCGGGCGAGCTAGGGCACAGGAAGGGCACAAGTCCTCCAAGTTACCCGGCTTAGCCCACCTTTCTTCAACTACACAACTAGCCGGAAGCAGGACTCACACAACCAGTGACTAGTTGGAATTGATTTCGACTAGTCGGGATCTTCAACAAACCGGTGCAGCTTCATCAACAAGCGACACGACTTCGTCGCCAATCACCCACGAGAAGACTGAAACCTTACTCAACGAGGCTTTACGGAGATCTTTAGGGAATTTGTTTAACCATTGCCTCGAGTTCCATTTCGACATAAGGGTTTTTTTCCCAAAGAATTCGTTTCAACCACTCGGTTAGGGGATCACAGAGTTTACCCCAATCAGGGTGTAATCGTTCATCCTTACTTCAGAGTCATGCGACTTGTTTTGGCCTGCCCAAGGATTGCATTATCCCTTCCTTTGGGCCAACCGAGACTTGTCTTGGCCCGCCCAAGGAACTCATCGCCTCACGGGAAAGATCTCATCATCAATGCCTTAGGGCCAACCGTGATGTTTTCACAAGTCAACATGTCCATCCTCATGGTCTGCCCAAGGATGTGACTGACGCTACCACCGAGATTTATTTCTTCCTCATTGACTTCTGGACACCTTCCTACACTTTCTGTACAAGATTACTCGTTTTCGATTAGTATTCTTTGTTACTGAAGGGGCTTTGCTCCCCAACATCCAGTACAACTCCGTTTTACTAGTTCGCGACTAGTACTACGAGTAGTGTATTGAAGGGGCCTCGCTCCCATATTTCCAGTACAACTCTGTTTTACTAGTTCGCGACTAGTACTACGAGTAGTGTATTGAAGGTGCCTCGCTCCCATATTTCCAGTACAACTCCGTTTTACTAGTTCGTGACTAGTACTACGAGTAGTGTATTGAAGGGGCCTCGCTCCCATATTTCCAGTACAACTCCGTTTTACTAGTTCGTGACTAGTACTACGAGTAGTGTACTGAAGGGGCCTCGCTCCCATATTTCTAGTACAACTCCATTTTACTAGTTCGCGACTAGTACTACGAGTAGTGTATTGAAGGGGCCTCGCTCCCATATTTCCAGTAACACTTTGTTTTACTAGTTCTCGACTAGTACTACGTGTAGTGTACTGAAAGGGCCTCGCTCCCAGAATTCCAGTAACGCTCCTTTTTACTAGTTCTCGACTAGTACTACGTGTAGTCTACTGAAGGGGCCTCGCTTCCATAATTTTAGTACAACTCCGTTTTACTAGTTCTCGACTAGTACTACGTGTAGTGTACTGAAGGGGCCTCGCTCCCATACATCTAGTAATGCTCTGTTACTAGTTATCGACTAGTTTTCTATGTTACTAAACGGGTTTTAATTCCATACGTCCAGTAACGTTCATGCTACTAGTCTCCGACTAGTACTTTATGTTACTGAAGGGGCCTCGTTCCCATATTTTCAATATTTCTCCGTTTACTAGTTTTCAACTAGTTATGCATAGAGTTTACTACAAGGACTTTGCTCCCAACACGGTTTCATGTATATCAGTTACAACATACTTTTATGTTTACCTTGCAGAGGACCTGATCTGGACCGTGTTGCTGGGCGAGTCGAATTTAACTTCGATCGGTTGGCTTTATCAACATTCGCCAACAACTACTCCGATTTCGGCACTCACTGTGTTTTCAACTACTCCGTCAGCCGCCCGCTCGGCCACGTCGACTACTTCACATGATTTTGGCGACTCGCCTGGCTCCCTCGCTCGGGGGCTGGGCGCGACAGGGCACTCGCCATATCTTCGATTACTCGTCTGGCTCCCTCGCTCCCATGCTCGGGGGCTGGGCGCCTGAAGCGACTTTTTCGGGATACCGATTTGATTTGAGCGGTATTATTCAAGGATTTTTTGAGGAAGTTATTCGAACTAGCCATCTTTTCAAGGATAGACTCTCGAAAAGAGGGGTTATTCGAATTTCAAAACCAATGAACCGAGAATTACCATCAATTCATTTCAAAATCACACACTCCATGTCACGATTCTTTAGATCCTTTTTTCCAAAACTAGGGAATTTGGGTTAAAGGCTCGGGGGCTGCGGGGTACGTGTCATTAATGGCTTATTTTTCAAAAATTCTTGGAAGATACAGACCAAAGATTCAAGATTAATTTGACCCTTAGCCTGATTCTTCGATTCAACCTAAGGCTCGGGGGCTACTCCATATGGAGTGCGAGTTCATCGCACCCCACATAAAACAAGACTTGAAGACTACTCGGGGCTTGAGCACCTCACAGCCTCGATGCAGCCAAGGAAGTACTCGGAAGACACCTTCTCAAGGAGACCCAGCAGGGATCTGAAGACACCTTCCAGAAGTACCCGGAAGCCTACAGTACCCGGCTGCGAAGAGCTCGGGGGCTTGTCAGACCCGGGGCAGCGGGACTGCTCACTTGGCGTACATATACATGTAGTATGGGATGGCACTTGGGCCATACCTTATCCTCATTGTAACTAGTCGTGTAGCACTAGGATTAGTCGGACGTAAGGAAACTACCCGAGCCGTACTCGGGTAGGACTCCTCAAGCCGTCCCGACTAGGACTACTTCCATGTAACCCTGTCCCCCCAGACTATATAAGGGCGGGCAGGGCCAAAGCATAACCAACAACCTCATAACCTTTAAGGCAATACAAACCACACAGGACGTAGGGTGTTACGCTCTCGGCGGTCCGAACCTATCTAAACCTTGTGTTCCTTACACCTTCGAGTTCCTGATCTCGGCAACACCCTACCTACAACCTACCACCTCGGGGGTATTCCTCGGTGGGCTTGGTGGTAAAACACCAATAAAAAGTTCTAAATCAAGGTGGTGTATAACAATCCATCAGATCGCAGATCGGATGCGAAGTAAACACGAAAAATTCCTAGCCAACTTATTATCTTGTTCTCAGAACTTTAGAGTACCCCAGATGTTGTCATACTTTTATCTATTACATTGCACTCTCCCCTCTAAATTAATTAAATGACTAGCAGAGCTCCTGGTCTCTCTCATCATTCAAGTACATTTTTAGTGGCGGATGCAGCAAAATATTGGAGGAGGGGGCTGAGCTCCTTCTTCCTCTTAATCTCTCCATTTTTATTCTTTCCTTCCCTCTTTTTTCTCTCTAATCCTTCCTCCTCATCCATTGATGCACCAGCTCTAGGGGGGCTCCAGCCCCCTGCACCCGCTAGATCCGCCAATATCTGCATCTCAAAGTTATCTTTTATAGACACCAATAAAAAAGATTCAGAACTACTAATTGTTACTATTGCTTGAATCTCTATACGATAATTTCTCATCTTGCATTTTTTTTTTGAACGAGAAACCTTCCTGCTTTTATATAAAGCAATAAAGAGCTTGGTACATAACGCTGGGGACACCAGCTCGCAAAGTAAGCAATATAGAAGACAAAAAGGAGCACCAGCTCGAAAGAAACTCCCAGTAACAGAACAAAGGCAGAAAAGGAAAATCAGAAAATGGATTCTTCATCAGTCCTTTGGCACGTCTTGATCACCAAATCCTTCATCCACCCTTCCAAACATCTCCTCGACTTGTCAAACTTCCGTCGATCTTCATCACGCAACAGAACCCTCCATCGCTGCATGAACATATCAGATTTGTATAAAACGTCAATTGGGGTTACAGGGAACTTCTTGTCAATGGACATCTTATTTCTATTCACCCAAATCGCCCAAGCTACTATCGCAAATTGAAACAGTTTTAGCTGGTAATCACTACACCCAAGGGAAGCCAATTTCCCAGGAAATCCGCCATATTTGTTGGAACCCTGTTCCAACCGAAAGCCTCCTTAAAACAGCTCCAAATAAAGGAGGAGATGACACAACCAAAGAGAATGTGGTCAACGTTCTCTACCACCCCGCAGATGATGCATCTAGCGTCACCTTTCCACTTTTTCTTTTTCAAAGCCTCCCCAGTTTGCAATCTGTTTTGGAATGACATCCACAAGAACACCTTAAGTTTCATGGGCATGCGATTCTTCCACAGCTTCTTCAAACGTTTGTTGATCAGCCCCTCATAGGATAAGAGTCTGTACATGGATTTGGTAGTGTATGATCCAGATTTTTCAACTTCCACATGACCTTATCTGCTTCCCTCCCAATCTGAAAATTATCAAGCTCCTGCAGCAGTGTCCCCCACTCACTCAATTCTGCTTCTCCAAAGGTTCTTCTGAAGTCTAAATGCCAATCACCCTCAATCCAGCAGTCACTAACCAGCACCTCTTTATCTCTGCAGCATTCATAGAGCCTAGGGAAGCGGTCACAAAGACTTTGCCCATTTAGCCAAATGTTTTCCCAGAATTTTGTTTTCTTTCCATCGCCAACAACAAAAGAAGCCCCCATTGGAACTTGCCTTTCAGTTTATTGATGCCCCTCCAAAACTAAGAGCTTCAGTTGCCTTTGTATTCAGCAAAATTTGTCCTCCTCAAGTACTTTGTTTTTAGCATTTCACAAACCATATCTCCCTCTCTATCCTCATATATCCTCCAAATCCACCTCATAAGCAGTGCTTCATTCAGTTTTCTAGTGTTGATGATGCCAAGCCCGCCAAAGTCCTTGGGTAAACACACCTTCTCCCATTTCACCATGTGATATTTGAATTTGTCAACATCCCCTCTCCAAAAGAATTTTGATCTAATGGAATCCATCTGTTGGTGATTTGACTCATACAGCTGGAACATCCCCATTAAGTAGATTGGCACACTACTTAGGGAAGAGTTTGTGAGGATCAGTCTGCCCCCAGATGACAAGTTCTTCCCCTTCCAAGGTTGTAGCTTATTTCTCATTTTGTCAATGGGCCTCTCAAACGCTTTAACCCCCATATTCCTATCACTTATAGGCAGCCCCAGATATGTCATTGGGAGAGAACCAATCTTACAGTTCAACATCTTAGCAATCCTGACTTGTTCTTCCTCAGATACTCCAAAAGCAATCACCTCACTTTTGTGATAATTTATTTTAAGCCCTGACATCCACTCGAAACAGTATAGAAGGAACTTCATGTTGGTTATGTATTTGTCTTCACACCCCATCATGATTACCGTATCATCGGCATACTGCAAATGTGTCAACCCCCCAGAAAAAATGTGTGGTATCACCCCTTGGATGTGGCCTTTTTGTTTTGCTTTTCTCAGAATATGGTCTAACGCATCAGCTGCCAGATTGAACAGCAAAGGTGACAAGGGATCTCCCTGTCTCAACCCCCTATGTGTCTTGAAGTAGGGATCATTTTCACCATTTAAGTTGATGCAGACCCTCCCCCCTTTTACCGTGCTCATGATCCACCCAATCGTCAGAGGCCTTTCCTTTTAAGGACTCCCTCCATAAAATCCCAATTGATGTTGTCATAGGCTTTCTCGAAATCTATCTTCATAACAACCCCCTGTAACTTTTTGTGTGTTAGCTCGTGAAGGGTTTCATGAAGGATCACCGCACCATCCATATGTACCTCCCCTTGATGAAGGCCGTTTGGCTATGGCTCACTATCTAGTCAACTACCCCAGTTAGCCTGTCAACCATCAGCTTCGTAAAGATCTTAAAACTGACATTTAAAAGGCAAATAGGACGGAATTGCTTCACATCATTTGCAACCTTCACCTTAGGGATCAAAGTTATTACCCCATAATTAAGTCTCTTAATGTCAAGGTTTCCTATATAGAAATCATTAATCATGCTCATCAATTCCCCTTTGATCACCTCCCAACACCCCTGATAGAAGGCTATACTGAATCCATTAGGTCCTGGAGCGGAGTCTGACTTCATATCAAACACAGCATGTTTCACCTCCTCTTCAGAAAAAGGTTTGGTTAAAATAACATTATCTGCCTCAGTCAATCTGTTGTAATCTCCCCAAACTGATTCAGCCAAGGTTACTGTGTTCTGTTGTTGATTCCCAAACAACTTCTTATAATATTCATAGATCAGCCCTTGAATCTGTTTGGGATTAGTAACAGTTTCCCCTTTATCTTCTAGTGATAGGATTGTTTTCTTCCTCCTCCCGTTTGCAGCTAGATGGAAAAGGTTGGTATTAGAATCTCCCTCCAAGACCCATCTTTCCCCTCCTCTCTGCTGCCAATACAGTTCTTCTGCCTCATAAATTTTTTCAAGTTCTAGCTCAATCCCCCTCCTTTCTTCCAATAGAGTTTCTGTTAACCCATTCTGGATGTCCAACTCATCTATACCAACCAATATTTGCATGAGAGTGTTCTTTTTTCTTCTGAACTCACCTTTTAAATTATCCCCCCATCCTCTCAGATTCTGTCTTAGTATGCCTAATAGACCATGCCATTTGTCTAAAGAATACACAGTGTCAGGGCTTCTCAACAGTCCTTCTTTCCACTTGTCTCTCACCCTCTGCATGAATCCATCTTGCTTAAGCCATTGCTTTTCAAAGAAAAACTGCCTTTTCCCACCAACACTGCTCCCACCATAATCCAGTACTAGGGGGCAATGATCTGAACCAAATCTAGTCAAGCTTCTTAGAGAACTTAATGGAAATCTCTACTCCCAATGAGTAGTGACCAGCACCCTATCTATGTTGCTCCTGCTAGGGTTTTTCTGAGAGCCAGTCCAAGTGTATCTAACTCCACTTCTCTTCATCTCCCTAAGGTCAAGGTGTTCTATGTAGTTGTTGAAAGCATTAATTAGATTTCTATCACCCGTGCCAGAGCTTCTATCCTCCATTTCTCTTACAAGATTAAATTCCCCCCAATTACATAAGGGAGATTGCATCTCTCCCCCAACTTCATCAGTTCATCCAAGAAAGCTATGGAGTGTTCATGTTGCGCAGGCCCATACACCACAAACAAGCACCATCTGAAATTGTCCAATCTGTTCTGATTGTGACCCCCAGAAAAAATTCTCCCTTCTCCCAAGCCTCAATTTCCAGTACATCCTCTCTGATCCCCAAGAGAATTCCCCCAGAATGTCCTCTTGCAGGCAGCCAGTTCCACCCAAAACCCCCACCTGGAGCAATAAGAAGCAGATCTCTCTCAGTAAACTCTTGCTTGATGGTTTCCTGCACCCCCACAATATCCAACTTCTCCCTGAGAATCAGTTCTTTGGGATGCCCCACTCTTGACTTCTTGCCCAGACCTCTAATATTCCAAAAGAGCACTTTCATTGCAAACTGATACGTTTGAGCTCTCTGCTCAGCCTAGAATCCTTCTTTTTAGAGCACTTCTTCACCCCTTTGCTCATATGAAACCCACTCTTGCTGTTAGAGATACAACCTAATTCCAAATTTTTTGTTTCCAGAGCATGAGTATCCACCAGGTGACTCTCCCTATGTTGGTTATAATTAGCTGCAACTAAAGCAGCTCTGGCTTTCTCTTCCATTTTCATAGCACTCAGACTGACTCTGATTTCATCCTGATTCCCCCCTAGAGACACATCACAGTCTAAAGCTAGATGTTCTAACTGATCATCATCAACAGTATTTAAAATTGCAAAGGAGTTGATTAGTTCATTACTCATACCTGCAGCAGTGTCGGTTGTAGCCCCCCTTGTTGAAGTGTCTCCCAGCATCCCCTCTCTTTCTTTCAGTAGCCTGGAGCTTTTTCTCGCAGCCACCGCCGGATGCTTTCTCTTCAACGCCCTTCTTGTTGATTTTGTGTATTGCCAACCATTATTTTCTTCTGCAGAAATATCAGACTCCTCTTCCAGTATGGTTGAATTGATGTCTTGTTCTGTTGGGTCAGCCTCCCTATCTTGTGAAGATCTCCCCTCATTATCAGACCTCATCACATCATCACTTACATTATAGTTATTCTCCCTACCCATCAGAGTGATGTTCTCCCTGGTATGTACTGGAATTTTTCCATCAATGTTTCCTGGCCTGGAGTTGGGTGTGATAGGAACCTCAGGATCTGCAGCACCCCCCTCTTTTCCTTTGTTCAGTAATTCACTTTCTTTTTCTTTGTTGCTCAACAGAGCATCCTGTGTAAGGCAGAAATCTGAGCCTAAATCCTGACTAAATTGCATCATGTCTACTTCCTCCCTGTTTGAAGGGCAAGCCTGGTGCAAGCGGTAGTCTTACCGCCTGTGATCGGAAGGTCCCGGGTTCGAGTCGCGGTCTCCTCGCATTGCACAGGCGAGGGTAAGGCTTGCCACTAAATACCTTTCCCCAGACCCCGCACAAAGCGGGAGCTCTCTGCACTGGGTACGCCCTACTTCCTCCCTGTTTAGGAGAGGAGAAGAGAGTTGTATGTCAGTGAGCTCTTTTTCCTGATCACCCTGCCTTATGCTATTATCTTCATGTAGAGGTAACTTAGGAGACTCATATTCATTGGCTTCAGCAGACCCCTCACTCACATTTCCTTCTTTTGTTTGAGTATAATCACCAGCAGAAACTTGCTTGCCTGTGGATCTTCCAGAGTTCTTCAGACTCCCTGCTTGATCTTTCTGAGTTTCTTTCTCATACTGTTTTCTCATTCTTTCCTACTCCAGCTCAGTATCTCTGTTGGAATCTTCCTCCTCTTCATCAGAGACATCTGGTTTTTTTGGAGGAAAATCCTTTGGCGCCGGTTTACCAGAAGGTTCTTCAGGTACAAACTTAATGTCATAGCCATCTTTCTCAAAGAAAACCTCCACTACTCCCCTGATTTTAGAGACCTCTCTAGCATTGATTTTCACTCTGACCGGCCCCTCCTTAATCAAAGATAATTCATCAACACACACCACCTCTCCCGCCAATTCAGCAAGAAGTTTCACCACCTCTTCAGTTTTAGCCATTGAGGGAATCCCAAACATCCTCACCCATCCTGTCTGCAATTTCCTGGAAACCTCATGATCATCATCAGATTTGGTAACCTTGGCAGAAATTTTGTTAAGAGCCAGCTCGATGCTTCTTGATCTGGAGAAAGTGTTTAAAATCATTTTGTTGGGGAAGACAGCCAGGAAGTTGTCACTGTCCACTTGCTTCACCCTCCAATCCCACTTGTCATCCACCAAATGTCTGAGTTCCTCCTCAATTTTACTAGTTGTCGCCAAGCCACTAATGATCTATAGATTGCCAACATTCTCACATTGGTTCAGCTTCTTCACACCGGGTAATTTCAGACTGTAAAATCCCTGGCCAGGAAAGCCAAACCCTCTCATCTACAAAGAGCTTCCTTGCGCTTGAGGATATTGGACAGCCACATGCCCAGTGTTCTTGCATCTGAAACACAGAGGCTGATTTGTGCAAGTTGCCTGATGGTGTCCCTCCTGTCCACACCAAAAGCACATCCCCCATTCTTTTGGCTTCAATTGTCCTCTACCATCACCACCAGCACCCCTCTCTCTGGGGTCATCCATTTTCCCTTTGTCTAAGATCCCACGGCGAGAATTGCCCACTCTCTCATGAACCGAGGGAAAGGATCTGCCTCCAGTATCTCTCCCTCTAGAGTTGCCCATGCCAGAATTCCCCAATTCCTGACCTCTCAGATCTGTCGCTCTGCGTTTGAAATCAACCCCATCCTCTCTTCTATCGAATCCCTCCTCATATCTGCGATTTGGATTGTAGGAATCATACCTCTCCCTGTAGCGATCTCGCTGGTCCAACTCCCGCCGCAGATCATCCTCTCGGCGAAAGCTTCTCGAATCCTCGTCGCGACGATTACCTCTGAAATCCTCCTCCCTGCGACGCCCCTCATCCTCAAATTGACACTTCATCCCCTCCCTGTTGCCCTCCTAGCGGTTCTGCCTGGAGAAATTCCTGTCCATCTCTGGCGCTCTCACCACGCTGGCGAATGATCTGGTGAGAGGAGGTGGGGATTTGGTTCGTACCAGTCGCCGCGCTCTCCAGCCCTCTCTCCTGATTTCTTCGGGGCGGGTAGGGAAGCCTTGACACCCTTTCACTGCTGGCTTGGGAACCCACAGCCACCGCCATGTGGGCTCCGCCCTCCACGAGTGGTCAAACAGGTCAGCGAGTTGAGCGCCCGAAAGGAACTCCTTCGTCTTCGTCTTCCCGCCCATGTCCGCCTCTGCTTCTCTCCAAATCTCGACTCGGAAGTGGGGGGATTCCGGTGAGCGCACCATCTGTCAGACGACAACCCCCGTTCCGAACTCTCTGCGCTTGGTCTCTCCTCTGCTCCGTCGAGGAGGCTGGTGAGGAAGGATCCGCTGAGAATAGCCGTCGCTTGATTTCCAAAGCAGCTCTCGCCCGTTCCTCCGCAATCTGCCATTGCGACACCGGAGCCGCGCTGAATCTGGGGCTCCGCTCCACCAGCTTGAGAAGCGCCGAGCGCCCCTTCTGATTTAGGAAGAACTCGCGCTGATCATCCCGCTTCGGGCCCTCCGAACGCGCCTCCTTCGACTCGCGTCTGACCTCCGCAAAAACTCGGGACGGCGAGGGCCAAGGGATGTTGACGCGCCGCCACTCATCTCGTCGCCGGATCGCCTCGGCTCGCTCGTCGGGGTGGCGGCGGTTATCCCGCTCGATGGGGACCGCCGCATCGCCCCTGCTCTGTTCGCCCATCTCTGTCCGTGTGTACAACAAGGGTTAGCAAGAACTTTGGCATCTTGCATTTTTAAACTTGTACGCAGAAGCTTTGAAACCCTTTTTTCTTGTTTTGGATCAACAAACATCATACTCACTAATTAAGTGCATTACTGATATATGGTGATATAGTGACCCCCTAAGTCTAAGGGTGGTTACAAGCAAAGTAATAAGGCGCTCATATTTTCTTGTAGCAGGATGTTTAATTTGATCGTTACATGGGAAACAATTTCTTAGGGCAAGCGGATAAAATGCATCCTAGTGCCAATATCAATTAGGCTGAGAAGCATTTGCCAAATAAATGTATTTTTGGCAATCATGTGCAAAATAAATTTAGAGGAAAAACTTGTTTCTCTATTATTCTTGCAATTGCATCGTAGGAAGTACATATATTTGGTTTTTGTGTAAATTTTTGAAAGTATATATGCTAACAGGTATGGCATTACTGAGTAGTATTGTCTCAAACCATTTGACAAATTCAAAAACAATATGACTACACGTGAAGTGAGCCAGCGAAATAATAATTAATTACTATGCGTACAACTCGGAACAGCAAGAAAGTATACCTTCTACAAGTCCATCGGGGCAGTGGTGGAGCTAGACCAAAGAATGAGGAGGGGCCAGCCTTTGGTAATTGAGGTGATAAAGTAATGAACAGTGTCAAAATTACTGTTCTCCTAATGGGAATTTTGCATAGCAAGGCGGCCATGGTCCTCTATAGCCACAACTACCCTCCGCCACTGCATCGGGGAATGTGCTGCCACACCGACTTCAAAGGACTCCATATGTAGAGGATCCAAACTAAGCATCGACGCCTCTGCGCAATGGTACAATCTGATGCTCCAATTTTCTCTCTCATATTTTAGCATCGGTTTAATTAGCTAGTCTAATAGAGATCAAGCGGGGAAGATAAATACACCTTATTGCTACGACTGTTATGAAAACTAAAGAAATAAAAAAGCAATTAGAAAATAGCTCAAGACATAGCGCTGTTATTAGGACCAAGGAGAAGGGTTGCTCTAGGTTGAACAGAGAGACGATGGGAGAAATGTGTAGTTGCGGAAACATATGATAAATCTATAAACACTGTCAAAACCAAACATATGTTGGCAATACAACTTCCAAAATCAGTATAAGGTGAAATCTCCATAACCCTATTGAATAGTTGGGGATAATTAAAGGTTCTAATTTTATTTGAGGTTAAATTGACTAAAGTAAAATGTTTTTTGGGGAGAAGTAAAGTAAATAAAATGTTAAGAGTAGTAAAATGTACATTTTTCCAATTAATCATGTATATATATAGTGATGACGTGTTATGTTGAATTACCATTATTCCCCTAGTAAGTAAAGCATTTACATGCAATAGGAGCACACAGTTAATTCATGTAATCTTTCTCGTTCAGAAATTTCATTAAAAAATCTAGACGACCAATATCTTTTTTCCGGCCGGGTACAGAGGAAGGACACAAGCAAACTACAGACATCAATGAATGATCAATGTACCCTTCGTGGTCTTGTGGGGGTGTCAAATTCGTCAGAACCATCTAACATCGTGGTCCCTGCAATACTTTATTTGTGTGAGTTACATTGAATCGGAAAGAACTAGAAGGGTATCATTTCAGAGAGAAAAAAACAAAAGGAAAACGTAGACATTGTTGTAGAGAAAAATTGCAGACGATGTTAATTGATCGAGAATTTGAGAACCACGTACGCGCAGAACGCGAAGCCGCCATATATCTCTTGAGAAGAGGATGGGACGGTATTGAATTGGCAACCAGTGCCCTCAGCCTTACCTACGTACGGGCACTGCTCATCACACACGACACGAGTACACGACGCCGACGAGTACACCTACGACGCTGCTTCCGTGGCGGTGGGCTTAGCCTTATCGTCGTTTCCCCCGCTGTCTTCTTCTCGCTCAAGCGCGCGGCCACCCGCCTGGCCTCGCCCGGCTGCCCCGCGTCGATACCGGCGGCCTCTGCTAGCTGCCGCCTAGTAGCTCCTTGCTTGGCGCGACCTGCCGCAGCACCAGTGCGCCACTAACAAGCCCACGTTTCCGAAATATGTGGCCGGCTCGTGTCCCTCTGCTGCCTCACCTTTAGAAGAACTATGCTTTTTCTCAGCAAAGGCAGCAACGATGCACACAGGCACGATGTTCTGTACGAAAGCTCTGATGCATAGATTTCTTCATGATGCTGAATTTGGAATAAATTGCCCAATACAGTATTGTTTTGGAAAATTATATTTAAAAGCACTTAAAAGGCTGTCGAGTGAGCAATGCGAACCACTAAAAACTTATGGACAGATCTTCAAAAATTGCCTAGAGCCCTACAGGGCTGGCTATCGAGCTAGCAAGATATCTAATGAGCTTTATTTGTTCAAATTTGGAATAATTTGATCGATCGTCACCTTTCCCTCTCTTACTAGTTTAGAAACTCTTTCATTATCAAGCTAACGAGCCAAACTTTGGCGAGCTAATAAGGAGTCAACCAAAGTATAGTTGACATACGTTCTGAATTGAGGCAATTATGAAACTACTACCTCTGTTTTAAATTGTAGATTATTTTAGCAAATTTAGATACATAATTTTTGCTATACATCTAGATATACATTAACTTTTATCTTAAAATTCTGTATAGATTGACATACAAGATTGATATTACTGTATTCCATATTTTTACAATATATAACTCTTTTCATTTTAAAAAAATATTTATTAAATCATTTAACTCAAGAAATTTAGCTTTGACCACTAGTATTTGCAGCTCCGACGAAACATGCTGGGCTTCCAGAATTCAACAAAAACATCAATAATGGTGAGACAATATTCATGGGTCGGAGGGATGATACATGATACGAGCCACATGGAAAAATCGACAAACCCTGACTTTTTTTTTGAGATCGACAAACCCTGACTTTGAGAGCTCCATGGATGATCAATAAAGGCCCGCCCCAGACTCACGCATGCACATACGACCCTGCTCGTTCACAGTTCTGTAGATAGAATGGCCGAGCTGCTCCCGTGGCTGCCATGGCTTCTCGCCTCCCTCCTCGCCGCCGTCTACCTCCTCGGTCTCCGAGCACATGGACGCCACGGCCTCCCACCGGGGCCTCGCCCTCTGCCCCTTATCGGCAACCTCCACCTCCTCGGCGACCAGCCGCACCGCTCCCTCGCGGGCCTTGCGAAAATCCACGGCCCGCTCATGTCCCTCCGCCTGGGCGCGGTCACCACGGTGGTCGCGTCCTCCCCGGACGTCGCGCGCGAGTTCCTGCAGCGGCACGACGCCGCCTTCGCGACGCGGTCCGTGCCGGACGCCATCGGCGCCCACGCCAGGGACTCCGTGGTGTGGCTGCCCAACTCCTCGCCGCGCTGGCGCGCCCTCAGGAAGGTCATGGCCAGGGAGCTCTTCGCGCCGCACAGGCTGGACGCGCTCCGCCACCTCCGGCGCGAGAAGGTGCGGCTGCTCGTGGACCACGTCGGCCGGCTAGCGCGCGAGGGCGCGGCGGTGGACGTCGGCCGCACGGCGTTTGCCACGGTCCTCAACCTCCTCTCGACCACCATCTTCTCGCGCGACCTGACGAACCTGGACGACCACGGCGAGTCGAAGGAGTTCCAGGAAGTGGTGACGGAGATCATGGAGGCCGCGGGCAGCCCGAACCTGTCGGACTTCTACCCGGCGTTCGCGGCGGCCGACCTGCAAGGCTGCCGCCGGCGCACGGCCAAGGGGTTCGCACGGCTGCACCGGGCGTTCGACCTGGAGATCGACCAGAGACTGCCTGCCCGCAAGGCTGGACAGCCGAGAAAGAACGACTTCCTCGACCTGCTGCTGGACAGCGAGACCGAGATGGGCGACAACGGCACGGCGTGGCTGAACCGTGACACGCTACGCTCAATGCTCTTGGTAAGCAGACCGGACCTAATTTTACTACGCTTTTCTACATCCATGGAAAAGGTACTACTAGGTTTTCTCTAGCTCAGTTTATATGCGGCATGCATGTTTTTTATGGAAATTTCTATTTTTGAACTTTAGTTAAGTAACAAGTATGATTTTTATGTTGGGCGCAAGGAGTGCTCCATTTCGTTTTATTATTTTTAAACCAAGATTAGTCTCACACGATGCAAATTTATTATACAAAAAAGGTACCATTGACTTCATGTTTGAAAGCTTTATTATGGTTATTATGATTTTGTTCGTACAAACATTCCAATATTTGAGAAATGAAATCTAGTTTTGAAAACGTGTCAAATGAAAACCGTGCCTTATATTTTTGAAATGGGTGAAAGTACTACAATTTATAAATTAAAGTGTACTATAGCTACAATGGGTGGTGTTCCCTTTTTTGTGGGTTGGATGCTCGTTGGTTTACCCTTCAATGGATGGAAGAAATTGGCTAATTAATATGTTTCTACCTTCCGGAGTACTTACCAAGACAATATTTTAGGAGAACATTATCAAGATAAATTCTTGAGATAACTTTTTACAAAAACTTCTCGAGCAAACTTTTTTGAGATAACTTTCATAGAGATTCCTCCACGTCTTCGATTGTGGTGAAATTATTCAAAAAATTCTAAGAAAACTTTTTAAAAACGGGCTGGGGAGTAAACAACAGTTATAGCAGGTAGAAGCAAATGGGTAGGACAGGTGTAGGAAAAGTAAAATACATGAAACAAGAAGAAAAAGGCATTTAAAGAAAAAGAAATGTGCGCATATTGCACGGTAGGAGCCAAACGATCTACCTCAGGTATATAAGCAGTTAAGCACAATGCCAAATATGTTCTATATTTATAATTTGTACGGTTGATCTTCGCCACAAAATTGTTTCTAGATTCTCCAGATAATTGAAGAGTTTTCCTTCAAAAGATTTCAAGAACAAACATACTCCGTATGTCGTAGTAACCACGACACTGATCAACTGAGTGTGACACTTTTGCAATTTAGCTTGTGATTTGTATATTCAATCAACGTGTGGACATTTGGGCTACTATCATGAGATTTTGTGAAAATGATCCACCACAGAGAGAAAATGAAGTCTACTAGTGCATACAGGGTGATAGTGTCCCCTCGAGTGTGACACTTTTTTACACGTTGTGCCAAGCATTGCAAGGACCACATAGGTCAATTTTTAGAGTACTCTCATGAATGTGACTTTTTGGTATGTTCTGAGATAAGGTTATGAAAGAAATCCTAGAGGCAACTGACTTTAGGGCGCTCCTTGATTCTCACATAAAAACAGTGTCATGGGTCGACAGATCAATTGCGAATGGTTCTAATAGATTATCATACATATAAACTGCCTTTGTTCTTTTTAATTTCGCACTTAAATGTGTCTTCCACACCTTCGGGGGTTTGTTCATTTATGTTTTGACTTCTCAAGATAGGTTATTTATATTGAAACTACATTAATATCCGGATCTACTAGTTTGCAATCAAGTATTTCTATAAAAGTATAGATGATTAGTTATGATTATGAAGTTGTGAAAGTAAAGATAGTAAAATGTCAATGGTGTTAAAAGGACAAAAAAAGGAATGTAGGGTATACCATTCGCATATGCACTCAAAAGTATGAAATTTAGGCATTCATTATACACAATGTACATAACCATACAGAATCTCCTTTCCCACCTTGAACCATGTGGTTTTTGCGTGAGTTTATGTTGAGGTGGCCACTAAACAACAATAGTTAGAGCTGAGGTAGTATAAATTAAATAGGATTATTTCTAAATAAAGTGAATTACACCCATAGTTCCTAAACTTGTCCCAGGTTCTTATCTAGGTCCGTATATGTTGCATGCAACCATAGTGCTAATGTCACTTACTCCATCCATTCCCCAAAACAAGTTATTCTTGAAATTTTATGACCGGTTAACAAGAAGGTAAATGACCTTGCTTCCATTTATCAGTTATATTTGATCCTAATTGATTATTGCAAGCGCATGAATATACTAAATATGATAAAAAAATAACTTATTTTTGGATAATTTTTGAAGCCTAAAATGATTTTTTTAGTCGGAGGGAGCACATGAGAGTTTCGAGCCTTTTATGCATTGTTTTTGCAGTCAGGACCTCGAAGATGTGTCGTACTTCCATCAACGATCATTACTTACCATTTAAACACCCCACTAAGGGCAAATTTACTTTAAAAAATTATTCATAATAGTTACTTGATAATTTTTGGAGTCCTTTTGTTCCATTTCTTTGACTGAATAATTAAAATAGTTGGTTATTTTGCACCATAAAATTTTCATGTGTACAGTACATATAAAAGCCTACAATGTCCGGGTTCATTGTGTGCTCCTCCCAGAAATTATAATTACACAAAAGAGTGGTATATATCCTACCCAAAATTTGACGGACAGATTAGATAATAACTGTTTATATGATGACAATTTCTCATCTCGACATGAATACCTACGACGCCATGTATTTCATAGTACTTGTCTGTTTCATTATTATGATTAATGATTTGATAGTAATATTATCATGTTTTAGGATTTATTTGTTGCTGGAAGCGACACAACCTCTAACACAGTGGAATGGGCCATGACGGAGTTGCTTCGAAATCCAGTATCAATGTCCAAACTTTGCGATGAGCTAGTAAGAGTAATTGGCTCAAGGAAAAACATTGAAGAGTCGCAAATTGGTCAGTTGCCATATCTTCAAGCTGTGGTAAAAGAAACTTTTCGACTGCATCCTCCTGCTCCTTTGTTGTTACCACGTCAAGCTGAGATGGCAACAAAACTGATAGGCTACACAATACCTAAAGGTGCTCGTCTGCTGATAAATATATGGGCAATGGGTCGAGATGCAAATGTATGGCCTGAACCAGAAAAGTTTATGCCCGAGAGGTTTTTGGAAAAGGCGGTCGATTTCAGAGGTGGAGACTTCGACCTCATCCCATTTGGCGCAGGACGTCGGATTTGCCCTGGCATGCCGTTGGCTATTAGGATGGTGCATCTGGTTCTTGGATCACTGTTAAATCAGTTCAAATGGAAGCTTCCGATTGAGGTCGAAAGGAACGGAGTTGACGTGGCAGAAAATTTTGGGGTGACACTGATAAAGGCAGTGCCGCTCTGTGCTATAGCTACACCAATTTGAGTGTACCAGTAGTATATCAAACTGTATTTATGGTCTTTCTTGCTATTGAGCGATGTGCTAATAACAATAACTTCACACAATTCTCCATCGGTAATGACCTTGTTGGTTATTCGAGAAGTATGCTTTAGATGATGAAACACTCCCAACAGTGAGCTTCATTGTCAGACAGTACAGTATGCTCAACTCTGTAGTGTTAAAAGAAAACGGAATTTTTAATTTTCCAACAGCACAGTTACACATATCAATCACCAAAAACTCAGCCTTTAGTCTAGTTCTGTCAGAAAAATCCCGCAATGCCGTCCATTACATACTTTGCTAGAAAATGCACTGTACATAGCGGTGTGATTTGGTTAGCTAAATGTAAACACTATATTTGTGTTTAAATTGACAGTAAGATCGCGAGCTCAGAATCACAATCATACATGCCGACACAGACTGGCAACTATACGCATAGATGAGCATGGATTCCTGACGGCAAGGAAGGTGCTCATGAAGAGGCTGGACAAGGATTGGAAGCTGTACTAATCATCATACTCTGATGTTAGTTTTGAAATCTCTGTATCTGAACTTGGTTATCTGCTATGCGGTGCAGCAGCGAGCTTCTATCTGTAGGATGGATTTTCGGTTGCTGATCGTTTGCTCTTTTGTAAGGCGCTGAACATGCCAAAAACTCTGGTGCATTTCGGTGAAATGGAGCAGGGCAATCTTGCCTGTTTTTCTAAAAAAAATAAGCATGGATTAAACTCTTGTGTTCTACATAGCAAATATCAGACCTCGAGAAGGAACATGGATGGCTTCTCTCTGCAAGGCTTGCTCTCACGGCCTCGGCCTGTTGCCCCCTGGCCGCGCGTGTGTTCCCGGGCGGCGAGATATGGGTTCTCTCTGCACGGCTGCTCATGCCCTCGGCCTTGCTCCCTGGACGCGCTCTAGCCTTCTGGATTTTCAGGACGCCCCTGTACTGTACGGCCACGCGACGCTGGATGCCGCAATGGGAGACTGAGCAGAACCGTCATGCTGCCTGGCTTGATGGACCACGTACTGGTACAGTACTACTAGCAGCAACAAAGCTGCAGCGGCCCGATGGACTGCAGGCTGCAGCCATGCAGATCGCAACAGTTAGCTTAAGAAAATGACTTGGCCGTGAAATATCCCAGCCCCACGTCAGTTAAGGGATCCAATGCAATCTTTCACTATGGTAATATCAGAGGTTATTAGTTGCTTTTTCAACGAACCCTTCCCTAGTGCACGTTTTGAGCACACTTCATCACATAACAAACAAAATATATTCTTGCAAATTGGATTAAGGTTAGCAATGGGTGAATGATGTAAGTGATGAATTATCTAAGATACATCCACTGAACGATTTTAGTAGACATACTACGATTTTAGAAGGTCAAACTTATGAAGTTTAGAGTTCTTCTAATTGTACGAATTGATGATATATATTTAAGAGAAATTTATACCGTTAAAGACTTATTTAAAATTCAAATGCACCTGCTAAAAAGAGTTAAGGTTTAAGTTGGTGGATAGTTGGTACCAACACGTGATTTTTTTAAAAAAATGTAATTGGTTTTCTAGAGCCAAGAAAAAGCAGTCGCACGCACTGACAATGCAAACTATATTAGAGGAACCACTGTAAACTGATGATAAATAAATATAGCACAATGCTGAAAGAACATTCCTTCAACGTGCTAGTATCCCAAACTTATGCTTGCTCGCCTCGTTGCTTTTGTATGAGTTTTTTTTTCCCTTTCCTGTATGCAAAGAAAGACTAGTACAGTAGTACTACGGCATGCCTGTTTCCAGAGCAAGCTGCGCTTTGCCGTTTCCTTCAACGAAGTGGGGTCTTAGCCTCTTAGGCGGTGGGTAGCCGCCATTGTTTCCATGCTAGCTGCCGCCCAGGCGAAGGTGACCACTCCTACATGGCTACATCACCGGTTGCTTGTTTCTCCCCGCACCGTGTGTATACACTCGCGAGTCAAACAACCAACAAGCGGCGGCACGGCCAAATTGCAAACGAATTCTCCTACCAAATGGTCAGCTGGTAATTAAGCCACCGTTCCCTTATATAAAGATGACGCGCACATCGAGATCACAGGCTCACAGCCCCTTTTTCGTCTCGTTAGCTCGCTCGTCACGTACGCCGTCGCGTCAGCAATGGCGCCCGTGCTGCTCCCGTGGCTGGCATGGCTGCTATTCCCCCTCGCCGCCGTCTACCTCCTCGGCCTCCTCGGGAACGGCCGGCGGCGCGGCCTTCCGCCGGGGCCCCGCCCGCTGCCCGTCATCGGCAGCCTCCACCTGCTCGGCAACCAGCCGCACCGCTCCCTCGCGCGCCTCGCCAGGACCCACGGCCCGCTCATGTCCCTCCGCCTGGGCGCGGTCACCACGGTGGTCGCCTCCTCCCCGGCCGCCGCCAGGGAGTTCCTGCAGCGGCACGACACCGCCTTCAGCAACAGGTCCGTGCCGGACGCCCCCGGCGACCACGCCCGGAACTCATCGGTCTGGCTGCCCAACGCGCCGCGCTGGCGCGCGCTCCGCAAGATCATGGGCACCGAGCTGTTCGCGCCGCACCGGCTCGACGCGCTCCAGCACCTCCGGCGCGAGAAGGCGCGGGACCTCGTGGACCACGTCGGGCGGCTGGCGCGGAGCGGAGAGGCCGTCAACGTCGGCCGCGTCGCGTTCACCACGAGCCTGAACCTCGTCTCCCGCACCATCTTCTCGCGTGACCTGACGAGCCTCGACGACGACGGCGCGTCCGGGGAGTTCCAGGCGGTGGTGACGGACATCATGGAGGCCGTGGGCAGCCCCAACGTCTCGGACTTCTTCCCGGCGCTCGCGGCGGCCGACCTGCAGGGCTGGCGGCGGCACCTGGCGCGGCTGTTCGCGAGGCTGCACCGGACCTTCGACGAGGAGATCGACGCTAGGCTGCGGGGCCGCGAGGCTGGCGAGCCCAAGAAGAACGACTTCCTCGACCTGCTGCTCGACGCCGCGGAGGACGGCGACAACACGGCGAGGCTGCAGGATCGCGACACGCTACGGTCACTGTTCACGGTAAGCTCAAAAGATCTCTCCACATTCATTGCATGGGTGGGAGCAAGTGTGCATGTTTGGTCGGCCGGATTTTTCTGAAAATTTCTGTCCGGAAGTGTCTGAATTCTGAAAGCAGTGAATACTTTTGAAACTTGCTGCATCTCCACGAAAGATTAGTACAGGATATTTTCAGACGACTGCTGAATGGTGGGTGACACAGAGCGATTCCGTCTCCAACAGAGAGGATTATGTGTCGCGGTCGGTCAGATTCTCGAGAGGCCTGTTGCTAGTCAGTCGATGGCAAGACAAATTGTCTTTCTTCTCCTTACTATATATATTATATATATATTATAGTTCTCTAGATAATGTTAAGTTTTTAAAGATATCCAGATTGGTTTCTTTGACGTAAACATCATTTTCACCAACGAGCAGCGTGGACCACGAAATCTGGAAATGGATGGTTATGAGTTGGAACTGATTGAGCAATTTTTTCAATTCATGCAGCGTTTTTTCATACTTAGTCACTTACACCTGGCTCCCCTGCATGATTTCTAAAAACAATAATTGCCTAAATGTTTCAGACCACACCTTTCTGCCTTACTTTTAACCTATAAACTACACCGCTACTTTTAATTTTGCTCCATATGTTATTTTAAGAATTGAAACAGAGGCCATTGTTTTAACTAAATTTCAACTATAGTACCATTTATTTTTCTCTAACTGAACAAACACACACTTCGACTTACCTGGTTACCCCATACAAGTCTGTTGTCTGCTTTCGTGTACTCCCTCTAGTAAAAAGCTTCTGGGCAGTGGCGGATAGAAGTCTAGAGCCACTAGGACCATGGCTCTAGATGTGGACCGAACTTTTACACTGTTAGCATAAACAAATCTAGAAAACTTAGTGTATTCGGCCCACGGAGTGGCCCCAGACGTTGGGCCGGCCCAGATCCGTCCCTGTTCCTAGGGATTGTGGTCATGACATGGTGTCCTCCAATTATGCATCCCCTGCACATAGTTTTGCTTACTCAGAAATGTATTCATTCACATCTCCCGCAGCTTCTTGTTTAGTCTCTGTATATAAATTTCAATTGCATTATTGATTTTCGTATACTATTTTTAGGATCTGTTTGCTGCTGGGAGCGACACGAGCTCTAGCACGGTGGAATGGGCAATGACGGAGTTGCTTCAAAGCCCAGCTTCCATGGCCAAAGCTCGCGACGAACTTGCTACAGTTATTGGCTCAGGAAGAAGCGTCCAAGAATCCGACATTAGCCGGCTGCCCTACCTCCAAGCTGTGGTGAAGGAAACCTTCAGGCTACACCCTCCTGCCCCGCTGCTGCTACCACGGCACGCACAGGTCGACAAAAAGATAATGGGGTACACGATTCCCCAGGGCTCCCGTGTGTTCGTAAACGTGTGGGCCATGGGCAGAGACTGGGAGACATGGCCTGAGCCTGAGAAGTTCATGCCCGAGAGGTTTCTGGGAAGGGCGGTTGACCTCAGGGGTGGGGACTTCGACCTCATCCCGTTCGGCGGTGGCCGTCGGATCTGCCCGGGGATGCCGCTGGCGATCAGGATGGTGCATCTGGTGCTTGCATCGCTGCTGAATCATTTCACATGGAGGCTTCCGGATGAGGTTGAAAGAAATGGAGTTGACATGGCTGAAAAGTTTGGCCTGACACTGACCAAGGCTGTGCCTCTTTGTGCTATTGCCACACCACTTTGAGTCAGCAAGTCACTATATTGTAAAAATTGGTTGGTAGTTCTCACGTTGATCGGAGTATCTTGCATGTGATTTAATGAGTCATCCAACTTATGTAAGTTTATGAAATTGGAGCAATCATCCATCTTAATTCTATTGATATGTGGTGTGCATAATGTGCATATGTGGCCTCGTGCGATCTCTTTCTGTGGGAAGAAATAAGTTGTTTTTTTTTGTGTGGAAGGAGTAGAGTATATAGAGAGGTAACATTAAGCTAAGATCAATTCAGCACACTGCTCGGCATGGTGAGGACATCCAGCACGAAACCATTGACGTATTTTTGTTAAATACGCTTTTGGCTTAAGTGTGGACGTGTGGTGCAGAATGTATTTGGATGTGGCTGTTGGGCCAACTCAGGGAACTCCTGCATAGAGTTGGACATGCGGTGGATGATGCCTTCACAATGTAGAGCCGTGGGGACTGGAACTGGGGAGCAGCTACTCTGCTCCAGCTCTGCCCTGATAAGTCGCCGCTCCCTCCCTTGCTGATTTGAAGTTAGAGCAGTTTGACTTTTCATGAACAGTGAGCTCTCACGCTGGTGTTTCAAAAATTCTTCTTCTATTCTTTTTCAATGATTCTACAATTTGAAGCATCTTCAGTCGTCGAGATCTCCTCAATTTCGTGGGCGTGGGCGTGAGATTCACTATGTTGGGTAGCTTGAACTTTTTTCTAGGGCAGTGCGGGAGAAAAGAGGTTCTTTTCTTCAGCAGGTATTGTTGCAAAACGGGCGGGGCGCACGGCCCGGATGCACGCGCATGGCGTAACGAACTGAAGCCATCAAGCGATTCTCCCGCACCCCTCAAGTAGAGATGCAACTGACCAACCGAGGCAGCGTGCCATTGTTGTGTGCATTGCATCCATGAGGGAGATCAAGGACTGGGCGTCCCTCGAGGGCGGGCTGCTGCGCGACGTCTTCCTCCGCCTCCCGGCCGACGCCGACGCCGTCCGCTTCCGCAGCGTGTGCCGCGGCTGGCGCGTCGCCGCGGGCGCCGGCGTGCCCGTGCCCCGGCCGTGGTTCGCCCTGCAGCCCTCGGGCGACAGCCCCGCTCGCCACGCCGCCGTCCTGAGGCCCGCGGCTCGCCGCCGCCGCGTCAGGCCAGTCCGCGCGGACGCCGACGCCGACGCCGTCACGGGAGAATGGCCCCCAGCCTCCGCGATCAGGGGCGCGTCGCGCGGCTGGCTCGCTGTGGACGATGGCAAAGGCAAGCGCCTCCACCTCAGGGACCCCGTCTCCCGCGCCGAGGTCCCGCTGCCCGACCCCGACGCCGGGTACCAGCTGTTCGACGTCTTCCTCTCCGACGACCCCCTCGCCGCGCCCGGTAGGTGGATGGCGTTCGCCTTCTTCAGGAGCGACGACTACACCATCATGGGGCACGTGCTCGCCTTCTGCCGCCCCGGCGACGCCGAGTGGGCTCGGATTGACGCGGACGACGACGGCCAGGTGGGCCAGCAGATGCAGTTCTACCGGGGGCTCGAGTTCTTCCGGGGGCGAGCCTACGTGCTCCTCATGAACGCCGGCAGGATCGCCGTCTGCGACGTCGAGGCGCGGAGGCTAGTCGTGAGCTCGGTACGGGTACCGCTACCGCCGGGTGGGGAGTGGGAGTGGCAGGAGTGCCTGGTGGAGTGCGGCGGCGACCTCTTGGTCGTGCAGGTGTGGCGGCGCCTCGAGCTCAGGCTGTCCATCTACTGCATGGGCGGCCGCATCTACAGGGATAGGGTCTGGTTCTTATCGAGCCTGACCAGGGTCGTGTTCGACGCGAGCGGCAGTGGCATGCCAGTGGCGTCGTCGGTCGTGGCGAGCACCGGGGACTACGCCTTGTTCGTGGCGCCGCAGGGCCACGCGTTCGCGCTCCCGGCGAGCGGCTTCCCCAGCGTCAGGCCTAGCTGCGTCTACATCTTCGCCACCGACTCGACGAGGAGGGTGGAAGGGATGGTCGCCATCGATCTCAAGGCCGATCGCCCTCGACACGACAAGTTTGTCCGGAAGCTGCCCCTCGCCGGAAATTGGCGCATACTCTCGTGGTTCTGCCCCCGTTCTCCGGTGTTGGACACGACGCCGGCGCGCAGGCGCAGGTGATGCAGAGCACTCGTAGTCATTTCCGTTTCTATGTTGCCACTCTAGTTTCGTCTCCATCTCATTTCTCTTTCAGAATGTTCTTTTATATTCGAGATAATGTACTGTCCCTCTTAATTGGAATTCGTGAGCCTTTTGCAATTCATACGGTGACTGGATGCAAGTCTCTTTTTGGAGTTTTAGCAAATAATATGGTTTTGTGAAATACTTTGGTTTTCAAAAGTTACGGGTGGTGTTAGACTGATGAAAAACCAGAGTGGCAGAGTCTACCATATTGTTTTTTTTAAACGAACCAAGGCAGGAGTACGTCTATTGTTTTTTTTAAACGAACCAAGCCAGAGTCTACCATACGATGAATGTTCAAATCAATAAGCATTTCTAACCCATATTGTCTTGTAACCATATTGTCTTGTAACCAAATCACCTCCCAACCAAATAAGCATTTCTAACCCAAAGCGGACCATTTGTTCAAGAACTTCACATGCCACGTACCAGCTACCTCCAGGATTCTAACACTGATACGTGGGTCATGTTGCCATGTTGGATTCTTCTCCGGCGCAAACAGCCTTCCTTTTCGCGTATTCTTGTCTAGACCTTCTCCATCTCTAAACTCCCATCACCCATCCTTCTCCATTATCTATTCATGTCAACTGTTAAATCATATGTTGACTAGACTCCCTACTTCCGACTCTACCCAACTCAATCATCCTTACTTGTTTAGCTTGTCTGCTTCCGGTTTCTTTCAGCTTCTTTCAGCTTATTCTCTCTCACAGAATAGTCACTATTGAATCAGCCGAAATCTGCATGTCAAACACCAGGTATTACTGGTATTACTACAGTTGTTGCCACACTAAACAATTTAAATGTGTTTTGGCCATCAATATCTTCTAGATACTTTACATTATTTTTTTAAATAGTGTAGCTAGATTTGTCTTCAACAATAGTTTTAAAACATATATGCTATACTTTTAATTTGTTGAATGATAATACTTTACTATCAACGGTGATCGTGCCACTATTTTATTTGAGGACCACAGGAAGTAACCCCGACAACAAAAGTTCATCGCAATCCTAAATCTTTGTTGCATTGAAGGTGCACAACTTCAGTTCAGTATGATCCAACATGTGAAATTCCACATATTTTCCTCAAGGATCATTCTAACCTATAAATAGAAATATTCTAAGAAATTAAGCAAGGTATCAACAGATGCTAGACTAACTAGAAAGTCGTAATTGCAAAGGAAAGGTTACAGAGCAATCCTCAAAAAAACATTATACTTAGAAGGTGTAATCATTAACCAAAAAAAATGTAACTAGAGAGCATAACGACAAAATGACCACAGGACAAAACCTAATAATGACTCAGCAACAGTGACTAGTAGTTGGGGAAGAACCAGCCACGGCGCGCCCACCCGGCCGACGAAGCGGATCCTCCCGTGCCGTCGTCGGGGCAGATGATCTCCTCACGGCGCGCCCACTGGTTCTCCAAGTCCAGCACCCTGACGACCCCGTCCGGGTGGCCCTGCCGGTCGACGAGGTAGACGCAGTTGACGCGGCACGCGGGGAACTCCGCCGACGAGAGCGCGAACGCGCGGTTCCGGCCCAGGAACAGCGCGTTCCAGCCGAGGTCCGTCTCCCTCACCAGCCGCACCCGCCCGTCCCAGAGCCACTCCACCCTGTGCACCTCGACCGCGCGCGCGTCCCCGCCGACGCCCTTGCTGTCCCCTTCGTCCACGGCGAGGCCCCCCATGTCGTCGTCCGAGTTGTAGACCACGTCGTCGTGCACCGAGACGAGGAGCAGCTGGCCGTCGCACTCCACCAGGTGCGTCTCGACGACGCGCCTCCCGCCGCCGCCGGGGAGCTTCGGCTCGTCGTCCGAGCCGTCCGCGCCGTCGTCGTCGACGCGCTCGAGCGGGATGACCGCGGGCGCGCCCCCGTCGGCCTCGAGGACGCAGATCCGGGAGCTGAAGGCCACGTAGAACCGCCCGTTGAAGTGCTCGACGCCGGCGTAGCCGGGCGCGCCGAAGTCGAGCCGCGCCCACGCCCCGGCGGCGGAGCTGTAGTACGCGAGGGATGTCGTCGGGAACCCGACCGCGACCGCCTCCCACTCGGCCGCGGCGGCCGGGTCGGCGGACAGCACGACGGTGGTGACGTCGAGCCACCTCTTGAAGAAGCCGATGGGCGGGAGGCGGACGCGCCGGCCGGTGACGGGGTTGACGAGGACGATGGCCTTGGGGCTGACGCTGGGGTCGGAGAGCGCGAGGTACCCGCGGGAGGAGGAGAGGTACTCGAGCCCCGCGGGCACGCTGGCGGCGAAGGGCCGGAGGAGGCCGGCGCCGGCGCCGGCGTCGGGGGAGAGCCAGAAGGACGAGACGGCGCCGCCGCCCCGGCCGGAGCGGTCGGTGCGCGAGCCGACGAGCCAGGGACGCGGGCGCCAGGCGGCGGCGGCGGCGCCCCAGGCCGCGCAGACGGCGCGGAAGCGGACGCGGTCGGCGTCGGAGGGGAGGAGCGCGAAGACGGCGAGCAGCAGGTCCGCCGGAAGCGAGGACCACCCCGTGCCGACCCTGCCGCCGCCGCCGCCCGCCATGGCACGCGGAGGCGCCGATCGACCGCCCAGTGGAGCGGGGGGCTGAGTTGACTCCTACAGTGGCGTCTGCGCCTGGCTTGGTTGGGGTCACTTTCACGGACGGGTTGGTTTGCTTGCCTGCCCCCGAAGCAAAGAACGGGAGGAAACGCGGGCGGGGCCCCAGCCAGCCAGTCAACATGCGCGGCGCGGGCGATGCGCCGTGCGCGTGCACGGCCGTTGGTGGGGCTGGATGCGAATTGGCAGAAGTTTTCTTTTAAAGCACAATCATGTAAGAACTTAGTTGGCCACCTGCGCTGACCGCGCTCAATGCAGATGGGCTGCCGGAACGCACCTGTCGGAACTTACACACGCGCACACACCACACACCTATACACCCGCACGCATACGCAACCCCGGTACCCCTCTGGGGATTAAACGCCAGTGCGACACCCAGGATACCTCCGATGGGGTTCGAATCTGGGCGGGTGGCCTGGCCACTGCTAGCACCCACCAACCGAGCCTCCCGCGAGTTGGCAGAAGTCCCCCCCTCGGGTTGAGAGGGAATAATTTCGCAGAATCGCGTGACCTCGCGGGTGTGACCTCACGGGTGTGATATTTTCTGTGAATGTGATCTTCATGTCACGTGTTCCTCGGTGGGCTGCTTGCCAGCCGGTCACGGTAAGCGTTTTCCTCGTGCTTTGGGTCTAAACTTAGCCTAACAAACGGGCTCACATATGTTTTATTATTGCTGGAATAATTTTCTTATTGCGGAATAATTTTTTTTCCGAACAATAGCTTATTGTTTCGCTAAAAAAAATTCCACAATAAAAAAATATTAGGCCAATGTTGAGCCTTGTGTGATGCTTTGACTGCGAGTCACACGTGTGACTTCTAATATTTATCTGTTGCTCGTGATGTGGCTATATATCGCTTGTGCTATAAATTTTGTTTCCATCACACGAAGGAGATTGTTTGAAGTGGTTCAGCTCCAATTTAGTCCAATAAACTGTTTTAACCCAACTATCCTTTCGCTTCCACGCACACCGAGCGGTCTTGGCATCTAGCAATATTCGGTAGATGCCTTGCATGCATGCAGCCTTGCAACACATTAATTCTCTAGTTTGATTTATTATGCATACATGGACACCATGTTAACGCATTGATTCTAGTCATGCAGCTCATTTCTGAGATTTGACGGGAGTTCTTTCTTTTTCTTCTTTCTTTATTCTTTTATTAATTCCTTTCCTTCATGTTTTTATTTTTATTTTTAAAGTCTGCATATGCAAAAACTTTTTATTTTCTAATTTTTTAATCTTCTAATTATTTTGGCAATATTGTTTCTTTAGAGCCTAATATTTATGTTAATTATATTTTTCTCTTTCATATATTATATTTTTCTTTTTCTTTTTCTTTTGTTTTCTTCTCTTTCTATTCTACTTTTCTTAATTTTTTTCTTGTACCTTTTATGTTTCAGATTTAACTAATTTTTTACGTTTTAGCATTAATTCTTGTTTAATTTTTTATTCATAATATATTATCTTTGTTTCTTTATTGATTATGAACCTCATGTACTATAATCTTTATTTGAATTGTAGTTTACTCTTTTTGTAATTCATATCAACCATAATTATTTTTTATATAAGTGAGCGTTAATATATACATACACACACACACACACTTACATGTTGCAATAGTATAATACTATTTGTTCAAATTTAAGAATGAGTCATGCTCAATGTACACTAATTTCGTATTATTGTAGACTCATTAGTTAGCCTGTGAAATGATTTATTTGTAACTTGTTTAGCTCGTGTATGATTATAAGGTAAATTTTTTAAATGTAGAACCATTTGTTCTTCATTTAAAATTAATTGTAGTGCATAACTAATTTGTTCGTAATGTCAAATTATTTGTTCATATTTGTAGACTAATTTGTTCGGTAATGTTGACTCATTTATTCGTGATATTCATTTTTCATTAGTTATTTTATACAATTAAATGTTCGTGATGTTTAATATTTTTGTTCGTAGTACACTATAATTTTGTTCATCATGTTTAATCTTTTTATTCATAGAAAATAATTATTTATTCATGTTGTTAAAATATTTGTTCCCAGTAACTGAGATTAATTATTTAATGTAAAAATTACTTTTAAAAAATATCGTGCAAACATAGGCAAATGTGATCTTATTTTGAAGATATTACCATCAGAAAGATAATGGTGCAATTCAAATTTAATTAGGATTCTTGGTTAATAGTTATAGATTTTTTTAGTTACGAAATTGCATGCATGTGACTGATATCAGCATCATTGTCTTCATGTGTATGCATGCACATATTCTCTCCTAAATCCTAATTAGAAGGTAACACAGTAAACAGTATATGAATTCTATATTATTGGGTTGGCGGCCCATCTAAATCTCGCTTTGATTAATCTTTTGAGGTGATAGTTGGTGGAAGTGTCGCCTCCAGTGACATATGGCCTCACCCTATTCCTGGGGTCGCCACACTAATCTGACTTGGCCGGCTCAGCAATGGAATTGCCTCCGCCGTCACAGGATTTGCTTCAAACAGAGCTCGCTCTGCGGCATATAAACAGTGGTTTGGCTTTCGCATTCGAGGCTGCAGGCTGGTGGCAATGTATTTGCGAGGAGGGCAAATCCGGAAGGAGTTTTTATTATGAACAAACTCTAATGACGAGCAAGATAGTAGTAATCATGAAATGAGCTTGAAACTCGGGATTCAAATGTGTGTTCTGAAATTGTGTAGCAATCAGCCAAATCCAATCGTCACTTTTTGAACCAAATAAACTGATGAGGTGGGTATGGTGGTGTTCCTGGAATCGGATCGGAGATAGTAGCAAGTTGGGCAGGAAACCGCCAAGGGTCTCATGACGCTCTCAATGTGTATGCGCTATGTTGTATGTATTGATGTCACTAGTCCAACAATTTTCTTTGGCTATGGCCACGAGCTAATTTGTGCATGAGATTTGGTGCGCCTTTCATCAATAGCTGGTACTATCTCGACTAAACACTTTCAATAGGATTATGCTCCTAATTAATAGAAATGAACTTTGATGATTAACGTGATAATAATACATATGATATTTATCCGTAACAATGCACAGACACTTTGCTAATACACGACAATTCGAGGTGTGCAAAAGAAGAGTCAACAACTGTTGTTTTTCTTTCCAGGTAAGTGGCCCATGATTTTCTACCAATTTTGTGTTTTGGACGATAGCATAAGCATTTTCTTATTTTACTTGTCTCCAAAGAAGAAAAACATCTATTTATAACCATTCCAAAAATTCGCAACATGTCTCAACAGAAAAAGATCTTTACTGGAGTGTTCTAGATCCTATCGATCATTCTAGATGTGTCCTTATAAATTGTCATTTGCCTATCACTCAATAAAATCAAACACCTCAGCTCAGCTAGGGAACAAAGATATATTCGCAAACTTATCACGATCCACGATCGAGTGCAACAATATCAGTGCATAAGATCATGCTCTTTCGTTACTCATAACAAAAGCACAACTATATTTATAGGAGGGACTGGGGCAACTTGAAAATTATGAAGATCCATGTGATTATGCGGCTCCAAGTGATAAATTAGTTTGACATGCATCGCGAGTACAAGAATTGAAGTCTCTAGTTCTACAATTGTCCATGACTCATCCACCTATGCTGAATGCAAACCCTGATGAGCCAACATGTCATGGACCATATTGGCTCGTCGACCATTAATGAATGCAAACTCGATGAACCAACATATCACAAAGCCCACAAGCTACAGCACGATCATGTGTTGATATGAATGCATCAGAACAATTACAAGCACTAAGGACCTTGTTAAAGTCAGAACTAAACTACTAGCACTAAGCACATCATTATGTTGTATGAATAGATATATTAAGTTTGTCACTAATGTTGAAAGAAATAGAAGTATTATTAACAAATGATGTTCAATAATAGATCAGTTGTAGATTTTTATATTTGATACTGATAAATTAGTAGCTACAAGCAATTGAAGGGAGATGCGGCGAAAACGACAAAGAACTTCGGTGGCGCTTGTGCAACACTAGTGTGGGTAGCGTTCATGCAACACCAATGTGGTCAGGTGCAAACCCAGGGTCCGGCAACCATGGGCGCTTTCGGAGGCTCGACTAGAAGTGTACCAACACTACAACACAGTTTGGCCAAACAAAGAAAACTATCATGGGTGTGGGCTAAACTATTAAAGAGAGCTGGTCAGCACACAATAGCAAACACAAAATCATCACCTATGTCAAACCAGCCTCCACAAATTTCCTAGTTCGATGACTGGATGCGCTAGTCAGCTACCTGACATGGTAACCATACAAACTATACACGAGGGAGTGCGAACTTTGTGCTTAAGAAATTGTAATTGTATTCTTTCTCTTTCAGGAAAAATCTAACAGGCGCTCGAGTGTTTTGAGAGGCTTCAGCATGCAATTTTTGATCTGCTCGAACTGTCTCTGTGTCTGTTGTTGTCCCTCCGATATCTGGTGGGTTTAGATTGATTTATTTTTTTTTCTATTGCACAAGCCCCACATGTCACTGGCTGCACTATTAGATTTCAGGAAATGCTCCTATTTTAGTTGGTGTGGATGGCTCTCCGAAGAGTCACTCTAGTTCCTCTTTCCTGCTTGTTTTTGCAGAGGCGATTAGGTTTTAGCGATTTGGTTGATTTGTCTTTTTTTATCTATGTTGATTTAATTCTTCTGATTTAGATTATGACTCATCCAAATTCCCTCCCTCCCCCCGATTTCTCTCCAAAGTGCGCCCCTTCAACCTGTTCTCCCTTCGTCCACCATGCTCGATCCCCCTAGCTCGCCCTTGCGATTTGCTTCCACACGTTGTAGTTTTGGGTCATTTCTGGTGCGGATTTTTGGTGTCATCTCTTTTTTTGTTGTTGTTTGTGGTGGCCGATTCATGTTGTGTTTGAGTCGACTCAATTGGTTTTATCCTATTTTTAGCTTGCAATTAGATCTGGTTCCACCAAGTTTCATTTTGTTACATAGTTTAGGGTTTCCAATGTGTTTTTCTACCTTGTTAGGAAGAGGGAGGTGCACTTATAAAATGGTTGTTTATGTGAAGTAACATGATGCCAATCCATTTGATGTTTATATAACTAGACAAATTTAATAGGGTAGGCTGCAATTTTGATTGGGTATTTTGCATAGTACGCATTGCAAAATTTGTTTACCAATATGTTGCTAGCATATCTAATAGGTGTTTGGCTGCCAATTTAATGAACCGGTGATGTTCTAATAGAGTATCTTAGAAACAAAACCATCCTACTGTAGACTTGAGTGCTAGTGTTCATTATATTAGTTGTTTTACACTAAACTTACTGTTCTATGTGAAAAAAGTACGTCCCATTGAACAATATAGAAATACATATCATCGCAATTTTACTTTTTGAGGATATGGACACAGCCGGCCGTATTATAAACCATCTGTACGGTCGCCTCTTTTTAGGAAGGGTCAACTTTCCTTTTTTCCAGAGTGAATCAGTCGGGGCTTCGGCAACACACCATGGTACGTGTAGGCATGTGAAGGGTAGAGAGAGAAGAAAAAAAATAAGGAAAGACGTTAGCGCATGCATGCATATGTGAGGGGAGAAAATAATGAATACGTGTGTGTGCATGCACACAAGTTCAATGAAATCATAGTTTCAAAATCGAGCATAGAAATCAAAATCCGGTTGCACCATTGCGTTTGTTTTAATAAGAGCTTCAACAAAAGATCTCAAATCAATATATTCTAATGATATATTTTTTGAGAGAAAATATTTTTTAGTGTATTCTAATTTGTTTACAACTTTTGCAAAAGTTGCTTATGACTTTGTGAAATATTGCTTCACATGCCTAAGTTCAAGTGTGTACTGTGTTGATATTGCGAAGATAGATTGGTTGGTGTGATTAGAGGATGAGGGTCAACAACTTTGTTACATGATCAATGATAAGCAGCTTTAGGATCAATTGGGTATTTTAACTAATTTATTTTGTTATTTTCCATTCTACATAAAGCAATTTATGTGTCTTAAAAATATCATCAAAATATATGCAAGTGGAGTCTTATTTTGAAGGTCTCGTCGAAAGAGATACAGTTGTGCAATCGAAATTTGAATTTGATGGACAGTTTAAGAACTATAACTTTTTTAAAAAAAATTGCTTGCATGTGCACTCCATTTGCGCAGCCTAAACTTAGAGTGTACTACATGGAAAACGGAAGAATCATAAGATTTTGCATGGTCCAGTGGTTGATCGAAAAGGTAGGTACATATAAATAAAATTATGATCGGTCGTAGAAAAAAGTTGTTACCATATTTTTTTTACCTCTTATTTCTTCATCATAGGTATTACTAATTTCCCTATTCCAACTATTCTATCACCCCGTGGTTAAAGCAGAATGAATGATTAACAACTTTGTGGTTTTTTCTGTTTGTCAACATCAGCGATCAATATGTTGTCTGCCGATTTCAATTTTACTTGCATAAAAAATTGCACCTGTCATGCGTGATTAGATATTACAATTTGTAGTGCTACTTGTATAAAAGATCGGACCTGTCACGTTATATCTAATAGCATCATGAAAGTTAGTTAGATCGTATTGAAAAGGTAATTTGCATATTTTCCTTAAAAATAAAAAAAAATATAAATAGACATTTATGTTATTACCTCCGAGGAGGTCATATATTATAATAATCATCCAGATCCAACGATCCACAGTTATTTTGATGTACCTGCTCTATAAATTATCATTTGCATATCACTCAACAAACCGAACATCCGAGCTCATCTAGGGAACGAAGACATATTCATAAAACCTATCACAGCCACCAATCTAGTGCAACTATAACCATTTAGATCACTGTGTTAGATCATCGTGTCCTTTCCGTTCAGCATGCGAACACATGTGTTAGTAACTTTTTTATATTTGAAATTTATATAGAAATATAGAATATGAGTTACATATCCGTCCAATCCTATATTTTTCGTAGCAATACGTTACGTGTCGTCCAAACAAGCTGTTACCTATATTACCCGGAGATAAACCGTCGCGGGCATAAGGCAGAACGAATGATTAACAACTTTGGGGTTTTTTCTGTTTGTCAGCATCAGCGGTCAATATGCTGTGTGCCGATTTCATGATTTGATCCTCTATTTTTGGTGAATCATCCGCAAAATTCTCATCAAGAAAAACCCTCACCCCGAAAGTTCCTGATGCTGCCAATAAAATACCGCTCCCTAGAGGGACCTCTTCGCAAAAGGCGGCTGCCTCCTAAAGCGAGCTCCCTTGCCGTCCCTTCCTTCCTTCCCCCGGTTTCCCGGCCCCCGCCTCCCGCCGCCGACCACGCACCAAACCCTAGCCGCCGCCATGGCTGACCCGCGGATGTTGCCACCAGGATCCGATGACCGCGGCGAATCCTCCGACGCCGGCCGCCGTCTGTACAACCCGTACCAGGACCTCAACATGCCCTACAGCTACCGGACCCTCTACGACCTCCCCACCTCGCCGGAGTTCCTCTTCAAGGAGGAGGCCCTGGCGCAGCGCCGCTCCTGGGGCGAGAACCTCACCTTCTACACGGGCGTCGGGTACCTCTCTGGCGCCGTCGGCGGCGCCGCCCTGGGCCTCCGCGACGCCGCCAGGGGCGCCGAGCCCGGGGAGACCGCCAAGATCCGCGCCAACCGCGTGCTCAACTCCTGCGGCAGCTCCGGCCGCCGCGTCGGCAACACGCTGGGCGTCATCGGCCTCATGTACGCCGGGATTGAGAGCGCCATGGTCGCGGCCCGCGACCGCGACGATTGGATCAACAGCGTCGCTGCCGGGCTCGGCACCGGCGCGCTCTTCCGCGCCGCCAACGGGCCGCGGTCCGCCGTCGTCGCGGGCGCCCTCGGTGGGGTCCTCGCCGCGGCCGCCACGGGGGGCAAGCAGCTCGCCAAGCGATACGTGCCTGTCATATGATCGTGTCTGTTTGCTCGCTTGAGCGAACAATGAAACAATCTGTCGGGGAAAAAAATCAGTGATCTCTTTTTGTTGGTGTTATGTTCTCCAGGTTAGCAACTCCATCTAGGAAGGGGTTTACATTCTCTGAATGATAATCCATGCTGTGCTAGGCACTTGAGAGCGTAGAGTCTGGATGAAACATTTTGAGCTGCATTGCAATGTAACACCATGCTCAATGAAAAAAACATGCATTGTACTGGCGTTGCTGAGCAATAAGAGCTGATCCTTTTGAGTTTTGTGTCTCGCAGAAATTTTTGCTGTTGTGCTTTCCGTTGATTTATCTGGAGTGTGTGCCAAATATGAATTGCTAGGTCCTTCGATCTGTTCTGTGTGTTCTTCTGTCGCCGGATCTTAATGAAGTCATCATCAATTGATAAACGATCGACATCTTTGAAAGTTAGCATAACAAAGTATGCTGCTTCGACGACAGTACCTGCATACATTGTTTTTGTGAATGTGAAGCAAAAACATTGTGTTTGATCTGATCAACAGTTTGTGAGCTGAACCTCCAGGCTGAGTGATGGACAGATCTTATCTGTTGCTGTGGTCCCTTCCAAAGAGTATGTAACATGGAACCAATTTGATCCAGAAACACGGAGCTACGGAGTATGTAACAGGCAGCGCTGGTATATTGGGAGGCAGGCTGAATGTCTCCACTCTGCACCTTTATGTTTTCCCGTGCAATACCATTATCGGCTAAAACCCATCAGCAAGAAAGAAATTATTGGTCAGAGGGAACAAGTTCACGAAAAAGCCTTCATAGAGATTTGTATGGGACAGTAAGACCAGAAGCTTTTTATCAATTACAGCGCTAAATGACAACAGCTTGAATGAAAATGTTCTACTACAGTGCAAAATTCGACAGGCAATCGGCACATCTCCTGTAAAGTGTCATTATCATCATAGAAAACAGAAAATAAGCATAACCGCAGAACCACCGTATTTGAAGAAGATGGATTCAAACGCCTATGACAGCCTTCTTACATTACCAGCGTTTGCATCCAAAATGGAGGATACATGCTCCATCATACTTTTGGTATTTTGAATACAAATATCGACCCTATGAGCAAACGTAAGAGGCAAAAAGAAAAGGGAGAAAAAATAGGGGTGGATATGCCAAGCTCTACTCTGCCGTGTATAGCTCAATAGTCAAGACTCAGCTACATCATGTTCATTGTCCTGACAAAACTGGAAACTGCACGAGCACCAATCCTAACAGACACACTAACCGAGTTCTGTTACAGCCTTCTGATGTTGATCTTATTCAGCATCCTTGTGGGAAGAAGTCCGGGATTGGGGCCATTTTGATCTCCGATTCGCTTCTGTGGTTATGCTGTTTTCTAAGGGTTCAGAGGCTCGTCTTCTGCTGTCATCTCTACCACTTCTGCAAGAAATTTTATCCAATAGTTAGAAATTGGTAAGACCTGCAACTGATTCAGAGGTGGAAAAAATGGCCTTTATTGTAGTAACATATAACAAGGTGAACATACTTGTCGGCTTGTGAAGATCAGAGACAACCATTAGCCGCCTCTGCAAGATTGCTGCCATGAAAAGGAAAATGGAGCACATGCCAAACATGACAGTGATTGGGAATGCATTCACCTGCAGAACAAAATTTGTAGGAAAAATATTATTGAGACAAGTCACCGTATATCAAACTTTAGTGCAACTTTTATTTATCCACATGTTCCGTTTGAGCAAGTTTATGGCTTCCTTGAGCTCCTTCAAGTTTAGTAAACAAAACACGCGGATCTGGAAATTGAGGTTTGTTTGTTGCTTACATTGTATAGTACCACACAAACAAACAGGTTGAGTGGTATGCGGAAAAAATTCATGATTGTGCTTCTTGCCTCCTCTGGAATATACTGAGATCTCATCTTCATGATTGATGGCCAGAATATGCCAACACATGACTCAAATGTACAGAAACCAAGAAGCTGCAGACAGCCTCCTAATGAAATGCTACCACCTTTCTCAGAGGAGGGAGGTACTAGGAACTGTAGAGCATAAACAGGCAACATTCACATCCAAATTCTTGAGAGAAAAAGAGAGAAACTGGACATTGTGATCAAAAGACTTACATTCGTCACAACAGGGAGCAAAAGAGTAAAGGCTGATACTGAAAACACAATTTGCATATAACCTTCAACCTTCAGCTTCCGAGCTAATAGACGAGAAGCAATTGAGCTACCCAGCATCGAGGACAGCATGAACGTAGCAAATATGAAGCCATGAGGAATTTCTTCATCATTTGGGCTCAGAGCAGGAGTCCACAGGAAAACAAAAGTATACATTGAACCCTCAAACAATGACTGTATGGCTCCAAGCAATGCAATCTTTTCATCTGAAATTTCATGAGAGGTCTTTCCATTGTCAATGTTAAGTTCACTAAATTTATTAAACCACTTTCTATGCTAGGAAGGTTAAAACTACCTGAAGCAATGGCTTTAGCTGCAATCTTGAACTGGGTCATCAAGTCCCTGCTGTCAGATGAATCTCCATAGTTCTCACCCCATGATGATAAGATAATTGCCATTCCTATTGCTAGGAAGCAAGCAGCAGCATCAAATGGAGCCACAGGGCCAAAACCCATGTTATCAGCAAGAAAATTTGCAAAGAGCCCGGCAACAATGGCAACTAGACCATTGCCAAGAAAGATAGCCTTGGAGAATGTTATGGACAACCATTGTGGATCAAATCCTTTCTGTACAGTAACAGCAAAAATTTGCCCGTTGTCAGCAATAGTAAAAGGGCTATCTCTGTAGGTATTGACAAAATAATGCTATCATTCACTTATCCTAAGAAAAAAATATAATGTTATTTTATAAGCAAAAAAGGAACAATGCACAGACAACGGACTTCCATACTTGTACTTATCCGTACAGAAATGGACTAATTATCAGCAGGGACAGCCACTATCCTGAAAAATTAATTGAACTGGGCCACAGTTTTAATTGCTGGCATGTTCTGGTCAAGCCATGGGAGATAGTCCAGATCCTCCAGCAAGGGCTTCAAATCAAACAAGAAAATAATAGAGTGCTGCCAGGAAGACTGCAATATAGTGAATCACTGATGAGCCAACAAGCATAGGATCCTGATGCAGTCAGTGTGTTCTGTTATGCACTTACACTTCACTACATTGTAGTTGCATTTTAATCCAGGTGTCTTAAATTTTCTATACCACAAAAGTCATTTTATAATAAGCTATCATGTACCAGCAGTCAACCTCCCTAATACCTTGTATTTTCTTAGCTTCAGTCAACCTATGGCAACAGATATACACATAACCAAAAGAGCAAAAGAAGAGTTCGTTAGGATTGGAGCTAATAAACCACAAGCCATCTCCAATGTATTAGTATCACTGTGGAGAGAGGGATCTGCGCAGGTACCTTGTTGTGCTCCGCGACGAGCCACGACTCGAACGCCGAGAAGAGCAGCGACGTGGCAATGCCTCCGAGCACGCGCCCGACCATCAGGATCTTGTACTCGGGGGAGTGCTTGGTGAAGCAGCTCAGGATGTAGCTGATGCAGTAGGTGACGCACGCCCTCTTCCGCCCCCTGGCCACCCAAAACCCATCAGCCCCAGCACCGCACCCACCGAAACACAACGAAATCGACGCGGTTCATCCATCGACCATCGCGGAGGCATGGGGGCACGCACTGCTTATCTGCGAGGGATCCGACGATGGTGCCGAAGAGCATGGAGGAGCCGAAGCCGGCGATGAAGAGGCGGCCGATGTCGCCCTTGTCGAAGCCGTACTGGCTGTAGAGGTAGTACACGTAGGGCCCCTGCAGCCAGTCCCCAGCTGCGCCATCCGCCGGGGAGCAACAGCGTCAGTAACCCAACAAACCAACCGGCATTGCGCCCCCAGTCCAGATCTGGAGGCGGGGGAGGGGGCGCCGCCGTAAGGCAACGGGGATTCGAGGTTTGGGGAATGGGTGAGGGGGAGGAATCAGGAGGGGGGGGTGGGGGGGGGGCGTACACATCATGAGGGAGTAGACGAGGATGTAGTTGTTCTTCAAGGAGTTGAAGGCCGGGGAGGTGGCGACGCGGTCCTTGCCGGACTTGCCGAGCTCCAGCGCCGCCACGACGGCGGAGAGGGCGCCGAACACGAGGTAGTAGAACACCTCCATGGCGTGGCGGTGCGGGGCGGAGAGATCGCGAGCGGTGGGAAGGGGGGAAAGGGTGGTGGGATTTGAGGGTTGGCGATTAGTTAGGATTTATACGGCCACCGACTGGTTTCTCCGGCGCTGTTTCGATGGGATGTAGGTGCCGAGGCACGGAGGCAGTGGGCGCTCTCTGGCCTGTGGTGTGCGCGTGCCGAACAGTTGGCTGGGCCGCACCAGGTTGCTGGTCCCTGACTGCCAGCTGCCAATGATTTGAAATTGTAAGTCAAATTCGCCATTACCGATTTCAAAATGCCTATTTTAGTATTTATATATATGTTCCACTGTATTTTTGTAATGTTTTTATACTAGTTTTGTTTAATTGAGATGGACGAGAAGAAAAGAACTTTAACCAAAACAATATTTTAGTTATAAGTTGCAAAAAGAAAAAAGCACACTGTTTCACAACGCCAGGGGTGTTTCATACCTCACTTGGCGTCCATTTCCTCGACCGACAAATAATTGTCTAAGTTTGTATTCTACCTTATGATCTTCGTTTTTTCATATGACACAACTCATTTAGAATGGACAGCGCCTTGTCAACTTTCTCAAACTGTGCTACCGTATCAGAAAATTGCTGGGTACTGTCGTCCTCCAGGGGCAACTAGTGGGTATGGAGAACATATCCAGTGTTACGAGATTTTTAGATGTTATTGTGTTATCAAATTAAGTTACACTAAAATTTGTGCATCAAAAATTCATCCAAAAATATGGATGGATGGAGCACGCAAACATCTACCATCATGCAAAGTTTGAGGTTGAACAAAAATTTGTGCAAGAAGAAACAAAAAAGTGAAAAGTCATCATGCAAAGTTTGAGGTTGAACAAAAATTTGTGCAATGATGGTAGATATTTGCATTCTCTATATCCATCCATATTTTTGGATGAATTTTTGATGCATAAATTTAAGTGTAATTTAATTTAGTAATATGATAACACCTAAAGGGCTCGTAATACCGGATATGCTCTCAGTGTGTATGGATGCAAAAAAAATTCATCATTCCTAGTGCTTTACAGAAGAAACAAACAGTTTCTCCTCTCCGTTGGGCCTCAGCCCAGCCTACAAGTCCATAAGGAAAAGAAATGCTTATGCTGCAGGCCACGCATTTGGGCCTCATTTCTTCGGTCCAGATGCATGGGCTTGGGCTCTTGGCCTGTCCATTTGGGCTCTGGGCTGCATATCCAGAAGTCAGAAAATGGTTCGACAGGCAAACAACGACAACGAGGTCAAATGCTCTCCATCAGCAGCGAGGTGACAACAGAGTTCCACTCATGAGACAAAAAACAATGAAAAAGTGCAACGACAGCAGAGTGAGAACGCAGGAACTCTGCCTTTTGGACTAACCAAATAGCCATACAAAAGAAGCGCAGCACGAGACTCTCCCTTGGAGTTTTCCTCCTCCTGGGGACTTCGTCACGGTAGGTAAGCCGAGACCAAGCCTTACTAGTCTTCCGCGACGACAGGCTCTCCACCCCCTCTCGCAATCCTTGGACGTCCCGTCACATTCAGGCGAGCGCGTCCGGATAAACACTAGGAGGTAAACGAGGTGAGATTGGCCAACGCCAACACGGAGCGCTCCCTTTACAGCCGGTAGCGACGGCGGCGCCCCCTTTTGTTGCGTGGCGCATCAGCGTCACGTACTCCTACGGGCCAAACATTGTTCAGCGGCGCGGCGGCGATTGTGCAGTTAGGCCTCACGCGTGACGCAGCATCTAGCTTATCCTGGACTGATCCAAGAATCAGCACATGCAATTAGCCTTTTCAACTGTTGCTGTGGGATGCTTTCATGCAGTCATGCTTAGCCTGTCCAGAGTAGTGCTTGCCTTGCCTTTCGATGGAGCTTTCTCACCGTTTCCCTGCCTGCCAGTGACGTCATGATCTTGTTCCTAGCTGAAAGACTCTTGCTCCGATGCCTTTGGTACCATTTGCTTTCGCCTGAAGCCGCCCTCGGAGAAGGCTTCTTCAGGATATAGTATACTACAGCACTTGCAGCTGCTCACTGGCCTCGTAGTCTCCGGCGTCTATCAGTATCAGCCCCTGGCGCTTCCACGAGCCTCTGATGACGATAATTTTTTTAAAAAAACGTACACGTGATTCGACATTTTTGCCTATCCTTCTCTGCGCGTGGTCACATTTTTCGTCGACGCCCGGTCACTGATTCCGATTCTTCATTACGAAGGTCAGTTCCCGAGCTATGTCGCAATTGAGGACTTGTGCGACTTGTATCGGTCACCATGGCCAACATTTTCTTCAGTGGGTCTCTCTTCCCCTGGTCGACGAACAAACCTGCCGATTTCTTAGCAGCTAAGGTCCATCCAAAGCTCTGCTCCTTAAGCAAAATTGTCGCAGAAACATCAGCATTCTTTCATCGTTGACTCATGCTTCGCAGACTGAACGTCGATGATTCTTATAGCATATCAATCATCGAGCCAGGGCGATCTGGCCTGTCGCCTTTTTCTTCTTTGTGCGTGGCTCGATAGGACGGCTTCTAGGTTTGCCAACGCGAATATGTTCTTGGCAGAGCCCACGGGCATGCGATCGATTCGACCTTTCCAAAAGCTCGTCAGTAACTTTTCACAAAAAAAAAACTCGTCGGTGGACGGCCATTTTTGGCTCTCGGTCTGCCAAGTGTGTTCCTTTTAAGCTCCTGCGCCTTGAGCTTCAGCTGCTGATTGAAGAGTATAGTATCGCCATTCTGCGAGCGAAGATCTTAGGTTAGGAAAAGCACGGGCTCACAGCCGACGCTAGCTTTCCTGTGTGACCAAATGCAATTCCAGCTGCAAAGCTCGCTTCCGTTCGCCTGGAGACACCCGCGGGGAAAGGCCAGACGTGTGGTCCTGCATACGGTTGCGCGGATGGAAGGATGGAGTCGATCGATGCTAGATGGTAGTAGTGTTGCTTTTTTGCAGATGCAGTGTGCAGAATTCGCATGAAACAGAGACACGGGGTGTCGCTTTCAGATCGGAATGCTCAGTATGGCAACGAGATGCAGCTGCAGAATCTCTTCCTCGTTAAGAAACGTCGGTGTTTAGCAGCTGTATTATTAGCTTCTGGAGCCTGCATAATATGAACAGAAACGGCATAATCTTTTCTTGGCACAAAAGGGAGGAAATTTGAAACCAACAAGATGGCAAACAAAAAAATAAGAATGGCACGCAAAACGTCAGAGAAAAATTCGTGTTCTAAAGTGCTAGTAGCATATATTCGTCACCAACTTGGGCTTTCGGTAAGTAAGCATCTTATTTAGGTCATGCACCCACTTTTTTTTTTCTTTCTACTGGTAAACGATCGGCGCCGCATCGCTGGTGCATCTCAGAATCGAGCCACCAGAATATTCTTACCCTCGATTGCTCGTTCACACCAGAACATTCTTACCCTGTCCAATCTGCTCGTCGCCGCCGTGGCGAGAGGTCTCGGCGGCAGCTCATCGTTTTCGTACTAAAGACCGCGACGTCGACGCCGCGGCCGCCGGCCGGATCTTCGGCGAGCGCAGATCATATTCCGTTTCCACGAGAGACCACACGTCGTCTCGGTGCAGGTCAGACGCGACGCCCTCGCATATCTCACACGTACGCCTTCGCTATCGGACGGCGACGCGAGCTTATAATTAAGAGCCAGCAAGAGTTTGCTCGGGGGATGCAAAGCCACCAGAAGTCTAGCTCTGGTATCCTTCCTTCCCCGCGAAAAAAAAAAGAAAAAATAGGAGAGAGGAAATCTGCACTCCACGGGATTCTTGCACATGGACCGGTGGCCTAAGAAACGGGAGCTTAGTTAGGTTATCAACTCGTCCTAACTATCGAGGCGTACATACTACTAACTCACAAGGCTTAAGCAAACAAGGCCAAGATTTCTTTTTCTAAAAAAAAGGTTCAATAATTTGTTTCGCACTTCTAAGTCAAGAATGTTCGAATAAAGTTTAGTCGGTGGGTGTTTTTTTCGCCGCGGCATGTTGGAGAAACTCGGCATGCATTTTGTGTTGACGGTTGACCGGTAGACACGCGGCATGCTTTGTTTTGACCGTTTAGAGCCATCCACGAGTTTGCTCTGACCTGACTGAAATGAGCTGAGCTCAGCAGTAAGCACTTGATGCCCCACTCCCCACAAGCAAAGTCAGGGGCCGAGCTAGTGAAGAACAGAGGGCGTGCGATACTTCATAACATATTTGTTTTTTCTCGAAAAGTTCATAACATATTTGTGATAGTCAAGAAAATATGGTGAAAATTTAGGAATTAGTAATTATAAAAATTTTCTAGGTGCGACCGCGTTTACATTAAACATTGCGCGGAAGAAAGTCAGACGCGAGTGACATATGATCGCCGGTTTTAGCTCTTCGGGGTCGCAAGAGATGAAGAGGGGCGTGGATGACACTAGTCTTGTTATTGGAGATTAGAGATTACAACTAGTGCAGTGCTGTTCCGAATCCGAGCGGTAGAACAATGCGAATAGGAAAACCGTTTCTTGGTTCGCTGGCCTACAAAAACAATGCACGTGGACTTGGCCAAAACAAGAAACTAAGCATATTTTGGTGGCAAATCCTCTCTCACTTTTTGGACAGGCGTCGATTCGATCCGCCAGGCGACGGTGTAAACAAGCTGACATGACAGGTCATGTATACGAAACGATGCGGTACGCGTCCGAATCGGCAGCATTCATCCGGTTCCACAGACGCCCGTCCAAAAACGACTGTTAAGGGCAGGAGCACCGAATCGTATCGCATCGAATCGACCGGAGCACTGCTCCGGACTCCGATTTGGGGTATCCCTAGCTTTTAATCCGGGAGATCTCCGTTAACGGCTCCCGCCGGATTCGGCTGCTCGCCACGCGAGAAGCCTTTTCCCCTGTAGCAGCAGCAGCTCAAACACTAGCCCGCACGGCACGTCCGTCCGAGTCCGCACGAGTCTGTCCGGAGCGCCGCCGGATCGGAGCCCCAGGCAGCAGGATATACCGCCGGTGACCGGATAGACTCGAAGAGCTCTCCATCTCCAGCGATCTCCATCCAGCACGCAAACCTGTCCTGGAAGAAATCGATCTCCACCCGGCACGTAGCGGGGGCTCGGGAACTCGTCAACCGCTCGTGCGAGTTGCGAGTTGTGACCTGTTCGGCGTCGGCTGTTCGTTGTTCCACCCACCTCCGGGCGCCACCCACGGCCCCCCACCACATCGCCGTCGCCTGGACCTGGACGCGAGCGCCGCCGCGCCGGCCGGAGCGACGGGTCCAAACGATTCCGAGCCACCGGAAGTCCGGAAGAGGCGTGGCGGTAGGCGGTAGCGATACCGATACCGGCCGAGACCAGACCACACGCGAATCCATCCGCCTCGGCTACGCCCCGCGCCCGCCTGCGTCCGGGGAGCCTTGCGGTGCACGACCCGCCTGCCTGCCCGCCCCCCGCCTTCTTTGACCCGCGCACGCCACGCCGCACCCGCTCCCGATCCCACCCGACCGCAGCGAATTCCCCCTCTTTCCCCATCCCGAGAGACGCCGTCCCGGGCCGGGGCGCTCTCGGCGGCTCTCCCTTAAAACCCCACCCCTCCGACAATCCGATCTCCTCCCCCCCCCCCTTCGAGCCGCGTCTCGCCCCCCTCTGCTCTCCGCAACGGACGAACCGACGCGACCGGATCAAAAGCAGGCGGCAGCAACCGCCAACGGCGGCGGCTTCTTCGAGGGAGAAGAGGGAGTGATTGGGAGCCGGTGCGCGCCGCGATGGCGCTGGACGGCTGCGGCGGCGGCGGCGGCGTCTGGGGAGGGGTGATCTGGGGGCTGGCCTACGGCGCCCTGGCGGTGGCGGCGCTGCGGCTGGTGCTGTCGTACAAGTCGGCGGCGCACGCGCTGCGGCGGGCGTGGCGGTGGGCGGACGAGTGGGCGCAGGCGTACCAGTACTACGAGGTGCCGCGCCTCGCCGGGGACGGCGCGGAGAACCCGCTGTTCCGGAAGGCGGCGGCGTACGTGGCGTCGCTGCCATCGCTCGAGGACGCCGACGCCGCCTGCGTGCTGTCGTCGGCGGCCAAGAGCAACGACTTCGCGCTGCAGCTGGGCCCGGGCCACGCCGCGCGGGACGCCTTCCTCGGCGCGCGCCTCGCCTGGACCAACGCCGGCGCCGGCCGCCTCGTCCTGCGCGTGCGCCGCCACGACCGCACCCGCGTGCTGCGGCCCTACCTGCAGCACGTCGAGTCCGTCGCCGACGAGATGGAGGCGCGACGCAGGGAGCTGCGGCTGTACGCCAACGCCGGCGCCGGGGGCGCGCCGCGGTGGGCGTCCGCGCCCTTCACCCACCCGGCCACGCTCGATACCGTGGCCATGGACCCCGAGCTCAAGGCCCGCGTCCGCGCCGACCTCGAGAGCTTCCTCAAGGGCCGCGCCTACTACCACCGGCTCGGCCGCGTCTGGCGCCGGAGCTACCTGCTCTACGGCGCCCCCGGCACCGGCAAGTCCACCTTCGCCGCCGCGATGGCGAGGTTCCTAGGCTACGACGTCTACGACATCGACCTGTCCCGCGGCGGATGCGACGACCTCCGCGCGCTGCTCCTGGACACCGCCCCGCGGTCGCTCATCCTCGTCGAGGACCTCGACCGGTACCTCCGCGGCGGCGACGGGGAGACGGCGGTGGCCAGGACGGCGCGGGTGCTCAGCTTCATGGACGGGCTCTCCTCCTGCTGCGGCGAGGAGCGCGTCATGGTGTTCACCATGAGCGGCGGCAAGGACGGCGTGGACCCGGCCGTGCTGCGGCCGGGCCGCCTGGACGTGCACATCCACTTCACCATGTGCGACTTCGAGGCCTTCAAGGCGCTGGCCAGCAACTACCTGGGGCTCAAGGACCACAAGCTGTACCCGCAGGTGGAGGAAGGCTTCCACGCCGGCGCCCGTCTCAGCCCCGCCGAGCTCGGCGAGATAATGATCGCCAACCGCGGGTCCCCGAGCCGCGCGCTCCGCACCGTCATCAACGCTCTGCAGCAAGTGACGCCGCCGCCGCCCCCGCAGCGGGCCGGCGCCGCGGCGCGCCCGCCCAGGCTCACCTCGAGGTGGTCCGGGCACCTCGACTACGCCAGCGCGGCGGGCCAGTCGTCGCCCCGGGGCGGGGGCGGGTTCGCCAAGGACGCGCCCATCAGGGAGTTCAAGAAGCTCTACGGCCTGATCAAGTACAGGAGCCGGAAGGACGCCGGCGTCGTGCCGGTGGACGACAGCGCGGCGTCGCCGAACGGGCGGGGCAGCGAGGCCAGCTCTGACAAGGACCGGACAGGTGATTAGTTATTAATTATTTATCTGTGGGGAGCAATTTGGATTTGCTCTCTATTTTCTTTTTACTTTTGCTGATCATTGATTATAAGTACATCCTTTCTGTTTATCTGAAATTTGGGGGCGGGGGGGGGGGGGGGGGGGGGGGGGGTGTCTGTGCGTTGTACATTGTAATCTGGTAGCACTGGCTAGGATTTTCTTCTTATCTGAAATTTGGGGCTGTACACTGTACTATGGTAGGATGAGCAAGCTCTTCACTTGGACCAAAAAACGTTTCCAATAACATTGGAACGGAGAAGCAAAGGAAGTGTTCATCTCAAACAAGTTTCGTTGCATAGTACAGAGTACAGACACAACTGACACAATGTTCAAACCTGACTGCACATGTGACATCTGAATTACGGGCTTGAGAGGTCCGTTTGCATTCTGGCCTCCAATTCAGTACGGTGCAGCTGCCACGAACAGCAAATTCTCACCAACAAAACCAACAACCATGAGGGTACTCTTGTTGGATCGACGACACAGTCTTTCGTTACAAAAAGGTCAATGATGTTCTAGTTTAAATTTGAACCAAGTATACTCTCATAGAAATATCGTACACCCGTAGACCCAGCAGGTGTCAACTGCAATCTGATTGGGTGATTGGACTCACGGTCCCAGAGCACGACACGTGCACTGAGAAACAAGCGAGGGCCCTGTTCCTCGGAACGTTCGTTGATGTGGAACGGTCCAAACCCACCATTCAGTTTCCAGCGCGGTTTCGCACTTCGTACCAACAACAATCCCTGTCGTAGTGTCATTTTGCCCGCGTCGAGTGCTAAAACCTGGACCACCGCCGCCGCTGGTCTGGTCCGTCCCAACCCCCTCGCCGGCCGGCCGGCCGGCCAGCGGCGGCCTCGAGACGATCGGCGCCGGCTCCTCCTGCCACCTGCCGTGCGGTGTGTCCGCCGCTGGCAGTGGGCCATGCTAGGCTCGGTCGCTAATTCCAAATTCCCGGATCGGGTCTCTCATGATTGGGTACAGAGAAGGGGGAAAAGAACCGGGACGCGCCCCCAACCTATCATCCTCCACGCCACGGTGATTTCATTAGTCGCCGGCTGGCTGCGGTTGCGGCCTCGCCATCACGCCGCTTTCAGGTGTCCATCCGCGTTTGTTTAGACTCCGGTTAGCGTTAAACTATACAGTAGGAGCAGCAGAATACGCTGTGCTAGACAATGTGACGACGACGGCCTGCGGAGAAGACGCGAGAATCTGGAGTTGGCGTCTGCCGCGGCACCAGTGGTATGGGAAATGTTCTCTCCAAAACATTGCTCAAGATCTGTTACCATTTCTGCCTTTATTACCAAACGCCTTCCATGAAGCTCTTTTTTTTTTTTTGATAATGCCTTTCAATGAAGCTTGAGAAAGGGGATCCCCTCCCCTTTGACCCTAAAAAATTGTGACCGACGAAAGAAAAACGAGTACATACTCCTAGGTGCTTGCGTTTAGCGGCTAGTGATGATTAGGGGTGTGTGATTGTGCGAGCTAATGGTGGGGAAGCGTACACGCGCTCCAGCCGTCCGCGAGCGGCCGGGCTCGATGATTGTGCTGGGAACTAACTTTACTTGTATGCCGCTAGCTTTGCGGTTTCTAGTATATATGACTATATATTGTTGCACGTATTGGTTGTTGTTTTATTTACATATAAGTATATACACTTCCATTCCATGCAGGTATCTATGCCGTTTGGAGGGATCTTATTTATTCCGGTCACAGGATTGTGCGCGGCACAGCAGAGCACACAGCTAACTCCAAGGTGTGTGCGAATTAGGAAGGACAAGGATCGGACCAGCAGCCGCCGACGCCGCACGGCACGCACAGGTGTCCTCTCGTTGTTCCAGCCTGCCGCGGAAGAGATGAACTGGACGGAGGTTGGCGGAGGGCGGCCGCCCGGACGGGAGCCTCCTCACAGGATCGATGAGCGCGCATCGTCCTCCATGGCTCCATCGGTGCGGTCGCGTAAAGGTGTACTGTGCTCGTCGTCGTGCAATAAATTGGACTTTTTCCCAAAAAAAAAATCCAATGCTAGGCGTGTACCGTACCGCACATAAACACCTGAGCCTAGCAGCAATACAATCAGCGCGTACAGTCACGGGGCCTTTAGGATGTCTGGGCTGTAAAACGCAATGAATTTTAGGATACGGGCCTTCTATTCTATCGTGTGTTTTTCTTCCCCCAAAGAGCAAAATCCCGTTGCCATGACGTGCAGACAAGACAACAGGTGGGGGGCTCCTCGCGAAGCTCGAATCCCGCGCTTGTGCTTGTGGTTGCAGGATGGGCCAGCCGGTGGCCCGGGTTAGAGATACATTCGGCTTTTTTACTGTAATTTGCAGCTTATCTTTCAGCTTATTAGTATAGTAATTTAGCTCTTTACCATTAATATATGACCATCCATCTTTCTCATAAAAATTTTATCGATAAAAATTTTTTATCGAAATTGGCTGTAAACTAACTTATTTCTTCTCTCTTCTACCCTCTCTCCTCCACCTCATTATTTAGCTTGCTTGTACCCTCCCGTGATACTACCTTCTCTTCGCAAGCAGCCCGACAGCGTGATTGGGCCTCTCGCGCAAGCTGGGTTTTATCTCAGCGCATCGTCATCATCGTGTTCCCCGATCGAAACTAAAGGGCCATCAGCGCCATCTAGTAATTCAAAGACAGTACTGCAACTCTGGAAGAAGGTTGCCTTTTTTTTATCCCAAAGAAACATATCGTAGACAAGTACCAGCTGCCGGGCATTTTACAATCCGATCATCTCAGCTACTAACGGTGACTTAACTGACGGAATTGGTTTGAACGGCATACAGGGAATGGAAGTTATAAAGTAATGGCATTGAATCAAGAGGAGTAACTACTGGGGGGTATCGTTCGCATTCAGTATATACTGTAGCACTGTGCGAGCGAGCCTTTTCCTCCTGCTGCTGCTGCCTGCCGTCATTGGTCGCAGCTTTCTTCAGGGCCTGCCTGCGCCATCTGCCATCCGGCAGCAGCCAGCAGGGGTCCTGTCATGATGTGAAGCTAATGATTGTGCCGCAGGGATACGGTCAGGCCTGGCGTGATGCGACAGGTGCGTCACGGACCCTGATGATTCCCTGACTCCCGGGCCGGCCCGGCCGCAGCACGGCACCCAGCTGCCAGCCCGCCACCACCGTCCCGATCGACTCCCAGCTCCGACGCCACGGCACGGCCGATCCCTCCCCTTGCTCCTGACGAGGATCCGGGCCAAATTTGCGCCACCACCCGTAGCGGCGGCAGTGGCTGAGGCCACAGCATCCATCGGATCCGTGAACAATCGATGCCTGCCAGCGTGGAAGCATCGGCTCGATCGGGAACGGGCCTCGCCGTCGCTCACTCGCTCGAGTGGATACGGCGTCGCGCTGCGCTGGCCCTGGCCACGCCACTACAGCTGACAAGACACCGTCCGGGCGCCGTGACGATCTGGAGGCACGCACGGCGATATGGGCATGTGGCATCGCCATCTTTCTTTTTTTTTTGAAGAACTGGAGTACTCGTATGTGGCATCGCCATCGCAGGCCATGAATCCAACTCTAGCTAAGCTGCCGCCGGGCTGCCAGACAGCGACCAAGGTATGGGTGTACGTGCGCGTAGCGCGACCCATGTCCTGACAGGAAGGATTATCGGAGTGGCGCGTCGCGCGCACGGCCGTGTCGGCGCGAGTTCGCTGGAAACCCTCTCGTCGCCCTCGCGCCGGGCGAACCCTGCCGCGCGCGCACGTGCACCCATCCTCAATCGGTCGATCGAGTCGCCGGCGGTAGCCGTCACACGCTCGCCATATGCCAGGCAGACAACGAGTGCTCGTGCGTAGCTGCGACCACCAGAAATCAGAGCACATTATTATCTAAAAACAAGCAAAAATCAGAGCAAAACCGCGTCTCCACTCTGAACGGACAGAGGCAGGCCATCTATCAGCAAAGCTCAGCTCCATGTTCTTCCATTTTTTTGACAACTTCCTTCTCCGTCCGTATCGTATCATCTCGCCGTCTCGTAGATCCTTTCCTTTTGGGATCTCACGCTTGTCGTCACGCTCTGTCCCGTCCCGTCCCCTCTCTGGGGTTTCAGCTAGGCTTTTTTCAGAGTGATCATGCGTGCCCGCGCTAGACGCTACTGGGCTGCTATGCTCAGCACTATTCGCTCAGACTGCGTACGCCGGCCAGCCTTGCTGCGAAGCTACAGTGGGCCGGTCAGCAAGATTTGAACGGGGGCAGCAGCCGAGCTGATGGATGGACCAGCCGTGCATCGCAGCGTCAGTACATGCACGACGCAGGGCTTTGACTAGCTGTGCATGACCGGCTCGAGATCTAGCTAGCTGAAGCCTACTAGTTCGAGGTCGGGTCCCCTCCCTGAAATCTGCATCGCGGATTCAAAGCCATTTATTGAAAAACAAAAACTGTTCGAAACAGTGAGAGCTCGGTAGACCTGTGGCGACCGGCGATGAGGCGACGGTGGATGACGACGCCCCTGCTCTGCCGCTGCGTCGTGCTCAAACTGCACAGGCCCACGCGCTCCGGCACTTCCGTTGCAAGCGCGCGCCAGGCTGCAACTGCAAACTCCAAACGCATTGCAAGCGGAGGCAGGGGGCCCACGGTCCAACACGACCGCAAGGACGGGTTAAGGTTAGCGCTGCCGCGGTGGATCATACTCTTGCAGCGCGGATCTTTAGAATTAAACATTTTTTTTCTCTCCAAACTTGTGTTTTGCCTTTTGTCTTAGACCTCCACCACAAGAACGGGTTAAGAATAGCTCGGCCCTATTATTAAGAAAAAAGATTAGCACGCTCAAGCGAACATGAATCGACGAGGTTCGTATCGAATTTAAAAGAACACGACAAACATTCAATTTGCAGAACCGTATATTCTCACAAAAGTCTTAAATTGCATAAGACATAGATTGCTTCCCGTCGACCATGATATTAATTCAACGAAATAAAAAAAAGGAAGCCACCTTTTTGCTTGAAAGAAATCACTGAGGTAAATTTATGTGAGGGTAGGGTGAAAGGGGCAAAATACCCCGTCTCCCCGCACGCACACATCATACACTGCGCTACTACAGTTGCGTGACTGTGTCTACTACCCACTTCTTGAATTCGCTAGTGCCAGCTACAGCGGCGGCTGCGGCAATATGGAACCTGCAATCGATGAAGACTAGCTATATATACGGCATCTACAATTGGGCACGAGTATATGCAGCACCTGCCAACACGCTAATCAATCTATCTATGATTTAGCTATTTATTCAGACTAAATGACTATATAAATAGATTAAACATTTGTCAAATAAGAATTTTGGTACACGTAGCAATAGCATAAGCTGTCAAAATAAGCGCAAGCCACCATTATGCTCTTCTGTCTTTAAAATCTTTAAAATCGTATATCCAATATCCTTTACGGAGGTGGGCTGGGATGAACTCTTCTAGTTACTTTATTTTCTACGTGGTTTCATCTGTGTCACACCATTGCCATCTATCCAATTGGTCCAACAGACAACCTCGTTTGTTTTCTTTTTTGTTTTAGAAGAGGGGAGTGTCTATGCGTCACATGGGTGATTTTGCTTTTAGTTATCAATCACTTTTTGAACTAATGAGATAACAGCACATCAATTCTAAAAGAAAAGAAAAAACTGGATGATAGAGCCATTTTTTTCAACCTAATATGCAAAATACATCCGTCACGTAGAAACCGAGTGAAATAGGAGTGAAGAATCACTCGGATTACATAAAAGCACTCAATACTCACCAAGAACAACAAAAACACTGAGATGGGCACAACAATAAGGAAATTAAAGAACAAGACATAGCACTAAAACTGACCAAAAGCCACTGAAAGTAGGACTAACCAGGATTAAAAATTGAAGAACTGAAGCTACATCACACAGCAATGAAGCTACAAATAAAAATAGTGAATATCACTGAAATAATTTTGAGATATTAAAATACAGAAGCAAATTTACCATGTGTAGGATATAGAGAACATAATGAAGCAAAATTAAACAAGGCTGTGTTGCTGCCGCCGTTGGATCACGTGGAGGTGTGGAAGGCCGTGTCAAACATGAGGCAAAACTGCTGCTCTCGTGCCGGCCCTATTGTCCCTGCGTGAAGACGTTGGTGTGAAGTGTGTATGGCTCGCCGATAGCGTTTGTCCACAAACTCGTAGTCGATCTCTCTTCTTGTGCGTAAGTGCGAAGGCAACGTCACGCATACCGTAGACAAAATCGATCAGCTTCATATTGTAGCCTTGATCGGTAGAAGATGTGCAGGCGTGTCGAGCACAAGCCCTGCGTAGAAGGTGATGGTGCCGGCGGAGTTGCCGAAGAGATACTCATTCTTGGATTGGAACTTGGAACCGATGATCTTGTCAAGCATGAGGTCGCATTCGTGGCTGGCCGGGTGCCGTCACGACTTTGCCGTGGCCCTAACCTAGGTCATCTCGATGTCCTGACCGTACTGCCGGCCTAGACGACGACGGCCACCAAGCAGGCCATCACGGCACACCTGATTGCAGCTCTAAGTCTCTAACTCATGACATTGTGCAGTGTCAGGAAACAAGAAACTCGCTCCACTCTTCACACCATTGCTGTTTAAGGGCAGATGGAATGGATTGATAAAAGAAATTGAATCTCCAATACAGACGCAGGACAATAAAAAAACTGACAAACTGCAAGTAGTAGCAAAATCGAAATGAACCAACAAAACCAAGAGCCCACACCGTGCCTGCACGCTTGACAATTTTCAAAACACAGTACGAACCTTGAACAAATCCGAGCCGCCAAAAAGTGAGTGAAAATACGCTACATAATAGCATCTCCAAGAGTTTTTTTAAACTTCACTCTTTAAATCATCATTTAGAGAGTCATTTGCATAAAAATTATTTTCTATATCTTTCTGTTTTCCAACTTCCAACAGCTTTTCTATATTTTTTTGAGACCAGCTTTTCTATATCTTGTGTTCACTCTGAAAAACTGTTCTCTTTTCTATATTTGGCTAGCGAGAAATTCGGAATAGAGAGTGACTATGTTTGAATAACCAAATAGAAAAGCTGTTGGAAGGTATCTTTTTAATAAAAACTCTAAAACTAGCAATTAAAAAAAATTTAAAGAGTTTTTTGGAGTCTGATCATCCGAGTGGTATATAGAAAAACCGTTTAGGAAACGACAAACAACAGTACATTACGATGAATCTAGCCCATGGGCTTTATAGTCCAGAAAAAGCCCATGGATCTGGCCCAAACATGACGGAGCAAAACTTCTCCGTGCTACTCGCTCGTCCAGGAGGGGGTGTGCCCCGGGTGCTGTGCTGCAGCGATGGTCAGAGTCAGACTCGCGGGTCGCGGCTCCTTCCCTGTCCTCGAACGGGGACACGCCTCTCGGATTCCCGCGCCGCCATGGACGGGGGAGGAGAGCAGCAGGGTCCGCCGGAGCGGCAGCCCGGAAAGAATCTCATCAAGATCCCGTCCTACCAGGAGGTCTTCGGCACTGGCGCATCTTCCTCCTCCTCGACGCCGCCCTCCTACAACCCTCCTCTAAACAGCACCGATGCCCCCGCCGCTTCATCCTCCTCTTCGTCGTCGGGGTCGTTCTCGCAGGCGTTCTCCTTCCTTAAGTCATCCGAGTTCTACTCGCCTCCGCCGCCGCCTCCCCAGCCCACCTCCACCCCGAGGTATGTATGCTGCCCTCCCCTTCTTGTTCCCAATCCCTGCGACGCCGGCCTCGACTCTGATGAGTTCGGTTTCCTGGCGCAGGCCGCCTCAGGCTAGCTCATCCGCGCCGGTGGCCCAGACCCAGAGCAAGAACGCCATTCTCGTCAGTCATAGGCAGGTACTGGGACGCGATTACTGGCACCATGGCACTTCGACTCCCCCTCCCACCTATTCTGTCTTCTATGCCAAATTTCGAGTCTTTGTTCATTCTTGTTCCACAGAGAGGGAACCCTCTGCTGAAGCACATCAGGAATGCTAGGTGGGCCTTCGCCGATGTCGTGCCGGACTATGTGCTTGGTCAATCGTCATGTGCGTTGTACTTGAGGTTCTTCTCATTCTCTGCATCTCGTTGTGTCTTCAGTTCAACTTTAGAAACTCTGAATCGGACTTATATAGATTAGTTGATTGTGCATCTACCATGAAACATTTTTCGTCCTGCCTGAAGCCCACAACACTGTCTTAACTATGAGAAATTCCTTTGTTGTAAGAATAATTCTCTATCCTTTGTGCTATACTGTGTCTTAGCAATTTTCAGGGTTGCTAATCAGGACATGATGGTGCTACAGAATGTGTTCTTACTGTCGTTCTGTGATTTTTACTGGTCAGTTTCTGTTGTTGTGGATGCAGTATCAGGTACCATCTTCTACATCCAGATTACTTGTATTATCGGATAAGAGAACTGCAAAAGAATTTCAGGCTGCGTGTCATCTTGTGCCATATTGATGTTGTAAGTCTCAGTTTCTTGACTTACATATTTGCTTTGTCATAGGATGTGCATTTTAAAACATCTTAACTTAAGAAATTTAGCAATCTCACTGTTCATAGGAAGATGTAGTCAAGCCTCTGCATGAAATTACAAGAACAGCACTGCTTCATGACTGCACCCTCCTGTGCGGTTGGAGGTATTATTCTATAACTTCCTAATGTGCTAATTTAAGAAAATAGTCCCCAGATCATGTGGTTGATGGTGCATGTGGTAGCCCTGGGCAAGCTTGGATTAAGTAATATTCTTGTTCCTATTCTCTGTGCTATATCATGTGTTTTTGTATCAATTCTACGGAATATGAATATAGTTCTGCGATGCGATCACCTTGTGCTGGATCTTATGTATTGTGGTATTACCTGTGAAGTACAGTTCTGTTCAAGAAAATGGTATTTAGCATCTCAATATCGAAATTCTGAAACAGTTGCACACATTTATTTTCATTTATCTAAGAATGAATTTAACGGCCTCCATCACACAATTCGGGGAGTTTTTGGAACAACATATTGATGTACTGGAATGTTGCATGATGAATCAATGTGCGATGATATGCTTGTAAAGACTAAGTTGTCTGAGCAAACTGTTCTCCCGTAGCCTGGAGGAATGTGGTCGGTACTTGGAGACCATCAAAGTGTACGAAAACAAGCCAGCTGACAATATCCGTGAGCACATGGATAATGACTATCTATCACGGGTATGTATGCTTGCTAAGCACCCTTGCCCCTCCCCCTCAGCTTCCTTAGTGCTGTTTATTTTCAATTGCATGTTTCTAGCATTGCAAGTGGTTTTAATATAGAAGCTTTCTCTCTACTACCCATTGGGGTTGATGGTAGTTCAATATTATTAACTATTAGATCTTCAAGCGTCATGGATTATTTATATGCGTTCTTTTGGATATTGTTTTGCAGTTGAAACATGCACTTACATCCATTCGGCATGTTAATAAAACAGATGTTGTCACACTTGGTTCATCTTTTGGGGTAAGTTGGAAGTTGGACAAAGGATCACTTTGACCTGGAATCTTTGCCACTTCATATACAGTATAATTGTTTGACAATTTATTATGTTTTGGCATTTTCATATGGCAGTAATCTAACAACTAAGTATGCAGAAAATGTGTTTGTACTTAATTTATTTTCACTTTTCAGTCACTCTCACAAGTAATGAATGCTTCTATGGAAGAGCTGGCTCGTTGCCCAGGAATTGGTGAGCGGAAGGTACTGCATTCACTTACCTTTTCTACCTTTCATTGTCAATGTTGCTGTGCGATGTGCACATTTGTTATGCACTTATGCCTTAGACAGGAACTGCACACTATTTGCCTATTTGGAGTGCTTTGCTGCTCTGCTTGATAGCATGACGGACCCCATTTCCTTTAATTAATGTGCATATAATTTGTTCAACTGTTGTAGGTAAAACGACTTTATGATACTTTCCATGAGCCGTTCAAACGGGTTTCCGCCCGCCCAAACCTTGTAGTGCCTGATACTCCTGACAGAGAGAAAGCGTCAGGTCAACCTTCATCGACGAATGATAGCTCAGAAAACACAGCAGAGAAACCAGAGGCATCCAAGAAGAAAGGTCCCGATGTGAGGTCGGCCCTTACCGCTGCCTTTGCCAAGTATTCGGAGAAGATGCGTAGCCAGAGCCGTGACGCCGCCAACGAGGCTGGTGAAGGTGGTAGCAGCTCAAACATGGAAGATGGCAAAACCAAAGACTAGATCAGCTGTTGTAGGATGCTAACAGTAGTGTACCATTGCCAGTCTGCTCTTCCTGTCAGGCAGTGATTGTTGTTGTAATTGCAAAATTTTCAGCTGTATGTTTTCCCTGTGTTAACCGTGAGAAAACATTTGTGCTCTTTCACTTGGTAACCAAATCAAGAGTCAGGGCTCTGGGGCTCTGTCCGGGCAAGCACCAACGCGCAGCAATCGCCACGCGTACGTGCTGAAACAAGGCACGGTGCTCGGGAGGTAAAATGTTGCCAAAATAGCAGGTCCAGGATAAAGTCCTTTGTGCTGGATGGGTATCTGATATCTCTCCGTTCCATAGATCATTTTGGTAAATTTAAATATATAATTTATAATATATATCTAGATAAAGTATATCTAGATTTGCCAAAATAATTTACAATTAAAAACAGAGGAAGAATACAATTTGAAGCGGAGGGAGAGTATTTAACATTATCGTAATGTCATCGATTCGGTAAGGGCTATCCGGTTTTGGGGAAACACTGCCATTAAAACCATTGAAGAGCCGCGGCACGTAATACGCGACAGCGATGGAGTAAAGGTATACTTTATTATTATAGATATGCAAACAACTCTGTTCGGAGGTTTGCAAATAAGCCATGCATGAAAATATCAACGAATGCACCAATAAAAAATATACAGCCTATTGCTACATAAAATACATTTTTATTCTGCAGTCTTCCGCTATTCTGCATTGAGAACCAACCGGCACCCTACGAACTACATAATCACAGCTACTCCAATGATATGTATAGCAGAATCAACCATGCCGCAACCGCAATCTTGGGACCACCAAAAACCCGTTGAACCAACGGAAAATAAAGGCAACTGAAAGAAAGATAGATATACACACTGATGGCAGCAGGCCAAGGGCACAGGCAACCTTCAAAGAAAAGGATTCCATAAGTGCCACAGCTGTAAGAGCTAGTCCCCGGATCAGGCATATATTTGCGACTCAGAAGCGCTGTTGGCATCAAGTTCCTTCTCCTGTTAAGACTCCCTTAACCTCGATGTTAAAAGCCCGGACAGCTAATTCGTACGGCATGGATCCTACTAATGTTATGTTTCTTCATTGTCCTCATCCCTAACATCTTCGATTTCTTCTCGGCAGTACAATGCATTTAGTTCTTGCTGCAACTGAAGATGGAGTGGGGCAAAAAAGAAATCAGACTCCAAATGCCAGGATAATGATTATTTTTATCATGTATGGTAGCACAAATTCCAGCCTCTTTATTACAATAAAATGAGACAATGATACTGACCTGCGCATGTTTTAGCTTAGCGGCAATTAGTTCGTCAGTCAACGTTATCATCCTGCGTGGAGAAAAAAATAAACATCCTTAAAAAAGCTGTAGGAATAAACAAAAGTGGTCCCTGCCAGCAGTATGAATGTTCAAAATAACGCAAACATTAACAGTGAGCATTTGTAAAATGTACTAAAATACCCGATTCAGTTTGATAGTGGAAGTGCATCCGTAAGTTCAGCTACTAAAACATGGTTGCCAGAACAGAACATAAATGGTGCCATACCTAAGGATGCAAGTGGGTACCCAATTGTGTTTTTGGGTCAGCTAATTAATTACGATGGCATGCCACTCTAGTTAATTTCTTCTCCCAAATTATTTATGCAGAATGCCATTCTACTTCATTTTATCGACTTTTTGGGTCGACCCATTGACCCATATATATATAACTTGCATCCCTAGCATACCAACTAATAATATGTGATATGGGTAAATGGCTTTAAATTTCAGCCTAGATAACCTAAGGGCCGGGCTCTTATCTTATACAATTTTGAGCTAAAATTATATAAGGGCCAAATTGGATTGTGAAGAGAGCATTAGGGCCACGATCCATTACCACCCCTAGATATGAAGTTGTAGATTTGCTCTAACTGTTTCTGTTATGTTTAACAATGCAACTTTCTGTAATATCACATGTGCAGAAGTTGGCTTACCTAGACTGTAATTCTGAAATTTTAACAAGTAATGACTGTTCCTTCTCAGAGTTAGCTGTCTCAGCCTGCTAAAAAAAGCAAATGACATTTTTTAGTGATATCTAACAAAATATTGAAAGAACCACTATGACTGGAACCTCATTTGCCAATGCTTGAAACCATAAATTAGGTTGATGCTTACCACTTTATCACTCTCCATATTTCGGACTTGAGAAGATATTCCAGGCTCTGATCCTGAAGAAGAGAGTTTTTAACTTACGATCAAAGAAATAAATTGAACCTTAGTAGCCACAAAAGAAATGCCACTTACCATCAACTTTCTCATTTTGTTGCAAGCTGCTTAATAGGTTCATAATCAGATCCTAATGTAAAGATATATAATTGTTAGCTAAAATCTTATCAAATAACTTAACATGTGTTGTGCATTCTTAAACAGGAACACAGGATGACATCAAAGCTTCCTTCATACCTGCTGAAACATGGTCTGTTGCACAAGGTTATTAAGGTGAGGAATTAATATTGACGATGACATTGAACTATTGCAGAGTTCCTTCAGCTGAGCAGGGTTACACTGCAACATCAAAGCATTGCTTTTCTTAAAAAAATGATGAAGTCACCCTCCACAAAACAGGTATCTTTACTCAATCATGGCCAACAATGCTCTGTTCACAAATATCCCATAGAATGACAGAAATAACAATAAACCTCAAACAATAATGCCAGTGTTCTGAAGGTTAGGAAATTGTTTATTGACTCTATAACGGAACTATGAGGAGCTAAGAATTACCGACGATGGCAAGAAAAACAATGGTTAATGCGGAATGAAGGAACTCAACAATGTTAGAGCTTTTAAGTATCCATCAACATATATGATGTACCAAAATTGAGCAATAATCAAATTTACAATCGGTCTACAGAAGTGGCAGAAGGGCGATAATCAGTAAGTACAAGATTTAATGCCATCCATACATGTGATTCTAGAGCTTGTATCCCATTTCGAAAGTATAAAAATATGCTAAACTGGATGTATGTAGTTTTCTTTCCTCCACTAAAATGAAAAAAATATTTACTGCAATTTCAGAGGAATTAGAAAAATCAATCATGGGGAAAAAAGGTTATACCATTGGCTTAGCATTGACCAAACAATCACTAGTGCTGGCAGATTTCCTTAGCAGTGAACCCTGAGAAAACCAAAGATTAACCATGAATTTGTGAATGACATTTCGAAATTGTAACTATATTCCAAAATAAAAATGACCTCACCTCTGGTGACTTGCGGGAGAGACTGCTGACTGGAACATCCTGAACCTGGAAAGTAGAGATTTACCAAAATTTCTTAATGAAATACTACTCAATTGAGCCATGCTAAAATATTGTATCCAGTATCCACCCAATTCACTTACCTTTGCAAGATCAACATTCTCAGATGTCACCGAAAAGCGGCCTTTAATCTCCACTACATTTCGTTTGGACTTGTCTACTGATGAATCTACATAAACTGCAATGAGCATAAGAAAATCAATGTTCAAAAGCCACATATAGAAAACCTCAAAGCAGTGTCAGACTGCCAGTGCATGTTTTCTTTGTACACAAGTGAAAACGATGAACATGTGCAGTGATAATCAGATGGACCCTCATACCTCCTGAAGATCGAATAGGAGCCGACAGACTATTTGCAGAAGCACGAGTTGGCAATGAAAGTGGACCACTAAGGCTTGCTGTTTTTCTCATATCACTTCTTTGTTTGCCAGATATCATTTGCACAGCTGCATCCCTGATACCAAACAATAATAATAATTAACCTAAGCATCAGGCATAACAAAATGGCAACACTCTGCTTTTGTCCCCATAAATAAAAATGCAACAATTCTTCAGGAGGCATAACAAGCATTTGTGTTTGACCATAAAATCTAAAATTTTATATACATTGATAACACAAGAAAGACATTGCTGGATTCATTATGAAAAATACTTTCATAGTATTATAACAAATTTCAATTAAGATAGAATATTCTTATAGATATTGCACGTCAAACCTAGATGGACTGGTACTTGTGATCAGAGGAAGTAAGAATTAAGAAGCAATGAATAGATAATGCACCTCTCAAAACCAGGGGCCCTTTCAGCAGCTACTGAGCTATTGTTCCCACCAGAAGTCTGGTGTAGCTGCCCAACATCACTTGTCCAATGATTTGACTCTGGATCTCGCTTTGATGTGGAGGGCAACGAGTCATTCCCTCTTCTGTTGTTTTCATATCCATCAACCCTCCTTTTAGGGTCGGCATCACTAAAATCAAAATCAAAATCAAAGACTTCGTTCGTAATAGGGCTGTTTCCATGTGAATTTACTCTGGTTGCAAAAGTTTGCTCCCTGAAATATATCAGGAGATTACATTTCAGTAACAATAGTATACTTTATTACATTCAAAAAAAAGTATACTTTAAAACAATATAATAAGAAGGATCGGTAATACTGATTCATCCCTATCTCTAGCATCCTACTTAGTTCCATGGAATTGAAGCGGGACATCAGAGCTATAAATCGCTACAAGATGCTAAAAAGATTGACTTGACCTGGAGTTGCAATCATTTGCAGATGACTTCCCCAAATGGTTCCTGGAAGATAAATCCTGTCGAATGAATAAAAGGTGACAGTTACATACAAAATACTTAAGGGTTCTAATGCAAAGATAAACAGATGCAAACTCTGCGACATTCTGTGAAAAGTTTTCTTGAAAAGAATGTTAGCATTTCTTAAGATAAGTATCAAATAACTTCCCTAGAAAATAATAATAATAATAATAATAATAATAATAATAATAATAATAATAATAATAATAATCTGCTAGACCTTTTCAACTTCAGTGTTTCTTGCAGTGTCCTCGTCTTCTTTTATTTCTGGTGGCTCATCATCACGAATCTGGAAATTCAGCCAGATTAATGATAATTTCAAATGGATGAAAGGCCGAATAGAAAGGAGACTTGAACTGGAGAGCAAGAGTTCGGTTTACCAATGATGCTTGAGCCTTGAGATCCTCGATATCAAAATTCCACGCACTAACACCTCGTTGGTATTCACTCTATGAATCCATGCAATTTTATGATAAGCAGCCTATAAAACTAATTGCAGCATTTACCCAAATTGTACAGCGAAAAAAGCTACAAACATATTTGAGGCACGACTATTTATGGAACAGAATGTAGGGCCAATTATTCAGCATTACACATTTGTATGCACGATATGATATCACAGGTTATATTATCAAAGCAGAATTGACGAATCCTTGATTTAGTAAGTATAATCGTATTATGATAAAAAGTTATAAAGTGGAACTTTCAAGTTGTAACTTTAATGTCTAATGGGGCCTGTTTAAAGCATCACAATGATTATGTTAACTGGAAAAAGAAATGAATCTTACAGCATGAAGAGCAGTAAAGAACAAATATAAAAACGAGTTACATATCACAAACCAGGGAGAGGGCCTCCTGTTCAGAAGAAGGCATTTTCTTCAAAGCCAATTGTGCTGCATCTTTAAGCTGGAAGTACACAGAAACTTCAGCTACATTTCCCAGAAGAGGGTGTTTCATGATAATAACATGAAAGCTAAGGCAGCATACCTGAAGAGCCTTTACACGGTCCCAGAGAGGAGGTAAATCAGATAAGATACTCTTGATTGTCAATTCTGGAGGCTTTGCATTTTTGAAAAATGAATGCTTTAGCAACTTCTCAGCTGTTGGCCTCTTTGTTTGATCTTTGACCAAGCACATGGCAACCATCTCTTTAAATGACTGAACACAACTGAAAATGCCTACTTAGAAAGGTAAAACTAGAACACAATCTACGGTAGTTAACCATAGAACTGGTCCATATCAGATAATTAGCTGAAAGGATCGGTACTACCTTCGAGAATTTTTTGTCACGTTCATAGTCAAGACCAGGTGGTGCATTCTGGAGGGTCATGAGAAGAACCTGCAATCAAATTACACGTTTAATATTAGGATTGACAATGTTGCTAGGTTGGCCCAAAATAACGGTACAGCCATGACTAGATCTCATGGGATCATCTACCACCATTATCCCACAAATGAAAAGATTGAGCTGGGATATACAGGGCTAAGAGGTTGTTTCTAACATTACGACCACGTGGAAGACATTGCAATTTGCGACATGCCACAGGGCATTTGAAAAATTTGTTAACGCAACAACAAACCAGCAGAACTAAAATGTTCTGGGCAGGCAGAAGCATTACCTTCATAGGGGGGTATTTTGAAAATGGAGCATGGCCATGCGCTAGTTCAAGCGCAGTTATTCCAAATGACCATATATCAGCTCTGTACAAAGATGATACTGGATGTGAATTCATATTGACTTGTTAACATACAAAATTACAAAAGCCTGGCACAGCAGCAACATCTGATTTTTTTATAAAAAATATGTGCAGACACAATCCAAGAGGAAGAGCAGCTATTAAGCAATTCATGATGAATAGATGGTGATCTTTTGGCATCAAAATGTAAGGAAGAGGTAGGGTTTCTAGGATCCATCCAGGCATGAGTTGAGGAAAATAAATTACAAATATATACACAGGTTAACATACTTGAAATTATATCCAGTGCCAGGCTGGAGCACTTCTGGAGCCATCCTAGACAGAAAAGTTGAAGCCGAAAAACATATCAAACATGATAAAGCTATACAAGATATATTTATAAAAATTTGGTTAAGCAGTTACCAGCATGGTGTTCCTACAAATGTATTCCTAGATCTTTGCCTATCACCTCTATCAAACATGCAAGCAGAAACGCCGAAGTCTCCAAGCTTCACTACACCAGCACTGTCGATAAGGATATTACCAGCCTGCGCAGTGCCAGATGGAAACAATGAGTACATCAAGCACCAGCAGTTTTAAATAAAAAATATTCAGCCAAAGCTAACCTTGACGTCACGATGTATTTGACCTTGCCTATGAAGGTATTCCAGAGCCTTAAGAGTTTCCTTTAGAATGGAACCGATGACTGGCTCATCGAAACCATCCTGGTATGAGATCTTCATTAAGTGTAAACATGAACCCTCTGTCATGAATGGCATTATCACCCAAAGGCTGTGCTCAACAACAAATGAGCAGTAAGCCCTGATGACATTAGGATGGTCGATCAAGCTCATTATTTGAGCCTCCCTTTGTACTTCATCCTACAAATAACAGAGCGGTAAGGATTAAATCCATTTATTCCTTACACAATAAAAAGAGAAATAACAGTCAGTAAGACATCGACACCAAGCGGCGAAGACAATTTACAATCGTTTAGCCTTAGACAAGCTTTCACAACTTTGGCATTCCAAAAGCTAGTGGCACTGCTGATTAGGCTTCCCCTTTACAGTGGATTGGAGAAAGTTTTATATGGCACTTCAAAGCTACCCGCAACTTGCCAGAGATGAATACCAACATGAGCCACAAAAAGAGGATAACATAAAAAAATATGAACTGTATACACTTAGACAAATTCCTACTCAAATGAGACTGGCAAGTTCTATAAATCAAAGAATTTAAATTCTTGGAGCTGTGGCAAATCGAGAATATGTAGTTAAGCTTTATTGTTCTTAGTTAGGACTAATTACAGAGGTTTAAAAAACTTTATTTTATCGCACAAACTCCAAATTCTGCATGGATCTCGAAGCTGGAGCTCTGCCAAACAAGCCCTAATACACTCCAACAAGACAAACATGGAGAATTATGTAGCACACTATTGCCAGATCATGATCTACAAGTGACCATGAAGTGGCTGACTCCCATTGGTGCAGGCAATAGGCCAAGCGATGGGACACTAGTCAATGGAATGTTGGGAAGAAAGCATGGTTGGATTAGTAAAATAAACATGTCCATCTAATTTTCTAGTGAACCAATGATAAAAATAGAAGACAATGGCTTGAAAAGGTGTTTTCTGAGAGATACTTTACTAGTTAATTTTTTTCAAATAAATTTTATTATCAGCCGTCTATTGAGAAGGTTTGGATGGAAGAAAACTAAAAAGCCTAGACTAAAACACACATCCAACTACTCCCTCCATTTCAAATTGTAGGTCGTTTTGGCAAATCTAGATAGATAATTTTTGCTATGTATCTAAACATAGCGTATATCTAGGTGCATAGCAAAAACTATGTAACTCGAAAAGCCAAAACGATCTATAATTTGGAATGGAAGGAGTAGCACTTAAAGACCCATCATCAACAATGAGCTCATGTTAGCTCATCGGTTCATCATATCAATAAATTGTAAACAGTCAACAGAAAACAGAATCACCGTCTAGCTGTACTGCCTTAAATTTGCCGAATCCAGTGCACATTGCAGGAAATGATCTTCTCATGTAAAATGTAAACATACCAGAAACTAGAGAAACAATCTAGTAGAGTGGAGCCAACCACTCAAAAAAAAGAAGAAGAATAGCAAAACCAATGGCCAAACACTTCTAGGGAAAGGAGACTGATTTATTCACTGAATTCAAAAAATCAGAAACCATATGACTCTTTGGCCTGCGTCTTCTCAAACTTCCAAGCCACCAGAAGCCCATACTCGCGCTAAGTAAAAGAGTACCGACAAAATATTTTAATTCGCCGTCTCAACCGGAGCACCCACAAATATACCACGTAAAACATAAACGCGCTAAAAAAAGCTAAAATGCAGGTACATGCATGACTCAATTGGTCTTCCCAGACTAACCAACGACTAGTAGCCGACCAAGCAGTAAATAGGAAGTTGTTGTCAACATGATGTCAAAGCAAGGTCCGAATTGATCTGGTAGGGCGTTACACGGATCAAAATTCCGCCGCAATTGCCAAGCTACAAATGAATTAAAAAAAACACTCAAATCGACGAACGGATCTCTCGCCAGCCAGATCAAACAGCAGATGGCATCCGCAACCGAAAACCAGACGAATTGCAGGAGGGAGAGGGGGTGTCGCAGGTGCTCACGATGTTGTTATTCAGCTGATCGAGATCCAGGCACTTGACCGCCACGACCTCGTTCCTGGGCAGGAAGATCGCGCGGTACACGACGGCGTGCGCGCCGTACCCAACCTCCTCCATCAGCCGGTAGTCGCCGGGGTTCACCGTGAACGTCGGCGGCCCCGCGGCGGCCCCCGAGCCGCCAGCGGACCCTGAGCGCTTCACGCTCCCGTTCCTCCCCATGGGAGCCCCGCGCGCCGGAGGCGGCACCGCGCCGCGTTCCTCCGCGGCGATCGACGGAGCTAAGCCCCACCCCAACGGCCGCCGCCTACCACCCGGCCGTTGACCAGTGTCTCGCGCGGTCGCGTGTGGACGGCGAGGGGGTCGAGAGGGGAGAGAGAGCAGGGGGGAGGGGGAGGGGGAGGGGGAGGGAGGGAGAAGAAGAGGAGATAGCGAACGGAAGGCCGCTTGGGAAAGAGAACGAGGTCGTAAAAGGGCGGAAATTAATTATTTCGGCGGTGACGTGGCGGCGGGCGAGGTGCGGGGCGGGACCGAGCGGCGGCGATGTGGGGGAGGACCTGCCGGTGGGTGTGGCACTATGACGGGCGGGCCCCGGTGGGGTTGGGTCCATTTGGCAGTGGGGGGGCACGGGGCGGTGACCGCGAGGGAGCCGCGTGCAGCCGACTGCCCGGTAGATCTCCGCCTCCCGATGCTGGTCTCCCGGTGGGATTGTCTGCGGGAGGCAGCTGTACGACTTGTCAGGGTTAGTTGGCAATTTTGGGAATAGAATGTTTTTGGTGCTCCGTGGTAAACGAGAATTCCGAGAGACGATTTTGACCAAATTTGCAACGTGGAACGCGTGCTTTTATGAATAGTTTTAAAGATAAATAAGAAACAAAATATTGTAAATAAATATCAGGAGAAGTGGAATGCATTGGTTTGGCCGTGGTTTGATATCCTAAAGCTAACTCATGATGAAGCGTATCTTGAAATCGTTGGCCTATTGAGCGATTTTACTGGATTATTTTATCCCAAAAACAAATACTATGTGATAGTGCAGTGTTTTATTGAATAGTTTGTTTTTTTTATGGAAGTGTCATTCATATATATTACAAAAATATTCCATATGTCATATAGCAATTCTTGATTGAACCACCGTAGTAACGTATATCATGAAATGTTTTATGTATATTTTAGATCTTAGATCGGTTGTATCAAATCTTTTATTTATATATAATATTTTTGAACTAAGCATATGGTCACATTGATTTATAATGTATTAGTAAGTAATATATGTTCATCTACACTCGTGCATAATGATGATGACCCTTAGCATGAATATCTTAGATACAACCTAGAATTTTGAGAAGGGAGAGGACAACTAGATAATCTGTAGAGACATGATAAAAACCTTGCTAGCCTTTGTGTCGCTTATAAACATTTGCTTCATTCATGCTAGGAAACGACGAAGTTTATGGGGTTTAAAGCTACACGAAATACTCAACCAGTAGCCACCATAAAAAAGAACTAAATACACATGATTTATCTCAACACATTCCAGCAATGTCTTTTTTTATTCGGAACACCAGCAATGTCAACGAATACACAGGGAATCCGTGCATGAAAACAGCTAGCAGAACCACCGGAGACGGAAATCATTTCGGCATCACCTAGACTAGACTATACCCCAACAGGGCTAGCATTTTCTTTTCTTTAGTACTGCACAGAAGCATACTGTATACAGCCGCAACATACAAGTAGATGTACGTAGCAGCCAGCCACCCCCCGCCGGGTCAACCGAAACACGCCGCGCCCGTCGTCTCGATCCGCCAGAGAGAATCCGCACGCCGCCGCGGGCCCCCCGGGCGCGCGTTTCTGTTCGGCCCGCGGACGCAACCTGCCAAGCGGCCGGGCGGCTGGCCTAGCTAGCTACTAGCTAGATAGCCGCGCGCGGGGCGGGCGGTCGGGTACCACGGCCGAGGACGTACCCGCGTACGAACGAACACGAGGCCGAGGCGCAGCAGCAGCAGGGCGCCTGGCGCACGGCGCCCTCGTGGTCGCCGCGGTTTGCCCCCGCCGCCGAGCCGCGCGCGTGCTCCTGCGCGGGCCGGCGGAAACCGACGGAGCCGACGGGGCTGACGGACGGGACGGGCCCCCCGTGCGGGCGTGCGGGGCCGCGCCGCGCGGGGCGCGGGACGGCGATGGGCTCCCTCCCCTACCTGTTCCCGTGGAGGGGAGCGCGCCCATGTGCGGGGGAGGCGGGGCCGGGCCGAGGCTTTTCGCGTGGGTGAGGGGAATAATTGCGTAGCCTGCCTGCCCCCGTGTCTACGCGGGGTAGCCCGCCGGTCGGGCCGGGCTGGTTGGTGGGATTGGATGCGGGTCCGATCGGACGGCTGGCGCGGGGTCGAGGGGGGTACGGCGAGATCCGGGCGAATCGCGCGTGCGTTCCGTTCAAGCGAAGAGATTTTTTTTTTTTGAGAAATTTCAAGCGAAGAGATTGTGAGATGAGTAGTGTGCGGTACGATCTTCGTAGGAAATGTACAACATTGTTTGGAGCAAGTGACGCTTTCCGTTTCGTATAGGAGTATACGTCGCGTCGCGTGATATCTGACCGGTGGCGCGTGTCTATGTCTTCGCTTCCGCCAGGAGGCTGGTCAAGGGATGCGAATGTTATCATTTTCTGACCACCTCGAACATTTCACCGAGATGGTCTCATGCTTCTGTAAGATAGATGTTGGCCTGATCTAGGAGTCATTTGATTTTTATATTTTTTTTAAAATCGAAAGAAATGGGGCCGTTGTTGGCCGTCCAGCAATCAACGAAGATGTGTAATTATTTTGCTATCGCGCAAATTTGATCAAATTAGTTAATTATAAGAAAAGGAGTAAAATAGCTACAGCTCCAGACCTCAATATACCAGAGCTTTAGCTCAATATCCTATTTCCTAACTGTTTTATTATATTTAGGTGTATAACAAAATCAATATATCAAAAATGTTAAAACGAATTATAATTTAAGACGGAGATAGGATTTTGACAAATAGAGCTTACCTTGTCACCCTGTGTATCCAGGGTTACAGCAGGAAGTGCGATCATACGTATCTTGGTGCAGACATTCCCTAGTCTTACGTGTTGCTTTCGCCGTAATAATAATCATCGTGTGGCGGGTGCCCTCAACTATGCTAAGTGCTCGCACCTAGGAGGAGATGAAGTGAAAGCAACATTGCCTTCAAATCAGACCAAGTACACAGCTGCCATCAACGCTTTGAACATCGATCTAGGATAACCACCAACTAACGACGACGATCGCCCGTAGTACGATCTCAAGGCGCTCGGGGATTCTTCGGATGAAACCTAGGCGCGCCGGGTGCTGCTGCATCTATCCGTCCGTGCACGCCGTACGTGTAAATCGAAGGCGTTTTTGTCTCGGCACGAACGGAAAAAAAAAAGACTTGTTCAGTTCAGGCGGCGTTGCGGACGCAGCAGCTGACGCTTTTGCGTTATCGTCGCCTTCGCGCGGGTCGCGGTCGTGATGGCGTGCGCTGACAGGTACTGCGTCACTGTCGTCGTGATGGCGGTAAGGGAAAAATTGGGTTAGCTAGCTGTGGCCGGAACAGAGTACCGACGACTCGAGTACAGAGCCATTTATCTAAGATCGAGGATTGCTCTTCAGCTCGGAGGACGACTTATTTCGCTAAGAGAATTCTAGCCTAACTCCACTATCCTAACAACTACGAGAGGGTAAGAGGCCCTTTTATAGTCTTCAAGGGCGGTTCCCGCCATTCTAAAATATGGAAACGTTATCTCTGTGATCAGGAGACTTGGTGGTGACTCCTCCTCAAAGTGCACCTGGATGGGATGGCGGCCAGGGTAGGCCGACCGCCAGGTGGCGCCTCCCCAGCTCTGCCTTCCCCTGGTACACTGAGCAGTGAGCCCTTGTGATGTTTTCATATATTTGCTTGCTTGGCGCGTCCGTTTGCTCTGATATATGGGTCCCTCTTGTAAGTGTGATGCAACAGATGATCTTCTATGCATACTTAGCTGCGTGTCCTTCGTGTTTTCTTCTTATTTTGGACTTGTATCCCTGAAAAGGTTAGATCGACAATATATCTGTGGAACTAGGTTACTGATACAAGAACCGCGTCTCCCAAACAAACTCATATAGGAGACACGTGTTGGTAAACCGCGTCTCCTACAACGCTCACAGGAGATGGGTAATAAGCAAGTTAGGAGACGCGAAACAATAGAGACTTGGATAAGAAATCTTATAGGAGACGCGGGTTAAGAATCCGCGTCTCCTAAAATATTTGGGACAGGACAGGAGACGCGGGCTAACATACCGCGTCTCCAGTGTGGTTCAGCAGAGACGTTGCAGAAATAACTTAGGAGACGCGGCTTAACCACGTCTTCTTTATGTTATATGGGAGACACTTATTAAAGATCTTAGGAGACGCGGTTCAACAACGTCTCCTATCTTGTTACTCACAGGAGACGCGGGTTTGTCGTGTCTCCTATATATAGGTTCACATTGGAGATGCAAATTTGGAGACACGAGCGAACCGCGTCTCCTATGACTCTTAACACGCGTCTCTTTTGAGCCTCGCTTATATAGTGACCTTAGTATATATACTACATGTATTTCTAGATAGGGTCCTGGACTTTTGGGGGCCTGGGGCGGTCGCCCCTCCCACGCTGCCCTAGCGCCGGCCCTGATAGGCTTGTTTATTTCGCTTACGCATAAAAATATTGACTAGGTTTTAATCTTGCAATTTACATAAATTCCTTCTTTCATATGTGATTGATAACTCATCTTGGTTTTTAATTAAGAATCAACAACTCACGTGATGAACGCACATACACCTGCAGTTCTATACTATATTTACTTCAATACACTTTCGGAGCAATTTAGATATTCTGTTCTAAAACTTTATTGTGAAATAAAAAATTAGCAATGAATTCTGGTTTATCATCTTGGTATTTAGAATAAATGTTGTGATCCATTCAAAGATTTATATTTAAAAACAACTGATTTATGGGTGCATCCCTCAATACAAGAGATAGACTACACATTTTAATGCCCCATCTTACTGCGTCGATGAGCTGATGGCAGCAGCTACTGCAAATGGAGAACTGGGACAACTGATGACTATCAGGTGACTTTCGGCGTCAACTTTTGTGAATTTAGTTGAACTGAATTTTTTTTTAACCTGCCATGTTACATAAAATTTTCTAGCACAGCTCAAAAAAAATTGCCAATAGCTACAAACTAACTTGAGGCTTTACCTTAATATTATTTTCTTCAGGCTGCCATTAACATGAAGACAGTACATATTAAATCCTGATGATAGACAATTTGTCCAAGAATGCCAATATGACATGAATCTCAAGTACAAGCTAGCAAACAACTCCACATACTCTCACAATTGATATATACTATTGTTACCATATGATACAGGCAACTATAACAATATTTGTTGCAAAATACTCAGTGGTCAACAAGCTGAACAGACACCAAGGCTATGACAGAGTCCATATTTGTATGCCACTATGCCCTGTTGGCTGCACTGCCTCTCAGTTGGCCATCCAATCAACCACTCCTCCACTTCCCCATTGAAGCTTGGCATAGAACCTAGGCCACAGAACACATGGAGATCAAGCAAACGTGTACAGATGGGCGAGTCATGAGTGTCAAGAGATAGTACCAAATCTGTTTTTTGTTTCATTTCTAACTCTTTAAACTACGTACTTCTCTCTTATCTCTTCCTAGAGTTATATTGCCATGTCAGAATTCCTGAATTAGACTGCAGTCTGATGGAAGATTATATTTGTATAAAAATTTTGAATTGCATACGCTGATGGCAAAAGCAGAATGCTGTATGCGTCAATTTTCAGATTTTATCTTGTGTACACAGGAAGAACTTTATTGCAGTATAATTTTGTCCTATTAGTATCTGAAGCAGCATCAGTCACTGTACATTGGCACATAAAATTTTCTTTGACAGCTACCTATGGGTATTGTCCCTGTTATATTGATTGCTAGATTTAAAAGTATTTAATTATAATGTTACACAAAGTATGTACAGTTTTCGTGATGTTGAGTTGCATATAATAGTTACATGAACTGGGGTTTCTGCATCATACAAGTGAATATTGGTATTAACATGGAAAAGATATGTTTAGAAGGCAATGAATGAAGTTGCTTTTTATGATTTGTAACTCCATTCCGGCCCCCATCTTTATCCTAGAGAGAATACATTGGGATACACATTCCAAATTTGTCCTTCCTAAATAGAAATATTGACCCTACTATTTATACTTGATATTTGTTTCTTTAATGCGCAGAACTATGCAAAACAAGAGAATCCATCCTACACCATGCTGCAAAGTCGGTCTGGTCGCAGGTTTCACAACAAACAGGGCAGCACAATCTCACGGGCACAACTTCAGACCTCAACAATGGTGGATAGATCTGATGTCTGATTCTCTGGGAAGGAATCAAATTATCACCTATACCATCTGAAATATTTGTTCGACGCGACCTCTTTGCATGCAGGGGGAAGGCTTGCCTCGGTTATTCCTTCCCCAGACCCCCACTCAAGTGGGAGCTACCAGCACTAGGTCTGTCCTACTGCAGGAGAGAATAGAGATGATGTAGACTAGGCTCGATCTTCCGAGAAGTAGGGATAACTCGATTGGTGGAGAACTCGATGTTGATGATCCGACTTCAAATCACACACGATTCAAACCCTGCAACCGCTACACCACTGCTCCATTGGTTATCAACCAAGCACAACTAGATTGACCTCGCCGAGAAGGCTGTTCCTGCAAGCGAATCGAAGAACACAAGCAAGAAGATATAATCACGTAATTTGATAATTGCAAATATGAATGAGGCAAAACACAAGAGGGGCTCAAACACTCGGTTCGAAAGGACTAATCGACACAGTTGAGGAGAACAAGAACTAGGGCCCTGGATCAATGTATAAGGACTTATCGCCACAGATACAACGATGCAATCTGAGTTTCCACTGTAAAACTAGAACTAAACAAAATTCAAACCCTAATGAGGCGTGCATAACCCCCTAGCCACGTCCATAATGGACCCCAACACGATACACGGGCCAACAGCCCAAAAGATGGAGTCAGCACCATGATAGATTCTGGACGTCCCATTGTTTCGACGATTCCCGTCGACTCCTAACGAATTTGGTCCTAAAACTGGTTCCATTAAGAGCTCCTTGCAATTATCTTTCCATCCATATAAAGAACGTCCAAAATGGACTCCGTATGAGATCTGGGCGTCGTTTTTAATGCGGGTTGCTCCTGAATTTCGAGGTGGTCTCGAACTTGAGTTGCTTTGGGCCTCCACCTTGGGAACTCGAAATGAATTAGTTTTAGCCCTCCTTCTTGACTTGGAAACCCTTGCTGGACTCCTTCTTCCCTACTCCATGCACCACTCATGGACATATGCATGGGTGCCATATCCTCATTATCCTCCCCTTCTTGACGAAAAGCCGTCCTCGGCGTCGATTGTGCTCGAAACCGATCCTGCACAATACAAAGGAGAACGGGGTTGTCAAAACAAAGGAAACCAAAATAATTGTGAGGAGGAATGTGACCATGTTTCCAAGTTTCTAGTGTCATCTTGCACAAAAATTTCAGCAAGCATGTAGGCTCTTTGATCGGAAGACACATGATGCTTGTCAATACTATCCTGCAAATGATTTATACCAACAAAGGGCACAACAGGAATTGATGGTTCGTGGCAAGAAAATTCAGCTACAAAAAGCATAGGTAGCAACCAGCAATGCTCCCCTTCTTGGGAGTCTGTGGAGTGCGAAAACGAATAGGATCCCAATACCGACAACCGCTCCAACTGAAACAATTGAAGCTAGGTCGGTATTCTTATGAAAAAAAATAAGAAATGACTTCCTTCATTTTTCTAGGTGTCACCTTAGTTCCGCTTCTTGCTCTAAGCAGAAAGACTTATTTGAAATCGCAGGTGGTTTTTTTTATAAAAACAAAACTAGAGGAACTTGTGATAATATTTGTAGTATGGCTGCCCTCTAGTCGATCACAATCTCGCACAACAAAAGGAATATTCACATTGCTACAAATGTAGACTCGATGTATCATATATTATCTTTTGTTGTCATATTTGCCTATAGCATGATACGTATGTTTAGCAAACTAAGGCAAATCAAAATATTTAAAATTTTTCTCCTCCAAACAATCTGGATTACACAAAATATCAAATTCAATGTAATCCAAATTGTGTAAAGAAGACAATAGTTTTAGCTCATCATTTGCGCTAGCAATATGCATAACGTGTTTATGTGCAGCAAAAGTGTTTGGTTCCAAACATGTAAAACTGGAGCATTATCAACCAATTCATCTTTAGCACAAGGAACATCAAGCAAGTCATCTTGTGATAAAGATAAATCAAGTGAGGGCTCCACTAACAATTGCTTTACAATAGCATGGTTTGTGGAAAAATTCAGCACATTTAGACAATTCTCACCTTCTGTGAGTGTAGCACCATGGGCATTACCTGTGTTTGCAGTAGGAGTAATAGGTGCATTGTGAAGTGATAGTTCTGAATTTGCATGTGAGGTTGTGAGCTCCTCATTTTCTTCCACGTCGCTCTCTCGCTTATGTACATTATCCTGCAAAAGGCTAGTCATAGCAAGAGAAATAACAACAATCTCTTCCTCTAAATGATGCACCTCATCATATGAATTCAAAGAAGGAGATGGATTAACAAAGGTTTCTCTCATAAGAAGTTTCGTATCATTCCAAGTTTGAAGTTTATCGGAAGAACATAAAGCCTCCCACCAAGATAGTGCAGAATGTCGCAAAACACTAGCTGCATTTTTTTACCTTCCTCCTTGGACACATAAAATGAGTAACAAATATATTATCTATTGTGATTTCCCACTCAATGTACTCATCAGCACCGATGCCATCATAAGTTGGTAGATATAAACAATCTGCCATTGTTAGAAGATAGCAAAAGCTAATAAAAAAAAAGTATTATCCCTATCAACTATCAACTACTGGGATTGAGAGGTTGATAAGTGGACTGCAATATCTCAAGCGGCTTACCACCGTCTTGCAAGTGTTCTTACCAAAGCCAAACAGGGCGGCACAATCTGTTGTCAAGCTTGGGTGTAACAGTTGCAAGTTGAACCTGTGCTGACAGAAGTATATGTGGAGTTTTGGGTAGGCACAATATGGTAGTAAGGAAAATCAAAAATTCAATTCAGAATTGCAAGATTGAAAAATAGTACCAAGCTAGTCTATGTCGCCGGTCTAAACTTGTCCTGGATCTAGTTCAAGCAAGCAACAATACAACTCACTACAAGACCACAAAAGTATGCAAGCACTTCTGAATTTTTTTCTTTGCCTTTTCTTTCTTTTTTTTGGTGCGCCTTTTTCTTTTCTGTCTTTTTTTCTGCACCTTTGCTTTTTTTTCTTTGTCTTATCTCTCTATCTTTCTCTCTATCTTTCAACGTAGCTGATTTTTTTTCTTGACACAAAACCAACTAGTACATCAAGGAACATATGGGAACACTTCTCTTTAATAAATTAGCACAAAGACCACAACTCAAGCAAAACTTGATACTAAAGACAAGAACAAAACCTAGACACGACAAACACAATGACACAACGAGGGACTAAAATTCAGAAAAGCAAACTGAATTGAAAAATTGTGGGGCACAAAGGGGTTATAGGACAGCGGAATTTTTTAGGGCTTTTTGTAGACTCTAGATAATGAAAAAGAGATGAATCTAAATGGCACACGATAATATACCTCATGGTTAACCTGAATCCTGATACCACTTGATGTAGACTAGGCCCGATCTTCCGAGAGGTAGGGATAACTCGATTGGTGGAGAATTTGATATTGACGATCCGGCTTCAAATCAGACATGATTCAAACCCTGCAACCACTACACCACTGCTCCGTTGGTTATCAACCAAGCACAACTTGATTGACCTCACCGAGAAGGCTGTTCCTGCAAGCGAGTCGAAGAATACAAGCAAGAAGATGTAATCACGCAATCTGATAATTGCAAATATGAATGAGGCAAAACACAAGAGGGGTTCAAGCACTCGATTCGAAAGGACTAATCGACACAGTCGAGGAGAGCAAGAATTGGGGCCCTGGATCAATGTATAAGGACTTGTCGCCACAGATACAACGATGCAATCTGAGTTTCCACTGGAAAACTAGAACTAAACAAAATCCAAACCATAATGTAGCGGCGACTACTGATTATATGAGGGTTGGGGTGTGCATAACCCCCTAGCCACATCCATAATGGACCCCAACACGATACACGGGCCAACAGCCCAAAAGATGAAGTTAGCACTGTAACAGATTCTGGACGTCCCATTGTTTCGACGATTCCTGTCGACTCCTAACGAATTTGGTCCTGAAACCGGTTCCATTAGAAGCTCCTCGCAATTATCTTTCCATCCATATAAAGAACGTCCAAAACGGACTCCGTATGAGACCTGGGCGTCATTTTTAATGCGGGGTGCTCCTGAACTCCGAGGTGGACTCGAACTTGAGTTACTTTGGACCTCCACCTTGGAGAATTGAAATGAATTAGCCTTGGCCCTCATTCTTGACTTGGAAACCCTTGCTGGACTCTTTCTTCCTTACTCCATGCACCACTCATGGACATATGCATGGGTGCCATGTCCTCATCAAGAGAGATGCGTATGTTGATGGATGTATTGCATTGAGGTCTCGGCCAGTATATATGAGAGTACAAGACTTGGGGTAAGGCAACCCCCGATACATATGGCAATCTGTGATAGAAATATCTAAATTACCAAATATATTCTAATACTCCCTCGTAGTCACAGCGGGAGCATTGCAGACGGTGAGATTGGAGATGAAGCCGAAAATAGGAGCCAACAGACTAACATCTCCCCGCAGTCATAACGTCGGTGTGGTGCGGATGCTGCGATTGGAGAGAAAACCGGTGAGTAACTCATGCGGATGGTAGCCCTTTGTGCCGATGTCGAGGGGCCGAGCTGGAGGGCGAGTAGCTATGGTCGAGGGTGCCGTGCGTAGAGTAGCCCATGGTCGACGTAGAGCTGTCGAGGTTGCCGAAGACGAGGTAGCTGCACATGAAGCCGCGAGCGCACGAGGAGGCGCCATGATGGTGGCGTAACAGAGAAGACGCCGGAGACGAAGATGGTGACTCGTCGAGGCAATCTTAGAGAGAGACGCCAAAGTCGATGCAGTCAGGCCATTGGGTGACACATGCCCGGATTTGCCAACCCCAGGAACGCATCGGGGACGATGGACATGCACCTGTGTTGCCAATACCGGACGTGCAAGGTAGGGTGCACAACCAGACGTCATCGTCTGAGGGACCAGCAGAGGAGGGCCTCCACGGCGGTCGCAGGCGCTGAAGAACGGCGGGGTAGAAGATGCCGACGCCTGCTGTTGCTGGAGTAGAAGAAGCAGTAGGGGATGAGATGGCGACGCTGGCGCGTGGTTGTGCTAGATGAAGCGAGGAGGTGAGCCCAGACTGTTCGGCACAAGGTCGAATAATCTTGATAACGCGGCGGCGGTGCTCGAAGGAGACGGCGTAGAACTCGAACAACTTGACGAAGACCATGCGCGCAAGGCAGAGCGACGCGTAGTCGACGACGAGGTCGTGGACATGGTCAGCGGCAGTGAGGAAGCAACAACGGAGAGGCGACATAGCAGCAACCCTCCATGTTCGGGGAGGAGGTGCGCACGACGAAGACGGACGTCACGGGAGCCGGTGGATCACGCACGTCGGCTGATCAAGCTGAGCAGCATGAGGCGAGACGACGGTGGGCGAAGTCGGTGGAGGCGTCCCGATCGGTGAAGGCGAAGATGAGCCGGCGGAGGACGATGTACGGGCGAAGCGTCAAGGAGGGCGATGCACCCCTAGGGCGTCGTCCACGTTGCCATGCCGCACAGTCAAAGGCGAGGAAAAAGCCAGTGAAGTCGACGCTGACGTCGAGGTAGAAGCGCGAGATCGACGAGCGGCGACGCAATCCCGATCTCTGGTCGGGCAAAAGAAGAAGATACACGACAGCAGCTTGTGTAGTACCTCTAGGTGCGCGTAGCACAGGAAGCCCTCACCCTGGATATCTTCTTTTCTGCCCATCACGGTAAGTGCCGCACGCGAGGTACACAATCACAGGGGCAGAGGCTGCCCGACCGACGGCGGTGGAGGGGATAGGCGGGGCGAATCCCGCCTAGGCAGAGGCTCCCTGCCAGGAGTGGCGACGGATCCCGCCATGGGCGGGCGGCTCCCCGCCAGGAAGAGGCGGATCCCGCCGGGGCGCACGGCTCCCCGCCAGGAGGTGATGGATCCCGGCGGGGGCGGGCGGCTCCTCGCCATGAGCGGCGACGAATCCCACCGGGGTAGGATGCGCGACGCGGGATCCGGGCGAGAAGGTCGACGGGGTGAAGCGGAGGTGCTGCCAGGGGGCGCATCGACGATGGGCGAAGGCACCACGCGGGAATCCCCGCTGCCACCACGGCAGCACGAGGAAGAACGCGGGGAGACTGCGACTGCCACGACGACAGCACGGGACGGGGTCGTCAGCGACGGCTTTGATGGCAGGTGATGAGGTACGCCGCGATCTGCTTCTGCTGGACGCTGGCGGCAGATTAACTGGATCCGCCGCGGAGAGGGGTGCTGCCCCCGGGGAGGTCACGGGCGACCTCCCCGGGGGCGCGCTAGAAGGCCGTCGAGGGGACGCCCATGATGGGCGCCGTGGGCGACGACCGGCGGCGCGCGGAAGGCAGGGGCGCGATGAGAGTCAACATAAGTTTTAGGTCAGGATTTGAAACCCTAATCTCGTAATACCATGTGAGCGAGAATAGGGAGACGCGTATGTTAATGATGTATTGTATTGAGGTCTCGTCGGGTATATATGAGAGTAAAATTTGAGGGTAAGACAACACCCGAGGATACATGTGACAATCTATAATAAAAATATCTAAACTATCAAATATACTCTAGTACCTACCGTCTGAAATATTTGGAAGGAACGTTGCCGGCGTTTCTACGAACAACAACGGCTTACCAGCTCTGCAGCTGACTAGCCTGATCCGGCAAGATGTACCTGCGCTGCGGCTAGCGCATTCTGTTTCCACTGTAATATAGTTTTGCTGCACTTGTAGAGCCTGTGCTGCCTATTTGCTGGTCGCCGGCGCCTGTTGTTTTGTTTATTCTGCTTTTCCTTCGTTTTTCTGGCATCTAGCCGGGGTCACTTCCTATTTTTTTTACGCTGCTTCCTCCTATAAAGAAAAGGCAGAGCACCTGCTATTTTCCTAGAAATGTACCAGGAATAGCATCACTTTGTGACAGTTATTTTTAGACTATATATTTCATATTTCATATTTACTTTCCACAGTGAGCTTGATTTCAAAAATGAATTATAGAAGGATGCATATACTCATCAGGGAAACTTAATCATCATATTTGCAGCTAATTTACCAAGAACAGACAGACTCAGGATAAAATGATCCTACCACGAGCTGGTAGGTGGTAGCAAGGGCGCGCAACAAAGGTGCGCCAATTTTCTAGTTCCTTCGATTCCCCTTCTCTGTTCTTCCTTCCAATCCCCTCTACTGATCTGTTGCTAACACGCCGCTACGTGGGGCGGGGACCTTCCGGCACAGGGTAGGACGGGGCTCCTCCGACACGGGGCAGCGCGAGAGCCGCTCCATGGCGGGGATGCAAGTTATATTTATTTTGGGTCGTTGGGTCGATACAAATATTTGATAAAATGAATTAAGATAGCATTGTACGTAATTAATTTATAAGGAGAAATGAATTAGAATAATATGCTATCGTAATTATTTAGTTGATTTATAAAATACTATTCGGTATCCACTTGCATTCCTAGTGGGCGTCACGGCGCGAGGCGGCTCATGCGGCTGCTAGCTTGCAGGACTGCGGCCCGCCGCTCGCGGCTGTAACAAGGGGCGGCGGCAGGCGAGCACGGCTAGGCGCGGAGCACGCCGGCACGAGCGCGCAGTTCTGGTGGTTGCGGGCTTGCGGCAAGGGGCGGCGATGGGCCGGGACAGCTTGGCTGCCTGTATCCCAGTCCCACAAGCTCGCGGTGGATTGCCGGGAGGCAGCAGGAGGTCCAGCGTTCCTCAGGCCTGCAGGCGGAGGGGAGAACAGATGGGCGGAGGAACGAGACAAATCTCCAACAGGGTGGGCTCCTCCGGCCGTCACGAAGAAGATGCATGCGATCTCGCCGGCCGCAAGAAGAGGCAGCGAGACCATGCGAATCCTCCAGCTACACGAGAAAGAGATAAACCCCGAGAGAAAACAAAAGTAAAAATATAAAGATAATGACGTGTGGAGCCACTGATGACTAGCAGGGCCCGCTAATGACTAGGCTAATGGTGTACTTAGCATGTATGCCATCCCTCGTAATCCCCCAACCAAATAAAAATGTAATCCCCCAACCGAATAAAAATTTAGGATGAACCCGACTACCGAGAACTGGGCTGAACCAAGCGAGAACTGAGCTGAAACAAGCGGAAACAAGCAGCAATGCTCATGAGCATATATGCCGGTCTATCATACAAAGCACGCACATTGTACGGTTCATTATTTACTGAGTGCATCAACGCACCTATTAATGATGAAGAGCCGGAACTACTTTCACATAATTTAGATTTCTTTGTCGGATGTATCTAATAACATTTTGCGTTGATTTACTTTGAATTTTTGACGGCATCTTGTTTATGATCAATGCTTATACAAAAAGAATACATCTTAACACGGATAAAAACCATCCAGGGAAACAAGTAACATTCGCAAGAAATAACAGCGTCACGGTAGAGGGGAAATTAGATGTACAACCAGAATGCCATCAAAGCATGGGCACGCTGTGAAGGAATCTAGCTGCTTTTCTTCGCGCATCATCTGAGTCAACACTTCTAGTGCAATAAAGCTGAGCAAACGGAGAAGCCTTGCCTCCTATACATATCGAGTCTGTTTGATGCCTGATATCCTCTGGAGTCCAGTCAACAGAATGGCAGATATCCATGGACCTTAGAGATTGCATTCTAACCATTATATACCTTACGAAATCTACCTCCCCTACCGTACCACAATATCCACTCAGTCTAATATATGTGAGATGCTTATTTTTTTGAGAGATGACAGCCTCTGACGCCGGTTCCCAGTCTCCAAAACCAACTTCATTATTTGAACAGAAGTGGAAGCACTGTAATAAAACAAAGTTCTATAAGAAATGCATTCTCTTTAAAAGTTGCTTTGAAAATCCTAGTAGATATTTTATACGGTTGGAACAAATGTTGACACTTGTCAGCCATATAACTGTTCTAAAGAGGTAATAAAAACACAAATTCTAATATAAATAATGAAATTTTAAATTGTGAATTAAAATCAAATAAAAAATAATTATTTAGCAATATCTCGAGACGTTGCAAACATGGAAACAAGGTTAAGATATGTATAGCTTTGCTCAGCTCTCCATCATTAGTGAATTTCATACGAAAAACAAGTGAGGTTACACAAGGTAACGACCTCTGCATCAAATAGACACAAATAAATAAGATTAAGATATCTATGATTTCGTCATCATAATTCACAAGTAAACATAAACTAATACCAGATTAAAAAATCAATAATTAGAAAGTTATATTGATATCAATCCATGACTTGGCTACAAAGATACTATAAATATAAATTGATGATTACCATGTTACCAATAATAAATCAAATAACTACTGCATACCTTATTAGCAACAATATTAAGGCTTGGTGAATCTAAATTAGGCAGCTTAAGGCCAATCTCTCGAAGCCTTCCATTACCAACATTAATGGTGAAGACTGGTACCCGCCACAGATCAATATATGAGAAGGTGACACTTTGAAGTGCAGGCATGTCCCATGTAGAGAACTCGTCGAGAGGGACACAAGGGCTACTTATGGACATTGTTGCAAGGGTGCTGGAGTGGAAGATAATACGGTGGAGTCCATCAATCATGAAGAGGTGCAGCTCACGGAGGACAGGACAGACTTCAATCATACGGTGCAGCGCCATCTCAGAGATGATCACATCGGACAAGTACAGATAATCAAGGTGCTGCAAGGTTGGCACTGGAGAACAGGGATCATTAGAGCGGCCAAGACGGCAGCAGTGGAGGTCTAGGTGGCGTATAGAAGCCCCAGCCCTGCCCAGCAAGATGCGGGGCAGAGGAGGGCGCTGCAAGTCCGACGCAAACCGCAAGATGAGGGTGTCATCGATGCGCCGCTCAGCTAGGGTTCGTAGCCAGGCGCAGGTGCCAACGCCAGCAATTGTGGTTACACAAAAGCGGCGGATTGGGCCGCGGTGGGAGGAAAGGATAGATAAAATAGACGGCGCTCAGAAAACGAACATCGGAATCGGAGTCGTCGAGGTTCAGATCTAGCGGCAGCGAGGGCCAGATATGACGCCATCGGCGGGAGAGCACCATGGTGCGAGCGGCGGCTTTAGGTGGGAGGATGGAAACGATACTTCCTACCACGCAGTCGGGGAGGAGGCTGATGCGGTCCTCCTGCTCCGCCATCGTTTAGATGGCAGCACCGAAGCCGCGGTCCGGTGACGGCGAACACCGAAGCTGCAATCAAGGGTGACAGAGAAAGCAAACGCCTTACGGTAGATCTGCGACGCGGAGATTGACACTGCGGCTTGGTGAACGCGGACGGAGATCTATGTTGCGGCACCGTTGGTAGGAAGCTGGGAAACGGAGTTGGGGCAAGGCAGGCGGCGGCGGCGGCGTGGGAGATAAGAGGAACTGGAGTTCGGAGAAGCAAAACGAGATCTGCTAGGTTTGACATATAGGAGCCCTGGGGTGGGCCGAAAGGCTCCAACCTTTTCTTTTTAAGGACTCGGTTACGTGAATTCCAGACATTTCCGAGCGGCCCACAAAGACCTGCCGGCTGCTGGTAGTTTTTCCTTTTTTTTTAAAAAAAAAATGCTTTTTTATCATAAGCCGAGGTATATTTTGTAGGACTACTCCAAGCATATGGCAGGTACAAAATATATAACCCCTAAACAACAAAATAACTTATTTAAACCTAGTTTGCTAAATCAGATCAAAACACACCTTCAATACATATTTAAAACCAGCTTTGTTGATTTGGCGGAATTAAAAACTTGGTTTGCTAACTAGGATCTACACGTGAGCAGCCCAACGTGGCAGTTATGTTTTTTTTCTATTCTATACTATAAAAATTGAAATAATTAAACTTCTTTCTCACCAAGACTAGATCTATCATACTCCTCACAGAGGTCCCACTTGCCAGCCCAAAATTTGATGAAAGAGGATGATGATCTACAAAATTGATAGAAGGAAAATATTTTCACTAAAATTCTAATTTTTTTACATTAAACACTTGTCTACCTACTTATTACTTTCCATTGTATCTCTAGCTACTAAGAAGCCGGTAAGGTTACTTTTTTTCCTTCATTTATACCCTGGTGCGACGACTACGGCCTCCGTTTCTTGGTTGCTCGCGAGCACGTGGAGCGTCCGATCGAACTGATTCCGATCCCGTGCGTCCATCACCCATGTCGACCCCCCCTCGCACGCAACCCCGCCTGCCTCTGCCCCCGCCCACGCGCCCCTGCCTCCACACCGCCGCCGCCACACTCTGCCGCGGGGGCGCTCCTGCCTCCCCACCGCTACCTCCCCCGCCGCCACGCTACTCCTCCACCCCACGCCCCTGCCTCGCGACGGCCTGCCGCCGATCCACCTCCTCCTCCACCCTTATCGGTGGTTCGCGTGGAAGGACAAGCTCAACGGCTCCGACGACTGAAACCCTAGGCAAGGGCCGGCGGATCGATTCCCCTGCCATGCTGCGGTGCCTCCTCCTCCACCACCCCGACGATGTGCGCACCGTGGATCCGCGCCACCAACAGTGGTGCCGCCGCTACCCGGCAGCGCACGATGTGGATCTACGACCACCCGTCACGGACCCGCGACTCCCGTCGCAACAATGGACGCCCCGCAGCGTCGCTCACGTTGTGGATCCGCGTCGTGGATCCGCGACCAGTGTTGCCTCTGGCGCGCGTCCATGCGGGCCGCAATTCCAGAAGCTTGCGTGCCGCCGTACGACGAACGGGCAGCTGCTTGCTACGGTCGATTTGCCTTTACATCTCTTACTTCTTCTCTTTGTTTCTCTATGTGATTAATATTGTCGTTTGTTTCTCACTCTTTTTTACCCCTGCAAAGCGCTGGCTGCCGAGAGTGATTGCATTTTTTTCAGCAAAGTTCAAGCTGGATTAGCAGCTACTGCCACTTCTTCCTTAGTTTCTTGCTCAGCCTCCAGGGTTTGGGTTACTGCTTACCTGTACATTAATCTTATGTGTTGTTTCCTTTCAGGTTCAGGCTGCTGCAAAGAGGACAACGACCTAGGCAAGGGATGACAGCTTGGTAGGTTCTTGTCCTCCTACTTGCCTTTTGTTCCTTTAAAACTCATGCCACATTTACTTTAAAAAGCAATGTATAGAAACCAAATGTGTTTTGGGATTACAAATGAAGCTTTTGGATTTTCATCATATAAAAATATGGTGTTGCTAATGTGGAGTAATCTGACCATGTATGTAGTGCTGCTATGATTGTCGTAGAGCAAGGTTGCTGTGTTGATGCTTGGTTGCCTGATTCAGTGCTGTCACCGAGAAGATCATGTGGGCTTTTCTACTGCTTAGTATCACGCTAGCATGTTCTCACATCTTGCACTTCCAATTGTGTTTTGTCTTTTACATCTCTTTTCTCTCCGTGTTCCACAAGTCACGCCAGTTTTTTCATGTCTTTTTGTTCTATCAGTTTGAGCATAACAACTGAAAATCATGATCAATTATTATCTTGAGATGAAAAACCGGATTTCCTAATTCTTTTTTCCACACAAACTTTATGCCCTGGTTTTGTAACTAAAAATGGTTAAATGCATGCAGAGTCAACTACTGCTCTTCTGTAAGAGAGGTCTATTTCAAACTTCAATTCTAACAATATATGGATAGACCAAAGGTATGATGTTCATTTCATTCCCCCCTCCTTGATCATAAGTTCAGACTCTTCTTGCTTTAGTTTATCACATACTAAAAGGCACAGTAGATAGCCTCTCATAATTAATGCTGCTTGATTTGCGACAGATATAGTTGTGATGCCATGCTATTTTTTGAGGATGCTCTTTTCGTTTTCTTTTGAAATCTGCTTGGATTCTCATGGAATTGTAGATTTTTCACCAAGCTGGTCTTGTGGAATGACGTGATCCGAGATGCTCTGTAAGAGATGAAATGGTCAATAGGTAAGACATTGAGTGTATTGAATAGCAGAATAGATGCTTGGAAGCAGCGGTAATGTACATATCAGGATTTAAGCCTACCCATTAATGAGGATCATGAATCTGGGTTGTCTACATTGACATGTTATGAGTTTTTCTGTGACGTTGATGGTTGAATCTTATCCATAGTAATTTTTGCATCAATGATTGTTGGCACTCGTTAGCCTTTACGAACTAATCCGCAAGCGCACGGCTACCGATGTAGCTTTCACCAAGGAGTTTACCTGGGATATCGAAACTAAGGAACGACAGAAGCAACCATACCTAGAACTATTCAACCGGACCCACCTAGAGGGAAGAGTTAAAAGTGTAGAGGGTCTAACTTCAGTTAGCCAACTCGTTATCTAGATAACTAGCTACTTACTAACTCTAATCTGCTTCAGCGGCTGGTGAGCAGCGGCTGGTGAGGAAGGACTACGGAAAGGGATGAGAGGGGAGTCCAACGACACCAACAATCTGCTGCTATGAAAACACTTGAATGTGGTGGACTACAATGGACGGACAAGACTGTCACCACCTGCTGCCTACCATATCAGTTCTGTGGGGTGGAACACAACCCAAGATAACTATCCAGCCTATGCATCACGCTTCAACTATCAAGTTACTGACTTCCGCCTCACGTTAAGGCAAAAAGAAACTCCAAATGGCTAGGCTTGCTGAACCATGCAGACAAGGGATCCCACAGATCAAAAGAAAGTATACTAACTAGACACTAAAAGTAAAGAGAAAGACTAGCGAGATACTGAAGATAGACGAGGAAGTTACTTTGATAATATTCCCCTGAGGTGGATACAAAGATGGAGTAGGACCAAGAGAAAACCCGGTTGCTCTCCCTATTCTACAACTGAAGTAGAGTGACTAAGAATCTCACTTCTCTCTGGAATGGTGTATGTTACAAGTGATGAGGACATCACCATGCTGGACATGCACAAGCCGGCCTCATCACCGAGTTACAAGTCGTCGCCAACTTGGACATCGCGTTTGGTTCGGATTCAGCCGACAGCCATACACCGAAACGACGATATCTCCCTCGTCTGGCGTCCAATAGAGGCATTTGTGGATGCTTTGGAAAATAGACAACGAGACAATTTTTTTGGTTCTAGTCCTAGCTTCAGAAGGTTTGTGAATCATGATGTTTGACCATGGCAAGGTGTTGCGTCACCTTTTTGGGCCATCTCGGGCCGTGTATCGTGTCGGGCCTTTAGCCCAAGTTGAGGGCGTCCCCTCTGGTTGTTCCCCAAACCCTAGGTCGCCCCCTTCGTCTCTTAAACAGGGTAGCTGCCGTCGTTTTGCTGGAGTTTTGTTTTAGAGTCTAGTTTTCCTTCGAGAAATAGATTTGATCATTGTAATTGTGACACCAAGTCCGTTTACCGGTGATCTAGGGCCCCTGTTTTTGTTCTCCACCCCTGTGGCGATTAGTCCTTTGGTGTTCTCGAACTCGAACCTTTTATCTCAGATTTGCTTCATACATATTTGCAATTTCAGATTGCGTGTTTCTTGCTCGTGTTCTCGATTCGCTTGCAGGGAAAAGCCTTCTTAGCGAGGTCAATCAAGTTGTGCTTGGTTGATAACCAACGGAACAACGGTGTAACAGTTGCAGGGGTTCGAATCGTGTCTGATTAGAAGCCCGGATCGCCAACGTCGACGTTCGAATCTATCGAGTTTACCATACCTATCGGAAGATCGGGCTACATCACGTGGTATCAGGATTCCAGGTTTACCGTAAGGCATACTATCATTTTCCCCTTTATATTCATCTCATATTCATCACCTAGAAGTTCGGCCTACAACCTGTTTTAGCCTTTTGTAATTTTCGTTTTCAGATTCGCTTTGTTGAGTTTGTGTAGGTGGTCGAGTCTTGTTGCTGGATTAGGTTGTGTTCGTAGTCGTAGTTCAATCGCCCTTTTGTTTCCGCCGCTATCCTATCCACCTTACCCGGATTACAAGTCGTGCCACCACGTTACTCGACTTGCCATCGATAGCCGCCTTGTGTGATTTCTCGCCGCGCCAGCCCTAGATAGGTTGCAAGCCGCCTTTGTGTTTTTCCGCCTTGCATCGCAGCCCCTCTTGATCCATCTAGCGAATACCTATTGCTGCATAGCCAGGGATACTTTGCCCTAGGTTATTTGCTTGCTGAGACGCTTTGCTCAGCCTTGTTTTGGCGTGAGAAGGATAGGGAAGCTCTGCCCTAGCCGCCGTCGTCCTATCTGCTGTATTGTGCCTCTCCAAAAAAAACATAACTTGAGGTACCTTCAGTAAAACGGGCATAACTTTTCGCTTGGTGCTCCGTTTGAGCTCAATTTTTTTACAGCAGATTCGTGACTCCAAGTTGGATATAGCCCAAACTGACAACAACGGTTTGGCCGTCTAAAAAAAACGGGAAGCTCAAGTTTTTGGCTTTTGAAGTTGTTTTAGGGTTTTCAGAGAACGTGCCTGAATTTTCCTAGACCACATTCGACGTTCTCCTGAATTTTCCTAGACCACATTCGACCTCTGTTTCCGGTGAAACTTTTTGTGCTTCTAGCTTTGGTGGTCCCTGTTCAGAGAAAAATATCTGAGAAAGAAAAAGATTGTTTGTCCATTAGTTTTGGAGGAGAAATTAGGAAAAAGGTTAAAAACAAGTGCTTTTTGGTGCTATTTGCTTGTTCTGTGAGTTCTATCCACCGTCCCTTGTTCCAACTTGTTGTGCTATGTCTAGGACACGTCTTATCCAGCAATTGTGACTTGTACTTTGGATACTTATTGATCTTTACTTATCTGCATTCATTATTTGCTTATCTTTGCTACATATTGTGCCTGTCCCAAAGCTCCACATATATACTTTTATCAGCACAGGTTCATCTTGCAACTATTACACCCAGCTCAACAACTGATTGTACCGTCGTGTTGGCTTTGGTAAGAACACTTGCAAGACGGTGGTAAGCCGCTTGAAATTTTGCTTTCCACTTCCACCACCACCCAGTAGTGTTGGTTGGTAGGGATAATTATTTTGTGTTGTCTTTTGCTATCCTCTAACCATGTCAGGGAAAGAGATAGAGTCCCCCACGGACTTCAATAATTGTGTGTCCAAGGCCGAACATCAGAAACTTGCGGATGAACAACGTAACTTCATGATTGAGATGTTTGATGAGATGATGCGCCACATATCCGGCCTGGTGACCCAGGTTGAACATATTGAACAACGACCTACAGCTGCTGACCGCGACGAAGACCGCCTACATCGTAACCGTTACGGTATGGGAGGTAATCATAATCATGGTAACAATGTTCCTTTTATTAAAGCTAAATTTTTCATGATTTCTTTTGGATTGGGAACTTGTTGTTGAGCAGAAGTTTAATTCTCATTTAGTTTAGTTCCTGCAGAGTATAGAGTTAGACTTGCTACTAGTAAGTTTACTGGTTTTACTTTGTTTTGGTGGAATGATCTTTCTACTGCTGCTCAAAACAATGACAATGCTAATGCTTTACCTACGACTTGAAATGCTTTGAAACGCCGTATGAAATCTAGATTTGTTCCTCCTTACTTTACACATGATCCGCGTTTAAAATTGCAAACTTTAAAGCAGGGTACTAAAACAATAGAGGAATATTATCAAGAACTCCTTATTGCTTTAGTTCGTTGTGATATTCATGAGGATTATGATGATACTAGTGCTAGGTTTTTCGGTGGTTTGAATCGTGATATTCAGGACATTCTTGATTATAAAGATAAAAATCATTTTAGCCAATTGTATCATCTGGCTCTTAAAGCTGAAAGGGAAGTATAAGGATGACAACAACAACACTCTTTCAGATCTAACAATGGCTGAATTTTTCCTCACCGTTCGGAGAATGACAAGACGAAGGCCCCTGTTGCTAAGCCGCCAGCAATACCGCCACGACCTGCTAGTGCTCCAGAGAAAGGTACTGATGCTAAATTGCAGACACCACCGTAGAAGAAGAAGGATGATTCTCCTGGTGCTTCCACTAGCCGCTCCTCCAACATTGTGGGCCACCGCTGCAAGGGCATGGGACATGTCATAAAAGATTGCCCAAGTCAACATGCATACATTGCTACTGCCGATGGAGGATATGTAAGTTCTAGTGATGTTGAAGATGATTTAGCCCTTGCTGCTAACTTTGTTGCAGATTCCGAGGATGAGGGCGAGGCTATTGACTCTATTGTTGCAACCGCGGGGTACAAGAAACATTCTCGTGCAGCGTGTGCTGAGTGCTCAAGTGGAACAAGAACCGGAGAAGCTACAAAGCTATAATTTGTTCCACATATTTCTGATCGTGAAGGATTGTCGTGTTTGCACCATAATTGATAGTGGGAGTTGCAACAATTTGGTGAGTTCAGATCTTGTCAAGAAGCTTGGCTTGACTATACGTGCACATTCCCAACCTTATCGTCTTCAATGGTTAAATAATAGTGGTGAGGCAAAGGTAACTAAATCTGCTCGATTGCATTTTTTAGTGGTTCTATCATGATCATGCTGATTTTGATGTTGTACCTAGGGAAGCATGCTCTCTTTTGTTAGGCCGTCCATGGGAATATGATTCTAATGCTGTACACCATGGTAGACAAATGCATATACTCTCATGCATAAGAATAAAAAGATTAGATTGCTTCGTTTATCGCCTGCTGATATTAGGAAATATTATAAGATACTTGCTAAAATTTCTGAGAAGAACAATGTTTTAGACCCAACTAGTGTTCCAACTAATGAAATTAAGTTGAAGAAAGGTGCTTTGCTTGCTACTACATCTTTGGATGCTGCACATTATTTAGATGGTGAACCATGTCGTACTATACTTTGTGCACGTCCCTTTTTTGATGATCCGATGCATAGCGCTTTGCACCCTGCTGTCACTAACCTTTTGCAGAAGTTTGATGTTTGGATGGAGTCGAGGATGACTCCAATTCAAGAAGGGGAGGATGATGAGGACATCATCATGCTGGACACGCATAAGCTGGTCTCATCAGAGTTACAAGTCGTCGCCAACTTGGACATTGCATTCGGTTCGGATTCAGCCGACAGCCATGCACCGAAACGACGATATCTCCCTCGTCCGACGTATATTGGAGGCGTTCTTGGATGCGTTGGAAAATAGACAACGAGACACTTCTTTTGGTTCTGGTCCTAGCTCTAGAAGGTTCGTGGATCATGCTGGGTGACCACGACATGTTGCCGCGTCACCTTTTTGGGCCATCTCGGGTCGTGTATTGTGTCGGGCCTTTAGCCCAAGTTGAGGGCGTTCCCTCTGGTTGTTCCCCAAACCCTAGGTCACCCATGTCCTCTCTTTAACAGGGTAGATGCCGTCGTTTTGTTGTGGTTTTGTTTTAGAGTCTAGTTTTCCTTCGAGAAATAGATTTGATCATTGTAACTGTGACGCCAAGTCCGTTTACCGGTGATCCAGGTCCCCTGTTCTGTTTCTTCACCCCTGTGGCAATTAGTCTTTTGGTGTTCTCGAACTCAAACCTTTTATCTCAGATTTGCTTCAAACATATTTGCAATTTCAAATTGCGTGTTTCTACTTTCTTGCTCGTGTTCTCGATTCGCTTGCACGGAAAAGTTTTTTTGGCGAGGTCAATCAAGTTGTGCTTGTTTGATAACCAATGGAGCAACGGTGTAACAGTTGCTTGGGTTCGAATCGTGTCTGATTAAAAGCCCGGATCGGCAACGTCGACGTTCCAATCTATCGAGTTTACCATACCTATCGGAAGATCGGGCCAGTGCTACATCAACAAGTGTGAAGTGACACTATGTAAGCGATCTTCAAGGGTCGCATCTCAACTCTCAAGGCAGATGCAATTTTTTTTCGTCTCCAAATTTTCGTCTCCAAAGATAGGAGGTTGGAGACGCGTATTTTCTGCATCTCCTGTAAGCATGGGTCATTGGAGACGCGGGTTGCCAACAACACGTCTCCCATAACCCACCTTATAGGTGATGCGAATTGCCAATCCGCGTCTCTTATAAGGTGGGTTATGCGAGACGCGTTTTTAGCAACCCGCGTCTCCAATAATGAATTAAAAATGGTGCGTATTTTTTTAGATAGATATCACAATGGCTCCTCTGATAATACATACATCTATCCTCATACATACATATCTATCATGTTACAACCTCATTACTTGAGTGCAAACAAAATAACAGGAATCAATCTAATGGTGAAACCTAGGCCCAACTAGATATTTGAAGTGAATGGCATAATAGGTCCAGCCTTACATTTCTTAACTGTTAGAGACAATAGACCCCTTGAGAGCTCAAATTTTCTCATTCCTCCGATCAAAAGTTGAAACGTGCACAAAAACGAATGGCATAATAGGTTCAAACTCATTCTTATCTATAATTTGCGGGCAGAACTCAACTAAACTTTGAACTTACCATCTCTACTAAACATGATATCCTTGCTATTGGAACTCAAAGCCGAACTGAAGTGTTTCTACTAAACAGTTATGAGATTACTCTCTCTATCTTGCATAACCTACAGTTTTTCCTTAAAAAATTTGATGCATTGAACTGAAACTACAGATACGCCATGCAATGACAAAAAATAAAAGAACACCAACCTGCCAAGGAGGTTAAAGGCTGAGCATTTTCCTTTCTATGCAGCATGACACAGCCAGTTCTCTTTATAGAAACAAGCAAGCTATCGGATAAAGGAAATGTTAAGCACATAACTATCAATTGGATCAGGCGTGCGAGCGATTGGAAGGCCGAATCTGTTTCAGACACAAAATAAAAATACCATTCTAACCATTTCTGATTGCTGAGGATTTTGTTCCATTTTGTTAAAAAGCTTCGGCATAAAAGGATATCTGTGCGAATCAAAAAACAGAAACTTGTGATTCACATGATTAGGAAGAACATGATGCTTGTCTGATTGTAACAGGTATCACACGACTAGTAATAGGATGCCTGTTTGACAGTAGCCAGTTCAGAAACTAAGACCTGACACTTGAGCTCAGTTTCACATAGCTGCTACTCAAACTAGGTGTTTCTCAAACAAGAGCTGAAATTAGTAATTAAGGCAACGATAAACTAGCCCAACTGGATGATACAGACCAATAACACACTCTACAAATGTTAGGCACCATTATCATCCTCTTCTGGCTTCACAAAGAATTCTATATGAGCGATTCGGCTTGTCTGTTCAGTTCCTCCACCATATTGGAGCTAGTTGCTCGAAGAAATTTGTATTTGTAACTTGAAGAAAATAGTACAGTCTGCAAATTAGCACAAAATAGCATACCATCTGAGCCTCTAGAAACAAGAAATTTTACATGTATGACACTTCACGGTCACATTGGAACATGATTAGAAGGTCGGTGTTTGCAAAATAGGGGGAAATTCAACCTGCCAAATGGCAAAATTGACACTGAGACTGAGTTATAAGCACAATTGGAAGCTAAGTGAATAATAGAGACCAACTTGTAGCAAACCTGCAAGTCGCCATGACCTTCACCTTTGAATACAACTATTGGAGGATCTGGTTGCATTCGAATTGGAATGTTGGAGCCTGGCCACTCAAGGTCATCGAGCGCTTCTTTCAGGACAACAGACTGTAATTTCAGGAAGTTAATCATGTATTCCTGGTGAACTAAAACAAACAGTTGGTTTGTACGGCGAACAAATAAATAGGATGCACTCAGCTACCTTAACAGTAAAGGTGTCTGGAGTATTTCCCTCATGCTCAAAATTGTAATCCTAGTAGATTGTATGTGGACAGTCCTTAAATGCTAAATCCGACCGTCAACGATACTCACAAGCAAAGGAAACCAATGTCTCTTACTCACATATTTGTATCACTAACCTAGCTCCACAGTTGTTTTGCTTATCTACCTTTTTCAAGGATAGAAGTCTGCAATAAGAAGAAAACACAAAGAATATGCAGCTACACATGCACAGAAGATCATCCACTGCAACACACTTACAAGAAGGGCCCACAAGTCAGACCAAACCAACGTAACAAGGCAGCAAACATCAAGGGATAAGGTCTAGGCCCACTTACTAGCATCCCGCGCGAAGGCGGTGGTGAGAAGCGGCAGAGGGGGGTCGGCCGCACCCCAGGTGCGGCCGAACCCCGGCCTGCCTCCCGTCCAGGTGCGCCTTGGCGGGAAGATCACCCTGATCCTCTAGAGGTCGGTTGCAAGTGTTTCCATATGAAGAGATGGCGGGAACCGACCTCAAGAGCTGTAAAAGGAGCCTTCCCCCTGTCATTCAACACACACCACATTTGGAGCCACTCTCTCCCTCTCTACATTCTTGTGACTTGTAATCCTTAGGGTAGTGGAGCTAGGCTAGAACTTCTCTTAGAGAATCCAGTCGTCCTCGGGATCGGAGATTAATCCTCGATCCTTGGTATGGCTTTGTATTCAACTTGTCAGTATCATATTCATAATACAGAGCTGAGTCTTTGTTGCTTTGCTAGCTTGGTAGTCTACCTTACCTTGGTTTGTAATGCTGCCTTGCTAGTTTATCATACCTTGACTTGTTGCTTCACTAGTTATACTCTTTATATGCTTAGACCAGATGATCTGGGTAAGGATATTGGTTCGTCGTGCTTTCGGGCTTGACTTAGCATTTTACTTGTCCATCCGAAGGGTGCGAGACCCGGGAACGCTAGGGTAGTGACCTCATACACGAGCGTGGTGCTTGGGTATGCGGGATCCTTCTTGATATGACCGTGCTCCACGGTGTTACTGGGTAGACGACAGGTGGTGACAGCGCTATCCGTCCACTACGATGCTACTTCGTGGTTAGTGCACTCCCCGGCGTTCGGATACGGTGTAGGAGTTATGAAAGATGTAACGGCCCGGACGTACTTCGGTGCGGGACATTCTCCCCAATATCCCTAATTTTCCGGCACCTGCAGTTCTAAGCATGTTTTGCATGTAACCCTTGCATGTATGAATAGATGCTAATAGGACCCCTTTGTATGCCTATGCTCCCGCTAACCTTAGGTTTATTCGTTCATTCTTTACCCTGAGTTTGACCCGTGTGTGTTTTACATTACCACTATTCATATCTTTTATCATGACTTACCCCTGTTTATGCTATTGTCTATGACTTATTCATATTGTCTTGCTCTTGTACCAAGTAAACTCTTTACAATCATGCCCTCCTTTGGGAAAATATATAACGATACCCGAATACTCACCGGGTGAAATGCTACATCGGTATATCCGTGCGCTTGCAGATCTTTTTCTGTAATCGTTCAGACATACCAACCGGCATTTCTGGTGGCGTTGCCAGGGACTAACAATCCTAGTAGCGACGTTAAGAAATGTCAACAATTTCTACATACAGACATGCATATTGGGAGTCCATTGATCTGCATTATCATTACCAGAGTCCCTCAAATGAGCAAATTCCACATGTACTAATCTACTTAAGTTACATTCATCTCTGCCGCAAATAAAACATCTTAAAATCAATAGAGGATTTTAAATTTGTGTTCGGGTCAAGATGGCCATAACATAAAAACTGAAAAATCGAGTCATTCATCTCGCCATAGAGTGAGTTACACACGGATAACTTTCAGCAGTTTGCTGTCTGAACAAACGAGCCAACTCTTAAATTACGTTACAGGCTTTGAGAACCAGCTATTCAGTTATCCTAAAAATTTCCTAGAATAATGTTCTATGTGATCAGTTCTGGAATCTGAACATGCTTGCTTCAGTCCTAATCGACTAGGCTGGGCCACACAATCAACAATCTTGGTCAGGTTTTGAACCAGAGTTGTGGATCAATTAACTTATATGCGTAAAGAACGAGCACCTAAGGACATACATACTTGAGGAGAAGCTGCATGTCGGGGCCAGGGTACCGGATCTTGAATTCTTGACTGTGGACGCATGCCTCAGCGTCGAGAAGATGTTGAGGCAGTCGACGAACAGCCCCAAGCTGAGCCCAAACCGCTCACGCCTGTGGCAGAACCACCTGAATTAATCCGGCTCAAGCGCGCTAACCATCACCACAAGGGCAATTAGGGCCAACTCGCACTTCAAACGGAATAATCCACTGGTCTGTCGGGTAACCTCCCGATACAACCACGGTTTTTGCCGATCGAAACCACACATACATGTACTCACACGAAGGTGAGCCCGTAGGATACAACATTCCACAAATTTTACATCACAGGTTCATCACAAATTATTATTACAACGGAGTTCAAATTCGTAAAACAAGGTACTTCAGAGTTCAAAATAAATGAGTTCTTCAGAGTTCAAAGCAGCGGAAAAATAACGATTACTACTCGACGATACAGGATGTCTCGACGAAGCCCGCACGAGACATCACTCGGCATTATCACTGTTGGCCGGGGGCGTATCCCATTCCACCGACCAACTAGGAGGAAGGGTACAAGGCCAAGCCAAACTAGCGATCATATCCTCAAAAGTTTCACCTGAAAACAAGCCACAAGCAAGGCTGAGTATACTAATACTCAGCAAGGCTTACCCGACTAGTGGAATATACTTAGCCGACTCCTAGACATGCAAGGCTTTTAGCTTGAGTGGTTTGTTTTGCCGAAAAGCATATATAAGTAGGTCCTTTTTTCAAATTTTAGCTCCAAGTTCTAGCTTTCTTTAACCATTCTAGGTAAGCAACTATCCAATATCATACATGGTGGAAGAATTATTTTGCATCCAACAAGATTAATCATTATCATTGTTCCTCTTCTTACTCTATGTGTAAAAGGGTCAAGCAGTCTCAATAACCGGGAGAAACGGACGCTTCGAATCGAATTTCTTAATCTTGCAAGGGAAACCTAAACACACGTCACGTGGTTACTCCAAGAGTCACACATGCAACTTTTCCCTTCAATTCCCGCTTCACGGAACAAGCCCACCACCCTCGACTACACGTCCCCATGGCCTAGCCATGGCGGCACATGCACCCGCCATTAGCTAGATGTGAACGAATTCAAGACGGTGGGGAGTATATTCCGGCCTCGGTTCAATCCAGTACTTAAGCTTACCGATTATCATATTCTGGGCATGTGGTTAGTACGTTCAAAGACTTAACCACCACTACCACACACTGCGGCCTTAGCATTTTTTTCACTAAACAGACGGGGCCTCAATCATCAACATAAACATCGTACCATAGCCCCGTCCGTCGACCTTATGATTGCCGCATGTAGTAAACATTCAACTCCTAAATTCTCGCGAGTGACAGGAAATCACTCGACTTTTATCGGAGTCCTATTAGCATAGCATTCTATCGAACCTTACATCTAGTGTTCAGAGCATGGGTACCTAGGATCATGCGACTAAGTTTTCATTCAACTCCTATAAACTTAATGCACAAGTAAAGTAGAGTAATAAGTTGCACAAGTTTTGGAAAAATAGGGTTCGTGCTCCGGGGCTTGCCTTCTTGGGTAAAGCTAGCTTGGGGCTCGTCCGAACTTGGGCTCGGGTCTTCGAGAGCTTCAGTTAGATTTACTTGAGCTTCACGCTGCTCACTCCCAGACGCGGGCACCAGCTCGTACGTTCCGTCGGCGAGAGTAGTCGATTCTATATGAATGCACAAGTGTAAGTTATAGTGATGGTATACGACGATTATTTTCCATCACGATAAAGTGGCAGTCCACAAAACATCGATTTGGTTGTGAATGTTACGTAGTTAAGATTTCTTTGGGCAATTGTTAATAGAGTATAACTTAAACTATTAACTTCATTATGTAAGAAGGGGTTGTGTTATATTGGAAACTTAATTTTCTAAGCTCAACATGGATTAACACAACTTCTGGATTAGGTAACTTCTGGTGATGAAATTTTTATTTATAGCACATTATGCAGAGACAAAAGCACTGCAAAAATTTTAGACATTTTCACGCAGCAGAATAATTATGAAAAATGTAATACACAACTACTACAAGAACTTAGTTATTTTGATACAGAACCAACCATCCATGAATGTGTTACTGTAAATTTTTCAGATTTTATTGTGCAAGATACAAAGCATAATAAATTGGATAAAATACACCTAGTTTAATAAAGATTAGATTCTATAGAATGTTTTACAGGGTTTCTGTGTATGAAAGTTTTTATAAAGAAAGAGCTACTCTAAAGTGTCCTTCAGTAAAAAGTTGAACATTTTTCAAGGAAAGAAACTAATTATTTTAATTAGTGCAATTTTTCCTACCGCAAAATTATATAAATAGGTTACACAAAGTAAAAAGGTTCTAAACTTTTTGTGTGGTATTTAGGCATTAATACAACAGTTCTGGAAAAGTTTCACCTCATGAATCACAATATAACAGCAGTTACAAATTAGTTTTATTATTTCATGCCATAAACAAGTTGTATTAAAAAGTTTATCTAGAGAAGGGTTCTGGCCCTAGTATTATTACACTAGCCTACAAATCAAGCAGCTAATCTACTGTTAAATTTTCAGGTTCAGACTTTGTCTAAAATAGGGGGTACATTTAAAGTCTTTTAAACCTTCCATTTAATTTATAGCAAGATTTAGCAAGCAACTGAAGAAAAGCATGTAACAAGAGTTGTGGATTTTGATCTAAAGATTCCAGAATAGTTGAGTTTGTATTTTTCTGATTTTTCTACGATGTTACATGAATTTTACAAGTTCACTGATTTTGAATCTAGGGTTAAAACTTTCTTTTACAGTGGGGTCCCTGGAAACTTGTGTGCAGACTCTTTTATAGATTTAAATCGATGCAATTGGGTCCTTGGGCGGCACTGGCACGGTGGCTGGCCAGATTCAGGCGAGGGGGCTCTTCGGCGGCGAGGGGAAAAGGGTCGCGGAGATCGAGGAAGGTGAGGGCTGCCTTGGGATGGCCTTGGTCGGGGTTGGGGGTGGCCGGAGGTGGCTCGTCGGCGCGGAGCACAGAAGCGGCGGCGGGGCGGAGCGTCGGTGACGGTGCTCCGGCGAGGAGCGGAGAGCGTGGGCTGGTCGATGAGCTTCGTGGCGTCGAGGGGAACCCGTTTCGAGGCTTGTCTGGGACGGAGGAGCTTCGGCGTGGGCTGTCCACGGAGCAGCAAGGAGCCGCGGCGGCGCGGGCGGCGCTGGCGGTGCTCCGGCGGTTCTGGGCGATGATGGGTGGTGCAGTTAGCTGCGATGGTGTGCTGTGGTGGTGGTGGTGGGAGACTCAGCTCTGGCAAGGGGTGGCCGGAGAGGTGAGCTCCACGGTGAACTGGGCACAACGGCGGTAATGGTGGCGGCGGCAGCGTTCTAGTGTCTGGGCGCGCGAGGGGGTGGGGGTTGGGGTTCAGTGCGGCCTTTTGTAGGCAGCAGAGAGGCGGGACGAGGGCGGGACTTGACTGCGAGGCGCGGGCGGGGGTCGGTCGAAGCGAAAGGGTCGGGCGAAGCGGCTGTGCGTCGGGCGAACGTAGGGTCGGGCGAGTGAAAGGGTCGGGCGAGCGTAGGGTCGGGCGAGCAAAGGGTCGGGCGAGGCGGAGAAGAAGGGTCTGCACTGAAAATAGAAGAAAAGGCAGGGACTGGTTTGCAATTTCAAGTGTTCTTAAATTTTTATGTTGTAATCAAAAATATTTGAATACGAAAGTTTTTCAAAATGAAAAGTTACACAAGTTTTGTTTTAGGCCAAAGTTCATTTGAGTTGCAGTTTAGAAGTTATTTTAAAAACTCGAAAAGGATAATTCGGAGGGTACGTCATTTCCTGGGCAAAACTTTGCATTCACTCCTAGGCTTCAACTAGACTTTTGTTTAACATGTCAACAACGATGTGCCTATTCAATTTTGTAGCCATGTTTGCATCATTGTGAAAGTTATTTAAATGGCTTGATTAAAGTACATGTACTTATGCACATATACACAACTATTTTCAATTCAAGGAAAATCCATTTTATAATTCATTTCCTTTAAATTTTTCTTAGTTAGTTAAGCATATTGTTACGCTAATGAGGCTTATTTCATAAATTAAACACCTGAGGTGTTACAGCCTTCCCCCTTAAAAAGAATCTCGCCCGGAGATTCGGATAATAGGCTTAGTATGGATAAGGTGTGTACCTTCGGTGGAGTTGAGAAAACCCGAGAAATTTTGTTTTAGAAAACTTTCAGTTTCCCATGTGGCTTCTTCCTCGGTGTGATGATTCCATTGAATTTTGTACATTTTAATTACTTTCCTTCTAGTGCTTCTTTCTTTTTGATCCATGATTTTGATAGGATACTCGACATATGAGAGGTCGGGCTCTACCACTACTTCTTGTTGTTTAATAACCTCGGTAGGAACTCGGACACACTTCTTGAGTTGAGATACGTGAAAGACATCATGGATGGTTGCAAGCTGAGGGGGCAGTCGAAGTCTATAGGCTACGGGTCCACAACTCTCGATGATTTCGTAGGGACCAACATAACGAGGAGATAGTTTTCCTTTGACTCCGAATCGTTGTACACCCTTGGTTGGTGAAACTCGAAGGTAGACGTGGTCACCAACTTCAAATTTCAGTGGCTTTCTCCTTCTGTCGAAATAGCTCTTTTGCCTGGATTGTGCGGCTCTAAGGTTTTCTTGTATTACTCTCACTTTGTCTTCTACCTCGATTACTAAGTCTGGTCCAAATATTTTGCGTTCTCCGGTCTGTGACCAACTCAAAGGGGTTCGACACCTTCATCCGTATAAGACCTCAAACGGTGCCATTTTCAATCTCGCTTGATACCTATTGTTATATGAGAACTCTGCTAGGGATAGACATTTGTCCCTACTCTTGTCAGAGTGAATGACGCAAGCTCTAAGCATGTCTTTAAGAATTTGGTTCACTCTTTCAGTTTGTCCGTCGGTTTGAAGATGATAGGCTGAGCTTCGAATCAATTTAGTACCAAGAGAAGCTTGCAATTGTTTCCAAAAGCGCGCTACAAACTGAGTACGACGATCGGAAATAATAGTCTTTGATACTCCATGTAGGCAAACAATGCGATCGAGATAAATCTCTGCATATTTCTTGGCAGTATAGGTGGTGTGTACCGGAAGAAAATGTGCCGTCTTTGTGAGTCTATCAACGATAACCCATATGGAATCGTGTTTCTACGCGGTACTTAGCAATCCAACAATGAAATCCATACTTATGTCTTCCCATTTCCATGAGGGTATAGGCAAAGGTTGAAGTGTACCGGCTACTTTCAAGTGGCTGGCTTTTACTCTCTGGCAGGTGTCGCATTCTAAGATATATTTGGCGATTTCTCTCTTCATTCTAGTCCACCAAAAATTTTGCCTAAGGTCTTGATACATTTTGTTACTGTCGGGGTGAATAGAAAATTTGGAAAGGTGTGCCTCATCAAAAATTTTCTTACGGAGCTCATGATTCTTCGGAACGATTATGCGACTTTCAAACCATAGAACTCCCTTATGGTCCTGGCAGAAACATTTGTATTTCTCTTCTGCTAGAGAGAGTTTTTGTTTGATGATCTTAACTCCTTCATCGTGTAGTTGTGCCATGATGATCTGGTCGTGAAGAGTGGGCTCGACTGAGATGTGATTCAGAGTGCCTTGGAAAATCATTTCCAAACTAAGCTTCCTCATTTCCGAACATAATGTCTCATTATAGATTTCCACTCATAGGCAATGGCAATAGGCCTTGCGGCTGAGCGCATCCGCGACTACATTAGCCTTGACGGGGTGATAGTGCACCTCGAGATCATAATCCTTGATTAATTCTAGCCATCTTCTTTGTCGCATATTCAGATCGGCTTGGGTGAAGATATATTTGAGACTCTTGTGATCAGTGTAGATATTACAATGAGTGCCCATGAGATAATGTCTCCATATTTTTAGCGCATGAATGACTGCTGCTAATTCGAGATCATGGGTCGGATAATTCTGCTCATGGGGCCGAAGGGCTCGTGAAGCATAAGCGATAACTCGATTTTCTTGCATAAGTACACAACTAAGACCAGTGCCAGATGCATCACAGTAAACATCGAACGGCTTGGTGTTATCGGGTTGAGCTAACACAGGGGCTGTAGTCAAACGTTCTCTGAGAGTGTGGAAAGCTTCTTCGCATTTCCCATCCCACACAAACTTTACTCCCTTTTTCAATAGTTTGGTCATAGGCTTAGCAATCCTGGAGAAATCCGGAATGAAACGGCGATAGTAACCGGCTAAAATAAGAAAACTGCGAATCTGATGAACAGAGGTGGGAGGTTTCCAATCCATCACTTCTTGTACCTTGCTGGGGTCAATGGCTATGCCTTCGCTGGAAATAGTGTGACCCAAGAATTTCACACTATCCAACCAGAATTCGCACTTAGAAAATTTAGCATAGAGCTGATGGTCTCTGAGACGCTGAAGAACAGTGTGCAGGTGCTTAGCGTGCTCTTCCTCATTCTTGGAATAGATCAGGACGTCGTCAATGAAAACTACGACGAATTTGTCGAGCTCGGGCATGAATACCGAATTCATGAGATACATGAAGTAGGCAGGGGCATTGGTGAGACCAAAGGACATGACCAAGAATTCATATAGTCCATATCGTGTGGAAAAGGCAGTCTTAGGAATATCGCATGGGCAAATCTTTATCTGATGATATCCAGATCGAAGATCAATCTTTGAGAAAACTCTAGCTCTAGATAATTGATCAAAGAGAACATCGATGCGGGAAGTGGTTATTTATTCTTAACGGTTACCGCATTGAGAGGTCGGTAGTCCACACATAATCTTAAACTGTCATCCTTTTTCTTTACAAATAGGGCGGGACATCCCCATGGTGATGCGCTAGGATGAATGAAGCCTTTGTCCAGTAGTTCTTGGAGTTGTGCTTTCAGTTCGGCCAATTCCTTAGGTGGCATCCTATAGGGTCTTTTAGAGATAGGTGCAGTGTCTGGTTGCAGTTCAATTACGAACTCAATATCCCTATTTGGTGGCATCCCTGGTAAGTCATCCGGAAAAACATCGGCATACTCGCATACCACTGGAATATCTTCTAGTTTGATTCCTTCCATCCCGAAAGCACAAGAATTCGTGCACTCCCGGAATGGTAGGTAAAGGGTAGTGGTTCCGTGACTAGGTGAATTTATTTCAACAGCTCGGGAAGAAAGGTCGAGTATGACTCCATGCATGGTCATCCAATTCATTCCCAAAATAATATCCATGCCTTCAAGGGGTAAGAGAACAAGGTCCGTGTTGATGGTTTTACTACCCAACTTGATCGGTACTTGCCTTATCATTTGATTTGAAGCAATTTTTACCGCCCGGTGTTGAGATCATATACGACCCTTTTGTGTGACAAACATTCAAGCCTAATTTTGCACCAACTTTGCACTAATGAAACTATGTGATGCACCAGAATCAAATAATATAACTGCAGGCTTGTTATGGATAGAGAATGTACGTGTCATTAAGGGTGCACCTTTAGGGAGCGCTTCAAGCTGATCAATCTGTCTTTCGCTCTTGTTCCTCTGTCTTTTACGCTTGTTCTGATGGGTTTGGCTAGAACCTCGGTCCTGCCTTGGCTGCCTAGGCTGAGGGCATTCTCGAGCAAAATGGTTAGCTCTGCTACAAATGAAGCAACGGTTTTTGTCCCTTGGACGACCGGGCTGTTTGTTATCTGAAGATATCGCTACTGGCATACCTAATGAACCTTCCTTGGGTGTGGTGCATTTGGCATGGTCTATCTTTTCCTGAACAGGTGAGCGAGTTTGTGTTCGTAGGACTGTGCCTGCGTCAGCAGTTCTGCTAACTTGACGTCAACCTCGTGGGATGAATTCTGTGCAGGTAATTTCCCATCCAGTCAAGCCTATGCCGCATGGGTCATGCTTGAGAGTCCGACACTTTACTTGGTGATCCTTAAGTTTCATCGGAAGTTGTGATGGGGGCAATAAGGAGTCTGAGTAAACGTCTCTTGTGTCCATTATCTTGTTATTGAGCTCTGGATAGCCTGCAACCTGAGGATTGTGGACATTACACCCATCCCCTTGATGGTGTTTTTGCTGCAGGTATTGAAAAATCGCTTGCTGCCCCTTGACAAGCTGACGAAGCAACTCGGTTTGAGCGGCCATTACTTCCACTAAACTAGGTGGTGGCTGTGGTTGGGATCCACTAGCACTAGCACCGAAACCATCCGGGTTTCCACAGGTTGCTCCAACCATCTGAAAGGTGAATTTTCATCATTAGCAACGTGATCCATATTGCTTCCATGATTCAATAGGATTAGCGTGGAAAAGTAGACTTCCGAAAGATCATGGATAGAATCGTGGACAGAACACTGTTCGCTACAAGAAAACTCATAAGTCCTGGTAGGTTCATCCAAAATTTCTCATATTTTGACAGTGGGTAGGGAATTTAGAGATGTACAATTTGGTATTCATCTTAGACACTAAATCGATGGCCATGATGGTCGAAAGATTCGCTCTTTGCTTCGCTGGTTTGGCTGTTTTTCAGCAGAACGAGTTATAGTATCTTGCCTATAACTCAAACTAGAAAGTTCCAATAGTGCCTAAATTTTGTGGGAACCTAGATCACAAAATTTAGGACAAGTTTGGTATTCAACACTTAGTCCAAAAATGTAAGGAGACATGGGTAAAAATTCCGACAAGTTTCTGCAATCACAGATTCAACTGCTTTCCAATATCACAATCAAACCACCAAGTTTTTAGCCATGGCCTACATGATTAGAGTATCCAATGGTCAAGTTGTCCCCATCACAAAAGAGGTACTCAACTCTTAGTTAGCCTATTACAACATTTGCCAAAAGTTAGGCAACACTATCGAGGAGGATATGCAAAAGTCCTCCTAGGTCATCGTCTAGAAATCGTCGAGGTTGTTGACGGACGACTCATTGTGAGTAGGAGAGTGAGCTCCCATCGGAGGTGGCTGCAGTGCCTCACCCTCAAAGTCCATTCCTGAAACACCATCAATCTCTTGTGGATCCTCCTCATCTTTCTCCATAGCCACCACGTCGGGAGGGGCATTCTGATCATGGTGCCACTGAATGTGCTCATTAGCATCCTTCAACTCAAGGTTCAGATCATGGAGCTGCTCCTCCAAGTGTGCTATCATGTCATCTCTCTCACTCATGAGAGTGTCGTGCTCCTGAACTTGGCCCTCAAGTTGGCCAATCCGGGTGTCTCTGTCCTCAAGTTCCTCACTGAGTTGCTTAATCTGCTCATCTCTGGTATCTGCCATCATGTGGTAGGCCTGTGCAAGATCAGTGAGCTGCACAAGCGCCTGACTCTGGAGAGTCTGAAGTCGGTACAGTGCATTCATGCACCGCACGGAGGTCTCGATGGTCTCCTGGGCATGAAAGTCTACCAAGTACTGTGAGTGCTGCACCCTGTTAAGCCAAAAGGGGTCGTTGTCCTGGGCAGCAGGAAACAAACCAATAGGAGTGAGCGTGACGGCCTCGGGGCACTCTGCGCAGCAAGTGGTGAGCGCCCTCATGGCAGCAAGCTCCCAAGTATCGGCCAAACGGCGACCAATAGCCTCAATCTCCAAGGTGGGCCACTCCGGGTGTAGCGGGTGCGGAAAGATGGTCACGTTGACACGACACTGGGTAACTCCATTCTCTGCAAACTCCAGTCCGCTGTAACGTGGGGGAATTGGATAGCCCGCGGTGCGCAGAACATCCCACAAGATAGAGGGAAAGCCCTCCCAGTAGAGACACTGCGAGTGAATGCGTCCATCCTCATCCACCATCATGGCAACAGGCTCGGCCATCTGAGCAAAAGATCAAAGGGGTGAGATAGCGAAAAACCATTAACAACACAGTGACAGGTTCTGGACAGTGCACTAAAATAGCCATAACTTCAACAGTTCTTGTCCAAAAATTCTCAACTTTTACCAGAACATTCCTAAGGTATTTGTGAACATCTTTGCTAGTCAACTCCCGAGCCAGATAAGGCTCTAAGATGGTCTTTCTGTTAAGGTTTTACTTTACTGTCTACCCAGAAATTTCAGTGAACAGTGGGCCAAGATTTCGTGCACCAGGGAAAATCTACCCAGCCAAAAATTACCAAATTTTAAAAGTAGCTGCCTGAGTCAATTTACGACAAGTTTGGTGTTGAACACTGTTGCAGAAAACTATAGTAAGGGGGCATAAAAAGTTATGTGGCAGAACTGCTCATTTTGGACAGAAAACTAACATCTCGATGTCTTCGTTGTTTCTCATTAACCATATGTCCAGCATTTTTCATATTTAAAAAGGAGGTAGAATACAACTTTTGGAACAAAATTTGCAACATGAGTATCTTCAGAAAGGGTCATTTTCTAAGCTTAATAAATCCATCTTTTCAGATAAGGCAGAAATGTTACAGATTTGCTAGATAATCCTTATGCAAAGACAATGCGTGGGCGCATGAACCTTACCACTCTCACGCATCGCATTTTTAATTTTAGATTTATATAGCCATGATGCATGCACGTCCTATTCGTCCTCACAAAAATAAAATAATTGCCAAATAGCTTTGGTCTTACAAAGTTAGTTTCGGTGGCATACACAATACGTCTCTCACTATGATAGCTAGTCGAGAAAACTCTAACCGTTCTTAAACTTATCGCAATCGCGGTTAGTGTACCTGCAGAAGATTGATATAGCACATATATATCCATTGAACCTTTCATGCCATCACTCATGAAAACATACGTATTCATTACCGTTCACTATAGAAACGACATCCGTACAATTCCCGCCGTACAGAAGACGTTAACATACGCTATCGAGATAGCGTATTCACGTGGGGTACCGTCTTGAGACGGGGGTATGAACAGCGATCGCCATACCCTGCGCCAAACCTTCTACTCCCAATATAATCAACTAATAGTTGGTATATTGGCAGCACCTCAAGTAAGCCACTGCTTGAGGGCAGCGTTCGCTCGCATCACCGACAGGAAGGCCAAGCTCTCTCAGTTGGCTGAGGATTCTTACCTTCTTACCTTAGCGATGAGTGCGTCGTTACATAATTTAAGGGTCGGTTGTGCATAAAAGTAAGTTTTGACAGAAAGTAATGTGTTGGAAGTTGGTTGATAGTAATCATAAGTTAGATAGCCACCTAGTAACTTTCCCATAATCCCTTAGGGCTTTACGAACTAGGCACCATCCTTAACGAACCAACGCATTTTCCAAACACAATTTTTGTGGTCAAGTTTTAGAAAAACAAGTTTTTAAGGCCTGTTGCATTCTCTGGCGTATGCATTTCGGCTCTGATACCAGCTGTGGCAGAACCAACTGAATTAATCCGGCTCAAGCGCGCTAACCATCACCACAAGGGGAATCAGGGCCAACTCACACTCTAAACGGAATAATCCGCTGGTCTGTCGGGTAACCTCCCGATACAACCACGGTTTTTGCCGATCGAAACCACACATACATGTACTCACACGAAGGTGAGCCCAGAGGATACAACATTCCACAAATTTTACATCACAGGTTCATCACAAATTATTATTACAACGGAGTTCATATTCGTAAAACAAGGTACTTCAGAGTTCAAAATAAATGAGTTCTTCAGAGTTCAAAGCAGCGGAAAAATAACGATAACTACTCGACGATACAGGGCGTCTCGATGAAGCCCGTACGAGACATCACTCGGCATTATCACCGTTGCCCTGGGGCGTATCCCATTCCACCGACGAACTAGGAGGAAGGGTACAAGGCCAAGCCAAACTAGCGATCATATCCTCGAAAGTTTCACCTGAAAACAAGCCACAAGCAAGGCTGAGTATACTAATACTCAGCAAGGCTTACCCGACTAGTGGAATATACTTAGCCGACTCCTAGACATGCAAGGCTTTTAGCTTGAGGGGTTTGTTTGGCCGAAAAGCATATATAAGTAGGTCCTTACTTTCAAATTTTAGCTCCAAGTTCTAGCTTTCTTTAACCATTCTAGGTAAGCAACTATCCAATATCATACATGGTGGAAGAATTATTTTGCATCCAACAAGATTAATCATTATCATTGTTCCTCTTCTTACTCTATGTGGTAAAAGGGTCAAGCAGTCTCAATAACCGCGAGAAACGGACGATTCGAACCGAATTTTCTTAACCTTGCAAGGGAAATGTAAACACACGTCACGTGGTTACTGCAAGAGTCACACGTGCAACTTTTCCCTTCAATTCCCGCTTCACGGAATAGGCCCACCGCCCTCGACTACACGTCCCCATGGCCTAGCCATGGCGGCACATGCACCCGCCATTAGCTAGATGTGAACGAATTCAAGACGGTGGGGCGTATATTCCGGCCTCGGTTCAATCCAGTACTTAAGCTTACCGATTACCATATTCTCGGCATGTGGTTAGTACGTTCAAAGACTTAACCACCACTACCGGAGTCCTATTAGCATAGCATTCTATCGAACCTTACATCTAGTGTTCAGAGCATGGGTACCTAGGATCATGCGACTAAGTTTTCATTCAACTCCTATAAACTTAATGCACAAGTAAACTAGAGTAATAAGTTGCACAAGTTTAGGAAAAATAGGGTTCGTGCTCCGGGGTTTACCTTCTTGGGTAAAGCTAGCTTGGGGCTCTTCCGAACTTGGGCTCGGGTCTTCGAGAGCTTCAGTTAGATTTACTTGAGCTTCACGCTGCTCACTCTCAGACGCGGCACGAGCTCGTACGTTCCGTCGGCGAGAGTAGTCGATTCTATATGAATGCACAAGTGTAAGTTACAGTGATGGTATACGACGATTATTTTCCTTCACGATAAAGTGGCAGTCCACAAAAAAATGATTTGATCGTGAAGTTACTTAGTTAAGATTTCTTTGGGCAATTGTTAATAGAGTATAACTTAAACTATTAACTTCATTAATTAAGAAGGGGTTGTGTTATATTGGAAACTTAATTTTCTAAGCACAACATGGATTAACACAACTTCTGGATTAGGTAACTTCTGGTGATGAAATTTTTATTTAGAGCACATTATGCAGAGATAAAAGTACTGCAAAAATTTCAGACATTTCCACGTAGTAGAATAATTATGAAAAATGTAATACCCAACTACTTCTAGAACTTAGTTATTTTGATACAGAACCAACCGTTCATGTATTGAAGCTAAAACTTTTACAGGGTGTTATTCTATCCATGAATGTGTTACTGTAAATTTTTCAGATTTTATTGTGCAAGATACAAAGCATAATAAATAGGACAAAATATACCTAGTTTAATAAATATTAGATTCTACAGGATGTTTTACACGGTTTCTATGTATGAAACTTTTTATACGGCAAAAGCAACTCTAAAGTGTCCTTCAGTACAAAGTTGAATATTTTCCAAGGACAGAAACTAATTATTTTAATTAGTGCAAATTTTCCTACCGCAAAATTATATAAATAGGTTACAGAAAGGAAAAAGATTCTAAACATTTTCTGTGGTATTTAGGCATTAATACAACGGCTCTGGAATAGTTTCACCTCATGAATCATAATATAACAATAGTTACAAATTAGTTTTATTATTTCATGCCATAAAGAATTTGTATTAAAAAGTTTATCTAGAGAAGGGTTCTGGCCCTAGTATTTTTACACTAGCCTACAAATCAAGCAACTAATCTACTGTTAAATTTTCAGATTCAGACTTTGTCTACAACAGGGGGTACATTTAAAGTCTATTAAACATTCCATTTAATTTATAGCAAGATTTAGCAAGCAACTGAAGAAAAGCATGTAACAAGAGTTGTAGATTTTCATTTAAAGATTCTAGAACAGTTGAGTTTTTATTTGTTAGATTTTTCTATGATTTTACATGAATTTTACAATTCACTGATTTTGAATCTAGGGTTAAAACTTTCTTTTACAGAGGGGTCCCTGGAAACTTGCGTGCAGACTCTTTTAAAGATTTCAATCGATGCAATTGGGTCCTTAGGCGGCGCTGGCACGGCGGCCGGCCAGATTCCGGTGAGGGGAAAAGGGTCACGGAGATCCAGGAAGGTGAGGGCTGCCTTGGGATGGCCTTGGTCGGGGTTGGGGGTGGCCGGAGGTGGCTTGTCGGTGCGGAGCAGAGGAGCGGCGGCGGGGCGGAGCGTCGGCGACGGTGCTCCGGCGAGGAGGGGAGAGCGTGGGCTGGTCGATGAGCTTCATGGCGTCGAGGGGAACCCATTTTCTAGGCTTGTTTGGGACGGAGGAGCTTCGGCGTGGGCTGTCCACGGAGCAGCATGGAGCGGCGATGGCGTGGGCGGCGCTGGCGGTGCTCTGGCGGTTCTGTGCGACGATGGGTGGGGCAGTGAGCTGCGGTGGGGTGCTGTGGTGGTGGTGGTGGGAGACTCAGCTCTGGCAAGGGGTGGCCGGAGAGGTGAGCTCCACGGTGAGCTGGGAACGACGGCGGTAATGGTGGTGGCGGCGGCGTTGTAGTGTCTGGGCGCGCGAGGGGTCTCAGTGCGGCCTTTTGTAGGCAGCAGAGAGGCGGGAGGAGGGCGGGACTTGACTGCGAGGCGCGGGCGCGGGCGGCACGGCGGGGGCGCGTTACTGGTCGCGACGGGCGGCGAACAGAGCCGACGCGGCGTGCGGCGGGCGCGGGCAGGAGATTGGGCGCTGAGGATTTGGCGTGGGGAGCGGGAGATCACGCGGCGCGCGGGTTGGGCGACGAGCTGAACCAGCTGTCTTGCCGGGCGGCGAGCGCGGCGAGTGGCGGGACGCGGCGGGGACACGGGCACGGCGCGACTTGCCCATTGGGTGCGGCGGGCGGCGAGCAGAGGCGCGCGTTGCCGGCGCGCGCGTGGCGTGCGCGGACTGGGGAGGAACGCGGTGTGCGGGCGCAGCCAGGCATTGGCTTCGCGCCTTGCGCCTGTCACGCATCGCCACCCTAGTGGCCTGCGACGACTGCGCAGCGGGCGGGGGTCGGGCGAAGCAAAAGGGTCGGGCGAAGCGGCTGTGCGTCGGGCGAACGTAGGGTCGGGCGAGGGAAAGGGTCGGGCGAGCGTAGGGTCGGGCGAGCAAAGGGTCGGGCGAGGCGGAGAAGAAGGGTCTGCACTGAAAATAGAAGAAAAGGCAGGGACTGGTTTGCAATTTCAAGTGTTTCTCAAATTTTTGTGTTGTAACTCAAAAATCTGTGAACATGAAAGTTGTTCAAACTGAAAAGTTACACAAGTTTTGTTTCAGGCCAAAGTTCATTTGAGTTGTAGTTTAGAAGTTATTTTAAAAACTCAAAAAGGATAATTCGAAGGGTACGTCATTTCCTGGGCAAAACTTTGCATTAACTCCTAGGCTTCAACTAGACTTTTGTTTAACATGTCAACAACGATGTGCCTATTCAATTTTGTAGCCATGTTTGCATCATTGTGAAAGTTATTTAAATGGCTTGATTAAAGTACATGTACTTATGCACATATACACAACTATTTTCAATTCAAGGCAAATCCAATTTATGATTCATTTCCTTTAAATTTTTCTTAGTTAGTTAAGCATATTGTTACGCTAATGAGGTTTATTTCGTAAATTAAACACCTGAGGTGTTACAACGCCCCTCCTCGCATACTCATACTCCACGAACAACTGGGAGAAAAGAAATATCCAAACAAGTCAGACCCCGAAGCGCGCGTAGGCATAAACGCAAATGTTGACGCTCCTTAAGTGTCATATCTGACCGTCAACTCCTGCAGAGAACAGTGTGAAATCAAACACCAAACTAGAGATAGGAGTTTAATACTAATCATTTCCACAAGTTTTGGTGAATCACTGTTTTCAGGAGACCATGTCTGCATATGGAGGAAAACCGTGCTCAAACAAAGGTAAACATACATTTCAGAGCATGTTACACGAGCACGAGAATTGGAGGGCCCACATTCCAAAGCAGATCAGCCCAAGTCCAAGAGAAAACAGACTCCTAAAAAAATTAGAGATAGGAACAAGGATCCAAGGGCCAAATGGCATGCTAAATCCACGAAGCACCCAACAGCCCACACAAGGGCCCACAAGGAGTCCACTGGCCGAAGAGGGAGCCAAACGGCCAGGTCGCCCGACCCCCTACTGGGCCCAATCAGGCCCATCTTTCTCCAGCAGACTCCCACCGCGCTGCCTACTTCAGCCCCAGATGGTTCCACCTCGGAAGTTCACCCAAGGATCCACCCTTGGAGGGCTATAAAAGGTGGAGGAGAGCCCCCCATTCAACACACCACAAGAGAAGAGAATAGTTCCACTCCAAGGCGAAGCCCTACCTCCGTAGTGCTTGGAAATGGAGAGAGAGTGAGGGGTAGTTCGGAGGGGCACCGGCCTGTCGGCGCTCTTCTCCAACTTGTTGCTCAACGGATGCTTCTTTCTTAAGTAAGTGTTCGTGATCTTCTGTGGTGGTGAGTTTCTTGGTTAAGTAAGTTTTATTCTTTACTTGCTTGCAGGATCATCGTTCGTCCTTGGACGTTTGCTTCTAGCTGAAGGACTTGAGTCTTTTGGCGAAGTCTGGCCAGGGTTAGAAGTGGTGATCGATAGCGTAGACGTGGTGTCTAGGCTTGAAGTCGCCTTTGTTTGCTACCCTTCCCTACGGTCTGTCGGGGTAGGCGGCAGGTGGTGACAGCCCTGTCCGCCCCTTGTAGTCCCCCACGTTCGGGTTGGGCGTAGAGCTAATAGCCGGATACTCTTGGCAGACCAGGAGTAAGCCGGTGCCCGAAGTAAGCTAGTAGAGATTGACCCTTTCTTTACTAGAACTCTAAATCCATAGGAATCCTCTCTATCCTCGCCTTCATATCTCTTGTTTGTCCTTGGATGAACCAGTTAGAAGGCTAGTACCTCCGTTCCTCGTGGAAATACGATACCCTTGAATACTCACGGGTGAAGTGCTACAACGGTATCTCTGTGCGCTTTTGGATTATTCTGTGAACGTTAAGAAATACCAATAAGCATTTCTAGCGCCGTTACCGGGGAACGGTTGTTGTATTGCCTTCGAAACTAGTTCGTCCTCGTATTTTATAAAAAAAATTCATATCCTCGTATCTTTTGCTTTTCTTTATCTCTACCTCTACCCCCGCTATCCCCGAGAGGTTATCCTCGTACAGACCTTTCTACCCTTCGGGGTGAGTCATTAGAGCCATGCTTTCTAGGACCCTTTTTCTCATCCGGCTGCGAGATTCACCCTCACACCATACCAATCGAATCAAGTGATTCAAAGCTCACATCTTATTCCTTGATTTTGATTGATGCCCAATAGAAGTTATGTTGACCCTTCATATCAAATAAACTTCTATCGGAAGCTTAGGATGGTTTGCCCAAACGGACGCAACTCAGCGGATCATGCGACCTGTCAAGCAAGCCGCAGTCTAACTGGACAAGATGGAACCGCTGAAATCTGTCCAGCATACACGCTCCAGGTCGGAGCGCCACGACAGCTCTGTACCCTAGGCTAGTCGTACTCCTGGGGGTCATCCCAATCCCCACAACAACCGACAAGCTGAACAGGAGGTGCAGCAGAATCAGCACGACCCGAGGCCTAGAGGGGGAGGACAACCCGCGGGAGGCCAAGGCCACCAAGGGAACCCACCACTGCCACCACCTCCCGGGGACTTGATGCAGCATATAAACCTCAACCGCGACGCGCGCACCATCATCTCCAACCGACAACGCGAACTGTTTGAGGACGCCGCCCGCAAGGACAGTGATCGTTTCCCTGCATTGAAAATATCACCAGTTGCGAGATCCCGATGGACTTTAAGCCCACAAACATCCCAAAGTATGACGAGAAACAAGATCCGTGACAGTGGCTACGATGCTACTCCATGGCCATCGAAGTGTGTGGGGGCTCTAACTCAACTAAAGTCCTCTACTTCCCGATGGCCTTGGAAACCGCACCACTCACATGGCTGGAAACTCTCCGGTCAAACTCCATCGACTTCTGGGAGGCTCTTAAGCAGGTCTTCGTCGACAACTTCTAGGGCTCCATGATCCCGGCTGGCACTTGCCATGACTTGTCGCAGGTCAAGCAGGAGGAGAACGAGACCCTGAGGTCGTACACGCGCCGCTTCTTCGACACCCGCGCCACCATCGCCAACATCGCCGACGAGGAGGTTATCCGCTACTTCCACAATGGCCTGGCCATGAAGCAAATGTACAGGGAGTTCGGGAGAAACCTCCCGACTACCGTACTTGAGCTCCGGGACATGATGCAGCGAGGGGCAGATCAAGAAGACGAGGAGAACGACCGTTTTCCCAAGCGCAGGACCGACAAGGGCAACAACAACCGCTCCGACAAGGGCCAGTACAACAACTCGGGTGCCGCTCGCAAGCGGAAGCCCGGAACCAAGTGGCCAACGTCGAGCGCAATCCTCGCAACAAGAAGTCGGGCAAACTCCAGGATCAGTACGAGAAGATCCTCCACAAGCAATGCCCGATGCACCCAAAGGCCAAGCACATGATGTTTCAGTGCACCATCCTCCACAAAAGTCTCAACGCACCGCCTCCTCTCGAGGACGAGGAGAAGGACAAATACAAATATAACAAGGGCAATGACTAGTCGCCCCCCGGGTTTCCAACACCCAACTAATACCGTCAACGTTATCTTCGGAGGCGACGACGCTATCCTCATCAAGCGCACTCAGAAGCTATTTCGGCGCGAGATCCTGTCAGTTGAGCCAGCCGTGCCGCGTGCTCTGAGACACAGTGAGGTCTCGATCTCTTTCTCCAGAGAGGATCAGTGGACCAGCTTCTTCGAGCTGGGAAAACTTCCGCTCATTCTGGATCAGTAGTTGCGGGCTCTATGTTGACCCGAGTACTCATCGACGGGGGGAGCAGTTTAAACCTGCTCTTCCCAAGTACTTTAAAGAAAATGAGGCTGGACATCGGCAAGATGCTTACTCCCAGCAAGGCTCCATTTTACGGGATCGTCCCGGGTAACGCGGCTACACCGATCGGCTTGGTTACACTGCTAGTTACTTTCGGGATGGCCGATCACTTCCGTAAGGAGTATATAAAGTTCGAAGTGGTGAATTTTGAATCTAAGTACCACGCCATCCTTGGCAGGCCAGCCCTAACCAAGTTCATGGCGGTAACCCACTGTTGATGCTCGCTACAGACCAAAAATGAGCGTCAATTTGACCGCAAAATAAGGATGAACTTGCATTTCTTGTACACATTCTTCTAATAAATGTACACTTTCCACACACCCTTGGAGAATTTTATGATTGCAGGATTTGTGCTGAAAACAAAGGAAAAAGGTATCTCTTTGATTCAAGGAAACGAGCCTCAACCAATCATGCGCCGCCACACATGCATCACATGGATTGGAAGGCCCAAAACCGAAGCAAATCGACCTACCATCAGCTCTATCATCAACCAGAGGCACAAGAGCCCAACAAGGAGTGATCAAGCCCAAGATGAAGGCGGTGGGCACCTGGGCTGGATCGGCCGACCCCACTAGGTCGACCGACCTGTGCTGGACCCCACCGACTTACCTCCACCACGTGTCACTCCCGCAGCTCGCCTCAATGTCAGTTTTGCTTGAGTTGCGCTGAATCCCGGCCGAGCACCCCCTGTTCCATGCCTATAAATATAAGGTGGGGTGCTCCTAAATTTGACACACCAAGATGTAGCCTCTCCTCCTTTGTAAAGCTCTCTAGGGTAGTGGAGTGTAGGTGAAGTGTAGTTCTTCAAGGTCTTCTAGTCTTCATGAAGAGTTTGGTATGGTCTTGTATCATTCTCTTTGTGTATGGTTTGGAGTTTAGTAATAAAGTTTAGTTCCTTATCATAGCCTGTGTTTGGTTCATATGCTTATGTTTAGTTTCATAGTCGTGCTTGTGTCACGTATCTTGCATGTTTAGACGTGGTAACACATCTAGGCTACGACATCAGTTTCATCTCCCCTAATCGGGGTGTTTTTAGTCTCAACGTAAGGCTAGAGCAATAATCCTTAACACGGACGTGGTGTCTGGGTTATCGGCTATGTTTGAATGCGGCTCTATACCATGGTTAGATGAGATAGGCGGCAGGTGGTGACAGCCCTGTCCGTCCAGCGTAACCCTCCCCGTTCGTGTAGTAGTTGTAGGAGGTGCATTAAATAGCCGTGAGGGTCTAGTGGCCACCTAGCCATATCCTGTGCGGTCTCCCGGTGATGCCTGAGAGTCTAGAGCCCGATCCTAAACATGTGAATGTGTATGTGTTCAAGGGTATGTGCTATGCTTGCTTAGATAAGAATTATCCTTTGTATGCCCTTGAAAGCTTTCCTCCACCTCGCTCTGATCCTAGTCATATTATCAATTACCTCTCAACCATATTATCAATTACCCCTATTTAGATACTGGATATTTAATCATGATATTATCCTGAGCTTAATAAATCCATTTGAACCACCGCCTTCCCTTCGGAAATATAAATACGACCGCGTACTCACGGGTAAAATGCTACAACGGTATTCCGTGCGCTTGCGGATCCATCTGTAACGTAAGAAATACCCCATTTCTGGCGCCGTTGCTGGGAAAACCTATCCTAGTGATGATGCTACGAAACGCCAACAAGCATTTTTGGCACCGTTGCCGGGGAAGGCACAGGTTTAAAAGATTTATTAAAGCTTGAGATTTTATCCATGGTTGATAGCCAATGTCTAGTAGAACCATGTTGTTTTCTCTTTATGTGAAGACAGGGTAGTGTTTGATTGATTTCAATTCGCCAAAAAATCTACGACGAATCCGAGTCGACTTCAAAATGAAAGAGCATGACATGGAATGATTAATTTGGAGAAGTTCAACTCTCGGCAATTGATTCAATCTCTGTTGCATCATCAAGCTTCAATAAAGGATCTTTGTCTTTATTTGGATTTCATTTCCACCGCTGTTGACTGATCACCACCGGCAGAAGAGATTGATTCAATTAAATAATCAAGACACATCATCACGGTGCAACGAAATTCATGGAGTAGAATTCAATTCACTCCTCAGGGTCGTCAGTACGGGATGATCACATATGAAACAAGTTCTTGATCCTGAGAAAGAAAAGCGAGAAGACATCCCCGAAGATCCAAAGAAGACCGCTCCGAGGTAAAAATCATCGAAGGCATAAAAATGAGCGGCACCTCAGGTAATTTCCGTCGATAAAATCTAAATTCCATTTCAAAATTTCAATTCAACAGGAAATAAAATGTCTCATTCGAAGGACTTAAAATTTTGAATCCTCGCCGATAGGTGAATCGGTAGTTATCTCATATTTGATTGCACGCACTGCATGTTTAAATTTTTAGATTTTTCAATTCGACTTTTGCATGAGCATTTGCACCATTTTGCATCCAATCCCTTGCATATTTGAATTTCTCAACTTGTGCATTTGCACCCTTCCTAAACTTGGGATTTAGGGCAACAAACAAGGGCATTTTGGGGTGAAAATTCTGCCAAGATCATTTGGAGGCTAGTGCATGCATGAATGTGGTTGATTTTCATGTTCAAATGCATTTGGGGCCACTCATAGGCCTGCACCGGCCTATTCCTACAGACATTCAATCCCTCTTGGCATTTGCGGCAAGCATCAAAGGCCTAAGCAAAAGCTCAGCTCTTTTGGCCCCAAGGTGGGCTCGGCCGACCAGGCCAGGTCGGCTGGCCTAGGGGTGGCGCCGTTCTATAAGAACCTGTGCACATCACCTCTCTCCCTTGCCCCAAACCAAGCTGAAGCTGAGTGCCCTCGAAATTCTTCCTCCCCCTGTCGTAATGCTCATGTTCTTGCTTTAGTTCCATAAGAAAAAGAAAAAAAATATTTCCCCCTTTGTTTTCTCCATTTGCATTTCGTGTTGCCTTCTTTTGTCGCTGCAATAATGTGTTGTGGTGGTACTACTACCCCGCAAGAACGATTTTGTTGTGCACTCTCACCCACAAGAACGATTTTGTGGAGTGTCATCACCCACAAGAACGATTGTTGTGGCGGCGACCAAGCCCCGCAACAACTACTAACTCTCGGACGGCTAACAGTTTTTCGCTAACGCTCACGTAACCCGTTTTGAGTTGTTTGTGTGTTGTTCCTTGTTGTGGATTGCAGGTATGAAGGGCTTCGGCAAGAAGGTGATGGGCACGCTCAAGAAGGCGACAGGCTCGAAGTCGGGCCGCTCTCATGGTGGTTCCAGCTCGCGCCAATCCAGCAGCCACGTGCCGAGCCCCATGAGAGACAGTGAAGAGACGGAGACGCAGCAGCAAGAAACCCAAGAGGAGCAAACTGAGGTGCAAGGCCAAGGGCAGCAGCCCGAGGAGGACAAAGAAGAGCATGATGATTCGCACCTCAACATCCAATGTGATTGCGAGTTCGAAGCCTACAACATGCTGAGGCGGAGGAAGTTTCGCCACACAAGAATCTTCAATCCCGACCTCCTACAAAAAATAGGTATGAACGCTGATTTTGCTAGAATTTGGAAGGCCGTGGGGTGGACCGATTTTGCAAATGATTTCGAAGAAGGGTCTTGCGATTTGACCATCCAATTTCTTTGCACCCTTGTTGAGGAGGAAGCTGGGATTTCTTTCTGACTTTTCAATCAAGAATACTCTGTTTCTTGGAAAGATCTTAGCAGGCTTTTGGGTTTACATCATCGCTGCGGTCTTGATGTTGAGGCAGCCACTCATGGTTTTGAAAAACAAAGCTTTTGGCAATCCATTTCGGGCGCCACCACTGTTGGGAAACTGATATGTAACGACATACAACACCCGACCTTGCGTTTGATGCATAAGTGGGTTGCGATAACATGTTTCCTAAGGGATGATGTGCGTACCATTCGCAATGATGAATTCCGTATTCTCTATGCCATGGTAAACAAAATAAGAATCTCACCGGTGAAAGAAATGATCCAGCAATGGCTTGAGAATTTTCAAATGGTTGGACCAACAGAGTGTACATCTTTGGTCACTCGTATTCCAGGAGGGTTGAATGTTCTGAGTTGGCCTCCTATTTCTTATATCAGCTCTCCGCGTTTGATGATTGATGGAAATTATTTGGTTTATGGGCACACGCTTAAACATGTTCCAGATGGCTCCTTGGTTTAGGGTTTAGGGTTATCGATTCCACCGCCGATTGTGTTATGCTCTCCTTCCTTGATTGCTACTCAGGTTATCATCAGATTTCCCTCAAGGATGAAGACCAGATCAAGACTGGGTTTATCACCTCGTTCGGCGCCTACGCATACACGACTATGTCGTTTGGGCTAAAGAAAGCGGGTGCAACTTACCAGCGGGCCATACAGTCATGCCTCGCTGACCAGCTACATCGCAATGTTAAAGCCTATGTGGATGACATGGTCGTCAAGACCCAAAATCCCAACGAGTTCATATCGGATCTCGAGGAAACCTTCAACAGTCTGCGCAAATTTCAGTGGAAGCTCAACCCGACTATGTGCGTCTTCGGCATACCTCAGGGGAAACTCCTTGGTTCATCGTTAGTCACCGAGGAATTGAGGCTAACCCTGAAAGGATTACCTCTATCACTAGCATGGGGGCTCCACAGAAAATCAAAGATGTGCAGAAGCTCACCGGCTGCATGGCGGCATTAAATAGATTCATCTCTCGGCTTGGAGAATGGGGCCTACCCTTCAAGCTCCTCAAGCGGCAGGACAACTTTGTTTGGACCGAGGAAGCGGCGCAGGCATTGAAGGACCTCAAAATTCACCTCCAATCGCCCCCATCCTTACGACCCGAACCCAGGTGAGAACCTGCTACTCTACATCGCTGCGACTACTCACGTTGTCAGCACGACTATAGTGGTGGAGCGAAACGAGGAAGGCCATGCATTTAGCTGCAGCAGCCAGTGTATTTCGTTAGCGAAGTCCTTTCTGAGTCGAAGGTTCATTACCCGTCGATTCAGAAACTTCTCTACGTTATACTCATCACCTCTAGAAAGCTTTACCACTACTTCGACGAGTACAAGATCTCAGTTGTCACTGATTTCCCATTGGCAGACATACTCCACAATCGGGATACCACTGGATGTATCTCTAAGTGGGAAGTGGAACTGGGAACTCTCAACATCGACTTCAAGCCACGCACCACCATCAAGTCACAAGCTCTAGTCAACTCTAGTTAACCAGCCAGAGCATTGGGTCATGTACTTCGACGGATCGCTAAAGCTTGAAGGCGGTGGCGCAGGAGTACTATCAATCCAACCGGCGAGCAACTTAAATATGTGTTCCACATAGTATTTAAGGTCTCCAACAACAAAGCCGAGTACGAGGCACTACTTCACGGGCTACGCCTGGCTGTCTCCCTTGGCATCAAGTGACTACTCGTTTTTGGTGACTCCTTACTGGTGGTCCAACAATGCAACAAGGAGTGGGACACCAACAAGGAAACAATGGACGCGTATGTCGCAGAAATCTGCAAGATCAAGAACAAGTTCTCAGGCCTAGAGATTCATCATGTGCTCTGTGACAACAACTTTGGGGCCAACGTACTCTCCAAGCTGGGCTCTGAATGAGCCAAAGTCCCGGCTGGAGTCTTCGTCCACGAGCTCCACCAACCATCTATCCCCAGGATAGAGTACAACACCATTGACCATGGTCCTACGGACTTCAGTCAAGAGGTGTTTATGATTGACGTCAACTGGCGTACCCAGTTCGTCGACTTGATCAAGGACAAGAAGCTGTCCCCCAACGTCGACCCTAAAAGTGTCGAGGCTATCTGATTAGTCAGGGGAAGCAAGGGTTACGTTCTAGTGGGGGATAAGCTCTACAAACGTGGATCAGCATCAGGGGTACTCATGAAGTGTGTGACTACTGCACAAGGGCGGGAAATCCTGGAAGAAATTCATGAGTGCGCGTGCGGGAATCATGCAGGCTCCCGCACACTAGTCGGGAAGGCTTTCAGGTCCGGGTTCTATTGGCCTACGGCTTTGGCAGATGCCGAAGATATCGTTCGCCGATGTACCAACTGCCAATTCTTCGGTAAAAAAACTCATATCCCCGCCCACAAGCTGATCACCATACCACCTTCTTGGCCGTTCGCCTGTTGGGGCCTTGATATGATTGGTCCATTGACAACAACACCAGGAAGTTTTACTCACGTGTTGGTGGCAATCGACAAGTTCACAAAGTGGATCGAGTACAAGCCAATTACAACACTGACGGCTGATAGAGTAGTCACATTCATCTGTGACATACTCCACCGCTTTGGTTTCCCTCATACAATCATCATTGATCTGGGATCCAATTTTACATCACACGAGTTCTGGGAGTTCTGCGAACGAAGTGGCATTGAGGTCAAGTACGTTTCGGTGGCTCACCCGAGGGCCAATGGCCAGGTGGAGCACGCTAGCGGCTTAATACTCAATGGACTCAAGAAGCGACTCTACGATGAGAACAACAAAAAGGGAGGCAAGTGGATAAATGAGTTACCCACAGTCATCTGGGGGCTTCGTACTCAACCGAGTAAAGCCACATGACAGTCACCTTTCTTCCTCGTTTACGGGTCAGAAGCAATTCTTTCAGCCAATATCATGTGGGAGTCACCAAGACTGGAGATGTATGAGGAAGGAGAAGCTGACGAGGCAAGACATCTGGAACTTGACTGCGCTGAAGGGGTCCGATGCAACGCTTTGCTTCGGTCAGCTCGATATCTACAAGGCGTCCGACGGTATCATGACCGCAACGTCCAAGAAAGATGTTTTAACGTTGGAGACCTGGTCCTACACCGCATCCAAGATGAGACTGGGCTCCATAAGCTCAACTATAGATGGGAAGAACTCTTCATCATCACGAAGGTCACAAGGCTAGGGTTATAACGACTACAGTACTCTAACGGCCAAGAAGTTCCAAACTCTTGGAACATCGAGCACCTACGTCGTTTCTATGCTTAAGAAACTTGTACAAAACTTGTCAGCAGTGCAACACAGTTTAATAATTCATAGTTATTTCGGTTCCCCAAACGACTACTGTCTATTATTTCCTTAGCAACATTGAGTATACTCGGGGGCTGTGGCCACGAGTTACACCGATACGCTAACTAAAGTAAAGCCTTCAAAAAACACTCAGGGGCTTCGCCATGAGTACTCTTCGTCACGGTTAAAAGCCTCTCAGGCTACCCTCCTGAACGCATTAAGCGTCTATCCCGACTACCTCCCTATACATCTAAGTCAAGCTACGGGGCAAGGTTTGACAGGGTAAAGTAAAAGATGTCCTCACACCTATAAATAGAGGTTCTACGAACACAACACTGTAATGCAGTACTGTCTAGTACACGGTTTACCAACTAAAAAGTTGCTTTCGGGGTAACTATACACTAGGACTAACGTACTCAAGGGCTTAAATGATTACGTTTCAACATGACCACTCCACGAGTTGGCATAGCAAACAACAATCAAACAAGCATTAATATATTACATAAACAACTGCTGGTTTGTTCAAAGCTTACACAGTTCAGAAAAGCGGCAGGTCATCGACTATCTGATGCGCAACGTCTTGTACTTCGCTACGATACTCGGCAAATTGCTCTTCAGTGCAGTCTTCAGTGATGCCTTCCGCAAACGGGCGAATATCTATACTCGGGAAGTACGACTTCACCACAACAAGTGCATGTGTAAAGGACAACCTTGGGCCGGATGCGTACCCTGTGATGCTTGTCGGAGCATCAACCTGGCGTTGCACCAGCGAGCGGCCATCCGGCGTCGGGTCAACAAACTCACACAACTGGTGAGCTGCCGTCCCGAGTAGGTTGAGCTCCTTCTCTTCTCATTCCTTGTCCTGGGCCATGGACTAGATCCGCTGCAAATCCGTCGTGAGTTGCTTGTCAGCATCCTTCAGCTGGCGGACCACAGTTTTGTACTCCTCGTCCAGGTCTGAGTACTTAAGTTGGAGCTCTTCCAGTGCCTTCTTCAGCTGTTCCTTCTCTTCTGTAAGTTCATATATGTCACACTTCCAGTTAGTTAAAGCTCTCTCAATTCGAGCATACTCTGGTAAAAAGTACACGTACATAACTCAGAAGAAAGGTATACGGATGATACTACTCGGACATGAGGAGTAGACTACTTACTCTCTTTCTAGGCGGTCAGATCCTTGACTTTCCTGATCGCCAGATCATGCTTCCTTTGCATGTCGATTGTTGCATCCCGATGTGAAGTCCTCAAGGCCGCGAGTTCTTCCTGGAGCTTGGTATTCTTTTGGCGGTCAATTTCGATGATTTTTACCGCCAACATTTCTCCGGTTTTCATGGTTTACAAGTCAAACCTAAGATAAAACTAACCACATTAACATGTTCCACAATTTTTGTTGCATTTATCATTTCAGGAACTTAGTGTGCGAATTTGCGATGAAATGGGAGAAATCCCAGGCCGGCCGGCCTGGCTCTCCCTCCTCCGGCCACGTCACTGATCCAGGAGTCAAGAAACACACCCAGGAGGATCAGGGATTGTGCACTTGAAGTCAGTTTGATCCGAGGACCCAAAAGGCTTCACACACGGATAAAAGGGCCAAGATGCATGTCCAAAACCATTGCTTAACTAAAAAGCAACAGTTACCGACCTCAGGAAGCGATCAGGGACGTCTACGCAAAAGGCGCTGTCAAGTGGCACCATCCCCAGACCGGCCCGCCTAGGGGAGGCCGGCTAGCCCCACTTGTCATCCTCTGGTGCTCAACTTCGTGTCGAAGCTATGATAACTGCCAAGGTCGCGTGGTCTTGACGCCTTTCACCGGTTACCGACCTCTAGCTGCTATAAATAGAGCTCCATTTCTCATTTGTAAGACACACCATCCAAGGGAGAAGTGAGATTCTTAGTAGCTTCAGTTCAAGTGTAGAATAGGGACAGTGTTAGGTGAGAGCTTGTGCAAGAGCCGAGCTAGGAAAGGAGCCAGGGTTTTCTCTTGGTCCTTCTCCACTTTTGTATCCACCTCAGGGGAATATTATCAAAGTAAGTTCCTCGTTTATCTTCAGTGTCTCGCTAGTTCTTCTCTTTACTTTTAGTATCTATTTAGTTTACTTTCTTTGATCTGTGGGATCCCTTGTCTGCGTGGTTCAGCAAGCCTGGTCATTTGGGGTTTCTTCTTGCCTTAACGTGAGGCGGAAGTCAGTAACTGGATAGTTGAAGCGTGGTGCTTAGGCTTGATAGATATCTTGGGTTGTGTTCCACCCCACAGAACTGATGTGGTAGGCGGCAGGTGGTGACAACCCTGTCCGTCCCTTGTAGTCCACCACATTCTGGTGTTTTCATAGCAGTAGATCGTTGGCCGAGTTTGACCCCCCATTTCTCCCTTAGTCTGTGGTCCTTTCGCCCCAGTCGCCGAAGCAGATCAAGTTAGTACAACTTCTAGTTATCTGGGTAACGAGTTGGCTAACTGAAGTTAAGCCCTCTACCCTCTTACCTCCTCTCTTTAGGTGGGTCCGGTTGAATAGTTCTAGGATTGGTTGCGTCTGCCGTTCCTTGGATTCGATATCCCAGGTAAACTTCCTGGTGAAAGCTACATTGGTATCCGTGCGCTTGCGGATTAGTTCGTAAAGGCTAAGGAGTGCTAACAAGCTTTCTGGCGCCGTTGCCGGGGAGCGGTAGCAATACTAGTTTTAGAGCTTTTTCAGTTGTACACCTTTCCGCCCATACCATCTATCCCATGGAGTTCGCTCCTAGTTATCCGGCAGTTCCGTACCGCGAGTACTCGGAACCACCACCATCTTGCCACCGCATATTAAGTGATGGCTACGAGATCCGTCCCAGTTTCATAGCCATGGTTCGAGCTCAGTCTTTTTCTGGTAGAAAGGACGAGTGCCCCTATACTCACCTGCAGGATTTCCAGGAGAATTGTTCTCTCCTGATTATACCTGGTATGTCTCAACACACACTATGGTGGAAGCTATTTCCGTTCTCTCTGACGGCAGCAACCAAGAGTTGGTACCACCGGAGGGTAGGGAGAGTTGGAGGAGATTGGATTGCATTGAAGGACGAGTTTAGTCTGTTCTTCTATCCTGTCTCCAAAGTGATACCGCATCGCCTCCAACTTTTGTCGTTTCGACAAGGTGATGAGTCACTTGGAGTAGCCTGGGCAAGATTCTTGCATTTAGCCACCTCTGGTCCACCACACAACATTCCAGAGGAAATGCTTATGCAACACTTCGTTCAAGGGTTGAAGCCGAAGAGAGCACAGTTTCTGGATAGCGCCTCCGAGGGATCGATCATGTATAAGACAGTGTCTGAGGCAAAGGAAATTCTGGAAAGAGTCCTTAACTATAGTCAGTATACTGGAGTCTTTGACGAGTTACCCGAACCAAGTGATCAGCCCAGAGAGAAGCAACAGATACACCACGTTTCAACTGCATCCTATCCACCTCCACCATACATAGAGGAAATCACTGAACCACCCAAGACCTTCGATTCAGAGCCACTCATTGAAGATATGCCTATGTCCGTCCCTGATCTCTTCACAGAAGAAGACTATATGGAGTTGGGCAATCCAACAAAGTTACCCAAAGAACACAAGTGTAAGTGCTCAGGATCCGAGGCATTCGTTCCGGAAGCCACCCCGCAGATTGAGGGCCTTACTGCGGTCATGAGCAAGGAATGGACAGAGGAAGCCGAATCAAGTAGCAGCATTATACGACTCTATGAAGATTTCAGAGTGCTCCTCTGTGCTATTGGGGACACTGTCCAACGAGAAGTTCCTTACGACCTGAAAGTCGGGGTGAATGTGATGTCCGAAGCCATGGCACGTCACATAGCACCAGAAGGACCCCTGGCTTTCTCGCGTAAGGACCTGAAGTGGATCGACGACCAGATCATGGAATGTTTAGGCATCCACCGAGTTATTCTCGTTCGCATGGGGATCAACAAGGTGTACCTGGACTTCCATATCTTCGATATCCTGGAAGGTGAAGAGTTCATCTTGATTGGACAGCCAATAGAGCCACTTGTCAACTCGAACAGAGATCGAGCACGGCTCGAGATTAAGGTTGGCAAAGATATAATCCTGATCAGCCTAGTGCGTTCGTGCAACACATTTGCCGAAGCTAGGCCGGAGAAAGAGCCAGTGGAGGAATCAGTGAAGATCGTTCAAGAAGGGATGACTCAGCCCATTACTGAAGATGATGTCATACACTTTACCCAGGAAACAGAACCGGGCGACCAGAGTAAGTTCAGTATAGAGGAGAAACCACAACCTTCACTACCTGAGTTGAAGCCGCTGCCTTCTGGGTTAAAGTACGCATTCCTCCACAACAATCGAGCCACACCAGTTGTCATCAGTGATAAGCTGACAGAGAGTGAAACTCGGTGGCCCTTAACAGTCCTGGAGAAGTATCGATCTGTCATTGGGTACTCTCTGCAAGACTTGAAGGGGATCAGCCCCAACCTATGCACCCATCGCATCCCTATGGAATCGGACCATAAGCCGTCCAGAGAACATCAGAGACGACTAAATGATGCGATGAGGGAGGTAGTCAAGAAAGAGGTTCTGAAGCTACTGCACGCGGGCATCATCTACCCCGTGCAAGACAGTGAGTGGGTTAGCCCAGTTCAAGTAGTCCCAAAGAAGGCGGGCATGATAGTAGTCCAAAATGAGAGAAACGAGCCCATACCTCAGAGGACAGTTACTGGATGGAGGATGTGCATCGATTACTGGATGCTGAACAAGGCTACCCAGAAGGATCACTTCCCCCTTCCCTTCATCGACGAAATGCTTGAATAGCTGGCCAAGCACTCATTCTTCTACTACCTCGACGGATATTCTGGTTATCATCAGATTCCTATTCACCTCGATGACTAGAGTAAGACTACCTTCATGTGCCCCTACGGCACGTTCGCCTACAGGCGAATGTCATTTGATCTCTGCAACGCACCTGCTTCATTCCAACGGTGTATGATGGTGATATTCTCTGATATGATTGAGAACATCTTGGAAGTCTTCATGTATGATTTCTCAGTCTATGGCAAGAGCTTTGAAGAATGCCTTGAGAATTTGGATAAAGTTCTCAAGAGGTGCCAAGAAACGCACTTAGTTCCCAATTGGGAGAAGTGCCATTTTATGGTCAGAGAAGGAATTGTCCTTGGACATAAAGTGTTAGAAAAAGGGATAGAAGTGGATCGAGCCAAGATCAAAATCATCGAGCAGTTACCACCCCCGACAAATGTCAAGGGAGTTTGGAGTTGTCTAGGTCATGCTGGCTTCTATAGGAGGTTCAACAAGGATTTCTCCCATATTGCCAGGCCTCTGACGAGTCTCCTGGCCAAGGAGACCCCATTCAACTTCAACGAAGACTGTCTCGTAGCCTTCTATACTCTCAAAAAGGCACTAGTGATCGCACCAATCATACAATCGCCGAATTGGAGTCTTTCATTCGAGATCATGTGCGATGCAAGTGACAACGCCATCGGCGCAGTGCTCGGTCAATGTAAGGATAAACAGCATTATGCCATATCTTATGCAAGAAAGACATTGACCGGACCTGGTGACACCGTTTTTTGGCACATGTCAACCTGTTGGGCAAATAGCCGATAAGAATTGGGCCGACGCTAGATCAGAAGCAAAGAGAGAAGCATATTGGGCTTTTTGGGCCAAACGAAGCGTTGTAGCTGATGGAGCATGAAAGGAGCTGGCGAGGCAGTGTCAGCAAGTTATCTGTTAGAGTTTAGGAAAGTTTTGTTTTCTTTATTGTCAAGTAATGTACATCGTAATCGACTAGGGTTTGTAGCTTAGGCTATAAATAGCTGCCCTCGGACATGTATCAAACCATCCAATGATCAATACACAAACCCTTTTTTCCTTTTTTTCTCTTTTCGCCTGCTTCACCTTAGTTGCAGTAGATTTTCTTTTCACGAGTTCTTTCTTGCACGTGGGGCTGCATCAACTTTGATCTCCGACTTGCTGATGAGTTCCGGGTCGAACGAGGCAGATGGGCTCAAGGTTGACGGCGCATCGCTTCTTCCTCTATCCTATATTAGTTCAAGTTATCGAGCAGATTGGATCTAGGTCTGGTATGTTCACCAAGTTATCGATATCAGCTTGTTCTTGTTAGATTAATCTGTTTAGTCTCGCTTGCTTCTTGCTGTTATCACAAGTTAACGGTATTTGCTAGATTTGGCAGGATTAGATTCGTTTGATCTTGTTTTTATTTAGTTCTTACCACAATTTATCCAGCCTAGATCTAAATATCATCGGCCGACGCGCAGGTTGTCTGTTGCTCATCGCCAGGCCGATCGGGTTCGGATCTAGGTGTTGTCTACTGAGGCTTCGCTAACCTGTTTAGCGCTACCTTACCTGCACAATCGGCCGGAGCTTTGGCCGATTGATCTACTACCGCATCGGACGCTTGGCCGATGCACGTGGCGGAACGATTCGGAACACCGGTCAATACGTTCTGGCAATTTAACGTTTTATATGTCCCTTGTGAATTGTAGGTCAAATTCACTGGCACGTCCTACACCACCACGCAGCCAATTTGGACGCCGTGCAAGAGCGAACCAAGAGGCTCCTGGGTCCTCGCGTGTGCCGGCGCTGAAGGCCGATCCATGGCTTTTTGCGTCAACAAGACCACAGTTAAACTACGCAACAATGGAGAAGGAATTTTGGCGGTGGTGTTCGCCATTGACAAGTTCAGATCCTACTTGGTCGGTGCTAAGGTGATAGTATATACAGATCATGTTGCACTGAAGTACCTCCTTACCAAAAAGGATGCAAAGCCATGACTTATCCATTGGATTCTGCTTCTACAAGAATTTGATCTGGAAATCAGAGATAAGAAAGGAGCAGACAATTGTGTGGCAGACCATCTCTCAAGAATGCAATTCAAGGGATCAGATCTACCGATCGACGAGTACTTGAGAGATGACACTCTCCTAAAGGTCTCTACATCCAGTCCGTGGTGTGCCAACTTAGTGAATTTCATGGTGGCTGGATATATACCTCTCGGAGAAGACAGAAAAAGACTGATCCACCTCAGCAAGTATCACCTATGGGATGACCCCTATCTTTTCAAGGTCTGTGCTGATGGTTTACTCCGCCGCTGCTTCCCGCTGTGTGAGACCCGCAAAATTCTCAAGCGTTGCCACTTCTCACCTTATGGAGGGCATTACGGAGCATTCTAGACCCATTCTAAGGTTTGACAGAGTGGATTCTTCTGGCCAACCATGTATGGAGACGCGAAAGAATTTGAGCGGCGATGCCCAAGATGTCAGAAGCACGGGAACATCAATTCCCGAGATGCTATGCCACTGAAGAGCAACTTTCAAGTGGAGATATTCGATGTCTGGGGAATTGACTTCATAGTTCCTTTCCCGATATCAGAGCAGTGCGAATACATCTTGGTGGTCGTGGACTATGTGTCCAAATGGGTTGAAGCACTTCCTTGTGTTGCGGCCGACTCAAAGAATTCGAAGAAAATGTTCCAGGAAATTATATTTACTCGCTTCCGAGTTCCAAGAGTCGTGATCAGTGATGGTGGCTCACACTTCATTGATAAGACATTCAGGAAGTGCCTCTGCGAGTTGGGAGTAGACCATCGGGTTACAACTCCATACCACCCTTAGACAAGCGGTCAAGCAGAAACCTCGAACAAACAAATCAAGAACATTCTGCAGAAGACGGTAAATGCTATGGGGAAGGGATGGAGAAGCAAACTACCCGAGGCACTTTGGGCTTATCGAACAGCGTTCAAGACCCCGATAGGTATGACACCATACCAATTGGTTTATGGCAAAACTTGCCACCTACCGGTTGAGCTAGAATTCAAGTCCCGAGGCGATCAAGAAGTGGAACATGGATCTCCAATCAGCTGGAGTGAAACGACAAATCCAATTAGCTGAATTGGACGAATGGCGGGAGAAGGCCTACCACAACTCCAAGTTATACAAGGAACGGACAAAACGATGGCATGACAAGCGGATCAAGATCAAGCAATTCAAAGTGGGAGATAAAGTACTTCTCTTTAAGTTCTCACGTCCATTTGTTTGGTCATGGTAAGCTTAGGAGTAAGTGGGAAGGTCCTTATCTAGTTATAAACGCGGCCGATCATGGTGCTATAACCCTCCAGGACGATGACGGAAATGTTTTCAAGGCCAATGGCCAAAGATTGAAAATATTTCTCGAGCCCGAAATATCGGAACTCGAAGAAATAGACGTCTAAAAGTTATCCGAGCTATAAAACTCGTCTATGGTCATCGTCGGACCTTAAAGAGGTCGTATCCTAGGTTAGAGCCTTTTTCTTTCTTTCTTTTTCTTTTCTTTCCACCTTTTCTAGCCAAAACCCTCAGAAAAGCAGGAGAGGACAAGGAGAGGAGAACCGTCGCGAAGCCCGAAGCCCACACCTGACAAGGTGGGGCCGGCCGGCCTGGCTCCGAATCCGTTCACGTCGTTTCAAATTTTGGATTCTCCTATCTGTTACCCTCGTCGGGAATTCTGGGGGATCCGATTGTTGTACCCTCGTTTTATACCGAAAGGCGTCCATTCTTCTTAATCCCAAAGCCTTTCGACCTCACATTGCCTGAGAATTCAATACCCTCTCGAGATTACGGCCATGTCGTCGTCGTCTTCCCCCACGACACCCAAGTCAGCAACAAGAACCTCTGGGACACCCATGGAGCCTTCCAATTCCACTCAAACCCACACGAGTCGAGTAGCCTCAAGATCATCGACGCACAGGAGTTCGACGAGGCCTTTCCCTCACGGTCCGAGGCCGGGGTAGCACACCCCAGGTCGGCCGGCCTAGGGGAGGCCGGCCAGCCTCGCCTTCGCGCCGGACATCGCCTCGTCGCGCCGGGTCCCCCTCCAGAAGTCCAAGAGGAGGGACCCTGGTGCGCATTGGTGTGCGCACGCCAACACGTCCCACCACGGGGGTTTTGTCCCCGCGGAAAGCCATCGGCAATCACCTTGTTCCCTCGTCTTCAGGATGGGGCGTAGCGCGTGTCACGGCACTACAGGTGGTTGAGGCACGCTCGCCGGAGTACACTCCGGCCAGCCCAAGCCCTCCACGTTATCGTGTGTGCGGGCAGGTGGGGATCGGGAAGGTTCTCTTGCCGCCATTGGACCGTGGCGAGAGAGAGTACAATGTATCTAGTACTAGATCAGTGAGACGCTTCCGGTCGCCACCCCCGATCCGTGGCCCTCTGGAAATCCATGCTTATAACAGCGATGAGGAGGAGGAGGATCCCGAGGAGCATGAGGAGGTGAAGGAGCTGCGGGAGCAGCTCGATGCGCTCAAGATCAAATTAAACAATATGGATGAGCGTGTGGCCGAGTCTAAGATCGAGCGCATGGATCTCGACGACAAGGTCGATGTCGTGCGCAAGGCGTTGAGCTCCAAGATCAAGCGCCATGCGAAGGCCACCAGGCACGAGGATAGGATAGGCTAGATTAGAGATTTAGGTTTAGTTTAGGTGCTGCCATTTATTTCCTTTCCTTTCAATTTTTATTTCAATCATTTGTATTCCCCTGCAGCAGCCCACTTTGAATTTGAAAAAAAAAGGAATTTTAACTTTGAATCATGCCATGTCTCGTGCGGTTGATACACACTTGTGTGTCAACCACACACCCCTGGACTAAAATTTTGTCAGAGTGCATCAAGATTCGCAGATTTTAGAACGTTTCAAACCCAATGCGCGAAAACGAGCACGTTTCGACCCGAACCTGAGCCGGGTGGCTTGAACCAGGCAGGCCGGCCTGAGAGTACAATAAAAGTGCCAAAAGAGCATGATGCACCGTCACGTTGCAACCGAACCTGAGCCTGTGGGACCTGCCCCTCGGGCATAGGCCACAGATCCAGGCCGGCCGGCCCCACCTGGCAGCCACCAGCGCGGCGCCTTCTCGCCACAAAAGTTTGCAATCTCTTTACCTCAGTCCTTCCTGCCGTTCAAATTTTTATTCTTGCTAAACAAATTAAAAATTGATTAAACCAAACAGGAAGAGATGAATTCCTTGCATGAGAATCAAAGAATGATTGAATTCTATTTCGTTTGCAAAGTACTCTAACCCTAGGAACTATATGATTAGGATGGCCTGATCTTCTGCTTATTGATTTTTATGATATGACGATTTGCAAGCACTGATTTTCTGAGTTCAAAGTCTTGGAGAATTCATCACAACAAAGAGGCAACTCTTGACCTTATCAATTCTCATCCAAAGCCATACATATTTGACAAAATCTTTTGAGCCCCACATAGCCTTTCTGTACCCTTGAGCTTGATCAAATCTTTTCACCTCATGAGAACTGTTGTGCACACTGATACTCGTAGTCACTCACGTACACGTTCAAAGTCTAAAAGTCCAAAAGAGTGTGATCCTCAAGTAGCTCGCGATCCCGCTGAAAGAAAAGAAAACGAGTCAGGAAAGCCATCCGACTCGAGTCAAAAAAAGAAAAAGAAAAGGGGAGATGGATGACGCTCGAGCACTTACCACCAAAGGACAATCAATTGACACATGCACGTGGTAGAGTTTCTCAGGACACATAGTTTCTCTGAGACGAAATGTTTGAACTCGCAACATAGGAGATACAGAACGTGCCATAAAATCCTACCCGAGCTCCTCATATAAGTCTTTACAGATAGGAGGAATTTTATGAGGTGTCAGAAGATCCATACCTCGCCCTAAGCGAGTGAGGACCTTGAGTGAACAATAATATGCCTCGAATGTTCCAAAAGAATTTCTCCAGGTACTGACAATAAGAAGGACCAGGTGTTGCGATGACTTGTTCTGGAAATCAATGGGTGGAAGAAAAGGTATTAGCCACCTGGAATCCAAGGTATGAGGAACAACTTCGAAATATATTCAGAATTCTTTGAGAATCATGACCCTAGACTTGTTTACTCTCCGGGATCTATTCTAACCATTTTGCTCAGGACGAGCAAAAGTCTAGGTGTGGGGGTGTGTTGGTGGTCGATTTCGATGATTTTTACCGCCAACATTTCTTCGGTTTTCATGGTTTACAAGTCAAAACTAAGATAAAACTAACCACACTAACAAGTTCCACAAGTTTTGTTGCATTTATGATTTCAGGAACTTAGTGTGTGAATTTGGGCCGAAATAGGAGAAATCCCAGCCGGCCGGCCTGGCTCTCCCTCCTCTGACCACATCACTGATCTAGGAATCAAGAAACACACCCAGGAGGATCAGGGATAGTGCACTTGAAGTCAGTTTGATCCGAGGACCCATAAGACTTCACACACGGATCAAAGGATCCACATGCATGTCCAAAACCATTGCTTAACTAAAAAGCAACAGTTACCGACCGTAGGAAGCGATCAGGGACGTCCACGCGAAAGGCGGTGCCAAGTGGCAAAATCCCCAGGCCGGCCGGCGGCCTAGGGGAGGCCGACCGGCCCCACTTGTTATCCTCTGGTGCTCAACTTCGCGTGGAAGCTACAATAACTGCCAAGGTCGCATGGTCTTGACGCCTTTCACCGGTTACCGACCTCTAGCTGCTATAAATAGAGCTCCATTTCTCATTTGTAAGACACACCATCCAAGAGAGAAGTAAGATTCTTAATAGCTTCAGTTCAAGTGTAGAATAGGGAGAGTGTGACGTGAGAGCTTGTGCAAGAGCCGAGCTAGGAAAGGAGCCGGGGTTTTCTCTTGGTCCTTCTCCACTTTTGTATCCAGCTCAGGGGAATATTATAAAAGTAAGTTCCTCGTTTATCTTCAGTGTCTCGCAAGTTCTTCTCTTTACTTTCAGTATCTAGTTAGTTTACTTTCTTTGATCTGCGGGATCCCTTGTCTGCGTGGTTCAGCAAGCCTGGCCATTTGGGGTTTCTTCTTACCTTAACATGAGGCGGAAGTCAGTAACTGGATAGTTGAAGCGTGGTGCTTAGGCTTGATAGTTATCTTGGGTTGTGTTCCACCCCACGGAACTGATGTGGTAGGCGGCAGGTGCTGATAGCCCTGTCCATCCCTTGTAGTCCACCACGTTCGGGTATTTTCATAGCAGTAGATCGTTGGCCGAGTTGGACCTCCAATTTCTCCCTCAGTCTGTGGTCCTTCCGCCCCAGCCGCCAAAGCAGATTAAGTTAGTATAGGTTCTAGTTATCTGGGTAACGAGTTGGCTATCTGAAGTTACGGCCTCTACCCTCTTACCTCCTCTCTTTAGGTGGGTCCAGTTGAATAGTTCTAGGATGTGTTGCGTCTGCCGTTCCTTGGATTCGATATCCCAGATAAACTCCCTGGTGAAAGCTACATCGATATCGGTGCGCTTGCGGATTAGTTCGTAAAGGCTAAGGAGTGCCAACACATTCTTGGCTTTTTTGGCCTCTAGGTCGTCCTCCGCCTTGTGAGTGTGCGGCAGCACATCGCCAATTTGATTCAGCAGTGCTGACTTCTCCCAGGAACGCCCAATAAGGCTCTACACAAAGGTGGCCAACAAGTCAGTATGCCTCTACAACAGGATATCAAAGCTAGAGGACTACTCGACTACATACCTTGGTATAGGCCGTGAAGCGGCGGCTCAGCTTGAGCATAAGTAAGACCCTCTCTGGTTCCAGCAGCGGGTCCTCGAAGGGCTCGGCGTTCGGCCGGGGGACTTCTCCTCCCTCGACCTCTTGCTGCTCGAGTACCCGGGAGCCCTCCGGGAGCTCCTGTTGCTGCTATGCCCAAGAACTTTCCGGGGCCTCCTACTGGCCTAGGGTACTCGTGACTGCCTATTGAACAGTCTGAGTATCTTCCTCAGGGGGCGGCCCAGGAGTAGTCTCGGGGGCTTGCGTCTTCGGCTCCACCTCCGGATCCGCCGGGGGCTCGAGATCTTCTCCTTCGTCCACTGCCGGTGCATCCTCGACAACTACGCGCGCGGCGGTACTCGCGGCCACAGGCTCTTTTGGCAACGAGCCTTCACCCGTGCCAGCCTGGGCGGAGCTTGAGGTGGCCGGCCCAAGAATCTCCGACTTCCTGCTAAACCATGTTAGTACTCGACGCTAACACAAAATCAACAACATGATACTTCTCGTTACCAACCTTGTGGGCTTCATGAGGGGGATTACCTTGGGTACTACCAGCCCTCGTGGCGCGGTCTTGTTCCCGGAACGGGCGGAGGCCAGCCTGATAGTCGTGGGCCGTGATTTCCCCGACACCGGACTCCTCTCCCCGGTCTCTCCGACTACCCCTTGCCTCGGGGGCTCGTGGTTCTCCTCAGTCCCACTACAAGATTGGAGCGACTAAATACTCGCAGATGTTCAGCAAGTTAAAGCAGCTAAGGAGTCAAGACTACTTACGTTGTCTGGCGACTGATCGTTATGTCTGTGGCTGCAGCGGCCCTACGCTTGCGCGTCGCCACTCATTGTGGCGCGGCGGGTCAGCTGCAGCGTCTTCCGCGGCCTTCTCGGCAGGCGGATCTTGGGCTGGCTCGTCGAAGACCGGCTCAGGTGGGTTAGACCTGAACCATTCCAAATCGGCCTACATTCAAGGAAAAGCTATCAATATCTATCAACTCAAGACAACTACACCAAGAAGGTACTCGAGTAACTACTTACCAGGTCCGGTGAGTTGCCCGCGCCAAAGAGCTTGGGGATGTAAGGCTCCGAGTGTACCCCCGTGAACAGGCGGGTCACCTGGCTCATGATTTCCTCAAAGGATGGCACATCCCTGGCCATCTGCGTTGCTGGAGGGGTTGAATACGCCGCTTGATAAACGAGTACGCCACAGACTCCCCAGTCACGCCCTTGTCCTTCAGGGCCTTGATCTGTTAGAAATATGCCCTAGAGGTAATCATAGAGGTGATCATATTTCGTTGTATTCATGATGTATTATATATGTGTTCATTGAATATCCATGAAAAGGCAACTTGTATTGATTGGCAATTATGTGAATTGTTTGTGAGACTTTTTACTTGTATGGTTATTCTAAAAGTTGTTCCTAGTCGGAGTTCATGTATGGACACACATGAATATTAGACTAGCACATGTATTAGTTGATGACTATATTTCACAAGTCATAGACATGGAGATGTCAAACTAATAATGTGGGCGCATGTATGACATGTGGCTGGGCAGACCCAACTCGAGAAATAGTGATTTCTCAATACACAATGTGTACATTGTGTCCTTGGACCTGAGATTGTCGCATGTGCTCAAGATGTGAATCGACCTACTTAGGAGCTATCAAACGCTATTCTGTAACTGTGCAGTTATAAAGGTAGTTCTCGAGTTTGTCAAGAAGCATGCTGTGAGACATGGTCAGTCAAGATGGAATTTGCCCCTCTCTATTTGAGAGAGATATCTCTGGGCCCCTCGAGTGACCGGATCAAGAAATGCATGGCCATGCTGAGGGTTAAGTGTTAACCAAGGATTCCGGATCACGGCATCGATAAATAGAGGTTAGCTTAGAGCGAGACCAAATATCGTGAGGTAAAGGGAACAGCATGTATATGAGATTGTGATGGCTCGTCTGATTTGATCTTTGCGCACGCATAGGAGTTGACACGTCTTGCTAGAGGCCGCTGTCAACCATTGGCTGAGTAAGAGTACTCAAGCCATGTCTATTCGTGCTCGAGCCCATAGGGTCACACACTTAAGGGGTAGAAGCTTAATGAGGATATGATCCGCATTAGACTGGGCTTAAGAGAACTAATGGGCCTCAGCTCGGGAAGCCCATTAGTGGGCGCCTAAAGGTGCCTATAATAGTAGGGGTGGGCACAGGGATTAGGGTTAACCCAAGTCGCCTGGCTGCCACCTGTTCTCCACGCCCTCGCCCACGTCGCCTTCGCGGACCTAGCAGTCCGGATCTCGACGCTTCTGCTGCCGTACGTGTGGATACCTTGGAGGTGCTGCATCTGCTGCATGAGGACGAGCCGCACGTGAGAAGGTCTCGCAACAGCATTGCCGGGTACCGTACAGACTACACCGACGCGCTACAGAAGTTTCGCACCTGCGTGTCTAGTGGTAATTACGTGATCTATAACTGAAGCAATCCTGGTTTATGGGGTAGAAAAATTTTGTTTTTCGCTAGTGTAGCCTCCCCATAACCCTACAGCGGTATCAGAGCCGTAGTTGATTCATTATAGGTTCGGATGTGTGCATTTGGAGATATGTGAGGTGTGGATGAAACCCTAATCCTATTTCGTGTCCTCGCTGCGATGGTCGTGTAACGAACTATTTCTACCGGTCGGGTATCCGCCATTAGAGTTAAGTGATACACGCAAACCCAGTCGCAGCAGGAGGAGATCAATAAGATTGGTCGTATCAAAACCTAGGATGGGTCGCCAGATGCATATGATGCGTGGTGGCAGATTGGATCTGCTACCGGGTTGAGAGAAGTTGCAGAAAACATGGTGTTCGGTAAAACAGCCATAACTTTTGCATACGAATTCGGATTGAGGCAATTTTTATATGAAAATTCATCTACAGAAAATTTTACACATGAAATCAACACGCTTCACCAGTTTCGGTAAATTTAGATTTTCCAAATTTGGCCTGGAAGGTGAAGATATCGGCAGTTAAAGTTTTGCAGGATCTTGTGATTGGTATGGCATATATGTGTATGTGATGCATGTATGTAATTGATCCATGATCTGCGTGTCATGTGTAAGGCAATACGGCAGGAGCCATATGTATTTGCAACATTTGATGTAATGGCCTGCGTGCCAACATGTGATGATGATTCAAATCCGACCATGTAAATAGATTATCGTAGTTATATTTTAGTGGGAGTATATTCTATTAAAATGTTTAATGTAATTTACTCTATCATGGATACATTTGTCTTAATATTTTGCATTATTATTTGTTGTAGATCAATGGCACCCAGCACCACCACATCTTTTACTTTGCGCACGGTCCTTGAGAAGGACAAATTGAATGGGAATAATTATGCGGATTGGATCCACAACCTAAGAATTGTTCTCAGGGCTGAGAAAAACGAAGATGTTCTGAACACCCCATTACCACCAGAACTTGCTGATAATGCAACTAACACTGAAAAGAGTGCTTACAAGAAGGCACAGGATGTCAATCTTGAAGTCAGTTGCCTTATGCTTGCTTGCATGGAGCCCGACCTGCAGATGCAATTCGAGACCAACCATGAGGCGCACGATATGATCGTGGCACTTCATGACATGTTTTAGACGCAGGCCAAGACTGAAAGGTTCAATGTCGCTAAGGCCTTCCATGAGACCAAGCTTGCAGAGGACGCAGCAGTAGGGCCACATGTGATCAAGATGGTTGGTTACACGCAGAGGTTGGAGAAGTTGGGCTTCCCACTAGGCCAAGAGTTGGCCACTAATTCATTCTTGTGTCTTTACCGCTGAGCTATGGGAACTTCATCTCGAACTACCACATGCACAGGGCTGAAAAGGGCTTGAATGAGCTGTGCGGCATGCTCAAAACAGTAGAGAGTGACATCAAGAAAAGCACAGGCGGCGGCCATGTGATGGTGGTCCAGAATAAGCCTAACTTCAAGAAGAAGGGTTCTTCTTGGAAGAAGAAGGGTAAGGCTAAGGCTGAGAACCCCAAGCCGAACCTAGCACCCAAGGCTAAAACTGGACCCGCTACAGACAATGAGTGCTATCACTGTGGTGAGAAAGGTCACTGGAAGAGAAACTGCAAGGTGTACCTCGCTTCGTTGAAGAACCATGGAAGTAAGAGTACTTCCAACTCAGGTACGCTTGTTGTTTATATTACAAAAATATTCCTCGCTGATTCTTATGTCAATTCTTGGGTATTTGATACCGGATCGGTTGCTCACATTTGCAATTCGATGCAGGGAATGACAAGAAGTAGAAGCGTGGAAAGAGGAGAAGTTGATTTCCGCGTGGGCAATAATGCAAGGGTTGCTGCTTTGACCGTCGGGACGATGCAACTCCACCTCCCGTCAGGATTTATTATGGAGTTGAATAATTATTATTTTGTTCCAAGTATGAGTCGAAACATTATGTCTCCTTAATTTTTGATGGAGGATGGCTATACATTTGTGTCGTTGTCAAGATTGGTGATCAAGACTTAGACTAGTAAATTTCTTTTATGCGCGTATGGCCTCAGATGGTTGCACGGGTGACACGGGATTTAGACTGGTTCGGGCATGAAGAAGCCCTACGTCCAGTATGGGGAGATGCTCATGTTACCCACGCGGGTTCTGTAGTAGGGGTTACAGAAGGGCGAGAGAGGGAACCGGTCCCAAGTCTCTAAGGTGTGCACAGGGGCTCTAATGGCGCGGGCGTGTTCTTCTTTGCCGGGGAGAAGAAAACCTGTGCGAGGAAGTGTGTGTGTGGGAGCGTGTGAGAGTCCAAAAATTCTCTCCCCGTCTCCTGGGCCTGGCCTTCCCTTTATAGCTCCAGGGAGTCGACCAGGCATATGCGAGATGCGCGTGGGGGTACACAGAGAGAGAAAGAATCGAGGGGGAGAGGGAACACGGAGTCCAAGAAGAAGATCTGCGCTTCCCGGGCGCCACGGTTGTCTTCCGTCTCCTCGCTTTGCCGGGCGGCCTGCACTGATCTGGTCGCTGTTCTCCTCGGGAGCCGGTTACGGCGGGCGTGCGTGATGATGGTGGTGGCTTCCGTTCCGTCGGGGCTGATGGCTGCCACGACTGTCCCTGTTGTGCTGAAGGCGGCGTGAGCGGCGCGGACGCCTGTCCCTGTCGCCGGAATCGCGGGGTGCGAGGACGGGGAGGCGGAGCGCGGACGGTGAGGCGTGCTCCTGTGCCAGGCGACGTGGGTCATGATGGCCTGACAGCGAATCAGAGAAGACTGAGCCGCTGTACCGCGCGCGGCGCGGTCGTGGGCGGGTAGGTGTGACGGGTCACGTCAGCGGAGTGGACGCCTTTCCGCACGCCCGAGCCGTGGAGCATTTAAGGCAAGGCTGCGCCCGAGTCTGATTTCCGTCCGGCGGGCCCATGTGAGTCCGACCCTAGGACCTGGGTCGGGCGAGGCGGATCCTTGCGGCAAGGGGTCGGGCGAAACGGACCCTTGTGGCAAGGGGTCGGGCGAGGCGGACCCTCGTGGCGAGGGGTCGAGCGAGGCGGAGCCCGCCTGCCTGGGGATCGGGAGCGTCCGACCACGAGGGACGGGGTCGGGCGGAGTGGAGCGCTTCCTCCTCGTGTTGGGCTGACGATGGTCGCCGTTGCCGCGGGTCAGTCCGGGCCTCCATAATTGTTGCCAGGGCAGTCATTAGATGACCGTTTACTTTTCCCCCTGACAGTAGCCCCCGAGCCTGTGGTGGAGCGGGGACGCTCCTCCAGAGGCTGTTACTGTTGTTCGTCGGGAGCCCTTGCCCGCCGTGCGGGCTGCTTGGTGACTGTCTCGACATGAGGGGAAACTTGCCGTTCCGGGGGACTCCCTCCGTACGGAGGCCTCATGTTGTGACCACCCGCGTGGTCATCGGTTGCGAATCTAGGCCCCGAGCCCCCGCTCGTTGCAGGAGACCGGTCGGGAGGCCAGACCGACTTTTGTACGTTACCCCTCAAGCGTCCGTTCGCTGGGACGGAGGGGGTGAGCCGTGCCGCGTTATCCTCGTTGGACGAACCGCGGTGCTCGTTTGAGCTGCAATCGGGTCAATTCGAGTGGGGTCCCGGTCCCCGTTCGGGGGGGTCCAGCCTGGGCCAAGCTGGTGGCGTACCCCAGATTCCGGTCGGCCATTCATTTAGTTCCCGAGTCCGTTCGATGGGACCCGGTGGCTCGTTGCCTTTCGTCGGGAAAAACCATGAACTTTGTTGCCGGCCGGACTCGAATGTGAGGTCGGGACGCCCTGAGCAGTCGGGTGCCCGGGTGATGGCCGCTAGCGGACCCGTCCCTCCTCACCCCTCGCTCAGGGTTATCCTGGGGCGGCTGTCGAACCCACTGTGGGCCAGCCTTCGAACCCCTGGACCGTAACAGGCCGTAGGGACGTTTTCAGTCCCGTATCCCTTCTTACCTTTCCGTCGCGCCTTGGGCCGAGTGCGGGGAGGATCGTGCGCGCGTACTTCACGGAAGACAAAGTGGCGGTGGGTGCCGACCCGCGAAATGAGAGGGCGTAAACGTTTCCCGCAGAGTCGTGCGCACGGAAGACGTAGTGGCAGTAGGCGCCGACCCGTGAAGCGAGGGGGAGTAGACGTTTCCTGCAGAGTTGTGCGCACGTCTTCCGAAAAAAGGAGGGGAACGGACGTGATGAGGTGTACCTGACGCCGCATTAACTGCGACGGGCGCGTCCGTTCCGCTCCACGCGTCGCCCTATAAGACGGGGGGCCGCCTCGCCGGTTCCGCCCCCACCTTGTGCTGAGTCTTTCGCCTTCTTCTTTGCCTTTTGGTTTGCTGCGCCGGCCGTTTGCCTTCTTCGTCCCCAGCGCTCCGGCCTTCTTCCCCTTCCACCGGCAAGCTTTCCCCCCATCGCGCAATGGTGACCTGGGAGCGTTCCAGCTTCGGGACCTCACGTGCTGAGGGTCTCGTGAAGAAGGGCCTCCTCTGCAACAGGACTGAGCGGGATGAGTGGTTGTTCCCTGACTCGGAGGAGGCGCCGGCTCCGCCCAACGGGTACGTCGTCTCGTTCGCCCACTTCCACGAGCGGGGGTTCGCGGTGCCGCCGAGCCTCTTCTTCCGCGGGCTGCTGCACCACTACGGGCTTGAGCTGCAGCACCTCAACCTCAACGGGATCCAGCACATCGCGGCGTTCGTCGCGCTGTGCGAAGGATTCCTGGGCATCGAGCCCAATTTCTCACTGTGGAAGTACTTCTTCACAGTGAGTTTGTACCAGAGGGCCGAGAAGCGGAGCGGCCATCCGCGGGCGACTCCGGTGGCGACTGGGTGCGCCGGGATCCATCTCCGCCAGTCCCGTGCCAGGGAATATATGGCGATAAAGATCGCGGCGTCCCACAAGGGGTGGCATCAGCAGTGGTTCTACGTGAAGAACTACTCCGAATCCCCCTTGCCGGAGTTCACCGGCCGCGTCTTCGAGGCGGCGCCGGAGGTGTGGGCGTACGGCCCAGTGGAGAAAGAGAAGAAGCGAATCTCCAGCCTCCTCTGCGCCATCGAGTACCTGAAGACGAAGGGGCTCACCGGGGCTGGAGTCATCGGGGCGTACCACTCTCGGAGGGTGGCGCCGCTGATGCTTCGTATCCGCTCGCTCGCCGAGATGGTTCCTGACGCTCCAACCGAAGGGACCGTCCTTGCGACGAGCACGCTCTCCACCTCCGAGAATCGCCAGCGCGTCCGGGAGGCGCTGGAGGACAAGGATGTCATCTTCCCGGTGCCCGGCCACCCTCCGATGCGGCCGGACAGGGGCTTTGTTGATCTGGTAAGTGTTCCGTGCGCCTGTTTCTTCTCCTTGTGCCCCTTGACTCGTCGTTCTGACGCAGAATCTTGCGCTTGCAGGGCCAACTGACGAACGTCGTCGGCGCGCGTCCGCCCGTCCCTGAGTACGCCGAGCAGCGGCTGCGGAATCGCCTCTTTGCTGAAAAGCAGAAGAAACGCAAGGACGCGAAGGAGGCGAAGAAGCAAAAACGGCTCGCCAAGGAATTCCGGCGGCGGCAGAAGGGTCCGGTCCTCTCGGACGATGACGACGACGATGACGACGATGATGACGATGACGATGACAATGACGAGGAGGAGGAGGAGGAGGATGAGGAAGAGGAGGAGGGCGTCCCGGCCCCTCAGCCGGGCGCATTAGTTATCCGGGAGCGGCGCTCCAAGGCGGCCGCGGGGGACGGTTCGAGCGGCCCGTCCGCCCGGGACCCGACCCCTCAAGACCTCGAGGCCGCGCCCCAAGGGTCGGCGCGGGGTGCGCCTCAGGAGTCGGGAGGGCCGACCCCTGCTTCGTCCGCCCGAGGCCCGACCCCACAGGGCTCCGGGGCCGCGCCTCGCGGGTCGGCGCGGGGCGCGCCCCAAGAGTCGAGGGAGCCGACCCCCGCCCCTCTGCCCCTAACCCGGGAACAGAGCAGCAGTGGCAAGCGGCCGTAACCAGATGCCCCGGGGTCGGCCTCGGGCTTAGACGCGAAGTGCGCCCGCCAGCCTAGCGCCCGCAGAAGGTAAGTTGAAAAGTCCTTGTCCGCCTGCTTCCTTTCCCTGCATTAAGTTGCTTTTGTTGATGTCATTTGTCGTCCTACAGCGTCCCCTCTCGGGCTCCGCCGGTGGCGCCGGAGAAAATGCCGCGGACGCCGTCCACCTCTGCGGGGCGGACCGCGGCCCAACCGGCGGCGAGAGGCGACGCTAGCGGGGAGACCGCGGAGGTTGCCATCGAGGTGACCCCCACGACGGCGGACCCCGCGGGACGGGGGATTGCCCCCGAGGGCCCTCGGATCGAGGAGGTAATAAACCTCGATGACGAGGCGGAGGAGGAGCGCGCAGCCCCGGCGGTGGCGACGGGGATGGAGGAGTCCGCCGCGGCGGGGGCGACGGTGGCTGCAGAGACGGAGGTGCCTGCCCCGGCGGCCGTTGCGGGGGAGGCGACGCTTGCCCCGGTGGTTGCGGCGGAGACCGCGGCGGCGGCGGGCGAGGCGGGACGCGCGTCGGCGCTGACGGGGACCGCGGAAATCCCGGCAGGGATGGTGGCGCACGCGACGGAGCCGTCGTCGAGGCCAGAGGCGCCCGTGGTGGCCGTGCCCGCCCTTGCGGCGACGTCGAGGACCGCGGAGCCGGGGCCCCTGCCCACGTTGGGCGGCGCCGAGGAGCAGGAGACGTGGCGGGCAGTGCAGGGTGCGCTCCACAGCGCCCGTGCTGCCCTTTCTTCCTTGACGAGGGAGCTGGATGGCGTCATTGCTCCCGCTGGTCAGGTATGCCATTCGTTGCGGTGACCATTCTCTTCTCCGCCGTTCTGTCGTTGACTGTGGGTTATTTTGCAGGCCCTTCAGGAGTGCAGCCGGGAGAAATCTGATCTCCTTCGGCTCGGGCAGGAGCGCCTCTTTGCGGAGGAGCAGCGGTCCAAGGAGCTGGCCGCGCAGGTCGCCGCCGCCCAGCAGGTCATCGATGACCTGCGGAGGCGCGAGCAAGCGGCGCGGGATGGTCTCCAGACCGCTGTCGAGGAGGCTCGCTCTGCCCGCGTGGACCTCCGGGCCGCTGTCGACAAAGCCCAGCTTGATGCCGCGGAGCTCCTTCGGGTGAAGAAGGAGCATGAGGCCCTTCGGAAGACCGTTGAGCGCATTCGCCAGGAGCGGCAGCAGGCCTGGCAGGACCGGGACCTTGAGGCAACCCAAAGGGTCGAAGCCGAGAAGATGGTGGCCGACCTCAGGACGGAGGTTGGTCAGCTTCAGACCGCTGCGACCGCATTGAAGGCGCAGTCCGAGGGTAAGGTTCCTCCTGTCCTTCTTCCTTTGTGGTGTTGTAGGGTCTCTGATCCTGCGTGTCTTTTCGCACAGGTCTTGCGGGTGAAGTCGACCAGCTGAAGGGGGCTCTTGATGCGGAGCGCACCGAGCACAACAGCCTGCAGGACGCGGTCCGCGTCGTCTGCACTGGCCTCGGCGTGGTCCAGGGGGAAGGGACGAGCTCGCTGGCGGCTCGTGCCCTCGAAGTGTACCAGCGGGCCCGCGAGATCGCTCGTGAGGCGCTTCGCGTTGGCGTGAGGCGGGCTTTCGGGGTCTTCGGGTCCCATTACACCAGCCTCGATTTTGACTTGATGAGCGAAGGGTATGCCCTTGGGTACACCGAGGCTAAGTTGGACGAGATCGATGCGTCGGTGCTCGGCCCGGCGGATGCCTTGGCGGCGCAGCTGGAGGAGGAGGCCGTCCCGTCGGAGGAGCCCTGAACGGTCCAGCTGGGTTGGGTTCAGATACCCGGCCATGTAAATGTGTTAGTTTATTTTGGACTTGCTTTTGTAATGGCCGCGGGGGCCGTTTTTGCAATTTATCAATGTTTACTTCCGATCCCCTTCCTTGTCCTTTTGGGTCTGGAAAGTTTAGAATACGGGTCAGATGCGTCAGTAAGCGCTGATGGGCGATAGTACCGTAGCCACTGGGGCGTGGGCTTTCTCGCAGTCCGATCAGTCTTGCCTGGGCATCGTTTGCGCACTCTCCCCTTTTCATGCCCAAACATCTAGGAAGGGGGGGGGGGGGGGGCGGATCGGAGAAAAGTTGTTTTGGGCGGACCTCGGGTGACTTGGGCCAGAGCCCCTGATAGCCCCCGAGGGATATGCGACCCTGAGGCAGGGTCAGGGTCGGATATCCCTGAGCCCGCAACGAGACTCGAAAAAGGTCGACTCAAAACTGCTTTTCTCTGTGGACTAGAAGTTTGCAAGGATGCGTGTGTTTAAACTTGGAAACAGAATTTAAGGGTAGAAGCGTCTTAGCTGTTCTATGTTCCAAGCGTTGCTGAAGATCTGCCCGTCGGGGGTCGCCAGCTTGTACGAGCCTGGACGCAGTACTTGGGCGATGACGAAAGGACCTTCCCACGGAGGGGTCAGCTTGTGCCGACCCCTGTTGTCCTGGACGAGGCGGAGTACTAGGTCCCCGACGTTGAAGGCTCGGCCTTGCACCTTGTGACTGTGGTGTCGTCGTAGGGCCTGCTGGTACTTGGCTGAGTGTGACAGGGCCACATCGCGTGCTTCATCGAGTTGGTCTTGTGCGTCCTCGAGCGACGCCTGGTTTCCCTGCTCTTCGTATGCCCTGACCCTCGGCGATCCGTACTGTAGGTCCGTGGGGAGGATTGCCTCGGACCCGTAGACCATGAAGAACGGGGTGAAGCCAGTCGCCCTGCTGGGGGTCGTCCTCAAGCTCCATAGGACCGCGGGGAGCTCCGCAACCCACCGGCCGCCTAACTTCTTGATGCGGTCGAAGATCCATGGTTTGAGACCCTGGAGTATCATGCCGTTGGCTCATTCAACCTGCCCATTCGTGCGGGGGTGCGCCACGGCCGACCAGTCCACTCGAATGTGGTGGTCGTCGCAGAACCGGAGGAATTTCTTCTCGGTAAATTGCGTGCCGTTATCCGTGATGATGGAGTTGGGGACCCCAAAGCGATGAATGATGTCGGTGAAGAATCGCCCCGCCTGTTCAGATGTGATCTGCGCGATGGGTCGTGCCTCGATCCACTTAGAGAACTTGTCGATGGCGACAAGCAAGTGGGTGAAGCCCCCGGGCGCTTTCTTGAAGGGCCCGACGAGGTCCAGTCCCCAGACCGCAAAGGGCCATGTGATGGGGATAGTCTGGAGCGCTTGTGCGGGCATGTGAGTTTGGCGTGCGAAAAATTGGCACCCTTCGCAGGTGCGGACCACATGGGTGGCGTCGGCGACCGCCGTCGGCCAGTAGAAACCCTGCCGGAAAGCGTTCCCGACGAGGGTTCTTGGCGCGGCGTGGTGGCCGAAGGCCCCTGCGTGAATGTCGTGAATTAGTGCCCTTCCTTGCTCGATCGAGATGCATCGCTGGAGGACGCCGGTGTGGCTCCGCTTGTAGAGCTCCTGGTCGATGATGACAAATGTCTTGGCGCGGCGCGCGATCCTTCGTGCCTCCGTCTTGTTCTTCGGAAGAGTCTCGCGGACGAGGTAGTCCAGGTACGGAGTTCTCCAGTCGGGCGGGGGGTCGGGCCCCGTGGCTGGATCTGTGTCCACCTCCATGACCTCGGGGTCGGACGGAGCATGGCCTGCATCTGGGTCGGCGCCCGGGCCCAGGACAGGTGGCGCGTCGCCGACCTTTCCTGGTTCCTGACAACGGACCGAGGGCTCGAACTGATCGCTGATGAAGACGCCATCGGGAACGGGCTTTCGGCCGGATGCTGCCTTTGCCAGTTCGTCGGCTGCCTCGTTAAAACGCCTCGCGATGTGGTTGAGCTCTAGGCCGTCGAACTTGTCCTCAAGCTTGCGGACCTCGTTGCAATAGGCTGCCATTTTGGGGTCGTGGCAGCTCCATTCTTTCATGACTTGCTCAACGACTAGCTAGGAGTCGCCTCGGACGTCCAGCCGTCGGATGCCCAGCTCGATGGTGATGCGGAGCCCGTTGAGGAGAGCCTCATACTCAGCGACGTTATTAGACGCGGGGAAATGGAGACGGATCATGTACCTCATGCGGACGCCGAGAGGAGAGATGAAGACTAGGCCTGCTCCGGCGCGAGCCTTCATCAGCGACCCGTCAAAATGCATCGTCCAATACTCCTGTTTCTCCGGTGCTAATGGCGTCTGTATCTCCGTCCATTCTACCACGAAATCAGCAAGCACCTGGGACTTGATGGTGGTGCGGGGGGCATAGGTGATGCCCTGGTCCACGAGCTCGAGCGCCCACTTTGCGACCCGACCCGTGGCGTCCTGGTTCCGGACCACCTCGCCGAGGGGAAAAGACGAGACGACTGTCACCGGGTGCGAGGTGAAGTAATGGCGCAGCTTCCTCTTCGTGATGAGGACGGCGTAAATGAGCTTCTGGATCTGCGTATATCGTGTCTTGGACTCGGACAAGACCTCGCTGACGAAGTAGACTGGGCGTTGTACCTTGAGGGTATGTCCCTCTTCCTCTCGCTCTACCACTAGGGCTGCGCTGACCACCTAGGTGGTTGCCGCGACGTAGAGCAGAAGGGGTTCCCCGTCAGCGGGTGGCACCAGGATCGGAGCTTTTGTCAGGAGTTCCTTGAGCCGGTCAAGTGCTTCCTGGGCCTCTGCGGTCCACTCGAAGCGGTCGGCCTTCTTCAGGAGCCGGTAAAGGGGAAGCCCTCGCTCGTCGAGGCGCGAGATGAAGCGACTCAGGGCCGCCAGGCATCCCGTGACACGTTGGACCCCCTTTATGTTTCGGATTGGCCCCATGTCATTGATGGCCGTTATCTTCTCCGGGTTGGCTTCGATGCCGCGCACGGAGACGATGAAACCTAGCAGCATTCCCCTTGGAACCCCAAAAACGCATTTCTCTGGGTTGAGCTTGATGCGCTTGTCTCTCAGCCTCTTAAAGGCGAGCTCGAGGTCGGGGATGAGCTGGTCACCCTTCTTGGACTTGACTACGATGTCATCGACATAAGCCTCAACGGTTTGCCCGATGAGGTCCCCAAAACACTTGAGCATACATCGCTGGAATGTAGCCCCCGCGTTTTTGAGGCCAAACGGCATCTTGACGTAGCAATAGGGGCCGAAAGGGGTGATGAAGGAGGTCGCGAGCTGGTCGGACTCTTTCATCGCGATTTGATGATAGCCGGAATACGCGTCGAGGAAGCTGAGGGTCTCGCACCCGGCGGTCGAGTCGACTATCTGGTCAATGCGCGGCAAAGGAAACAGATCCTTTGGGCACGCCTTGTTGAGACCGGTGTAGTCAACGCACATTCGCCATTTCCCATTCTTTTTTCGTACAAGAACAGGGTTAGCCAACCACTCGGGGTGGTACACTTCCTTGATGAACCCGGCCGCCAAAAGCTTCTAGAGCTCCTCGCCTATGGCCTTGCGCCTCTCCTCATCGAAGCGGCGCAAACCTTGCTTCACTGGCTTGGAGCCGGCCTTGATGTTCAAGGAGTGCTCGGCGACTTCCCTCGGAATGCCGGGCATGTCCGAGGGTTTCCACGCAAAGACGTCGATGTTTGCGCGGAGGAAGTCGACGAGCACGCTTTCTTATTTGGGAGATAGGTTAGCGCTGATTCGGACGGTCTGGCAGTCGGAACCGCTAGGGTTGAGGGGGACCTCCTTCACACCTTCTGTGGTCTCGAAAGCGGTGGGCGATCGCTGGGAGTCGGGCCGACCCTCGGCGCCCTCCGCGAGCTGGGCCGCCGGCTCTTCCACGACACTGATGGCCGTGGCGTACTCGCAGCACTCGACATCACACTCGTACGCCTTCTGGAAGGACGTGCCGACGGTAATGACACCGTTGGGCCCCGGCAGCTTGAGCTTGAGGTAGGTGTAGTTGGGGATGGCCATGAACTTTGCATAGCTTGGCCGCCCCAGGATGGCGTGGTAGGTTCCACGGAAGCCCACCACCTCAAAGGTGAGGATCTCCTTCCTGTAGTTGGACAGAGTCCCGAAAGTAACGGGCAGGTCGATCTGCCCGAGGGGCATCGCCTGTTTCCCCGGCACGATGCCATGGAAAGGCGCCTTGTTGGGGCGGAGATGGGAGCGGTCGATCCCCATGGCGTCGAGAGTCTCGGCGTAGAGTATGTTGAGTACGCTGCCTCCGTCCATGAGCACCTTGGTGAGGCGCGTTGTGCCGATGATCGGGACCACGACGAGGGGGTAGCGCCCCGGCTGCAAGACACGCCCCGGGTGGTCGGACCGATCGAACGTGATGGCGGATCCCGACCAGTCGAGGAAGGTCAGCGTCGCAGGCTCGGCCGTGTAAACCTCGCGGCGCTCCAGCTTCCGCCGTCGTCTGGAATCATAGGCCGCCGAAGATCATGAAACAGCCGTCCACCTTGGGGAAACCGTCTTCTTTCCCTCCGTCGTCCTTCCTTTCCTCGTCGGGCTTCCGCCTACGGTCGCCCTTCATCGGGTTTCTTGCAAAGTACCTTTTCATGAGGTTGGAGTCTTTGTAGGCGTGCTTCACGGGGAACTCGTGGTTCGGGCACGGTCCCTCAAGCAACTTGTCGAAGAAGCCGGGGGTGCCCTCCGGGGGCGGCTGACCCCGCTTGCGCTCAGCAGCCGCCACGAGGGGTGCCTCCCGCTGCTGCTTGTTCTTTTCTTCTGCGGACGGTTGGGGGTACCCTCGTCGGTGTCCTCCTTCCGCTTCGCCTCGCCCTTCGAGCGGTCGAAAATTGCTCCGACCGCTTCCTCGCCCGAGGCGAAGCTGGTGGCGATGTTGAGGAGGTCCTCCGTGGTCCGCAGCCTCGGCGCCCGAGCTCATGGACGAGGGGTCGGCAGGAAGTTCCTGCCAGGAATGCCCCTATGACGTCGGCGTCTGCGACGTTGGAGAGCTCGGTGCGCTTCCTGGAGAAGCATCGTATGTAATCTCGGAGGGATTCGCCCGGCTCCTGGCGACAGCTCCGGAGATCCCAAGAATTGCCAGGGCGCATGTACGTGCCCTGGAAGTTTCCTACGAAAATTTCCCTCAAGTCGTTTCAACTGCGGATCCGTCCCGAGGGGATATGCTCTAGCCAGGCTCGTGCTGAGTCGGCTAGGAAGAGTGGGAGGTTGCGGATGATGAACAGGTCATCATCCGCCCCACCGGCCTGACATGCAAGCCGGTAGTCGCTAAGCCATAGCCCGGGGTTCGTTTCCCCGGAGTATTTGGCCACGTTGGTTGGCTGCCTGAAGCGCGGCGGAAATGGCGCGCCCAGGATGCGTGCGGAGAAGGCCCGGGGCCCCGCCGGGTCGGGGCTGGGGCTGCGGTCTTCCTCACTATCGTAGCGGCCGCCACGGTGGACGTGGTAGCCGCGGTCCACCCCCTCCTCCCTGTCCGCGCGGGAGCGCCTCCGCGCGTCCAGGGTGTCACGGGCGTCGCGGGTGGGACCGACGCGCCGGTGGATGGATGGGGCCCTGCCCCCAGCGGGTGCGGCCTGGTTCGTCCGGGGAGGAGGCTGGTGGACAGACTCCCCCCGCCTTTCGGACGGCGTGGTGGGGGCCGCCCCACTGGCGTTTTGCCCGCGTCGCCGGGACGCGGAGCTCTCCGCCTGCTGAACAGCGGCACACTCGAGCAGGTCGCGTACCTCTCGATGCGCCTGACGTTCTTCGGGTGTCTCCGGCTCCGGGAGCCGTCGGAGCAGGGCCGCCGCCGCGGCAATGTTTTGGCTGGCGCGGGCAAAGAGCTGGGGGCGATCCTCGTCAGCGCAGATGCGCTGCTGGACGTCGCGCGCTCGCTGTCGCGCCCCGCCCTCGTTGCGGGGGCGCTCACCCTCCTGGTGGGGTGCCGCGCGCGCCTCCGGCTGTTGTGGCCGCTCCGTGGCCCGGACAAGGGCTCCCGTCGTGGCCGCGGCGCGTGGCGGGGGAGTTCATTGCCTCCTCCCGGCGCCATCGCCGTTGGACCCCTCAGAGTGCGCGTCGGCCATGAAGCACTCACGCGAGGGGTGGTGACTCCAGCTGCTGGAGCCCGCATCGAAGATCATCCTCGCCGCGCCCGCGAGCTCGTTGCTCGCAGGTGGCGCGTCCATGGGTCGCGCCAGGGCACGACTGCAGGCAGTCACGGCGCTGCGCAGCCCGAAAAGCCGTTCCGTCGAAGGGGGCCCTCCGGCGCGCGTCCGGCCACCCGTCACCACCCTAGCGCCGGAGCCAGAGGCGATGAGGCGAGTGGGTGAAGCAAGGAGAGGGATAAGGTTGATCCCCTCTCCGGTGGCGAGGAAGTCTAGGCTCCCAAAGCGGACCAGGGAGCCCGGGGCGAAACTGGCGTCGTGGCTGGCCATCTGAAACCGGTGATGTACGCGCAAAGGTCCCCTACCTGGCGCGCCAACTGTCGTTGTCAAGATTGGTGATCAAGACTTAGACTAGTAAATTTCTTTTATGCGCGTACGGCCTCAGATGGTTGCACGGGTGACACGGGATTTAGGCTGGTTCGGGCGTGAAGAAGCCCTACGTCCAGTATGGGGAGATGCTCGTGTTACCCACGCGGGTTCTGTAGTAGGGGTTACAGAAGGGCGAGAGAGGGAACCGGTCCCAAGTCTCTAAGGTGTGCACAGGGGCTCTAATGGCGCGGGCGTGTTCTTCTTTGCCGGGGAGAAGAATACCTGTGCGAGGAAGTGTGTGTGTGTGTGTGTCTGTGAGCGTGTGAGAGTCCAAAAATTCTCTCCCCGTCTCCTGGGCCTGGCCTTCCCTTTATAGCTCCAGGGAGTCGACCAGGCATATGCGAGACGCGCGTGGGGGTACACAGAGAGAGAAAGAATCGAGGGGGAGAGGGAACACGGAGTCCAAGAAGAAGATCTGCGCTTCCTGGGCGCCACGGTTGTCTTCTGTCTCCTCGCTTTGCCGGGCGGCCTGCACTGATCTGGTCGCTGTTCTCCTCGGGAGCCGGTTACGGCGGGCGTGCGTGATGATGGCGGTGGCTTCCATCCCGTCGGGGCTGACGGCTGCCACGACTGTCCCTGTTGTGCTGCAGGCGGCGTGAGCGGCGCGGACGCCCTGTCCCTGTCGCCGGAATCGCGGGGTGCGAGGACGGGTAGGCGGAGCGCGGACGGTCAGGCGTGCTCCTGTGCCAGGCGACGTGGGTCATGATGGCCTGACAGCGAATCAGAGAAGACTGAGCCGCTGTACCGCGCGCGGCGCAGTCGTGGGCGGGTAGGTGTGACGGGTCACGTCAGCGGCGTGGACGCCTTTCCGCATGCCCGAGCCGTGGAGCATTGAAGGCAAGGCTGCGCCCAAGTCTGATTTCCGTTCAGCGGGCCCACGTGAGTCCGACCCTAGGACCCTGGGTCGGGCGAGGCGGATCCTTGCGGCAAGGGGTCGGGCGAAACGGACCCTTGCGGCAAGGGGTCGGGCGAGACGGACCCTTCTGGCAAGGGGTCGGGCGAGGCGGACCCTCATGGCGAGGGTTCGGGCGAGGCGGACCCTCGTGGCGAGGGGTCGGGCGAGGCGGAGCCCGCCTGCCTGGGGATCGGGAGCGTCCGACCACAAGGGACGGGGTCGGGCGGAGCGGAGCGCTTCCTCCTCGTGTTGGGCTGACGATGGTCGCCGTTGCCGCGGGTCAGTCCGGGCCTCCATAATTGTTGCCAGGGCAGTCATTAGATGACCGTTTACTTTTCCCCGTGACAATTTGCGAGTGAAAATAATGGTTGTGTGATCTCTAAGAATGGCATGTTTGTGGCTTGTGCGACCATTGTGAATGGCTTATTTATTTTAAATCTTGATGAATCACCTATCTGTAATGTAAGTGCTAAAAGGCCTCGGCCTAATGATTTGAGTCCTACCTACATGTGGCATTGTCGTCTCGGTCATATAAGCGAAAATTGCATGAAGAAACTCCATACGGATGGACTTCTAACTTCGTTTGATTTTGAATCATACGAGACATGTGAGGCTTGTTTGCTAGGCAAAATGACCAAGATGCCATTCACAGGTTTTCCAGATAGAGCATCGGACTTGCTAGAACTCATACATACTGATGTGTGCGGGCCAATGAGCACGACTGCTAGAGGAGGATTCCAATACTTCATAACTTAGATATGGCTATGTCTATTTGATGAAGCATAAGTCTGAAACCTTTGAAAAGTTCAAGGAATTTCAGAATGAGGTCAAAAATCAACGTGGCAAGAAAATTAAGGCCTTCGATCTGATCGAGGAGGCGAATATTTGAGCCATGAGTTTAGCAATTATCTAAAGAGTTGCGGAATTGTTCCAGAGCTCACATCGCCTGAAACACCTCAGAGAAACGGTTTGTCCGAGCGACGTAATCGGACTTTGTTGGACATGGTTCAGTCAATGATGAGCCAGTCGGACCTACCGATATCGTTTTGGGGTTACGCTCTAAAAACAACAGCTTTCACGCTAAATAGGGTACCATCTAAATCCGTAGTTAAGACACCATATGAGATGTGGACTGGGAAGAATCCTAGCTTGTCTTTTCTGAAAATTTGGGGATGTGAAGTTTTTGTCAAGCGACTTCTGTCGGACAAGTTAACTCCCAAATCAGACAAGTGCATATTCGTGGGATATCCAAAGGAAACTTTAAGATATTATTTCTACAACCGATCAGAGGGCAAAGTGTTTGTCACTCTGAATGGTGTTTTCTTAGAGAAAGAGTTTCTCAGGAAGGAGAAAAGTGGATAGAAGGTGTATCTTGAAGAAGTTCAAGAGGAGCCAATCGGGCAAGATTCAACAAGTGATGCTAATGTAGCAGAACAAGTTGAAAAACCCGTGGCAAGAGAAGAACCACCGCAGCCACGAAGGTCGGCAAGGCTCCATGCAGCGCGCGAGATATTATTGTTGGACAATGATGAGCCTGCGACATATGCAGAAGCGATGATGGACCCAGATTCCGAGAAATGGCAGAGTGCCATGAGATCCGAAATAGACTCCATGGGAGACAATCAAGTTTGGAACTTGATTGACCCACCGGATGGTGTTGAAGCCATAGAGTGCAAATGGATCTATAAGAAGAAGAAAGACATAGATGGAAATGTTCACATCTATAAAGCTCGACTTGTCGCAAAGGGGTTTAGACAAGTTCAAGAAGTTGACTATGACGAGACATTCTCTCCCATAGCGATGCTTAAATCTATTCGGATCATTCTAGCAATAGTTGCGTATTTTGATTACGAGATATGGCAGATGGATGTCAAAACAGCTTTCCTGAATGGAAACCTAGATGAGGACGTGTATATGATACAGCCCGAAGGTTTTGTTGATCCGACCTTCAGAAATCCATTTATGGGTTGAAGCAAGCATCTCGGAGTTGAAATATTCATTTTGATGAAATAGTCAAAGGGTTTGGTTTTCTTCAGAATGAAGAAGAAGCTTGTGCTTACAAGAAGAAACGTGGGAGCTCTATCACATTTCTAATCATATATGTGGATGACATACTGCTGATTGGGAATGATATTCCTATGCTGGAATCCGTAAAGAATTCACTGAAAAATAGTTTTTCTATGAAGGACTTAGGGGAAGCCGCATACATTCTGGGCATAAAGATCTATAGAGATAGATCAAGGAGGCTTATAGGATTAAGCCAAGATACTTACATTGACAAGGTGTTGAAACGTTTCAGTATGGAACAATCAAAGAAAGGGTTCTTGCCTATGTCACATGGTATACATCTCAACAAGACTCAGTGTCCCTCGACGACTGATGAGCAGGATCGCATGAGCAATGTTCCATATGCTTCGGCAATTGGTTCAATCATGTACGCATTGATAAGTACACGCCCAAATGTTCCATATGCTTCGGCAATCTAAGTGCTACGAGCAGGTACCAGTCTGATCCAGGTGAGAGTCACTGGATAGCTGTGAAAAACATCCTTAAGTACTTTAGAAGGACTAAAGGTGTGTTCCTGGTCTATGGAGGTAAGGAGGAGCTCACTGTAACAGGTTACACTGATGCTAGCTTCCAAACCGACAAAGATGATTCAAAGTCGCAATCAGATTTTTTATTCACATTGAATGGTGGTGCTGTGAGTTGGAATAGTTCCAAACAAGATACGGTGGCCGACTCTACGATGGAAGCCGAGTACATTGCAGCTTCGGAAGCTGCAAAGGAAGGTGTTTGGTTGAGAAAGTTCCTCATTGAGCTTGGTGTGTTTCCAAATGCGTCTAGCCCATTGAACCTCTACTATGACAACAATGGGGCGATAGCGCAGGCTAAGGAGTACATCCAGGACGTTGCATCTTTGCATGAACTCCTACCCCAAACCCGAACATGGGGGACTTCACAAACCATGACGGAACGTCATGGCGGACAAACACAGTTGTCACCTTCTGTGGCCTACCCCTGCAATACCGTGGAGCACGGGCATATCCGAAGGATCCCACATACCCGAGCACCACGCCCGTGTATGAGGTCACTACCTTAATGTCCCCGGGTCTCCCACCCTTCGGATGGACAAGTAAAACACTAAGGCAAGTCCGAAGGCACGACGAACCGTTATCCTTACCCAGATCATCTAGCCTAAGCATATAGAGAGCATAACTGATGAAGCAACAAGCTAAGGCATGACACATTACCAGGATAGTATAACAGGCATAAGCATGATAGACTATCAAGATAACATAACAACCAAAGCTCAACTCTACATTATGAATAAGATACCGACAAGTTGAATACAAAGCCATACCAAGGACCGAGGATTGCTCTTCGATCCTAAGGATGACTGGATTCGCTAAGAGAGATTCTAGCCTAGCTCCACTACCCTAGGATTACAAGCCACAAGTGAGAGTAGAGAGAATGGCTCCAAGTGGTGGTGTGTTGAATGAGAAGGGGAGGGCTCCTTTTATAGATCTTGAGGTTGGTTCCCGTCATCTCCCCACATGGAAACATCTGCAACCGAGTTATAGAGGATAGGATGGAATCTCCCGCCAAACCTCACCTAGAATGCTTTCAGTCCAGGTTCGGCCGCAACAGGGGGTCGGCCGACCCCCGGGCACCGCCTTTCGCCACCGCCTTCGCCTGGGTGACTACTTGGTGGTTCCTCTGCGTTGTGGGATGTGTTTCCTATTTTTGTACATCGGTTAACTATGTCATGTGGGCCTTCTCTTGGGTGTGTGACGCAGGATGCAATCTTCTGTGGTTTCTGTTGCGTCTTCTTCGTGTTTTCATTCTTATTTCAGACTTGTATCCCTGAAATCATAAATTCTCCAAAACAACTATGGAGCTAGGTTAGTGATACAAATATGTGAGTAAGAGTCATGGTTTTCCTATGCTTGTGAGTATCGTTGACAGTCGGATTTGGCATTTAAGGACCGTCAACATGTGAGTAAGAGGACCTTTTTATTGTGGAAATTGGAGAGAGTGGTCATGAGGTAATATGTAGTTTTTTTATTTGTGGATGAATGAGTGGAATACTTGCTCACTTCTTGTGTAGAAGCATAGCATATGGTGGAGTGTTACGTGATCTTGATCATGGGAGTATAAAATGAATCTTACTAAGGGTCACAAACAATTTGACAACGCTCAATGAGATAACAAGTTGCATATGTGGAAGGTTCTCAATAGTAACAACATATGGCTTTGGATAGGAATTTCAAATCATTGAGTAACTTTGTTTATTTTTGTATTTTTGAAAAGATAAATACTCCAAAAATCAAGCGTCACTTGGGAGAAGATCATAGCAGCTCTATTCAACCATATCATAACTCACAACAACCTAGATTTGAATCATGCTCTTTGCTACCACGAGTTTCAAGCTTAAGGCTTGAACATTCAGCCAACAAACTCAAAACTTAGGAAGAGCACTATATTGTAACTAGGCATGGGAAGGAAATTAACAGAGCAATTATTCATCATCTCAACAAGGAAAACTACATCATGCTTACTACACATATAAAAGCAAGTAAATATTTTTGGTCTTTTTGGTTTTGCAAATTTTTATTTGTTTTTAGTTTTGTAGATTTTTGTTTTGTTTCATGCATAAGATTTTGAAAGTGATAAAGAAGTTAAGATACAAGATACCTCTCTGTGGGGGTCCTTCCCCAAGCTAGCTTCAGGCTCACTGCTGTTGGTCGGGGTTAAACCCTCTCCAACGGTAGTAAGCCCTCCACCCCTCCTGCTGCTGCAGCTGCCTCTGCTCCACGGCGTGGATCCTCTCGCCGGTGTACTGCTGCCATGCTTGGTTGCTTTTGATGTACTGGTGCAGTGTATCTTCGATGTTGTTGGCCTGGACCCGCAGCTCTCCTAGCTGCTAAGTGACGGAGCCGAAGTCACGGCTGGAGGCCGTGTGTCGTGCGATGCTCGGGACTCCGCCGAAGCTGGAGCTGGTGGACCGGCGGCTTGGAGCCTGATGTGCCTACTCCTCGGTGCTTCCGCTGTGCCAAGACGAACCACCCGCCTCATGGTGGTATGAAGTCTAGTGTTGTGGCGGTGGTGGTGCTGGCTCGGTTCCTCTTCTGGCCCTGTTTCTTGTGGTCCTGCCAGGCAAACCAGAAACACTTTGCCTTCTTGCTGCCTCTTCCAGAACGAGAGGGGCAGTAAGCGACTGGCAATTATACAAATAATACCTCGTGTTTGGCAACGGGATCTCATTTGCATAACCCAGAGAGAAGAAAATCAAGGAGTCATTTGGGCCCCTCTTGAAAATGTGGTCTTGGACCAAATAAGCCTCATCGATAAAAACACGGTCACCCTCAATGAAAGAAACATTGTTTCTTCCTAAGGCACCAATGCTTGAAGCGATGCGAGTTATTAAAGAAGTGCACTCAATAGGACCCGTCACCTTGAAATTCTGAAGCCAACGGTTAACTATTTCTTTCACAGGGGAGACTCGAATATTGTTGACCATGGCATATAGGATCATCAACTCATCGCTGTGCACGACTCAAAAATCACCTCTTGGAAAGAGAGTGATAGCTAGCAATTTGTGCATAAAATGAAGGGTCAGATTTTGAATGTCATTGCACCGAGGTGCAAACTTGCCATGAACAACTTGACCCAAAATCAAACCCCAAAAATCATGACGATTAAAATCGCGGCAAGCATATTCAAGAGAAACCGGCAAGCGTTTGTTAAAACCAAGGAGGTGACTTAACATTTTCCAAGTAAGATAATACTCTTTTTTCGAAAAGCCAAAAGCAAACACCGTCATCCTCCTCTTGAAGAGTGCAAAGAAACTGAATGGTGAGGAGTCGGGAACCATACTCCTCAACGAACACGAAATCATCCCAACCGACCGCATGTCAAACATTAGCAAAGTCAAGATCTATACCGATTTTTGCGAGGAGTTCCGGGTCGAAGGCTTTGGTGTGACCAAAGCTTCGGCGCTTGAGAATGGCGTAGGCTTGGCGCTCGCGATCGTTGCCCAAGTCGAGGTACGGTGCATCTTCTTCGTCTATCTCCATGTCCTCAGCTTGCACTTCGGCTTGCAGTTCTTCTTGTTCTCCTTGTTCTTCGTAGTCCATCATCCTCGGGGTCGGAGTCGCCTCGGAAGATTGATGGGAGCTTGACCCATCTCGGGAACGAGATAAGCTCGCTCCCGTCACTTTCTTGAGTGCACCGGAGAGCTTCCGTCCCATGCTCTTCATGCTTGGATATGAGAACAAACAAGAACAACTCGATTTGGGTTACGTTAGCGAAATTGCAATGGAAGTTCTTACCGAACGTTGTTCCTTTGAATGAGGGTTCTTTCATGTAGCAAAGAAATGATAGAGAGATTTCTTGAATCCAAACTTGAGCAAAAATCCAATGAAAATCCAAGAGCAAAGACTGTAAGAGGGAGTGAGTGAAAGAAGTGAAGTGTCAGTGCTTCACCCCTCTCTCTCGGCCTCTATTTAAAGACCTGAAGCACGAGCACGTCGGGAACGGTCATCTAACAACGGCTAGGAGCCGTTGAAAAAGGTGGGGCCCGAGAGCCATTGGTGTGGGGTCGGCCGCACCCTGGGTGCGGCTGCACCCTCGGTGGCCCGCCCTGCTGACAGCCTGGGCCCACTACCCCTTAACGGTCATATGCTTTTTAAAATTTGGTCCTCTGTCAAAATTTGCTCCGAAGAGATGTTCAAATAAAATTTTCAAAGGAATTTTATGCTTGGAAATATTTTTTAAACTTTTGTGAAAAGAGAAAAATGGCTAGAAAAATTCCAACATGCAAGAGAATTTTTTTGGAAAATCAAATATGCAGTGGGAAAAATCAAAATGGGGTGAACAATAAAATTATGGAAAAAGCAAATATGAGATAAATACCAATTTACGTTTGGCAAGGGCTTCTCGTTTTAAGTCCGACAGGCACGACTTTTCTCCTTCGTTGCTTACCATTTGTCACCTCATCGTGGAGAGTTGGACGAGGACGAACTCTCAACCTTCCACCGCATCTTCTTGGTTTTCTTTCTTTTGGTGGTCGAAGGTTCTTCTGGCTGGGTTTCTGGTGCCCCCCAGAGCGGGCTTCCGTCATAAGCCTGTTGAATTATGAAGCGTTGTTCTTCCCTGTATTGAAATTTAATGAGAATGTTTTCCGTTCCAATGCGGAAACGGATGTCTCCTGTCCATACATCTATCCTTGCCTTGACATCCCTTAAAAAGGGGCGCCCAAGGATGAGCTGTATACCCATGTCGCCTTCCATGTCGAGGACGACGAAATCGGCGAGGACGAAGGAGTTCTTGACTCGTTCGAGCATGTTTTCGACTATCCCTTCGGGATATCGAATTGTATTATCGGCAAGATGCACGTACATGAGAGTTGGGGAAAGAGCAGGGTATTGCAGTTGCTCAAAAATCACCTTGGGCATGATGTTTATGCTTGCCCCAAGGTCACAGAGGGCCCGAGTGTAGTGTTAATCGTAGATTGAACAGTGAATCATTGGCACCCCTGGGTCTCCGTGCAGTGCTGCTGTCAGTCCTCCCCACGCATTTGTCTTGGCATTTGTGGATCTACCTGCATGGTTAGCATGTGGTATCCTTCGGAACGGGTTGCCCCATCCGGTAGACACCATATTGACATTTTCAACGGGAACTTCCGGTTGCCCCGGAATTTTCCCGTCATCAACAACAGGAACGGCAGCAGCTATTTGAGCTAACTAAGTTTCTATCATTTTATTAAAACTTAACTGGTTCTTGAGAGCAGAAGAAAGTGTTTCAACTTTTATATTCAAACTCTCAAGAGTTTTATCATTGGCAGCAAGTTTCTTATTTATAGATTCATTAATTTTAACTTGGCCAAAAACAAGATCTTTTATGGAGGGTTGATTCGAATTGAAATTCGAATTGTAATTTGAGTTAAAATTATTACCTCCTCCTTGATAAGGTGGGCGTGCTTGGCCCCACACTTGGCCTCCTTGTAGATGGTACCCGTTGTTGTTGTTGTTGTTCATGTAAGCAACGTCTTCACGGGTCTCGGGGCAGTCATTACCCGAATGTCCACTATTGCCACAGACCTCGCACATGGTGTGCGAGTCTATGGCTTGAGCGTAGTTGTTCATATGCTCTTTGAATTGCGCCCTTTCGTCGAGACGCTTCAGTAGGAGGTCCATCTTGGCGCAGAGCATGTCAACTTCTTTTACTGTGTGCATTCCGCCTTTGCTCTTGGGCTGGGAACGCTCCTCATTCCAACCCTGATTGGAGACCATCTTCTCGACCAATGTGTTGGCTTTGGTGATGGTGAGGTCGACGAAATCTCCTCCAGCAGCGGCATCTATGTGGGCTCTTGATGTTGGAGTCAGCCCATTGTCGAAGTTTGGAGAACGAGCCACTTGTCCATCCCATGATGAGGACAGGCAAGTGTATATTCTTGTAATCTCTCCCAAGCTTCGGGGATTGACTCCATCCCCATCTGCTGGAAACTGGATATCTTTCCGCGTAAGGCATTGGTTTTGCCTAGCGGAAAGAACTTGGCGAGGAACACCGTGGAACACTTGTCCCATGTACTAACGGCTTCTTTATTCTTGTAAAACCATTGTTTCGCCTTCCCCGGCAGGTAGAAATTAAACAAACGGAGCCTGATGGCGTCAGTCTCAACGCCCCGCATAGTCTCGCATAACTCCAGGAAGTTCGGGAGGTGGGTGTTAGCATCCTCGTTCGCCTTGCCACAGAACGGGCTAGTCTGCACCATGCTTATGAGGCTGGGCTTGAGCTCAAAGTTCACATCCCCAACATTGACGTTGGGTCGAGTTGCCACATTGGCGGCGGAGGGGACGGAGAAATCGCGAAGATTCTTCTCAGCTATGGGTTCGGTTGCGGTTGTTGGTGCTGGAAGGACTGGTTCGCTTGCCGAAAGAATGACTTGAGGAGGGACGACGCGAGGTTGGACCCTTCTCACGAGCTTCTCAAGATCTTCAACGAAATTTGATGGCAAGGAGAAATCAGTCATACATTACTCTGTATTCATCCAAAAAGCAACATTAACATGAATATGCTACAGATATGTCTTAAACATATTGTCATGCTCATGTTCAAGTAAATCTTTTATATCAATACTTCTCCTCGGCAACAAGTCCATGTGAACTTTAGACTCCTCGGTGATTCAAAAACCGGCAGAGTCCTTGCTTGTCCACCTTTGTTTCCTTTTGAATAAAAATAGGTACAAGAATAAGTGTGGGGGAGATCTCTCAAGCTCATCAATTGCAAACTCATTCGAGATCTCTCCCCCAACGCGTTGCACGACACCGACGGTCCAGCACGCTGAAGTAGAGGACAGATGGAATCTAGGGAGAGATGGTCGAACCTTTGGTTCGGCTAAACCACCTTTGACTTTCCTCAGCTCCCTCTTCTTCCTCTTCAAACGATGGTCTGTGCAAACTCAACCCTCTAACTCCCTAAGTTCTTGAGTTTAAATAAATCTCATGTTAATCACTAAATTACTCACTGAACCTTGTCAAACTCCTCAAAATAAGAGTGCCTTTTACACTCCATGCGCTTCCATGAATAAATTTGCATACTCTTTATTCCTAGTCTTTTGCCTTGTGCTTGTGAACAAAAACTTTATAGGGAATCCATGCTATCTGATGATTGACTTTTGTGACATGGCTGGATGAATGGAACCAAAACTCTTCCTTGCAAAGTACTTGGTTTATTTTGAAGAGTTTTCAAAATTCTCTAGCTCGGCTCCTCATATGTTAAATTCCTACCAAAGCCAAAGAATGATCACCTTGCGAAAACCTTATGATCTTGTTGCTTGCCTTTGATTTGAGCTTTCTCATACTCTGTGACCCTTCCAAGAAACATTTCATGCTTTCATGATCAGGATCACGTACACCCACTAAAATATATGCCAACTTCTACACTGGAAGTTGCGCAAAAACATGCCATCCATACGTCCATCCATTTTTTTTTGACTGAGAACCGTGGGGCAAAGCCCCCTGACAACATGGAATATATTAAAGAGAACCAAAGAGTCAAAAAGACTTACAAAAACCTAACCAGTGGTTAGGCAAAGGAGGGGACCACAGAAGCCTCAACTATATACAAGCCTAAAAACCGAAAAAGAGACTAGCAGAAAGGGAGAAAGACTGACAGACTAACTGACTAAACAAGACAAATCAAAACCTAAAGAAAAGTTACAGAGCTTCATGCCAGAGGACAATAGACTGATGTGAACTTGGCTTAATCCGAACTAGATGATTTACAACTTCAGCTTTCAACGAAGATTTCCATAAGGAAAACTTTGGCACTTTATTGTTGAAGATCAAATCATTCCGCTCTTTCCAGAGACACCAGGCACCAATCATAAAAACCTCCATAAAGAATGGCTGCATGAATTCTTGTTTGGCATTATATATCGTATGGTGAATATTCACCATCTCATTCCAGCTGATCCCAAAAGAAAACCATCTGCACACAGCTGCAGGACAACTAAAGAAAACATGTTCAGCAGTCTCTTCTACTCCCTAATGACATAGTACACAATTATAGCCTTCCTCCAAGAATTTCTTACGTCTCCTCAACATATTTCTTGTGTTGAGCCTATCATTCAACAATAGCCAAGCAAAGAACTTAATTTTCGGAACACACTTAGTTTTCCAGATCCAAATCACTGATCTGTTGGGCTGTATGGTGCTGAAATGGTGTTGGTAGTATTTACTCGATGATACCTTTGGCTACCCCATATATATGTCCATGTGTCCTTTTCCTCTATATCTACAGCTGACATTCTTGATAACTAAGTTTGTAAAGCAAGGAACTCATTGTAGGCTTGTCTCAACATGGGAATTCTGAAACAGTCAATCAAGTTATGTGCACTTCTAATATTACAAAGGGAGATGTTAAGGTCCTTTGCATATTCCAAGAGCCTGGGACAAACATTTGAATGGATATTCCTTTCAATCAGATCCTCCCAGAAACTAACAGTATCCCATTTTCCAGGGACACAAATGGCAATACCTCTATATTGGACATGTAATCTGAGAATCTCCTTCCACCAAAAAGAGCCTTTTTCTCTAGCAAGGTGTGGAACAATACCACCATGATAATACTTCTGCCAAATCATTTTAACCCATTGTACCTCTTCTTTTTTATAGAACTTTTCCAGTTGCTTTAGCAACAGAGCATCATTTTGCAGTCCCAAATTTATCACACCCAAATCAACTTTATTTTCAGGTCTTCTCACCAAATCCCATGCAGCCAGATTATAACCCTTGTTTCTGAACTCCCTGCCTCTCCAAAGACAATTTTTTCTGTACTTGTCAATAACTTCTATGACAGTGATTGGCAGCTTAAGGGAGCACATGTAATATGTGGGAAGGGATGAAATAACTGAATTCACCAGCTGTAGTCTTCCAGCATATGACAGAAACTGAGAGGTAGCAGACATTTTCTTCTCAATTCGACAAATAAGTGGAGCATAATCTTTCACCTGTGGCTTGGTAGTCCCCATAAGCAATCCAAGGTATGTGAAGGGAAAAGAACCCAATGTACATCCCAGAACATTAGCTAACTCATTTGCCTTTCCTTGATCAACATTGATAAGCACCAAACATGACTTATGATAATTAACTTTCAGACCACTTGACAGTTCCACTTTATGTAAGATGTCTTTCAGAAGGACCAACTGAGGTTCACTTGCATACTGAATCACAGGGAAAGGATTATTAGAGCTTTGTGGAAAGGGGGGTGAGAGGTTTCCTTGTCCATATTCATAGTTGATAAAACACTGCAGGATATCAGCTGCAATGGCAAATAGGAGGGGAGAAATAGGGTCTCCTTGCCTAACCCCTCACTTACATTTGAATTCTTTTCCTGCAGTACCATTAAGGATGATAGAAGAGGTTGCAGAGGAGAGGAGGTCCTCAATCCATTTAATCCACTTGGAAGGGAAGCCCTTGGCTCTGAGCATTTCCAGAACAATAGCATGCTCTATTAGGTCAAATGCTTTCTCAAAGTCCAACTTCAGAATTATGATCTCTCTTTTATAATGGTGACATTGCTGCAGATACTCAAAGGCCCATCCAAGGCAATCTTGAATTGTCTTACCTTTAATGAATCCATACTAGATTTCATGTACCACTTGCAGTGCTACAGCTTGGAGTCTATTTGCAAGAAGTTTTGCAACCACCTTGGGAGAGGAGTTCCGGAGAGAGATGGGCCTGAATGTAACACCTCAGGTGTTTAAATTACAAAAAAAGCCTCATTAGCTTAACAAGATGCATAAATAACTAAGAAAAGTTTAAAAGAAAATGAATTATAAATTGGTTTTGCTTTGAATTAAAAATAGATGTGTATATGTGCATAAGTACATGTACCATAATCAAACAAATTAAATAACTCTCACCTCAAAGAACATATGGCGGTAAAATTTAATAGGCACACCATCGATGACAGGATAAACAAAAGTCTAGTTGAAGCCTAGGAGAGAATACAAATTTTTGCCCAGGAAATCGCGTGCCCTCCGAATCATACTTTTTCAGTTTTTAAAATAACTTCTAAACTAGAACTCAAATGAACTTTGGCCTGAAACAAAACTTGTGTAACTTTTCATTTTGAACAACTTTCATGTTCAGAGATTTTTGAGTTGCAACACAAAAATTTGAGAAACACTTGACTTTGCAAACCAGCCCCTGCCTTTTCTTCTATTTCCACTTCCAGTCCCTCTCCTCTCCTCTGCTTCGCCCGCCCGCCGCGCTGTCACCGCTGGCCACCTAGCCGGCGATGCCTGCCGCCCACGCCGCAACAAGCCAGTCGCCGGCCGTCCTCCCCACTCCCCCGACCAAGCCCTCCGCGCACAATCATGTGCCGCACAATCTCTCCCTCCCCACGCCAGGATCTCCGGCCGCCAACCGTGACGCGCCGCTGGCCGCACGCGACGCCGCCGCCCGGCCACAGCACGCCGCGCCCAATGGCGAGCCTCCGCCGTGCCCGAGCCTCCGCTCGGTCCCGCCACTCCCCGCGCTCGCCGCCTGACAAGCCGCTATGCTGCAGCACGCCCAATACCCTGCTCCCGCCCGCCGCTCGCCGCGCCGAGCCTCTGGCCGCCGCCCCGATGCCCAATGGCACGCCCCCATCGTGCCGCCCGCGCCCAAGCCTCGCAGTCCAGCCCCGCCCCTCCGCCCGCCTCTCTGCTGCCTACAAAAGGTCGCACTGAGCCTCCTCGCGCGCCCAGACACCAGAACGCTGCCGCCGCCACCATTACCGCCGTCGTGCCCAGCTCACCGTGGAGCTCACCCCTTCAGTCATCCACCGCCCAAGCTGAACCCCCAACCACCACCACAGCATCCCACTGACGCTCACTGCCCCGCCCATCGTCTCCCAGAACCGCCAGAGCACCGCTGCCAGCGCTGCCTCCACCGCCGCCGCCCCTGACCGCCATGGACACCCCACCCCCGGCCCTCCTCCGCCTGAACCAAGGCTCGGAACAGGACTACATCACCCCACCGGAGCTTCCCGACCCGCCAGCGCTGCCCCAACCCCACCGGAGCACCGTTGCCAACGCTCCGCACCGCCGCTGCCCCGTGTTTCACGCCGACGAGCCCTTTCCGGCCAACCCCAACCCCGACCAAGGCCGCCACAAGGTAGCTCTCATCTCCCTGGTTCTCCCCGACCCTTTTCCCCTCGCCGCCGACGAGCCCCCTCGCCGGAATTTGGCCGGCCGCCGTGCCAGCGCCGCCCAGGAACCCAATTGCAACGATTGAAATCTTTAGAAGGGTCTGCACGCAAGTTTCCAGGGGCATATCTATAAACCTGTGTTTAAACTTTGAATTCAAAAACAGTGAACTTGTAAACTTCATATAAAATCATAGAAAAATCAAAAACATACAAACTCAACTGTTCTGGAACCGTTAGAAGAAAATATACAACTATTGTTACATGCACTGTCCCAGTTTCTCAATAAATCTTGCTCTAAATTAAATGGAAGTTTTAATAAACTTTAATTGTACCCACTGTTGTAGACCAGTTCTGAATCTGATTTTTAGACAACAGATTGGTTGCTTGATGTGTAGGCCAGTGTAAAAATATTAGAACCAGAACCCATCTCTAGCTAAACTTTTGGTTAAACTTGTTTTATGTCATAGAGAGATAAATCAAATTAATCCTGCTGTTATTGAGCGATTTAAGAGGTGAAACTTTTTATGTGCCGTTGTATGGACGTCTAGATCACACAAAAAAAAACTAAAGACTTTTTACCTGTCTGTAGCCACTTCTATAATTTTATGGTGGGAAAAATGAACTAAATAAAAATAATTAGTTTCTGTGCTAAGAAAATATTCATTCTTTTACTATAGGATACTTTCGATTAGTTTATGCTGTATAAAAAGTTTCATACACAGAAACACTGTAAAACATCCTGTAGAAATTAATCTTCATTAACATAAGTGTATCTTATCCTATTTATTATGCTTTGTATCATGCACAATAAAATCTGAAGAATTTACAGTAACACATATATGGATAGATTAACACCCTATAAAAATTTTAATATCAACACATTCATGGTTTTTCCTGTATAAACATAACTACGTTCTAGCAGTGGCTGTGTATTATATTTTTCAAAATTAATCTGCTGCACAGAAATTTCTAAAATTTTTACGGTGCTGCTGTCTCTGCATATTGTACTCTAAATAAAAATTTCATCACCAGAAGTTATCTAGTCCAGAAGTTGTGTTTAATCAATGTTGTGCTTCAAAAATTTAGTTTCCAAAAGAACACAACCCCCTCTCCTTGTTTAATGCAGTTAATTAGTTTAAGTTACACTCTATTAACGATTGCCCAAGAAATCTTAACTAAGTAACTTCACAACCAAATCAATATTTTTTTGGACTGCAACTTTATCGCGAATAAAATAAATGTCATATACCATCACTACAACTCACACTTGTGCATTCATATAGAATCGACTACTCTCGCCGACGGAACGTACGAGTTGGTGCCCGAGTCCGAGAGTGAGCAACGTAAAGCTCAAGTGAATCTAACTGAAGCTTTCGAAGACCCGAACCCGAGTTCAGAACAGCCCAAGGCTAGCTTTGCTCAGGAGGCAAGCCCCGGAGCATGAACCCTATTTTTCTAAAATATGCAACTTATTACTCTATTTTACTTGTGCATTAAGTTTATAGGAGTTGAATGAAAACTTAGTTGCATGAACTTAGGTTCCTATGATCTGAACACTAGATATAAGGTTCAATAGAATGCTATGTTAATAGGACTCCGGTAAAAGTCGAGTGATTTCCTGTCACTCGCGAGAATATAAGAGTTGAATGTTTACTACATGCTGCAATCATAAAGTCGACGGACGAGGCTATGGAACGATGTTTATGTTGATGATTGAGGCCCTGTCTGTTTAGTGAAAAATGCTAAGGCCGCAGTGTGTGGTAGTGGTGGTTAAGTCTTTGAACGTACTAACCACATGCCGAGAATATGGTAATCGATAAGCTTATGTACTGGATTAAACCGAGGCCGGAATATACTTCCCACCGTCTTGAATTCGTTCACATCTAGCTAATGGCGGGTGCATGTGCCGCCATGGCCCGGCCGGCTCCGTGGTCCATGGGGACGTGTAGTCGAAGGCGGTGGGCCTATTCCGTGAAGCGGGAATTGAAGGGAAAAGTTGCACGTGTGACTCTGGGAGTAACCACGTGACGTGTGTTTAGGTTTCCCTTGCAAGGTTAAGAAATTCGATTCGAATTGTCCGTTTCTCGCAGTTATTGAGACTGCTTAACCCTTTTACCACATAGAGTAAGAAGAGGAACAATGATGATGATTAATCTTGTTGGATGCAAATTAATTCTTCCAGCATGTATGATATTGGATAGTTGCTTACCTAGAATGGTTAAGAAAACTAGAATCTGGAGCTAAAATTTGAAAGTAAGGACCTACTTGTATATGCTTTTCGGCAAAACAAACCCCTCAAGCCAAAAGCCTTGCATGTCTAGGACTCGGCTAAGTATATTCCACTAGTCGGGTAAGCCTTGTTGAGTATTAGTATACTCAGCCTTACTTGTGGCTTGTTTTCAGGTGAGACTTTCAAGTATATGATCGCTAGTTTGACTTGGCCGTGTACCCTTCCTCCCAGTCGGTCGGTGGAATGGGATGCGCCCCCGGCCAACGTTGATAATGCCGAGTGATGTCTCATACGGGCTTCATCGAGACATCATGTATCGTCAAGTAGTTATCGTTGTTTTCTATTTTCCGCTGCATTGAACTCTGAAGAACACAATTATTTTGAACTCTGAAGTACCTTGTTTACGAATTTCGAACTCAGTTATATTAACAGTTTATGTTGAACTCTATGATGTAAAATTTGTGGAATGTTGTATCCTCTGGGCTCACCTTCGTGTGAGTACCTTGTATGTGTGGTTTCGATCGGCAAAAACCGTGGTTGTATCGGGAGGTTACCCGACAAACCAATGGATTATTCCGTTTGAAGTGCGAGTTAGCCCTGATTGCCCTCGTGGTGATGGTTAGCGCGCTTGAGCCGGATTAATTCAAGTGGTTCTGCCACCTGAAGTCATTGACAGTTTCTTGGTTCTCTTTCTTCGGCGGAAGTGTGATGAAGGAATAGTTAACACTTTTCAGATCCACTTTATGATGAAAGAACTCATTGTAGAGATTAGATATATCACTCTTAATGATGTGCCAAGCTTTTTTTGAAGAACAAGCTATTAAATCCATCAGGGTCAGGAGCTTTGTCATTTGGAAGATCAAGAATAACGTCATCAATCTCTTTATTACTGAATGGCTGAATGAGATGATACAAGTCAGGATGTGGCTGAATCAGACTCTGCAAATCGAACTGCATGGTAATACCAACAGAGGTACCAAGTCTTCTTTTGAATTCTTGGTAGAATAGAGCACTCTTTTCACCATGATCAGTTACCATTCTTCCTGTTTCATCCACAATTTGACTAATTACATTCTTTCTATACCTTTCAGTGGCCATAGCATGAAAAAAATTTGTATTCTCATCACCAAACTGCATAACTCTTTGGGTATATCTTTGTTTCCAATAGGCATTTTTCATGGAGAGAAGATTTACGATGTGCATCTTGATGACATTTCTGAAAGTGGCCTTAGGGGGGTATAAAGTTCTGAACTCCTCCAGCTTATCCAAGAAGGCAATGGTCATATTACAGTTCGAGATGAGTTTAGAGAGGTTAGAAAAGCTCTTAGCCCAAATCTTCAAAATTCTCCTTAGAAGCTTGAACTTGGCACTGATTACATGTGCATTGTTGGTGGAATTCACAGGAGTAAGCCATGCATTCTTTATTTGTTCTATACAATCAGGATGGTTGAACCAAAAGTTCTCAAACCGAAAAATATTAGATTTTGGGATGTTTGTACCAATTTGGATTTTGCAGGGCAAATGGTCTGAAGTAATTCTTGCTAAGGGTAGCACCATGTACAAAGGATATTGGGTTGTCCATGCAACAGAGGTGAAGAACCAATCAATTTGGTCAAGGAGGGGAACATCCTGCATATTGCTCCAAGTATAACTTCTTCCCTTAATTGGAAGCTCAATGAGGCCCAAATGACTGATTATACTGTTGAAAACAAGAGTGTCATTGAAATTTCCCCCCAGCCTATTTCTATTTTCAGCTGACCTATAGAAATTGAAATCCCCTATAAGTAACCAAAGGTCATCATCATCAATCTCCAAATTGCCGAGCCAGTTAACAAACAAATCTCTAGCAGGCTATCTACAAGGACCATAAACCACTACCAGGGACCAGGCATCAAGATTATGGGTTGAAGTAACTGAGAGTCTAATGGCAAAGCTTTGCTTCTCAATGGTGACAACAGAAAAGAATCTCGAAACCCAGCGAACAAGAATGCCCCCAGACGCTCCCACAGAAGGGCAGTGATCAAACTTGTCGAATTTTTTGGGAGCAAAATTTCTTATGAAGTGTAAATCAAAATACTCCTTCTTGGTTTCTTGTAAACAGAAAATATTAGCATTGCTTTCATCAATTTTGTTTCTAATGAGATCCCACTTATCCTTATCATTTACACCACGAACATTACAGCACAAAACATTCCATGTGCGACTATTCATTGATATAATTGGAAGAGAAAGAAGAGAAAAATATGGGGCGTAACCACCATATCATGAAGTAGCCAAGATTCATAAAACAATGACATCTTAAAAAAGTAACAAAGGTGCAGAATAGACCATCAATGAACCAACTAGAGGCAAAGAAGTCTGGAGCCACCATTTGATCAATCATCCTTTGCTGTCATCAGGGTGGTATTATTCAACTCCGAAGGAGGAACACCACAGAAGCTGTTGCCTAAACCAACCAATGCAGAAGCCTGGATAGGCTCAACTTCCATACCCTTCATGTCAGACTCTAAGTTTTTGCTAACTATAGCTGCCTTGAGTTCTTCAACAGTAGTTATAGAGACTGACTTCTTAGCTGCTCCCTTCTTCCTTCTAGGCTCATTATCTAGCTGGATGAAAGTTTCCCCATTTTCCTTTCTGAATCTCGAGCTTCTTCTTACTTCATCATCAACAATCGGGGTTTTCCCTCTAGTCTTTCTCTTGGCATCCCTCACAGGGGTAACATCATTCATTGCCAAAACTTCTTCAGGGGGATCAGCTCCCAGGACTGGCGAGGCAACAGAAGGCAGGCCCTCTCTGGCAGTGCCTGAAGAGGATTCACCCAATTTGTCAGCTGGGCTTGATTGCTCTACAATTGCTTCATTATCCCCAGCTATCACTAAGGGGGGATCAGACATTATCACTTCTTGGCTTGCTATATCAGTTTGACTGACTTGCTGATCTGCATCATCCTCACCATGAGGCAATAAATGACTTGGTTCATGACTAACCACCAACTGTTGGTTATATGGCACAATAGCCTGACAATTGCTAGCATCATGCCCAATTAGCTCAAGTCTAGGCCATTTGTAACCAATCGATGCAGTAGCTTCTGTATTATTCCCCCAAGCAGGGTAGTCCACCGAGAGGAACCAAGTATCAGGTACTACTCTGTCTGGAATAAAGTTCCAATTCTGGGCAGGCATGGGGTTCTTCGTAGGCATAAGAGACAGAATTTCACGGGCTTTCAGGGCCAAATCCTGCACAATCATCTCAACCGAGGGAGTTGGGCCAAAACACCGATGCAGCCCAAACCTTTTAGCCATCTCTCTGATCAGGTAGTCATTATCAAATCTTTGAGTGTTATTCCTGGACGCAGTCATAATTCTGCTAGCAGAGGGGTTATTTGGCAGAGGCAGCTCCAGGGTTATGGGGACACCCTGAGCTCTGTAAAAGGCATTTTCAGCACTGCTCACTGAGAGACATTCTTGGGGTTGATCAGGGTGCTGCAATAATCCATTGGCCACTGCATCTGCAACAGCTATATCTGCCAAGTTGTTCACTTCAGCTAATTCATTTTCCCCCACCATCGACCCATCTTATTGTGGCCATGGCTCCCAGTCCATGTCATTTGCATGAGGAGGGGGAGGTGGTGGCATTTCCCAGCCCTAATCCATATTTTCCTGTTGAATGTGGTTCAAGTCTCCCACATCTTCAAAAAACCGCAGGAATTGATTACCAGGATTGTTGTTCAGATTGTGAGCATTTTCTGGATGAGGATTTTCATTGGGGGGATCTGATCCTCATCAGCAGCAACCACATCATTTTGCTGATTGTTCAGCACAAAAACTGGAACTGTCCAGGAGTTCCCATTACTTCCAACAGCACTACCTTCACAGATTACAAGGCTTCTGGGAATTCTGCTGACCAAAGTGACTTTGCACCTGAGTAAGATTCTTGATCTACACCTGGAATTATCAGTCCAAGTGACAACAGTTCCAAACTGACCTACTGCCTGTGATACAATATCTCGGGTCTGAAAATCCAATGGGAAAGCCAAGAACATAACCAAACAGGTCCTGGTGAATGGACAACTTCTCAGATTAATCCCTCTATCATGTTCCTCTACCACAATCTCCCGTACCGCATCAAGCTGGTGGGGGCTCAAGTTGACCATGGCCTACCTTGCTACCGGCGAGGAGAATTGAACGAGACACAAGCCCAGGGGAGACAAACAGTTAGACCGCACTCTGGCATGATGTTCTTCCTCAAAATATTCTACCACTTCATCCATAATATCATACAAGAGATGTTGCGGAAGAGGAGGATAAACAGTAATAACCGCATATTCTTCGTGACGACGAGGAGGATTGCCGCTGATGATGATCCTTCCACGCGCCGGCCTTGCTCATTCCTCCACCTCCATGCCCATGGGGACGAATGTCGCGGGATTGACCGTGAAGTTCGCCATCTCGTCCTCGAGGTGGTCTTGCTCCAGCGATGGGTCGGCGAGCGGAGTGTGGTGCAGGGACGTAGGCTCCGAGGCAGGAGGGTCGGAGGGAGGGGAGGGTTTTTCTGTAGCAGTGGAGCAATTTGGGGGAGAAATACTGTTTCTCTCTGCCTCTTCATCTTCCAACTGAGGCTCTTGGGCTTCTAAATTGGCCCGTTCAGATTACTTATCGAGCTTGGGCCTCCACAGTATCTTGGGTCGACTCCTCGTAGCATAGAATTTGAATTTGTGCTTGTACTTAAAGCAGACCGCACAACGAACAGTCGCTGAGCAAGAAAGTCTTCTGTGGTTAATGCTAAAGCACCAAGACCAACCTCCCAGGCAACGGGCACGGTTAACCAAATAAATTAATTCATATGAACTTTTAACAGATTGAAAACTTGAACTTGTATTTCCATGCAAAGGAAGATTTTGATCTTGCCTGACAGTAGAGGGATTTGGACCTTGCGAAGTAGCGTGAGAATGATCTTGGTCTTGAAAAACAGTAGAGAAATCCAAGATAACCGAATGATCATCAACACATGAATTTTGACAATACCACAGATAGGCTGTCGGCTGGATGTCTGAACAGAATTGCTGAGGAGCTCAACCTCAAAAGAACCAATTTTAACATAACGCTTAATTTCAGAGGGCATCGATTTGACAACAGGAGAGCCAAGAACAATTTTTTCTGCAAAACTAACTCTTTTCCCTGAAGATTTCTTGATCCGACTCTTCTGCCGTTTAGATATGACTTCAGTCCAGAGCTTGGCTTCTTCAGCTTCCTAGAGGCGCTTCTCGCGCTCCCAATGGGGGGCACCATTGCTCCAGAGATGAAAATAAACATCAAAAGCTTGCCCAATGAACCTTTTAAGATGATAGATAGCAAACCCCACAGCCTTGCAAGAAACAGATAATCTAAAATGGTTGTGACTCTGAAATTCCACCTGAAATTCTGAAGCAACACCACCAAGGCAAGACTGCAGAGCAAAATCCACAGATTCTTCGTTCAGCTGGAAGAGGTATCTCCTGAAAGTGGCTAGCAGGAGAAAATGATTTCCATGTCTAAGTTCATGGACCTTCCTCCCCACAGAACTGAGCATCTCATTTTCAAAGCGAGAACCAGCATCAAAGTCCAGAAGAGAAGCAAGATAACGGGGCGGCTCCATGAGACGACAGCCAGGAGAACAAGGGCAGAGAGACCAGTAAGAAGAACCAAGACGACGAAGAACAAACCAACAGAAAGCCAACAATCTTCCAAAGACACGAGAGGGGGGAGAGACGGACGAAGGGAACCTGGAGCACCCGTGACTAAGCTTCAGGCAATCCATGGAGCCTCACGCAGGGGAGTTCGCCGATGAAACCGCCGGCACGGGGACGAAGGGAGCACGAGGACGAGGAGGGGAGGTGGGGAGGCGCCATTCTTAGGGTTTAGTTCCTTGATTCAATCACATTGCCTGCTTTGCTTGATATGTCTCTTCAATTTCCACTGTTGAGAGTCATATGTGCATAACACGTCCATCCATTTCACAAAATAAAGCTCCTCTTTGTTCTATGGTCACTCTATCCAAAGATTTTGCTATAAGAAAGACATGGGCTATACAAAAATAAGAGAAAAGATGCATACCCAAAAAAGGTATGCCACATGCTCACAAGGCATGTCAAAAAAAAGAGAGAGAAAAAAGATGCATACCCAAGGTATGCCACATGCTCAAAAGGCATGTCAAAAAAAGAAGAAAGAGAATATAAAGATAGCCCATGTCTCCAAAGAAAAAAAAGGGGAGAGTTGGTTCACATAAAGGAGTTTATCCACCGTCCAAGAAAAATTTCCACACACTTGCACATCCTAATCAGATTGCAAGACTTGTTTCTTCTCGAATCCAACTTTTGACTTAGCAACATATGAAAAGCAAGTATGCCTCCTCATCCCTACCCTGAGCTCCACATAAGCCTGATTAGCGGTAGCTGAAAACGAAGGCATCAATTTGCCTTGGTAAGGATTTTGAAACAAAAGAGATATTCGAGAGAACAATCTGAGGAGCATAGCCATTTATTATTCCAAAAAAAATCCAAGTTTCTAAGCAAGGAAGGTTAAGGAAACTGAAGTCTGCACCATTCCAAACTTCAATCACCAAGATAAACTTAGTAGACACTCAAAAATTTCACAGGATCAGGAGAAGCTTGGAATAACTGTATGCAGGTTACATTCAAAGAAGTTGCATCCACCTTAGTCCTTCAACCTTCACTTGAGGACGAGAAAAAGGGCTAAGTGTGGGGTTGTTGTTGACGATCCTTAAGTCACAAATCCGACCGTCAACTCCTACATCTTTCTCATCAAAACAAACACCAAACTTAGTTATAGGATTTTGCTCTAACCAATTCCATGAGTTTTGGTGAATTATGATTTGCAGGCACCCATAAGCGGAAAGACAGAGAAAATGTACACAAAACGTAGAAGAATACACAGAAGAATACCAGGAGGAAAGTGATTAGAATGTATAAAATACAATGGAATCACCACACGGAAAAAGAAGCCACCTGGGAAACTGAGAGCTACCTGAACCAACATTTCCCTGGGTTTCTTACCTCCACCACTGGTATGTGCACCCACGCCCACACTAAGAATTACCGAATCTCGGGGCGAGATTCTTGTTAAGGGGGGAAGGCTGTGACAACCCTGGTAAAAATTTCATTTCTAAAATCAGTATCATTAGCCTAACCCTATGCTTGAACCAACTAATAAAAGGGTGGAAAGAATTAGAACGAGTTCAGTTGGAATTCAAAATTTAATTTGAGCACATTTGGTTACTTTTGAACTTTTAAATTTAACTTTCAAACCATAAGCCAAATAAGATTTTGCCTGAAACCAAAGTTGTAGAACTTTTTATTTTGAACAACTTTCGTGTTCAAAAGTTTTTGAAATTCAAATCAGAAAGAGGAGAAAACGCCCCGTTTGCACCCAGCCCCCTGAAGTTTTCCAAATTCTCGCATCCAGGCCCTCGCCCCCCCCCCCCCCCCCCCCCCCCCCTCTCTCTCCTCCCCGCCGGACCGCCGCGCGCCAGGTGGCCGGCGACGCCTGACCGGCGCGAGGCGCCAGGCCAGTGGCCGCCGCACCACCCCGCCACGGCCGGCTTTGCCCCCTCCCCACGCCGCGCGGCCCAGTGAGCGCCCGCGCGTGCATGCGATGCTGCCGCGCCCAGCCCCGCCGCCCGGCGCGCCCAGTCGCCGCGCCCGCCCTCCGCCCGAGCCGCTGCAGCTGCTGCTCCACCACTCCGCGCGCCACGCTATCTCTCGCACCCACGCCATATCCCGGCCGCCCAGTCACCACGCCCGCTCGTCGCACGCCGCGCCGGCGTTCTGCCGCCGCCCGCCGCGCCCAGTGCGCACCGTGCCGTGCCCCCGCCCCGCGCGTTGCCCAGGCCCCTCCACACTCCCTCCTGCCCCTATAAAGGCCGAGCTCCGACCGCCCGCGCGAGCCACGCACCAGAACGCACTCGCCGTCGCCATTGCCGCCGCCGAGCGCCGCCCGCCCGTGGACAGCCCTCCGCCGCCGCCCACCGCCCAAACTAAAGCTTCAACCACCACTACATCATCCCCCTGAAGCTCGCCGACCCGCCCAACGCCGCCCAGAACCACCGGAGCGCCGCCGCCCGCGCTGCAGCCGCCGCCGCCGCCCCTGCTCGCCGTGGACAGCACGACCCCGACCTCCTCCGTCCAAGCCGAGCCCCTGAGCAGCTTCCCCACGCGCCACTGAAGCTCGCCGACCAGACCACACTGCCCCAAGCCCGTCGGAGCACCGCCGTCGACGCGTGCCGCGCCGCCGCCGCCTCTGCTCCAACGCCGGCGAGCCCTTCCCGGCCGTCCCCCACCTGAACAACACCCCCACAAGGTAGCCCTCGCACCCCTGAACCTTCCCCGACCCTCACCCCTCGCCGCCGGCGAGCCCCTCGCCGGAATTTCGGCCGGCCGCCGTACCCGAGCCGCCCGAGGACCAAATTGCAAGAATTTAAATCTTTAGAAGGGTCTGCGCGTAAGATTCAAGGACCTAGTTGTAAAAGAAAATTTCAAATCTAGATTCAAATTCAGTGAACTTGTAAAATTCGTATAAAATAGTAGAAAATTCAGAAAAATGCAAACTCAACTGTTCTGGAATCCCCAACACAAACTCTGCCACTTTGGTTACACAAAGTTTCTCAGAATCTCAACATATTTTGCTCTACATTAAATAGAAGCTTTAATGGACTTATTTTGTACCCACTGTTGTAGAACAATGCTGACCCTAAATTTTGGGCAGTAGGTTAGTTGCTTGATGTTTAGGACTGTGTAAAAAGGCCAGGCCCAAATTCCATCTCTAGCTTTACTGTTTATTAAACTTAGTTCCATACCATGTTTAAGTAAAATATTTTATCCCTGCAGTTAGGTGGTGAATCACCCAATGAAACTTTTTCTATGCTAATGTATTCGTACCTAGAAGCCAGAGAAAAATTAGGAGACTTTTTATCTCACAGTAACCTATTTATTTGATTTATGTGCTAATGACATACGTTAAATCAAGAAAATAGTATCTTAGCTTGGAAAATTCTCAAATTTTTACTAGGAGACACACTGTGGTAGAGGTTGCTGTGTAAAAAGTTCCAGGGACAAAAACCCTGTGTAGGGTCCTGTAAAAATGAATCCTTGAATAACTTAGGTGTGGAATGTCATATTTTCTATGCTCTGAATACTGCATGATAAACCCTACAAAAATTACAGTAGCTTCTGCATGCTTAAGTGAAAGCTCTGTAAAAATCTTAGACTCAGTTGTTGCACCAATTGTTCTGTACAAAAAGAACAAGGATCTAACAGCGACTATGTAATATATTTTTCATAATTAATCTGTTACATAAAATTGGCTGAAAATTTTACAGTAAGCACATATTTCCCTGATGTGCCTAAATCCAAAATTTCATGACCAGAAACTATCCATTGTAGTAATTACTCTTAAATCGTATCAAGTACCATTACCACGACTTAAACTTGTGCATTCATGTAGAATCGACGACTCTCGCCGACGGAACTTACGAGCTGGTGCCCGCGTCCGAGAGTGAGCAGCGTGAAGCTCAAGCGAATCTAACTGAAGCTCTTGAAGACCCGAGCCCAAATTCGGAAGAGCCCCAAGCGAACTGCGAAGGCAAGCCCCGGAGCATAACCCATTCCTTCCGAAATTATGCAACTCATTACTCTTGCTTGTGCATTAAGTTTATAGGAGTTGAATGAAAACTTAGTTGCATGATATCAGGAACCCTTGCTTGAAAACTAGACATAAGGTTCGATAGAATGCTGTGCTAATAGGACTCCGGTAAAAGTCGAGTGATTTCCTGTCACTCGCGAGAAAATAGGAGTTGAATGTCTACTACACGCTGCAATCATAAGGACACGGACGGGCTATGGAAAGATGGTTACGATTGAGGCCCGTCCGTCTAGTGAAAAATGCTAAGGCCGCAAGGTGTGGTAGTGATGGTTAAGACTTTGAACGTACTAAACACATGCCGAGATTATGGGAATCGGTAAGCTTAAGTACCTGATTGGCCTGGCAAGTGGACAGCAACCTACCCTTTGAACTTCGGTCCCACTATATGGCGAGTGCACGAGTGGTCACGACCCGGCGCCGAACCGTGGCGTGGGGCTCTTGTACTCTCGGAGGGTAGCCTCGATCCACGACCCGGAAAGAAAGGGGAAAAGTTGCACGTGTGACTCTGTGAGTAACCACGTGACGTGTGTTTAGGTTTCCCTTGCAAGGTTAAGAAATTCGATTCGAATCGTCCGTTTCTCACGGCTATTGAGACTGTTTAACCATTTTTACCCACAGAGTAAGAAGAGGAACAATGAGGATGAATGAACTGGTTGGATGAAAACTTAATGCTTCACCCTGTATGCTTTTGGATAGCTGCTTATCTAGAATGGTTAACGAAACTAGAATCTTGAGCTAAAATCTGAAAGTAAGGACCCACTTGTAGTAGCTTTTCGGCAAAACAAACTCCTGAGCCAAAAGCCTTGCATATCTAGAGTCGGTGGAGTAGATTCCACTACTCGGGTAAGTCTTGCTGAGTATTAGTATACTCAGCCTTGCTTGTGGCTCATTTCAGGTGAGACCTTCGAAGATGTGAATGCTAGCTTGACTTGGCCCTGCACTCTTCCCCCTGGTTGGTCGGTGGAATGGGATGCGCCCCCGTTCAATGGAGATAAGGCCGAGTGATGTCTCGTACGGGCTTCATCGAGATATTTTGTATCGTCGAGTAGTTTCCGTCGTTTATTTCCGCTGCAACTTAAACTCTGAAAAACTTATTTATGATCATTGGAGTATTTGGTTTCTAAACTCAGAACTTGGTCTGTAATATTTACTTATGATAATGTTGTAATATTTGCTGAAATGTGGTATTCTCTGGGCTCATCGTCGCGTGAGCATTTGTATGTATGGCGCTCGATCCGATTACCGTGGTTGTATCGGGAGGTTATACCCGACAGACCAGTGGATTACTCCGTTTGAAGTGTAAGGTTAACCGAGATTGCCTTAATGGTGATGGTTAATACACTTGAGCCGGATTAATTCAGGTGGTTCTGCCACAATTGTGCAGTAACGAAACGGTCCAAAACGCACCAAAACATGACTTTAGGGTCCAATGGGGTGGATCGGGTGCGTTCGTTGCAAAAAATTCTGACACGACTTCATTGCACGAACTTTTGCACTAATTGCACCAATTTGGCCCCGTTTTGCACCGACTTTCGGGTAGTAACGAAACAGTCCGAAACGCACCAGGCTGTAAGCCTGTAACTCATACTTACCTCAAGAGCAGCGATTCTCCAGACCGCGGTAGAGTATGGCAGGTAGCCTTGAAATATTTCAACACATCTTCAAAGGTATGCAAGCAAAAACTATGTCAAAAAACATAATTCACAAGGATTATAAAACATGTTGTAGATGGTAGCATGAATATCCAAACAGTCAGAAAAACAAGTCTAGCATACACTTCCTGGGTAGGAAAGAAACAGTAAGGGGTAAACCTTCCATTTCTTTTTTGTGCTTATGAGGGAATTGGTGGCCTGACACATGTCTTTGTATCTACCAAAATGGGTTGAAATGAAATGCCATCAATGGGCATTCGGATGTCACCAATAATCCCTATCATCCATGAACCTTCAATAACCCCAATCTTGCAGTGATATTTACAATCAGATCTACAAAGTAGAATGTTTCCTAAATAGAAAGCTTCATATCCACTCTGGAAACTGATATTATAGCAGAACATATCCATCAATACGAAATATTGGTTATTCCAAGAGGAAAAAAACGCGCAGGTTTGCAGTTGCACAGAGAAGAGATAAATTTCTGCTTACACTGGAATTCCCGTGTGATGCCCTTGAGCATTAACTCCCATGATGAAATCCATGAATTTTACTGGCCACAATTCTTCCGCAGATCTAATGGTGACTTCCACTCTTTCAACAACCTATGTACATGGATGGATGAGCCGTCAAGGTGAATCATGAACACTATGGGCTCGGTCATGACATGTTCATGCTGAGCTGTAGGAATTGGTCACACTAACAAAACGCAACTCAATCAATCTGAAAACATCAATCACTCATCACCCACATGCATCTGAAAGGTCTGATCTAACAATTTTCATCAGAACTGAGCATTATGATCTAATACTCTTTGTAATGCGTACGGACGAAATTGAAGCAAAGAGATCGATCTGGTACCTCAATTCACTTTTGGAGTGGGCATGGGGAAGAGACCCCCGCCTGCCGCAGCAGCCGCGCGTGGCGGCGCGAAGCCAAACAACTTCTGGAGGCTGGTCCGGATGCTCATGGAGCAGAGGAAGTAGAGGAAGACCATGGAGCAGTCGATCGGTGGGGTTGTTCCCAAGCAGGCCGCGGTGGCTCATCCGCTGGACGAGCGGCACGGGTGCGAAAGGCAGCTTGGCGACGGCGCGGCCCTCGAAGAGCGAGTTGAGCAGGCCAAAGACGACGAAGAGCACGACTGCATACAAGATCAGCAAGTGCATTATGGATAAACATAGTCTAAATTTGCAGTAGTGTACATGAGGCCCAATAACCCAATTCACCGCAGCGCTATCTACCACCACTTCGGACAATGGTGAAGAGGTGAGCTGACAGCTGAGGCAACATATAAGTACTCATAGCTCCAATTGCTACCAGACAATAAGAATTTGTCATCTTGGAGAAAACACTAATTGGTCTCAAACTGAATACTTAAAAGAATTCACATGAAGGTACGGACTAAGAAATGCAAAACATCAATCCTCGTATGAGATCACATATTCCAAGGTTGCTCCTCTTAAGTTTTGAACATCATTAAGTAAGAATAATGTTTGTTTCATAAACCATAGGATTATAGTTGTTTTTCATAATACAAAAACATCAAGACAATCAGAGAGCCATCACAGTAAAATTGAGTAGGTGAAACCATAACAAAGAAGCATGAAACAGGCACAAATAATCATCATAGAAGAGACATCTAGGGAGTATTCCACCACAGATCGCAGGTCCATGAATTGCATAACTTCAATTAAACAGATTTGAGATACTAATGTTAATCCCAATCAGCCATATTTGATTCAAATCCACAGTTCATCAGACATTTGTATTCAGAAATTTCAGAATTGAATCATTAACAGTGCATGCTTTACAAATCCCAAAACTTGTTACCTGTATTTTGAACACCCCAAGAAACTCAAATAAACAAACAACTTGAAGTGTTGTCAAAGTACCTAGCTAGCCAGAACACTTTGATAATCTGCAAAAAAGAAGTTTATTAGAAATCGAACACAAAATTCCAGCACAATGCTTCATAATTAATACAACCAGAAAAAAAGGAGAGGGTCAGCTTCATCTGGTATCATTTCAGAAGTAGCTTGTTCCCCTCTACGGGCCTGCTGTAGCTCGTATCTTTCAGATATAGTGATAAACAACCAGTTATCTTGTGCTTATATAATTATATTAGACACATAATAAGAACTAAGCACTAAATACAAATGGCAATTCTGTGCAACATCATATAGAATTGAAAACACACTGAATCTACATAAATCTGGGATCAGGAGAGAAACACCAAGCATACCAGCAGATCTGAATTCCCTTGGCTTTTAGCAATCTTTCATTAGCTACTTTCTCCTCTGTTTGAGTTTCACTATGCCTCCATTGCTGAGTATTTGCCAGACAAGTCGCCTCCGCAAACGCCTCTATTGCCAGGTCCTCCCCAATCAAATTATGATGCTGTAGAGAAATCAACAGTCTAGTAGCCTCCATAATAGCCTTCCCCCCATCAAACAAACCGCAATCAAGTTGGGGCCGGTGCATACGTACCTTCGTGATGGCAATGGTGTTGGAGGGGAGGATGGATTGAACCCAAACCCCAGATCGATGCACCTGCAGAGCTTGTCAATGTTGTCATCCGTAACATTGGTCAGTAACATTGCAGCCACATTTCTGTAAACAACTTTAACTTGCAAGATATGACCAAAAAAGGAGAGTTTTGACTTTCTGAAAATGAGGGATGCAACTCTGTCATTTGTGTCTATACATTTTTTAACAGGTTTCATATGTGTACACTATCAGTAATAGCTAAATAATATCCATCATGGTCATATTCATATTCCATTGATCACACCTGCACGGCAAATAGTGTACTGTAATTAGACATAGCAAAAATAATGGAGCAACACCATATGATAAACATGCAAGCAAGAAAGATGTCCATTTTAAATACTCACCTCTGATGAATATGTGAATTTCCTGAACCAAAAAAGAAGAAAACTCCATTTGTGAAGATCAATGAACCAATATGCAGAAAGAAAGCCTTGCCTAATCCGGCGAACGAGAAGCTGCCAGTTTTCACACTGCATCCATTACACTACAAGTCACACAAGGCCAAACTCAGTAGGATCAGCACTGAAAACAAACTGTCGAGTGAACTCTTTTGCTAAAACCAAAAAGTCTGGCGAGCTACTATCTTAAAATTAGATAACCCTAAATCATGCAAATCTAACAAAATATCTTTATCTTACACGTAGCTACTGACTGCATGCTAATTTATGCTGGGCAGTGTCTGCGTGTTACTATTTCTTAATCCATACTCACAAGAAGAAACAGGACATCTTTTCAGCCATTGCACCAGTGCCACTCATCAATAACCTTCATCCACAATTAATTGTTAAATAATCTTATTTTAGTGAGCAAAACAAACACCATGCAATCCATGACCCATCCAAAAAAAATCAGACCACAATAACCACAAAATTCGACATGAATTCAGCCTTTTGATCAGGTGGCACCTACATTATTCTCATTGTAGCTTCTAGGAATGCAATTGGGTCGAAAATAACTTTACATACCATGTAGGTGTCTCTAGCAATGTTGTGGTATTCCACCGCAGTTTGACAAGGAGAGCTTTTCGCGCTCAGCAGCACATTACAGGAAGCCGCCCAAAGATTGGTCTGATCGGGTCCCGTTGCTTCGATGAGGACGACCTGTAGGGTTCCCTAGCTCCGTTGCCTTGGACGCTGGATTACTCACCGAAATCAACAGCAGCTGAAGCGGGGCATGATGTCCGAGGCGCCGCGTCTGAAGCGGGGGCGGCCGGAGGCGCTGTGCGGCCGCCGGCGCCTGCGCGTGTGGAGAGCCAGCGAGGGAGGCGGCCTCGCGTCGGATCGGCGTGGATCATCTCGGATCCGACGTGGATCGTCTCGTAGGCCACGATGGCCGGATCCGGCGGCGGGGGCCGGAGGAGGAGGAGGAGCGCGCGGGGCGGAGGAGGAGGCAGGGGCGCGCGGGGCGGAGGAGTGAGGCGGCGGCGGCGGGGGCAGGGACAGGCGGGGGTCGCGTGCGAGTGGGGGGAGGGAGTTCGACGTGGGCGATGGACGGCGAGCGCACGGCGGACTCCGGGTCGTCCAACACGGAAGCGCCGGCGTCCAGTCTCGCCGCCGCGGCGAGAGGACACACAATGGAAAATTGGAAATCAAGCAGTCCACGTTCGCCGATGATTGCGGAGCAGTTGTTGCAGTGTGGGTCGTGCGGCGAGACTCGCGGAGGACCAGATCGATCGGACGGCGGCAGCATATGCCGCGGCAGGACGATGGCGTGCGGATGACGAGCATTAGATCTAATAGCTCTGGATTATCTTTCGGCGCAGAACCTGAGATGGCAGGGATCAAATTAGCTCCCGGCAGGAGGATCGCGAGCCGAGGCGCGGTATCGCAGGCGGACCACGGTCGCCTTCTCTTGTTTTTTAGTTGCAGAAGAGATGTCGATAGAAACGCATTCGTCGAGTGTTTTTATTTTAGTTCGTTCAAAAAGAAGTTTTGAGTGTCAAGTCATGACGTGCAGCAACATGGGCTCGGGAGCTCAATGACGACCGCAACGCAGCTCAGCGCTGTCCTCCAGGGCTCCCGCGCCTTCGTCTTCATATCCGCCAACAACTCCGGTGCCAACACTGGTGCTGTGGTGCACCGCCGTTACCGTCATCGTCTCCTTGCCCGCGCTTAGGCACAGCATAACACGTTCGCGCTACACACTCGCCCAGCTCCAGCGGCGCACGCAAAGGCCGCCACGCAGTCGTACGCCACGGCAATGTTTTTTTAAGCTTGCAGGAACAATGCTTATATCATTTAAGATGGAGAAGCGGGCAAGTTAAGGAAAGACCCGTTAATGATCAAAGACGCGCGCCGACTAACAAAAGTTCATGAAACTAAAGGGATCTCCGGGCCACCGCAAGTCCGCAACTCATATGTCGCACCATGACTTCAGCCTTTATTTATTGGATAACATGCACCACATCCATCTGTTGATGATCAAAGACGCGCCGACTCCAACAACATATAGTCTTTTTTATCCCAAGCAAGTTGGGGTAGGCTAGAGATAAAACCCTTAAAGATCACGGATCTTCAGGTACATGGATGGCGAGTCTCCAAACGCTTCTATCCAAAGCTAACTCTTTGGAGATATTCCACTCCTTAAGGTCTCTCTTAACCGACTCGTCCCAAGTCAGTTTAGGTCTACCTCTACCTCTCTTTACATTTTCGGTCTGCTTTAGAACCCCACTACGCACCGGCGCCTCAGGGGATCTCCGTTGGACATGTCCAAACCATCTCAATCGATGTTGGGTAAGTTTCTTCTCAATTGGTACCACACCGACTCTATCCCGAATAACTTTGTTCCGGACTCTATTCCCTTTATGTGTGCCCGCAAAACCACCAACTCCGCGCCTTCCAAATGTTCCATACGTGAACATCAGGATCGCTCGCTCCTTCGTTCTTCTCGTCTTCTTTGGTAATCCTGCTGCCTCCTTTTGCCACCAATCTAGCACCTGTCTCAAGGTTTTCCTTCCGTTTCCTAATCCTCTCCCAGATAACCTGCAACGAAGGATCAGATGCACTGCAGACCGGATTTCATGGCCATTACCGCACCACCCAGTTTATCCGCTGTTAAACCACCGCAATGTCGCAATGTACTGCACGGCTGCGCCGGTATGCAGCGATACCGCACCGCAATGTCTGGCCGTGGCTAAAGATTAGCCAGGCTAGGCCTAAGCCATGCAGCCTAACAGTAATTTCTCAACAAGTACACAGGTTTGTCCACCGTTTGTCTGGGCTGGAACCATACCAGTAGTGATTTATAGGTTTGTCTCTCCAGTTCCACCGTTTGCCTGGGTTGGGACCATACATGTATAACTACCAGCGGTGTGAACTTTTAAGCATAAAACTGTGTTACAGAGAAATAAAAACCACAAATTAAAGATGTCTGGCTGTGAATGCACAATAGTGACACGACCATTTTTACAGCGGAAAAAGCATATCAGCATGTATCTAGAAAACTGTGCCATAAATCACAGGTGGGAAACAACAAATGGTAAAGAGGGGGCAGTTTTGCACTCGCAAAAAGCCATTTAACCAGTGATAATACCAGCAAGGACATCGCTCTTTCCTCTTGAAAAAGTAGTGTAGACTAGGCGTATGGCGTCTAGCCAACTGTCAAGAGCCTCCCAACTATCAGCAACCTGTCAGAGGGGAAAAGGGGGTGAATATGTACTCAGCACCATTTATTTTCACTAGCCATAGCTAAAGTGGCAGTATAAATATTGCATGACATTTGCTTCCGACTAATTCCAAAATCGGGCCAATTTATTGAAGAACAAGAGGATTTAAATGTCCAATGTCTAGATACTGAAGAACATATGTCATCCATTTCAATAGAACAAAATAAAATCTTAAAACATGAACAAAGAGTAACAATAAACTGGCAGGCACATACCAAGAATGTACGCCCGTGAATTGTTTCTATAGAAAGGCCAGCACCAATTGGCAGCGTTAGATCAGCACATGCTGACACAGAAACAATATCTGCAACGTTTATTCTGACAGGCTTTCTGCCTCTATCCATATGCCCAGGGGATTGTGGTGGAGGCTGCTCAGAAGCATCGGCCTACAATTTACAGCAACACTAACAAGTAATTAGACAAGACCATGACAGAAGATACAGGAGACACCAGTAACTTCAAACAGCAAAAAGATTATGATCAGGGATAAGCACGCAAAAAAGGGATGAACACTGGCAAAATTACCTGCTGGAGTCCCTCATGATTCAAGATGAACTGTGACCTCTCCCAGTCTTTGTGTGGTGCAATGGCGTTGTTTGCTGGAGGAGCAGTCAAATACCCCGCTTTGAGATATGGCAAAGGTAACTGCATGGCATATGATGTGAATACAAATAAAGTTACACTGTTATAATGAAGAATTTGACAAGACAACATCTTCAAACAGAAAACCGTGCGAAGAAGGCCAGAACAGTTTGAATTTTGAAGCTATAGAGGGCTGTCAGTTCTTTTCCCTCAAGAATATGGCGTTGCAAAAGTAACACATGGACAGCTTCACTGAGAAAGGAAACCCTCATATCCCAGCTATATGAACTTTTACCTATTACTATTATGTAACATTACCAAAACAAAATAAACTAACATACTTCTTAGAAATAGAATGAATCATACCATTGAGCGGACTAATCGCAAAGCACTGCGATAGACCTGTATTAGATAAAAGAGCACGCTGTCAACCATAGAGTTTCTTCAGGGCATCAAGGCGTATGATAGAGAAAGTAATAGTCCAACAAGTAGATTGATAGATACCGAGTAATTTGGCTTCAGAGCATGAGCAGCTGCAACATAGATAGCAGACTGACTGTAAAGCTCATTAGGGGAGGCATCTGGCTTCCCAGATCTCATGGTATCCTCAGCTAAACCGTACTGCAGCATTACAAAAGAAGGCATGTTCTTCTTATTGTCATGAAACTTGATCGGCTAAGGTATCCAAAACTTAGAACTCATGTGAATCTATTAAAATATTGTATACAACTGAAAATAAACTCATTATTTTAGTCTAAATAAACAATATATCATTATCAGGTGAATTATGAGCAGGAAGCACACCAAGACAGTTCCAAGGTTGTATATTGCCCGGTGGAAATCAAATTGCAACTGAATTGCAGCACGGAACTACGAAGACAGCAGGAGCGTTAGTGGTTTATCACAGAAACAACTTTTAGTGAGCATACTATAAAAAATAATTCGTAGGCACAGCTGAGAGTGTATCTACCTTACTTATAGCTGTTTTTATGATGGTTTGTTTATCCCGAGCAGGAACAATTGCACTCAGCTCCTGCATTGCAAACTCATACTCTTAAAACAAACTGATAACATGGGCAGGTGACGAGCAAATAGGTAGGCGAACTTCAAGCAAGAAGGCTAAGAAAAACAAAAGTTCACGAGATACCGTACCTGTAGCCCAAGACCCCAGTTATTCAGAGCCTGCAATTTTTTTTTAAAAAAAAAGCAAGTTAAGAAAGCAGCAACATTGGCTATATTAACAAGTCAAGATTAGAGATTTCAAGCTGAAGTGATATGAAAACATCTCATTTCATGGCTTTAGCCAAATGCTGATGGAGAGAAATAAACCCACAGAAGAGGTCATTACATACAACTACATAGTAATAGGTGACAGGAATTTAAACAATAAGGATAAGCCATAGCGCTCTGGTTTCTTGAGCAACAAGTTTTTCTTGAATAGATACAATAGAGCAAGAAAAAAAAACAGCTATCTCTACAAAAGGATGGCATTCTTATATTCTAAACATGTGTGTAACATTACTCGATAAATTCATACTTAACCCTTCTGAACCTTGATGGCCCCTGCATTAGTTACATGCGCATATTTATCGTCCACTTAACTCAAACTGGAGCCTTTTATCTTTTTATTTTATCATATAATTTGCAGTCAAGATAAATATGAGGATTTAATGCTGACCTGTGGGCTATTCCAATTAAGTTGAACAACCTTCTCATAGTTCAGTATTGCCTGTCAAAGAAAGAAAGGTAAATAATGGATGCAGCCAAAGATCGATCATAAACTTCAAAAAACACAGCAGTCTATTCAGTGAGAAATAGGGATAACTTTTCAACATAATGATGAAACCCTAGTAACAAAAGAAAAAATAAAACGGGAATGGCATCTATCATGGATGAGGGACAGCAGGTAAATGCAATACTGAAAGGGTGGAATATCAGTTTCCTTTTACTTAGCAGCTAAAAATTGAAGATGTTAATTGAAGTAAATTAATCCTTGAAGAAAGAAAAAATTCATTAGAACCATTGATTACAGCACCACTCCAATGAGGTGCATTTGGTTTGATCATACATGGAGATGCACATCAGAATCAGAATGCAAATGCATGCTAGAGCTTGTTTATAGAATCTTTTATGAGAATGAGATGTGTGGATTGTTTCTAAACCCTTGGGATTTATTGTTGCCCCCAAACACTGAGGTGAAAATGTGAAATTCTAGATGAATTTAAACCTTGAGCAGAGTTGGATCATTGTATTAGTAGAGCATGTACCAAGGTTTAAAAATTGTCATCACATAGCACAGAAAGTTCATCAGCTATAAGGGGAATAAAAAATTGTGATGAAACATGTCGCTTGCGATCTGGGTGGCTACTGGATAACTTGTCAGCTCTTATTTATCCTTCAAGATTCAGAAAAGAGGCGACCAAGTATTATAGCAACAAACAAATTGATATGTGCAACATTTATGGCAACCTCACAATTTGGGTTAATAGTACCTCAAAGAAAAGTTTCGCAAAATTCAATCACATAAACAACAGACGTTGCACAAGTGAATAGGTGACACAAGGAAACTAAAACTAAATTCAGATATTGTATTTGGATTTACTTGCATTGCTTGCATGATAAAAGTTTGCCATTCAACATAAACAGGCTTATAGTCGTGTGAGACATCTCGATTAAACCTGCTTCCAAAGTTCTTCAGCTTCTTTTGTCCGACCTCGCATTTTAGCCCGATCAGCAATAGCAATAGCCCAGTTGTAATATGCCTAAAAGAAAATATAACGTGTCAAAGGAACACCAATAGTAAAAATGTTGATATCTGAGACAATACAGTGCTACACATTAGAACCATGAAATCACATTCTGCAAGATATTTCAATCTCTCAAGGCTTTTTTAAAGATCATCTGAAAATTATTATGCTATTTTATTTTTCCTTTCTTTCTGCAGGGGCCAAAAGCCCTGAAAATTATATAAATTTGAATTCTTCTGATCAAACAACATAACGAATGAGAAACTTACATCATAAAGAGTGGGACAAAGTCGGGTAGCTTCAGCATACTTTTTGCAAGCCTCCTCAAGCAATGCATCTTTGGAGGAATTAGAATTGGGATCAACATTGTCTGCACTCTCCTAAAAAATATTTCAAAGAATAGATAAAGCTCTCCTAAAATCTAAATAACAAATTTACAGTGCACATTCAATATGCTATCTCTATCACTATCTATACAACTATAAAAAGAACGAAGTTTGAAAAAAATCTGCCGCTAATGAGTCTGCTGCTAAAAACCGCTAATGAATCTGCTGGTCAATGAGTCTGCCTCCACCTCTCTCCTTCTCTCAGCGCAGTAAAAAAAAAATCGGAACCGCTTGGTGCTCCACTCCGCCTCCTGCACAATCGCGACTCGTCTCCTCCCCATCGCGCGGTCAGCTCCGTGGCGCCGCAGCACGCTCGCCCCCTCGCCCACCCTCCACCTCCTGCGCAGCCATGCGCGCTTGTCTTGCGGTGGCGGCCCCCTCGATCGCCAGCGCCGCAGCCTGCGTTGCCGCCACCTAGCGCACCGGCTCCATCAACGCCGACCCGCAGCCGCGCCGCCAATGCAGCCCCACAGCCCCCCGCGGCACCACGCCGCCGCGATGCCGCCGTCGTGCCGCTTCTATCCCGACTCCCTGCCGTCCCTCCGCTTGGTGACTAGGGCCTCGTGTAGTTGGGTCCAGGGGTTCCAGGTGTGCTGCTCCATTCAAGAGGGAACACGCTCATTAGCTATTCGACAGATGGTTCTATCCCGGTCATGAGGTCATGGCTAGATGCAATGACAGTTCCTTGCTATGAAGTGCACCTACCAAGCACACTGCTCACCAGGTGTTCGACGGAATGCCTCACTGGGCCATTGTTCGAGGGAAGATCAATTCAGCAAGGTACATACATAGTCCAAAATCATTGTTTTTGTTTCTGTACCACAAGAAACATTTTGATAGACATCTCAGTGCACTATTTAACTAAATCGTATATTGTTCAGCTTTCCTGATTAAGCGTTGCTCGAATATGTCTAGGACAATGTGGTGTCACTACAAAAATTTCAATGTGTTAACTAATTGTGTCACTTCTATTCTCTGAATGGAAAACTCTATTTTGTTTTGCACCAAAAGATCTAAAACTATATTTGTTTTTTGATGTTGGCATTACCCCTCAAAAGGTACTAATCTGCCATTTGTTTTCTTCAGAGGAGGCGGGGACAGAGAACCAGAGCAAATCAATTTTTCTGAATAAACTAAAGTAGAATTGCACTGTATATGGTATGATCTTCTGTACTTGTTCCTGTGTTCCAGAGCTGCCCTCAACATCCAATAACCCTTTTGGTAATCAATCTCTATGCTTGATTAGTTTAGATAAGCAATCTGGGTCTGAATTGCATTGTCATCCTTCATTATTGGTATAGGATAGTCGCTTCCTTAGTTTGACTGTTTGTCATTTGAGTAGATCATTCAAGCCTATGTAACTCCTTACCAAAGATCCCCTGACTGAAATCTACAGTGTTTTTCAGGATGTCAAACTTGAGTTCTAGGTGCTGCCTGAAAATATTGCCGAGTTTATTATGCCGTTTCAGTGCTTGGAGATGCATTTCTTCCTTGGCTAAATCACCCTGCTTCCCTATTAGTTTGTGATGCTGATAGGTGAAGAAAATTTTGAACCTTTCCCCATTAACTGGTACTTTTTTTTTGAGTGTGGAAGAACATATGTACTTATATGCATGTGCTGGGTTAGTAATTTTGTAAATGCAGACCACCTTACTTAAAGTTAGCAGTCAGCAGCATGTTTTGATGTTTAGTTGTATAGGAGATGCGCCTGGCATGTTAGTCTATTTCCTTGTAGATTGGGATCTCTACCCTTTTGGTTGTAACCTTATATGTCAAACTAATGCAAGCTAAAGCTAACACATATTTTGATTTTTACTGCATGTGGACGTTCCAAGTATTTTTCTAATAGTATATGATTTTTCCAAGTTCTCTAACAAAAGGTTGTTGTTGTTTTTTTGTTTCTATAAATAATATTAAGAACTTAGAACATAACTTTGATCTCACAATCTCGTCTGATGGCCTGCTCTTGAGATTTAACAGTGATGAGGTTCTATGCTACCACTTAAGAAAGAATATGGCTGCTCAATTTATTTGTATTATTTATGCCAGTACATCAACCTCTCAGTTTTTATAATGTATTGTAGCTTATTTTGCTTGGTAAAGCCGGTATAACACAAGATTCTTGATCGGCTCGTTGAGTGCTGGACTGCCATGGACATGATGGGATCTGCACAATAAGGTATTTTGCTGCTTATTAATGTTCGGATGCAGATTCGATTTTGTTGTACACATGTAACAGTTTCGTATATTGAACTGTATATAGTACTTTGATTTTAATTCTTAGGTGTTGTGTCATGCTTGAAAGTTTACTCATCTTGTTAAATGTTATTTGCAGAACACTAAGAATCTGGAAAAATCTGATGAATTGAGAGGAAATTAAATATTGGTATCAGCAAGCAGGTAATCATTTACTCAAGGAAATTAAATATTAGTTGTATATAATTAGAGACAAACATCATATTTATTTGTTCCAGACACTGTTTATATCAGCACAGGCTGGAACATTTTTTTTCTGAAACATCTTTCTTGGAAGATTTGCACTGATAAGCCTTTCATAATATCATAGTTGTTCCATCTTATAGTACCTGTATCATCACTGATTGTGGTACCACTTTAGATTCTCTATGTGGAAGTCATTGCTTGACTAGATTTCAAATGTTGGTCACTTACCAGAGAGTTCATACTGCTACTAGGACACGATATTTTTTTTTCCTTTGCCATCTACAAGTTATTTCTCGCTTAACTAATGTTTATAGGACAAATCCTCTACTATCTCAGCATGACATATTACTCCTTACAGGAAGCCAATGGATCTTGGTCAGCAGCAACTATTAGCGGATCCTCAATAAAGGGAAAGAACATAAAATGAAATGTATGGCAAATATGACTATTTTTTTTCATGCAAAAACTCTACACTTGCATGTAAGATTAATACTTGTGTGTCTCAATGTGGCTCGAAACATGTTACCAATATTAGATGTTTTCCATGTTCTTAATTTCCCATAGCAACGCACGGGCATTCAACTAGTCTCTACCTATTTCTAAAGAGCGGACCGTTTCCTTCATCCGTCGTTGACTTTGGTCCCTCAAAACACGCAAACAGCTAGGGCCACAAGAGACTCTATCTGGATCCGCAAAACCAAATAAATCATCCCCAATCCAACTCCTACTGCAACTTGAATCGATAAATCATCCCCAATCCTACTCCTACTACAACTTGAATCGACAAATCATCACACATAAATCTGACAATTGGGTTCACATATTTCCATATCTTGATGAAAACTTCGTGTATAGGTCACCTCCTGTACAAATCGATTTGAAGGGCAGAGTTTGTTTTAGTTTTGACATGGTTCCATGGCCCGAGTGTGTGTGTGGCACCACAAGTGAACTAAAAAGTTATATTCTCTTTCTTATTCCTTCTTTGCATGGCTACGGTTAAGTTTCTGGCTTTCTGCCTGGTCATCTTAGGCAAAAACAAATATTTTAGTCTCTGATTGCAAGCGTCTCAACCGTGATAGGCAAGAGTCTTTCTTTCTCCCCGTTGCAAACGCACGGGACATATTTGCTAGTAAACAACAAAATTTAATTATACATTGGTTACAGTTACGTCTTCACTATATATTAACATGTATATAAGGAATGTAGATGTGTACCTGGAGGACTAGAGCCCAATTGTAATATGCATCTGGGTCATCAGGATTCCTTTCAATTGCATTTACATACCTGCACTGGACAGAACTTTAAAACTTGGCGATAACAAGTAATTACAGATGAAGTTCTCTGAAAGATGTAAGCTGATTGCAATGCTAAGAAACAGAGTTTAATCAGGTAATATAAACAAACCTTTTGGCAGCAAAAGAAAGAATCCTTTGGCGTGAACGGCCTTCCTCGTCAACTCCAGTTACACTATTTATCAAGTCCATTGCTACATCATGGTGGGATGAAAACTGGTGCGTGCTATCTTGGCTGAAATAGATTGGAGAAATGAATAAAACTCTTACAGCCGAGGCCATTTCATTAGAAATTTGTGTTTATGCCAACAAAATAAATGGTCAACTAGTTACATTGCAGTAGTTGTGTAACACCAAGAAAATAAATGGTTAACTAGTTATGTTGCAGCAGATATAATGATTAATGCATCTACTTAGAAGTGAGAACCATCTGGTATCCAATATCCGTTAGACCGTTACTACAGCTGAAAAGATTGTTCACGAGTTCCATAAAAAGCAATATGTCAAGAAGAGAAGTGCTTCCATATCCATACCTAACAATACAACAATCCAACCTGAAGGTTATAGTTTTAGTAGATTCACGGGGACAGCGATTTTGCTTTGACGAAGTAAGATCACCGACTACTGCCTGTCATAGAAACAATTATGCTAGCATTCTAATGCATCCAACAGCGCGATTCAAGTTGTTAAGGTTGACCCGAATATGAGGGGATGATACGACTCAACTAAGCCAGCAGCTAATCACCAATATCAAGCAGCAGCGGCATAATTCACGTAGCCGAAGCAGATCCAACGCGAAGCGAGCGAAAAAACCCAATGCCGCAAACCTAACCAAGTCACAGTGATCCAGTACACGGAGCGAGATCTAAAATGACGCGGCAGCGAGGCGCCGCGCCGCACGAACCTGTAAGACGAGCCCTCGGCGTCAGCCGATCCGATCCCATTCCCGTCCCCGAACGCAGATCTCGCGCTGCCGCCGGACCCCGCGGCCGCCGCCTCGCCGTCCTCCTTGAGCTCGCCGAGGAGCTCCCGCATGGTGAACGGGCGGGAGCCCTCCGCCCCCAGCGCCGCCTTCGCCTCCTCCTGCTTCGCCGTCGCCGATCGCGGCGGCTCCTCCTCCTCGACCTCGACCTCGACCTCGGGCGCCGCCTCCTCCGTCTCTAGCGCGCCGTTCGCGAGATCCTCGGCGCCCGCGCGGCTGCTCTCCATGGGCTCCTCCATGATCACTCCTCGGGGCTCGCTCGCGCGCGCGCCGCGGGATCTGGGAGCGGAGCGGAGCCGCGAGCGCGTGGTGGTCACTGGTCTCTCGTCTCGCTCCGCACGGCCGCGTGATCAGTCACTGGGCGAACGGCGAACGGGAACCAGCGGGGGGCCGAGGCGGGCGTCGCGTCAGCGGAGGTGGGGGAGGGGGAAGCTTACGTGTCAACGCAGTAACAACCTCTCATGGCATTATGGGCCGGGCCGGGCCTGGAAGCCCAACACGAGACGGAGACGAAGGAAAAAGGCCCTGTCCAAGCAGGTGGCTCTCGAGGGCATTTTGGGAACGCCACCACTGTAGCCGCGTGCGGCGCAGATATGAGTAGGGGAGCGGGGCGGGGCGCACCGGGCTCAAATGCCGGCGCCACCGCGTGCGGAGGCTGTCCTAATCTCGTGATTCCTCTTCGCATCCCGTGCGCGAGCGCGACGCACCCTTGACCTCGCCGACGGCCTCCGCCTCCGGCTCGAAGCGCCGCGCAGGTGAGCCATCGCCCATCGGCCAACCACTAGCAACCCAACCGCTTCCGCCTCAACGCTCCATGGCTCGATTCCGTGGCTGCAAAGCGCTAACTCTTTCGGAGGGGAATTTTGGCTCAGGGCGTAGGGTACTGCTATGGCCAGCGACAAGGTGTTTGGCTTCGAGGAGGTCGCCAAGCACAACGTCACCAAGGACTGCTGGATCATCATCGCCGGCAAGGTGCGGCTTTTCTGCTTCCGCCTCCCCTCCCCCATGTGGTGCCATAGGGTTTTGGATGGCTGGTGACCTGACTCTGGCTGTTTCGTACCCTTGTGTGGTATGGTTTTGTGACGTTGTTGAGTGTTCTTGTTGGTGAATGGTTATTGCTTTCGTTTCCTTCCGGCTGCGAAGGTAAGAGTCAGGGAGAGCTTTCTGTTCGGTGATAAATTTTTTTTTGGAGAATAATTGATGGTAGGCTGGGTTTCTTGCGGCATGAGAACTGGGTCAGTTGTGGCATCCTTCTTAGGTGCATGCGGGCCTTCATTACTCCGCAACTCTTGCAGAGTTTCACCGAATCAGATCCACTCATTTACTGAAATTAAACTGGCGTCCTATAAAGTTTTTTCTGGATTAAAACATACTCCTAGATTTAGTGAGGTCAAATATCAGGGGTAGTTATTCATCAGTGGGTGACTCGATCCAAGTCCAGTAACTGGCTTTCAGATCCACTTCATTCTGTTCCATGATCAGTATTTATCCGTTCCAGATCCAGTAACCGCCTTTTAGGTCCACTTCAAGTTGTTTCATACTTGGGTGATTATAGGACAAATAACGTATCATAGATCTTATAGCAATCCAATAACATAGTAACGTCATATTGTAGAATTTACCACAAGGATGGTGCTTTAAATAAGCACTTTTCTGTATTATGAAATGGCAATATATTACAACAGAGAAAAGCTGGTTTGTTCTTATCCTGCTATTTGCTTGTACATGGCAGAAAAAAAAACGAGAAAGTTAATATATACATCCTCAAAAATAAAAATAAATCATAAATGAATGATGCTTCATGGTTGATATTCATATCCCAACAAAACGGTGTGTTTGCATCACGTGTGGCCTGTATTTTTCTTGTTCCATTTTCAATTATACATCCTTGGCTGTACCCTCTACTAGTATCAGTATGCCCTTATATTATATATATAGGTTTCTGCTACACCAGAAAAATAAAATTGTTATTCTAGAATTTGTGTTTTTTGCTGAGATGCGATGTTTTCCCTTCAGAAATTTTCGAACTCTCTTCTGTCTCTCCTATATATAAATCCAAGTTATTATTATCTTCAAACATTCTGTTGGAAAATGGTATCCATGTTATAGTTTCCACTTAACTTGATTTTTTTAAAGAAAAAAAAGGAAAACAGAAACTTGCCTTCCGTTCTCGTTTGCCAAATATTTTGCTATTCTTAGTGTAGCTAATGGTTATTGGCCGTGTTATTTTCGGGAGTAGGATTTTGGCCCTATGCTACTTCAAGATGTATTCTCACCCTAGTATTGTTGTCACAAGATGTAACATCCGCAGATATTTCCGACATAGTTGGACTTTTGTAGAGAAAAATATTGCAGATGCAAATGTGTGATGACTATTGTTAGCTAGCTGCACCTTTTCCACAAATTAATATTGTTAAAGTATAAGTAGATGTGGTGGTGTAAATATTGTAACATCAAAACCTTTGCTTTTTCTGTCTGTAATGTTCCGTGTTTCTTTTCTGTTACTCTAAAAAATGGAATAAATGACTGGAAAATTCTGTCATGTGTGCTCCAATATGTGTAATTCCAGGTTTATGATGTCACACCCTTTATGGATGAGCATCCTGGGGGAGATGAGGTTTTACTAGCTGTAACTGGTGAGCCATACTTCCCTTGTACTTCATAGTTTCAGCCTTCAACCCTGCTGTCTTAATATTGAAAGCCAATACGGCAATACCTGCTCTTGATTGGAACCAGGGAAAGATGCTACTGCTGATTTTGAAGATATTGGCCACAGCGATTCTGCAAGGGAGATGATGGAGAAGTACCATATTGGGCAGATTGATGCTTCAACCATCCCAGTAAAGCGTACTTATGTGAATCCCCAGCAAGCTCCCAGCCACGTGGACAAGGATAACGACTTCCTCATCAAAGTCTTGCAGTTTCTCGTTCCTATTCTGATCCTGGGCCTTGCGTTTGGTATCCGGCAGTATACCAAAGCGGAGTAGCTAGATTCACCTATGTGAAATGATTTGGATGAAAATAATACAATAATTGTGTATTGGTCAGGTGGAACTGTAGAAGAATGTTATCTCATTGATCATAAGTACTCTGTACTATGAACATCCATGTTTGTGCCCAAGCGTGTGTTCTCCCGTGAACTGAGATATGAGATGATGTCTGAAGCTTCCTTGAAAGCCGATACCACATATTTGCAGTTTTCTTTATTTTACGTGTGCGCGCACTGGGGGGTGTCGTCTGTGTTTGATTGAGATTTATATATACTCCCTCCATCCGATGAAATGTAAAGCATTTTGCTTTGTAGTCTAAGTTTGATTAAATTTATAGAGAAAAATATTAATATCTGACGTATCAAACAAGTAAATTATGAAAATATATTGCATATTGTATCTACTTATTCTTATTTGACTTTCAAAATATATGTTCTATAAAGTTGGTCAAATTTAGACTACTTTAATTTAAAATAAATCAAAATACCTTACATTTCAGAATGGAGGGAGTATTTTTCAGATGTGAAAAGATTCTAAGTAACCATCTGGCCAGACATTCCTGACCGACAGATCCTCAGCAAAATCCAGAGCCCCAGACAAATTCCTGACCACAGATCCTCAGCAAAATCCAGAGCCCCATCAGAGATCGGATCAACAAAGCAACCAGATCTACCTCAACTTTGACATTTGTTGAGCGTTCCTGTGGTTGAGCTAGAGTAAAAATATACACCACACGTTTTGTGCCAAGGAATTATTTGCATCCAATGATGCCATGGATCAGTTGTGGTTGTGGGGTCCAGAGATTTGCCTCTCCTGGAGTGAGACTGAGGCAGTATCCCGTTTTGAACATGTTATTCTTTGCATCGACGCTGCTTGCTAAACTTACCACACCAGAAACAGGTAGAAGAGGTGTTCTCCGCATAAAGAGCCGAAGAAAACTAGATCCACCAACTTCCCCGATCATATTACAGTCACATGAATGAGCGGAAGCAGCGAGGGGCAGGAACAAACACAAACATAAATTGTAATAGATCAAACTATCAGAGTAACAAAGAACGACTCAATCAAGGGACACTATCCACCGTATCCAGTATGCTTGCTCAGTAAAAATATTGCTGGCATTGCCAACAAGCTAGCTACCTCCATCACCGTGCTTCTATCCATTACTGGTACCTCAAGTTACCATACAAAGAGATTCGGTGTAACAAAACTATGGAAGCGTGATAACGTGAGCTAATACAACAAATAGCGCAAGAAATGAAGATCACCGCTATTCGATCCTATCGTGAAGTGTGACCACCAGATCATGTGCATCATCCAGGAGCTTCCAAATGTCCAGCTGCCCAGCCATGCTGTTACACTCCCTTATGATCTCATCCATGCTGCTGTAGCTTTCTATGATCAGTTTACGCTTCTGCAACACGCTCGCTGCAATCGCATATAGTAGTAGGTCATCCGTTGGAGGGGCTCCCAGCCGCATTCTTCGCCAGGATGAATTCGCAATCCCAGCACGGTTCGCTGCCTGATCAGCCCACATCACCTCCCATAGACATAGGGTCTGCTCGAAGGTGAGCTCCCTCCGGAACATTACGACCACCATCCTGTAAACGAAAAAGCAGTCTTCGGCTTGGAGCATCTCCAGATGTCTGTAGAGATGGAAGTCCTTGTATTTGATTATCCTGGCCACCATGTTGAGTTGCCGGCGAATACCCACTTCATCAAGCCTGAAATTGTGTCGGGCTTTCCTCATGAAACCTGCAAAGCACCAGAAAGCTTCATCGTCTTCCTCTAGAACAGCAAGGAGAGGCGCAAGGAGGTCGCTCATGCCCTGGCAATATCCAATTTCTTGGTCATAGATTGCGTAGGCCTCAAGTATAGCAACAAGGCGTGATGCATGGTAGATCCTATATGGTTCTAAGTGTTCATAGTCCTTGAGACAAACAGCTTTAGCAGATTCAATTGCCTTCTCCCTGGAAACTGAAGTTTGAGATGGAGAGTAGGAAACCCATTCATCGTTAGCACGAACTGCATCCAAACGAATAATGCGTTGCCATGTCTCAAAATCCTCAGTTGCCCGTGCAGACTTCACAGGGCGGGCAGCCTTAGATAATTCAATATCATCCATATTTCCTCCTGTGTGGGAATATCTGGGGATACTTTCTTGTTCATCCTCTAACGAAGACTCACAAACTGAGGCCAAGTCCTTATGAGATGTTTCTACATGAGTTACATCACTTCTCTCACTCTCTTCCTCATTAGATGAACTAGACGAAGACTGGCTGTCATCCATCTTCTCAGGCTTTGTTTCCAAAGTGTCATCCTGCAATTCTTGCGCTGTACTGAGACATGGATTTCCTTCCTCAGTTGAGATAGCCTCTTCCACACTAGGAGTTTTAGGAACTTCTTCAGATTCAACAGGACTAACACAACTAGATTCTTCACCTTTTTCAGAACTAATCCCCCCTTCAGGGTTGACTCCAGCCATTTTATTTGTTGATTGCTTGCTCTCTTCCATGCAGTATGCAGATTTTCGCAAGCAATGCTTCCTCAGTAACAGATATCCCTTCCTACATTAGATCAGCCACTGTTGTCAAGTTCAGCTTAAGGCAATCAGGACTAACAAAATAGAATCCTTAAATGGAGAACATGTTTATGTAATCTATACCTATTATGGGCCTTAACGGCATCTCTTTCCGCTTCAGAACTGTCAAGGCTGTAACTGCATGAGGGTCGAAAATCAGATTACTTGGGCTATCATCCTGAACACAAGCATGCACGCTACAGAGCATATTGTTTCTTACTATAGAAAAATTATCTTGTTGAGTTGTGCCCATTGAAAGGAATAGTACAAGATAATAAATTAATAATCACTCGAGGTTCAGTCTTATGTATAACTAGCATATTGATGAACATTGTCCTGTTTAACCAGCCCAATAGCCTGTATTGTAACTGTATAAGTTGAGATTGATACTATTATGCTACAGGTCTTCCCAAAATGCATGGATAAGGTTACAACAGTTGAATCCTTTACCAGAGAACAAGAAGGATCTTAGCATGGATATCTCATGTTCAATCATCTTGCGAATCTAATATGCATCACTAAGCTCTACCACAACTGTGTCGGGACAAACACTCGGAGTTTCCAGATTACTTACACTCCCAGAAGGAATGGCCAGACCAATGCTCTGATACTCGGTTCAATCCCCTGAAACATAAGCACATGAATCAGCTTCATAACTTCAGAAGGCTGCATTACAGCAGCATCCATGAGTTGCCGCAACTTACTCCGCTCCGAACTTTCTTCACAAGCTTCACTCCGCCGTCCTGAAGCTTCCCCTCCGGCGTGAACAGGCCGCGCCACTCCTGGGCCGTGAGCGGCGCCTTCCTCCTCCGCCGCCACCACGGAGATTTGAGCCCGCCTCTGCATCGAAGCACGCGTTGAGGTCGGGAGCAGCATAAACGAATTCAGAAAGGAGGGTGTGGGAGGGGGACGCGGGGGGCGACCGACCTGCGGGAGGAGACGACGACGGCGACGACCACGAGCCCGGCGGCGGCCGTGACCCCGACGGCGACGGCGGTGTTCCAGCGGCCCCCGCCGGCGAGGGGGCCGCCGAGGAGGCCGGCGGCCACGCGCTCGACGCAGCCCCACGCCCACATCGGGCGCAGATGCCCGGCGGATCGCTCCACGGCTCCCCCTCCTGTGCTATCCCGCCGCCGCCGCCGGTGGTGCCCTCGATCAGAAGATTCCTGCCTCCCGGTTATTTTTGAGTCTTTTACGCGTATGCCATTATTAATGGCACTTACGTGTGTACCACTAAAAAATTACCAGTGTACCACTAAAAAATTCCCTCACACGAACTTTGACTCTAACAAACCCTAACGGAGGTGGATAAAGACGTATCTACCCTTCTCCTAACTTTCTCCTAACTGCTTCTCTCTGCCCCCGGCGAGTACCCTGCCACGGCGTCTCTTCCGCGCAGCCGCGCCGGCGTCGCGTGCTGCGGCTGGCCTCGCCGCGGCCGCCCCGGCGCGCGGCGGCCCCGCCCCGGCCGCGCCATGGCCCGGCCACCCACAGCTTCGACGTCAGGAGCTCTGCACGGCGAGGCAAAGGGCCGAGTGAGAGCTCAAACGGGTAGAGGGGATGGAGGAGGAGCTGTGGGTGCGAGGAATCGACGAATGGCTCACCGGAGAGGACAAATCGACGGCGGACGGCGTCGGGGAAGGAGCTTGTGGCGGCGGCAATGGAGGCAAGGGTTTGGGGCCCAGCGAGCGGCGTGCGGGAGGCGAGCTCGGCACGGCGCGGGGGCTGGGTGGGAGGCGGGCTTGCGCGGCGAGGGGGCGAGCGAGGGAGGGGGGCGTCTCGCCGGGCAGCTGGGTGGCGCCGTCGTCGGTGTAGGCGGCGGCTGTCTAAGGGCTGTGGGCATTATGATCAATGTGATAGGTGGGTCCCACGTGGCAGGGCTGTCTAACGGACGGTGGACAGAGTGGCGTAAAGGTAAAAGAAAATTAGTGCATGCTACACAGTTGGGAATTTTTTAGTGGCACACATGTAAGTGCCATCTTTTATAATAATGTATAGATAAAAGACTCTTACTTTTTTCCTTTTCAGTGTCGGATGGTGGCATCGCAGAGATTTCGAGCCTTTGAGGAAGTGGTGGGTGGCGCGGTGCCGGGCGTCACCGACGCGCCGCGTTCATGGCCTTCACGGCCACGGGCCCGGTCGGGCGCAGCGTGTCATGGGTCGGTTCGGCATCTAGCAGCCAGGGCTCTCAGTGAGACTATGACGTGATTTTTTTTTGGAGGTCAGGTCACAGGTCACGTCAAGGGCGGATCTAGAAAATTTATCCATTGACATCATTAAGCTCTAATCTTACCAAATATTTAGAATTATTATTTTAGGATTATGTGATGTAATAGAGTGATGTTACACTAGTAGTTGTCTAAAATTATTGGTATCCTATGGACTCTTAACACCTATGATGATACTGCAGATTCGCCTCTAGGCACAAGAGTCTCCATCTAAGTAATTTTTTATGATGTGATCAACCATCTGGTTTAGTTTTTAATAAAGGAATGGTTCAATATTCTGTCTTCTACATCACAATACAATATATCTAGTTATTATTATAAAAGCAACTATATATATGGATGAAATAGCGAAGGAGGTAATTTAATTATAAATAAAGCATATTACTAAATTATCACCTGTTCTTTGCAAGACCTCTATAGCAGTGATGCCATAATAAAGCTCTCTAACTTGCCCTAAAAAAAGGTCGACAAGCCCCCTAGTATGGTGTGCGGATTCTCCTCCTCAAGTAAGAATGAAGACATGATTCGGAGCAGTATCAACATTTTGCCAAGCATATCTCCATTGCCTTCATTGAAGGGACTACGAAAGTGACACTACCAACAAATACGAAAAGTATGGGATGACACAACACGCTTGATGAACACACTCTAGAAAGGGCATAGAGGATGGTGCCCAATCATAACTAGGACGTATCTTAAGGTATGAAAAGCATCTCATTTTTGAAATTTATGTGAAGATCTCATTTCAACCAATATATCAAACATTGGTGTCTTTATAGTTGATAATGGGATAGAGTTAGAATAGCGACTAAACATTTAAAACTTTAGAAACACATATCTATTAGTCACTTTAGAATAAAAGATAAAAAGACCATATTAGTGACTTAGATGAATTGAAATCACCGGATGATGATGCCCTGGAGCATTTATCGTTGTACCGTACCTGCAATGATATTCAGATTGATAACTTGGCTGAAGATGATGGTCACCTAGGTGATATTTTTCATCTCGAGCCTAAGAAAAACGAGACTTTAGAATTTCAAATCCTTTTCGGCCTAGCGAAACAAGTGAGAGCAAAAAAGAAGAAGAAGAATTTCAACATATTTTGCTTGCAAAAGAAATGATTAGATAAAAGAAAATACAAAAACAATTAGCTAGTGTCAAATAAAAGGCATCTAGTGCTTTTGGTTGGTGATGCGATCATCGTCGAAGAAGATGAACATTCAGGATTTCTATGTGTTTTTTTATAATTTTTGGTCGGTTCCTTAAGCGAAGAACCTTTTGTTTTGTTTTCATTTTTCACTTTGGTAATATATACCAGATATTTCATTTTCTTTTAAAGAATTGGCCTGAATTTTATATAGCATCTAAAAACTGTCAGGCTCATAAGTGGGGTTTGGTTCCTTCATCATCAAAAGATGGGTGGTGGATACTGGATAGCGTTTCATCATTGGAGTTTTATAGCGATGTTGTTGGGGCAGGTCCTGGTCACACGTCATTTCTTAAGGATTGCTAGCTTTTCCTAACTGAAGCTTCATGCCGTCAGGAATCTTGTGCTCCAAAATCGTAGTGACCGTGCAGTGTCTCAGCTAAAGATCGACGTGCCGCGTTGATCGAGCTCGAAAGGGAAACAGCAACAACGCGTGCACGCACAGCTCTTTCCTTTTGAGAGATTTCCGATCATATAACAATCCGGTGAGCATGCAAGTCCTCGTGGAGGGAGGACAGACACGGCCGGACGGCGACTTCCATGCGTTAGGGCGTTAGGCCTCTAGGTGCACCCGTTCGGCGCCAGACGTCCGCCCTGGCTGCTCGCGCTTGGTGAGCTAACCGAAACCGCCTCCATGATCAGCTACCCGATTGACCAGTAGCTCACCGGCCAACCAACCTATTCACTCCTGCACTTCCCCGTCTTCCCCTATAAAACACCCGTCCTGCGATCCTCACTTGCATCACACACAAGAACGCACTCGAGCACGTGTCCAATAATAAGCAAAGCCCAAGCCGCCTAGTCGCTTCACATACGGCCGGCGATCTAGCTCCAACCAGCGGCGGCGATGGCTTCCCTGACGACCGTGCCGACGGCGACCGCGGCGGCCGGCGGCCGCAGGGACCAGCGCGAGGGCGCGGAGGCCTGCTTCGCGCACTCCAAGGAGATGCTCCGGGCGCTGGGTTTCCCGGGCGGGGTGATGCCGCTGCGGGGGCTGGAGGAGTGCGGCTGGGTGCGGGAGACGGGGTTCGTGTGGATGCGGCAGAAGGCGCCCTACGAGCACTACTTCCGGGGCACGGGCACCCGGGTGCGCTACGACGCCGAGGTCACCGCGTACGTGGAGGACGGGCGGATGAAGCGCATGACCGGGGTGCGCAGCAAGCAGGTCATGCTCTGGGTGCCCATCGTCGAGATGAGCCTCGACGGCGAGAAGCGCGACAGGATCTACTTCAAGTCCAACGTCGGGATCGGCCGCTCGTTCCCCGCCGCCGCCTTCGCCGACGACGAGGGGAAGGAGAAGAAAGAGAAGGAGGAGGACGGCGGCAAGCCCGCTGGCGATGGCGCCGAGGAGGAGGAGAAGGAGGAGGACGCCGCCAGCAAGTGAGAGCTAGCGCGGGCCGGCACCGCGGCTTGCGGTGATCACGCTGGAGATGATATGATGCATGCATGTATCTTTCTTTGCAAGTTTGTTTGCTTCATTCTCTATATATTGCCTGTGTTTAATTACCTCGATCGGTCCATACGTGAAGAATAATATTGAGAAAGTCGATCTGATGTTTACACCAAAAAGGGAAATGTGCCCGGAGTTGAGAGTGGTTGAGCTACCAGCCAGTGACGTACCGTCCCAAACGTAAGATTGAGCTCAATTCACAAGTCGAGGGGAAACTAATTAAACGACATACAGAAAGTCACATTTAAGTAGACTTTACTTATGACCATAACGAGGACTTCCACCTTTTTGAGGGTTCTTCAAATTCCGCACTCGATAGTAACGAGGTGCACATAGGGCCTTGACAAAATTTCAAATTAGATTCGGTCCCATTGATAAATAATACATCAACCAATAATCAAGTGAGCATGTATTTAAATTTTAAAGACCGGAGATCATCAAACTTTGTGGGGATACATATACCGCTGCTCGAATGTACTGCACAGGTGGTAATGAGCCATGGCCCTAATCCCTTCTTCGCAATCCAATTTGGTCCTTGATAGTCTTAGCTCAAAATTGTATTAAATTAGAGTTCGATCCTTTTAGAGTCCGGTCTTTAGATTATGTAGGCTAAAAATTAAAACTCTTAACCACCCCTAGCTGCATCAAAAAAAATGTTAGGTGCGTGGGTGCGGCTGGTCCGAGTTGGAAACAAATCCTCAGCAACTGACAATCGGGTCCACATGGCAGTGGCACGAGACCCTCTGCAATTACTGCAGAGGAGACCCGTCCGCCCAAGTTGGGAGTGGTTCAGCAATCAAAACAGCCAATTAAATCTCAGTACGGTGCCAACCTATCATCCTTCCATGTTTATCACAATTTGACTTTTTTTTAACGAGTAGTGCTAGACGTCCGACTGCACGGCCACCCACCGATACCCACATCAGGCAAGCGTAGGAGCACTCCAGTTCCAGTTGACAGTCGACATGCCAACGAAGTTGAACAATTTTGCACCAAAAACATTGTCGGGGTAATTCTACCCGGGAAATAACCATTTTCTCAGTACCTCCTTTTCCGACCGAATGTTAGAGCCGTGGTCCTCTTCCGACCGAATGTTTGGGCCGTGGGCCGCGAAACGGCCTGCCAATCGGCCACCCGGAAAGAGCCCATTTTCGGCCAATCCTCGACAAACCTACCACCTGCCTTGGGAAAAAGGCAAGAAAACCCTCTCGGAGAGCCTGGCTCTCGCGTCCAGAGGTTTCTACAGCCTTCCCTGTCGCCGCGGCGCGGCGCCCGCCCAACGTGGCGGCCCACCGTTCAGTCACCCAACCGGCCGCGGCGGCCACGACCTCATAAAGCCCACCACGAGCCGCCCCGCAACCCCATTCACGTCACGCCGTCTCCCGAAGCATCCCCTCCCAAAACCCTCGCCGCCGTCTCGCAGTCGCAGGCAGCAGCTGCCGCAGCGCCGCTGAAACCCTCCTCGGCCCGCGCCCGGGACTAGCCAGCCATCCATGGCGCCGTCGCTGCTCCTCCGCGCCGCGCGGCGGCGGGAGCTCGCGTCCCCTCTCGGATCTGTAAGGCCCCCCCCCCACCCCCCCCCCCCGCCCCCCCGGTCTCCCTGATTCTACTTGTGGTTGGTGCAGCAGTCTTGTGGCTGGTAATCGAGCGGTTTGTTTGTTGATCCGCGAGGAGCAATGGGTGGTGGGGAGCTAGTGATTGCAGATGTGATGGGATTTCACGTGGTCATGGATTTGAGGCGAGAAGGATAGATTACTGCTTGTAGATTCGATGTGCTCGGGGGTATTAGCGAATTAGTTGAATTCTGGATGGTTGCTAGCTTACTTCTGTGGTAGAAGCAGTGGTCTCTCACGATTTGTGAGAGAACTTTGTGTGTAAATTTTTTGGGGGCTACACGGAATTAGTTGCTGAGCTTTTTTTATTCATGGACTTGTGTTACCATTAAAAGATTGTGCATGCATCCGTGCGCACAGGATATTTTGCATTAGCGGTGACTGTTATCTCACTACTGATATGGAGCTAACCATGAATAAATCGCCATTGCACCATGACCAGTTAGATTTTTTTTTGTCTGCAGTATTCTTTCTCAGTTTTGTTTGATTTATTCAGCTAGTCTAGCTAGGATTCTAACGAAGGGAACCTTGAACAATTTTTAGACAGTACTATCTGTTTCGTAGCTTGTAGCTGAGCTCATACTGTCGGTGATTGTGCTTGTTTCAGCTGGGCGCCAGCTTACAGTCGACATGTGCTGCCAATGTGTGCTCAAAATGGGGTAATTTTGCAAGGCCTTTCAGGTAACAATGATCTCTTGCCTTAATTCAACGCATGTTTCTGATTGTAGTAATGCTAATTCACATGATAAATTGCTTTCAGTGCAAAAGCAGCTGGAAATGAGGTTATTGGAATTGATCTGGGAACAACTAACTCATGTGTTGCTGTTATGGAGGGAAAGGTCAGCTACACCTAAGAATTTTCCCTGTCATGGTTTCATTTCTCCCATTCGCTGTTTACTAATTTGAGTCACTAATTACTGCAGAACCCAAAAGTTATTGAGAATGCCGAAGGTGCGCGGACAACACCATCTGTTGTTGCTTTTACTCAGAAAGGTGAAAGGCTTGTTGGAACTCCGGCCAAGCGCCAGGCAGTAACCAACCCCCAGAATACTTTCTTTGGAACAAAGCGGTTGATTGGGTGCCGCTTTGATGATCCACAGACACAGAAAGAAATGAAGATGGTGCCATACAAAATTGTGAAGGCTCCAAATGGTGATGCTTGGGTTGAAACAACAGATGGCAAGCAGTACTCGCCAAGTCAGATCGGTGCATTTGTGCTGACCAAGATGAAGGAGACAGCTGAATCTTACCTTGGCAAATCTGTCTCGAAGGCAGTGATTACTGTTCCTGCTTATTTCAATGATGCTCAGCGTCAGGCCACAAAGGATGCTGGCCGCATTGCTGGCCTTGATGTTGAGAGGATCATCAATGAACCCACAGCTGCTGCTCTGTCTTATGGAATGAACAACAAGGAGGGTTTGATAGCAGTCTTTGATCTTGGAGGAGGAACTTTTGATATCTCTATTCTGGAGATCTCAAATGGAGTTTTTGAGGTATATCGTCATAACTTTCAAGTCACCTTGTTCTGGAAACATTTTCTGATATACATTCTTTTTTGATCCAATTCTATGTATTGTCACTCAGGTCAAGGCAACAAATGGCGATACCTTCTTGGGTGGTGAAGATTTTGATAACACACTGTTGGAATTCTTGGTGAGTGATTTCAAGAAAACTGAGGGCATTGATCTGTCCAAGGACAGGTTGGCCCTGCAGAGACTTCGTGAAGCTGCTGAGAAGGCAAAGGTCGAACTTTCATCGACTTCTCAGACTGAAATCAATCTACCATTCATAACAGCTGATGCTTCTGGAGCAAAGCATTTGAACATCACATTGACAAGGTCAAAGTTTGAAGCTCTTGTGCACAACCTGATTGAGAGGACTAGGGATCCATGCAAGAATTGCTTGAAGGATGCTGGAATATCCACTAAGGAGGTGGATGAAGTTCTGCTTGTTGGTGGAATGACCAGGGTTCCAAAGGTACAGGAGGTGGTCTCTGAAATTTTTGGAAAGAGCCCAAGCAAAGGAGTCAACCCAGATGAGGCTGTGGCCATGGGTGCTGCCATTCAGGGTGGTATTCTCCGTGGAGATGTTAAGGAGCTTCTTCTCCTTGATGTTACTCCCCTGTCACTTGGTATTGAGACACTCGGTGGTATCTTCACCAGATTGATCAACAGGAACACTACAATTCCCACAAAGAAAAGCCAGGTGAGTTATGATATCTCTGATCTTTCTTCTGAAGAGCAAATTGTTTAATCCTACTGAGTATGCAGCTTTATCTTGCGGCAATCCCAGATTTAACTTAGAATGTTATCAAAGCATTTTGTCTAGACATTTATTTCACATGTGTTGATTGAGCATAGACTCGTAGTCACAAGTTGCAATGTGATTCTCTCGTAGTAGTTTCTAATACAGGCTCATGTGGACTCCTTGCACTTCCATCTAATGTGAAGTGGATTATGAGCTTTTGGTCTTAAACTCATTGGTTGTTTTTTCTTGGTGATGTTCTGGTAGGGTGGTGTAAAGTATTTGATCCATGTTGCTGTAGCATTCACTCCCAAGCTTTGGTATCTTTGATCTGATCTTTGACTCTGTTTTTTCAGGTGTTCTCAACTGCTGCAGACAATCAGACCCAAGTTGGTATCCGTGTGTTGCAAGGTGAGCGTGAGATGGCTGCAGACAACAAACTTCTTGGTGAATTCGACCTTGTGGGCATTCCTCCGGCCCCAAGAGGTCTGCCTCAGATTGAGGTCACATTTGACATTGATGCCAATGGAATTGTGACCGTCTCTGCCAAAGATAAGGCCACTGGAAAGGAGCAGAATATCACCATTCGATCCTCTGGTGGGCTGTCTGAGGCTGACATCCAGAAGATGGTCCAAGATGCTGAGCTGCATGCCCAGAAGGATCAGGAGCGGAAAGCCCTCATCGACATCAGGAACAATGCAGACACCACTATCTACAGCATCGAGAAGAGTCTAGGAGAGTACAGGGACAAGATCCCAGCGGAGGTTGCATCTGAGATTGAGGCAGCCATCGCTGACCTCCGCCAGGAGATGGCCTCAGATGACATTGAGAAGATCAAGGCCAAGCTTGAGGCAGCCAACAAGGCTGTCTCAAAGATCGGGCAGCACATGTCTGGTGGCGGCTCAGGCGGTTCGCAGTCAGGATCTGGACCTCAGAGCGGCGGCGATCAGGCTCCAGAGGCTGAGTACGAGGAGGTCAAGAAGTGAGTTGAAGGGATTGAACAGTAGCATCCCTTAGAAATAGCTACTCTTTTTTGGGAACACAAGATAGTCAGATGTGATGTAACCTGTTCTGTAATAATCCTTTGGATTTGCCCCCTTGTTTCTCGACAGTGATGCGAGGTCACACAACATTGTCCGGTAGGTCATGGCTTTGTTGCATATGATGCCTTGTCCAGCCTTGATCCACGAGCACAGTGAACCATTGGCGGATTTTGCTAATGCACGAAGGTATATTTGTTTCAGATTTTTTTGCTGTCAGTGATATTTCGGTGGTATGTTCTTGCTATGCTGTACTTTTGACTTCACAAGTTTCTTCTTGTCGCGACGGGTTCTCCGTCCAAATCTTTTGCCATGTGAAAAGGAGTTTGATTTGAATCTCATGACACGCTGACGTGCGAGGTGTTGCACGTTTGTCAAATTTGTTTTCTGCCAAAAAAAATTCTCACGCCTTCGATATAACACTCCTAGATTTAATTATATTTCTGAAAGATTTGAAAGTAACATGCTATGAGTTGGTCATTGCTATGTTTAACACGTTCCGCGGATCATAAAAGATTGCAGAGGCGTCTCGAAATACGCTACCGGGATATCATCTGTGCGTGCTCCCTCTTTGGAGATCCCAAAGGCCGTCTCATTGGTTATTCTTGTTCATTTTGGTGATATTTCTTATTGTCCGAACTATAATTTCAGAGTTCTTGACAGGAAGATGTTAGAGCGGTGATATTTCTTATTGTCCGAACTGTAATTTCAGAGTTCTTGACAGGAAGATGTTAGAGCTGGATGAAGAAGGAAACTATTCCGTTCTTTCCTCCGGTAGTTGGCATGCAAAATATCCCTTGTCTTGAAGTGTTTATCACGTTTTGCAGATCTTCGATCAGTCGACCAGAGCAATTTTACTACCACTTGATGGTTGAAATCTCGACCAAAGGACAGCAGCATTGCACGGATCAGGAAAAGTAGTGTTGGGGGAATAGCCAGCCCACCTAAGCAAATGGGTCTAAATGTAAATTATATATAGGCCAGAGGGCTGGAGGCAAATTGCCACCCCCATCTGTAGCCCAAGAGGTCTCCTTGGCTGTTTTGGGAGGATTCATGCCCGAACAGTTTAGCACGCCCACCGCGTGGCTGTTTTGGGAGGATTCATGCCCCAACAGGTTGGCGCCCACCGCGTGTCTGGCACGAAATCAAAGCCCACGACTACCACGGAAATAAAGCTTCGGCCTTGCGAGCCTCTCCTTCGGCCTGCAAAACTTCGGCCCAGCGTCCATGGTCTTCGGCCTGCAAGCTTCGGCCCAACGAAGCCTCATTCACCCTTCGGCAACGAAACCCTCGCCAAGCCTCAGCCCAGCTCCGCGCGTCAACAACTTCGGCCCGCGGCGAAGAGACTCCGCGCGGTCCACCACGTCGCCCGCCCCGCCTCGCTCGCCTTCAGAGCGCCCCTCTTCGGCCCACATGCGCGGGTTTCGGCTCCAGCCCAGCAAACAGCTCCCGTTCGGCCGCGGCGCGGGCTTCGGCTCCGGCCCAGCAAGACGGCAACTTCGGCACAGGCGCGTAGGTACTCCCAGGATGTGGGGCTTCGGAGGTAAGCTACCTACCAACTCAACCACCTCGCTTCTTTGATGAACACTAGTTTACAAGAATATTTAACGTCTAATGGACCCTTCGGTCAGCATTCAGACTTTCCTTAATGGCAAACGTTGGTAAGCTTCAGTTTTCCGTTCGGTCATTGAATTTCGGTTGCACATTTCGGATGTTGGTTCCCACATCCGCTGCTAACCTTCGGTCCTTGCTGGCTTATTGCAAAAAGGCATATGCACATATGGAATTCAAACAGTGTCAAGGTTTCGGGTCAACCCAAGAACTGTTTGTTCGTGACCTTCGGTCGAATAATGCGCTCTCTTCGAAGTAAACTATTTCGAATTCAATTTTTCACCCTTCGTCAGTGACTCGAAGTTGATTTTTACCCTTTTGGTTTCAATTTTCAACCATTCATCGGTGACTCGAAGTTGATTTTTACCCCTTCGGATTCAATTTTTCACCCTTCTTCGATAACTCAAAGTTGATTTGTACTCTTCGGAATGAGTTTTTTTTTTCACTTCGGTGACTCGGTCAAATTTCAATATTCGTAGCTTTGTACCCTTCGGTGGTAACTCATCTTGAGGAGGCGACTTTAATAACAAGTTGTTGTTGGTTGCTCCATGTTTACCCTGATTATATGTACTGTTTACTAACCAGATACTATGGAATATTTGCTTTGCAATGTTTCACAATTGATCGTTTACGGCCAAAAATAATCTTGGCGGGACGTCTGTGCTATCCGGCTCCGATTCCTGGTTAAAAACTATTTATTCACCTCGGGCGGCTCACTTTTATCTATATATATAGGAAGCAGATGTCAGCTTCGTTAGCCTGTTGACACGGCTTCGATACTTCTTTGAAGGGGCTGGGCTTCGTCGGAAGTGCCTTCTTCGTTTTTGTGTTTTGTGATGTGCAGATCGCAAAGTTTAACCAAAGAGCAACGTCGGCCCAGCAGGCTTCGGCACATCAGATGCGCGGTCATCTTCGGCCCATGCCAAAAGCGGCCCACGCGCGGCGCATCGCCGCGCGCTCCCGGTTTCGGCCCGCGGCACTCCGGCCCACGTAGGGGGAAGCTGGGATCGATCCCCAGACCCCACGGAGGTAGCGAAGCCAACCAACTCAACCACTTCGGATTTTGTTGTTCTTTACTGCTTCGCAATTTATTCAAATACCATAAGAGCAGCTACTTAAACTTCTACCGTTTTACTGCTGCATCCACGTGACCTCAATTTCTATTTTTCTCTCACGTGAGAATTACTTCAGCAAGATGTGATTCGAAGACACTGACGGGGCGTCAGACCCAAAAACTCGCTAATGTTTCGGTCTACTCCAGCAAAGCAGCATTTATTTTCATGAGTGCAGGTCTCAAATTTGACCGAAGGGATCGGTCTACTCCAGCAAAGCAGCATTTATTTTCATGAGTGCAGGTCTCAAATTTGACCGAAGGGATGCACCAAATGGTCCAACTTCGGCCCATTGGCGCGCGCTCCCCGCATCAAGCCCAGCTTCGTCCAGTGCTCCTACATCTTCGGCCCAAGGCGAACGCACACGCCCGCAACGCCACCGACGGCCCGCGCGACACATCGCCACTGAAGGCCCGTGCGCCTTCCCGCCACTTTGGGCCTCATGACCCATTCGGCTTCCTTTGGCCCAGGCTCGAAGTGGTCTTTGTTTCAGGCCTTCGAAGTTGGTTTACCAAAAATGTTGAGCACATGTGCAGGCCAGGATTCGATACCTGCATATCAAGCTCCGGAGGTAACCCACTAAACCAACTGAGCCACCTTGTAGTTTTTGCTACACATGGTTTCACTTTCCTTCCTAAAGCATCGGTCTGTTTACAAAGTTTTACTGGACCCTTCGATTCACGCCAGAGCCTCGTCCGATTATTTAATCCCTTCATTCCCAAAAGCATATTAATTTCTTCCATTGCCCTCAGTGCAACCTTGGATTTTTACCCAAGCTCCCAAATGAGGCTTCGACATTCACTTGGTTTTTACTCCAAAAGCATGACGTCACGCATGAATGGAGCTATTTTAATCACTTGATTTTATTTACCAATATATGTTCGTGTTTAACAAAAATTGCCGGAGCTGTCAATCATGAACGTTGCACCCCCTTCGATCTATCGCTTTGGGCTTCGAAATTCTTCTTACATTTCTAATGTGGCTTCGGTCATATGTGCTTGCCCATATGATATGTTATTTTAAACGGTCTACTATTATTTTAAATGCATCGATATATGCTTGCTCAATTACCAAAGAGTTAGTTTCTTGGATATTTATCTAACCATCCATTATGTACCAAAGATATTTTATTCTTTACTAACAGATGTTGAATTAATTTATGTACCGAAGCAACCTACCCCTTCGGATCAAAGGGGTGTTGTCATCGGTAAAGGGGCTGAAATGCCCGTAATAGGCGGCCATGATCCGTCTTCACTTTCAGAGTAACGATGTCCATACCCTGCCTAATCATGAAATATGTCTCTTAGCCCACCGGTACCCTTCTGAATCACCCTTCGAAAGGCATTACTTGATTATATGCTTATGCTAACCCTTTGTCCGAAAGGACCTCACTTATCTTTTTTGCAAGCTCCTCACCAAGGTAAGAAACTCTATTTTTTGCCCTTCATTTTCAGTATGTTGGCACATTTTCATCTCAATTGCGCCATATATTTATACTTCGATTTCTCTATCACTTAAAATTATCGCACACCGTATGTGCACGTACTCATATTTATGCAGGATACTGCCTTCGGGGTATTGGTTTTCACCCCCGAAGCAAAGAAGTCCTATGTGGAGCTTCGGTTATCTAAGACAGCAATCTCCTACCTTCGAGATTTCGGTTTTCACCTCGAAGCAAGCAAATTTCTATGAAACTTCGGTTATTTCAGCATGCTATTGCATCGGAAATGGCTATGCCATGATCTTATGGAATTCTATTTTACCTTCGGAACTGCTAGATTGTGGTTTACGAGATTTCAATTACATAAGCAAGTGGGATTCAAAAGAAGGTTGGACCTTGTTGTCAGGCTAACCCTTCGTTTTTACTTTTAGTGCAAAAGCATACATCCTTTCATTCATTCATCTCATATTGCAATCTTTGCATCACGTTGCATCGCATTGCACCAGAGCGTAGAAGCAGAAAGTGCTCCGCTAAAGATGGAACCCTCTCGAGCCAAGGACCCGAAGGCATCTGCAGAACCAAAAATGAAACCCTCTCGAGCGAAAGGCCGAGGGTATTCATAGAAATGAAAAATGAAACCTGCTCGAGCGAAAGGCCGAGGGTTTTGCAAAAATAAACTTCACTACTTATCGAACTTCACCAATAATTGACCTCTGTCAGAATGGACTTCATTACTATTGGGATTTCATTGGCGATCGGCCTTCGTCACAAAAATAGACTTCATTAGTCATGGGGCTTTATCAGAAATTGGCTTCGTTGTTCAGGGGCCTTTGTCACATCTTCCCCCTCGTCGACACAGCTCGACTCGAGGGGCTCACCGACCTCTTCCGCGATGACTGCTTCAACTCGCTCTCGTCGTCACAGTTCGACTCGAGGGGCTCGCCGACCTCTTCGGCAATGACTGCTTCGGCTCGCCCTCGTCGACACAATTCGACTCGAGGGGCTCGTCGACCTCTTCGGCGATGATTGCTTCGGCTCGCCCTCGTCGACACGGTTCGACTCGAGGGGCTCGCCGATCTCCTCGCGACGACTCCTTCGGCTCGCCCTGGTCGACACAGTTCGACTCGAGGGGCTCGCCGACCTCTTCCGCGATGACTGCTTCGGCTCACCCTCGTCGACACGGTTCGACTTGAGGGGCTCGCCGACCTCTTCGGCGACAACTGCTTCGGCTTGCCCTCGTCGACATGTTTCGACTCGAGGGGCTCGCCGACCTCTTCGGCAACGACTGCTTCGGCTCGCCCTCGTCAACACGGTTTGCTTCGAGGGGCTCGCCGACCTCTTCGACGATGGCTGTTTCTGCTCGCCCTCGTCGACATGGTTCGACTCGAGGGGCTCGCCAACCGCTTCGGCAATGACTACTTCGACTTCATCCACGACGTCGACTACTTCGACTACATCCCCACTATGAACCCCAGCCAAGAGGGGCTATGGCGGGGCCATGGCAGACAAGCATCACCTGGCGCATCAAGTCTTGTCCGGCGATCGTGAGCGGAGACCCGAAAGTTTTGCATCCCCTACTTCGACTACATCGACTACGACGATGAGCGATTCAAGGAGACGATGAAGCTCAACTGGCTCCGGGGAAGCGAGTGCTCGGGAGCCAAGGAGCCGAAGCCTATGGGACGAAGCCAAGCGAGAAAGGATTTCCTGCCTTCCTCATTCCCCGAAGGCCCCTTCGTCATCAAGGACCGAAGTCAATCTTTAGCTGGTTTATCGTTGTCATGTATGTATGAACCCGCTTGATGTGCATGCTCTTTTCTCCATCTATTTTGTCCCACTGGGTTTTCGGATGGAGTTTTTAGCGAGGCGCACGAGTGGGGTGGTCCTGAGGGCTATCCTCATGGCCGAAGTCATAGATAGGTCTGGGCCACTTCCTGTATATCCAGCTATTGTGTTTTGTTGTACCAGCCAAACCGCAGTAGCTGAGGGGCTACTGTTGGGGGAATAGCCCAGCCCACCTAAGAAAATGGGCCTAAATATAAATTCTGTATTGGCCAGGGGGCTGGAGGCAATTTGCCCCCCCCCCATCCTCTCTGTATAAAGGGCCCAAGAGATCATTAAAGGGGGACTCTCCTTAAGCTCTCCTCGTTGTGTCTCTATACCCATCATACTTCATACTTCTATCGGCTGTTTGGGAGGATTCATGCCCCAACACGTAGCCTTGATGTTTTTCGTTTGTCCCGAGGCTAGGCAAGCAAAAAATTCATTTGCCCAATTTGGCTATCATTTGGTTGTGGTGTAAAAATTGGGCTCCATAGCCTCATCCTTTAGCCACCTGCTTATTCATTTTTTTAAGGGAAACCTGCTTACTCATAGGTTAGGTAAAGCTAAACTTTAGCCACCACTTCATTTTAGTTTGGCTCCATTGCCTGTCGGTACGGTAAGTGGTTATTCTTTTCTCTCATATAGATAGAAGCATGTGCTCAATTTTTTAAAGATACGTAGCTCTCCTGCGTGTTCGAGAAAAAAAAAAGCAGATGTTCAACCCAGTGCTTCAACTGTTTCAACATCATTCTCGCGAAAGCGATTATTGCAGGTCTCAGGAAGCCCACTGTGCTTCGGCCATCGTGTCAGCTATTTCGCCACGAGCGCTTTATTAGAGATGAACCTGCTGTCATGGTTCCACCGTTCCAGGCTTCCAGCCGGCGGAATCTTCGAAAGAGGAGTGAGTGAGACATGGCAAATATACCCTCCACATGCAACATCGTGACGGTAAAATCATTGTTGAGTTCTCTCGTTTATGCTAATCAGCTAGTGCACGAGACCACGAAGTTTTTTTTCTTTTTTCTTTTACGGGAAGGAAGGTGGGTTTCTTTCCTGCTTCTTACTGTTGCTCTGCTCTGTTCTCGGAGAAATCGTGTCGCCATGTGAAACCGAGACTTGTTTAAATGCATTGAATAAATTTTTTGAAAGGGAATCTTTTTATATTTGAAATATTAAATATAGATTAATTAAAAAACTAATTGCAGATTTCATCCGTAAATCACGAGACGACCGTAATGAGCCTAATTAATCCGTCATTAGCACATATTTACTGTAGCAATTTATTATCTAATTACGATCTAATTAGGCTCATTAGATTCGTCTCACGATTTACGGATCATCTGTGTAATGCAATTTTTTTAACTACATTTAATAGTCATGCATGTGTGCAAATATTTTTTTTGTAAAGTTTTTGCGTGAGTTCTGAGCAATGATTGAATTTCCTGGCACGCTACTGGTAGGGCGCAATTAGTACTAGTATAATTAATGTTCAGCGGCAACCACGAGTTAATACGATCATGGTTTCTTATATAAAAACGACCATGATTCCAGGGTCGGCTGCTCGTCACGGGATGGTGAATTTCAACACATTCAGCCATTCAGGTGAGGTGCTTGCTTTCTTGCACTGTTTAGTTTTCCGGCGACAATCACACCACCGGCCATGTGCCTTCATCGCACAAGCAATGAAATTAATAATCATCTTAATTCCTCTTCTTCTTCTGAAAGTTATTAGCATCAAACGAGTCTAACTAACAATTTTTGGAAGCCTTATGAGTACATGCAATTTTTTTTGAACGAAGACAATGCGAGTATTTATTGATATAGCAGAAAAATATAAGACTACGGCCCTGGGAGGCTATAGGTAGAAAAAAGAAAAGAAAAGACAACCTATACTCACCCGGTTGGATTGGGATATCAACGCGGGTAGCACTCAACTCAAAACCACCAAAGCCGACCGGTTGGATTGGGACCTCGACGCGCTCGCACAACACTACTCAACAACGACAGCAGAAACAAAAGCCTCAGCGCAACACCCACCAACAATCTCGCTCTCGTGTAGTCGTCAAAAAGCTCCGGCGTGATCCTGCGACGACAAGGACCCAAAAGAAGCAGACCGCACCGCACCAAGAAGGCCACCACTATGCGAGACCCTTCGCCGTAGTGCCGCTGCAACACCACACTCCACCTGACAGAGTGAAACCACCAGATCCGGACCCCTCGCAGGCCGCCTCGCAGTCACCACCATGATAACACAACGCGCGGGGGCCTCGCCACGCCCGCCGTTGGACTCCACCTCGCTCTCGTCGCCTCGAAAAAACACTGCACGCGGGGGCCTCGTCACGTCCGCCACAGTACAACATGTCACGGATCCATCTTTAATATCGCCATCAGAATGGAGGGCAAAGCTGCCTCGCTTCCAAGGTTCCTGTCGAACAGCTGAAACACCGCCGTAGGCCGACTTCGTCTCGTTGCTCAACCCGCCCACATAGCCATGGCCGCCGAGGCAGTAGCGGAGGAAGTCACTTGTGCTATCTTTCGACGATGTACCACACCAGAGTAGCTCCACAAAGGTGAGCCACCCGCCGTAGCCTGCTGCAAGCCAAGTCATCCATCCTTGTCGTTGTTGCAAACGCCGTCCTCCGACGCAGTCCCACGCCGCACTGACAGTTGCGAAGCAACGCCAACCGCCACGGTCCGCTGCAAGCAGCCAACCCGAGAACAATGCGATAACCCCTATCCACCACCAGAGCTACGGTCGCCTCCACGTGAGCTCAACAACCCTCATCAAGCACACCATCCTGCACCATGCAGCCATGCGCCGCCATCGGCGAGGGCCTCCCTTGGTCGACGACACTAGCAATGCCACAAGCCGAGTTGGGTATATAGAGACAACACCTCCAAGAAGCGAACGACGTCGGTGGCGCCACCGTCGCTCGTCCAGAAACTGGGCCAGGTTTTCACGTAGAGAACCCCATGCAGCAGGGATGGACCTCCAAGATGACGCCCCCAACAGAGGGAGCGACACCTAAGGGCGCCGCCGCCATCACCACCAGCGAGAATGCCAGCAAGGTTTTTGCCTGGAGCATCCCATCCCTACTGCATGTCTCCAGCCTGGCATTCCAGGACCGCGGCCAAGGAAGCCCTCCCGGGGCAGCGCCGCTGCCGTGCCTTCTCCCACCACGCGTAGACCCCCTCGGCTGCGCCACAACGACGCCAGACCGCGTCCGCGGCGCGCACGCGGCTGCTGCCGCGCACGGTCGTCACCTCCCACAGCGGCTCGACGTAACGAGCCGGCACCGCTGGCCTCCGTCACCGCCGCCTGCACTGTCTCCTCCGTGATGCCGCACAGCCTTGTCGCCCCGCAACCGGCCGCCGATGCGCAACACCTCTCGCGGTCACAGTCCGCGCGTCCCGCGACGGGCCGGGCCATGCAGTCGACCACCGCCCGCGGAGCCTCCACTGCCAGCTTCGCGACTAAAGCCGTCGCCGCAGCTTCCACGCCATGCCGCGCTCACTTGCCCATCGCGCGGCTCATGGCCTCCTCGCGCCCACCGTCGTCGGCCTCTCGCCTCCGCCGCTAGCGGCTACCGGATTTGCATCGCCGTCCTCGGCTGCCGCGACACTCTACCGCCGGCCAAAAACTCCACCGCCGCGCGCGCAGCCCCGGATCCGGCCGGTGCCGTGGCGGATCCATGGCCCTCGAGCTCCGTTGCCGCGGGAGACAGCCCACGCCGGCGAGCACCCACCGGCGGCTGCGGCGGCCGCGCCCGCCCAGATTCGCCCGGGGAAAAGGGAAGGAGCCCCGTCGCCACCCTCATTGCGAGCAGCGCGGGCTTCCGGCGGCCCGCTCAGGCGGCGGCGCGGCGAGAGGATGTGGTGGCGGAGGGGCGGCGGTGGGGGCTTCGGTGGCCGCCCGAGTCGCCTACGTGGGGCGACGCGGGGGGTGGCCTCGCGTGGCGTATGCTGTCTTGATTGATTGTTGAGTACATGCAATGGATTTATATATAAGAGGAGGAGGCTATAAAAGAGTTTTGAGATTTGCTCCGGTGGCCCCTTCCATTAAGTTTAAAGTTTGCACAGATATTAAAGCAGCCACCCAATGAATATTATTTTTTTCCGCTGGGCTTTGTTTGGGCCCGGTCCTACCCGTGCCCTAATGAGGTCCGGTCCAGGACCAAGGTCCAGGTACCCAGATCGGGGTTGCATCAATCGACCGGCTCCTCCCTCCATCCGCTACCCCCCTGTTTCTTCGCCATTTTTTTCTCGCGTCGAGGGAAGTCCGACGCCGGCGGCAGCGGATCCCCTCCTTTCCGATCGATTTTCGTTGGGCACAGCGGCGGCGGCGGCGGAGGCGTTCCGTTCTTCTCGCGCCGGCCTCGCCATTCTTCTCAGCAGCGGACTGGGGCGGCAGCGGCGCCGGCTCTCCCCGATCCGGTTTCGTCAGGTGCGGTGGCGGCTGCCTCTCTCCCTCGTTGTTTCACCCCCCGCCGCGGTTTCCACCTCCGTCCGCTGCCCTGTTTCTTCGGCAATTTTCTCGCGCCTAGTGAAGTCCGATGGCCGCCGGCACCTACCTCGCGTGTCCCCTCCTTCTCCGATCCGTTTTATGCATACTCACTCACCTCCCTCCCCTCCTGTCCTGCCCCGTTCCGTCACCATACCTACAGGAAAAGCCTCACAAATCCTGAATTGCAACTCTACGTAGTGCCATACCCCAACGGAAAGGGGATTGATTTCATCTGGTCCGCTGTGCATTGCTGGAGTCTGAGCGAGATGGGTGGCTGTTGAGGTTGTGGGGAGGAGGAGGGCCTGGCTGGCTGCCACTCTGGTAGGCACAAACCACCACCTGTTGAGATGAGACTCTGTGTGCCGTTAGGATGTGATAAGATGGAAGATTAGGTTCAGCACAGCATGTCTGTAGTGGATTCATGTTTGTGCGTGCCTCTTGAGGTGGGAATCATTCAGTAGGTCTAGTTCAAGATGAAGTAGCTTGCAGTCTTTGAATTCCATTCGCTTGGCTAGGTCAATTATCATGGTTGATGCAGCCTGCGGGGATGTGTTAAGTTCGATTACTTTTATTTCTAGCCGACTTCATCTCATGTTAGTTGCTCAAGTGAACCATGCAATTGGGGCTGAGGGAATTATCAGCACGGAATGCAAAGAATTGGTGAGCCAGTATGGAGAGATGATCCTCAACTTGCTCATAACACAGGTTTGCTAGTTTCTGCATTTCCCTGCTTTTGTTCAGTCTGTGAACCAGACGAAATTTCACAAGTAATTTAATTTTGAAATCTAGTAATTTGGTAAATTCTTTGCATCTATAGACAAACCCACAGAAAGTTTGCAGCTAGATTGGTTTGTGCATATTTGATGGTATTCATTCTGTTAGGTGAGTCCATTATGCCGGGCCATTGTAGTATGTGTCAAATTGGCTTATTTTTCTGTTTCACTGTGTATTCCTCTTTTCATGGTATGATGAATTATGACACAAACCTTTCTGCAGTGAAGGAAATGAATCTGTTGTCAGGAAAGAAAACCTGACTTCAGATGTTATGTGCTTAGCCTGTCAGATGGCCGTTGTGTGGAACTGTGGATAGAGAATCAGCTCCGTGAAAACAAAACAAAGGAGATGATACTGCAAAATGCTAACCAGGTTACAAAATTTATGGTTTACTCTGTATGCATTTCCTATGGAGTTTTGAAGTTTCGGAGTGATATAGTTAGTTGTTGAAATTTGGAACCCAGAAATTCCTGGTACATGTAATGCAGTTGACTATATAGTTCTTATATTGTACTTGATTTGAAAAAAAAAATCTGTGAACTTCACTTCTAATTTTATTTTATTACACAATCATCCCTGCAAATGCATACATTCTCAAACTTTGAAACTTGTGTTCAGTAGATTGTGAAGCTGGAGCAAAGAGGGCAAACTGTCTGCATCTGTGGGTTCATGGCATTCGACATACCACCCCCGCGTGGTCCTCTCAGGTGCGAAACATAACATTGTGTCATACCTTGATATTCTTTTCCTTCTTCCCCATCTCAGTCTGAGAACTTGCGTATGAACCATTGCAGGATTCTTGGGGACGTCTTCATGGGAGCTTACCACACATTGTTCGACTTTGGCAAGGATAGGATTGGCTTTGCAAAATATGAATGAGTGTGTCAGCACTCTGCTCCATTAGTGTAGTTTCTGTATCAGCTACATGCAGACAGTACACTGCAAATATATGGATAGCGAAAAATGCTAAAACCAGGAACATGATTTAGCACACGGGTAGACCTTTCTTTCTGAAGAAGACTAAATGAATGCTTGGAGAGCTATGCTTGAAGACATGTCTGTTTGATGTTTACTGAAGAAATGAGCACTGAGAAATAATATCATGCTCATGTCATCTCATCTTGAAAATTGTTTGTTAATGGTTGTACACCTTATCGTTTGTAAAGTAACCTCTGGTGGATTGATTTGGAAATGATGAGCATGTGACAATGCAATTTGCTTCTCTGTTGGGATAGTTCATGTCTTCTTTGTTATTTGGACTGAATTCGAATGTTCAGGGTGCCCAAGTAGATTTTTTTTCTTACCAATGTAGTGTGCTGATCTGCAGCATGTGACATTGTCCTAAACATTTCCTTCTCGTAATCAGCATTGTCATCTTCCTATATACACAAATAGATGGAGTTTCATCAGTATGGATATATGAAATTTTAGTTAATATTTATTGTTTAAGACTATATGGACAGCAAACTAAAAGGAACAAAATCATTTTGTACTTGACCCATCGTACGTTTTACCTCTGATGATGGATTTCGATCCGACAATATGCTATCATCATCTGAACCGATATCATTAGCGGGCTCAAGATGAAAATCCAATTCCTCCTCATGTCCAACTGCACCATTATTATTCATGATGAGCAGTGACTGTAACAAGATCCCTGAAAATAAATGAGCACAAGTAAATTAATACTGAAGTGAAACTCATGCTTTATACAGGTACATCAAAGCATTCAATATTAGATGACCACAAGTAAATTAATACTAAATTGGCCATCTGACACACCAGCTGATGCAATAGTCCATGGTGATGCAAGTTCATTCATTGAGAGACGATCTATTGGTCGTAAGAACTAAGCCATTCTCCTTTTATCCTTCTAGAGAAAATCAGTAATGCCTACAGTAATCACTATTTCTCCAAACAACAAGGTTTGAACCTCATCTGCAACTATCTTATTGCTCAAGCAGAAGGTGGTTCCAGTAAACGCCAACAGTATGGATTCAAATTTCGTATTGGAGCATGCCAGCCGAGACACCTAGCGAGGAAAAAGGCAGCAATTTACATCTAGAAATTTGAGAGGGACCAGAAGGCACAAGCGGACCTGGAGCAGCTCATCGGAGGCGCGTGAGAGCAGCACGAGCACGTCCCCGGGGAAGAGCGCGCCGATGTCGCCGTAGAGCACGTCGACGGGGGCCAGGAAGCCGGCCCGCGCCGCCGCTGAGCCCGACGAGATGGGATCGGAGCAGCAGGGGAGAGAGGGAGCCGGAGCCGGAGCCGCTGCCGCCGTCGTCGCAGCGCCCGACGAAATCGGATCGCGCGAAATGGGCGCCGTCGGATTTCACCCTGCGCACGAGAAAATTGGCGAAGGAAAGGGGATCAGAGACTTGTTCGTTGCAGGGCAAATCAGATCGGAAAAGGAAGGGGCACGCGAGAACAGAGCCGCCGGCCGCCGGGCGCGATAAAAATGGCGAAGAAACACAGGCAGCGGACCGGAGGGGGGAAGCCGCGGGTGAACAGACTCGTTTGTTGCGCATCTGATCTGGGTAGTTGGACCGTGGTCTTGGGTCGGGCCTCGTTAGTGCACGGGTAGGGCCGGGCCCAAACAAAGCCCAGGCGGAAAAAAATAAAATTAACTGCTTTAATATTCGTGCAAACTTCATGGAAGGTACCACCGGAGCAAATCTCGTTTTGAGATTTTTTTTATAAAAAAGAGGATGTAAAAACATACTCGTCCTTTCTTTCTTTTTCTGCAGTTCCTCCAAATCCCCAATAGTCGCAGTTGGCGTGTGAAATATCCTGGAACCCCTTCCAAGTTCCAATCTCCGTGGTAAAGTGACAGGAGCGATTCTACTGCCACTTGGGATGAAACCTCGACCAGAAGGACAGGGACAACGCAATAACTTGCAAAAACGTGGCCGTTGCCAAATGCTTGTTTTGGTAATGACTTGGACCACTTGGTGATACGTGTGCAATGCAACTCAACGTCATCCTCATGGAGATGGAAGCAATTTCTTCAGCTTTCAAGAAGCCTGACGAGTGTACTTAATCATTGCCAAAGCTATTTTGGCACGAGCAGCTTTTACATTTACATTTTTATTTGGGTTGTGCGTGAGGGCAAGAGAAGTATATATATGTGTGTGAAACATGTTTGCATTTAAAATATATATAGGTTTCTGAAGACTTGAAGAGGATAGATTGAACTTATGAAATGTATTGTGAACAGATATAGAACATGTTTGCAGTGGAAATCGAAGCTTTAATAATTTCAAGAGTCGAAGGACAAAAGAAAACTTGAGCACCATCATGTGCAAAAAGAATCATTTTATTCCTTTTGTCCGCCGATTCTTGCTGGTCTAGCTGGGATGCTACGACTAACGAGAGGGGTTCTAGCGTGCTACAACTATTAGTTTATCGCTAAACCTCGTATAGGTTATGTACGATGAAACCAAAAATTACTATTGAGAAAAATATGTACTAGAGTGGTTTTGTGAAAATAGGAACATTCCCTTTATTTATTTTGTAATCGGTCCTCGGATGGACATAGTTGGAGGGTAAAATATCCTGGAATCCTTCTTATGCTCCTGGTAGAGAAGTGACAGCTGCTTGCGATGAAATTAAACCCTCGACTAAAACGACAGGGACAAGCAGCAAACTACTACGGAGTATTTCATCAAAGTCATACCATGTGAAGAAGGTAATCCCTGATGTGAATTTGAGTACAGCAGCAATCTGAACAATTTGACACGTCAAAGACGGACCTACCTTAGTTGAAATATACTGTGATGTAGGCACAGTACAATTTTATAGGCCCACCCAATCATAAACGTGGCACAATATGATAATGAAGTAGCACGCAGATCCAAAACATGTTTGCAAAGAAAATAGAAGCTTCCATAGAGTCAAAGGGATAAAAGAAAACTTGAACAACATCATGTGAAAAAAATATCATTTATATACCATATGTTAAGAAAACAACTTATTCCTTGTGTCCACCAATTGCAGTTAGTCAAGTCTCGCTAGCTCGTCATATTATATAGTATACTTGCATTGGTCGTTTTGTCCATGTGATTTACGGGAGTAGGGCTACTGTGTACCCTTATAGCGTATTAAAAACCTCATACTAAACATGCATAGGTACGATACTGCCAGTAAAAAAAGGGTCGCCGTCCCATGCTTGCATTGGATTGGGTTATTATTAAGGGCTTTGCTGCCACGTGCGAGCCTACGTGGATATTATCTGCAAACCATCGATCTGCTGTGCGTCGCCATCGCCGTTGTAACGGGACGGGAGCACCGTACCGTTGGTCTCGCAAGCACGACGCCGAGTGCGCTCTGAATTACTGTCGCGGTACAGTCTCGGTTTTTAACCTGGGGACACAGGATCGGCGTAGTTTCCGACTAAATTTCTACCCGCAGGGATCGGATGAATATAATTGCTGTCGCGGTTGGTTGCGGAATCTAGAAAAGCCATGGAATTATTGAACAATGCCAAGGATATCCGGTCCCAGCGATGATCCGAAAAAAGCTCGAAGGCATGGGCCGCTGCGGTCTTGTTCCTGTCTCGATCGACGCCGTTGGATGCAGCAGCGAGGCGATGGGTGGGGCCGCCATCGCCTCCGTCCAATCTTTATGTAGCGCACGAAAAATCAAGGCCAGCAAACAGACATGCAGTGAAACGCCTTGTACACTAGTGGTTACAATAACCATTTTAAGTTCGATTTTTGTACACTAGTGGTTACAATAACCATTTTAAGTTCGATTTCTTGTGGGAGTGATTTTGTTAGAATTTAACGATACTATGCTTTCAGTGGTACGCGACGTTTCTGTCGACAACGATGCGTCTATGGTGACGAGGATTTGCCGGTTCAGTGTTCAAAGATGCTCATAGAGGTAGAGGTTGTGTGCATACCTTCATAGGGTAGAGGTGTGTACATGTAAGTATCCGAGTTGTACTGTGTAATCTTAGAAAAAGGAATAAAAAGAAAAAAATGGGGTTCATTCATGAGACTCCCACCGCCTAACTACGAGTAGTAGAATACAATATTCACAGTGGATGTGGATGGATCATCATCGTGTCTCGCAATTCGTGCCGCAGGAAAAGCACGGCCGAATCCGGGGACAGAAAATTCATGACGCAGGAGATGATCGCGCTCCCATCCTCCACGTCGGTTGACAACAGAGCAAGCAAGCTCCGGCCGCCGGCGGCATCTTCATGCTAACTTGCTAAGCATGGCGCACGCCCGCTTCTCCTCCGGCCTACTACTTTTCTTTTATAATCTGCTGCTATAATCTTCCGTCCCCGGACGCAGCTTTCAGATAAGCTCGCTCTCCGGATACGGCCAAGAGATCAGTGGGCGAAAAATGGGATAAGAAAAGCCACCGATAATCTCTGTGGTGCCGCCCGGTGATCGATGGGGATGACGATACGATAGCACGGGCGATGGACCCCTGTGGCGCACCGGCGCTCCGGCCCCGGCCGCCGGCGGCTGGGCCGCGCGCTGTCGTCTCCGGAGTTGGTGGGTGACCGACCCCCCGTGCGTGCATGCACCGGCCGGCGGTGGCCGTTGCGAGTGGATGTGGATGGATGGTTGGACAGAACGGGTGTGCTCCGGATTCCGCTCCACCCTGACTCAACCACTCCCAACAGGGAGGAGGAGGGTCCACGAGAGCACGGGGCTTCCGCGCCATGCCCAATTGGAAGGCGACGCGCACTCTCCCTCGCTCTGGGTGCCGAGACGGGACGAGCTCCAAGGACCCAGGGGCGATCGAGGGCGTGCCGCGCGCGCGCGCGTCCGCATCGTCACGTCACCGTGCCCCGCGCCGTCCGCTCGCCCCAGCCGAAATTGCTCGCCGGTTCTCCCGTTTCTCACCGTCACCTCGTCAGGGGATGCGTGTCCTGGAAAGGAACCGGAGGCCGCCGGCGCCACGCACAGTCGCAACCAGCCCCGTACCTTGTTCACGTGGAGTTTCAGGAATGTTCATGCGCTTCAAAACAGAGCTCGGACTCGGAGCTTGTCTGGAGCGAAATGGAGTTGCACTTGGCGTAGACTGTGACGCCCGGGTCGAGTACAGGTTCGAGCCACAGGTCCTGAAAATTTCTCGAAGTGATCTCTGAAAATCTCCGAGCAAGTGTGAGGTTCCGTGGAAGACGGAACCCAAATTCAAATCGCACACTGGGAGCCAGCCACAAAAGTCAGACTAGAGCTGGGATAGATCAGCTCGACGATTGGCCATGACTCACACGGCCACGCGATGATAACCTTCGTTAGATATCTCATCTCATCCATCCCCTCGTGCGAACGGTGAACCCGTGCATACATGGTCTGGTAGCAAAAAGCAAACTTTTCCAGCTGCCGCGTGTGCTCGTGTGGTGCGGATTTTTTTAGATAATGGATTAATCCGACCTCTATATCTACAAGTGGACATGCTACAGACAATGGTTACAAGAGTTTTTAGACTCTAAACTTTAAAATAGGAGGATTCACAAATAACAAGAAAGAAAAGTTTCGCCTATGCGTGCCGCGACATCTTCGGAAGCGGAGGCCGTGCACGGCTTCGCCTTGTTCGTCCACGCCAGAAGCTCGGCTTCCCTATCGTCGTCACAGGCTTGTCAACAACTGATCCATCATCGCCTCTTCTAAGACACGCTGCACGAAACAAAAATGGCCACTCCGGAGGCCGTTGCGGCACCCTACTTCGGGTTGGCTTCCCGCGGTGGCGCCCTCTGCCCATCTCGCTGCTGCCGGATTCAGAAAGGGATCGCGGCCAGATTCATCATCATCAAAGCAAGGTTCCCGGGGGAGCTGGTGGTGTGTCGTCGTGCCACCGGTCATCGAGGAATCTCCGAGCGTTCGTGGTCTGCCTGCCCAATTACGGCGCTACTACTGGCCTAGTTACTGCACCACTAGCACACGGTGAATCAGATTTTACTGGTGCCGGCTCGAACCGGGTGGTTGCGAGTTCGTCGTTCCGGTTCATTGAACGTGCCCGGGTTCCCGGGTTTCACTTTCACCACGGGGGCAAAAAGGGTGCTGGATCCATCAGCTGGCCGGGTTCACGCACGGCACGGATCTCGCGCCGTGAGAGAGCGTGCGCAAAAGGTCATGGAGTCAAGGGTGATGGCTGCAGCCTGCAGAGCATGTGTTCCGGGGAAAGTCCTGGGAATGGCGACGGTAGGTGCCAGCATGCCGGGCATTGGCAGGTCAATCTTTATCGGAATCTCCAGAGATATTAGGAGCAATAGTGGAGTACTGCTGAAAATAGTGATGATATCTCTTCTACCAGATTCAGAACCTGCCTAATAGTAATAGCACGAGAAGGTGCTGCAGTGCCGGCCATTGATGAGTGAATCTCTGGTCGAAATCTCCAAAAAGATATTCGAGAGTAACAGGGAGTAGTGAAATTAAGAGTACAGATATACCCCTAATCGGATTCATGAATAGATGTACTATTGTAAAACTAAAACGGTCTACAATTTAAAATGTGGAATTTATAGTTGGAGGTATACTGCACCAATTTGATAAAAAAACTATTTTACTATTAGCAACTCCATCTTGCAAAACTAAATTCCATCCAAAGCACAACGTCCAGGCGCTACACTTGGCGCGAAGATATCGTGCTGCGGTTTCTCGATCTCCGGCCTTCCGCCCTGGTCGAAGAACGGGTCCCGGTTCACGCCCCTCCATCCACCGACGGTTCCTCCGGCGCGCGGCTCCGATCCGTCCACGTCATCGCGCCGCGTCGCCCCGTCTCGCGGGCCGCAGAAGATCCCGGCCTCGCCTATAAATCGCCCACCATCTCCTGCTCACTCCCCCGCGCCGCTCTCTAAACCGAGTCCTGAGCCCGATCTCCTGCTCCTTCCCCTGCAACGCACGAACGCACCCATCCCGATGGCCCACGCTATGGCCGCCGCCTCGGAGCTGGTCACCCCCCTGAAGCGCCCGTTCGGGAGCGACGGGCTCGTCGACGGCGGCAACATCAGCAGCAGCAACGGCGTCGTGGCGCTCGGCGCCGACGGCGAGAAGCCCAAGGCGCGGCGCCGCGAGGCGGACCCGGCGGCGGCGCTGGCCGCGGCGCGGCACGAGTTCGGCGAGCACGGCGGCGTGAACATGTCCATCGAGGCGTCCGCGACGTTCACGGTGATGGAGCCGGACACGATGCGCCGGCTGTTCGCGGGGGAGCTGGGCCCCGACCGCGGCGACATGTACATCTACAGCCGGCACTTCAACCCCACGGTGCTGGCGCTGGGCCGGCAGATGGCGGCGCTGGAGGGCACCGAGGCCGCCTACTGCACGGCGTCGGGGATGTCCGCCATCTCCGCCGTGCTGATGCAGCTGGTCGGCGCGGGCGGCCACGTGGTGGCGTCGCGGTGCCTGTACGGCGGCACCCACGCGCTGCTGTCCCGGTTCCTGCCCCGGGCGTCCGGGGTGCGCGCCACGTTCGTGGACGCGGACGACGAGGCCGCCGTGCGCGCCGCGGTGGTGCCCGGGGAGACGCGGGTGGTGTACGTGGAGACGATGTCGAACCCAACGCTGGCCGTCGCGGACATCCCGATGCTGGCGCGGGTGGCGCACGAGGCGGGCGCCAAGCTGGTGGTGGACAACACCTTCACCCCCGTGGTGGTCTCCCCCGCGCGCCTCGGCGCCGACGTCGTCGTCCACAGCGTGTCCAAGTTCATCAGCGGCGGCGCCGACATCATCGCCGGTAAGGACACGGCCCGCCTAGCCTCCCTCCTGCTGCATCATCAGCTCGCGAGGGCATGCATGCGAGGACAAGGAGCGCCTAACAGTCCGTGGCTGGAATTTACTGGGCCGCGGAATGGGCGTTCCGCGACGCGCTGCATTAGCGGAGCGCGCATGCACGCTTAGTGTAAAAGATAAAATAATTTACTTGCGAGTCGCGATTAGAAAAGAAATTGAAGCCTATCTTAAGCGTCGTTACGTGCTGCGCGTAGATGCGTAGGCGGCGGTCTCGTTAATTTGTCCTGTACGGCCGGCTGCGTGAGCGCGTCACGTTCCAGTGAAGCTGGAGCTGAAAAGCTTGGCCGTCACATGGAATCCCCGGAGCCGTGGGGGAGAGGGGATATTCTTGTGCACAGAGAAAAGGTGAAAAGAAATTACCGGCCTAGTATGGTAGATTACCGGATTGGGTACCCACTAGAAAGTGGCAGAGGCCGTCAGTGATCACGACATGACTCTTCTTATCAACATCATCACCGCGCCACATCTACCCCCAACAGCCGTGGGATAATTATACTCAAAGACACATACACGCACGTGCGCTTTTTAAGTTGTTTAATTTGAAATTCCCTGCCAGCAATTGGGGCTTCCATCATCACCGCACTAGTTTTATGCAATGATATGAATCTTTTTCTCTAAGGCAAGGGGCGGTGTGTAGTGTAGGAACAAGTGTCTAGTTTTACCCGGCAGGATTCACCGTTCGCTTTTACCCTTGACACAAACTCACTCGCATCCACGTCACTCTCTTTTCCTCTTCTTCTTCTTTACCCTTTCCGACCACGGCAGAAACGCCCGGCCATGGCGCACCACCCATGCGGCGACGACGCAAGGCCGAGGCCCTCGGCCCTCCAAACAAACGACAAGCCGGTGAGTCACTCATGCAGCCGCAGCAGCCTCGCCCTAGCCCCGTACGTGACGTGGTGCCCCCATCCCCATCTACTAGCCATCTATCTACATGGCCGTCCGTCCCTGCCTGTCACTCTGCCACGCTCCATGTGTTGCACGTCTGGCCGGGCCGCCTCCATCCTGCGCGCCGATCGCAGCCGGCGGCCCCCCCGTCATCCGGCTAATCATTTCGCCTACCGCGCCGTGTCCTCTTCCAACCTTTTCCTTTTTCTTCGTTTTTCTCCCATCTTCTAGTGCTAGCTGCTAGTAGTAGTAGGTGCGGTAGCGATCGCGAGCGCTGCATGCTGGTCTCACCCGTGATGCACGTCCTTTTGGCTTTGTTTCGTACCACGAACCCCACCTCCATTTCGCCGTGCACCGCGAAACTTTTTTAAAAAAAAACTATGTACCAGGAAACTTGAGTCTGATGGCACGTATCTTTCTGCACGAATAATGCAGGCGCGATCTGCGGGCCGGCGAGCCTGGTGAACGCGATGATGGACCTGCAGGAGGGGGCGCTGATGCTGCTGGGCCCCACGATGAACGCCAAGGTGGCCTTCGAGCTGTCGGAGCGCCTGCCGCACCTGCCGCTGCGGATGCAGGAGCACTCGCGCCGCGCGCTGGCGTTCGCGTCCCGGATGCAGCGCCTGGGCCTGCGCGTGCTCTACCCGGGCCTCCCCGACCACCCGCACCACGCGCGCCTCGCCGCCGCGGCCAACCCGGGTTACGGCTCCGGCGGGATGCTCTGCGTCGACATGGGCACCGAGGACCGCGCCAACCGCCTCATGCACCACCTCCAGAACACCACCCAGTTCGGCCTCATGGCCGTCAGCCTGGGCTACTACGAGACGCTCATGTCCTGCTCGGGCAGCAGCACCAGCAGCGAGATGCCGCCCGAGGACCGCGCGCGCGCGGGCATCTCGCCGGGGCTCGTCCGCATGTCCGTCGGATACAACGGCACGCTCGAGCAGCGGTGGGCGCAGTTCGAGCGCGCGCTCGCGCTCATGCAGCCGCCGCTGCCATCGCCGACGGACGCGGCGGCGGCCACGGCGCTGCTGCACCACAAGGCCGCCGCCGACCGCGACGTCCCTGACGCCGGCAACACCAACCACCGCAAGCACTGACCGACGTCCGAATCCAATTGTGTGCTGCCAGGGTCATATGTGCGTGTTTCTGGTGTATATTATACTATTATTGTTACTACCATTTAAGTAAGTAAGGTTAAGGTTAAGCACCGTCTGACCCCTCTGGTTCAGATGGATAAGCCAGCGAGTGTAAGCCGCTTCATCTCTGGGGATCCTGGAAACGGACCTGAATAAGTGTGTCGTAATCAGTTTGCTGCTTAATCTGAACTTGTTGCAGGAAGATACATTCAGCGATGAAAGCGTCTCGCTACTCTTTATCTGAAAATTGTTCTGTGATGTTTGGTGCTGAGATTCATATCCCTGTACATGATCAGGCAGTCTGGAAGACGTTCTTGATCATTTTCTTCGGAGCCGCCATTGCCGCGGACTCGAGCTCTGAGATCTCTCCAGGGCTAAGCCTCCAGCCGAGCGCGCCCAAGTTCTCCTGCACGTGCCTGACCGTTTTCACGCCTGGGATCGGAATCGCGCCTTTGCAGATGCACCAGTTTATGGCCACCTGCGTGGAGAAACTTCGTCAGAAAGTTCAGATGAACACACATTTACACAAACTGAATCACAAGAAACACATCACGATCAGATGCCATATTAGTTGTGGCATGCCCATTTTTCGCGACCGTGCCTGAGCATATTTTTCATTAAGAGGAAGTTATGGCATGCCCATACAAATGTGGTTCCGAGTTCAGGGTTCAGACATGCGTGCCACCCAGGCATTTTCTCACAATTCATACTTGCACTGTGTGCATGAAAAAGTACCTGAGACATGGTTTTCCCCTTCTTTTCTGCAATCCTTCTCAGACAGGACAGCAAAGACCCCAACCCAGGAAGAATTTGCCGGAACAACACAGACCTGCAGTGCAGAGAACGGAAGATCAGACTCCCTGAAAACATCCGCTCATCACCCGTCAAAACAAGAGTTCAGAAACAAAAAAAGGCTCCCAATCCCATCACCTTGGTCCTTTTGGAAGGTTAGAAGAAGCATATTTTCCAGTCAGCATGCCTAATCCAAGCGGACTATACGCGATGACACGAATGCCCAATGAGTCGCACACGGTTTTCAGTTCCATCTGCTCGTCACCCATGCTCAGTAGCGAGAACTGAACCTGCATGGCTTATTACTTTCAGATAATACAACAATGAATTTAAAGTTGGACAAGACATAGAGCTAACAAATTTTCTGCAGGCCAGCTACCTGAGCTGAGTTCAAGGGAACACCTTTAGAAGCTAGGTAGCCGTGGATCTTCAGAAGCTGCTTTGGCCCGTAATTGCTGACACCGACGGCACGAACCAGACCCTGAGAAGCAAAAGTTTTCAGTCAGACTATGTACCTAACTGACCAAATAATATGATTGGTATTTGGCATTGATTATACTAGCGGAATTCAGTAACTTGAAATAATGACATGACATGATATATGATGTGTATGTTTCCAAGTGCAGTGACCTTGTCATACATTTCAACTAGACCATCCCAGAGAACACGCTCCTGCAAAGGTGCATAGTTAGCAGTGGACCAATGCAGTTGTCCTATTCCGAGCCGACCCAGTTGCAACCTTTCCAAAGAAGATCTGAAAATAGACACTTCATGAGTCACACAAACTCTCAGTCTAATGGCCATGTTATGCTCAATGTTTGCTTAATGATTCCTGCAGCCAAAGCTTTTGTGCTAATGTTTTACAAATTCAGATGTTCTGAAGAAAAACTGTACTGAGCAAGTGAAATGCGGCTGATGTACATTAAGCAAACAAATTGGGAGAATACTTGCAGGCGCCAACAAACTGGCCCGTGCTAAGTCGCCAAGGATATGCAGCAAACTTCGTTGCAATGACTACATCATCCGGAGATTTAATCGGCCCTGCGACAGCAGAAAGGAACAACATTAGATAAAACCATTTTAACTGAAAATCTTACAGAAATGGCATCGGTTCATGGATTCCTGAAACCATTTTGAGTCATTGTGTTATTCTAACCTTCAAACTCACGTATAAATCTACCGAGTAGCCGTTCGCTCTGTCCATTCAGCTTTCCAGTTCCGTATGAGTCAGCGGTATCAAAAAGGTTTATGCCATTCCTCAGAGCCAGATTGAAGCACTCCTGAAGTTCACTGTCCATGCTTTCTTCATAGCCCCAAAGAAGCTGGTTTCCCCAGGCCCACGTTCCAATGCCCATTGGGGAAACAGAAAGGGGACCAACTTTCACCTATATTTGTGAACAACAGTGTTACTATCAGGAGATTCCATTGACGAAAGAATGGAAATTTATTAAATTATTACTTCCTCCATCCCAAATTATTAATCATTTTGGCTTTTTTAGATTCATAAACTTTGCCACGTACCTAGACATAATATACATGTTAATGCATAGCAAAAACTATGAATCTACAAAAGCCAAAATGATTAATAATTTGGGACGGAGAGAGTAACAGCAAGCACTTTGAACTATGTAGATACTGTAGCGTGTCCTGGTTCAGACTTCAGACAGAAATGTGACCTTTTGGCTCATTAGAGGCAATTAAAGTTATTTAGAAGCCTGAATCTAACAGAGATGGAACTTAAATGTTTCCCATGTCCATAAGAAACTATACCAGATCAAACTTGAAACATTCTCTAGCTCAGGTTAATATCCTCAGCTTACTTTGCCAAATGCAACATATTGTGAAGAGATGTGATCTAATGCAGAGAGTCGAAATCATGTCTTTGGCTAAATCCCATAACTCAGAGAAGCTTTTGTAAAGAGATGTGATGCAGAGAGTGGAAATCATGTCTTTTCGGTTACAAATCGTGCATAAAAGTGACTAGGTTGCGTCAGTTTCTGTTTAGTTTAGTGGAGCACAGGATTTCTGTTTAGTTCCTCTGTGGTGTGGCTTCAATTTAGTTTTCTCTGTGATTTTCCTGACCTCGTTGCAGAAGACATGTTTTCTTATAATGGAAACTGGAAGTCTCTATCTAAAAAAGAAACCAAAAAGTCCTATAGGCTTTCCCCTCATCTAAGAGTTCAAAAGAGCTGACCGGCATGAACTGGTAAGCTGGTAACAAAGGTGAACTTTTGCCATCTTATATTCTCATACAACTAGGTTCTTTCCAAAGACAATCACACACAACGCGGAACATTTGGGTGTCCGTGCACGACTTCGATAAAGAGGAACGGCAGCATCAGGAAGAGTGTAAAAGACAGCAGCGTTGCTAGATATTCAATCTACTCTCTACTGACTGTTTCGATTAAAATAGTACATTCGCCGTTTGATCCATGGCTGGAAGCTGGATGCTAAAAGTAAAAGGTTCGTACTATTGCTAACCTAACCAAGCTCCACGACTAATGGCGTCTAGGGTCATCGGATCCTTGTCGTGGTTTGTGCTTTGGGAGGCAGGAAATCAAGGCTCGGTGAGGCCGTGCGCATTCAGACAGAACATCAAGTTTGCGCCGGTGTCCCATTCGCCTGCCGTGTTCCGTGCATTCAGCCTCACGTCATGTCGGTATGTCACTCGCATACCGAGTTGGCGAGTTGAGCGACGGCGCGACGCAGTCTTACTGCCGTAGGAGTAAAAGCTTCGAATCGTGCACCGCATTTTTTTCAAAAAAAGAGAGGAAAAACTGCAACTGCATGCGAGTCCTAGACGCTAGGCTGCACTGGTACTGACAAGTATTCAATCCTGAGCACTACAGTTTCGATCGACCCCGGAGTCGAACACAGTGATAGCTTACACCTATTCGAGCGCTCAAACGTGATTAAGTTGCAAACATGATCGGTGGTATTGAGGCCTGAGGGAGTTCTGGATCGGACCTTTTCCCACGGCCAGAAGAGGGGGCCGAGCCGCAGCGCCGCGCCAGGCGGCGCCGGCGCCGGCCGCCGGAGGCCGTGCCCGCGGGTCTGCGGGGCGAAGGGCATCGCCGGCGCCGCCGCCCCTGCGGCCGGCGGCAGAGCCATCGGTGGTGGAGCACGGTGGCCGCCGGGGTGGGGGAGCAGCACAGGTCCAGACGCGCGCCCGCTCCCGTCCGTTCATCCGCGATAAAAATCCTTCCGGATCCTCTCTCGAGTTCTCGGTGCCAGGGCCCATTACGAAACCAAGCCCGGGCTGGTCGTTGCGGCCCAGGTCCGCCCACGAGCCAGCCAGCCCGGTTATACTTGTGGCCCCGAAAGATGCCGCGACGCCGAACGCGGCGGCGCAGGGGGACGCGTGCGCGCGCGCACGTGGGCGCGCGGCGACCGGCGGGCGAGGAATCTCCGGCGGCAGCGGTGGTGCCCGGTGGGTGGAACGCACAGTGCCCTACGCAAAGCTACCATTGCTAGTACTCCCCTGCTGACTGGTTGGTGACGGTGGTAACTCCCAACTTTCACACACACCCACACAGAGGCAGCCAGCTGAGGCAGGGCATTGATGATTGATCGGTCGAGCGATGGCGGACCGCGGACGCAGGGGCCAGGCCGTGCTGCAGCGGCCCCGTGAGCCGTGGCCGTGGCGGGGGAGTTAATGGCCGCAGCGCTCGGCTTGAAGGAGCCAGGCAGCCGCCCGCTCCCGGCACGGGTCTCCAGGCCCGGCCCCGTGAAAAAGTCTCCGGCAGCGGCAGGGGGGCTAGCTACCTCCTCGTAGACGCGGTGCCCGGGCCGGGCAGGGTGCCTCGGTGCGCGAGACCTCGCGTCGGCTTCCGTTGGCGCTGGGGTGGCTGGCACCGCCGCGCCCGCGCGCATCCGGACACGGGCGGGCGGGCGTCGGCGTCCGGAGCGCGCGAGCCCCGGGGCCTTTTCGCGCAGGCGGACCGAATCATTTCGCAATCGATTGCCTGGCGCGTGGCCGTGAGGGGTGGGTAGTCCTGACACCGCTTTCCCGCGCCTAGAGTAGCGCGGCCTTCTCGGCTGTTGACAGCCTTCAGACTTTCAGAGTCGTCCAAAGGGAACCCTCCAGCCCCCGCGAGCTCGCGCCGGCGCCGCTTTCCCGCACCCTCATCTCCTTTTTCCATTTTTAGGAACGGTCGCAGCTCCAGCTTTTGTTTCTCAGGTAGTCAGGTGCACAGGTAGTGGGAGGGATGTGCCTGTATGGAGTACGGTTCCGTTTTCTCAGATAATAATGGGTAATGGTATTACGGTTCCATGTTACTTAAATATATATAATAGACAAGCCGTTGTGTATAGTTTAAATGGTACCCAATTTGAATGCATGTGTTATCGATTTTTTTTTTGAATGGCATGTGTCCATATAGATATATAAGATAACAGACCACGCCTCTACAGTAGTAGGAAATGCTGTATACTATAAGAATTCTCTCATAATTCTAGATCTTCTGGTAATTACTAGATGGCATCTTTCTCTCTCTACCCTATCTTCCGTCCACGCCAGATAAAATCATATCTGGCACGTCTTGTACCAGTTAACCTAGAGCTAAAGATCCCACGACTATCTAAACTTTCTTTTTTACTTTTCTTGTCTAAATTTTTGGTTAGCTATTTGTTGAGCATCTAAACAATTTTCAATAAAAAAAATTAATTACAAAGTTTTAGATCTCATTGAAATTGATCTACAATTTTCTCCTATAGTTTGTCTCCATCTGAGAAGTTTGTATAAAAATGTTTTAAATTTTCTAAACATGCTGAAACTAAAATTGAAATCCGAAAGAGTATTCGTGCATTAGAGACAACTAGTAGCTTGCCCAAGCTAACGCTACCTACGGTTGACACTTTGTCCGTCCATGCACATCAAAACAACCAAAAAGACAAAATATGTTCCCATAGCTAAGAATAAAATGATCAAATCCATGCAAATGAAAATTATTAAAATGATCATATCTAAACACTATGGGTGCATTTCAGACATACAAAAAATAACACATGATCCATAGTCCAAAATGAGAAATATATGTTTCACACAAAGAAGATGTTAATTACACAACCACATCCATAGAGCAAAATCAAATTTTAAATTTTAAATTTTGAAACCCCAGCCTCTCTCCTTCTCTCTTTTCTCCTGCGCAGCCCAACCCCGGCCCAGCTCTCCCTCTCTCTCTTTCCCTCCTACCTCGCTTCCCCGCTCGGCCCAGCTCGCCACCCCGGCCCGATCCGCCCTTCTCTCTTTTCTCCCGTGCAGCCCAACCCCAGCCCAGCTCTCCCTCTCTCTCTTTCCCTCCTCCCTTCCTTCCCCGCTCGGCCCAGCTCGCCACCCCGGTCCGATCCACCTCTCTCTCTCTCTCTCTATCTCTCTCTCTGACACCCCGGGCCCGCCTGTCAGCTCCTCCTTCCACCTCCGACTGCCGAGCTCCCCACGCCCACCGTACGCTCCACCTTCCCGGCCGTTTCCTCCGCGCCGCACTTCCACTCCTCCTTCACTACGCCACCCTCTTCATTGCCATGAAGTGTGCCGCCACAATCACCTCGCCTCCTCTCTTTCGTACCCCTCCTTCACGACCTCCATTGATGTCCGGACACCAAGCTCCGCCCCCTCCATGCCCGACCCTTCCCTATCCCCTCCATCGGCCTATAAAAGCCGCTTCGAGCCCCTGCTTTGCCATCCCGTGCTCCACCCCGCCACCACTGCGCCACTGCCGCAACACCGCCTCCACCCCGAGCTCTCGTCTCGCCATTGATCACCCTCGCTGCCGCCTCCCCGTGATGTTTGTGCACCGCCGGAGCTCCGCGCCGTGGTGAGGAGCCTCCCAATCCCGTCCATGCATGCCGACCCGCCCTACCACCGTACGCCCCTCTCCAGCCACCTCCTTGCCTTCCCAAACTCCCCACCGAGTTCCCCGTCTCCTCCTTTCTCTTCTGCACCAATCTGCGGCCCGAACCGAGGCCGGAGCGCCATTTTTGGCGAACTCCAGCGAGTCTACTGCCGCAACCCCTCGCCGCTGACCGCGCGAGCCGCCAGCGGCGTGCATGATTTGGGGGAGAAAAAAGAGAAAATAGAGGGGGTGGGGGGAGAAAAGAGAGGAGCATGGGATTCGAACCCAGGGCGTTGCGGGAGATGGAGGCATGGGAGCGTGGGCTGTGGCATTGAGGCTAGATGATCCAAAGATTACTGGCTGTTGATGTGCATTGAAGCCTGAAGGGATGGATAGTAGGTGTAGATTTTAATGGTGGTAGTTTGCTGGGTATATTTTTTTAGGTACACAATGTTCTATATATCTCCGCGGGGTGTAAAATCGTGGGTGGACGTAGGGAAGTTTGATCCATCCTTTAATGGAGTTATTTGTATCCCCTATTTTTTTAGATAATGGAAAAATTCCGACCTCTACGTTTTACTGTACACAGCCTTCAATTATTACATCATCCTCAGCTTTTATAGCCGGATTCATAAAGAAAACCAAAAAGCACAATTATGCATGACAAAGTCTATTATTATGTTTACATCAATGACTAGCAAATATCTCTAAAGCTACCATCTCCAAAGTGGTGCTTGCCTTCATGAATACTCCTCCTATTGTTAGGCACAAATAGTTATTACATGTGTTGGCTTGTAATAAGAGTCAGCACGGTGAAATACGTGCTCAGACATGTTCGCGAAAAAATAAGAGTCAGCACGGATAGTTTTTGAGGCATTCGTGGCAGCTTCTATTATGTGCCTGTGCGGAGTAGCTATGATGAATGTTTTCTTGCAGTGAAAATCCTTCCCACACACTCTTAACAATTCATATGTGGTGTCATTTCTTGGACGGAAAGCCATGATGCCCCTCCTCTGAAATGGTGGAGACCAGCGAATCAATGGGAAGGGGCTACAATATCCTTGGAAGATCGACACCTCTCTTGCTAGTTCGTGTGTGTTGGCATGTTGCGCACATCCTTCTTCCCACACTTAACAAAAGAACAGATAGTACATAAGCCAATGCAAATAGAGAGTTTGAATCCGGACCTAACCATTATATCCTCCCCTGAATTGAGTGACAAATTGTACTGCTAATGAATAGGTGCCGCATTTTCTGAAAAAGTCCAATGAAAACGCGTGTGGAAGTACTCAATTTGCCCTTTACAGGTACGCGGCAGATCGAGCTAGAATGCACATGATGCTATCTGGCCTTTGCTTGCAACCTAAAACCAAGGGAGTAGTAACAATATAAAACCGACCAATTTATTTGCGCTTTCATATGCATATTCAAATCGAGCCCATTTCATCATTTCATAAAGCTTGTTTGTTCAGCGGATCGACCCAATGTTAATCCTTGTCCTCCTAGCTCCATGGCTTTATTTGCTGAAGAATTTTCTTGTAAGCACACTGCACACGCACGACAGTGGCCGTCGGCGGCCGGCCGTCTTGCGGCGGGCGACGACGGCGTGACTACCGGTGACCCTAGCTACTATGGCTGCAAGCAGTCTGCTGTCCGGTCCGTCTGGGGGCGCTCTCTTCAAGAACGGGAGGAGAACCGAGGCTAGGGCACAGCTGCTGGCTCCATTGAATTCGATCAATCGGCCGGGCATTCATGGCTCCCTGCTTCTCCTGCAGCATGCATTGGCGTTGCGCGCAGAGGGGCGGGCGGCCGGCCATCCATCAATGCCGCGCGCGCCGCATGGTGACACCTCCTTTTCCCCGCTGCAACGGCGTACTAGTAGCGCTGCGAGGTAGCTCTACGCACGCATCCGACCTCGCTAGCTGCTGAAACTCTGATCCCATGCCGATGCAGCAGCATCGAGTGAATATAATTGACGGCCGGGAGTAGCAGTTACAGGTGCAACTACGTATGCTCAGACGACGGGAGTGTCTCATATATACTAGTACCTAGCCACGGTCAAAAAAGCAATCCAGAATTCCCTCGATTGTGCTGTGCTGATTGACCAGACGAGCAGAGAGAGATACCCGGCCGGGCTGTAACTCTGTAAAGCATCTTCCTGTACCGTGTTACATGCACGCTGTAATTTTATGCATGCCTTTCTCCTAGCTAGCTCCTATATACAGAATATCTGAATATGTGAGAATCTGCAGGGTTGCACTTCTTTGGATGTGCTAGCGAAAGAGATCAAGCAACTAGCAGTTCTTTGTGGCACGAGCACGACCCTTGCTTGCATTCAGTTTTTTTTTACGAGAGAGATGCAAAATAAAATAAAGTGCGGCTTTAATTTAGGTGTGGACAAAGGTTGTAGTCTGTGAATTGTTCAAAGCCTGAACAAGACAACACGAGCAGGACAGATCCACAGAAGAAAACTCACATATATTAGCTAGCTTATCTACTTGGAGCGTAGTACACAGTACACTGCTACTACGCATCGTGCTGAAAAGACTGATGTGAGCTCACTTATTGAAAGGTAGAGAAAATATCACCAACGTTATTACTCACGCATGTACTATGTAGGATACGGTGTATCAAGATGCAGTAGACAGATGGAGCCGTGTAAGCAATCCGATCAGTCAATACGAGATTTTCAGTTTAATTTCAGTAGTATATGTACCAAAGCCTTTGTTCATATATATATATATATATATATATATATATATATTCCTTGAGAGAGCTTTAACTTTCGTCAATTTTTATTAGTATTATTTTTTCATTTCGTTGAGAATACATCGTATGTATGTAGTAAAAAAATACAATAGATTAAATCATATGGATTGAATTGAACATGATCATTTTTGCGTGTCTCAACTAGCATCCATGTGCTATATGGAACGAAAAACTTTCACATGTTTAGCTGCATATGTATATGTAGCAAAAAAAAAAAATCCAGCAGTATACATATACAGGCCCGATTTAATGCAAATCCAAAATTATATGAGGAACCAATCGAGGATTTGAATGATGACACGCATGTTTTGCGGATTCTGATTATGTTGGAGCAGCTGACTTAGTATGGATCGGAGTATATTTTTGACATGAAATGGTGACATGTTTCAAGGGAAACTGAATCAGCTGAATGGTGAATATATCTAGCATTGATGCAGACTGAATACTCAACCAGGCATTGAAAAATAAATGAGAAGATTCTTGAGACTTTTCTGCAGGATCAGCATGATGGCTAGACCTAGTTGCACAAAATAATAGACAAACGGAACTGTTAACACAGACACTATCATGAAGTGTTCATGCAAACAGAATTGAAGGACACAGTACATATATAATTTGCCTGCTTTGCTCAGAGCAAAGAATATATGGCGCATCAGATAATCTTTCTTATTGGTACCTAGCAGATTAGGCAGGGAACAAATATCAGATTGCTCCTTACATCCATTATTTATCTTCTCAGCGCATACTAGCTTGACTAGAGGCAGGGAACCATTGAATCTAGCTAGCAAGGTAGAGCCCTCCTGTTCCCATAAAAACAAAATCTAGCAAGGTAGAGAACATCGAGCCAGCTCCATAGAGAAGCTCCAGCCGCATCAAGAAACTACATATCAGAAACACCTGCTAAGAAGAACACACACAGCTCAAGTACCTGTACATACATCGACGCTATGTGTACATCAAGTTCCTGCAGGTCCCAACATAACATGAAGAAAATACACACACATTTACTGCATCTCTTGTCCAGAGGATTAGATGGACGCTCCAAAACTTTGAAGCAGGTTCAGCACCGAGAAAAACTATCATCAAACCTAGAAAAGAATATCCAGATCGACACATACAAAATCTACAACGTGTAGCAGCTTTCTCGAAAACTTTGTGAACACCACTAGCAATCCATTCATGCATAGAGATTGGAGAACCGAGAAGAACGAAGAATCGGAATCAGAGAAGCAAAGAGAGAGAAACTGGAGAGAGGAGAGAGAAAGCGAAGATTCTCCCCAATCAAAAGGTAATGATGAAAACTTTCAGCACCTGTCAGATGCACAGAGGAAAGTGGAGTCAAAGCACAGGCCATGATTACACCAATCTTGCTACTCCTCGGGTTCGCAACAAGCAAAAAAAAAAAAGAAACAAGAAGGCCACAGTGGAGCTCGAGATAGATCCGGCCGGGAGAGGAAGTACTGTATGTACTCCACACCAAGAACGAATCTCATGAACAAAACCACACAAACATATCAAAGATCAAAGAACAAGAACAAATCTAGAACAGCCCCCCCCCCCCCCCCCCCCCCCCCCCCCCAGTAGATCGATCGATATATTTTGAAGCTATCTCTGAGGGGAATGAAGCCTGGTCCGAGATCCCGCAGATTCGAGGAATGAAACCCAAACGAGATTCATCCTCAAATCACAGGCAAGACCTTGAACCAGACAACATTCCACTCAGAAGCAAATAGCTTCATATCTTTTCCCCATCCCTAGCTCTCAGGCCTGCCTCTCCCCGGCCCTCTCTTCTTCTCATCCTCCCTTTCTTTGCAAGGAGCTGTGCGAGGGGCATGGGTATCTATAGACACGAGCTCACAGGTGGCGTGGTCCAGGGAGCGGTCATGATGTGTGAATGATTACTGCTGCAAAAAATTTTGAAGTCACAAAAACAATAAAGAAAGGATGCTCGCGCATCTCACGGGTTCATCGAACCAGCCCTGCACCGGGTCGCTGACAGGTGGGGCAGACATCCCCTGGGTCCGCCTGCCAGCCGCACCGGGCGCGCGGAGCCAGGCATCGCAACGGCTACAGGCAGAACCACATGGAAAAAAACAGACGGCATTAAACAACCATAAAGGCGGGGGTGAATGGTGACAAGGAACACGGCGGCAGAGGGCCGGACCTACAGCTGTGGCCGCTGCCTGGCTGGAGACGCGCCGGGGAGGGCATGGCAGCCGTCGATCGCGATCACGACGGACGAGAGGGGGGCGGCGGCGAAACCCTAGCGGTAACGAGGGGGGCCGGCAGCGGGTAGGGGAGTGGTTGGGTGAAATGCGCGGCCCGAGATTTGGAATTTGGTGAGCTTGTTCTTGCGCTGGTGTTTGCCCTAGGGTCCTGCATTATTCAACTTTCGCCATTGCTAGGAGCACACACGACCACGGTGAGAAAAAATGAGATCGATCTTGTCCTTCAAAAAAAAATCCTCTTCAGAGATCGAGAGAGCTAGCGCTGAGTCACAGTCACTGCATGTTACTATAGTAATGCATGCGTGTACTGTGGCGTCTGACTGCATCGTTTGCGTACATGACACCTACTACGCGCAGTGTATGAGTTACAAGGGCCTTGAGAGGGAGGAGTTTTGAACTCTGAACAGTGTCGAATCAACGGTCAGTTTTTTATGTAGCGATTTTTTATACGGAGGCAGACACGTAGTAAGATCGACATGCAGAATCACCTTGAGGGTACGACGTCTCGACCGGCAATAGAAAAGATGATCCTATTATCTCTTTCTCTACGGTTCTCAGATATGCTTGATTAATGGTCGTGTCTCGTGACGTGCTCGTCGCAAACGAAATCTTTTCTATCAGCAAATTGTTGTCTTATTGGATGCGTGGTCTCTGATAGTCTTGCGTCAATAAGGCCGTGCCGGCGGCAGTACAAAAACATAACTGCTGCAGATACGATGCATACGTCCGATGAACAATTAATATTATTGCGTGTATGCATTTGATGAGTTGCTGAAGCGTGGCTTCTTCCCTCCTTTTCTTTCAAAAAAATCTTTCATTTTACTAAATTATTTTAATATATTTAATACAAAGAGAGAGCCCTGTTTACTGCGAAATACAGACTGTACAACAAACAGAGCGCCCTGACCCCTGATGATGATAAATTAAACGAGGACGATGACACTGCTGGTTTTGTTAATGTGCTTTGCAATTTTCCTGTTCATAATGTCTTGGATTCGTTGCATGCGAGGGCGTGATCGACACGCACGCTGTACAACAATAACACAAGACACAACCGAAAAAGAAATACTATGGTGCATGTCCAACAACTATTTAAACCCTCGCCCCATGGCTTAAGGGTCTGCAGTTTGGGATTCAGATGGGGCAGAGAGTATCGACATGGTCGTACTTAACTCTGTCCTAATTCAAAGTAGTAGTTAGGCCAGCCTTGTCTTTTCGATGTCACATGCAGAGTAGTGTGGCTACTGTATCTGCACAAAGCCATGTCTTTTTTTAAAAAAAATAACTCTGTCATTTTTTTAGAAGCAAGCTGGAGAGCTGCATTCTCTTGTTAACCAATCCTACTTCACATTATTATGAAGAGATCACTAAAACCACTATGCTAGTGTTATATGTTTATACCAAACAACAAACCACTCCGCCTATATGATACAGTCTCTCTTGTTTAGTTTATATATATGCTAATTTTTTTGGGCCGAATGATTCTTCTCTCAACCAATGCACCGCCGCCGCCAGCCGGCCAGTATGGATATATAGGCAGCCGATTGATACGCTTTTTCAAAAAAAATGGAAAAAAAATGGAAAGCCAATGATAAGGACAGCAGGCCGCGGCCGTCCGTCATAGGCCCAGTCGCACATGCGTGGGCCTTCTTGTACGCCCTTGCCGCCGCCTTGCCGGCCTTTTAGCTGATCCAGATCAGATCTGCGCCAACTCACCCGGATGAGGGTGTTCCGCTCTGCGAGGCCCAAGTGCGGCATCGCGCGCGGACGTGGCCGAGGCCCGCGTTTCCGTCGAATCTCTCGCTCTCGCCGTTTGGAGAGGCGGCCGGGCTAAGCCCACCACTGCCATGGGCTGGCCACACAACGATTGACACGTTTTGACTCCCCCATTTCCCAACCAAACACGAAAAGAAAGGAAGAGTTTTGACGGCCGACAGGGTGGCTTGCTCGCTGATTCTGTTCCTTCTTTTATAGATCGTGGAAGACGGCTGTTCCAGGGTTGAACGTGCGCGCCTAGTGTTTTTTAGGCACCTCACAGCTGGGAAAGGGACCTTTGCGTGCTTTTCCTTTTCTGTAGAGCTGCTGGGTTTGAGCCGTTCAGTTGGCGCTAAAGCTATATATATGCCTGTGCCGTGTTTTTTTTCCAAGAGACAGTATGTACGTTCACGTACACGCGCGTATACTTGCCACTATTAATATATTAATAATGTATGCAACCCTACTACTCTTATAAGTATTTCTAAAAGCCTGAGCTATATAATTCAAGATTGACTGGTTATAACATGCTTCATTAACGGATATGTCACCTACCACTGAAACACTAACACCGATTAAATCTAGAATGATTTTCTGAAAATACGAGCACTCGTACCGATTTGAGAATGCAAACCTGATTGGACAGGTTCCAACAAAAGAAACCTTACCAACTGAACTATACACTCAATTTGTCTTTGTTTTTTTCCTTTAAATTATATTTTTCTAATCTTAAAAATACTTCATAATTGATGTTGTGACTTTGTGAGTGGTGGAGCTTGAAAAGAATTATAAAGACGACCATGAAAGAAGAAACATGTTAAAATAATTATCGAGACAAAGGACCGACCCTCTTTATTCGGATGAGCCTCCTCTGAACTATACGTAGAGGATCTCATCTAATAATGTGTGAGTCTGATATCCCAGGAGCCCACACATTAAGTGGGGCAAGTCTTATTATAATTATCGCAGAGGAACCATTCCATTCAATCAGGAGTGGACCTAGAAGAAATTTAAGAGCACTGTAGTGTGTCAAAAAACCGATGCCCGGTTACGAAAGAGAAGAACGGGGCATCGATTTACAAACTGCACGACGCGATGGTCGGGCGAAAAATGTTGGCACCAGGGATTGTTCTTTCCTCGATGCTTTGTTATAAAAAACAATTTTATGACCGCAGGTGAGGTACGGGCCATCGGTGTTCGTGCCATTTAGTGCTCTTGAGTTAAGGAAAGCACATATTATTAGTTTTATTTGTTGAACCTGTGGACCCCGCAGCCATGTGTTAGCGTCGTGAGGACGGGGGTCCCCACCCCACTCGATAACTGGGAAGCAATGGGCTTGCGAGCACCAGGGGCCGGCCCGGCATGGCGGCCTCCAAAGGGTGCCAAGCTGGAGGGGGCCATGGGCGGCCCCACCCGCCAAGGTGGTTCCTTAGCCGAGAAGGAGTTACCCATGGTAGAGAGTTTTACCGCGCCGACGTCCGACAGAAGTAGGGTCCACAATGGCGCGGCTTCCTCGTAAAACAGCATGATTACAGAGAGGCGTGCGATCAGACGACGCTCTGACCGGAGTAAGGGGAGCCCCCCCCCCCCAGTCACGTCCTGTCAGACCAGTGGAGGATGGCGCAGGGGGGCATCGCCTGAGCCCCCCGTCGCGTCAATTAAACCATAGGGAAGGCCCCGGAGTCCGGAGAAGACCCCGGGATGGCTCGGGGACGCGCCCCGAAAACCCTGTTGGCCCCTCAAGCACCCGGGCGTCGGCCAGGCTGTCCCGGGGTGCCCTAGGAAGACCCCGAGAACCGACCAGGCGGGACCCATAGGATAAAATGGCGTCAGAAGGGCGGCACCACTTGCAGGGAGGCGCCTTCCCCCGTGGCACCGTGTTCACACCCAAGGACAGTAAAACCTCTCCCTGGCCCAGGAGAGAGGCTATAAATAGGACATCAGGGCAACATGTAATGGGGGACCAAAGTCCCACAACGCAACTGCCGTAAGCTCTCATGAGCCAAGAGTAAGAACACCACACACAGAACGTAGGGTCTTACGCTCCCGAGCGGCCCGAACCTGTCTAAATCCTTTGTCACACAGTTGGAATTTTACTGCGTGTTACACCCCTTGCCGAATCTCTAAACGGGGGTTCCCACGAATCCCTGCTCGCGGTTCTCACCCACCGTCAGCAGGCGCGCCAGGTAGGGGGTGTTGGCGCGTGAAATCTCCATCCTCGACGAAGAAGCTCCGATTGAAGCAATGGCGAGCCGTCGTTCCGACGGCGAGAGCGGAGATGAGCATGCCCCCTGTCGGGGGCAGTCTGCAGCCAACGCTGGGGCAGTGAGGCTAGCTGCATCACCTCCCGCGCCCGGTGAGCGCCCGCCGGCGTCGTTCGCCACGGCGCCGCCCCGTCTCGACACTCCCAGATCCGCCTCTGAGGGCACTACATCGGCCAACGTCCGGTACGCCCAGCTCCGGGCAGAAGCCCAGTGGCGAGCGGTTCGGCAGGCGTCCCAGGCGCCTGCTAGGACTGACCGCGGCGGCGTTCCCCCAGGGGAAGCGCTCGTCACGGCCCGAGCGCTCCTGTGCCACCCTCCGGTACGAGCCAAGCCCGGAACCCCCGACGAACGGTGGCTGGACGAGCTAGCCAGCCTCGTGGGGAAGGTGTGCCTCAGACTGGGAGCTCAGGGCTCTCAAACGGCGGGCGGGGGCTCCTCCCGAGGAGGCCACCGGCGACCACCGCGGCCGCCCGCTCCGGCAGGATCGGCCACCAACGGGACACGCGACCTGCGTTCCCGGCTCCAAGAAATCAAGGCGGGCGAAGATGCCCGAACCACCCTCGAGCGAGCATGAGAGTGCCGCCGAGAGGCCAAGGAGGAGCACGCTTCCTCTGGCTCCCCCGCCCGCGACAGCCGCGAACGGGGGGATTCGGTGGATAACGACATCGGGCCCTACGGGGTTACACCACGACCATCCAGGCCGCGGGTGGGGGGTCCCAGGTCATGGCCAACTACTTCCACGTTGCCCTCAAGGGCACGGTGAGGTCCTGGCTGATGAATCTACCCCAAGAATCGGTCGGTTCCTGGGGAGATTTGTGCGAGCAGTTCGTCACCAACTTCTCTGGCTCGTTCAATCGACCGGGGACTAGGAGTGACCTGCTCACCGTCGAGCAGTGCAAGGGAGAGACGCTGCGGCAATACATCCAACATTTCAGCCAAGTGAAAAACACCATCCCGCGCATCACACCCTCGGCCGTTATCATGGCGTTCACCGAGGGCGTGACCAACAAGCGCCTAGTGGGCAAGCTCGAGATGCGCAACATTGAGACCGTCTCCGAGCTGTTCGCCCTGGCGGACAAGTGTGCTCGGGAAGCCGAAGCACGCAGCGCTCCGAGCGGCGTGGTGCCCCGGAGGAGCCCGCCACATCGGAGCACACCCGGTCTGGCCGGCCCGACAACAAGAAGAACAAGCGGAAGGCCACCACCGTCTTGGCGGCAGCGGAAGGCCGCAACAAGCAACACCCTAGCAGAGCTGCGGGGGAGGCGCCCTTAGGCCTGGCGGGGGCTTTCAGAAGCCGGCCCCAGCGAAACTGGGAGCTGACAAGTGGTGTGAAATCCATCGGACCGACCGGCACGACGTCACCAAGTGACGGCTGGTCAAGGGACTCGCCGAGGACCATGAAAGGAGCGCGGCGACTGCCATCCCCGACGGCGAGAACGCCCCCGAAGAAGCGGGCCTCGGCTTCCAGGAGCCGCGGCATGTTGTCGCCACCGCTTTCGGAGGGGCGACCGCGCCACTATCTCGGAGGAGGGCCAGGCTCCCCTGGAGGGAAGTCTGCGCCGTGTCCCCGGCGCCGGAAAGCTCCCGACTCATGAAGTGGTCGGGCACCCCGATCACCTTCGACCGGAACGACCACCCCGACAACACGGCGGGAGTCAGGTTACTGCCCATTGTGGTAACCCCGACAATCTGCAACATCGGGGTGGCTAGGGTCCTCATCGACGGGGGAGCAGGCCTAAACCTCCTCTCCCTCGAGGTCTTCCACAAGATGCAAATCGGGGAACACAAGTTGCAACCGTCGAAGCCTTTCTACGACGTCACCGAGGGGAAGACCGTCCCCTGAGGACAGATCGAGCTACCGGTCACGTTCGGGGAGCAGAGCAACTTTCGCACTGAGAACGTGGTCTTCGACGTGGCACACTGCGACCTCCCCTACAACGCCATCCTTGGCCGCCGGCGCTGGCCAAATTCATGGCCGTCGTGCACTACGCCTACGGCACCCTGAAGATCCCGGGGCCATCCGGGGTTATCACCGTCAAGGCAGACGTCCAGAGAGCCGTGTACTGCACCGAGAAGTTGTACGACACCATGGCCACGGCCGCCCCCGAAGACGATGAGCGCCCCGACTCGGCATCATCCCCACCGGCGAAACAACGGCTCTCCCCGGATGATGCAGCCCTCACCAAGGAGGTCTTCATAGGGGGTGAGGTGCACCAGGTGGACGGCATACGCCTCCAACGCCGCAACGAAGAACGGCAAGAAGGGCGGCACCAACCCCACCAACAGGAAGGGGAGGAAGGTGAAGATCTCTCGCGCGCCTCGCGGCACCGGCGAGTGCGCCCCGACGTGGAGGACTGTGTCGGGGGACACGAATCCCCTCGCCCTCGCGACGCCGGCGTCGTCCATCGATGAGGGCCCGAAGTCCAGCACCCGGCGGCCGGAAGCCTGCCGGCGGACGAAAATCTGTTGGCGGTCGCGCGCCATGGACACAATCTGGGGCGAGCGGCGAGAAGAGGCGGGTGTAAGAGGTGAAGAGGAGAGAGGGTTTGCTGGCAAGAAGACAAGTGGAGAGCACGAAACTGCAGCCCCCCCTTTCCTCGGAGCTTTATACCTAATGGAAGGTGAAGGAACGCGGTGCTCCAACCACGTGGGATTCTCGCGAGGCGTGGGCAGCGCTCCCAGCGGAAGGACCGACACGACTCCCCAGGGGGTTGGGGCCGGGCAGGAGACGAGGCGTCCACCTTGAATTCGCGGCCCCACACCCGAATCGTCTTCCCGATCCGAGCGTGAGGCTGGGGGCTACTGTCAGCGTCGTGAGGATGGGGGTCCCCACCCCACTCGACAAACTGGGAAGTAATGGGCTAGCAGGCCCATTGCGAGCACCAGGGCCCAGCCCGGCATGGCATCCTCCGAAGGGTGCCAAACTGGAGGGGGGCACGAACGGGTGGTTCCTTAGCCGAGAAGGACTTACCCCTGACAGAGAGTTTTACCGAGCCGACGCCCGGCAGAAGCGGGGTCCACCACGGTGCGGCTTCCCCGTAAAACAATATGATTACGGAGAGGCGTGCGATCAGACGACGCCCTAACCGGAGCAAGAGGAGCCTCCTCCCCCCGGTCACGTCCTGTGTCCTATCAAACCAGCGGAGGACGGCGCAGGAGGGCCCAGCACCGGAGACCCCCGTCGTGTTAATTAAACCATAGAGAAGGCCCCGGAGTCCGGAGAAGACCCCGGGATGGCTCGGGGACGCACCCCGAAAACCCTGTGGGCCCCTCAAGCACCCCGGGCGTCGGCCAGGCCGTCCCGGGGTGCCCTGGGAAGACCCCGGGAACCGACCAGGCGGGACCCACAGGATAAGATGGCGTCAGAAGGGCGGCGCCACTTGCAGTGAGGCGCCCTCTCCCGCAGCCGCGTTCACACCCAAGGATGGTAAAACCTCTCCCTAAGCCCAGGGGAGAGGCTATAAATAGGACATCAGGGCAACATGTAAAGGGGGACCAAAGTCCCACAATACAACTGTCATAAGCTCTCTTGAGCCAAGAATAAGAACACCACACACACATGACGTAGGGTCTTACGCTCCCGAGTGGCCCGAACCTGTCTAAATCCTTTGTCACACGGTTGGAATTTAAATGTGTATTACACCCCTAACCAAATCTATAAACGGAGGTTCCCACGAATCCCTGCTCGCCGGTCTCACCCACCGTCACCATACGTCCACATTGGGGCCTCTGGAGATCGATGCCCAGTTACCTGCCATGCAGTCAAAATTTTTTGGCATCGATGCCCACACCGTGGGTGCCCTAATGGGTGCACATGCCCTCCGGTCTATAAAAATCTATACACTAGCGGGTACCCTCTTGCTCATATTTTGGTGGAACATATTTGAAATCCAACCAAACGGGCTCAGGGTTCGCTCCTGTCTTCAATATTTTACAAGTTGAAAATTTTATTTATTCGTATGTCACCGTTTGGGTTTTCTTAACGTAATATGTGAAATGTGAGCTTCAGGATTGGAGCCCGTGTGTAGGGCGTGCTCCTCCTTGAGCCTCTGTAAAACCAACATATAGAACCCTAAAGTGGCAGAACAGCGAGTGCGGGTACGGTTACGGCCAGGCCAGAGAAAAAGGACGGTGTCCAACGGCCGCAATGCAGAGAAGGGCGTGGTAGCGGAGACATACCATCCGACGGTGTCCGTCCATTAATGGAACAAGAAACAACCGCGTCAATGCCTTCTCACCGCAAACAGTACCCCCAACCACGCGCAGCCAGACATGCACTCCGATTCCGATCCGTCGCTGCTGGCTGCTGCTCCTTTCTACGCCTGCATGATGCCGCGTCGCTCAGAGCCCGGCCCGAGCAACAACAAATCCGTAGGCGCCTGCAGCTCAGTGGTGCGCGGAAGATACGCCCTAGCGCGATCGATCGAGCTCCCGGCCCGGCTCGCGCTCGGCCACTCGTCGCCACTCTTGCCGGGCCGCGGTCGATCGCTGTCGTCTCCTCCCCGGCACCTAGCCCGGGGCCGATCGAATCGGCGCGAGATCGACACCGGCCGCAGCTGGCTCGTCAAATCATCATCGGCCCCGGCCTGGAGACGCGCGAGATCCTCTTTGCCGCCGTAGTGCACTTGTTTAAATATTCAAATTCCATTCGTTTTTTTTCCACAAAGGTGGTGGCACTGGCATGCGTGATCGACCGATCACTGGCCAGTGATCTGATGAGACGATCTGCCTTGCTTGCTTGTGTGTTCGGTCGACGAGCTTTAATTATGCGACGATTACAATCATGGCTGCATTTGTATATGGAGGCCTATAGCAACTTGCGCCTCCCACTACTGACCGCAGCAAGCAGCAGAGACGCGCAAAAAGACATGGCTATTGGCTAGTGTCTGTTGTGGTGTGCGATCGATCGGGAAGTCTGGTCGATCGCTGCTGGCTCTGAATGATGCTTTTTTTTAGCAGCTCTGAATGATGCTGCTCATGGATCGATCAGCTCCATCGCCCGGCGGCACGAACGGGAACTGGGTGGACAGGTAGCTACCGGGGGCTGAGCGCGACGGCTCCACCGGGGACACGATGGACGCGGCGTGCCTGCGCGCTAGCTTAAGCCGCCGTAGCTCGTCCATCCATCGATCGGGCGTCTGCTCGTGGAGACCGAGGAGACCCGGCCGGGCGTGGTGGCGTTCGTCGACGGGCTCCTGTCGGTCGATCGACGGCGTGCGGATGCGCCCAGGGCATTCTCGAATTCGCAGCTGGGGGATCGATCCGATCGGATCATCATCAGACGACAACTAACCGGGATTAAAAAGTTGGCCGCTGGTACTTGGGCGATCGGAGTTGATCGAACGGGGACACACATGATTGCCCCTTTTGACGAGGGCTCGTCGGGGTCGTCTCTGCTGCCCCCGGATTTGGAAACGTGGCGTGTCGTTTCATCATCGGATATAACTAGGTGAATTCGGGAGATCCGAGAGGATATAAAGTTGTACGCAAATAGTCGTGCACATGACACAACTTTATAGTGTAGTAAGTTAGCTACATTATTTAAACCCCGTTTGGATTCAAATGATCTTTAGCACTAACTCATCCAAACGAAAATGTTATTAGGATGAGCTAAACTTTAGCCAAGATTTAAAAATTTTAGCATATGCATAAATGCTAATATATATATATATATACTAAAGTTGAGCACCAACTTTAGCTCCTCCCAATAGACCCTTAGTTCGTCAAGTTAAGCACGGATTGGTTCTACTTGCAATCAGACATGTTTTTTCTTTCAAGGATGGCACCACAACGAACTCACGTAGTGACAAATTTTACTTTGTGTTACCGGCTAGTCGGCTACTAGTTGCAGCAATATCTTTGCAAAAAGAGCACCCTAGGTTGATACGCGCTTATCATGTCCTAATTAACCACCCGTTTATTATTCTACATTAGCTTCAGGTGCAAGTTGGCAGTTGGATTATATTATCTAACATCATATTATTGTCCCACCACACCAGCAAACCGTCTCGGCGTCACATCGCATGTACTTGGCTTAGCTTCCCCCTCTTCTCGCCTGCTGCCTTTGCTGCTCCGGCCGCTTTCCAACTCCCGCTGCTCCTTGCTCCATCGGTCGTCACCTCTGTATCACGCACACCAGAGCGAGCCCGTAGTGCCGCCACCCACCTTGTCATCGCCTCGCTCTATATATCACGCGCACCTGCAGGGACAGGAGCCGCAGCGCCGCCAGCCAACCAGCTTGCCGCCTCCCATCGCACAGGAACACACAGAAAGAGACCAGCAGAGGTCGGGTGGTCTCGAATTGATGGGTCGCGAACCTGCATGCCGCGCCGCCGTCTCCATGGCGCCGGCCCCGGCGCGCGCCCTGCTAGTTCTCGCCACCGCCCTCACCGGTAAGCTAGCGCACGACGACGAGACGACCGGCGTGCGCGGCCATGGCGGCGCGTTCCGGCGCCTGCAAGTTCGCTGCTAGTTTGTTCGCGCGCTGGTTCGGGATGGAATGGCCGAGGCTGATGGGTATCCTTCTGGTTCTCGCAGTGATCCTCGCGGCGCCGGCGCCGGCGGCGCTGGCGGCGTGGGTGGACTACCCGTCGGGGGTGCCGTGCGGGGAGACGTTCCCGGTGGAGCAGTGCGACCCGGGGGACGCGGCGGCCAACAGCGCGTGCATGGACATGTGCCACTACGGCGGGTGCCGGCGCGGCGGGCAGTGCGTGTCCCTCGGCTTCGGCCGCGGCCGGGGCTGCCACTGCAAGTGCTAGCTGGCCGGGCTGTTGGCTAAGGAAGCAGCGGCTGGGGAACTTTCGTAGCACACTTACACTAGCGTACGGTAGGCGCCGGGAGTAGTGTATCTGCATGTTGATTTTGGTGACCCTTTTGTTTTTTTGGTGGCATGGTGCTTGCGTTTGTTTGTTCTTCTTCCTTCTGCCTTTTGTGGCCAGAGCGTACATGTGAGTTTGGATACGGCGAGAGAGTGAGAGAAACAGGGGAGAGGGAGAATCATCAGGTGCCTTTCGCTCACTCGCCTCTGCTGTCTGCCTCTTGCTTCCCACTCTTAACTGGAGTAGCTGTTCTGCTAGTTGAGGCGTACGTTAAGCTTTTTGCAGATCGGTATATGATCACCTCTTCGTACAGAAAGATCACATATTTAACATCTACTATATGTAGAGATACCTATGAGCTTGGAAAACGAAGGTACCAGTAATTAGCTTGGCGTAGCACATAATTTGCATTTAATAAATACAATAATTTTAGCCATATCTACCAACGGTCCTGATTTTTCAGCAGCTCATCCGGTGCATGCATGATGCATCCACGGTAAAAAGAAAAGGACACCCTGTATGTTTAGCAGGAGATCAGCAAAATACTATCTTGCAAAAGCAGGCTGCCAAGATACGCGAGCCATATTTAGCCAGCCAATTAATTGAATGAACAGTTGGCACTCGGATTATATTTGCACATATCTCATTGCCCCCACGGAATGCCAGCGAGCAGTGCCACCCGGCGCCCCGTCGCGTGTACTAGGCCCTCCCTAGCCTGCCTGCGCCCTGCCCCGCGCCGCGCCGCGCCGCTTTTCCAACTCTATATTGCTAGCGGCTAGAGCGCACACCGCGCGCCGCCGAGCCGCCAGCAGACAAGCACCGTCGTCGCCACCTCCCGGCGCGCCCGGAACAGAGACGCAGAGAGAAGCAGGGGCAGAGAGAGAGAGATCTCGCTCGCATGGCGCGCGTCGTCTCCGTGGCGCCGCCCCCAGCGCGCGTCCTCGTCCTCGCGGCCACCCTCACCGGTAAGGCCGGTGCGCCGCCGTCGCGGCCACCGGTACGCTCCCGCAATGGGCGTGCATGCACGCGTCGCGTCATCCGATGGGGTATCTGACCCGCGTTGGTTTTCCTTTTTGCATGCAGCGGCGCTCCTGCTGGCGGCGGCGCCTCCCCCGGCGCGGGCGGCGTGGGTGGAGTCGGACTACCCGTCGAGCGTGCCGTGCGGGGTGACCATCCCCGTGGAGCAGTGCGACCCGGCGGACGCCGCGTGCCGCGACATGTGCCACTACGGCGGGCGGCGAGGCGGGCGGTGCGTCGCCCCCGGGCGGCTCGCCCTGGTGCAGGGATGCCACTGCAAGTGCTAAGCCGGATGGCTGGCCGCCACCCGGGCTGGCGCTGGCGGCAGGGTAGCAGCAGTTTCTGATCCTGTGGAAATACTAATAAAAATCTGCATGGGGGCTTGCAGATACCAGATAACAGTGAGCTAATCGTATTCGTATCCAGCTCTCTTTGTTGTGATCTGTTTGACTCGGTCGTGCCTGCGCTGGGTTTGGATCTGCATATTCGTTGGCTTTTTTGTATCTTTTTTAGCGAATTGCATGTCCAACTTTCAAACTGCTGCCAAGTAGGATCAACATTGACAAAGATTTCTCAGTGTCCGACCAACAACGTTGTCCAGTTTAGGTCCCAGTAATCTGTCTGGAGAGTGCTCGCTGAATAAGTACATCACCATCCTCCAGAACGGAACGAAAAAAAGCAAACACTATCCTGTTCCATGAAACCAATATTGTCGCGAAAATGACTTGCCGAGTCACAACTATCTCGCAAAGTCACAGTCACATCCGAAAATTCGCCTGGCGGCAAGCTATTCCACGTACACCCTCAAGCTACGCAGCTTATTCGCCAGCAGAATTGCAGAAAACATCACAAATCAGAAATTTCCAACTCGTGTGGCAGACAACGCTTACAAATTACTACACAGCTAATACATCACAAAGAACAAGAGTTACACATGAAAAAAAAGGAAAGATGCGGCTCCGGCGCCACAAATATCGTCCGTCCCTTTCTGCTGAAACCCAACAACTGTACTGGGAATCCAACAGGCCTATATAGTCTTATTCACACTTTGCAAACACAACAAGCTGATCAAGGACACGGCGCTGGAGGTGTTGTCCCTATAATGGGGGTAATGAGCACCAAGTGGCCAGCATTAGGGACCTCCAAACAACCGCACACAACCAGGGGGGTGGAAGTGGAACAATATGTTCTGGACCCAAGTACACACATCTGGATGGCTCTATAGTAGATGCATTAGATATCAGACAAGAGAAAAAGGCGAAACCAATACGTGCGCAACAGGCTGCTTGTCTGGGATAGGCTTTGGCTTTACATCTGGATAAATAGCACCCACCCAGCACCTTCTTGCTCATCAAGCACAAATGTACATCTCTAGAGCTGGGTGTCAGCAAGGATGCTCTGACTTCTGAATATAATTACGGATGTGTGGATGCAGACAAAATTCCACAGTTCGCCGCTTGTACAGGTGCAAGATTCTGGTCTGACCTCAAGAGCTGCAGACTGAGTCTGCAGAGTAATGTATTTACAGCTACTGTACAGGGTTTTTGGCTGGCCTGCCGATCAATTGACATTGTTGAGGCAACAAACTACAGCGAACTTGCCCCTTAACATGGAGCAGTTCACCATCAATACCACATCCGTCGTGTGTATTTGGGCCTGCCTTGAGCCTCACAGACTTCACCTGAATTTAGCAAAGCAGTGAACTAAAGAGTTAAAAAAAAACTTTGCATGTGAAGTTGCTGGTAGAATGAGTAACACAGAGATCCTTCTGAAGAAAAAAAAAGGTAACACAGAGATCATTAACCATGGAAATGTCCAAAGGTTGTGACAATTGTGACTCAAAATGCATGACATGCATCAATGCAAAATCAAAACCACACTATCATGAGTAGAGGAACGAAGTAAAAATTTGATACTTGACCAAGAGAAGAGACATAACATACCTTTACATATTCTACATTTGGAAGAGATATATGCTTCCCAAACTGCAAAAGCACCAAAAATCTCAATAATCTCAGTCTTCCACTTCCACCAACCAACAGCAGGTCCAAACAATTGTCATCAAATTCAGCCTTGGGAGCAATAACCTGAGAACTCAGACTCTGCACAGTCTTGCATGAATGATTGCACACCAATACACCAAGATAGCGTCCTTTCCGAACTGTCCATCTCTCATCTAAGCTTGGTACAAGCTCCTTAGTCAGACCAAGCTCAATATCCTCCCGAGGACTATGGAGCTCAACTGGAGTCTCAGGTTCCCAGTTAGGCTGATTATCCCATTTAGGCTCTGCGTCCCACTTTGGTCCTGAATCCCACACGGGTCCAGGATCAGAAATTGTTGACGACGTGTCCTCTTTGTCATGCGCCGTGTTAACCTTAGAGGATTTTGCATCGTTTGTCATAGTCAAGCCTGGCCACGCCTTTTCAGTCCTTGACTTTGATTTGGACCTACGCCAGCTGGGAGTAGATGTACCATGAGACTGGGGATGGAGCACTTCTTCTGGCTCTTTGAATGTACTTGCTCTACCTAATGATAGACGTTTTGATTTTGGGTCAAGCGCACGAACAAGCTCAGAAGGTTCGTTGTTTGCACGAGGACTACAAACCTCCAGCTCTGCCCCAGACATGATGCTTGTAGACATTATTGAATCAATGCTAGATAAACTCGAGGCACGCGGTAAACATTCTGCCCTCGATCTCCGAACTACATCATCATAAAGATCGGATGCATCAACCTTTTCTTGTCCTGCCAAAATTCTATGCTCAGCACCATTGACATCAAGATACTCCAATTCAAAACTGTACTTCGGCAAACAAAGGAATTTGAGAAAACCAGCTACAAAGTAACGGAGTGGACCAAAACGCTTCTGATATTTCTCTGAGAGTTCAAGAACTGCAAGAGATAAGACGGAACATCACTTCATTTTATTGCAGAAACTAAAATTCACTTATGGCTAGTTCAAGAATAATTTTAAGAACCAAGACAGGAAAATGGTATGGGATGTTGAATATGTTACCATCACTAATAAAACCAAAATATGATACAGTTGTGCCATAATGCATAGTCCCACTTTGAATCCATTCAACAGAAAAAACATCAATAGGTGTAAGACCTCCCTGCAACCAACAAATGATCCAATAAATATTTGCACACAACTATAAATATCCACATAAAAAATTTCAAACTAAAACTTAAATAAGTATTGGCAAAAATATTGACACACCATACTTTCATGGCATGCAACAGTTAAACTTGATTCATCAACTATTTTTCAATCTTCTAGGTAATATCAACAAAGCAAAAGGATGCTTGAGATGGTGAGCTGGCTAAATTTGGCCTCATTATAATAACACTATAGATTTTATACAGAATTTTTTTTGGCATGTCTAATATATAATTCCAAAAACATAGTTGCTCCAAGACATTTTGAGAGGACTTATGGTAGCTTATAGTCAATTAGAATACATTAGACTTGACATACCAATAGTACATTTGACTATTGAAGTGACACAATGGAAAGATTAAGCAGCTTTCAGACGCTGAGTGACTGAAATCCTACACAAAATGACTATTTTTAACTATTCTACTATCCATAAAGCCTCGGAGCTCTGGAAAAACAATGTATAGGAAAATGATGAGCTACAGGAGAAAATTTGAGCTACTTATTCTACAACAAGATCACAGGCAAACCCAAGTAGTGAGCAGCTAGTGTGGAGAAACATGGGTGCAGCTGACAGCAAGATGGCAACTGGAATGCACCATAGAGCATGGACGTGCAGTAGCTTGGTCAGTTGCTATCAAAAGCAGGCAGCGTTGCGAGGCAAGTGAATGTAGATTAGAGACATGCAGAAGATTTGCACATGTAGGTAGGGCGGGAGGGGGAGGGAGGGAGGGAGGGGAATAAAGGGGCAGAATATTGGTGACTGGTCAGATTAGATAAGCTTGTCTCTTGGTAATGCAAAACCACCATTAATCACGAATCAGCATGTAGCTTAACCTAGATCGGAGTGAATATTCTACACCAGGGAAATGAAATAGCAAAGCAGTCAGTTCTGGCTACGAACATAAGGTAACCTACCCAGCATGACAACAACATTTTAGGATCTTTTAAAATGCAATGACAATAAGTTACATGGAAATAGAAGGAGCACAAGACAGAGAAGATGAAGCAGAACAAAAGAAAGTGTTCTTTACCCTGACAATGGACAATGCTGCAGAAATTGGATCCTTGACACCCAAGACTGTCCAAACAAGTGAGTTATCAGACCCAGCAGGTATAATACCGATTGGAACAGAGGCAGACACATTTTGATCATCTCTGCACAGAAGACCGTTGAGAACCTGCACAATCAATTGATTACAGCATCAGAACCTGTAGTTAGCATACAAAAAACTATTTCTGTAACATGCAAGGGGAGGATGACTTCAGAGAAGTAGCAAACGTACAAGGATCCAAATGATAGCATCAAACAAGTAGTGCAATTGAACATGATTTAGAACTTCTATGGATTTTAAAACACAATAAAAAAACTTGGCATGGGAAATCATATATGATGCACAAAATTTATTTTGTCTTCCTAATAAGCTTTCCCTCAAGGAAAACTTTGAAATGTCAAGGACATGTTAGATGCACTCCCAAGGTGGTTCCACGTGGAGCAGTACCATCAACAGATAGTAAATTGCTTACACTTGTGTCTTTGCTTCATGTAAACGGGTTGAACAGATTAGTGTTTGGGCCAAGAGGCATTATATCATATGCTAGTGTTATCACTTTCAAAATACAATGCAAGTCTAGCCCCCTACCACTACTACACTTCAGATACATGGGTGAACTTCACTCACAGAAGACCCTAGAAGACAAGCTTCGAGCAAGTTGTTCCCGATGGAGTAGGTCAAAATATCAAGTTGCGGATCTAACTAGGTTGGTTAGAGAACTGTTGTAGTTTATTGATGGTGCTATTACCAAAACCAAAAGTCGCACAAGCTGAGGCAACATCAGAAATCAGGATGGATGGGTCCATCATTATGATTACCTTTTCTCGAGCAGGTTATCAGATATGCTATAGCAAAGAAAAGACACCTGGATACCATGAAGAAGGAAAATATGCATGAATGAATCTAATACTAACCTCGTTTACAATTCCATCACCACCCACGCATACAATACCTAGCAAATACAGGTGAAAAATGAGTCAGATGGTGAATGTAAAACACTCATCTAAGACTTGAAATTGCATATACCATCTGGACAGGTACTAAAATCAATAGTTGATACAAGAGATTTTGCATGACCAGCATGTGTAGTTTTTACCACTTCCATCTTGAAACCTGCAAGCTGTGGCTAGCACTTGTTATTAAACCATACATAAGTTACTCAAAACATGCAGAATGTGTTAAGAAGCATGATGGCATACATTTCTTCGTACATAAAAGGTTAATAACTTCAGCATCCTATGACCGACAACACATAACAAGAATAGTCCTAAAAGGCATGGTCATGAAGCAGGAAACTGACAGTAACTTATAACAAGAGCTAAGTAGACATGAATCAGACATCTGCATAATGGCATCAAAGTCTTGATTCATTTGGACTCAATGATTCCTAAAGAACTTAGTCTAGTACAATGGTGTTTCCAACTACAATCTTGCACAAAGAGTGGACCTAGAAGAAACATGGAACAATTCCAGGTTTCAAAGCTTCAGTGACATAGTCCCTAAACATATGGACAATAACAACTAGCATGCCTTGCCAACTCTACAGAACCTAGATAGGGAACCTTTATAATGAGTCCTGGTAAGATATGGATAAAGACATTCTTTTACAGCCAATAGATGCATACTGGTGTTTCTAAAGCACGGCATAAATCCCAACTTGATATCATGCGTAGAGAAGGTTATCCAGTAAGATAATGATATCTTAGAAATTGAGAATGTCTAGTGCAGAAATACCAAATACATATTAAATGCTCTATGGCGGCTGGACCAATGAATCATGTATAAATGGTAAACAAGGCCAAGGGAACATGAAAAAAGGTAATCTGTAATTCATCATTTTGTCAGTTAAACAGATATCTTAATACGAGCAGTATAACTGGTAAACAAGGGAACATGAAACACAAGCATAGCAAGGTGTTTTAAATGAGAAGGCTGTCCTAACATTGGTCTTTGAGTATAAGACGCCCTACTAAATACGATCATGGGAAGCATGATTATAAATTGACTAAGATTCTCTTTTGTTAATCTAGCTATTAGAAGCGATAGATAGCATAGATCCGACCTTGAGATAAGAAACATGCTTATACTCAGCTAGACATACCTTAAATATTGGTTCCACTTTTCCATGAAAAACTTTGCTAGATCTACCATGTCCAGATCTAGGGTTCAAGATGACAAGAATCTTTGGTGGAGACCGACATTTAACATAAGGATCAAGCATGGCATCAAATGGAATGAGTTCAGAAGAATGCTTCTTGCTAGATGCCATGGGGTGAGGCAACAGGTTTACATAGCATTGCTGGTCTGCAAAACTGTTAACCCACCGAAAGGCCTCATGTGGAGAAGTGGATAGGAACTTCAAATCCTTTTGGGTTCTTCTAGGCTTCATAAAGCAGGAGAGTCCACTGGATCTTTTTTCAAGAGGACATGAATGCACTGTGAAATACCGGAGACCAGAATGATACGATACCTGTAAGGTCATTTCATATACCTTAAATTGATCCCAGATGTTGTGGACTAACAGAACTAAAAGATATATATGTGCAAGTTATGCAAGTCATTGAGATATCTTACAGATACAATATCCTCAAGCTTAAGGATGTTGGAACCCCATATAAGGGCTTCAGTGTCGAGCCTAGCATCAAAGCAATTGCCGCTAGACCCTGATCCAGACTGTTCACTTGATGCATTTTTAGCTCTGTTATCTAATGTAAGCTTCCCAGAATAAACTTCGCATCCAAGTAAATCAGATTTCTCATCTTCAATTCGGATACTATGTGTGCTCGCCTTTTCTGGATCATTGATGACATCATTAGGATCTTTTTGCTTTGGAAATATTGTGTTGCTTGTTTCTGGAGATACAGGAGAAGTTTGTTGCTCTGCTGCAGTTGGAGAACGCCTGCTATTTGTACGACGAAGTATTTTATGGATTAGCCCTCTTGGTGAAGTAAGATTCTGCTCATGATGGTCAGACTTCTGCATCTCTGACTTCTAAGGGTATATCCAGTACATGGATAACATCCGGAGATGTTACATGTTAAGAAAAAGCATAGAACTGTAAAGCATCAATGGGGGAAGCTCATGAGAAGCCACTCGTGACTAAGCCTGCAAAATGTAACTGGATATCAGATTGATAAAAATGGTTCTAAATTACTATGTATAAACATGTAACCTAACTGACTAATAAATTATATTTCTTATAAAAAAGTGACTGTCCTTAGAATTACATGCTCCTGAGTAGCCCTGAAAGCTTAGAATTCTAGCTCATACAATTTTAAAAGTCATGAACAAATTATACACAAACGATATAAACTACAGGTAGTGCATGAGGCAAATCGACTATGGTTCAGTTGTCCACTCTCTAAAGGGAAGATCAAAACTCAGAAAGCGATTTTGCAATGCTTCTAAGAATCTCTATGACTCTAACAGATAGATTGTGACCAACGAAAAGATCAAAAAGCAGCCTTAGAGAAACAACCTGTTAGGTAGAACACAGGCTGGCTCTTTCAAAAGACCAAACAGAAAACCTTCTGCTACCTAACTTTAGAAACCAGAAGGCAAGGGTTTTCATACTGGAAGGTACCAAGCAACTCCTAACAAACACTGTATCATACTCAAGCTTTAGAATTGTCGCTAACAACTCAGGTACAACTATGAGACAGTTGAACTTACTCCAATCACACAGCTAAAGTCTAAATTACTATTGCTCGAGGACCGCAAGTACAAAAATGTCAGTGAAACACAGAAACCATGTAGAAACTAATAGATTGAGTAGAAATTCTAGTGGCAAGAAGAAAAGGGTTTGTTCCCCCCACAGCAGGAACGGTAGACAGATCACTAGCTGAATTCAAATTAAAACCCTGCTTATTCTCACTCTGAACAAAGCTAAAATTTCTCGTGATTCGATCATACACGCATGAACAAGTAGCATTTGCAGTATAATAACTTATCCAAACCCGCAATTTAGGTTGACTTAGGCCACGGTATCGGGTCGCCTTATCCAAAATTCAAACTACTCACTCTTCGACACCAAATTGCAGTATCAGCTCCCATCCGGACAATGGGTTGCTGCACCCGCAACGCATGGAATCACATAAATTCTCCCAGAGCGCAATCCCAATTCAACAGTAAACCGGGACAAAATCGCGGAAATGTAAACGCCACCACTGTGGCTGTTGGCTGCGGACCACAGAACGCTCGCAGCCCAATCAATCCCTTCGGACAGAAAAAAAAAACAATCCGAAATCCACTTAGACCAAAATTCGCGCGAATTCCGCCAAACCCACATCGCCCAGGACCCCAAACATACAAACCACGCAGGTGGTGGGGGGCGCTCACCAAATCGGATCGAACCGGGGGGCCGAGCCTAGCCGAGTCCTCCCGCCGCGGGGGGTGCCAATCCCCGAGCTCGATTAGGCGGGGGGGAGCCAAACCCTAGCTCGCGGCTCGCAGTGGTCAGAGACGACCGTGGGCGGCGGAGGCAGAGGAAGAGGAGCCTGGCTAGCCGCCCGAGGAAGGAAGAGGCGAGAGGGGGAGGACGACGAGACGAGGGAGGGGAGGAAAAAATTTTATTAATGGAAGACAGACAGCACGGCAACGATATAGTGGGGTTTGCTTTGCTCCGCTTTGCCTTAGTTTATTTCCGATCGGGCAAAATGGTCCGGTTAATCTAGTGCTAATCGGGGCCCCTTTTGGCGTCCGTCCTTGCTATGGCACGTAGCGTATCTTCCACGAACAGGGCAGGTCGCCGGCTCTGCTTGGATTTTGCCGCTCGCCCCCCGCGGCCGCACGATGATGATGTGCTTCGCGATGGGGGGTCCCAAGGCGCGGCGGGCCCGCATGTCGGTGGGCACTGGCGCGCGTAGCAGCAGCGGCGGGGTCAGAGTGAGTGTGACGCTGCGCACTTCCGAATGGGCGGATATTGGGCTTTAGGTTTGGCTGGACCTGCTGCTCAAGGTACATGGGCTGTAGTATTTTTATCTTTGTTCCCGAGTGAAAACGGCCCAGTATATGTCTTTGCTCAATCCTATGTTATGGGCCGATTGCAAGCACTCTAAACAGATACGACGTCATTTTATACCAAAATAGAGCCTTGTATAGAAAACAAACTAGATCCATTAAAAATCTAGGCCACCAAGACAATTGCAAATCTTGCATTCTGTGCCTCCTTACACTACATGCAAGTTAGCATGTCCTTACAAATCATATTATAAGCTTGTATGGGTAGTTTGCCGGACTATTAATCTGCAGATCTATGTTCCCTACACATGTTAATCGTGTGAGTGGAGGTCCAAATGTAAGTATTCCATCCATTCCAAATTATAATTTGTTTGAATTTTTTACCTCAATTTTGACCACTCTTCTTATTCAAATTTGGTGTTAAAAAAATCAAATGAATTATAATTTGGAACAGAGGGAGTAATAATTAACATAAGCCTGCATTTTTAGCATGTCAATGTGGCTACCTCTCTCGACCTTCAAAGATTGAATTGGAGCTCTAATTGCCAAGAGAGAGGACGGGGGGAAGATGTCAAGCTTGGGATGACGTATGGCTCCTGATGGAATTTTTCCTTTTACCATTGAATTTCACGTAGGGGCCAACAGAGGTAGAAATGATGAATTGATAACTTTTGTCAGTTTGTGGCAACCAGGCAAATCAACACTGAATAGAGATGCTCTGACCTTGATTCAAGCATACAAGTAAAAATTAATAGTTTGGGGGATCTTAGTGACACCTACGAATAAGTTTAGGAATCACTGGTGCATTTCACTAAATTGATATCACCTACTTGGTCAGCCTTCTATGCTTGTTTATTATTTGCAAGGCCCATAGCACGTACAGGTTCCAATTGTTTGAATTACTTTTATTCTAGATAGATGTTCTTAAATTGGAAATGTTTCATGTACAATCAACTCTGTTACAATTATGCGTGTTCCCGTATGGTCTGGCTGATATTGGGCTATCTAATCTTGCACGTCACAAAATTTATAATAAAAATGGTTACATGTGGTTGAGCGATCCAACTGAGCAAATTTGCTTATCCAAAACCATGCATGTTGTCAAGCTTGTTGCCGGGTCAAAAGAAGGGTAGCATATTTGCATCGTCCAGTTGAAATAAGTTTAGACAGGATGCCCCATTATCGGTCTAAATACCTGATGAGAAATAATATTTCATTGAAAGGTTTTAAGTTAAATTTATTTTTGTTATGGAAGTTCAAATTCAAAGTATAGTTTGAAAGTAGTCAATGAAACAGCTCAAAACTCTGTGCACGGAGTTCAATCAAGAGGCATCCTTTTTTGTTCCTTTTCCCTTCTCTCTTCAAGAGAAAATGGAAACAAATACCAGCTGACTTTATTCGTTTTATGCAATGCCATAGCTGATGTCTGCGCATGTTGAATACCAGTACAGTTTCATAAAGTTTTATCAAGATATGGATGCCAGGGTCCCCAAACAAAAGATAAGAAATCCACACAAAATAGACAGAGGAGAGGAGAGGAGAAACGAATGGATGGTGTTCAGTCTCGAAACGAATAAGGGACGAGGACAACGATGGAGCACCAGAATTTCGCCATCTTTTTGTGCAAAACATGTATGCAGCCTCGCTCCAAAACTCCAAACCAATCACGTGAACAGGCTCACTCATCGTCCTCAGTGTTTATGCTAGTAAACAGTCAGGTTTAGCACACTACAGCACAGTAATTACTTTCCTGTCAAACCGCGGACTGATGATCCACAGCTGCTGGAGCATGGAGTTGCAGTTGCTTGAGATGCAATTTCCAGCTCACTGATCCCAACCACTTCCTGCTAATTCACGCCAACCGCTGAGGCCCAGCTGTGATCTCTCCAAGCTGCTGTATCGCATCACAGTACCCAAGCTTTGGCACAAGCATTGCCACAATGATTGATGAGAGGAGAGAACATATTCTACAGGTCCCCTAAAAGAATTCTTGCGATCACAATCTCTAGACACATGGCATCGCCTTGCTTCACTCGCTTGTAGCCCACTACACCAAGATATTCTTTTCTGAAGCTTGGGGTACCATTCACCTACACTACAAGTCAGAAACCTATGATTCTCTCCTAAAAAAAAATAAGATAAAAAAATTATGCATATAATCAGCAGTAAACAATCCAGCCACCATCTCTCGCTTTCATGGTCTTGACAGTTGATACTGTGATCTGGAATTCAAATTCAAACCATCCGAATGAATATTTACAGGCACGGTCAGGAGCTGAGATTCAAAATTAATTGCAGAAAAGGGGAATAATTGTGTTTTCTGGGGAGAGAAGGGCGAATGGAATTTGAAATGGAATGGTATGGTGTCACAACTGCAAGGAGAGACAGCCACCCGTCTCGCACCGTCCATCCCTAAAACATCGCCACGTCCCGCCTGCGACAACCCCCACATGTCCGTGGCCACCGGCGGCGGCGGCGTGTACCCCCGAGCCCAATGCCCAAGCCCCACCACGCAGCCCCCGAGCCGCCGCCGCTCCTCCCGCTCGCGCTCCTGCCGCCGCGGCACTGCCCGCTCGCCGCCTCCGTGCTGGCGCTGCTCTCGGTGCTGCTCGCCACCGCGCTGTGGCTCCTCCTCGTGCTCTCCCCGTCCCAGGGGGCCCCGCCCGCCGCCTCCGAGCACTCGGCGCTGTCGGATGCGGGCGCGGCGGTCGCTGACCCCGGCGCGGCCTCGCCTCTCTCGCTCGGCCACCTCGTCTTCGGCATCGCGGGGTCGGCGCATCTCTGGCCGCGCCGCCGCGAGTACGTCCGCCTGTGGTGGGATCCCGCCACGATGCGCGGCCACGTCTGGCTCGACGCGGGCGCGCCCGCAGCGCCGGGGCCCAGCGCCGCCTGGGAAGGATCCCTGCCGCCGATCCGGGTGTCCGAGGACACATCCAGGTTCAGGTACACTAACCCCACGGGCCACCCGTCGGGACTCCGGATCGCCCGCATCGCCGCTGAGGCCGTGCGGCTCGTCGGCGGAGGAGCTGGCGTGCGGTGGGTCGTGCTTGTCGACGACGACACCGTGCTGTGCGCGGACAATCTGGTCGCCGTGCTCAGCAAGTACGACTGGAGGGAGATGGTGTACGTCGGGGCGTCGTCCGAGAGCCACTCCGCAAACACCTACTTCAGCCACAGCATGGCGTTTGGAGGCGGCGGCGTCGCGCTCAGCTTCCCCCTCGCTGTCGCACTCGCAAAGACGCTCGATGTGTGCATCGAGAGGTACCCCAAGCTGTATGGAAGCGACGACCGACTTCATGCCTGCATTACGGAGCTCGGTGTGCCCCTATCTCGCGAGTATGGATTCCACCAGGTATCTAGCTTATCCGTCAACATTTTGTGGGAATTGAATCGTAAAGCTGGTGCATACACCTCTGATCCAGTTAGTATTCATGAAACAATTGAAGTGCTTAGACTGTGTTGCTGTATGGGAATGGGACTTGCTCCTAAACTAGTTCTTAGCCACATCATGAAAGTAACCCAAGGATTACACCGCCTTTCCCCATTCAATTCGCGAGTAGTTACACACTTTGAATATAAACCAACAAAATGTATGGAATCTTCATGGATCTATCGCGATGAGCTTGGGTTAGATCCTGGATGCCTCTATTGATGCGTTGTTTGGAACTTTACCACATCAGTCATGCTTGTTTCCTTAGGGCAGAAAGGAAGGTGATGCTTTCCACTGTTGTGCCTGAGCTGGTCAGTTATATCATTGATTTTAATGCCTCAACAAAAGTAGGGTATTGCCAGGTGTGGTTATGACAGTGAAAGGAAGTTTGGTAGGACTTGAAGGTTACTTTTGTTCGGTCTCTTTTCTGGACCCTACACTTTCACCAGGATCTGCTTGGTTGTTCTACAGTACTGTCTCTCAATGCCTCTCCGTGAAATAGGTAGTGGTTTTTTTTGAACTTTGAAAATGATAATAGCTTAGAAAATTTATTTTGTTTTCTGCAATCATCCTGCAAAATAATTTTTTTCAGCTTCTTTGATTGGGCATATATGAATCCATCCATCCTTCTAATGTCATTTTCCCCCTTATGTCATATATCAGTGGGATATCAGAGGTAATGCTCATGGTTTATTGGCGTCTCATCCAATTGCTCCTTTCATCAGTATCCACCACGTGGAGCTTGTGGACCCCATATACCCTGGTTTGAACTCTCTTGAGAGTTTGGATCTGTTTACAAAGGCTATGAAAATGGAACCCATGAGCTTCCTGCAGCGTTCAATTTGCTACGATCAAAGCCAAAAGCTTACATTTGCTGTCGCATTGGGCTATGCTATTGAAGTATACCCCAATGTTCTTCTTCCTCGTGATTTGGAGCGATCACAAAGGACTTACATTGCTTATAATAGGATGAGCCAGAGAAACGAATTTGATTTTGACACTAGGGGTGTTCAGAAGTCTTTGTGCAAGAAGCCTATCTTATTTTTCTTGAAGGAAGTCTGGAAGGATGGAAACATGACTAGGGGATCTTACATACGATCAAGTGGTAGGGATGACCTCAAAAGAAAGGTGTTTTGCTTCTGGTCACCCCCTTTACCTGACATAGATGAGATCCAAGTTTCTTCGTCTCCATTAAGCAAGCACTGGCATCTTGTATGTACTATAGCTCCTTAGCAGCACCTTGTTTTCTCTCTTAATTCTTTACAAGTGTTAAGCTATCATTCTGCTGATACAGGCACCAAGAAGGTTGTGCAGTGCACTTAAAGGGTCTATTAATGGTACTCTGTTTATGTTTGTTCGGCAATGTGGGCGTGGGACTTTTGGTTCAGCTTCTGATTCCCTATGACTGATGGAAAACAGAGATGTATATTTTCTGTCCAGATGATACCTGGAAGATGTAGTTACCACCCTACATTCTTTGAGTCAAGTGTTATGGGGGCTCTTTTTCTGCCTCAAGTGCTTGACAGTAGTCAACTGCTTGTTATACTTGGTAGTTACTGAAGGTAGTTTCTGTATCCTCTCTTAGTAGATTACATTTAAAAACAGCTTGTTAGTGTTAAGCATGAGAAGTACCTGCATTCTATAGGGCACTTTAGTACAAAATATTCAGATGGCTTCTCAGGCTAAATACAATTTGTTGTTCCAGTATTATTGACCTATCTTGTGCTTGATGCAATCATTTTATTTTATTTTACACCTTGTTACCTACGGTGCATCTATTGCCAAGAACAGATAAATTGAGCCATCATTTGGGGCCAACGATCAACCTTACCCTTTCCGCTTTTACTGAATGAGATATGGAAATGATATGTACAGAAGTTAATAACTATAGTTCCTTTCTACTTGGGAAAAACCTTGTGTGCTGAACCCTAGGAGCTCCAAATTAGTTTCATGTGCATATAGTCAGTCTGCTGACCATGTTTGTTCGTAATGCTCTATTTGCATGCCTAGCTTTCACAATCGTTACACACTTTTCAGATAGTTGCTTTTGTGTTACCTTATTCAACATGGATACAAAGGAAACATCTCTCATCATAGTAGCTATGCCAATAGGCACCTATATTAAATTGGCATACTAACTAGAAAATTTTACCCATTTTTGTCATTTTCTGAATTCTGAATGATGGCATTGTTGTTTTTACTGCTTATGCACAAACACATCGTGTTCGTATTACCGTAGGTATCATTGACCTTGACTTTTGCTTTTGGTATGAGCAGGATATACCATTTCTTTGCAATTTTCTACAACTTTACTTTGCCATTGATACTTGTTTGCTTGTTTTGTTTATAGGAACCAAAAGTTCTTTGGAGTTTATGCAAACTAATTCATCTTTTTTCTTAGAAGGATAAAACTTCTAGCTTTGTTATAAACCTTTGAGTCTAGTTCAAGTCTCAGTTTTTCCTTTCCTCGAAACAGGACCTTAGAGGGATATATAGATGTGCATGTTCCTGAAAAAAGTGAAATAGAGTGACAGAAAAGAACAGTACGCCTGCTAATTGGAGACATGACAGAACTTATCTACAGAACTACTGTCGGACTTTTATAAGATCCTCTGGTGTAGTCATAAACTATGCTGCTGTTGAGTCCAGACTAGGAGAACACTGAGTCAAGGGGTACACTTTTGCTTTGCATAGATCTAGTCTTATACATACACATGCTCATCAAAAGCTGATCGCTGGTCTAGTTACCAGTCATATTGCTGATCAACCAGTATATCCCATTTTCCTGGGTAAAATTTGTGGGTAATTGTTTGGAGTAATTCAATTATTTGGTTGTAAAAAATCCTGTTAGTGGAAAACATGATTTAACCTGAAAGTGCAGAACACTGAAGTTCATCATCTTCTTTAGTATACGTTTGCAATATCGAATATCAATCACGAGGTTCCTTTTCTTAAGCTCAACAACTATAAAAGCTATAAGCCTATAGAAGCAGCTAGAGATGAAAACATAAAAGCCCAACTCCGCGGCTTATTGCAAATCAATTATCTGTTCTCAGGTATATTTATCCAGTACTATGCTTGGAGGGATAGTATGTTAACTGTTCATAGTCACACCAGTACATGGAATCTTATTCATGGTGATCAGCAGTTATTTTAGAAATCTTATATGCACCGCTACCTCAAGATTTAGTTTTCCTCTTGTATTTTGAGTTTGCACTGAGGCTTCCATCTTTCACAGCTTATAAAATTTAGAAAATAAATAAAGTTCTTTTCAAGCAAATCTGCATCACAGGTGAAAAAAATCAAGAATAGGTAAAAGAAAATTCAAGATGCTGCATTAGCATTTACCTAAATGAAATTAATTAATTTGGAAATTTGTTTTTCCTTATGCAACAAAATATTTCAACAGTTTTTTTTTGCATGTGTTGTTATTGACTGTGTCCTATCTTTCTCTTAAATACCTTTTTTTTTTCAGGTTTACATATAATGCTTGCTATAACCAGCATTTCATGTTGTTCTTGCATATATTCCATTCTGTTAGCAAAGTTATGTGCTGTCTTGGTTGACTTCAGTGGAAATATTAATATATCCTAGTGCAATATAGAAGTATACAAGCTGCCAGATTGACTTGAATTTTCTGAAATTGCCTTTTGTAGCGGTTGCTGACAGAAGAATTTGCTGAAAAGACATACTGGAGATTTTTTTGCTTTGGAACCTCTATGCGGCTGGTGTATGATACTTTGGCCTGAGACCTAGTGAAGAGAGATCTTTGACTAAACCTTTAATCTGAGAGAAATAACTGGCTGGTTTCATTCTCCGAGACCAGCTTACTCACCTTCTTGGATTCTCCTTGAAATGCATGAAATCAGGTAAGAGTGTTGATATGTTAGTTGTGGGTTTTAGAGAGACTGCCCCGGTGGAAATCGACTTGGAGATCATCGAAGCACCCGTTGCCGGTGATGGCAGCCGTCCGGCCAAGCGCTCCCTTGTCTACCCCGTGGGGGTTTCTCTCGTTCGGCGCGACCAGCCTGGTCCAGCGGATCATCCTCCCCCTCCTCCGCCGCCTCCGGCTGGTCGCCGTCGCCGGTGACGATGCCGGCGCCGCGTCGTGCAGGCTGATCCAGTGGCACATGGGGGCACGAGCGAGGGGGCTGAGGAACGGGTCCCCGTGGGCTTGGGCCGGTTCGGCTTTCGTGCGGCCACCCGGGATCCGGGAGCAACATTGATGGCGGACGGGCGGCACGGGACGGAGACGTAACCGAGGCTGTCCCTGCAGTCATGGCGGCGCTTTTATTGGAGGAACTCGATGGGTCTGTTGGGTGCCTAGCGGCCCGTGCTGATGCGTCTCTCGATGCGTCGGTTGAGACCCAGCACGAGGAACTAGTACTCCAGCCCGAGGATCTTAATGTTGAGGAGTTAGTCACGCCACCTGCACTTGTGACCAGATCCGCGGTGGTCACGGCGGTGTTGGACCTTGATGTTGGAGGATGCTTTGCTGCCCGTGCTAGCGCGTCTCCCGTCGTGACGGTTGAGACCCATCACGTGGAACCTGCATTGCAGCGGGAGGCCCTGGAGGATGGAGAAGTGGTGGCCTCACGATCACCTGCTACCAGCCCTCCAACGCTCGCGGTGGTGGCAGCGGCTGTTGGCGATTCCTCGACGGCGACTGCTCCTGCTGACGACGGCATTTTAGGGTCCTTGGCGACATCTTGTCGGTCGGGGATCTCTGGCAGTCTCTCGACGCTTGAAGCCCTGGAGGCCCTAGTTTTTGTGGAGTCAACGGCCTCAAGAGCAACTGCTCCTCTCGGCGGGACAGGCAGTGCCCTCAAGGTCTACTACAGACGCAAGCAGTGCTCACAGCATCCTTCGCCGCCGACTACGGATGTTGCACCATCACAGCAAGCTGATGCTCCCCAAGATGGCTCACCAATAGCAGATGAGGATCAGTCGCCAGCAGCCCTGCGCAGGAAGGATTTCATCGACAACCTCACCAGGAAAACTGACAGCATGGTGGCATTCCCTCCGGCCATCAATAAAAGACGGAACAGGGCGCCTCCCCCCACCTCGGCTCCGCGCAGAAGTCAGCGTAATGCCGGTCTGAGCGCAGAGTTTGGCGGCATCCCGGATATTGGAGCCTGATGGACTGTCATTCGTTCTCTCGACATTGCTATGGAGCAGGAGCATGTTGACCAACGTGTTCTGAACGACTACGCCAAGCTGTTCAGTAACCTTCTTTCTATGTCCCACGTTCAAGCCCTGGTGGCTTTGTTCGGCTGGAATGTACCTGAAGGACTCAGGAACATGAGTGCCATAAGTACAGTGATTCAGTGCTGATCAGTTTCTTCTGGTGGTCGGTGTTTCTTCTGTTGCTCAATGAATCCTTCAAAGATTTTTGTGTGGAATGTGCGTGGGTTAAACTCAACTGCACGCCAAGATTCAGTGCGGTCCCTTGTGGAGTCCACTAAGGCTGACATCGTATGTATCCAGGAAACAAAGATGGAAATCATATCCCGACAGGTCTTGCTCTCAGCCCTGGGTTCTTCCTTCAGCCATTTCAGTTTTGTCCCTTCGGTAGGTGCAAGTGGGGGCATCCTAGTTGCATGGAAGCACGACCTGGGTCCTGCACTCTCTGCCCGAGTGGATGCTCACAGCACATCTGTCCAGTTTCAGCCGGCTGAAGATGAAAGTGAACCTTGGTGGCTCATGTGTGTGTATGGACCGCAAGGAAATGATGAAAAGATCGAATTCCTACAAGAGCTACGTAATATTCGTGCGGCTTGCCATGGTCCGTGGGTATTGGCGGGAGATTTCAATCTTATTTATAGAGAGGAGGACAAGAATAATTCAAACCTCCACCGTGCAATGATGGGTCGTTTTCGGAGGGCACTCAATGATTTAGCATTGAAGGAATTGCCGCTTTCTGGTCGCAAGTTCACTTGGAGTGGCGGAGGGTCATCCCCAACACTCTGTAAGCTGGACAGGGTGTTCTGTTCAGTGGAATGGGAAGATATGTTCCCCAATTGTCTGTTACAAAGCACAGCATCCATGGACTCGGACCACTGCCCCCTCATCTTGGGGCTAGGGGATCTACTTCACGGTAAAGGCAGGTTCCATTTTGAGTCCTTTTGGCCACAGTTAGACGGCTTCCAGGAAGTGGTCGCGGAAGCTTGGAACTCGTTCGCGACACGTTTCTGCCCTTTGGAAACTTTATATTTGAAGCTTAAGGCACTTACTCGAGCTCTACAAAGCTGGAGCCAAAAGAAGATAGGTCATATCTCAACACAGCTCGCCTTGGCCAAGGAAATTATTCACCAGTTCGAGATTGCTCAAGATAACCGACAGCTATCTGACAGTGAACTGTGGTTGCTGCATGCACCAAAGAAACACTCACTTGCGCTGAGTTCCTCGCAGCGAACCATGGCTAGGGTACGTTCCAGGATTGGTTGGCTAAAAGATGGAGATGCCAACACCGTGTTGTTTCACTCTCAGGCGCGTTACAGGAAGCGGAAGAATTTCATCTCTAAATTGGTTTCAGAAGATCAGGTACTTACCAGCCACGAGGACAAAGCTGCTGAAGTTTTTGAGTTCTATGACAAACTCCTTGGCACTTCTGAACAGAGAGACATTTCTATCAACTTGGACAACTTAGAGCTCAGCCAACATGATCTCGCTGATCTAGAGCTGCCTTTCGGGGAAGAGGAAGTGTGGAACACCATCAAACACATGCCCTCGGACAAGGCCCCAGGACCTGACGGTTACACCGGCCGCTTTTATAAGATGTGCTGGACCACCATCAAGCCGGATGTGATGGCAGCCCTTGCAGCAGTACACCGTGGAAATTTCAGGAATCTACACCTACTCAACACGGCACTTCAGACATTGTTGCCCAAAAAAGAAGATGTTGTCCAGGTCAAGGACTTTCAGCCTATCAGCCTCATCCATAGTTTTGCCAAACTTGTAACTAAACTGATCGCTAACCGGCTGGCAAGCAAGCTAAGCGCAATGGTGGCTGCCAACCAAAGTGCATTTGTTAAAGGTCGTTGCATTCATGACAATTTTATCCTAATCCAACAAACAGCAAAATTCCTCCGCCAACAGAAACAACCTCGGATTCTCTTGAAGTTGGATATCTCTAAGGCGTTTGATTCAGTCTCTTGGGCTTTTTTGTTGGAGATCTTACAAAAAAGGGGTTTCGGCCCTAGGTGCAGGAATTTAATAAGTGGTATCCTCGGTTCTTCGTCCACCTGGGTACTCCTTAATGGCAGTCCAGGAGAAGAGTTGTTCCATCGGCGTGGTCTTAGACAAGGTGACCCCCTGTCACCTATGCTCTTCATCTTGGTTATGGACGCTCTAAACTGTATGGTTGAGAAAGCAAACAGCGAGGGGCTCCTACAACCGTTGGCTACGCGGAACATTTATCACCGTGTCTCCATTTATGCCGATGATGTGGTACTATTCCTCCGCCCGGTGGCCACTGACTTGCGTATGGTTGAGGACTTGCTGCAGCTTTTTGGTTCTGCTACGGGCCTTAAGACAAATATCCAGAAAAGTAGTGTCATGCCCATTCAATGCTCGGAGGATGAGTTGATAGTTGTGCAAGCACATCTCCCTAGCGAGGTTCAGAGCTTTCCTTGCAAATATCTTGGGCTTCCTCTCTCCATCAGGAAGCTGACCCGTGCACAGCTCCAACCTATTATCGACAAGATTGCAGAGAAACTCCCAGGGTGGAAGGCTGACTTGTTGAATCGGGCAGGACGGGCAATTTTGGTGCAACATGTTTTGACAGCCATGTTGATATATGTTGCTACTGCCCTGGATCTTCCCCCCATGGTGCCTAAAGGCCATTGACAAAATCCGAAGGAACTTTTTATGGCGAGGTCGAAAAGAGGCTAATGGAGGGCACTGCCTATTAGCTTGGCCTAAAGTCTGCATGCCTAAGGAGCTTGGTGGTCTTGGTATTCTAGACCTGCAACGTTTCAGCTGGGCACTTAGAGTCAGATGGTTGTGGCTCGGAAAAACTGAACCTGCGAGGCCGTGGAGCTCCCTCCCGGTTCCGGTTCACTCTTGTGCCAAGTCCCTGTTTGCTATTGCCATACAATCCGAAGTAGGCAATGGAGAAAACACTAAATTCTGGACCGGCAGATGGCTAAATGGGTGTTCAATTGAGGTGCTGGCCCCTCATCTTTTCGCCTGTGTTCCAAAAAAGAGGGCTAACAGACGAACCGTCAAGGAAGCTATGAGCAACAATATGTGGCTTGGAGATATCCAAGGTCACTACTCGGTCGCTGTACTTTCAGAGTACCTGGATGTTTGGGACCTGATGCAGGAGGTTGTCCTCCAACCTGATGTTGAGGATGTCCACAAGTGGCGCTTTGAAGCTTCGGGTCAGTTCTCTACCAGATCTTCCTATGAGGCCCTTTTCAATGGATCCATATATTTTGCAGCAGGCAAACTGATCTGGGGTACTTGGGCTCCAAGGAAATGTAAATTTTTCTTGTGGCTAGTCGCTCATAACCGTTGTTGGACGGCAGACAGACTTGCTCGCCGGGGCCTGTCACATCCAGAGCACTCTTTGTGAACAAGAGGAGACAATCAACCACCTTCTCTCGGCATGTGTGTTTGCCCGGCAGTTTTGGCATTGGTTTTTGAGCTGTTTCGGACTTCAGGCTGTCACGCCTCATCCAAATGATGTGGATTTCTTTTTGTGGTGGCAGTAGGCTGATGACAGAATAAGTGCCGGCGCGTTGCGGGGTTTCAATACCCTGGTCGTTCTGGGGGCATGGACTATTTGGAGGACCAGAAATGATGCTATGTTTGATAAGATCGCTCCCAGTGTTGATAGGGCCCTCTTGCTTGCACGGGATGAAGCTGATCTATGGATGCTTGCAGGTGCAAAAGGGCTGACGGGAGTGGTCGCGGTTGCGCTCCCTGACTAGGAGTCTTATATAGCGACAGCCTAGTGGGTTGTGGTGGTATTGGTACTGTTTATCAGTGTGTCTATATTTCTCAAACAGTGAACCCCCCATGGGATGGGGCGTTGGCGCGTGTCTTGGGTGCGTTTTGGTGTGTGTAACTTGGCTATTTTGGTCTTTTTTCTCTTCTTAATGCAATGATATGCAGCTCTCCTGCATATTCGAGAAAAATGTAACCCTTCTTCATAGTTGATGCCCTAGTTAGATTGTGGAACAGTATAAAGCACAAGAGCCATGAGGGAGAATCCAATTCGATCTATTCTTTCCTGTTACATTTCAAAAACCATCTCCTGTGAAAGTGACACATTACCTAAAGAGCCGCAGTGGGTTCCAGACTGGATACAGTTTGATATAGGAGTACACTAAATTTAGAATTTGGTCTTATTTAATCCGTGTAAGAGTCATAGGGCCCTTTTGAACATTGGGTATTTTGCAGATTTCTGAGGCAATCGAATCTTGTGAAATTTCGATGAGCTAAACAGAACAGGCATGTGAAGTCCACGCTTTCTTTTCAGTTCCGTGTGACTGTCTGACATCATCTAGTGCTGAATACTGATTGCTAAATAAAAGTTTCTGCTAAATAATCCTCTGAGCAATGCTTTATGCGTGTGCTCTCCAGCCTCCAGAAAACACAGATTTTAACCTACTTTTGCAGTGTTATTTTCGTAGAGTAATGCTGACATGTTCTGTGGACTCTGGACATGGAGTATCAACAGTCTTTAAGGCCCATCTGTGTTAAAAGTGACTTTCAGGCCCATCTAGGTCCATGTAGTTTTGTTTCCCACCTTGTAATTCTTTCTTGACATGTCATATATGACTCGAAAGATGCAGCATGAAACCTTTGGTACGACGTATCGCATAGGCTTTTAAGCTGTAAGTGTTGTGCACAGTCCTGGAAGGTACGGTGCAAAATAATTGTGATTAAGCACCAAACAGGCTAAAATTTCCACAACTCGCTCGTGTTTGACCCCAGTAATGTTTCCTGGAAATCTGGAATGTAACTATCGCCGGGTCTTGTGATCAATTGTGTTTCACTTTTGCACCAAAGATCATATGTCAGGCCAATGTGCTTTGCATGCTGATGCAACTTGCAAGTGCGTTGAGACGTAAGGAAGACTCTAGGCTGAACAAGAGAGATACATTCCTCTCTTGCTCCCGTAGTTCCTCGGGCACCACTCCAATCCTGAAGATATTACCTCTCTCTGTATAGCTTGCTTCCAGGTTCGGAGCTTGAACTCCGTCTGGTCTGGAGCCCGGAGGACTCCTAGTGTAGTATTGGCTAGCACCAAATCCCCCGTGATCACGCTTCCTGCGTGTGCGGTCCTCATCACCTATTCGGCTATTCCATGTCAGTCGCGAGCGGCATCTGATTTCGGATCAAGAGGACCACGCCATGGAAGTTTCTGTGTAAGAAAAAAAAAACTCCTTTCACTTCTACCAGCGCTTCTTGCAGATTCCACGCTCCATGTTCTGTCAGTTCCCCGCCTAACTACCAACGCTTTATCTAGCAAGTCTCGCGCTGCCGTTCCGCTCCAGTAGGTAACCTGTTCCCGTGTAAAAAGGAGACGGGAAGCCCTGTTACCTTGCGTGCAGCCGGGGGACTAGGTGATGTTGCCGTCCACGCCGGCGATGCCAAGTAGAATTTGGTTTGACACGCGACGGGTCCTCTGACTGGCGCACGCTTTAACTTTTAATCTCTCTGATGAATCCGTGGAAGCTGGTAACCGGGAGCCCCATGAACTGCGACGCCACCGAGCGGCCACACGCAACACGAGCTCGAATCTTCACGCCCCGTTTGGAACGCCGGAATTATCACAGGAGATAGTTAGCCGTAAAACAATTCCCTGATCCTGAGAAATCGTGTACGCACAGGAGATGCGCGGTCAGCTCCCCTTGCACGGCGCCGATCGACACTGGCGGATGAACGGCGATCTGCTAGCTCCGAGTACGTACACGGCCACGGCCGTCGCCGCCCAGCATGTTTCGCGTGGCGACAAGGCGATTGGAACTGCCACCGCTGGCGGGGCCTCGAGAGACAGGAGAGATGCCTCGCCATCCGTGTCCCACCAGATGCGTGCCGCGACGGAGAAGCTAAGCCCGCCTCCGTTCCGTCCCATCCGTGCCCCGCGCGTACGAACCGCGGCGGCGGCGGCGGCACGCCGGCACGTGAAGCCGTGGACCTTGCAGGTTTTTCAGCCGGAGCGGCCGATGGGCCGTTCACTCTCCAGTACAGTAGCTGACCTCGCCGCAAATTTCTGGGAGACGGAACGTGCCCGTGGGGTGGAGACGGAGCTCGTCACCCTGGGTTAGTACGGGTACGGCACCGGTCGTTGGGAATTTAACGGGTTCGCGGTCAGAAATATCTGCCGAGATTTCGAGCTGTTACCACGCTGTTCATACTCATACAGAAGGCCGCCGACCCGGCCTCTTCCGGTCAGAAGAGACAACGCCTCATCTCGCCGCTGTGCCTGAGGAGACCAAAGCTGCACGCAAGCTTAGCTCTGCCCGGATCTGTTACCGGTTCGAGCGTCCAACCTCCCGTTTTATCCGGAAGCAGGGGAGAGGAGGGGAATTATTCACCGTGTCTATCTGCGAGCATCTATCTATCGGCTAGCTACTAGCAGCTGACCACACGGTAACAACACTCGATCGAGGTGCCACGACAGCGAAACGGAACGGAACAATACTGGACCCCTCCGAGGTGGTAACAAGTGGTAGCATACTAAACGACCACGAAAAGGGACCGGACCGCTGGGATGGGAGCAGTTGACAGTTCGATGCATGGTTAGGAGTTAGTAGGATAACAGGGTACTAACAGTCAGTATCGAGGCGTCAAACTGTCAATCACCGCGACGCAGATGCTTTCCAGCTACCTGCACGCTGCCAAACTGCGCTCCTGTCATCTGGGTCTCCTCAGCCAGTTTTTTTCTTTTTTCTTTTGGTACGTAGCGTTCCAATAATTGTGGCACCGTGCAGATATATAGTAGGAGTATGCAGTATGCTCCTGGTGTACAGCTTGCATACCGACCGGTGGATCGGAGCTCCAGCTGCCGGCGTCACCCAACTTCCCTTCGCGGGTCATCAACTAGTTATCCGTAGCGATCACGGAACCGGGGAGCTGTTCATCTTTGACTCCGAGCTCCGAACCCTCCCTCCGTCTGCCACCGGCCCACGCAGCTGCGGCGGTTAGAACTGCGCCGCTTCCGTGGAGAGCCGAAACGTCGGGGCGGGTGGGCCGGGCAGAGAGATCCGGGCGGAGCTCCGGTGACAGCGGCAGCCGCGCACCACGGGCGGCCGCTGACGCTTACGTGCGGGCGCCGGCTCCGGCGCGGATGCGCGCCCGTGCCCGCCGGCACCCCACTTAATGCCGGCCGCGCGCACGGTTAGAGCAGCAGGCGGGGCGGGGAGGGAACGGGAGTGAGCAGGGCGCGTGTACCGATCGCGCTGGATCATCAGACTGGCTCGCTGACTTCGCGAGTGAGCTCGGAAGTACAGGTGCTGGCGCCTTTCGTCCGGGCGTCGCGTGAGTTCAGGATCAGGGCATCAGGCGCTGGCTGAGCAATGAAGGCGAGGTGCCCGGAGATCGTGCGTTAAATGTGAGACGAGGAGCCTGACTGCCTCACTGACTGACCGGCCTTTCAGAGTTTCAGTAGCTCAGCGTGTGTGTTCAGAACCGTATCATTTTCAGGGTCGCGTCAGTCTGTTGCAGGGTTTTGTGCGTTCAATGTGCAGACTTCAGACTTCAGAGCCGTGAAACTTGCAGAGCAGCTGCGCCGGCTGCAGCCTTTCAGGATCGGTTGCTGCCGTACAGGTACAATCTCCACAGTGTTTCAGATTGGGTTCTTGCAACTTCTGAATGCACGGAATAAGTTTAAATCACATGCACAGGCCTTGGCCTTCATGGCGTAGCAGCCTGTCTCCCTCTTCTGAACCGAACCTGACCCTGAACCTGAACGACCTGCATCGTCCCTGTAAGGCCGTAACCAGGTGCCAGCCCGGTCGGCGTCTGCAACTCCCGTGCCCGGAACGGAACGGAACGCCGTGACGGCTCTCCCCACATCCTACCCACAAGAGGAATAGCACTAGTCCCTTTCCGTTGGAGGGGCCTCGTGGGTGGCTGCGCCTTCACGGGGAGCGCCGTTGCTGTTTCCCCCCGGCCGCGCGCTTTCGATTGGCTCCGGCTGCCGCGTCGTCCACGAACGATCGGCCTCGACCGACAGCTACCGGTCTCTAGCAGGGGATCCGAGATGGATGTGGAATTCCGCTTGGCTTTCGATGGTGCGTGCGGCCGCGTGATGCTTGGCGCGCGCGCAGCCACATGCGTGGCCGGTCAAGCCGGCCGCTCAGCCATGCCGATGCTGCCGCTGCTGCCGTGAGGGTGGCGAACAGTGACGCCACTAGCTAACTTGCTGACAGCGAGGTGCTTTCACTTCAGCTCTCCGTGTTCCTCCGGCGAAGGCATCGCTTGTTGGGGCCAAAAAAGAGGGGGATGACCGTGACCTTCAGGGTTGGTCGTACTTTACCTTGGCCGACTACTCTGATACCCTCGTTTCGTTTAAAAGTGTAAATTAGCCTGAGGAGTGCAATCATGCAGTATTGAACATGCACGAACACGGAACGAAGACTTGTTGGACATCATTTTCTCGAGAACGCGCAGCATCTATCTTAAACTGGAAGGGGGAAGCTGACAAAACCAGGCCAAATCGAACGACAGGAACCGGTCAGCACCCCGGTCAACACATCGTGGAAAAACGGAGAAACAACAGCGAGGATCTAGCGCGGCGCGTGCAGGCATCAATCAAAATTCAAAACCGCGTCCTTCTCCTCCTTCTTACCGCCTCGCCCGATCCCGTCCGATTTCACCAACAGCCAGCAGCTAGCCACCACACGCATGTCGGCCTCGCCTCGCTTGCCCCACCAGTTGCCGCCTGTCCCGATCGACACTTGACGGCCGACGGTAGCTGCTGGTGGCTGGCTGTGTGCGACGAGCGAGCCCGGCCAGTTGCTTCGTCCAGTGGTAAAAAAGGAGACCAATTCTCCCTTGATCTCGAGGCCCTGTCAGCAGCAGCATTACCGGCGGTAACTGTCAGTCGCCAGTCAGCAAGCCAGCCCGATCGCCGGCATGCCCGTGGACTTTCAAACGCGGGCGCGGCGGAGAGCAGGTGATCACCTGTCCCGGCAGCACTGCACCGCTCGTTTACGGTTGGGAGGGGTTCGTTAGCAGCGTCGCCGCCGCTGATGATGGTGGCCGGCCGGGTCAAATCGGTCATTTACTGGGGGTACTGGCGCTACGGCCACTGGCTCCTGGTAGTATACCAGGACAAGGGAGGACGTGGTAGGGTGAATGTTTTCCGCCGGTGCCGGCCCGGGCAGGCAAGTCCACTGCCGTCAGATCATTTTTTCGAGATCTGTGCTTCTGCCAGACGTTTTGCCTCGAGGTCCATTTTCTGCCTGGCGTCTGAGACACAACCCCCCTCCCGGGCCCAGTTGTCAGGTCTTTCCCCTTCCTCAAATTCCTGCCTGGCTTGCGACGCCTTCTTGGATCCCCTTTCTTTCCTGCCTCCTTCCCCTACAATCCATCGCCGCCTTCCCCTGCAATCCATCTGCGCCCTTTCTTTGATCTCTAACAAGATTCAACCTGCCCTCTTCATTCCCTCTTCCCCTTCTCCAATCCATCTGCAGCGCCCGGTCTACCATGGATCCCGCTTCCCTGTCTACCATGGATCCTGTATGCGCGCCCGGTTGTTTGCAGCGGGTAGAAGAACCCGTGTTTTGTTGCTACTGCGGTGATCTCGCTTTGCCTGGCCATGGTGGGACCATCTTTGGGCGGCGGATCTGGGAGCACGAATTTTTAAGCTGCATCTACGGTGTTGAACGTACCTGCCCGGGCCGGTATAGTTGGAAAAACCACACTCGGAGGTGGTAGGGCTCGCCATCAGGCGGAATGATCTCGCCGCCTCCGTCCCTTCCAGGGTGTGAACGCCGTACGCGTTCACCTGCCCGAAAGCGTATCCGGGAGCTCTGACTTTTCAACGCGGGGCTGAAAAAACTTAAAAATGTAAAGAGTTGGGTAATCGGGTTGAGAAAGCTAGCTCGCGACGACGCTACGCTACAGTGAAAGTTCGGCACGCGATCGGGGGCGGCGCGGCCGTGTGCGTGCATGGCGCACGTGGGAGTCGCGCTTGTGCCGCAGTGTTTTTTTTTTATTGTTCCCGGTCACACGCGCACGTAGTACGTGCGAGCGAGCCATGAGGTGACGGTGGCCGGGCGACAGAGATCCATCCATGCGTCACTGACAAAATTAAAGATGCGTATGCTCCGTGCAGGAAACAATTTCGCTTCGGCACGAGAGGTGTGCGGACGTTCTGGAGCTAGCGGCGGCTCGCTCACATTCAGTTGGCGGTGCCGTGGCCATTTGGCGTTTCCCATGCCATGCACGCGATCGAGCGTGGTCTTCGTTTCGGTCCATCATCTCTCCTTATATTAGCCTTTAATTTTAAACTGTCATCATCAGGGTCTTCAGGGAAAAAAGGATGAATTATTCTGTACTGTTTTAACTTCTCTATGACATGATGACACAGCAATAAGCTAGCTACTAGTACAAAACATGATGGGGCTAATTCACCGGAATCATCGTTGTCAGGCAGGCAGGCAAGGCAAAGGAATCTCACGTCGTCTTGTGCCCTGCTGTCGCTGCGTGCAAGCTTGCTTGTGTGTGGTCATGCCGGTTCTGATGAAACATTGCAGAGCATGTTGTCAAAAGGTTGGCCGCCAAAGTAAAAGGATACGTACACACACAGTTATTGCACGATCCATACGTTTGCTTGCGCCCCATGTCAGCTGATAACTGACCGGACTGGCCGCCTTCTTCGTTCCTCGATGACCTCTCCAAGACACACACACACACAAGCTAACGTAACGCTGCCATTTGTGACATGCTCAGCTACCTGCTGCGAGATCTTGGACAAGCAGCCCCATACAGAACTTCACCGGCGTCGCCAAATCTCCATGCACAGCCTGCTGCCAGAACAAGGGAATGTTTTATATATATGTTTACAATGTGGTTGCGCGCCTGTGCAAGCGACAGGAACGGAGGTGGAGCCGTCTGGTCCTCCAAATGTGAAAGGACTGGACGAGCGCGGGCGGGCGGGGGTGAATGGGTGATCCCTGCACTGTTGCGCATTGAAACGTTTTTTTAAAGAAAGAAAAAAGATTTTGAGCGAGCGCGCGCCTCTCTATCTCCTTTGATGTGAGATGGCCTGTCGTTTAACCGGATTAAACAACGGTTTGCCATTTGGAACCAGGGTTTCGGACAGGGACGTGCGGGCTTACTTAAGAATTGATTGATCATGATCAGACTCAACTCCATGAGTAACGTGCTGGTTAAGGTTTAGTGTAATGCTTAAATAGTAACAGTACTCGGGTTATGAGGAGCGTAAACAACCAAAGCGATCAACGTCACGAAATGCAATCGCCAAACGGTCAACGCGCAAGGGATCGTGTACGTGTTTCCAAAGCCGTGGAAGTTATCTCTATACAATTCTCTATTATATTGGACGGCTGAAAAACATGTGACGGACAAAACGAGATAATTCTAGTCTAGCTACTTATTTACTGACTTCGTCCATCTATCATGCATGTAAGATATATTTTAGTGTAAAAATACTTCGCAGTAGATTTTAACATTTCATTTCTCTTTTAAATATAATTGCAGCGTGTTAAAATATTTTTTCTTGAAAAGCAATGTTACAAACATTTTCAAATAGAAATATTTAAATGCGCAGATACTTTACATTGTCGGTCGGTCAGACCTTGTGCCAGTAGCAATTGCCGTGAGCCTGAACCTATGAGTGCCATTCGCCCATTCCTGAACCGCAGGTAGGTCATGCCGTCCGGCCGGCGCCCGGTTCAGAGGTTTCAGCGCTCGCTACTCCTGGATCCCCTTTTGCAGAGGGGAGGACACGAGGAGCCAGCGTCCTCGCCGGCGACGCTGCAGGCGAATAATTTAGGTGGCCGCAGCCTTTTTCTGCCCCCGGACGCCGGGGGGCGCCGGGCGCGCGCGCCGCTGCGCTTCGTCCACCACCGCCGTCGTCAGCTTTGGCAACGGCGAGTTTGGGAGCATTCCGGTGTCAGCTTCCTCGGGATGTCGCGCCCGTCTCGGCCCCAAAAGGCACCGGCCAAAGCTGCTGCTCTGCCCCGCTGCTGCCGCTAAATTTATGGGGTCTATGGCTATCTCGTCCCTCTGCAACGGCAACTGCATGTACGTCATGGTGGTGCCGCACTGCTAGTGCTGTTAGGGTGGAAGAGATGCCTGCTAGCTAGTGGACGGTTAGGAATATAAAAACCTTGGCATTCCAAATAAGGAGCATTATTTTTTTCCTTCCCATTTCCTTAGGTTATGGGCTTACAAGGTTATTTATATGTTTTTAGAGATATATTCCTTCCGTCCTGTAATATAAGACATTCTAACCATTTTAGAACATATTAAGGAAGAGAACAAAAACGCATGTACCTTCGTCCTGTAATGCAACTGAGATCTTAGAACAATTAAATGATTAGAACGGAGGGAGTAGACCATTCGTGTTGAATAAAGATGAATGGTGTAACAATGAGGAATATTGTAGGAAATAATTTATGAGGGGAAATTCCTGCTGCATACGTGTCAATACATTCTATACAAGCATCTTTGTTTCATTTTCCTCTAAAATTTAATCTTTTTATTACCGGTGTGCATGTAAGTGCGACGGGAGTCATTGGATTACAGTAGATTAGAGCAAGTATTATAACATGCTGTAAACAAACTGAATACTAAGATGGAGGAGGAAGGAAAGGAGAGGAGGAAGGAAAGGAGAGAGAGAACAAGCGGGTTGTAACCTTGCAGGCGGTTTCGACACAAGAATCAAAAAACTTTGTGAGAGAGATAATTAGATCATGTGTTAATGGTGAAGAGCTAACTACTATATGAGCGGGTTGACAAATAGGCTGCAAAGATCCTTATAACTAGCAGCTAGTCGACTGTATTATTAACATTGCTCTTAATGGTAGGATCCAAGCTAGGCAGCGTATATCTCCTCATCTCACCAGTTACCCCTACCCTCATGGGAGAAACAAAAAAAAGATAATGCAAGCAGTCTGTGAATTTTCCAACCAACATTTTTGCAAATCGACCATGGTAAATATGCTTGCACAAAGTGTGTGGAAGAAACGAACAATTCAGGCAGCATGATTTTCCACCGACTTGATGTTTGCTCGAAGTGTGGAAAGGAGCTGCTGCTGCTGCTGCTGGGAGGTAAGCCATCTGACGCAGGGAATAATTTGATTGTGATTTAACAAGCTCAAGTGCGCAACTGAGAGGAACGTACACAACATCAGCATCTCTTCAGCGCTTTCTTTAGAACGTCAGGTCTCCAAAATTGATATAAATAAAAGGAACTCGAGCTAGCTAGAAAATGACGAGACTAGTGACAAAAATGACGAGACTGGTGACAATAATCCATTTATCTTCTCAGCAACGAATGGAACCGGATTAAAAGCATCAACAAAAAAATATATTTGGAAATAAACAATGGAACAGAATATGCGGTGACTGATAGTATATAATATATATAAAAAAACAATGGAGAAGATGGATGACGCAAGCTAATAAGTGGGGTAACGGGCAACAACTAATTAATTAATTTACATTTGTGGGTGGAAATATTCCAAGTGAATTTGCCAGATCCAACCCAACTTTATTCTTAGCTAACCGCTCGAGGTTGCCACTGTCATTCACAGTCTGTTGGGTCTGAGCTGAGTTTTTATGGTAAGCCTCCATTGACGTGCATGCATCCCATCAGAAAGCGACGCCGCAGCATCACACGCACTGCGCCTAAGCCGATGAGTTTAAGAGAAGAAAAAAAGAGAAAACAGATTAAAGTCACAACAACAGTTGTGGATTAACACGCGCCGCCAATGTGGTCAGGGAAGTTGATGGCCGGGCAGAGGCATCTACTACCTGCAAGTGTGCGGGGCCCGCACCGGATTAATGAAAATGGGGATTATTTAGACTAGACATCGTATGTACATATAAATGGTGAACACCGGAGAATATGGTGGTGATATGAAGAGATGTGGCCAAGAAATGAAAGCAAATTTCCTGCACGTCTGCTACCATTTTTTTCTTTTTCTTGCTAAGTAAGGAAAAACAAATAAACGCGTGCTATGTGGTCTAGGATAGTTTGAGTTTTTTTTCTGACTAAAGTACTGTACTCCTATAGACCTATAGCACGTGGTAATAACAAGTCCAACTCACCAACTGTTTTGTGGGCTTTACTTCTTACAAGTTCCGATTTTTGCGGTCAACTATACCACAGTTGGTCTAAACTACACTGCTTGTCCTTTTTTGGGATTCCAGCAAAAGGTGATTTTTTTATGGTAGCTACAAGGACAAGTGTATATATTGGATCTAGCTCTTGTTAGTAAATCCTATTATAACACCAAAAAGAACCTCTTCTGGATGATCGAGGCTATTTGGCTATAGACATTCACTTCTGGATGATCGAGGCTGGATTTTTTTCCTTAATCTGAAAAAGAAAGAATATATTGACAGTAAAATTAAAGAACTTCATTGCTGATAATCAGCTAAATGCTTATATATATGTGGGATAATTATAAGTTTTGTCAATAGGAAAATTAAAAGTTTCAAAGGGCATATATCAACCATGGACACTGAATTTATATTACCACCAGATCGAACTACTGTTCCTGCCCCGGCCGCTAAATAAGGTTAAAGACATTGGAAGAGCGTGCTTAACGTTCAAACAGATTTTGCTGCTGTTACCATCCGAAATTCTGAATTCGATCATGGACATGGAGCTGCGCCACCGGCCGCCGCCGGCCGCATGCAAAAGGCTCCCCGGCGGCGACAACATGACATGCAGCAAATGGAACCCCTATAATAGATTAACAAGTCTATGGATCGTATTTTATTGCAATAAGAAGGCATTAGCAGTATAATTAACGTGGTGATTTGGGAGGGGGCCTTTTACACCCCTCAAGGCATCATCAATCATTACCCTCCGCCCGGCGGCAGATCATGGCTGATGCGGGTGGGATCGTGTGCCACCTGGAGGGAAAGATTCCTCCTCTTTCTCTCACCCTTAATTTCAGCGTATTGCCAAACCTAGTGCGGTGCTACGTGCACCCGGATGTCACCACAATATTCTAGGAGTAATGCTATGCAAACCACAGCAAGTTCAAAAGCACCTGTCCAAGTTTCTTGTTTAATTTCAAGAGCGGCGCCAAATATATCCATCACTTATATGCTATATCACATTGTATATAAAATAGATGGTGCAATGACATACAAAGTATCCATCCATTCTTTTAGCTACACACCATATGTACATTTTCCTAGAGAGTAGAGACGTTGTCTTGACGCGGTATATTTATGCCATTGGACAGAGTGAAGTAACAAATCATGTGCCGATAAGTTAAAAATATAGTGATATCTTGGTGGTAATCAAATGTTTCGATTCAACACGTTGGTGATTTAGACCCTCATAGTTATGATCCAATAACATTGATGCACTTAAAAAAAGATACGGCGAACCTAAAAATGCGGATATGGATGGAGAAAATTAATGAGCGTATCTTTATATATTTACATATTTACATTGGAGCACCCATGATTTTAGTATTTGCAATACCTTATGATACATGCAATATATATATTAATAAGGAACATTGAAAGAAAGAGGCATGCATGCATATTTATGCTATTGGGTACAATGACATAATAGATCGCAAGTGTTTTCTATACATCATGCATTTTTGTTTCCAACAAAGAAAGAATTTAGACTTATTGCCACACTACATTTATACCATAGGACAGATTGACGTAATAAATCGTGTGCCGACAAGTTAAAGATATAGTGATATCTAGGTGCTACTCAATGTTTCAATTCAAAGATATGCCTGGTCTAATAATATTCATACATTGATAAAAGATACGAGGAATCTAAAAGCTCCGATATAGATGTAAAAAAATTGATGAGTTGGATATGGTGATATCTACGTGTTGTATACTACTCAATATTTTGGTTCAAGATGCCAAAGATATGAATAAATTAAAAGCAGCACCTAAAATATAATGAAATGGCAACACGACAAAGATACACGAAAATCAATATACACAAAAAAAATCAATATACACAAAAAAGATATACACAAAGATACACCAGACAAAGATACGTGAAAATCAATATACACAAAAAAGATATAATGAATCCTGAAACACTCGTTTGGCTATAGAAAATTAATTTGTTCACGACAAAATTTTGTGTATTCTAGTACAAATATTTTGTGTCCATAGCGGCACCCCAATTCAACCCCGTCCACCCTGTTCTAAGAAAAAATATTCCCATGTGAAAGGAAATGGCAACCCCGTCATGCCCATACATTAACTTAAGCAGGGGAATAATAATTGGGGTGGTTAACTTAATTAATCACCCAGATTTTTTGTCTAATCATTAAGAAAGGCCACATGAGCATTTATTACCTGGAAAGTGAGGGATTAACCACAAAATGCCAATGCATGGCCATTTTATACCCCGTGTTCCACTCGGGCACGCATCTTACCCCATCCTGCACGCATGACTCGTGGGCCCGTGAAATGCCATGGCCCCACAAACCAGTGGCGTCTTCCTGTGGGTCGCTTTGGTGGGGTTGGTTTGGGGCGTGTGGGGATGGGGGTCCGCGTTAATCGCCGGGCACGTTCTGCACCTCTTTCGCTCTCGGGGAGGGCCCACATTACAGCTGTTATAATGTGGTCTTGTCTGCCTCTTCACACTCCTACTGCCTTTATTTCTCTCTTTCTTTTTTGCTTTTCTACCCTAACTAATTCTGTTCTGTATGTCTGATAGTAAAAAAGAAGTTTTTGTAATTTAGCCCATATCTGTGGATTTCTCCTGTACAAAATTGACCTTGGGCTGGTGTTTAAATTTTTTTGGGGTGTCCCTTGGATGCTCCAATGGTCCTTGCACCTCAGGCTATCTCAGTATGTCACCACTGAAACCAGTTATTTATCATCGTAAAACATCCAAATTCATTTCTATTTACTATTTTTTAAAAAAAAAGGCTTTATGATGGGCACCGTAGGATTAGATACATCCAAAATTTACTGTATTTTTAACTAAGGTAAAACTCTTGTGCATAACATATGACTAGATATTCTGTGGGAAAATAAGTAAGATGATCACGGAATCCAACATATTCCTCCATGGGGATTGAGGTAGGGAGTTTTGTAGAGAGGTATTTGTGCCCCTCTACCTTTTATTACAAGCCTCCTCCATCTCTCTCACCCCTTTCTCACTCATCCCACAGTTTCCAGCACTCCCTCCCTTTCTCTCTCCTGCTTCACATGCTCCTCTCTCTCTCTCTCTACCATTTTTTACCCTACACTCCTCTCCCTCTCTCCTGTCCTTTTGGTTTTACTAACAAGTTGTATTAGGCAGGGAGGTAAAGCCCCCCTGACAGCGCAGCATCTTGTTTGTTTTATCTCCCACGTCATCTCCCTCATCATCTTCTGCAGACCTCCATCTTTCTCTCTCCTGCACCAGTACTCAACATTTCTCAACTTTCACTTCTCATCTTCTCTCCTTCACCCTACATACCCCCATCTTCTTCCTCACCTTCATCACAGCTATCATATTCTCCTTCTCTTCTCTCTCCTCCATCCTCCCTATTATATATTGAAGGCTGCTTATTGATGGTATCTTAATTCTTTTTCCCCCTTCTTTCTTCTTCCCTTCTTCCTTCTTGCAGGGAGTACATTTTTTTGCCAGCCTTCCTTCCTGTAGGCTGTAGTACTAGTGCTCCCTCCCCTTCTTCTTCTCTGGCTACTTCCTCTCCTCCTCCCCTTCTTTCCCTTCTTTTCCCTCTCCTCCTTTCCTTCTCCGCTCTCTGTCTCTCTGAGGTCCGCCTCTCTCTCTTCTTTCCAGTTGTGCTTGCCTCCCCCATCTTTTTCACCTGCCCCTCATGTACTGATCGTCTCATCACCTCCATTCCCCAGTGGTAACACGGGGCGACGTGCACGAGTGCGCGTGTGCGGGAGCAGGAGCTGCTAGCATGCAGCAGCAGCACGGGGGAGGGGGAGGGGGAGGAGGAGGCGGTGGAGGTCCGGCGCAGCAGTTCGGTGCACAGCAGGTGGAGATGCCGCCTCCATTCTCGCCAGCCGGCGGCGCTGGGCAGCGGATCTCGCTAGCCGAGGCGCCGTCGCCCATCAGCAGCCGGCCGCCGGCGCCGGCGCAGCAGTACGACGAGCTCGGCGCGTCCAGCGCCGGCGCCGGGGGCTTCGACGCCGAGGGCCTGGCGGCCGCTGCCGCCGGCGAGGAGGGCGCCAGCGGGGGCTCCGCGGGCAACCGGTGGCCGCGGCAGGAGACGCTGGAGCTGCTCAAGATCCGGTCAGAGATGGACGCCGCCTTCCGGGACGCCACCCTCAAGGGTCCCCTCTGGGAGCAGGTCTCCAGGTAAACAACTAGCTGAATTGTTGAACGCCGCCGCACTGCACGAATCGCTCGCCACGCGCCGGCGGCCGGCGCCGTCGTCCCGGCGCGCCGCCGCGGCGGAATTCTCGTCGGCGGAATGCTGCATGAAATCTCGGCGGCCTCCGGGACCGGCCCCTGGCGCGATTTGGCTCTAGCTAGAAGCCGCAGTTAATTAATTACTTACCCGGCTAAAGAACTCTTCTTTTTTACCTTTTCCTTAACCATCCTTCACGAGCACAGTGACTTTTCCAATTTTAAAATAGCACGATATCGCTCTCCTTCCCCCCACTTTTTTCCAGGAAAAAATTTCCCCTCCCCCCTCTATTTATCTATCACTTACTTTGTCTCTTTGATAAGAGCAATCAGTAGCAGTAGACACGAGTAGCAATATTCACACAAAGCTTCAGATCCGGGGGCATCAATCCCAAACTTTATCTCTTCGGCCTCTGAATTTCGCGCAAAAAGGTAGGATTTTTATTCCCAGTTCGTTCCTCCTCTGCGCTGCGCATTCTTCTTGGGATTTACCACTGCGAGTGCTGCATGGATGTGTGTGTGCATATGCCTTTCTTTATCTTTTCCATGGGTGCCCAAATCGAGTAAAATTCTACATGCATGCAACTTTTGTGTGAGGGCTACAGTTGTGTTGCATGTATGATTGAAATCGCGGTGGTTGGTGGCGGTGGTACGCCATTGATGCAGGGTAATTATAAGCTTTTTTTATTGTTGCTGCTGCTAATGGCGGCGATCGATGCGGTGGTTGGCAGGAAGCTGGCCGAGAAGGGGTACACCCGGAGCGCCAAGAAGTGCAAGGAGAAGTTCGAGAACGTGCACAAGTACTACAAGCGCACCAAGGAGAGCCGCGCCGGCCGGAACGACGGCAAGACGTACCGGTTCTTCTCGCAGCTGGAGGCGCTGCACGGCACCGCCGGGGCGGGAGGTCCGGCGCCGGTGGCGTCGCTCGTGCCCCCGCCGACCTCCGTCGGGGTGTCCGGGGCGGCGGGGCCGTCGGCCGTGCGCGTGCCTGCCGAGCCGCCGCCTGCCGTGGCGGCCGGTGCGGGGATGCCGGCGATGGCGTTCGGCAACCAGATGAGCTTCTCGACGTCCAACACGGAGGATTACTCCGACGACGAGGACTCGGACGACGAGGGCACCCAGGAGCTGGGCGGCGGCGCGGACGAGCGCGGGAAGAGGAAGAGGGTGTCGGAGGGCGGCGGCGCGGCCGGCGGCGGCGGGAGCGGCAAGATGATGCTGTTCTTCGAGGGCCTGATGAAGCAGGTGATGGAGCGGCAGGAGTCGATGCAGCAGCGGTTCCTGGAGGCCATCGAGAAGCGCGAGCAGGACCGCATGATCCGCGAGGAGGCGTGGCGGCGGCAGGAGATGACGCGCCTCGCGCGCGAGCAGGAGATCCTCGCGCAGGAGCGCGCCATGGCCGCCTCCCGCGACGCCGCCGTCCTCTCCTTCATCCAGAAGATCACCGGGCAGACCATCCCGATGCCATCCATCGCCGCGCCCACCATCAACGCCATGCCGCCACCGCCGCATCCGAAGCCGCCGCCGCCACAGCCGCACCCCACGCCCATCGCCTCCGTCTCGCCAGCAGCCCCGCCGCCGGCGCAGCAGCCACCAGCCTCGCAGCCTCCGCCCGCGCAACAACTGCAGCCCTCGCCGCAGCAGCAGAGGTCGCCAATTCCGGCGACGCCGCAGGCGCCAGCGACGCAGCAGCAAAGCACGGACATTGTCATGACGCCGGCCGAGACGCCGCACGCCGACACCCCCGGGTACGACGGGTCCGGCGGCGGCCCGACGTCCTCCCGGTGGCCCAAGGCGGAGGTGCACGCGCTGATCCAGCTGCGGAGCAACCTAGACACGCGGTACCAGGAGGCCGGGCCAAAGGGGCCCCTCTGGGAGGAGATCTCCGCCGGCATGCGGCGGATGGGCTACAACCGGAACGCGAAGCGATGCAAGGAGAAGTGGGAGAACATCAACAAGTACTTCAAGAAGGTGAAGGAGAGCAACAAGAAGCGGCCGGAGGACTCCAAGACGTGCCCCTACTTCCACCAGCTCGACGCGCTCTACCGCAACAAGGCGGCGCTGAGCTCCTCCGGCGCCGGGGGCGGAGGACCCGTCGTGCACGCCAGCGCACCGTCAACACAACCGCAGGAGACGGTCACGGTGACGGCCGCGGCGCCCATCTCACAGAATCCGCCGCCGCCGCAGCAGCCGCCGACGACAGTGCCTTCCCAGTCGTCCCAGCATGCGGCCAAGAACGGCGGCAGCGGCAACGGCAACGGCGGCGGCGCGTCCGAGCGCGGCGCCAGCGGAGGAGGCACCGGGGGCACGCAAGCGCAGGCGAGCAACGGCAGCGTCGCGGCCAGCAGGTTCTTCGGCGAAGGCGGCGCCGGCGCCGGCGGCTCGGCCTCGGCGGCGAAGAAGGTAAGCGAGCCAGCCAGCCACCCATAGACATTTGACACATGCATGTGCGTTGTTGGTGTAGCCATAGCTAAACTGCACCGTACTGCTGTTCGTTTTTGGTGATCCAATGCTTATTGCATAACGCTGCACATTTAAAGCCAGAGGACATCATGAAGGAGATGATGGAGCACAGGCAGCCGCAGCCGCAGCAGCCGCAGGCGGCGGTCAGCGGCTACAACAGAATCGACGGCGCGGACAGCGACAACATGGACGAGGACGAGGACGACTACGACGATGACGACGACGACGACGTCGACGGCAACAAAATGCAGTACGAGATCCAGTTCCAGCGGCAGCACCAGCCGCCGCCGCCGCAGCAGCACCAGAACGTCGTCAGGCCGAACTCCGGCGGCGGCGCTGGCAATCCGCCCGGCACCAACGCTCCCAGCACGGCTGCGGCCGCGACAACAACAGCCGGATCTTTCCTGGGCATGGTCCAGTGATCGATCCATCCGCACCCAAGCAAACATTTCACCCCCCCGGCCGGTGATCATCTCATCCCCTCTTATCCATGGCTTCCATTTCTCTCTCCTGTACCATTTGTATCTACCTACCTGTCGCCTCCATGCTCGTCTATATCTCTACACCTCAAAACCTAAAACCTCAAGAACGCTCCCCCTCCTCCAAGCTCCGGCAGTTCTCCATTCCTCATGCACGCAGCAACACCTCGATCCATGTCGTCGTCGTCGCTGCTACCCACCATATCCTCCCATTTCTTGATTCGTTGCTGTGTTAATTACAGTGGTCGCCTCTTTAGGTGTTACAGTAAAAAAATTGGTGGTGGTGTGGTTATTTATTGATTTGTTGTGGTAATTAATAAGAACCCTCAAGCTTTGGGGTGTTCGCGGAGAGAAGTTGAAATTGGTGCGGTGAAAACGGCACGTGAAGGCGGTAATAAGAACTGGATCGCGCGGTTAAAGAGAACAAGCAGACAAGGTGGCCAAAAAAAAAGTAGCAGGTGACGCAGTGCGTGTACGCACTGTTAATTACATGGGTAAATTTTGTGCATGCGACTACTACTTTACAGCGGGGTAGTTTGTTGCAAGGGAGCAGTGAAAAAAAAATATGGAAAGGACTTGCTGGTCATGTGGCATGAACAAGAACTAAAGCTGGTGCATGCATGCGGGAGTTTTTAATCATCCTTCCTCATTTTTCCTTTTCATTTTCACCTTTTATTTTTATATTTTCCAACCAAGTAAACTGTCCATTATAAATTACCTAAGTTTTTTCTTTTCTTTCTCAAACTGTTGTTACCGAACTTTACAGTGTATACTTGAGACATATTATATGTTAAATTCTTGTTATTATCGTACCATAATGCTTTCAAGTGTGATTTTTATATGTCAACCACATTTAAAAAATGAAGTCAGTTGATTAAGATAAAATTATTTGCTCAGTTCTGATCATACTCTAGGATCCAATGCGTGTCATTTATTGTAAAGTTTGTGTTTAGATCCAGCAAGGGATCTCCTGTTATATATTAATACTAACATGCCAAGATTGGTATACCTTTGAGGGATCGCCCTCACATGCATGCCAAGATTAAATATACCATGAGGAGATGAGGTCACAATTTTTTGAACAATATGATCAAATCCAAAATCAGATATACTACATCTCGAAGCTAATATAAACCATGAAAGTATATTATATTTAACAAAATATTAAGCAAGCCGCTGTTTGAAAAAAGCACACCAAATTAAAAAAAGTGGTTAGGTAGAATGAATGCTCACATTATTTAGAAAAATTATAATTAGCATAATTACACAATTCCTTATCAAAATAAAGGTTGAGTCCCCTTCGGAATTATTTTTCCTCATTTTATAAGATTTTAGTCATTTCCAACTATGTTCTTACAAAATTCTCATTAAACTATTGCATTATATATGGTCCTATAATGATATGAGGAGGTGAAGCCACGTTTTATCGAACCATCGTATCAGATCCAAAGTCAGGCACACTGCATCTCAAAGCTATCCATGAAAAATAGCTTATATTTAATATTAAGAGAACAACAAATGGAAAATTCAAAACAAATACAAAAAATATATTGTTTGGAGATGGAGTACTCGTATTACTTAGAAAACTATAAATAGAATGGTTGGACATTTTTTCTTCAAAGGATGAGTCCCATTTTGAATGTGGAACTCATTCTTGTAGAATATTTTTAAGGTAATTCTTGTGGGAATTTAGTCGTTTCTTTTAATATTCCTACAAATGTGTGTGCATTATGTATCATCCTTTAGTGATAGATATGATTCAGTGTTTGGGTAATATTTATACGACATGTACACAAGTTTGATTGTAATTTCCATGAATTTATGTACCATAACGTAGAAAAAATGATCAAATTTACCATGTTTTAAACTCATTCAAGCCTAAAGCCATATATAATCTCTTATGACGGTTGCCAGCACTCAGCATGTGGAAAATATCACAATGGACAAGGATATATGCCTGCCCCTACTCGAGTATTCATATTCGACTATTTGCTATATCGCTGCCCCACCTCTACGCAGACAAATTCACATGGTAGCCGCGACGGAAAATCTCCTCACCTCCTACATATAAAAAAATCTACAGCTCAATGTAGGGGTGATAAAAGTAAAAAAAAACACCTCCTTGAAGGAGAAACAAGCAGTTTCTACAAATAAAATCTATCCACCATTGATGGATTTGATTTTCCTCCTAGCACTTGCTGAGATGCTCCTACTATACTACTCTATGAGAGAAAAAAAATATTATTCCCTGTAAATAAGCCTCAATCAGAGATGCCTGGGAGTCGGCGCCACAGGCGTCTGGGCTCGTAGTTCATGTTGATCCATTTGGCAAGCTTACAAAATTGGTTTGCGGGGGCCAGTCAGGGCCAGGCTCAGCCGCAGGGTGGCTGCCGCCTGCCGCCTGCCTGCCTGGCTGGGGATCCGTATAGAAACGGTTGGAGCGTGGGGTGGCGTGTCCGCCATAAAAAGTTAAAAAAGCCCCGCCCCGCCCTGCTGTGGGATCGACGCCCGGCCCCCCCGCGCTCGCGGGGAACGTGGTGTGGTGGCCGCCGCAGCGCTCGCTCTCGCGCTCGCGTCGCAGGCCCGGCCGGCCGGCCAGGCGGCTACGAGCGAGCTCTTCTAGCTCACGGCGGGTGGATGCCTGGATGGGTGCCGTCTCGTCCCGTGCTCGATCTCGCGTCAGCAGCCTGGAGTAGGCGGCTCTCATCAGCAGCCGGAAGCATGATGAGTAGTCGAGGCGTACACCGAGACGATGCCTGCCTGGGCCCTGGCCTGTGCGGCCTAGCTAGCATGTGGTGGTACTGGTCTACTACTACACTAGAGCTGCTGTGTGTTGCTGCTGCGCCTTCTTCTAGCTACAGTGCATCCTGCAACTACATGCAACACTTCGTCAGATGGCGCTCGACTTTTTTTTTCTTTTCTCTTAGCAAGTGCTCGTAGCAACGATGGTTCTCTCTCTCTTCCCTCTCTGTGGGGAATGAAGGGGGGTGTTTCTCTCTCTGGGCTCGGGCAATTAGCATGAGAAGGGAGGGCATGGCTCTACCGCTTTCTTGTTGCTGCAGCAGGCAGGCTGAATGATGCACATGGGGAGGTGAGAAAGGTGCAAGGGGGGTAGAGGAGTAGTAGTAGCAGTGAAAAAAAAAAGAAGGGAAGGGGACGGGGTGGTAGGGATCAGACATGTCCAGAGGAGCCCACATCGCATGCAGCCCTGCTTCCCATTTTGCCCCCCTTTTTTATCCGCTCCTTTTTCTTTTCTTTTACCACCTGTATTGACTTTTCACCTAGGTAGTTTGTCGTGGTAAAATTCTGATCCCAATGATCAGCAAATCAGCAGCTAGCCAGATTGCTGGACAAAAGTCCAATTGCCACCCCCCCCTTTTATTCATGAAAAAAGGAGAACACCATTTTGCCAACCTCTTGAAGTGATCCTTTTGTAAAATGTGCAATACTAAATTCACACATGCATGCCATTCATGGGCTATGCAAGTGTACCTCTTGTACATGATGTAGTGTACTCCTAGTATAGGTGAAGTAGGCTGGTGTGTGCGTGGAGCTCCCCACACAAACACAACAAACCGTGTGTTGTCATTCACTCACTCACTCACTCTAACGCCGGCAGCTTTTCTAATGATTGGGAAAGGCAGCCGAGCCAGAAGGCCAAGGCGTGCACACACAAACCTCAAGAGCCGAGGGACATTCCCATCCCAGTAATTTCCCCTTTCTCCTCATCTCCATCCACTACTCCATCTGTGAGCCAGTAGTTGTGCATGGCAATGGCAAACTCTCATGCAGGGCGGCTACCCGCAGAAGATTCTCTCCCTCTCTTGGCGATGAGAGAGAGAGAGAGAGAGAGAGAGAGAGAGAGAGAGAGAGAGAGAGAGAGAGAGAGGGGAACCCGGCCATCCAGGTACTCGAGCAGAGGGGGTGCCAGCAGCGGCGGTAAAAAGATGGCGGCCGTAAACAGGGCCCGGTAAAAAGGTGAAAAGAGCGCGGCGTACGAATTCACTGCGCGGCAGCATGTGCGGTGACTCCACGGTTCACGAGGCGCTGTTACTCCCGGGCGGGGCAGCGGTACTGAAGCCTCGAGGAGCTCGGCTAGGCGCACACCCGCCCTGCTACACCAGGATTTCCCTTCTCCTCCTGGTGGCGCTGTAAATTCGGCTGGCTATTCCGCGGTGGATAAAATTAAAATCCGTGTGGCATGTCCTAGCCCATGTGAAATGATTCGATTAGAATCATTTTTGAATGTCAAATTTTCATTTATGTTTGAGCAATACCGCACAAAATAAATTCATCATGTTGTAAGGAAACGTTATATGGAATGGAACCCCCTGCCAAGTTTCGGGGTTTTTTTTTTCGTCCAGAAATGAGTTGGGGCGTAAAATTGTCCAAAATGGGCTAGGACACTTTGGACCAAAAATTTGAAGAAGCTTCTGAAAATTGTAGCTGGCAAAAAAAAATTATTTGCGCAAGCAAGCAGAAGCGGTTACCTCTACGTATCCAGTGCATGCAGAACCGTACCGGGTACTCCCTCCTGATTGAGGTGCAGATCAGGGAGCAGGGGCGTATGGCAGGGGAAAGTACGGTTGCCCGCGCTCACGCATGCCGAGACCTTGAGCTCAGCTCCTCCCTCCCAAAACATCTATCCATCCATGCACGCTCGGCTCGACATGACTAGCGGCATACCAAACTCTTGTTGGATTTGGATCTGTCTGCTCTGCTCAAGGCCACGCTGTAGATTTACCATTTACCACCACACAGTGCAGTGCAGGCACAACCATGTGTTTGCATGGGTCGATCCGGATCACGTGACAAGCAAGCAAGTAAAATTTGCTGGATCTCGATCTAACCACGCCCAATGCCTACTTCAATTCCGGCGTTTCGAGGGCTTGAGATTACTACTGTCGCTTCACTAAAGAAAACTGCTATTTCTGGCGCACATCGTCGTACTGTAGAAGCTAGCCTACAATTATTTTAGACGCTTCATAAAGAAAAGGAAAATAGTGATCTAGTTCAAAATAAACAGCAAACTGGCGGGACAATGACATAGCCTTTGCATTCGGCTGGTGTGTATGGTAGGTGACGCTGCTTAATTAGAGTCATCGATTTAGTTAATCCGTGGATGTCTGTAGCCTTACCAAAGTGACCCCGCTTGTTTAATGCCCTCGCAGCTAATTAGCTGATAATGACACCCACATGATTGCATTGCATATATGTTATCAGTACCCTAAAACTAGCATTTTCCCCAAGTCTAATAGATCGTCTGGCTGGCAATGCAAACGACAGCAAGCACACATCCAGTTAAATGACAAAAAATAGCAGCTCAATTTTCAATCCAACTTGGATTAATATACACAAACCATCTTTTTTTTGTTTCAAAATCAATAAAAAATGGAAATATACCCCAAAAGAGAATCTCTGGGTGTCACCTAGCCAAGCAGAGCTTGATTATCAATTTCAGTGTATTAACTACTTATACTAGGTGGCCAACCATCCTCTCGTCGGAGGTGCTCATAGGAGGGTTGCACACGTCTTTTTATAGGAGTGAGTGTGCGTGCGTCTATGTGAGCATCTGCGTATGTACTGTGTTTCATAAAAAATATAACCCCCCTCGTCGTATAATGCCAGCAAGATGGTGTAAAATCTAAATTAACGTGTCAGGTTATGCACCAATTTAGAACTTAACTACATCCTTTTTTACAAAAAAAAGTATATTCATTTCTCCAATCATTATTGATGGATTAACCTTCAACTTACGGTGGCTATATGATGTATGTATCTTTACAGTTTCTTTATGTGCTAAGTATAAGCAATCCCCAGATACTATAATCAAACCTAACACAACACATGCACGCATACCACTATACCAGCATGCACACCCATGTCGGCGCCAGAAAATTAAACCACCGGAAAAGAGGAGTAGGGTACGAATGGGCCATGGCATCAAGGGCGCATCATGCGTCCTAGGGTGACAAACCGGTAAAGAGGAAAAAGGGCATCGTCCCTAGTGCAAGAAAAGGTGGATGTTAAAATGATTGGGTCGCGACGCGAACGCAGGCAGGAATTTTGATAAGATCAGATCGATCAAAGGCGGGACAAGTGTGCAAGCCTGGGTTTCTTAAATCGCCTGCGCTACGCCGCCCTGACAGCGACACCATGATGTGCCGGTTTTCTTTTGATCCGTTATTATATTTATATACATACAGGCTGGTCTATTCAACGGTCTGGGAGCTGAATAACAATCCAACGCGTACAGTGGAGCTCCACCTGAGCTCCGGTGACCTCTATGACCGCAAAATTACTTTTTTTTTTCATACGCGGTAGTAAAATTTGAATCCAACCTATATTACGCATCTGTTTTAATGCTCTTTTGATTTGCCCGGTGCCACGAGATATTCTGGGCATGCTCAACGCGATTGGATTTTATGTTGCATGCATGGGTCATCGTTCGGTGTGTAAAAATGGATTGGATTGACGTTGCATGCGAAGCTCCGACGAGCGCTTGAGGTCGTAAAAATGCTTTAGATAGTGTCGTCTGACCGTAAAAATCAAATAAGGTAGTATAAGGTTGATTGAAGCATAACAAGTAGTAATTGTTTGATGCACGCAACCGTAACAATCAAATTAAAGGTCTTAAAAACCAAATTTTGCGTGTATGTGACAAGGGAGTAAAAAAAATAAAAAGGTGGGCGTAAAAGCTTAACATTACTACGTTTGATTCTTGGGGGAGGAAAAAGCCACCGTTCCGTCTACTACCGTGTGGTTTGAGAAGTCAAAGGAATGTAAGGTGGACGTAAAAGTTGAATATTACTACCCTTCCGATCGGCTCCATAGGCTCCATAGATTAGAGTACTTTTTTGTTATGTTAGGAGTAATTTTCCATGTTGGCTCGAGGGGTATTTCAAACATTAGGTTTCTTTTCTTTTTCAAATGCCAGGAGCATTTCCAAATGATTGGAGTATTTTTTGTAATAACAGGAGTATTTTAATATTCCCAAGAACATTTGTTTGCTAAATGTCCGGAGTATTTTTCAATTGTCTCAAGTATTTTCAGCCGAGTAGAGGAGTACTTTTTTCCCCAAATGCCAGGAGCTTTTTTTAAATGTTAGGAGTATTTTAAATTGACAAGAGTATTTTTCAACCGATGACAAGAGAAGTATCTTTCTCCAACTGAGGAGTTATTTTTTCAAATGACAAAAGTAATTTTCAAATAGAAACTGATGTTGCAACAAAAAAAATCCTTAGAATTATGGCCAACATTTGGATGATAGAAAAAATCTCAAATGTAAAAATAGAAAAATGGCATGCTGGAGTACAGTGGTAGACAAAACAAAGATTGCAGCTCCTTCAAACTTTGCAAACACATGCATCTTGAATACTTTAATCCTCAACTATGGATGTAGCTGTCATCCTGTAATGTACCATGGAGTAATCGTTGCAGGGGTCAAAAAATGTAGAAAATGAGCACCGCCGTGGACATTAACTGCCTGCTGCCTACCAGTAAAAAATCCATTCCCTTGAAGCATGGTGATGCATCAGATGCAGTGGGATTGATTTTTTTTCAAGATGCGCTCATCAATTGGGCAAAGAGATTCTCTACACTGCTCTACCACAACGTGAAACAAAGGAAATCAAAACAGGATTGTCAGCTTAAATAATATTAAGATCTAACAGCAAGGAGTAATAATCACCGCAGTCAGTGCATGGTGATGAACAGACCCAATTGGAATGAAAATTACTTCTGAACATTTAAAATTATTTGTGGTCATGCTAAGACGAATTACTTCTCTAAACAGTTTAAATTACTCATGGACATGCTAACATGATAATTACTTCTCTGAACAATTAAAATTACTCAACGGTAATTGAATGGATCCAATTGGATTGGTGGTTACTTCCCTAATCTGTGTATTACTACTATGAAAATCAAATTACTTCTGGACATGCTATGTTGAGATTTACTTCTTAGAGCGTTCAGAACTACTCCTAGATGTTCGAAGATTTACTTAGAGCTCCCTATTCCAGCGTTGTCCGAACAAGCATTTCTTTGACAATACACGGTGAGCATTACCTAGAATCGTGTGGATTACGCCACCGCTTGCTTCCATTCACCATGAATCCCATGGTCGTGAGGAGAAACAAAGCCAGTAACCATGGGGATTGGAACATGCTTTTTTCTGTCTTGAAGGGGTGCATCGCTTCTGCCCTTGAGATTGCTATCCGAGGGCATGCAGTGGAGATTTAGCTGGATATCCACCGCCTGAATTTTTCCCTTTTATTTAATCAGCTGGCACGCACGAAAGAATAAGGATTTTTTGTGTGTGTTTGATTTTGACTAACCTGGCATGGTACAGAGCGGCGGAGCTGCAACCAGTGCTTGGAGAGAGGCCGCCGCCATCCCATGATAAACCGGATCTCGCACGCCAAGAACCACGAGGGGTAGCGGCTGTACAGGGAGAGGGCGGAGAGCTGCAACCAAGGGCCTGCTGGATCTGGGGTGCCCACCTGTGCAGCCATCCACGACCGTCCCTTTTCACGAGGTCCACTCTGCTGCCATGGATTCGGTCGCAGGGAAGCTTCCTACGCAGGGGAAGCTCCGACCACTCCGCCATGCTATGGAATGGGATGGGCACGGGGGAGAACGACGCTGCCTAGGGAGCTCTGATTTCTGGGAGAAAGAGAGGAGAGAAATGGAGAGACATAAAGAAAGGCTGTGGAGTTTTATTGGCTCGGATTAAAGAAAGCGAGGTGAATGCAGGGGGAGGGGATTCAGGGGAGGAAACTGCAATAAATGTCATGATTCCAGAGAGTTTCGAACAGTCACGGCTCTCTATCCTGAACCGCCGTTGGGGGGATTTGAAACTGTTGTAATAGAAAAAGTAGAGAGAATGACAAATGATAAGAGTTGTAAGAGTTCTTAAGGGATTTCCATTGGATTATATATATATATATATAATCCCATCAGGATAGAGATGCAAAGAAAAGGAATCATGACATTGGAATCATGACACTCGGATGGATTATATATATATATATATATATATATATATAATATATATATATATATAATATATATATATATATATATATATATATATATATATATATATATATATATATATATATAAGCATGATGTTCTTTGGAGTTGGCCCTTTGAGGAAGGCCCCTTGGAGGCACCCCTTCGGAAGGTGGGAGCTCTTTATTATAATTATTTATAATTACATATTTACATATAAGGACATTCCTTGGTTACACTAGTAAATGTTTCACAACACTCCCACTTGATCAATTTGCTTCATGTAATCCCCATTCGTTGATTGATCTTCATGTGGTAAAACTCCTCTAAAAATCCAATGGGAAAAATCTTGAGGAGAAACCGTCTTGTGTATTGAGATGCTATTAAAACTCCTTAAAACCCAATTGGAAAAATATAAGGAGAAAATGATATGGCATATTGTTGATTGCAAACTTTATATGAGAAAAACCTTGAGAGGAAAACTCATAAACAAGTTTGAAAATTAATAGTATGATCTGCGGATCATGTTTGAAGTAATCTCCCCTAAAAATCCGATGGAAAAAATATGAGGAGAAATAATTTCTTGAATATATTCTTAAAAACTCTGTAGAGAAAACAGAAGATATGATATATATGTGATATGTCTCGAATACCTCTTTAAAAACCCCGGTGGGAAAAATTAAAAATATGACATAAAGTATTGCCTCAATTAAAACCTATGTATGAAAAAAACCTTGATAGGAAAACTCATTAGGAAAAGAGTGCAACTTATATAATCGGAAGATTATAAGTATGTTATATCAAGGGTTTACCCCCTTGATACTTGCAAATATTTAAGTCGTCTCATACCAATTTCGAAAATATATTTCTGGAATAATGATGTAGGTAAGTACTTAGTGAATAAATCTGCAAGATTATCACTTGACTTAGTTTGCAAGATTTCTATATCTCCATTTTTCTTTAATTCATGAGGATAGAATAATTTAGGAGCAATGTGTTTTGTGATATTGCTCTTTATATAACCTGCATTCATTTCTGCAATGCAAGCATTTAATGATTCAATGGAATCATAATTTTATCATTCAGAAAAGTCTTATATTGATGCTTCAGAATGATATGCTAAAATTTTTCATTAGAATCCATTTGATGATTCATATGAAACTTTAGTACTTTGGTATTAGATTATATTCTGGCAATATAGGGATTAGTTAGCAAGAATCTCAATATCCCACTTTTGTCATGTTCTGATTTGATAATGAATCAAGATCTTTGGTGCCACTTAGATATCTGTGGATATCTGATTTGACTCCGACCTATATGATATTGTTGGAGTAGCGCTAATTTGAGCTAGCAAGGTATCTACAAAAGCAATATCAGGCATGTTGCAATTTGTATGACACAAAAGCGCATTTTGGCACTAAGTTCCTCATCCCAGGGTCTAAATGGATATTGATCCATTTTCTTTTAGGGATCGAATGGACAAAGTGTTGATGGATATGATTATCTAATATTATCTGGATATTGCTGCACAATATTACTTGAATATTGATAAACTTATATAGGTGTGTTTAGTCGAAGACTTAAACATCCTTTGGTTTTACCAATTTTCATCTCGAATTCCGTCATAAATGAATGCTTGTTGTTTGTGTGTTGAGATGATGAAAATTTTATTTAGAATTTATTTATGAACACACATAAGCAATCATAGTGAGTAATTCTTTTATGGGAGATACTCATATATAGTCAGTTGTACCACAATCAACCTGACTGTCTCAAGTCATAGAGTGACTTGTACACAATGATGTTGCAATTTTTTTTGGATTCAGCATATAAAGTCCTATGGGATATATGAATCCAAATATAACAAATTCAATTGATCTGCCAATAATTGAATATGGGAACATAATTCTCACACATACGATGAGGTATGTTGCTTGGTCTCTACGTGAAACCATGTGCTACAAACTCTCGCTATCTCACCACCTTGCTTTCTTAATGAAAAGCATTGTGAGAAGTAGATAATACTTCTTATTTGCAAATGAGAGCAGTTCTCCTTAATTGCCACCTTTGATTTGATCCAATTTGAGAGTTTGTTAACACTCTGCCTAGGACTTTTGGTCTGGATCCAGTTGAAGGTGTATAACAATTTTGAATAGGAGTATATGTCGACAAATTTGTAGTCTTAATATGATTGATTGATCACAATATATCTTGTGAGAAATTAACCCTTTTGAATTCTCCCACGACAATAGAATTAGGGTGTTCCATAACCTAGTGCTTGAATTTATGTGCACATATACTGGACTTTTCAATGCTAAGCATTTATAGGCTTTGGATTTAAATAAATCTATAAAGTGTCTGACAACATTTATGATGTTGATTTGCATTTACTATCTTGGAGGATATCTCCCCCTGTTTCTGCGGATGCTTGTAATAAGCTATATTCCTAGCTTGTGGCCATACTTCTCCCCCTCTTATTTTGATATGGGAGTTAAGTGATTTTTCACTCTTTCTGGCACATTAACCGTAGGAATTATATTGATGATATTTTTTATGAGTAAATGCATTTGGCAGGATATTTGCAATGCTTGCAAATATATGTTCAGAACTTTTGGTTCAGATATTCTTTATATGTATGAGGATATGAGGATTGAATGTGATAACACTCTTTTGTAATTCCTGGCATTCTATATTTGTGGTATTAATCTCTCCGTAATGCCTGGAATTTTCCTCAAAATGTATCCAACATACAGGCTTGTGAATTAATCCCTTACGAGTGATCCAAGGTATTTTATAAATGGCGGATAAATACCTTATATGGATCCTCAATGCCCATGGATGTATGTTGCGGTGGTGATATCGGTATGTGCAAAACATAACCGACACGTAGATGGGAAATATTTGGCTGAGGCCATGATTCCACGTACTTACTGCAACGGGGGGCACTATATTATTTCAGGTTGATAAATTTGAATTAAGTCTGCGGCGTGTACGACCGCATAACGCCAACAAGATGTTGGTAATTTGCAATTCTGTAATTATGGTCTTGGAATTAAGAGGTTCGGCTAATCCATTTTGTATATGTACATAAGGTACAGAATGTTCCATATTAATGCCTAGAGCCATACTATAGTCATTGAAGACTTTTAAAAAAACTCAGTGGCATTATCTATCCTGATGGATTTAATTGAATTATCCGGATAATATGCTCTTAATTTGATAATTTGAGCAATGAACCTTGCGAAAGCATGGTTTCTAGTGGATAACAAATATACATGGGACCATTTTGTTGATGCATCAGTAAGTACCATGAAGTACCCAAATGGCCCAGTTAATGGATGAATAGGACCACAAATATCTTCTTGAATGAGTTCAAGAAATGTTAGTGGTTCAGCCTTTATCTTAAGATAAGAGGGTCTTAAGATTAATTTCCCTGTGGCACATGCGGAGCTCACAAAATTTGAATGTTTGAAAAATTTAAGAATTCATGTGATGACCAATTGAATTGCCGATAATTTTTCGCATCGTCCCAATTCTAGGATGACCTTGGTGATCATGCCAAGTCTTGAAGATATCAAGATTTTTAAAAAATTATCTTGTATGCAACATGTTGTACGGGTTTGATGTATGTAAAATACAATCCAGTTGGTGGTGAAGGAATTTTCTCAAGCAATTGCTTGGTATATCCGCAAATTTTGATGATGAATAAATATTCATCTTTGTTATCATTATGTGTTTCGATTTGGAAACCATTATGATGGATATATTTATAACTCAATAGGGTATGAGTTGAGTCGGAATACATGAGTGCATCCTCGATTAGTAGTTGAGTACCTATAAGGAAAATTAATGTGGCTCGACCTGAACCCACAATCGCAGCATTGCGATCAACAAATGTTGTGACATTTCTTTACTCTTTATTGAAAGTTTGAAATATTTAATTTCCCTAAGTGATATTTTAGTGGCGCAACTATCCAGTAAACAAATTGCTTCCTTCGTAAGGATTGTTCCCGTATTATAATCTATAATGAGTAAATCATGAAAGATTTAACTCATAGATTATATATATCCATACTTTATGGATCAAGTATCATATGTTTTATAATACTTGTGACAACAATTATGTACCACATAATATAATAATACATGATTATGACATAAAGATAAATCTTTTGGGGATCAAAAAGACTAGTTCATGTCTCCAAACAAGTCGTTGGATTGCAAATCCACGAGCATATCGTCAGTGCTGAATAATTCATCCAACTGCGGTGGGATTCTCAATTATTGTGTTTCGTAAGAACATCTTCATTGTGTTCCGTAGGAACATCTTTAGAACAACTGGTGTTAGTAGGTCGATTAGTGAAGTGAGCTTCAAACTTGTCCCCTTTGAACTTGCTACCAATAGATTTCTGGTATAATTTAACCAAATGCATGGGAATGTGGCAACTCATGGTGTTGTGGTTGTGACAACCACACCTTTAACAAACTTGAGAGTTATTTTTTTGAGAGCTTTTCCCTTTTGATGTGACCTTTGCTTGCCTTGTAATTCTGCCTGTTATTATTCCATTGCCACCAAATTTCTTAATATTATTCTGAATATTGAAATGAGCTTCAAGCATAGGTGATGCGCCTACGGGACACATCTGATGATTCTTTGTTAAGAACTCATCATATTTCTCTGCCTGGAGTAAATAATATATCGTCAGAATAATTAGCATAGTTGTGGCGGTGGTATTGCTGTTGCAATAACCTATTTGTGGGGAGAAATATAGACAAAGTCTTTTCAATCTTTTCCGAATTATCTATAGGTTGATTGGAGAATTAAAGCTTGGAACAAATCTTATGTACTGTTGAAGTATTCTGCAATAGATTTGAAGTCTATAAGACATAGCATAAATCTTACTTCTGACAGAATCGTGGCTTGATGCTGATTAATACGCCCTTTGAGTGAAACCTAAAGATTTATTAAGATCTTATTCCATCGTATATTCATTCTTAAGATCAGAATAAAAATGGTGCCTTAGAAATGTAAGGTCGTTAACTTAGCTAACTTGGCTGCTTATGAAATAAGAGTTTGTGGATTAGGTTCATTAATTGTATTAATGAAACCTTTTGCTGATAGCATAATTTTCATATATATAACTCAAGTCAGATAGTTGCTACCATCGGCTACAAGTTCATCGAAATCTTTATTGACTAAATGATCCATATTCTTATATGGGAGATCATGTATATGACTAATTTACTGCGGTAAATTAAGTAATATATGGTGTGTAAATTTATGCAAAATATTAAAGTCAAGATGATTCTTGCAACATAATTTAAGGTATATTTTATTGAATAGTGTAACTATTTTATTTGTATTCCTGTGGGAATTAATGACTTGATAGTCATATTTTACACAAATTTGATTGTATAGAATATTTTGGATACACACATTGTAGGTAATCATCATAAGATGTAGACCTCTCAGTAATGAGCAAGAAACTTGCTGCCTAAAAGTAAGATCTCAGGGCAAATAAATTCATAAAGAATTTATCGCAGACAATGCATAGGACTCCATCACGTTGTGTTATTCCAAAAATTCATATTTATATACCTTAATTTTCAATTTTGCATATTACTACATGATGTAGAATATAAATCAAGTGCCATATTTGGAATGATTTTAAAAATAAAATAAATAGCACATAAAAATTTGTTCTAAAATAGTATTTGCATAATCAATGTGAGTCTGCGGATCACATAATATATAATTACTGCGGTAATTATAGTATTCTTATTACATTGGTGCTATCATTCGAACCTGATGGTCTGGATAGCTATTTACAAAAATTATGCAAATTCAGGATAGTCGGAGGACTAAAATAGAACAATCTAAATCCTTAAATATAAACATGCAGAACTGGATAGTCTCAGCATGAAATATATAAAAGTCTGGGGGTCTAAATGCAAGATTGCATGGGAGAGAGGAGGCCTTGAGTCGGCTCAGGCTGAAAGCCTAGCTCTGCCGGCCTGTTGGCTCGGCTCGGCATGCGGGCGGGCTGGCCCGGCCCGGGTCGGCCTGGCCGGCCTGTGTAAAAGAGCAGGGAGGGGGGCGGTTAGGGGAACCCTAACTCGCATCCTCCCAGTCCTAGGAACCGCCGTCGCGCCCCCTGGCTTTGCCCGCCGCCGCCGGTCGGTGCCGATGCGCCGCCGGCTTCGGGTGCCCGAAGCGCCGCTGGTCGGTCTTGGCACGCCGCTCGTGGGCGCTGTGGCTGTGCGCCGCCGCCGCCTGCTGGCGTGCGTTGTACCGTTGGTGTGCACTGCGGCTGTGCGGCGCGCCTGCCTGCTGTCGCGCCGTCGCTATGCCGTTGCGCCGCGCGCGGCTCTGAGCCATTTCTCCCCCTCTCTTTGTGGCGCTGCAGCGCCTCCTCCTCCCCTCACTTTCTTGTGCCGCGACGCGGCCGATGTGACGGGCGGAAACCGTCGCTAGTGGAAAGGAGGATTTTGGCGAGGGAGGTGCCGAAGGCGACACCGGGGCCAGTTGTGGCGATAGCGGCGTTGAGGGCGTCGCGGTGGCAGGTGCTGCCGATGGCGGTTGAGGGGCGGGCGCTGCTGGTGCAGGCGCCACCGCCGTTGGCATCCATGCAGACGCCGCATGTGCACATGCCGCTGCCGATGGCGGCCATGCGGACATCGTCGATGGCCTGGCGTCATTGAAGAACGGCGGTGCGCCCCTACGTGCCGCCATGATTCCAAGAACGAAGCTTGGGTGTATTTCCATGGAGTGCTCGACGAAGTCAGTGGCGGTGTTGACGGCGGTGAGGGAGGTTATGGAGGCTTGTCCATGGTCGCCGGGGGTCCGGCCTCAGGATCGAGGCCGGCGTTGCCGGCGATTGTTATCGTAGCGAAGAAACAACGTCCATGGCGACCATCGAAATCGTTACCACGACCATGACAAGTGTGGAAAAATTGTTGATTGTTCCATCGCCGGCCGTGGAGAGGAAGAACAAGGAATTCTCCTTGTTGCAAAGAAACAAAAATGGCATGGATCCATACTTACCGAATGGAGTTTTAGGCCTCATGGCCTCTTTCTTTGCTCGTTGTTGTAGAACATGCGTGCATGATAACGTGTTGTAATAGGAAAAGTAGAGAGAATGACAAATAACAAGAGTTGTAAGAGTTCTCAAGTGATTCTCATTGGTGGGATAGATTACATATATATACAAACCTAAAGGGCATGATGTCCCTTGGAGTTGGCCCCTTGAGGAAGACCTCTTGGAGGCACCCCTTCGGGAGGTGGGAGCCCTTTGTTATAATTATTTATAATTATATATTTATATATAAAGATATTCTTAATTGATCACTAATATATGTTTCACAACAGAAACCATAGAAAACACTATTGCCCTTGTACTTTTACTCATATAGCAATTGGTAATTACCATCTTGTGTATGTCTTTTCGTTGTGTGTAGGGTTGACTGGTCAGTCTGCGCATTGATTGCGGAGATTAATCGTCATGTGCATTTTAAATTTGCTCACTAGTGGGTAGTAATTATTGGCTGCGGTGGTTCATGATTGTTACTCGCCGGAGTTGGGTGGCGCCGCCGGTGCGTTGAATTCTATTCAACACATCGTGTGTGGAATAGACAATAGGTATTATATATATATATATATATATATATATACGTCGGAACAGTATAAGACCCCCGGGGGAAAAGTTTGCGGCGATTCCATGCGGCTTTTGCACTGCACTGCACTGGCACGGCTGGATGGAGCTGAAGCAAGATAAAGGGACGGGGGCAGGGTGTGGAAGAAAAAGGAGTGAAAAATAACTAAAAAAAGTTTCCTCCGACGCCGGGAGCTGCTGCTATGCGTGTCGTGTTCTGTGGTGTCAGCGTCACACAAAGCGGCGGCATGCTGCTGATGAGGCTCGAGATTACTTGTGCTTGCGTGCATGGCAGCATCAGAACGCACCGTACCGGGAATACATAAACAGTAGTTACAGTCACGTAACAATACAATTAACACAGTGTTAACACAGTATTTGGTAGGTAGATTTCGACAGCTTTTGACAAGTTTAATAGTATTCTGTGAGAGAGAATAAATCGAAAAAACCCAAAGTAGACTAACCCAACAGAGTGTAAATTGTAAGCCTGATTGCTACTAAGGTGATTGACATCTAGTTAGTTTATCTCTCTGGTTATCTGAAGAGTTTTCAACTGTCCTATAAAGATACTTCAAAAATCAGGAGAGGGTACATATGTGATGAATATAGATGACCACCATATAAGTAAACAAGTTGAAATCAGACTTGTTCAAAGTTTGGCTAGTAGTACAAGCAAACATGTATGTTTACATTGACTTAGTGAAAGCAACGCTGGCAACCCGTTCCTGTAGCAATTTTCCATACCGTAGTTTAATTAACCGCGGATCCTAACAGCACAAATCAGTAGCAACTTTGCCTCTTCACAGACCACGCCACGTCATAAAACAGCACATTTTTTTATCGGCACACACCGAGCCGGCCGGAGAGGATGGAGAGTTGGAGACTAGAGACCATGGTCCACCGGCGCATGCAGCACCTACTGCGTGCCGGCGAGCCGCGGCGATCCACGGCCATGATGGTCCAGCCAAACACGCACGGTCCCGTGTTGCTGGAGACCATCTAAGCATCTCTTTTTTTATCTTTTGCCCCTCCCCACCTTGGGTGGCTTTGTACTCTTCAGGCTTGCAAGTAACTAATCAAGCAGAACCATCCATGATTGCTAAGACGAAATCGCAAATCTAGCACACATAGCTTGCGTGCCGCTAGACCACACTCTCCAGTCCAGGGGTTAGCCACGAGCCTCGGCGTACCCCCGATACCGAATCACATGCCGAGACGTGACTCCTAAGCTCGCCGAATAATTAGAGCTTGCGCCTGAAGGAACTGTGAACAGCTTCCCAGCGAATCAGAGCCCGGCCAGATTCCTCCCTAGCTCCCTCCCTGTCCTTCCTCCAACCTCGTCCTCTTACCCGGGCTGCGCGGGGTTAACAGAGGATTAGGCTGGCAGGAAAAGGAAGCTTCTTTCATGGGAGAAAAAGGCTGCACCGCACTGGCTTTAGGCTGTGCCCCTGGGAGGACCATTTCTGCTGCGGCTAACCTCCAAGATTGTTCTTGTCCGAGACGGGAGCTGTCATTGGCTCGACATGTTAACCTTTGCCAACTGTTGGGCCCTCCATAATCCCTGGCCTCGTGTGGTTGTACAAAGCTAGCTACATGGTGCGCTCCATTAACCTTTCAAAGCAGCACCTACCCAACAAGTGAAGCTAGGACCAACTGTTGACAACAATGCTTCAACGGCCACCATCAAGGAGAGCCGGCCAATTTGGTTGGCCCTTTGTGGAGTTGTACGCGCGCGCTGATACAAGTCTTCTGATGCCATCAGATTATACGCATAGTAGATGCTTATACTCTGATATCTGGCGCCACTAACCAGGATGACACAGTGGATGCAGCACAGCGATAGCAATCTTGCATAGAAATGTTGATGTACCTCGCCCAATGCTACTTGGAAAGGTGCCAGACTGGTGCCACTAGGCGACGGTGAGCAAATTGCAGAGCTGACCATTGGCCTGGGAGCTAACCAGACACTGATGTACAAGTACATCTAAGCTGGACCAAAACAATTCACCAAACTTACAGATAGACTTTGATCTCCAAGTGGTTGCTGCTTGGACACCTCTGAACTTTCGAAATCACAGAATTTGGCCATAAACAATAAGGGTGTCCTGCCCATGTGACCATCAGAGCTGTGAGCTTCCTTCTGGTTGGGTTAAAGTGCCACCGTTCAATGTTATTATGGTTTTACTGCAAAGATTCCCAGGGTTTAACTAAAGGTACCATCACCTAAAGCACATACTTGAGTGATGTTGTCCTTACAGAGCAACACAAAGCGACCAAAACGTCATAGTGCCAGTCAGAAGAAGTCCAGTTCACCTGAATATGCTGAGTTTCTGGCAGAGTAAGGTGAATATTTCTGGTGCACTGCTCTGGTTGTCTGTCATGCATACCTAATGGTTCAGTGAGTGAACCAAAGCGCCAGGGCATTAGGAGACTACTCTTCCAGATATCCATTCTGTTAGATCAGTGCAGAAACTTTAAGCAATGAGTAAAAGTCACTTGCAACACGCACAATCTGTCTCCAAAGCCATAGCACGCAAGGCTTCCCCTGAAACTCCATCTATGTTCAGTAGAATATAGAAATAGATCGACAAGTTGCCCAAATACCTGAAACTGAAAGCTGACTACCAGGTAGCTTTTGAGGAATCAGTTTGATTCCCTTTGTCAAAAACCCAAACTCAATAAAGGATCACATCTTAGAGAATGAATTCTCTACCACGTTCACCATGAGGATGACCTCCAATCGGAATAGGATCCGCCAAAGTAAGATGGAAAAAAGAGGAAATAGTAAAGCTTCCATTTCTTTTGGTTGCTAATAGAGGCAGGAAAAGGGTAAGAGATGTAAAGTTGAAGTGGCAGAATTATGAGTTGTTGGTTGTTATTCCCTTGCCAGAGGAATCCAGCCAATAGTGAAAGCTATACACAAATACACACTAGGCAACATGGAGAGACATGGCTCCCATGTTATCCCGTGCAACCCCTGTTCCCCACTTGTGCCCCTCCCGTTGCACATGGCCTTGTAACCAACCATTCCACCTCTCCCCTATAGTTAACATTGCCATGGGACCCCCTTCCCATACAGAACAATTATCACCACCTTCCTCCGTTCCTTTGTACCATGCACTTCTGTATTCAAACAGTGCTTTATTTTAAGTACGGTATGGTGCGGCAATATCAGAGGCTATGATAAAAGAAATTTGTGAGGGCACCCAATCAGAGGCTTCAATGAATTATTGCTTGCACTTACTAGCCTTGTTATGAACGGGATCTCAGATACAGGATACAAAAGTTCCAACCCAAATTGTATGTGCCAAAAAATGCCAAATAATTGTGAGATGAGGGAATCCTTAATCAGCATCCTGTACCACGTGTAGGACTCGAGTTCAGTAGTTCAGAGCTGATGCTGCAGATAAATATTCCATATTGGTGGAGTCCCAGTTCTTTAGAAAGCAACAGGTATTATCATTTACTTTGATGCCTATCTACACCATCTTTCATTCTCAGGCCAGTCATGGGTGTATCATTCTATCATCCAGTCAGATATGAAAAAAAAAATCATTTAGATTAGCGGGCCAGGTGACTAATTAGCTAATTCCAGGAATAGACTTAGAACTCAAAAGGGAATTGAACACCAGGATAGGAACTGCGATAAAGAATCTTGATACCATAGAAATGTAGCAACTTACTATTCATCGATAGGAACATATGAGTGTATATATTCTAGCAACTTTTCAGCCATACGAGTGGGTTGGCCTTTGAGGCGTCACTTTCACAGGCCATACTTACAGTTGCACAACTTTGATGGTGATAATTTAAACTAGAAGCTAGATAAGAATTGTAGGTCTCACATGTATCCATTAATGGAAACCTTTTGATGATCACTGCATAGCCCAGAGCAGGAAGATTCTCACCAAGTTGGACCTAACAGATTTGATATAGCGGAGTTCTGATATGAGCCAAACAGTTCCTCGAACAGCAGATGCCACTCTTGATATTTCTTCACCTGAAATAAACATTTGGAATGAAGCCACTGAAGTATAGGCGATCTTTTTATGGAACAGGTGAAATATAAACGAATCATTTCAAAGATGTCATCATGTAATAGAATAATTGTATATGACCATTATATTTATCTGCCTTGACTACATACAGATAGGGTGTTCCTGAGTTTTGTACCAGATGCTTGGCATTCAGAAGCTGAACATTTGATGCAGTGAGCACCACCATATTAGGCTGAGTGTGCAATCGGTTCTAATGGAATTAGTAGGGATATCCAGGCTGTCTTGAAGAGATCACAAATAAGCACAGGGTCTCTAGTCACTCCACTTGCTGAATAAAAAGCGTTCGAGAAAGAAACTTGCTGAATAAGAATCAAAGTCCAGAAACTATTATACTTGAGTTTCACACAGTCATCCTCCTTATCCTATGTTATAAACATGTCACATCAAACAATACAGCCCACCCTTTCAATCATAGTCAAAAGGGTATATCCTTCAAATAAATTATCATTGCTTCACCCGACATAACTTTCATTATGTACCAAAGACTACATAAGCTGCTTTACAAAAGAAGGAAACAAACATTACATGTCCTATAACAATTTGACTCCCAACCTAAATAATGTTGGACGTGATATGGTGCAAGCTGGGTGTGATGGCAGCAGGATTGTTCAAGAATAGAATAATAATCCACTCACATCGATGTCATTAATCATCATCCTAGAAAGAGTTCTTAATGTTAGCTACTAAGTATCATTCCTAATTGTATTATCCCTGATTTGCAAATCTACGTAAAGCATTGAAAACAATGACATATCTCTACATTAACTATAGAGAACACGTACCCCTTTATGATCATTACTTCTGATAAGTTATATTCTCCTTGTTCTTTTTTATGGAAAATCTTTTATTGAGTCATGCATAAATGATATGCAGGCAGGTATATACTAAGCAAAAGCTGCAAAATGACAGAACAAGACATGAACTCAAATGCCAGAAAATAAAAACCACAGAGCGGGTAACTCATTTTACTCAAAACCAAATGCTTGTTCAATTATGGAGGATGGGAACAACATTTCAGCACTATATATACTTGAGTAATTCACCATCCATACAATTGGGTCCACACTATCAAATAGATTGAAATACTACCTGATTTGATTAGTTTTCCACAAACCTTTTCTGAAGAATCTTTCCAGGTTGACCACCAAATATTGGACAATATATGCTTTTCCCCAATAGTAAACATGCATGGAGTGCTTAAAGAGCTTACATAGTTCCCTCAAAATAAAGAGCTTACATAACTACTAAAGAAGTTTGGCGCCAATACCATGATATTTGGGTCAGATGATGCTCTACCATGTTACTGATTTGTTACAGCTGAATTTGATAGTCTATCACAAACTGTGACATTCAGGATATGTATCAAAACTCACTCGAAGCCCACTGCATATTTATCAAAATTTTGTTATCGTTTTGAACTCTTATGCATAATGTCGATAACAAAATGATTGTCATATTCATAAAAGAAAAAATAATCTAGAAGAAGCTTTCACAACAGGGAGATTGTCATCGCCGAAACAAAATCACAGCCATGAATTGTTTGAATAAACTGCTTAGATACTATTTTCCGTAGTTCCAATCTACAAAGACATCCTATAACATTGTACCCATGTAGGAACAGTCAGGTTGCAGTTATTGTAAAATTATATGGTCAACGAGTGATCTAGTTGTAAAATGCAGGGCCAATTACTGGGTCAGGCACACGGAACAGTTGTTGCGCGGCAAGCCACCACCGAGCCTACAACAAAGCTACGCCAAAGCCATCCATCAATCAGCACAACAAAGGGCGAACCGCATGATGACCAGAGATGGGCGATACAATCACAGCCGGATACGAATGTCACGACGCGGTTACAGGATCAGCGCCGCGCAATCATCGGCGACTGCCAGCTTCACACACACCCAGCCCGTTCCGCGCCAGACCGCCGCGCGAGCGCCGTGACGAAAGCCGTTGGGGGAATGAAGGGGAATGGAACGGAACGCACCAGGGAGTGAGGGAGTTACCAGTCCCGCCCGTGACGGCGGCGGCCGCTAATGCGGAGGTCGGGCCGTCGGGGGGCCTCTCCTCCGGTCCTCCCCTCCTTTCCGGCCCCCTCCGGGTCGGACCGCGGGAAGGTGTGGGCGAGCAAAGGGGCTGGAGCTCGCTGCTCGCCTGAGCGCGCGCGCGCCGGCGGGCGGCAGCGGGGTTGGGATGGCAGATGGCACAGCAGCAGGCGGCAGGCCGCAACACGAGGCGGGGCCATGGTCGCCTCCTGACTCCTGAGTGAAGCGCGATTCAGCTTCCGTGCTTGGCACGGCCCAGCGCAAAGGCCTGGCCTGGTTGGTTGTGGTGAGTGTCGGCATGGCAGGCCGTCCGTGGAACGGCCCCAAATGTTGTATCCGGGCTGGCTGGGTCCAATACGCCCGTTACAGCTTCAGTACTTCCCTCTCAAAATCTACTCCGTACTTCTTTTTTTGCGAAATATTTTGCATGTTTTGTATTTGGTACACAAACAGACATCTCTGAAATTGAACTTGGGCGTATCGAGGGAAACTTTAAGTTAAGGATGGTGATCATCTTTAAAATGCACCAACAAACACACTAACATGATTCAAGACATTCTTCGCAAGCAATCATCATGGAGTTCTCCAATGATATATCACACAGTTTACACGATGTCTTTTCGAGAGCCGTGACGCTCAGATTGTTTACATGCTCTTTCTCGTAATCAAAGTATCAAACCCTTCTATCCTCGTCCTCAAGACCAAAAAAAAAAACAAGAGCGTAAAAGAAAACAGGCGCCAGCGGGCCGTGTCCACGAGTTCCGGCACCCATCCAGATCATGCTATGTATACTTGTACAGTGGCTGAAGCGTATACCGAATGGAGGTGTTCGCGCCATTCGCCAGATGGCCGCATCCTATCTGTTCGGAACAGCAATGTGTCAGAGAACACAGACGAAAGAAAAAGACTAGCCGGAATGCCAACAAGCAGCAATGTATAAGTGGTCGGTTTGGTGGTTTGCCTATATTGCTGCCGTTTCCTGAACTGCACGAGCATCGGGTATATGTTCTCAAAGGCTCTGTATATATCCTCCCGCACCTTGGCTCCGGTGAGGACGACCTTGCCAGAGACGAAGGCGAGGATCACGACCTTGGGATCCGCCATGCGGTAGATCAGCCCGGGGAAGATCTCCGGCTCATACTGCCAAGCATCAGGGAGAGCAACAGGTAAGTAAATGCTTCAGGTGAATGATTCGTCAAGGCTAGTAATAAGGCACACAAGTTTTGAACTGAAGGAATCAAGAACCAGGCTCCAGATGTTGCTAATCGCGGAACCGTAACCTTACATTGGCAAATATTCCACTGGCCATAGCAAGGCCCTCCAGACGAATGGGGAATTTGACGTCACATGACCCAACCATATTCTGGATCTTGAAATCCTGCATGGCACCAGAACCGATTGAGTCAAGGTGAGAGATCAGGAAACCTATTCCTTCTCGACTGAATCAAAATGGCACAAGCATTAATTACCTTGAAACGAGCTGGGAAGCCGAGCTTTTGGACAATTCGCGCGTACTGCAATAGAGAATAACATCAAACATCAGATTTAGTTACATAGCCAAATTCAGCAAAATATCGAAATCAGGATCCATATGGAACGGCGAGCCAATGCGACAATTTGATCTTACCTTCCTCGCAGCAAGCCTTGAGTGCTCTTCGCTCTTTGCTCCCGTGCAAATCATCTTCCCTGAAGCAAATACCAGTGCCGTTGTCTTCGGATCCCTTATCCTCATAATAACCGCAGCAAAACGCTGTCAAAACATGTTAAGGTGAGAAGATCCAACTGTTACGGTGAGAAGATCCAACAGTATCCCTTATCCTCATGGAACGTGTCCAAAGTAAACATGAAGCATCGGCAGCATTGATTATACCTTTGGGTTGTACTCTGCGTTACGAGCGCTGTTGGCTATTTGTTGTGGATCCAACTGGCAGTCCAAATTGACTGTGGAGACAATGTTCCTGAGACATCAAACAAGAGGCTGGTTAGAACTCCACTCGAAATTGGGCAGGAAAGAAGCAAATCACCTATCGACCCTTCCAAATTAAACCAAGAAAAATCTATCACAGAGCAGCAGCAATTGAACGGCGGCCAGAACAATAACCATGGTATGTGTAGTTCGTTTTGGTGCAAGTTCAGCAAACTTTGGTTCTCCAGACGCATGTGCAGCATCAAACTGGCCATGCATATTTCCCCTACCCCACGGAGATCAGGGTTCCCAATTTAGACTACCTGACTAGATATGTAATCCCAAGATTAAGCTCAAGCACTTTGTAAAAACGTGGCCAAATTTGGAGAAAAACGTTCAGTCGAAATCGGTTCAGATTATTTTTTTTTGAAAAGTAAAGTCGGTTCAGATTGTCGAGCAAGGAACCCAAGAAGAATCCTGATCATAACCCTGTCATATACAGACGCGAATCCCCCCTTCACACGACGCGCAACGCCCTGAATGGCTGAATCTGTTCCCAATCCACGCAAACGCCAAGCCCTCGAGCCAAACCGACTCCCCCCTCCCGGTGCAAAGCGTAACAGATCAAAACCCAGAGCCGGCGCGCGATCATCCACAAACCCCGTCCCCAACCCCCCACAAGATCGAAGTCCCCCCACGTCCAGGTTTTCACCATCCCCCGATGAAAAAGCCCGCACGTGGCGTCACCGCAACTCTGATCGCGCCGGGGGGCCTCGGGACTCACTGGAGGGTGGGGACGAGGCCGGACGGGTGCACGGCGAGATCCACCGCCGGCTCCACCGCTGCGTCCATCGCCGGCGCCTCGGCTCGCCCTCCTCCGGCGCCCCACGCGCCGCTCCCGCTGCGGAGCCCCAGCCCCAGCACCGTCGGCTCCGCGCCCGCCGCGGAAGCCATGGCTCGACGCCGGCCGGGGGTCGAGGAGTGGAGCTTGGAGGCAAACGGTTTGAACGGGGCCGGGTTTTATCTGGCGAGAGGGGGTTTGGTCGGTTGGCCGTGCGGCGGCGTTGGTTGGGCTCGGGTGCGGGCTGCCTAGGGTTTGGATTCGGTTGGGCTGTTGGTTACGAGGCCACGAAGGTGGAGGAAGAAGGCGGCGCGGGTGTCTTTGCTTTTATAGGCTAGGCCGTGGGTGGGTGGGTTTTGAGTTTGAGTCCGGGTCGGAGACGGACAACCCGGCAAAGAGAGCGTGCGTCCGAGAGAGGGCTTCGGGGCTAGCGAGCCGAGTTGTTTGAGCGGGCTGGGAGAGAGCGCGGAGTAGTCGGGGGGCCCTTTTCGTGGGGGGAAGTAGACGAGAAAAGGCCTGGCCAGCGGCCTGGTGGTGTAGTGCTGATTGAATGGCAACCGGAGAGGCCGCAAATGAAAATGGGGCGTTCTTGGTTTCTAGGCCGAAAATGGGCGTCCACTAGAGGAAATTGCACAGAAAATGTTGGGCCAAGGTGGGTCATGGCCCACGTTAGTCACAACGAGTAGCTCGCCCAGCATTCCGTTCCAGTCTTCTTCCCTTCACATGATTACTTGATGGAAACAGCGGCGGCGGGCAGCGTCACGAGCCCGGCACGGAACGCATCCCCAGAAGCACATGGCCCGTCCAGCCGCGCAGCCGCAGGCGCACGGCGCAGCGCGTCCAGCGACGCGCCAGACCCTGGACCCCACGCGGCGTCCGCGTTCCCGCCCCGTGCGGCGCGCACCCAACCCACATCCCATCCATCCCCGGTGGAGGGGAAAAAATCCCACGGCGGCCGCCCGCACGCAGCCCGCCGCTCCCACACCACCGACATCTCCGCCGCAGGCCGCAGCTGGACTGCATTTGCGTCGTCATGCCACTATGCCAGCGCGAGACCCGCCACCGCTGCCCTCGCACCGCGACCCCCGCTCCCGCGCGTCGCTGACCCCTCGGGCCCGCGGTTGGACCCGCCCCCTCCTAGCTCCGCGCGTCATTGACCCATGTGGGCGGACGCCTTTAGGAGGCGAGAGCGAGAGTGCCCACCGGAACCAGCCCTTGGCACGGCAGATCGATTCGATCCTTTTCCATCCCGCGGTGGCAGAAATCATCCCTCACGCTCCTCACCATCTTTAGCTCGAGCCCCACCTCCCATCTCCGGTCCCCGGCCATTATAGCCCGGCACCGCCGCGTCCGTTGCATCCAATCCCATCCCATTCCGCCGCCCTGATCCATCCGTCCGCCAGCCCGAACCGACCATGACGGTGCCGCCGACACCGCCGTCGCCGCTGCTGCCGCCGGCGGGGGAGCCGTTCCGCGTGTTCGTGGGGTACGACCCGCGGGAGCACGAGGCGTACGAGGTGTGTCGCCGCAGCCTGCTCCGGCATGCCTCGATCCCGCTCGACGTGCGCCCCGTCCGGCAGCCGGACCTCCGCGCCGCGGGGCTCTACTGGCGGGCGCGCGAGCCCACCGAGAGCACCGACTTCTCCTTCACGCGCTTCCTCACCCCCTACCTCGCGGGCTACCGCGGCTGGGCGCTCTTCGTCGACTGCGACTTCCTCTACCTCGCCGACGTCGCGGGGCTCCTCGCCGCCGCCGCCCCGCCGGGCGCTGACGCGGCCCGCCTCGCCGTCGCCTGCGTCAAGCACGAGTACGAGCCCGCCGAGGCCACCAAGATGGACGGCGCCATCCAGACGGTGTACCCGCGCAAGAACTGGTCCTCCATGGTGCTCTACAACTGCGCCCACCCCAAGAACGTCGCCGCGCTCACGCCCGACGCCGTCAGCACCCAGACCGGCGCCTTCCTCCACCGCTTCGCGTGGCTCGACGACGACGAGATCGGGGAGGTGCCCTTCGTCTGGAACTTCCTCGTCGGCCACAACAGGGTCGACCCCGCCGACCCGGACACGCGGCCCAGGGCCATACACTACACCTGCGGCGGGCCGTGGTTCGAGCGCTACAGGGACTGCGAGTTCGCCGACCTCTGGATCAAGGAGGCCGAGGAGCTCAGGGCCGAGAAGGAGAAGCTCAAGCTCCTCGAGGACATGGACGCCAAGGGGGAGGGCAAGAACAAGGAGGGGAATTGATCGATTGGTTGGTGTTACGGCATTAGATTGGTTCGTTTTGTGCTGCAGAGATCTCATTCTTTTTCTCCTCAACATTCTATTCATTTCACGCGCCAATGTAGTTTATTCCATGGATCTGATCTGTTGATACTGATATGTCGGGAGATTAGGATTGGATGGATAGGCTATGAGCGGATAGCTGGAGTGAGTAAATTGATGCTAGTATGTAGCTTCTGTGTAGCTGCAATTGGTCGGTTCTATGAGTGCTCATCGTTAAGGAATAACAAGTTTTTTCAGCATTGCCCTGATAGGCTGATAATGATATGATCTATTCATTGATTCTGGTGGAGCTGTTTCTGATGACACCGAACCTTTCTTCCTTGCCTCCTTGGGAAGGAATGTCATCTGGCGCTGAGAAATTTGGTAAGCCAGGGGGGAGGATGTTGACCCCTTTCTTCCTCTGCATTGCTGAAACAAAGAGGATCCGGTGTACTACTCCCACTCTGCAATCCACCACCACGCTGATTTTTGGCTGTGTACATCGTGGTGGCACCCTTCCATTGTTTTGCATTGGCAATTGGAATTCTGCGATTATGTTCAGGGGATGGGATCTCCAACGGTGAAGGTCTTCAGGCGCTGTACTTCTCTGGATGTGGTGCCGGGAATGTTACCTGAATAGTTGTATAACCAGGAGAGATATTCTCTTGTTTTTATTACCCAATCCATGTCGTCAGATGCTACAAACAATGCGAGAGCACCGTGGAGACGATAGCGCTCCAAGGGATGCACGGTAGTATTACGCCCACACAGATACTAGGATTGCGTGCGCACGTTAGTATTCATGGACGATTCATTTACATTCAAATGAATGAACAACTATGCACGAAGCCTTCTCTTCCTGTACCGTGAGAGGACGTTTAGCTGGCTGCACCGCATCCTGATCAGTGTCCAGTACCAAGCTCTAGGAACATCCTGTGCAGTGCGTGCCGCTAGTGAAGCTGCTTATTATTATACTGTACTAGCTACACGATGCAGCTTCCACCTCTCATGTCGACAGGAAATGGCTCGGGTTCGTGCTGAACGAACTACAATTGTTTTTGAGGCATTGCATCACAGCTTCCTCAATATCTACATCACAGTATAGCCAGGGCCGCCTCCGCCTTCTGGAACAGTCCACTCGATGTTTTGCTTTGGATCTTTGATGTCGCACGCCTGCAGATGCAGTCAACAAGTCATTCAGGTTCGGAGGAGGAGCAGAGGATGAAAGCAGATAGCCAGGTACAGAAAAGAGGCAAGGCAGGCAAGCCTAAGAAGTTCAAACTTCGTTGTGATTAAGATCGCACCAAACACAATTGGAATTAATTGATCAAGAAGAAACATTGTGCGCTGAATCATGAGATATCCTAGCGATGCCTGTCAATTTATGCATGGTTTTTTTTCTCGAATATGCAGATCATGGGCATTGGGAAGATAAATCCATTGTGCCTATAGTCAAGTGAAGGAATGGAGATAAATCATGATTCCCCGCCTCTGGATTTCCAATTTGAATACATGATACATAGGAATCCTTAAATGCAACTCATGCACGTATCTAGGGGAATGCAAAGTCCCTGAACCACAAGTGGAAATGGTTTACCTTGCAATGAAGACAGTTTTGTGCGTTTATGTGAAGCTTTGGATCACCTTTCTCGTCGGAGACGTACCTGCGTGAAAACAGGCATGGCCAATAGTGATCAGAAGAGACTGTTCTGGCTACCGAGCACTTCATCATTGCTGATGCAGCTAGGGACCGCAATACATACTCGTAAACCCGGGCTGGACAATAACGTGATTCTGGTCCAGCATAAACTGGAAGATTTATTCTTTCAGGTACCGTAGGATCCCTCAAGCGGAGATGAGAAGGTTGATCATGCTCATGGTTCGTATTGCTCCTGTAACAAAGGAATGATTGATGAGCATAGAATGAATGTTTATTTGGTAAGCAGATTTCTGGTTACTCAAACTTGTAATAAGTACTACCTCCATATCATAATATTTGACGTTTGTTAGTTCATTTTTGAACTAAGAAACGTCAAATAAATTGATATGGAGGGAGTACAATATATACCTCCAAAATAAATTCATTCAACTGTCTCTTAAGGTTCAAAAGTCTAATTGAAAAATAACTTATCATTAATGATCAATTAGGTAAATATCAGCGTGACACAGATTTGTGTGATCAATTCTAAGCAATGTCTAGATACATCTAAGACATTTGCTGTACTTCTAAACCCACGAATAGCAAAGCTATTGTTAACAGGCGCAGATATGGAGAAGATAAAAGGCTTTCTTCATTCTTGCTGCAGGCATACCTGTATAAAGAAGTTGGCACATCGAAGGTTATCTGCCCATCTGGTTTAGGATACTGAATAGGTGTGTGCAGATTGGCTGCCTGGGCACAAGGAAATCTTCTGTCAGTCTCAATGGTGAAAAAAAGAGAAAATGATGTGCATTTTCACTGTTTTTTACAAAGCAATCAGCAGTATGAGCAACAGCAACGCTGCACACTCACATCTGTTGCTTCATGGTCGGGTTTCCCATGCTTCAGTGTATAAGGTGACTTTCCTTTGAATATGTAGCTAAAAGTTAACAGATTAACACGAGTCAGCAAATAGAATATTTCCATGACTAAGCTCAAGTAATTTCTTGAATTGGAAACTCACCGTTCCAGTGCAGACAAAGCCATGCCTGGAACAAATCCGTATTCAAATGCCTGGGAAAGAACAGTAAGAAATAGGTGCTCAGCTTACTGCGTTGAAAGGAAATGCAGAATCTGCTTCTTTTGTTTACCCTGTTAGCTTAAGGGACTTGAAACTTAACCACACAGCAAAGATAAGGTTGTTTGGGAAAATTGCTAATAAAATAACCACATACTGGTCTATAGTTCCTAGCTTTATGAAGCTCTTCCCATATCCATGACCTCTTGAGATTCTCCCAGTACAGTTCCATGGAAGATCCTTCAATGAGAGTCTTGAAAGTCGCTTCCGCCGCAAGCATACCTTTTTTACACACCCCTCACTTTAGTACAAGGCTTATCAATGTACAATAAAATTAGGACTCAGCTCAAAGTATGCACATAATTCAGCAATGAAATCGGTAAAGCAAAACGAATGAGCACTGAAAGAGGATGTTAAAGCAAAATACATTGAGCAGAAAGGCACAGATATAAAATCAACCATGAAGCTGAATAGAAAATGCACCAACAGAGCTGACAATTAAGTAAACCACAAATCTAGTTAAATTTCGAAGAAACAAAACATTTCTGTAATAAGATACCTGATTTCATAGCCGTATGGGTTCCTTTTATTTTGGGAACATTTAGAAATCCTGCAGAGCATCCAATAATTACACCTCCAGGGAAAACTGGATATGGTATTGACTGAAATTTTACATTAATTTCATCAGTGCCTGTCTTATCAATACATTTGCCAAAAACAAAAATGCAAGGTTGGTACAGCTAACAGAAATAAAACGCTGGACAAAAAATGTTGCAAATTGCAACGTATAGAAATAACAGCACAATGAATGAGTATGAGAGCTGTACTTCAGCTCACAAAGGTCGTAGTGTGTAGTTAACCAATGATATGAGGTGCAATGATTGAAATGAAATAAAAACTAACAGAATGCTCAATATGGATAAGATATAAATCTTATACATGTATCTATTTGATACGAAATTGTCATGTCGTTTCAAATGTCAGCTTACCTGGAAACCACCTTCATTTAGAGTACGAGCACCATACTGAATAGCTGTTCCACCTTCCAAAAGTTTTCTGACAGCAGGGTGCTGCTTGAATTTCTGAAATATGGTCGCAGAATATTTAGAGAAACAAAGGTCCTTTCTGTTTGTTAAATTGTACAAAATCCGTCTGTCTTCTAAATCACTCATCTAATGTACTTGGCATCAAAATGCATCTACATAGAAAACCACATACCTGGAATTCATCATATGGACTCAGGAAAGGATTTTGATAATTCAATGCAACAACCAGACCAATTGCTAACTGAAAAAAATGAGAGCAGATAATACATTAAGTACAGTCGCTTACTACCTAGCCATAAGAATCTAAATGTCCAAGTAAATATTGCAGGAAGTCATGAAAAGAACCCCATATCTAGCTTTCCAACCTGCAACTGAAGACTGCTGTGATAAGTGGTCAATTGTTGATTTTAAGATTTCTTTTGAGCATGATCTAACCAAAGTTTTTTCTTGTCCTGGTTCCTGCTAAGTAGCACACTTCACTAAGCATAGGTGTCAAAGTTGCTTAATTTGTGTCAAATGCAACCTACAACTTGAATACTTGATATTTAGTGTGTTTCTCCATTATCAGAAAAACAAAACATGAGGATATAATATTACATCTATACTCACATGACACTATGACAGACAGAATACATCAAGTGCCAATTTGCATGTCGAACAGAAGAGTTACCTGTCGATCATCGAGGTGGTATATGAATGATCCTCCATATGTTTTCATATCCAATGGCCATCCAACAGTATGAATAACAGAACCTCGCTCATGCTTTCCTTCTTCAATCTCCCAAACCTAAAGAAGAGAATCCACTTAGTTCTGGGTGCCATTACTAACTCATTTACATGTAGTTAGGAGAAAAGGATGTGAAAGTTTTGAAAGAGAGAGCTCATAAGTCACAATCCAAAAAACTAAAATACAAATGGAACAGTGTAATTCCTAAAAAAAACATTGAAAGGGTAAAATAAAGGTTTGTAAAAATAGCATAAATGTAGATGATCAAAGTAAGATTAACACAACGTTACTACAGCATATATGCCATATTGTTCGTGCAACAATGCGCGTGAATTGGCACAATTCATGCAGAGGATCATGTGTTCATTATGAGGTATAAAGTTGGTTCCACCAAAACTCAGAACAAGGCATTTGGAAACTGGAAGTGGTCTAACGGATGTCAAATACCTCCTTAATTCCAAGAGCATATGTCTGATGCTGCCCTTGCCCTCTTTCTCTGAGCTTGTGATTCCTAATTATTTTCTGAAACATGTTCAGGCTTTCGCATCAAACTGCAATCATAAATAAAAAAATATTTCAAGTAACAAATTTGTGAAACTAGCATTCCACATGCTTACCTCTGATAATGAACCTCGGCAACCCTCAGCAAGCAGTGTCATTCGCCCTGCATTTTCTAAGTAGCTGGCCATGAGAATAGATACGTGAGTGGAACAAAAAGAATGGAAAATGAAGTTATCAAATTTATAGAAAAGAATGAATGTTACACGTCTATCCAAATTCTAAACAAGAAAAAAAAGACCAGTGTGACTAACTCAATAAGCACTCAATATTCTTGCATATATTTGCATGGCCAGATATTTATCCCCGAACTAGTTAACTGTAAGGAAGGAAATTACATGCCTCTTAGTTCTACACCAGGTTGGAAAGTTTCGCTTTTGGTGCCATCCTTAGCAATACCAACATCATTGGTTGCGACGCCTGTAACTATTTGATTTTCATCATAAAGGATCTGTTAGAGAAGAATTCAGACAGATATTAGTCCTTCCACATATGAGTTTCTACAATGAAGAAGGATGGTACCTCACTAGCAGCAAAACCTGGATATACTTCAACACCCAACTCCTCAGCTTTTGTGGCCAACCATCGCACCAATTGGCTCAAGCTGGACATAAGTAAATTTGTCAGGAGCCTGATCCTCCAGAATAGGAGGAACAGCTAATTACTTCGGAAGGCGTGGATTTAGATGATGAACATTGAACACAGAAAAATGTTGGCACCTGATCACGTAGTTTCCTTTGTTGTCAAAAGGAGATGGAAGTGTCCATGCTTGGTTCTTTGTTAACAGCCAGAACTTGTCAGAAGAGACAGAAACTCTGATTGGGGCCTGTCAAACGTAACATAACCGCATAAACAACCAGCATGTGCTTCCCAATCTACAAATTCTACACTATTCCGATCTGCATTCCCAACAACCGCATATACAGCAAGACATATATCCGACAAATTGTCCTCCATCTGGTAATTTGAAATTCTCAGAATGTTCGGATTTCTTATCACATCATAAGTATTATCCATATGATTAGCAATTGAAGTTGTATACTTGAACTGAAAAGTAGACAAAAAATAGTCGTGATCGGTTGAATGAATCCAAGTCAAGTATGAAGTGAATCAACCGCATCATCAAAGTCACAGGTAACACTTCGTCGCTAAATACACGGAAAATAAAGTTAAAATTCATCATTGTTCAGAGGACAGAAATGCGTACATCCTCTTGCCTCCATTTGGGAATCAGCTCGTCCAACGCCCGGGGCTCGAACACGTTCCCCGACAGCACATGAGCACCTGCGGCGCAACCAGGAAATTTCCCAAATCAGACAAAGGAAGAGCCGCATCGCTGCTCCCAAAGTTAGAAGGGGAAGCGTGCGAGCCGGCATACCGACTTCGGAGCCCTTCTCGAGGACGCAGACGGAGAGGTCGGCGTCGGCGGCGCGGCAGAGCTGCTTGAGCCGGATCGCCGCTGCGAGCCCCGCGGGCCCGGCGCCCACGATCACCACGTCGTAGCTCAGCGCCTCCCGGCCGCTGCAGAGCCACCGAGACGCGCCCCAGCCAGGCGCGCGGGGTGGAGAGGGCGATGCCCTGGCTGACGAAAGCGCTCGCCAGGCGGCGGCCGCCGCCGCGCGGATGGCCCGGTGCATTGCTCTCCTGCTCGGGAGCTCGAGGTGTTGGGCGCCTGGGAATTTGGAGAAGTGGGGGAGGAGGAGAAGGCCGGGAAGACACGGAAGTATGGCAGTGGAGTGGCAGTTGTTGGGTTTGTGCTTTGGATGAGATCGCTGAGGTGGACGGAAGGGAAGACGAAGAGGAACTGCTCTCTTTCATGGGCTGGCCCATACTATCGTTTTGGGCTCGGTTATTGCCGTTTCGGCTCAAGCAATAAATGGGCTTTATTCTAGCCTGGACGGTTGTATTTCGTTCGTGTGAGGTGAAAGAAGCACTCCAGGCTCGCTAGCAACGCCGGGGCTATATATCACTTGTGCGATTACAGCTCCTCCCATCACCGGAAGGATGATGTGCGGGCTGAAAAGATTAATAAATCCAAATAAAATTATATTAGTTGATCCACATACATTTATTAACACGCAAACGTACTGTACATAGATAATAGTAGTGCTGCGATACATAACTTTCCATTTTTTTTTCGTACATAGTTGCATGTACATGCACCTCTTCTTCCATTCCCTCTATCCACTTTTTTTCTTTTCTTTCTCATTTTTCTTTTCACTTAATTTTGATCTGCTCTATTCTTCATTTTCTTATTTATCTTTTTTCTCTTATTCTCTTATCTTTTTATTTAGTTTTCTTTAACTGAGCTCACCAATACACTTTTGTATCTTTTTTTAGCCCAGGTAACGTTTTTTTCTATATTCATTTTCTATTCGTTTTCTTTTCCTTTTATAGCCCACGTATTTTCTTCTCCTTTTTTCTGTATTCACTTTGTATTTTTATTTCATTCTTTCCATGATCATATAGATATTATTTTTCTTTTATAATTCTCCATATCCATACATGAATTGAGAATATATTATTTATTTCAAAACATAATTTTTAATTTTATCTATTTTTTCTTATTTGGAATACTTTGCACGAAATATTTTATTTTGATTTAATTTGTTTGTGTGAATATGTTTGTTCACTCTTATAGAATAATTATGCATCACACGTGTGATTTTAAAAAATTTATCACCCGAAGCATATGCTCTGCATGTGTGTGCCGTGGTGAAAAGAGCTGACTGATTTATTTTCCATGTTGGCTCATTTGGTACGCGTATATGTTTATAATTCTTCATGTACAATTATTTATTTGTGTGTAACTAATTTGTTCGCAACACCAAATTATATGTTCGCTTTATAGATTAAATTATTCCGTAATGTTGATCTATTTGTTCGCGATATTCATTTTTATTATTTATTATATACAATTAAATGTTCGTGATGTGTAATATTTTGTTCGTTATACATTATTATTTGTTCGTTATGTTTAATTTTTTGTTCGCGGAAAATATTCATTTGTTCGTGTTCCTAAAATTTTTGTTCCCAGTTTTCGCAATTAAGTATTTAGTACTAAAAAAATATTTTTTAAAAAAATTGTGCAAGCATAGGCATGTGTGGTCTTGTTTTGAAGATCTTGTCATAAGAAAGATAATGGTGCAATCCAAAATTAATCTGGATGTTCGGTTCAATAGTTATAGTTTTTTTAGTTTCGGATTTGCATGCATGTGGATGACGTCAGCATTTTTATCTACTTCTGCATGCATGTGATTCCCTCCGGCAACATGCGCAGTGCTCAAACAATAAATAGACCGGTCTAAAATAAATTCGCTGGAACCATACACTTCAGATGGTGGTTTGTGGAACCATCACGTGAAGCGATGGATAGCCACGCCCCGCTAGCAAAGCATTTCATCCTGCGAGAGCTGGAAAGCGCAAAGAAACGCTCCCACCGAAAAAATAAATAAATTATTTTAAGATTTAAAATTTAATTAAAAAATAAATTATTTTACCCTATTTAGAAAATTTATGTGCAGGTAAAAATTAATTAGTGCCAAATATAGGTAGTAAATAGAAGAAAACATAGTCATTTTACCTCTTATTACTGTGTCATAGAATTATTAGAATGACTTGTTCTGGAACGGAGGGAGTAGACTGCTGTCTCAGCTCCACATCCGATTAGTAAAAGAAACACACAAGTGTTAATATTTTGCTTTTTTTTTCTCTAACAGCACCACGTGGGACTGAATTAAATTTACACATGTAGATGCTATATACACTCATGATGCATGCACAATTAGTCAATTAACATTCTGATTGATAAAGTTACCATAGGTATTTTTCTATCGATAAGCGCGTAGCCTTCCATACAATAGGTACCTCATTATCCATGGATACATCACGTTTCATTAAAAAAAACTGATTAGTATAAACATGACCATTCATAATGAGTTGGAGATCTGTATCCAATTAAGTAAGAAAACAAAATTAACCGAACGCGAATAGGTAGTACTTCCTCCGTTTCAAAATATAGATACAATTGTTTCAGTTTTCTAACAATAAAAGTTATAAATTTAAAAAAATTAAAACGGTCTATATTTTATTTGGAACAGGGACAACTTTTTTTTCAATTAAACGCTTTTGAGTTATGATGACTGCGAATGCAAGCTACACCTCGTTCCAGGAAAGTCATAATGACCGGCACCACCAAGCAAAATCCTGACGGGGGTGGCAGGTGCCATGACTTGAAGCTACACCATGCACGCACGCGTGGCTTGCGCACGGGCGTCCGCCCACGATGCGCACACGATAACACGAAAAGTGTAGCGGCCGCCGACACGCCGATGATTTAGGGAAAGGAGACTCTCGTCGGAGACAGACGAACACTCGCGTATCCCTCCAGCAGCTCTGCCTCCTGATTCGCCCGGCATCTCTCTCGCCGGATGATGAGTCGTCGCTGATGGCTCGATCGTGTACGCTCGCTGGATCTTCATGTCGGAGTCAGCCGGACCCTTCTACGGATTATGCAAGTTATAAACGGGATTAGCGAGCTAAAGAATCAATTAATTAGCTAGGAGTGGTTAACTAACCCGTCCTCATGGCAACAGGACGCAACCCAGGCATTAGATTACGCTTCCAGTAAACTCTGAGCTGCTTGCACGTAGTTTCCTCTTGGTACTTCTCTATTGCGTATGAGACCAAGACGTTTGTCCCAGTTCTTGGTTCAAGGAACAAGAACAAATCAATAATGCAATAGAGTAATGGTTGTAATTTTTTTTCCTGTAGAATAAAAAAACTACTAATACAGTCGCAGTAGTGCAATAACAATATTCAGAGAAGCCAGAGCTAGGCTCAGCATAAATAATAAATATTGCACCAAGCTGCGCTCGCCATGCAAAGAACAACACAGGCGTGCAGCTGCACCCAAGTCTCGTGAAGACGAACACGTTTTCCGCAGCCTGATTTCCATAAATTCCATGGACAAGCTCGTGCCCAAGACCGGACCGGACAGGCCCGAATCGCGGCGACCTGCGATCCGGCCGACACCGGAGTAGACAAACGCCACCCGCCCACCCCTGTCCGGTTGCTGAACGCGCGCGCAGGATTTCTCGGCCGAAATCCTCCACACGGGCGCTCGTTCCGTGCGCCCCTAGACGCCGAGTCTCGCAGTCAGTGGCCGAAAGCTTGCGAAATTGTTAATCCTAAAGAATTTAGATGTTTATATATAATTGTACTCCTGTACATGAAATTTCAACGTTGCTGTTGCAATCGCGACAGGTCGGATCCATCCATCAGGAGCATTGTTTTTGCAGGGCTTCAGCAGAGCGCTGGATTACACCTGAACACGCAGCCTTGTTCAGCTGCGACGTCTCGTTCGCTCCTCGCACGTAGCTTCCAAGCACACTGCAAAGAAACTCATTTCAATTTCCCTCCCCTTTTATTTCTCTCTCTTTTCTATTCCATATCCATTGCACCGAACCTGGGCTCTCGTTTGGTGCTTGTCAAGGCAAGCAAAGACACTGCCTCGTATTTAATCATCCGGATAAACATATACAATCTATTTGTTCATTTATTTATTATCAGTAGCCGCACGCACGGGTTAGGAAGAATATAGGTCCTGTCTGATTGTCTGATTCTCTGTAGGGCAGCCGGCTCCACGCTCCCACAGATACACGTCGCCATTCTGAATGCCCTCGTGAAGCTTCTCGCTTGCTTCACGCTGCCCTCTCGCGAAAATAAATGCCGCCACATCGCCATCGCTGCGATCCTCAAGACATTAGACATATAAATTCGCCCGATTTTCGTGCGGATTAATAAGTACTATCGCGTTGCCCAATGATTGTTTTGTTTTTCAGAAGTGTGATGGAATCGGGAGCCATCGGCGATCAGGAGCGGATGGCCCGCAGGAGATCGCTGCGTTGTGCTCTTGTGACTGAGATCGGAACGGAGAACTCTCTTGGCAGAGTTCGAGATCTTTTTTCCGTGGAAGAAATTAGACGGGATTGGTGTGGTGCGGATCGGAGCCATTACGTTAGGACGTCGTCTTCTACGTCGGGCCCGGCCGGCCGCTGTACCTGTACTCGCCATGGACCTCAACCCCATGTCCTGGTGTGAACATCGATCGGTGCGGTGATACGTTCTAATCTATACTCCTGTAAACTGACGGGCGATCGAACGACAGGCACAAAAGAGCCCTAGCGCTTCGTATTTTCCATTCGGATATCGTGTCTGTCTGTCCGCATATCAACCAATGATTCGGTCCCTCGCAGAACCTGAACATCGATTATTCAGATATCCAATTCTTTTCTGAAGATTGGACGATTTCGATACTCTTTCTTTTTGTCGAGACGGGATGGTTTCAATATTCTGTTTCTGAAGATTGAATGATTTGCACATTCTTTCTTTTTTTCTGAAGACTCGATGATTTCAACATCGGAGCTGAGATTTGTGGTCTCGGTGACACGTCAACCGCACCAGCAGACTGGTGGTCTCTGAATCTTTTGTCGGTCTCATTCTCATGCATGCATGGAGGCCATCACTTTGGCTTGCTCATCTCCACAAGTTTTCACTAAACATATGTTGTTGTTGTTGTTGTTTATTCAGTTGCTTAACCGTGGAACCAAATACTCGAGAGTGCTTTTCGGTGCACTGTCAGAAAAGTAGCCAGCTGCTTTTCACGCATCAAAGTCGTTGGCAAACTCTGTCGTTCAGTCGCTAGCGTGGTAGCGTTGCGCCGTTTGCCGTGTGTATTATACCTCACGAGCCGCAACCAAGTGGAAACGAGCTGACGCAGAAGTCTGAACTCGATACTGATTCCTTTCAGAGCAGCGGAGGAGAAGGCAGTTTTTTTGAACATGTGTAGCGCACGGCGGAATTCAGCGCCGAGCTCGGCTCACCGGTCACCGGACTGCGACATGCAAGCTCGCTTCACCTTCAACCATCGCTGTCAGTTTCAGCGCTTACCTCTTCCGGCACCTTTCCTGATTGCAATGTCTTCGATGCAGTCACCGCTGGGAGAATTAAGCGTCTGGGAAACGTGAACAGCCTGATGAAGAAAATACAGGGGCTAATCGTCTGACTGATTGAGGTCTAATGTACCGACCATCTAGTAGCTTGCCGTGCAGCACCAGCTCGTACTGGCAGGTCCAACTAGCAATGGCCCTATTTGAATCCATGGGCTATTTTCTAACCCTCCACTCAAATAGTCCAAATAGTTCTAGAGAAGTCAAATAGGAGGGCTATTTCAGAGTTATTTGCAAATACCTCACCTCGAAAAGCTATCCCCTTCAAGGAGTGCTATTTGGAGCTATTTCAGGTGGGATCCACTGATTCTCTCTTTCTCTTTCTTGTTAAAGTGGTAGCCCAATAATCGAAAAATTACTTTAGAAGCTAAATAGCTCTTGGATCCAAACATTTAAAAACTATTTCATTGAAGGACTATTTTCTTAAAATAAATTTTAACTCTCAGAATAGGCCAATGAAAGGGTTCCCTTTTCTCAGCGGCGCAGGACACCGATCGCCCTTTTCATCGTAACTTCAGTCGTCCATGGCACTGTTCTTCACTTGCTCCGGGCAGCTGATTCAGACCAAGCCACAAGGATCCATGGCTAGGCCGACGGGTTACAGCGTCCTCCTGTCCCCGAAGAACATCGAGACGCCTTGCTTTATTCAGTTAACGAGCGATTGCTTGGTGTCCAGTGAGGCGTCCGAATCAGCGCCGAATGATTGCATCTTGGCCTACAACTAAGGATGGAAACGGGTCGGATTCATATGGAATCGGATCTGGATAGCATTTTTACCACATTTTAATTCGAATATGGATACGAATTCAAATATTCTCGGATACGAATGCAAAACAGATACCTCGAATACGGATTCGCATTCGGATATTTACTCACCAAATAAAATAATATTTATCTATTTTCTTTATTAGTAGTTTTAGAATATAAAATCGTTACACATGTAGAAACTAAAGTTTAATAACATAATAAAGATAACTAATTAAAAATAATATATTTATTAACAATATTTAATAAATAATGTATATAAAAAATAAAACTAGAAATAAAATATATTTAAATAAATGTATAGACAATTTTATTAATATATAAATAAAAATTATAAAAGTAGTTTCACATATAAATAGATAAAACAATAAATATTTAAAAGTAAATTTAATCATCCTATATTCTTATTATAAAAATTAATATAACATTGGTTATAGGAAATGGAGATGACTTTTAAATAATTTCAATCAATACGGATACGGATAGTGTCGAATACGGATGTGAAATCGGATAGAGAAAATTAATGAAAATCGAATTCGGATGTATCCACTTTGCTACTATATTAAATTTGAATTCAAATACGAATATCCATATTGATGTTTAAACGAATACGGATATCGGATAATTCGAATATTTGCTATCCTTTTCCCATCCTTACCCGCAGCCCCCCTAGCTCGATGACATAACCTCAGCGACCTTTTGCTCGATCCCAGTACGCGCCGGCCTTGATTTCAGCAATCAGCAGGGGCAGGCCAGCAGCCCTACGCGGTACGCCCGTCCCCCCTCTCCCAGGAAGAAACAAAATGGTCGATGAAATGCAGGGCCTGACCGGTGGCGCGTCACACCGAGCGCTCGCGCCGCCGCCCGCCGACGCACCGCCGAACCAACCTCGGCGGGTCGGCGCAGGGGGGACCTGCCCTGCCCAGCCCAGGTGACCCCATGAACAACGCGGGATCATCTCAATGTTCACCGTTCAGAACTTTAGATGCTGCGTGAGTCGAGTGTTTTATGTTCAGATGCGTCCGGATGCGTTTGTTTTCAGGATTCAGATTCAGAGGCAGGCAGCTTGGCGAGCACGAGGGAGGGTAGCAGGCAGGCGTAGAAGGCACCTGCTACCCTTTGGCTCCAGCGACTTGTCACCTTCTCCGTGTCTTGGCTTCTTGGATTGGATCAGGATCCATGGCGTCGCGTCGCGTGTCGCTGCATTGGATCGCAAGGGAGACCGGCCGGATGCGCGCGCGTCTCGTTCGTCGACCGACGACCGGCCCATAAAAGCCGGCCGGCGCCCGGCGGGGGGGGGGGGGGGGGGGGGGGGGGTGGCTTGACGCAACAAATCTACCTCCCTCCTCCCACCTTTAAAACGCTCGTACGCGCGCCCATGCGGAGGTGTTGAGTTCACTGAACGCGAGCAGGCCAGCCACCCCCGGAGTTCTGGTGAAGGTTCAGGAATCCGATTCGCTTGGCCTTGTGGTTCATGCCCCGTCGTGGAAAGCTTGCTTGCCACTTTTAACCTTTGGGCCCATCAGCTACCTCATCGGTGTGCAGATCTAAACAGTAACAATATGCTCTAGTCTACAAGTCCTATCCCACAGCTCAAAAGCGACCATGTCCTACTCGAATTCGTCTGGAACGCATGAGTTTCACGGGCAATATAGTCGAGAAGTCCTGCAGGATTCACAAAAGGCATTCCCGCATCCCAAACGGCGACGATTTTGAATCTTTTGCGTCAGGTTTTTGCGTGACTGAAACTGAACACCAACCGGATGCATGAACTCTGATGCAGTGTACGAGTACTCGGATACTAGCACCCAACACGCGGTGTTCGTTCGGAAAATCAAGGCTGCATCATCAGAAGCAACCGAGAACGGGCGCATTTATCACCCCGCCTCTCGGATTCGTCCTCCCCGCAGGACGCATCATCATCGCGCGCCCTGTGCTGCTGGCTGCTGCGCCGGCGCCCCACAAGCTCCCCGCGCGTCGGCCTCGCCTCCATTGACCACCGCCTCCTCCTGCTCGGGCCTCACGGCTCTGCGTCTGCCTCTGCTCCACCCGGCGCGGACCACGGCGCCACCACCACACCAGACGACGCCCCATCCCACCCAACCCCGAACCGAGCCGTCCCGATCGGCCTCCCGCCCGCCTCCGACACGCCGCCTGGCGCGACGCGCTTCGCCCGCACACCCTCCACGCAGGAGAATTGAGGGCTCCGGGTTTTTTTCCCCCACCAAACGGCTGCCGTAAACATCGTACTGACAGTGGTTACATCTCTGATTGGGGGTAAATTTTCGATGAGCGGTCAGGCTCTTTTTTTTGTGTGTGATTTGAGCTGATCGGAGCTCGGCAGCAGCAGCTGACATGCCACGGAGAAGCCTCCGGCTTTTCCCACGGGAGCTAGGCGTCGCGCCATCATCTCGCCCTGCCTAGTCGACCGATCATCGATCAGTGGTGGTTGCCGGACATCCTGGATCGTGAAGGAACCATAACTGTTCGGTTCGGGGCTTGGGTTTTCGCAAATCATGTGTGTCCTTCTCCTTCAGTGGTTAAGCAAGCTTCAGCCGTAACCTGATCCGGTGGAAGCTCCACACATAATGGACAGCCTCACTCACTCACTCATCAAAAAGGCATGTTATATTAGCATCATCATCCATGTACCAGTGTACTAGTCCAATTATCCATCAAGAAGGGACACAATTTCGTTTGTAATCTACCGATCTCCACAGATAATGGAGGGCTAGGAAAATGAATAAAATGTCATTTGATTGATGTCCTCCAGAAGCATATTAGGTGAGGGCATGCATGACAGTAGAGCAGGAGGTGTGGCTTGCGAGTAAGGTGGGCCCCACATGGCAGGCGCACCATCATGCCCCCCACTGCCGCATAATTCTCCCCCCACCCCCCCCCCCCGCTCGCTTACGTCATCCCTCATCACAGCTCGCATCCTTAATGCTGGCACTTCACAGTTCGCACCCCCACCAAATCTGAATTCCCCACGCCCGCCTGTATATAAGCCTCCCCCCCAAGTACACAGAGGCGCGATACAGAGAGAGGCAGGAGGCTTCACAAGTCCTCCCCTCTGCTGCCTTCTCTCTGCTCTGTGTGTGTGTGTGCGCGCGCGCAAGAAACCCGAAAGGAGAGGTGAAAGCAAGAGGCTAGGCTTCCTTGACGGAGATGGGAGTGCAGAGGTACAGGTTCTTCTTCTGCGGGTGCGGCGCCAATGCGGCGGCCGGCGACCGTGAGGGCGACGACGACGGGGATTTCGGCGTGTTCGAGGAGAAGGCTGAGAAGGGGGCTGAGGCCGGGCCGCGGGGGCTGTCGTGGGCGCAGGTGGAGGCGATGACGGGCGGGTTCACCTCCGCCGTGGTCGGCGAGGGCGGGTTCAGCACCGTGTACCTCGCGCGCCTCTCCGGCGCGCTCGCCGCCGTCAAGGTCCACCGCAGCAGCGAGCGCCTCCACCGCGTGTTCCGCCAGGAGCTCGACACGCTCCAGCGCGTCCGGCACCCGCACATCGTCCGCCTCCTCGCCTTCTGCGAACAGCAAGGTTGGTGTCTTGTGCTCTGCTTCCTATCTCCGTTCGGACGACATGTACTGGCGAGCGGGCAGCGTGCTGAAAGGTTTCTGCTTTGATTCGATTTGCAGAGGAAGGCGTGCTGGTGCTCGAATTCGCGGCGAACGGGAACCTGCACGAGCGGCTCCACGGCGGGGGCAAGGCCGCGGGGGCGATGCCATGGGCGCGGCGGGTGTCGGTGGCGCTGCAGGTGGCGCGGGCGCTCGAGTACCTGCACGACCAGTGCGAGCCGCAGGTGGTGCACGGCGACGTCAAGGCCTCGAACGTGCTCCTGGACGCGTCCATGACCGCCAAGCTCTGCGACTTCGGGTCGGCACGGATGGGGTTCTCCGCCGCCGTCCGCCCGCGGTCGTCGGCGCACACCATGCTGGGCTCCCCGGGCTACGTCGACCCGCACTACATCCGGTCGGGCGTGGTCACCAAGAAGAGCGACGTGTACAGCTTCGGCGTCCTGCTCCTGGAGCTCCTCACGGGGATGGAGGCCTTTTGCGCGGAGGAGGGCCGGCTCCTCACCGCCGTCCTCGCGCCGCGGCTCAGGGCCAGCACGCCGGCCTGCGACGCGCGCGGGCTGGTGGACGAGCGGCTCGGCACCGCCTACGACGCCGCCGAGGCTGCCGCGGTGGCGGCGCTGGCCGCGGCCTGCGTCGGCGAGAACCCCAGCCTCCGGCCGTCCATGGCCGACGTGGTGCGCACCCTGGAGCAGAGCGCGCAGGGATCCATCTCCGCCGTCGGGAGGAGATCGGACGGCCACGGGAAGGTCTGAGTCACGATGGGGGGGAAGTCGTCGCGCCCCCGAGGCGCTCAGATCTGGCATTCTGGATTGCCGAGTTGTTAACTTGCGGCGGTGAAGTGCGGGCGCCGCACACGTGGCGCCCGGCTACTGGCTGCTAGGAGAACAAAGCGTTATTAGTGGGCGAGCACTCGAAAAGAACGCATAAAAAAAGGAGGGAAAAGCGTTTATTTAGGGGGAAAGATTTGGAGGAGATAAAAAGGCAACTAGGCAAGGTTTCCTGTGCTGATGGGGGAATTTCCATCGTATTATTAAGCCAAAGGGGCATCGATCTGGGAGAGACCAAAAATGAATGGATCGTACATCACACGATTCTAAGATTTTGTTGATTCTTGATTTCTTTTGTTATTTTTGTAAAGTACATTGGGTTCTCATGACTCATTCGGTTCTGTTTTTCAAATTTGTCCGTTGTTGTTTGTACTTATAATTTAGCTAGATTTCGATTTGTGTCTGCGTAAATTCTGTGCAAAAGTTACTTGTCGCAAATGTGGCCTTGGCAGTAAAGATTTGCTGAACAAATAGCAACAATCCAGTAGTCCTCGTTCAAAAATAATTGGGTGCTGATACGACTTTATTCCGCTGTCAGAGCTCGTGCAGGGCTAATAATTGGGTCCTTGCATCTAAGCGTTCAAACCCTGGTTTTGAACGCACATATTTAACTGGATCTTGCAGGAGCGGCGAAGCTAGCGAGTCTGTTTGCTATGTGACAGCGAGCGCTTTATTCTTCCCAGTTGTTTCTGCTACGTAATATCGCCTTATGGAAAAATTATACGGTCTAGCTGTGGCGAGTGTGAAATCCTCGTGTTGTATCAAACTGCTTTCTTCTACTTAATACAAAGATGCGTAGCTCTTCTGCGTATTTGAGAAAAAAAAACGCACATATTCGCGTCTCCCTTCTCCGTGACAACTCAAGCCCATGCTGCTATCTGACCGAGTATAATACCAACCCATACGCTGCTACTTGCCATAATAAATTACCCCACATATTCTTGGTCAAAAAATATATTCATTCTCGTCCCCTTTTCTTCTCCATATTTCATTCCAAAACGAATCGATCAAGAGGTAGCAACATGGAGCCCAAGAATTTGTAGAATTGTCCATGCTAGGAAAAGAAAACAAGCGGAGAAAATTAGCCCTAATAATGCAAGCCAAAATGATTAGTCTATGGTGTTCAGCGCAGCGCAAATGAGCAGCCAGAGCAGAGCTTGACTTTAACAAAGCCGTTGAGAGGGACACATGTGCTCCCAACCCGAGCACACACATTGTTGTTTTCCCTGAACTGGCACGCATATTATTGTTGGCCCGCGGAGCAGTCACAGGTCTCGCGCCGCTCGGCCAGACGAGCCGGGAACCGGACGTTGACGTGCGAGGTCAGGAGAACGAACCCCGTAGTCCCTGTCCCCGTCCCCCCACACGGGACGACGGGAAACGCCGTGCCGCCCGGCTGGCCGGCCCGGAGCCTCACACGTCGCGGCGAGCTGCCGTGGCCGCGCCGGCGCTGCGCGGGTCCGGTATGCGTCGGTCGCCGGGAAGCGGGCACGGGAGGGCGGGCGGGGCGAGAGCAGCGCGCACACCGTGCCGTACCGGCCGGTGGCGCGTCCCGGTCGGTGATCGCGCACCCGGACCGCCCGGGGGGATCGCCCCGCCCGCCATCTCTTTCGGCAGCCGCCGACGCGACGGCCATCCGCTTGATGGAGTAGCGGGTTATGAGTGACTTGTGAGATCTCGGTTAGGTTAGTTAATTTCGTGAGCAAGTAGGTGGATTTAAAAAAATAGTTTTTTTAACTAGTACAAATATAGATATAGTGCATGCACACCCATCTCTATGAATGCACGCACATCCTGTTTTAGAGGATGGACGACGATATTGAAATTAACAATATTACATATAGACAAATGGCCTACTAATAAAACAATAATTAATCATATTCTTTTTTGATAATAATTAGTCGTACTAGCCCGTCAACCCATGCTCCTACACGGGCTAGTTAGAATTAATATAAAAGCATACTTTCTTTCATCTATTAAATATTCTAACACTATAGTCTAAAAATACATATTTATCATTATTTGGTTACAATAGATTATTTAGTAACTTTACATCACACCTATATATATGTGTTTAATATGTATTTAATTGAACCATTTGTTTGAACACTTTGTGAACAATTTGAAAATTGGTGTTCTTGAATACACGGTGACACACATCATGAGTAGTATTTTTATATAAATAATAAGATAAATAATATATTATTGATAATAAAATAGAAATATAGAATTTATATTAGGGCACTTTAATATTTTTTATAATTATATAATTTAGATTCAGATATATGGTTACTTTAACTTTTAATGATGATATAATTGGACTTATATATAACTTCAGAAGGTTATTTGCATTATTCTTTTGATAGCATAGGTGGGTAATTTACATTACGGGGTTACTTTAGATTATTTTTATAATGGCAGAGGTGGGTAATTTAGATACATGTTTAGGAGGTTACTTTAGCCTATTTTTATAATGGCAGAGGTATGTAATTTAATGGAAAATATATAAGATCCAATGGATACTAAGATTAGATTGGTCTGATTGATGGCCAGATGTTTCTGATTTTTGTGAGAATTTCTAGGATTTCTCTAATTTTTTAGAGTGTCCACATAGGATCCTAGATGACTTTACATGGAGGTTTAAAAGAAGTCTCCGATTAGTAATAGTAAGATTTGTAAATTTGATCTTCCAAATTTGGTTGGAGAATCTAATATGGATTAGCATGTGCCACCATAGGAAATCAAATCAACTGAGTGTGAAGCAGTGCTGGGTATATTTGGTCTCGGCCATCAAGCCCCTCCTTGATTAATTAGGTTCTGTCACACCCGGGGCAGCGGGACTGCACACCTGGTATACATATTCTTGTGGTAGGGGATGACGCATGGGCCATACCTTATCCTCATTGTAACTAGTCGTAAAGAGCTAGGACTAGTTGGACGTAAGGAAACTACCTGACAATGTACTCGGGTAGGACTCTTCAGACCGTTCCCGACTAGAACTTCCATGACAACCCTGTCGCCCCAGACTATATAAGGGCGGGCAGGGACCCCTCCAAAGCACAACGTGCATACGCATAGCCTCTAAGGCGATACAAACCACACAGGACATAAGGTATTACGCTCTCGGCAGCCCGAACCTGTCTAAACTTTATGTTCCCTGCACCTTCGAGTTTCTGATCTCGGTGACACCCTACCTACAACCTATCACCTTGGGGGTATCCCTCGGTGGGCTTGCGGTAGAACACCGACAGTTGGCGCGCCAGGTAGGGGTGTTCATCGAGCATCCACCGGAGAACATGATGCCATCCTTCAACTTCACCAGCGTCGTGCTCGACAAGGGCACAACTTTCATCTTCGGCTCCTGGATCTGCATCGCCAACGGCTCGGGCGGCTTCGACAGCCACCTGGCCAACACCACGGAGCCTATAGACTCAAGTTGCTCGAGCGGACTCGACGATTTCATCGACAATCTCAACGAGATGCATCCACTTCTCACCTCGGAGACCAAGGAGAATTCCGCCATCGACGCGTTTTCGACTCGTGTCCCAACACGACTCTCCGGCTCGGATCCGGTCCGATCTGGGGAAGAGCGTACCCGATTCTGTTTTGGACTGCGCAACGCGGCTTCCTCCTACGGGGAGGCCCTACGGTCTAGGTCCCTCTCCGACTTGGAAGCGGACTTACATCTCCTACTCAAGCTCGGTGACGAGGATGCCACCGCTAGCCAGATGGCTCCCGTTATCGACGCCTACTCGGATTCAGATGACGAGCCCGACTCCTCCGCGGTCAGTCATCTGGGTTTGAGCATTACGACTACCACGTAGGACAGATTCGTGTACTGGAAGGGCATGGAGCCCTCCGAACTACTCGATGATAATGCCCGATTGGTAGCCACCATCCAGCAACTGCCCTTTCAAAAGGGCAGACCCCACTATCCTATCCAGGAATAGACCTCCAGGATGTCCACCTCGACCGTCCTGGCCACCGACTACTCTGGCGACTACTCGCCGGAGCGCGAAGTCTACATGGCTTCCATCCACGACCTCAGAGACGACGAGCCGGGCATCGAGTTCGACAACGAGCTCGAGGATGAGATCTCTGCCAACAAAGACACCACAGACGCTCCCCAGGATGAAGCTGAGGAGCAAAGGCGAGTACGCAGGTGGAAGAACACCAGGAGGAACAAGCGCATTCGCAATGCTCAAGAGCGCGCCCTCAACCCGCAATGGCGTTGAAACCTAAGCGAGGATTTTGACGTAGCGGCTGACGAAGAATTCGTTACCCCCATGGGTAACATCTATGAAGCTTCCCTGCTCCTGTAACAGATCCCCCAAACGGACGCAACTCAGCGGATCATGCGACTTGTCAAGCAAGCCGCAGTCCAGCTCGACAAGATGGACCCGCTGAAATCCGTCCAGAACACCCGTTCCAGGTCGGAACGTCATGGCAGCTCTACACCCTAGGGTAGTCGTGCCATCGCGGGTCATCCCAACCCCCGCAACAACCGACAAGCTGAACAGGAGGTTCAGCAACAAGGCCATAGGCCCAGGGGTGGGGGCCAACCCGCGGGAGGCCAAGGCCACCAGGGTAACCTGCTTCCTCCACCCCCTAGCGACTTAAGGCAGCACATCAACAGCAACCGTGACGTGCGCTCCATCATCACCAATAGGCAGCGCGAGTGGTTGGAGAACGCTGCTCGCGACGATAGTGATCGTTTCCCGGCCTTCACGGAAAACATCACTAACCGCGAGTATCCGAGGGACTTCAAGCTTACGAACATCCCAAAGTACGACGGGAAACAAGATCCGCGACAGTGACTGCGATGCTATTCCGTGGCCATCGAAGTGTGCGGGGGCTCTAACTCGACTAAAGCCCTCTACTTCTCGATGGCCCTAGAATCAGCACCTCTCACATACCTCGAATCCCTCCGACCAAACTCCATCGACTCCTGGGAGGCCCTGAAGCAGGTCTTCGTCGACAACTTTCAGGGCTCCATGATCCCGACAGGTACTCATCATGACTTGTCGCAGGTCAAGCAGGAGGAGAACGAGATCCTGAGGTCGTACACGCACCGCTTCTTCGACACCCGCGTCACCATCGCCAACATCGTCGACGAGGAGGTCATCCGCTGCTTCCGCAACGGACTGGCCACAAAGCAGACGTACCGAGAGTTCGGGAGGGACCTCCCGACTACCGTACTCGAGCTCCGCGACATGATGTAGCAATGGGCAGATCAAGAAGATGAGGAGAATGAACACTTTCCCAAGCGCAAAAATGACAAGGGCAAAAACAATAACTGCTCTGACAAGGGCTAGTACAACAACCCGGGCGCTGCTGGCAAGCGAAAGTCGAAGGATTAAGTGGCCAACGTCGAGCGCAACCCTCGCAGCGAGAAGTCGGGCAAGCTTCATGATGAGTATGAAAAGATCCTCCACAAGCAGTGTCTGATGCACCCGAAGGCCAAGCACACTATGTTCCTGTGCACCATCCTCCGCACAAGCCTCAATGCACCACCTCCTCCTGTTGACGAGGAGAAGGACAAGGACAAGGCGGATGAGGGCACCGACAAGTCAGGATCTTCGGGTTTCCAACATCCGACTAACACCGTCAACGTCATCTTCGGAGGCGATGACAGTATTCTCACCAAGCACGCGCAGAAGCTGTTTCGGCGCGAGATCTTGGCAGTCGAGCCAGCGGTGCCGCGTCCTTTGAGACACAATGAGATCTCGATCTCTTTCTCATAAGAGGATCAGTGGACCATCTTCTCCGGGCCGGGAAAACTTCCGCTCATAGTGGACCCGGTAGTCGCCGGCTCTACACTAACCCGGGTACTCATCGACGGGGGAAGCGGGTTGAACCTGCTCTTCCCGAGTACTCTGAAGAAAATAAGGATGGACATCGGCAAGATGCTCACCCCCAGCAAAGCTCCATTCTACGGAATTGTCCCGGGTAACGCGGCTACACCGATCGGCTCGTTCACTCTGCCAGTTACCTTCGACACGGCTGACAATTTCCGTATGGAGTACATCAAGTTCGAAGTCGCCAACTTCAAATCTTCGTACCACGCCATCCTTGGCAGGCCCGCTTTGGCCAAGTTCATGGTGGTACCTCATTACATCTACTTGGTCTTGAAAATGCCAAGTACCAATGGCGTACTCTCCCTTCGCGGCGACGTCGAGAAGTCCTACGAGTGCGAGCAGGAGGCAATCAAGTATGTTGCATCAACGCGCATGCCAGAGCCTTCATCCGAAGTACTCGTGCCCGCGCAACAACTCTCCGAGACAGAGCTGGAGGTGGCGAACAAGAGGCCCAGCCAGTCGAGGGTCAAGCCGATCCCCGACGTCGGCATCAAGTCCATCCAGCTCCAGGAGGGTGACTTATCCAAGACCGCCCTAATCGGCGGAAACTTGGACAACAAATAGGAACTCGCGCTCATCAACTTTCTTAGGGCCAACCGAGACATTTTCGCTTGGAAAACATCGGATATGCCAGGTGAGCCCCAAGGAGTTGATCGAGCATGCCCTGAAAGTTGATCCCAAGGCCACTCCGAGGAAGCAACGACAACGTCGTTTCTTTCCAGAAAAGAGGCAGACCATCAAAAAAGAGCTAGCTAAACTACTCGTGGCTGGTTTCGTCAAAGAGGTGCACCCCCCAGAGTGGCTAGCCAACCCTGTACTTGTTCTTAAAAAAGAATAATAATGAATGGAGGATGTGTGTCGATTATACCGATCTGAATAGGCACTGCCCGAAAGATCCTTTCGCGCTCCCCCGCATCGATCAGGTTATCGACTCCACCGTCGGCTGCGTCCTGCTCTCCTTCCTTGACTGCTACTCGGGTTATCATCAGATTTCCCTCAAGGAAGAAGACCAGATCAAGACCGCCTTCATTACCCCGTTCAGTGCCTACGCATACACGACTATGTCGTTTGGGCTGAAGAACGCGGGTGCAACATACCAGCGAGCCATACATCTATGCCTTGCTGACCAACTACACCGCAACGTTGAAGCCTACGTGGATGACGTGGTTGTCAAAACCAGAAATTCCGACGAGTTCATCTCTGATCTCGAGGAAACCTTCAACAGTCTGCGAAGATTTTAGTGGAAACTCAACCCGGCTAAGTGCGTCTTTGGCGTACCCCAAGGGAAACTCCTCGGTTTCATCGTCAGTCACCGAGGCATTGAGGCTAACCCTGAGAAGATTACCGCCATCACAAGCATGGAGGCTCCACAGAATATCAAAGACGTGCAGAAGCTCACCGGCTGCATGGCGGCATTAAACAGATTCATCTCCCGACTTGGAGAACGGGATCTGCCCTTCTTCAAGCTCCTAAAGCAGCAGGACAACTTTGTTTGGAACGAGGAAGCGGCGCAGGCATTGGAGGACCTCAAGGCTCACCTTCAATCACGCCCCATCCTCACGGCTCCGAACCCAGGCGAGAACCAGCTACTTTACAGCGCTGCGACTACTCACGTAGTCAGCACGGCTATTGTGGTGGAGCGAAACGAGGAGGGCCATGCCTTCGGTGTGCAGCGACCAGTGTATTTCGCTAGTGAAGTCCTTTCTGAGTCAAAGATTCGTTACCCTTCAATTCACTCCAGAAAGCTTCTCCAATACTTCAACGAGTACAAAATCTCAGTTGTCACTGACTTTCCGTTGGCGGATATACTCCACAACCGCGACGCCACTGGGCGTATCTCCAAGTGGGCAGTGGAACTGGGGGCTCCCAACATCGACTTCAAGCCATGCACTGCCATAAAGTTGCAGGCTCTAGTCGATTTCTTGGTAGAGTGGCAAGAAAACCCAGTACCAACTCCAGCTGACCAGCCAGAGCATTGGGTCATGTACTTCGATGGCTCCCTCAAGCTTGAAGGCGGTGGCGCAGGAGAACTCTTCATCAGTCCGACTGGTGAGCAACTTAAATACGTATTTCAAATACTATTTAAGGTCTCCAACAACGAGGCCGAGTACGAGGCACTACTCCACAGGCTACACCTGGCTGTCTCCCTTGGCATCAAGCGACTACTCGTCTTTGGCGACTCTTTACTGGAGGTCCAACAATGCAACAAGGAGTGGGACACCAACAAAGAAACCATAGATGCGTATGTTGCAGAAATTCATAAGCTTGAGAACAAATTCTCGGGTCTCGAGATCCGTTACGTACTCCGCGATAAAAACGTTGGGGCAGACGTACTCTCGAAGCTAGGCTCTGAGCGAGCCAAAGTTTCAACTGGAGTCTTCGTCCATGAGCTCCACCACCCCTCTATTCCATGAATAGAGTCAGGCACCATCGACCAAGGCCCTGCAGAGTCTAGTCGAGAGGTCCTGATGATTGACGTGGACTGGCGCTCCCAGTTCATCGACTTGATCAAGGAGAAGAAGCTACCTCCCAACCTCGACCCTAAAAGCGTCGAGGCTATTCGACTAGTCAGGCGCAACAAGGGTTACGTACTGGTGGGAGATAAGCTCTACAAGCGTGGATCAACATTAGGGGTACTCATGAAGTGCGTAACTACCGCAGAAGGGCAAGAAATCGTGGAGGAAATCCATGAGGGCGCGTGTGGCAATCATGCAGCCTCCCGTACACTAGTCGGAAAGGCCGTCAGGTCTGGGTTCTATTGGCCTACGTCTTTGGTAGACGCCGAAGATCTCGTTCGTCGATGCACCAACTGCCAATTCTTCGATAAACAAGCCCATATCCCTACTCACAGATCACCATGCCACCATCCTGGCTGTTTGGCTGTTGGGGCCTCGACATGATCGGTCCACTGACAACAACTTGAGGAAGCTTTACCCACGTCTTGGTGGCCATCGACAAGTTCACCAAGTGGGTCGAGTACAAGCCTATTACAACCCTGACAGACGACAGAGTAGTCACCTTCATCTGTGATATACTTCACCATTTTGGTTTCCCTCATACGATCATTACCGATCTGGGATCCAACTTCACTTCACACAAGTTCTGGGAGTTTTGCACGAACCGGCATCGAGATCAAGTACGTCTCGGTAGCCCACCCAAGGGCCAATGGCCAGGTGGAGCGCGCCAATGACTTGATCCTTGATGGACTCGAGAAAAGACTCTATGACGAGAACAGTATAATGGGAGGCAAGTGGATCGACGAATTACCCACAGTCGTCTGGCGGCTTCGTACTCAACCGAGTAAAGCCATAGGACAGTCACCTTTCTTTCTCGTCTACGGGTCAGAAGCTATCCTCCCAGCAGATATCATGTGGAACTCTCCCAGATTGGAGATGTATAAGGAAGGAGAAGCTGACAAAGCAAGTTACTTGGAACTTGACTGCGCTGAAGAAGTCAGATGCAATGCCCTACTGTGATCAGCAAGATATTTACAAGGCATTCGACGGTATAATGACCGCAACATCCAAAAAAGATCCTTCAACGTTGGGGACCTGGTCTTACGCCGCATCCAAGATGAGACTGGGCTTCACAAGCTCAACTCTAGAAGGGAAGGACCCCTCTTCGTTATGAAGGTAACCAGCCCAGGGTCGTATCGACTACAATATCCTGACAGCATGGAGGTTTCAAATTCTTGGAACATCGAGCACCTACGTCGTTTCTATCCATAAGAAACTTGTGACAAATCTGACAGTTGCATCACAGCTCAGTATAATAATACATGGTTGTTTGGGTCCCACAAACGACTAGTGTACGGTAAAGTTGAAGCGGTTATTACACCCATACACAGAGGTTCTATGAACACAACTCTGTACAAAAGTACAAGTCTAGTACACAGTTCACCAACTGAAACGATGCCTTCAGGGTAACTACACACTGGAACTAACGTACTAAAGTGCTTAACGATTACGTTTCAACACGCCACTTCACAAGTCGAGTGTAGCAAACAATGATCAAACAAAGCATTAAGATATTTCACGAGCAACTGTCGTTTTCCATACAAAACATACACAGTTCATCATGGCTCAAAAGAGCGGAAGGTCATCGACTATTTGATGAGCAACATCTTGCACTTCGGCACGGTACTCGTTGAACTGCTCCTCGGTGCACTCCCTGGAGATGCCTTCCGCAAATGGACTAACGTCCATGCCTGGAAAATACGACTTCACCACTGCCAAGGTATGTGTTAGAACAAGCTTGGCAGTGCCAGACACATACCCGGCAATACTTGTCGGAGCATCAACCAGTCGTTGCACCTGTCTAAACTTTATATTCCTTGCACCTTCGAATTCCTGATCTCTGCGACACCCTACCTACAACCTACCACCTCGGGGGTATCACTCGATGGGCTTGGCGGTAAAACACCGACAAGTTCACCTTGATCAAGTTTGAAAATAAATTTCATATTTAAGTTGGTTTTGCAGTAGCTAGCAAACGGTGGCAATAGGCTATGCGGTGCTACACTGGTACGGCAAACAGCAATTGCTCTCATAACAAGTAATCTTCTCTCCGGAAAGAAGCTGACTGTTTTAAAGCTTGATATATCTGTTGATATATATTCCTCTCGACAAAGGCACTTTCACAAAATTAGATTACGATTTCGGCACTGTGTCCTTTTGAGCACTTTTGCAAGGTTTTCTCTTGACGTAAACATTTCGCAAGCCAAGTGGAGGATTGATTGGCACATCACAGATGACAACAGTAGCACATGAAAGTCATGGAGAAGTACTATGCTTCTGGTTCACCTAAGCATTGTCAGTGATACACTGGTACCAACCGTGGCCACGCCACCCTTGTCCTCGACTCATTCACGGGAGGATGTGCTCTTCAAACCGTGGGGAAAAATGTGTGGCGTCAAACATGACCACAGCTCAATCTTTCGTTGTAGAGCATAGGACAACGGTCGTGTTGCAGTGACAGCATGCATTTAGGATCGGAACATGTTGCTGCTCTTTTGCAAGAGCTAGTTTCTTGCTGTTACTGATTGGAGACTCTTTTTAAGTCTCCAGATGAAGCCACCTAAAATTCTAGATGAACACTCTAATTAATTCTAGAAATTCTCACAAAAATCTTTAACATCTGGCCATCAATTCAACAAATCTAATCATAGTAGCCATTAAATCTGTTATCTTTTCTATTAAATTACTCACCTCTATCATTATGAAAATAGGCTAAAGTAACCCCCTAAACATGTATCTAAATTACCCATCTCTGTCATTATAAAATATAATATAAAGCAACCCCTAAATATGTATCTAAATTATCCACCTCTGCCATTATAGAAAATAATCTAAAGTAACCCCCTAATTTTCATGTAAATTATCCATATATGCCATTATAAGAATAATTCAAATAACCCCCTAAATTTGCATATAAGTCCAATTATTCATTATTAAAAATTATAGTAACCCATAAATTTAAATCAAAATTATATAATTATAACAAAATATTAAAGTGCTCCAATATAAAATTCTAAATTACTATTTCTATCATTATTAACATATTATTTATATAAAAATACCACTCATGATGTGTGTCACTATGTATTAATGTACGAGGAAAGTGATAAGAATATCAATTTTCATGTTGCTCACATAGTTCAAACAAGTGATTCAATTAAATATATATTAAACACATATGGAGGAATAATTTAAAGTAAAAAAATGTTAATAAATAAATCTATTGCAGCCAGGTAATGATAAATATGTATCTTTTAGAGTATTGTGTTAGAATATTTAATAGATGAAAGAGAGTATGAGATATATAATTATAATTATTAGCTATAAATTTTACTTTTATATTAATTCTAACTAGCCCGTGCGGAAGCACAGGTTGATAGGCTAGTATATTCTAACAGAGAAAGGATGCAGCCTCTTCCATTTTGAAGGTAACAACCACATGTACAACCAGGACCACTGCAGTGGGCCAGTGGCAGCTGATCTCGCCCACAGCCTCGAGCCGTCCTGCAGCAGTGCAAATTCTTGTTTAGAGCAGAGTCTCATCAATCCTTCTTTAGACAAGAGCCGTCAATTCTCCCCAGCTTGATCCGAAATACATGGGGGCAGGGTCAACTAAATCTGAGATCAGGAAAGAGGTTGCACTGCTACTTGGTTTACGGCTACGGCAAGATTAGTATATGCATGGCAGGTCAATTTTGAACGTTCAGTCGTCTGTGGCTGTGGATCATAAGCTAGCTCCATTAATTCACTGTCTTCAGCCACATCAATGTGAAGCTCGTTGTGTGTGTGTGTGTGTGTGGTTTGAGATAAACTGATAAAGTAGCCGGAGCTTATCTCACCTGGCAGATGATTGTATATAAAACACCTCCAGATCTTGTCTTAGTCCGGCATGCATGATGTGACATCATGCTTAGCGTCAGAGCCTTGAGGCCGTTAAGATTAACCAGTCCTGTCCTTCCCACACCACTTGGCATAGTCTCTCGTTGGCCTCGTGCTTAGTTCTTTACCATTTCCCTGACCTTGCTGCACGGTAAAAAAAAATCATGCCCTTTTTGCATTGGAACATCGTAGTAGAAATTTTTCTCAGATCCTGCAAGGACTAGCTAGACCTGTTGCTTCCCGTGAGGCTGGCGCAAAATTCCTCCCACTGTCTTGGTCCAAAGTCCAAATAGAGCCCAGCATAATTGACCAGCTCGATCCGGCAGCAGTCGGCAAAACCTCTCCCTCGGATAGAGCCCCGACGTTCAGGGCAGCAGGCGATCTCTGAATAATTCCTGCAGGTGCGTGCGAATTATGCAGGGAGCAGTTGAGACAGTTGGGCGCAGTGGATACGATACCAACTAAATTCGCTCTGGTAGTCTGATCCCTCCAACTCTAGAAAAACAAAGGGAAGAAAAGACTGGTGCCGCCTGGCTGGAATGTTGGCTGGATCATATGCTCGTATGCAGGAGGCGCTCGCGGTCGACTCCGGCCTCTCCCGCGTCCTCCCGGCAATAATTTGCAGCCACGAGCGGGCGAGCCCGTCCAGTGCGATCACACGCCTATTCTAATGCCATTATCTTCGCATGATGGTTTTCTCAGGATGGTAGCATCATGCGTGCAGCTAGGTTGTGCCATGATAAAAAGGGAGGAAATAAGTGAGTCGATTTAATTTCTTTTTTGTGCGCTCCGATGAAAATTTTCTGAGAAGATCGTGCTGTTATGGGCGATCTCCAGGGTCCGTTCTGAGGAGAAAAGAAAGAAGGAAATGGGGGAGAAGTAGCTCTGCTCTGCTCACATGGAGGACAGGCGCACTGGAATGCAGGGGAAGCAATGCGTGGGGGCACGTGATTATTCCTACCAGTTTCGTAGGAATCCTACTGGCCAAGTTATGATCAAACGGGAAAAAATACTGGAGAAATTCGTTCCAAGGCACCTGGGATCATCAATATATTGCGGATAGATAGCAGTGCAAGGAACCTGCAGTTTCTTATTTTTTCTTCCTAAAATTTGTTGTTTGCCAACTTCCTAAATAGGTATAAAAAGAAAAAAAAAATCATTCTCCAAGATTTCCCTATTTTTTTCTTAATTTATTATGCATTTTACAAGTTTCAAATGAAATAAACTAAAATCATTAAAATCATCAGGGGCAGACGAGCAACACAGCCACGCCATGGCCACGAGGGCCATGGCCCGCGGAGTGGCGCGCCGTTCCTGGAGGCGGTGAGGCTCGGCGGTGCAGCGGCCAGCAGGCCCGGCCGGTGCCTACACGCGCGGTGGCGCGGTCCAGAGCCGCGCGGGCCCAGCCCGCGGCGTGCGGCAGCGGCACAGGCGGCTGCGCGGCGGCGTTCCGGCCGATTGGCCGGCGAACGCGAAGAAGTAACGCGAGCATGAGCATCGTGGGGGCGAGGACAGCCGATTTTCATACCTAGATCGAGCGAAGAGAGGCCGAGGGTAGGTCGTCGACGTGGAGGTGGAGCTCGGGCAGTGCTAATGGCCGGCGGCCGGGGAATCTCTGATTCCCGGCGAAGTGGGGGTCGGGGCCGTGGTTGGAGGGGTTGGGGAGGAAGATAAGGAGGTGGGTGAGCCTCGGGTGGGGTGGATTTGAAATCCATGGAGGGAAGCTCGCGGATTTGGCCGATGAACGCGAACTGCTCAAGCTCTATCAATGGCGGATCATCCGTAGCGGTGACGGTCCTCGACGGTTCGTCCGGTGGCGGTGGCCCCTCCTTCCCTATCAGGATACGTGAGTAAATCCCATTCTCACTACATCTCCGTACGCGCAAAGCTCGAGCAGCCCCTCCGCACCCGTTCCTTGCTCGTCCATTGCCGGCCGATTCGTACGCGAGCACAGGCTGGGGCATCCATGGGCCTCCTTCCACAGAGCTTTTCCTCCTCCCCCGCCAATAATGCAGCGGGCGGGGGCGACGGATCGATTGATCGATCGTGGATGGGCCGAGGGCCGCCCCGCGGGGTGCGAGCTGCCGCGCCTCGACACGGCGCGGTTCCTGCGCACGGCAAGGGGCAGATCATGGCGTTCGTCGGGTGTGCCTCCCGGCGCGCGCCGAGCGGCCGTCGCCGTGGACGAACGCGACGAGGCACGCGTACCACTTCGGGCGGCACGGGTTCACGGTCGCGTCATTTCGGTGGCAGGTAGGGCCGACCGGGAGGAGCGCGCGCGTATTTTTAAGCATAGCGGACAGTATTCGGACAGTATTTGGCAATTGTTAGAAAACAGTGAAGTAGGATAAGGAATTATTGGAGATAATTTTTTTTTCTAGAAAATAAGGATGGGGAAGTAGGATTGGAAACTCTTGAAGATGCTCTTGGAACGGAGACAATATTACTCTACATTTGCTTGCAATTCCCTTCAGATTTTCCACACCTCAATCAGGGGCACGTCACATGCACAGCGATGGAACTGAAAATCGCATTTGAGCGGACGATATTTGGCAATTGTTAGGAAATAGGGAAGTAGGATAGGGAATTATTGGAGATGATTTTTTTTTTTTTAGAAAATAAGGATGGGGAAGTAAGATTGAAAACTCTTGGAGATGCTCTTGGAACGGAGAGAATGTTACTCTACATTTGCTTGCGATTCCCTCCGGATTTTCGACACCCCAATCAGCAGCACGTCACATGCACAGCGATGAAACTGAAAATCGCATTCGAGTGCGATTTCTGTTGGCCTTGCAGTCGCAGTGGCATGGTCAAGAGCACGTAGTACCTGCTGCTACGATCGGCAGTACAAAATCAGAATTCAGAGCACTTGCATACATGATGCTGTTCTTGACGAATCGATGCTGAAAGATGATTGCCTTTTGCAATGTAAAGTTAGGGAACGAAACCCTGACCTGTAAGAAGGGTCTACCTGCAGAATCAGATCTCTGAGCTAGCTGTTAACTGTCCTGTGATGGCTGCCGGAGTACATCTTACCAACAGGAGAGAAAGAGGAAACCTTCGCCACTGAACATGCAAACAAATAAAATGCCGATATGAAACAGAGCAGCAGCATGCCAGGTTGTTCGTTCACGGAAAAGCGGCGGCGGCTGGGACGCCAACCATCCTAATCCAGATCGTACTACCGGTTCACGGATGGCAGGCAGAGAGGAGAAGGGACCAGGAGTTTTGCATGCGCTTGTAAAGAAACAGTAGGCCGGGGTTAGTTCATCAACGAACTTGTCAACTACTGCAGTGTCACATCTACCAACTAGGTTGCGTCATTCCTGATCCATGGTTCGGAGGACATACATAGCACATGCCAAATGCTAGCATGAGGTTGACGTCTGCGGAGGTTAACTACTTAGCCCAACTACCGTTACAACATCATCAACAACGACACAAAGGAAAAGGCCATAGCCCCCATAAAAAAAAATAGCTACTCCCTCCACTCATAAAAAGTTTTGACTGGTTTTTGTTGTAACATATTTACGAAACACAATGTAATAACATTTGTAAAACCACTTCTTAAGGCAAATCTAGTCGCGTCATTCTAAATACCCAGACTCAACATATATAAAAAGGTAATTTGTAATCAAACCTCATAATACTCATCTGTGACTGGAGAAGCTCTCTTACCAAGCAAATAATTCAGGTATGGAGTATGTTATATCCACATGAATGTGCAGTATATAGTTATATATATCAAAGAAACACACACAAAAAAAAACAAGAAACGATTTCTGGTGGCCATAACCATAAAGGAGCAGCTAACCATCAACTAACCCCTCCGATCAACAAACTTATAATTCATCACATCCAATAAATCGGACCATCTTCCCTGGCCTAACATGGAAGAGCAAGGCGCACCGATAAGTGTGCGTGCATAATGGAGACCACTACAACCAATGCAATGCAGGATGGGGGAGGCACGGCACATGCGGCCGGGAAAAACTTCACGTCGGGGCAGGCGGGCAGCGCTGTGGCTGGCATGCGTGAAACTGTTGGAGGCCGATGGCCATATGGGGGACAGGAGAGCTGGAGAGGACCTATGGCTAGCCAGCATCCTCATCCATTGCTGCATGCATGGAGGATCTGCGTTGGTCACTTGGTCCGCAGGTCAACCCAACAATGTACATAGGGCCAGAATATACTTAGTAGCCGTAGCAGCAGCAGCAGCAGCAGTACTATTCATGCGAAGAATATGTGGACACTGCCAATGAACAAACAGTATGGAAGTTGCCGATTGACAATAGACCTGGTTGTTTATACGTGCCTAGGATCGGATTAGCAGTCGTTCTCCGAGATTGGTCATCAGGGACATATATATATTTAACAATGCCAAGCAACCTCTGAACCGCTAGTAAACTTAAAGAACATAAGGACAGAACAATCACGCACGCCGGTTAACCAATCATTCATTTTTTGTTAACGTTAATGATCGAGTAGTAGTTACTACTGCTGCCACTACTATAGCTTCTCGATCAAGTCGAGCTGGCAGTAGATACTACTGGACGCCGATGGGCCAATGAGCTAGGCGCTGCATGCATTTTTCTGATGCCCCCCCCCCCCCCCCCCCCCCCCCCCCCAGAGCTAGCTAATAAGTTAGGCAGTGCACGCATGATTGCTAGAATGGTAGCTGCGTGGAGTTCCATACGCTGCTAGAATGGTGGTAGCTGATAACGTGCTCCATAATGCATGCGTGCAGCAGTGTATGGACGGACTCCGTGCGTGTAGCCATTCCTCCAAGCACAAGGAACGCGGTGTAGACGCATCGTCGTCGACACACGCCCAGCCATATGGCCGGGTCACGTTGGTTGGGTGAAGGCCCGAAGGATTGACGATGGCCTAGCATCCGTGATCCGTCGTCGTCTAGCTCGTATGCTCTGGAGAGCCTGGACCTCACCTCTCTCGCTCGATCACCTTTGTTAGCCTTATCCATGGCGCGCCCGCCCGGCCCTGCACGGCGCTACTATACTAGTAGCTTATGATCGATCCGAGCAATGGTCCCCGCTTCCGTCCATCCGTGATCCGCCTCAACCAGGAACATTCTGCGGCCGCCGCGCTGTTGTTTCATCATCACCATCGACCCCGACCGGTCTAATAAGCGCTGGTGGTGTCGACAAGAGGGCGCGCGCAGGCCATGTGGGATGGCGGCCGATGGGAGGCGGCGGACGTAGCACGCCTCGTGACGACAGGGAGGATCCGCGCATGAGTGCCAAACTGCCAATGCCTTGGCTGTTGATCCTGAATTCCTGACGCGAATGCGCCTCCCCTGTCCGGATTGTTTTGGCGAGCGAGGATGAAGGCGACACAGTAACACGGGGCGGTGAGAGTTTGTAGTGGCAGGGGCAGACACTGCCTTAAACATTCTTCAATTAGCTTACCGAACATTGCTAAGACAGCTGTATAAACACACCATTGCTTAGATTTGATTTACGACCATTGTTTCAGCGATTGCGATCGGATTTTACTAACAGCGTTTACTGCAGCCAGCCAGCTTAGCTCAGCGATGGAACTCACTGCTACCGGCGATGCCGTGACGGCGTGACCGATTGGATTCTGTACGAAGCGTGCACTCTTCTGCCAATGCTTCCTGTCTGCCAAGCTTCATGCGCTGGATCTCTGACAGTCTGACTCCACGGGTGGCGTCACGCGTCGTGGGAGGTGGGCCCCCACCCGGCCGCAGGATTGGACCGCCAGCCTGGCACCTCCAATCCGCTCGGATTGGGCCCGATGTCTGGATCTCCCGCTGACATCCGCCCTACCTGGTGGCCCCGCCCTGTGGCCCCGCCACGTGCCACCCCCGGCGTTTGAATTGTCTAGATTATTCGTACTCAAATGTAAACGAGATATACAAAATGGGAGAGGAATGAAATTCTTATTATTGATCTCAAGAGTCTGTACATATATATATACATGGGGAAGGGGTGCCACGAAGGGACACCAACGAATAGACACCCGGTGGACAAGATCACACCAGTTTATTCTCAACACTCCCCCTTAATCGAATCCTTATTTAAGGTCAAAAATATTTCATATATTCCTCAAAAGAACCATGTGGGATAAATATGAGGAACATATATTGATATGTCATTAAAACTCCTTCAAAACCCAGTGGGAAAAATAAGAAGAAAATAATATGGCATATACGACCATAACTCAGACAAAATTCCTTTAGAATTTTAAGAGCAATGCACCTCTATGATATGTCACGTATATCTTCCTTTAAAAACCCCCCATGGGAAAAAATATAAGATATGATATATATTCTTGTATCGATATTGCCTCATTAAAAACTTTTACATGAGAAACCTCAACGGAAAAACTCATAAAAAGAAAAGAGTGCAATATGATGCCAAACAGATTATAATCATGCAGAGACTCCCCCTGAAACTTAGGAGACTCCCCCTGAATCTTGCAAACATCAAAGTCATCACGTACCAAATTCTATAAACACTTTGCAAGTGTGAAATATGGTAGAAACTCTGTGAATAAATTAGCGAAGTAATCGCATATTCAATTTGCAAGAAGTTTGTTCCTCGAACCTATTGGAATACATGAGGACAAATCATTTTATGAGCAATAGTGCAATATTGCTTTCACATAACCTGTTTTTATCCAAGCAATACAAGTAACCTTATTTCCATAAATAAGGTCAGTGATGTGATCAAATCACAATGATCACTTAACGAAATGTTACATGCACATGTTAGATTTCGCTATGTGAGAATAATCATTAGAGTGTATGCAACTCTCTATGAGAATTCTACCACAAAGATATCAGTCTCTGATACTCATTAACGGGGATTAGTTGAGCAATATCTTCATATCCTTCTATGGTCATGTTCAACTCATCCAATGATAAGTTAAAAGTCTTTAGTACCATACAGATATCCATTGATATCTTTTAACTCCCGCCAAAAAGGTCTTACTGGAGTAGCGCTATTTAAGCTAACACATATCTGCAAATGCAATATCAGGTCTGTTGCAACTTGCAAGATACCCAAGCGCTTTATTGGTACTAGGTCCAATCCCAGGGTCAAAATAATAATAATCCATATTTAGGCATTAAACGACCATAAGAGCTGATGGATATGATCTTCGAGTATCATCATATATTGGTAGACCGATGTGCATGCTTAAGTTATAGACTTAAACATAACTTGGTTCTATCCGAACCTTCATCTCATGATCCGTCATAAAATGATTGCATGATCAACTGTGTGGTCGAGGATGGTACCAAATCCATTTAGTATTTCAATACGAACACACCTATGCAACCATCATTGTTGGAAGTAAACTTTCCGACGAAAGAACTCACCAATCAGTGTACCACAAACACTGACATTTTCGAGTCATGCATTGACTTGAGTTGTACACAATATATGTTTCGATTTTGATTCCTAACACGAAGTCCATTGACTTGTGTATCTGAATCCATCAAATTCCAAAGATCTGCCATTGATCGAATATAGGAACATAATTTTCACACATACCAAGAGTCTGACAGCTAGGTCTCTCCGCGACCCATATGCTACAAGCTCTTGCTATTTCACCACCATGCTTCTCCAAAGAAAGCATTATGAAAGAGTAACATATTACTCAAACATCATTTAGTGAGAGCGATTCTCTTCAATTGCCACCTTTTATTTGACCCAAAGTGAGTGCTAAAAACACTCATGCCTAGGACTTTTGGTCTGGATCCAGTAGGTATAAGGCAATCTGAGCTCGAGAAATGTCAATATTGTAGACTTTGTATAATTGGTTCAACATAACCAATATTTCTTGTGAAAATTTTAACACTTGAACTCTATGTCACTTCCCACAATGACATAGTTAGGGCGTTCCAATGACTCAGCGCCTGAATATGTGTACACATATGCTGATCTCTAGGATGATGCACATCCATAGGCCTTGGATAATAAATATCCATGAGGTGTCAACCAATTTTATATTGATTAGCCTTCACTCCATTTATCATGAAAGCTTGTAAAGCAATCTCTCTTGTGACCATACTTCTCCCCCTCTTATTGGGAGTTGAGTGGTTTTCAAATGGTACCTCCACTCTTTCTGACAAAAAAAATGATAAACAGATGACACCATGAGTAAATGCATTCGGCAGGTTATTTGCAAAATATTGCAAATTTATAAGATTCCGAACCAGTAGTTCAGATTCTTCTTATACATGGATAAAAATGAGAGGAGAATATCAACATATGACATTCACTCCTAATTCCTGGCATTCTGCGTGGTATAAATCTCTCCCTAATGCCTGGAATCCTCCTCATAAATAATCAGCATACGGACTATGAATAAAATCTCCTTGGATAATCCGAGGTATGTAACGAATGACGGATACCTCAACCTCCAGGATTTCCATGCCCATAAGTATATGCTGAGATGGTGATATCAGTATGTGCAAGATATATCCGACCTTGTAAATGGAAAATATTTGATCATCAAATATCCATGTACTTGCTGCAAACGGAGGGAGCCATATTATTGCAGTTTAATGAATTTGAAATGAGTGTGGTGTGTATATCCACATTCCACATGCACCAACAAATGTTGGCAATCCTTAATTCTACCTTGATCACATAAAATAGTTGCACTCTCTTGACTAGAGGCCCCTTAAAGTAATTCCCTTATCGTGCACATGATGTACATCAAATCTGATGATTTTAAGAATTAATGTTGTCATCAATAGAATTATTAATAATTCTCATCATCCTGGGTAGGATGACCAGGCCGTCATGCCAAATCTGGATCCCATCAAGAGAGAATTATTTTGTTCGCAACATACATCACGAAGTGAATATATGTGTAGTACAATTCAGATGGGAGAGAAAAACACTCCTAAGAAAAGATAGATGTCCTTTGTTGTTCATAATATTACCCCTGAAAATTCCACAACTTTTGTGGATCTTCCTCAACACTTACTCAGACGTGAAGTCTGGGTGGATATGGTTTCTTAACACCTGTAAGGTCCCAAACTTGGATGTATCTGGTATAGGCCGAGCTCCCGCAACGGGTGCTGTCAAAACCCAAGAAAAATCTATAGGTCGATAGACTCACTTTTATGTCCATAGCCATTTCCGAAAAATTGTGCCCATTAAGAGCGAGAACCTCAAATTCTTTGGCGATAATTTTACCCACAATTGGATGCCAAATATGAACAATTTGGCAATAGACAATGCTTCTTGCATGCGAATCCAATACACTTGGATTCCAGCTATAAATTTTCAATGCGAATTCAATAAACTTGAATTCCAGCATTAATTTTCAAAATGTGAATTCAATAAACTTGAATTCCAGTAATAATTCTCAATGTGAATTCAATGAACTTGAATTCTAGCAGTTCTCAATGTGAGTTCAATGAACTTGAATTCCAGTAATAAATTCTTAACATAATTGGAATAATTATGAAGGCGGTCATTAAAATAGAGTAGACCTTATAATTCAAAAATTCAAGATTGGATACACACGTTGAGGATAGTCACTATGTACAACATGGTGTAGATCCCGCAGTAGTATAGAAATACTACCTTGTGTATGACCAATTTGAAAATGAATCAAGATAATCTCTAACATGATGTAGGTCCATACAAATTCAAAGTTCAAATTGGATATGCACGTTGAGGATAAAATCCCACAGTGATATACGAATATCACATTGTGTATGACCAATCTGAAAAATTGAACTCTTAATAATCACCAGAAATGGTGCAGATCTTTGTTCAAATTCTATGTTGGAATTTCACTTAGGAATAATTACTATGTGAAAACATAGCGTAGATTCCGCGGAAGTATATAAATACTCCTTGTGTGTGACCGACGTCGAACAAAATGGAACTAATTATTCCAAAATAGAGAAGAAATGAATTGCATTGTATGAAGCATTTGCAATGGGCTTGAACTAAAAATTGCAAGGTAATATAATAATTTAAGTGACATGAAAATGACCAAACTTGAGTACAAACACATATGTACAATAATAAGCATCAGCAATCCCAATGTAGAACTATATGGTCTCACAAACCGCTGATGAATTTGCTATACGAAATAACATAAAACACATGTGCTAAATCATAAAGTACTAAAAAATTTGAAATTAATTCCAAAATATAAAGATAACTTGATAGCCGCCGGATTGTACGGATTGGCAGGGCTGCATCAATCACGAGTTCGTACGGATTGGCAGGGCTGCATCAATCTGATCTCCGGCCAATTGGTAGGTTCCGCTTATCGAGTAATATCCGAGCTTTAACTACGGGCGCATCGCTGTGGTTTCGTTTGGATTTATTCACCAGTTATCGATATTTACTAGAATTGCAAGTTTTACCTGTTATTCTAGTATTATCACCAGTTATCCAGCTTGAGATCGGAGTAATCGGCTTCCTCATCGTTCTTCCTCGATTTATCATCTTACAGCCGATTAGATCTATTTCAAGTGCTGCCTCTGTAGTAATTGTTTAGATCGCTCTAGCAGTTTTCTTTACAATTACTACACGATTATCGGCTGGTCCATAGCCGATCATCTCTGCAGCAAATCGGCCGATTCGCCGCCGACGCGCTCCTCAGGACAGATCGGAACTCCAGCCGATCGAAGCGCCTGGAATTTAATACTTTATTTCCTTGTCAATCAACATGTCAGATTGACTGGCACGCCGCGCGAACCGCACCAGGGCGATAACCCGAACAGGAGCTAAGCAGATTCTCCCGGGTCGTGTGTCCGATGCTGAAGACCATCGGCCGATTCCTGTCTGGCCGATTTTAGCGCCAACACTAGCGCCAGGCCGCACCGGACCTTAGGCGCGCGTCACCAGCCGCTCGGCCAACCAACCCGCGTTGGGCCGTGTGTGCACCGCCGGCCCGCGAGCGCCAGCCTGCCGGCCTGCAGCCTTGGTCGCTCGCCAGCCCATAGGCGAGTTGGCCCACAAGCCGGCCTGCAGCCGCGCCACGCTCTTCTTCGCGCGAGCCGGCCTGTATTGCACGCGCCCCGGTCCTTGGGCTCAGGTGCAATAGCCTGCAGTCACGCGAGCCCGCAGCCCGGCCGTGTGCTGCGTGCGTAGCAAAGGGGAAAGAGTCGCGTGAAACGCTGCCTTCGCCGTCCCCAAACTGCCAACGTCGCAGCCGCTTGATCGTACTGCACCCGCCGCTGCATGGAATGCTACAAGTGGCGCTTCCGTCGGGAGCAGTGTGCAGCCGCTGCCGTTGGACACGAGCGAGCCTGATCCGCTGCCTCTGTCGGGTGGTTGTTACACCATCCACTCAATTAGATCGGCACAGGACGTAGACGTCCATAGCAACTGCTAGCACCATGGCAACAGCAAAAACATGGTGACCACGTTGGTGGATGAAATGACCAGGTGATTGCCATCGGTGGTGAAATAGGATGCATTATTGCAATCCAATCTGATTCCTCCATGAGGCAACAAAGCAACATAGAGCGCACGGAGCGTAGGGCAGTTGCAAGTAAAAAAAATGAATGACGATTCCATCTCGCAAGGATCGAGATAGTCACATCAAAATAAAATGGTAATAGCATTGCTTACAATTCTGATGTCCCCTAATCCATTTGCTTGCTCGTTCCCCTTTCTGCATCTCGCGGAAAACGAGTGCGGTGTTCCATGACACGATCTCCAGCATGTAAGAGCATATCCGATGTTAGCATGCACGTTTCTGAGTTACTCACGGCAGGATGACACCAGGAACTGCATGCAACCGGCATGAATGTCGCTGATGAAGAAGATGCGGTGTAGTGGCCGCCGTCCATTCTTCTTCCTGCTCATCGATTTCTCCAGTCGCCGCCGGCAGGAGAGCAATAAGTGAAGAGCAAAAGTGCTGATAAGGTGTTTAGAGTAGTCGTACTCAAATGTAAACAAGAATGTAAATGAGAGACATAAAATGAGAAAGTAATGGAATTCTTATTATTGATCTCAAGAGCCTGTACATATATATACATGGAAAAAGGATGCCACGAAGAGACACCAGCGAATAGACACCTGGTGGATAAGATCACATCAGTTTATTCTCAACGTGGGTATTTGGTGAACGTCCCCGGCTCCCCGCCAGATACGAGGCAGGCCGGCGCGCGGAGACGGGGCGGGGACCGCCGGCACGTGCCGCTCACGCCCGCCGGCACGTGCTCGCGCAGTCTTCGCAGTCGCGCTCTCCTCCAGCTCCAGCCCTGACGTCACTCCTCCCGATAGGTAGGCAGGGGCGTAGCCTAGGCTTAGCTGGATCTTGGGAGCGGCCACCAGCCCCAGCGCACATCCACGATCCCGTCCACCTCAGCACGGGAGGAAAATGTACATGGGACCAGCGGCCGGGATGATTGGCACGTATCTAACCACTCCCCCATAATGCGCGCGGGTGGTATGCTCCAGGGTGTGCCGGTATGCGCGCGCGTCGGATCGCAATCCGTATGGCGCTTTCAGCAGTTCGTTGCACTGCGCCGCGGAGTTTCCAATCCACCAGAAAGAAAAACACACAAAGAGAGAGAGAGAGAGAGAGAGAGAGCTGTTACACTTGTAACAAACTTTGGAAGGAAACGTGCCAGGCCACGAATATTAGTATATGGGTGTGCGAAAGCTGTACAAGCACCGGACGCAGCAAAAATACGAGGACGAAAATTCAAAAAAAAGATATAAGGGCCCATCCCATGCGCCTCCCGGCCCAACCAGGCTATCGCCCAATGATCGTCGCCACTCGCCAGCGCCATCTCACCCCGCCGGTGGGGCCCCGCGTGTGCATGATGCGTGCCGCGCGCCCGTCCATGTGGCCGGCCGGCGCCACGCTTTACAGCCACCGATGCTGCTACGACGCCCGCGCGGGCCGGGTGCGCGCGCCACACCGCCGGGGGGGTCCGCCAACGACTCGGAGGCCGTCAGCTCGGCGAATGGGCGACGCCGAGCGCCGATAGCCAGGCGGAGCGGAGCAGCCGGCGACGGCGAGTCGGCAGCCGCAACGGCATCGAGACGATGGACACGGCGCGCGCGCGCACATGCGTCCGGCATGGGTTTGTCGGCGACGGCGGCGCCCAAGGCTGTCGCCGCCGCCGCCGCAGGCCGCAGCAGCTAGAAAAGGGCGCGCGCCTTTGCGTCGCTTTGGTTCCACCTTTGCTGCTTTAGCATCTGCCCCGATCTGGGTTTTCGGATTGGGTGGGTTCTCAGTCCTGAGTTGCTCGCGTTGTTTATGGCTCATCTCAAAGACAGGGCGTGTGTCGAGCCGGTACTGGATAGGGCTGGACACTCGAACCGCTGCCAGGTCGATCTCCTTTTGAGGAGACAGGACATGATGTCACGAACGATGCTACCCTGCTGCTAGCACAGCGCGGGCACTCCTGGTGCTGCTCGTTATCCTATTCCCCCCAATCAGCTTGACACCGTACGGGGCGGTTAGATCTTTTTTTTCCCCTACGCTGCAGAGGTCGGCACATGTTTTCCTAGGCCAAAATCAAAACGGAGAGAGGTCAGGCAGGGCTAGCTTTACAACGAGGGCGGTGCAACTTTTCAGAACCGGAACGAGGGCGTCGCGTTTCTTTAACCCCTGTGAGATCGTTACAGGCATGGCCTTTCAAGCGTACGCACCCGGGGCGGATGACGTAACTCGGGAGGGCACGTATCGCGATCCAGGGCCGGGTCCCGGTCGGTACGAGTAGTTTAACGGCCAGGCGCGCAATCATTTGGCCGCGGTGCACCGGAGCGTGCCCTGCCTCGGAGGCTGGGACGGGAACGCTGCACCCGAGGGCGTCCCAATCCGATGTACAGTGGTCAGTGGCGGCAGGCCTCGACTCGGCCGCTGCGACATCGGCGCGCACCGCGCTGCCGGATGCCGGTGGGCGACGGCTTTTCATGGGTGGAGCGGCGGCAGGGATGGCCCATGGCCGGATGGGCAGCGCGCGGGGCCGTCGAGGTGCAGCGCACTTGCAGGCAGGTTTCACCGTTTCACGTGCCGCGCAGAGGAGCTGGGTACTATTGGGTCAAGTCAAGGTTAGCTTAGAAATTGCAGGAAAAAAAAACAGAGAGTGTCGTCAAGTCAAGGTCAGGGAGATGAGATATCGTCGCGTGAGCTTATCATAACGGGCCGCCATGTGGTCGGCCCGATTATTTAGGCTGGATGCGGCTTTTTCGCTAGCGGGAGGCGGGTCGAGCCCATCATTTCGGAATTCCAGCTGAACATTATAAGCCTGGAACGGTTCCGGCTCAGAGCCGAACGGGCCTGGAATGGGCTCATGACGGTCAACCAGCAGGTTCAGGCGGGCCGAACCTATGCGCCCGAAAACCGTTTGCCATGCGGATCAAGCCCAACAAGTTAGGCGCTGCGATTGGATCCGTGAGCAGCCCAACAAGTTCTGGCTTTCTGCGGCGCGGACAAGGGCACACGTACAGGTACAGGCTCCTTTCCCTTTCTTCCGTTTCCCTCTCGGGCTCTCGAGAGCTGGAGCCGGGGATGCACTAGCCTGCATCCCGTGGACAGTATGACGAGGAGACCTCTCCTAGCCTCCTGCGTCTCCAGCTCTCAGCCTCACGCTTTAGGGGTTTGCCTCACAGCGCCGTCCACCAGCTTCCATGCAGCTCCCCAGCCCATGCTTCTGCAGCTTTCGCACATCCCTGTCGAACAGCCGTCTAGAATATCTATCTTGCCGAGGCGACACAGGAAGCGATGTGCTTGCCAATTGCCATATGGAAACTTCAGCAACACGGTACCCGCCCCTTCAATGCTTCGCGAAATTGAACTTGTCAACACGACAAGCGACAAATCGAGATTGATTTGAGGACGGGGATCTTCGAAGGATCCAGGGATACTTCTTCCATCCCAAAATAAATACAATTCTACGACCAAGCACGCAAACCAATACTATTGGTGAAATTATAAAAATACCTCTTATCTTTTAACAAGTGAATGGATTGTTGGTCGTCTTTTGTGAGAATCTTCTAGGAACCACCTTGTCTTTTTGTGGTAGGTGGATCAAAGTAGCATTTTTTGTGAAACAAATTTCAAACTCTAGAAGTGCAATTATTTTAGGACGGAGCGTCTCTGCTGACAACTCTTGACAGCCGTTCAGAAAAGTAATCTGCATCCTCAGGGTCTGTTTGGATACTGGAACTAAAAATAAGTCCCCGTCACTTCGGATATTTGGACATCAATTAGAAGTATTAAATATAAACTAATTACAAAACTCATTGCATAAATGGATGCTAATTCACGAGACAAATCTATTAAGCCTAATTAGTCCACGATTTGATAATGTTGTGCTACAGTAAATATGTGCTAATGATGGGTTAATTAAGCTTAATAGATTCGCCTCATGATTAGTCTCCATTTATGCAATTAGTTTTATAGTTAGATCATGTTTAGTCTCTCTAATTAGTATTCAACGATCCGATGTGATATGGACTAAAAATAAGTTCGTGTATCCAAACACCCTATCAGTTACACCCTGATCATGAGAAAGTAACAACACCCTACTCCCTCCGTCCCTAAATAACTGTCGTCATTGGTGTACGTGCCACAAGTTTGACTCGATTTGTAGAAAAATGCGTGCAATATTTGTATCTCCAAATAAATTTATTAAAAACTAGATTTAAAGATCTTTCTAATGATACATCATAAATATTAATATTTTTTAATATATATTTAGTTAAAATTATTTTTCAGGAAATGAAAATAATAGATATTTAGGGAAGGAGGGAGTACATGCTAATGAATTGTCAATTCTGGAAGTACTACGCACCACGAGAAAGGCATTTCGTCGCAGCTCTGACGATGAGAAGGTAACAGCAAAGACACACCTTCTCATTTGCAGTGTTGGTGATTTGTTACGTTGATAAATCATCCTCAGTCTTCATGATGATGAAACAAAACAGGAAACGGTGTAACTGACTCACTCTGCAATTGAAAATAAACAATAACCGGAGATTTCAACCGAACCTCTCACGGCTGCTACAAACTTCTCGTTGCTCACAAGACGGAAATTGTGAGTCAAGAGCATCTGAAGACACATTCAGCGACGGTTCAGTTATCCAAGAGCATCTCTGCTGTCCAACTCGTGTAGTCTTGCTAGTGATTTACTGATTTTCCATACCCACTAAGCCTCCACAATCAGTCAATCAATATGAAAGAACAAAGATTGCGATCTCTCTGCCGATTATTTTAGAACTGTGATTCTTTACAGCTGTTGAGCAGGTACTCTGAATAGATATTTACATCACAAAGCAAGAAACCACATAACCACTCTGCTATTGAATTGAATCGTAGTAATTCTAGATAGCTAGTAAGTGCTCGTACCCTGAGTCCTCCTGGGCACTAGGCGCGGGCGTAGCGGCTGCTTCATGACGGTGGTGAACTCGTTTTTCTCGGCGAAGTCCACCTCCTCGCCGGGCACCTCCTGCCACTCGAACTCCCTGACCATGTTGGCCACGAAGTACTCCAGGTGCAGCATGGCGATGCCGAGCCCCGCGCAGATCCTCCGTCCCACGCCGAACGGCATCATCCTGATCCCCTTGGTGCCCGTCACGTCCACGCCCTCGCCGTCGCCGCCGGGGAGGAACCGCTCAGGCGAGAACTCCATCGCGTTCTTCCACTCGCGCTCGTCGCGGCCCATCTCGGCCACCATGAAGTTCACCGTAGTGCCCTTGGGGATCAGGTACCCGCCGATCTCCATGTCCTCCGCCGCCTTGTGCGGCAGCACGAAGTGGCCCGGCGGGTGCTTCCGGAGGCCCTCGAGGATCACCGCCTTGAGGTACGGCATCTTGTGGACGTCCTCCTCGGAGACCTCCTCCTTGTCGTCGTCGGTGGCGGCTTTGATCTCGCTGTAGAGCTTGTCCTGGATGGCTGGGTTCTTGACAAGCTCGGCCATGATCCACTGCAGCCCGGTGGAGGTGGTGTCCGTCCCGGCGTTGAGGAACTCGGAGCAGAGGAGGATGATCTCATCGTCGGTAAGCGGGCGATCGCCGTCCTCGTGGAGCTTGATGTCGAGCAGGGTGTCCACGTACGAGTGCTCGAACGTGGTTTCCTTCTTCGGCTCGCCGCCCCGACTCCTGTACTCGCGCCGCGCGTTGATGAGCGGCAGGAAGAGCTCCTTGATGCGCCGCCGCAGCGCCCGCGCCTTGTCCAGCCGCGCGCGGAAGAGGTGCTTGGTGACCGGCGGGAAGAAGGCGAAGACGGGCATGTTCCTGGAGATGTAGATGAGCGTCTCCCGCTGCGCGGCGGCGATCGCGCGCACCGCGGGCTCGTCGAGGCGCTCGCCGAAGCACATGAGCACGAGGAGGCAGAACATGGCGTACTGGAACGTCTCCACGACGCGGGGCGGCGGCGCGCCGGCCCCGGGCTCGCCGAGCTTCTCGACGAGGACCCGGCGCACCCAGGCGCGGGCCGGCGCGAAGAGCCTCACCCGCGACGGGTGCAGCGTCTCGGCGACGAGGTTGCGGCGCAGGAGGCGCCACACGGGCCCGTAGCTGGCGCGGGTGATGGTGTTGTCGTTCTCGCCGAGGAGCCTGGCCGAGACGAGCGCCGGGCGGTCCGCCAGCGCGGCGCCGCGCTCGACAAGCGCCGCGTGCGCGAGGCGGCGGTCGGCGACGAAGACGGAGAGGCGCGACCCGACGCGGAGCGCCACGACGGGGCCGTGCCTCTCGAAGAGGCGCCGAAGCAGGGGCTCGATCTCGGCGGGCGAGTTGGTGAGCCAGACCACGCTGCCGAGGAGCGGCAGGGACGGCGGGCCCGGCGGGAGGCGCGGGCGCTTTCCCCGCGCGCGGAGGACGAGGAGCGCCGCGGGGAGGAGCAAGAGGAGCCCAACGAGGAGGAGCTGGGGCGCGTCCATGGCTGCTGGTGCGATCCCGCGTGTGGGTCGGGTGCTTCCCGGCGGGTGGGATAAGGCAGGATACCGGCGCCGGTGATGGTAACCGCCGCCGCGTGGCGTGAGTGGAGCTGTGGAGGCGGATGTGCCTGTGGGGCGTCGCTTTATAAGGGGAGTGTTCCACGTTGGGGTGATTACCGGGGGACGCGGTGCGGTTAAGCTGTGATTAAGCTCCTCTAAATGGCATTGATGTGCTTGAGGAGAAAGCGAAGTGGGGGAAAGGAACCCAAACTCGTTTTCTTCATCAGCAAGCACAGCACCGGCCACCGGGGTCCACTTGGATCTAGTCTCGCTGACATCATGAGTGATGAATCGGCGCCATGGGACGATAGAAGGTTCAAAGGCTGCAGGTTCCTGGAAGCTGGATATCCGACGGCTCTTTGGTAGGGCTTCTGGAGCGGTTCCAAAACCGGCTCCAGGAGCCCCTGCTAAATGGTTAAAAATGGAACAGTTTCGAGTGTGGGATCATATTTGAAGCTTCTTGCGGCTTCCACTGAAAAGGTGGAGCCATGAAAACGTGGCTCCATACGGCTCCGGCGTCTAATCACCCCTATATGCCCTTCAAATTTAACGTAATTATAACGGTTTTGCCATTTTTCTTTTCCTTCCAGGTCCGCACACGAGCATGTATCCATGATGTAAGGATTTTTTTTGAAAGCATCCAAAAGCACTGGGGAGTCACGTAAGATTTTGAGCGTCCATGCTGACACGACTCAACACAGACGAGGCTGCTCGAATAGTCTCGGAACGCGCCATACTGCAGCACTCACACCACACACACGCACACACACCCCACGCACGCTACAGTACCCGATAGAAATCGTGGGTCGAGCGACACTTGAACCCACAACTGGCTGCTCCACCACCGGGAGCTCCACCACGTAAGGATTGACTCCCTTTTAAAATTTACTATTATGAAAAGATAATTATTATTAGTTAACCAATATTTCTATTTATTTATTTTTATATGAGTTAAAATTTTAAACTCTATGCAAATATAAAAGTCAGCATGCAAACATCTCAAATAGCTAAGAGCATACTAGACATTTCACCTCTTTAATCCATTCATAGAAAGGGATGGAACCATTTTGCCAAATGTTTTCCAAAACGGCTTTAGCTCCACCAGAGAAGTCGATATAACAGGCCCTGAGTGTCGACGCACACTTGTTCTTCATGTCGTCTGTACTCGAAACCTATTACAATCATCTTCTTCATGTCGTGATTGTTTGAGTTCCGCAGCAATTTTCACGTGAAAACCTGCGGCTCAGCGGCTGTATTTGTAAGTCTAGGAAGGCCTTGAACAGGAACAGTTGTCCATTGTCCGCAGCTAACAACTAAACCACCATCCGACAGTGGACATATCAGTTCTTTGGTTTGGGGGATAGAGTTAAGTTTACTGCAATATTCATCTGGTTGCTGGATTTCCCTTTCTTGAGCAAGAGTGTACTGCAATATTCATCTGGTTGCTGGGTTTCTGGAGGGCCAATCTAATTTTTATCTGATTTGAGGTCAAAGTTCAACCCCATCAGGGGCGGAGTTACGTTCTGATCTCCAGGTGCGGTCGCACCAAAAAAAAACATCATAATCACCGATCGCTTCTATTTTTCTGTATCTCCGCCCTTGCGTCTGATTCACAAATCTAAACATCTACTCACGTTCTGTTGAACATTAATATAACCGCATGTTTGAAATAGTCGAGGTACTATATGCTCCCTCCTGAATTGCTAATCCTCTGGAAGTTGAACTCAAGAAATTCAGCATATTCGGTTCATGGTGGGCGTGGCCCAGAGATAATTGCACGGGCGATTTAAGGATCGCAAGATTTGAATTTCTTTGAAAGTAAGAGATCCTCCGAAAACATTCAATCTACCTATTTATTTATTTATTTATATCTATCTATATCTAGCAAATACTTATCAGGTTCCACAAAATAATTCTCTCATATTATCGAAGCTTCTATTGGATGCGTGGCGTCGTTACGTCAACGGACACACCTCGCGCTTATCGGGACTACCGAACTAGATAGTCCTACCGCGACACGATTGCCCGCCGGCGAGGCGCCTATAAAACGAGCATGGAAATCCGGTCATGCCATTCGATATCCCATCTCAGCGATCAGCGGCACGAGCTATCGCGCAGTGCCATGGAGACCTGGCTCCTCCTTGCCGCCGCCGTGCTGATCCCCCTCCTCGTCCTGCTCCGGAGCGGCAGGAGCCGCCGCCTCCCGCCCGGCCCGCCGGCCGTGCCGCTGCTCGGCAACCTGTTGTGGCTGCGTCACTCGGCCGCCGACGTCGAGCCGCTCCTCCTGCGTCTGTTCAGGCGGTACGGCCCCGTCGTCACGCTCCGGATCGGGTCGCGCCTCACCATCTTCGTGGCGGACCGGCGCCTTGCGCACGCCGCGCTCGTGGGCGCGGGTACCGCGCTGGCCGACCGGCCCCGGGCCGCCGCGAGCTCGCTCCTCGGCGTCACCGACAACATCATCACCCGCGCCGATTACGGCGCCGTGTGGCGCCTCCTCCGCCGCAACCTCGTCTCCGAGACGCTGCACCCGTCGCGGGTCCGCCTGTTCGCGCCGGCGCGCGCGTGGGTGCGCCGCGTCCTCGTGGAGAAGCTGCGGGAGGCCGGGGACGCGCCCGGCAACGTCGTGGAGGCGTTCCAGTACACCATGTTCTGCCTCCTCGTGCTCATGTGCTTCGGCGAGCGGCTCGACGAGCCCGCGGTGCGCGCCATAGAGGACGCCGAGCGCGCCTGGCTGCTCTACATCTCGAGGAAGCTGAGCGTCTTCTTCTTCCTCCCGTCCGTCACCAAGCACCTCTTCCGAGGCCGCCTCCGGGTCGCGCACGCGCTGCGCCGCCGCCAGATGGAGCTCTTCGTGCCGCTCATCAACGCGCGGCGGGAGTACAAGAGGCAGGCAAAGGAAGGCCAGCCGCCGGCGAGGGAAACCACGTTCCACCACTCGTACGTGGACACCCTGCTCGACATCACGCTACCGGAGGAGGGCAACCGCCCGCTCACCGACGACGAGATCGTCGCGCTCTGCTCCGAGTTCCTCAACGCCGGCACCGACACCACGTCCACCGGGCTGCAGTGGATCATGGCCGAGCTGGTCAAGAACCCGGCCGTCCAGGAGAAGCTCTACGGCGAGATCAAGGCCACGTGCGGAGACGGCGAGGTCTCGGAGGAGGCCGTCCACAGCATGCCGTACCTGAAGGCGGTGATCCTCGAAGGCCTCCGGAAGCACCCGCCGGGGCACTTCGTGCTGCCGCACAAGGCGGCGGAGGACATGGACGTCGGCGGGTACCTGATCCCCAAGGGAGCGACGGTGAACTTCATGGTCGCCGAGATGGGCCGGGACGGGGAGGAGTGGGACAGGCCGATGGAGTTCGTGCCGGAGCGGTTCCTGGAGGGCGGCGACGGCGTGGGCGTGGACATGACCGGCACCAAGGGGATCCGGATGATGCCGTTCGGCGTCGGGCGGAGGATCTGCGCCGGGCTGAGCATCGCCATGCTGCACCTGGAGTACTTCGTGGCCAACATGGTCAGGGAGTTCGAGTGGAAGGAGGTGCCCGGCGACGAGGTGGACTTCGCCGAGAAGCGCGAGTTCACCACCGTCATGAAGAAGCCGCTCCGGCCCCGCCTTGTGCCCAGGAATTAAGCGCAGGTTTTAGATTAGCTTCAGGCTTCAGTTGTGAGATTTATCATTAGATCATTCAGAAATCTACTCCGTATACACTATAGTGTGTCCTGTCTTATATGGTATAAAATATTTGTTTTAATGCAGTTTTTAATGGTTTGTTTCCTTTACACAAACGCATGATGGTGAGAGTAAGTGAGTAACCCTACAGGAGGTTTGTCAAAACTGAGTTATGCTATGAGTTCCTGTATACTTAAATTTTGAAATAGTAGTGTCAGAGTGTCACAGATTGGATCAATACTTGATTGCTGAACTAATCTTGTGAGTTCATAATTGTACATTTTTGTCGCGAATCACAGTTTGATATTGAGACTTAGGCCTTCCTATGTCAAGATTAGATGCTTTAAATTAAAGAATATACTCAAGGAATTTCATTAATTAGTTAAAATTTTAAATCAAAGAACAGGAGGGTCATATCCAAGCCTAGGTTAGTCATGGAGCACCTTTTGTACAAGAATTTTTAAGTTTCTACCATATGTACCTCCACAATATACGTTCTTTTGTTCATGAAAAATTTATTAGTCAATTTGGCAGATAGCAATGTAACAACTGAAAATTTATGTACTTGCAGTTCCTTGGTAGCATAGAAAATGAAGATGTCCACATAATTTACATTTCCATTTCCAAGGCTTCTTGATATATAATATATAATGTTTTTAGTTTAATTAGGTTTGCGCCGGGCTGTAACACGAAGGATGGACAAAAGTAAAAGTGATGTACTAATACTATGCATAGGTGGCTAAGGTGGGGCTTGTTTCACATGAACAGCTTACCGTAAGTTCAATTCTCGCAGGTGTTTTCTTGTGGAAGGGGAGAATGCAGTGCCATGACCGGCGGGTTTCACGTTTCAGCTCGGAGGGGGAAGGGGGTCCCCAAGCCCCGGCCACGCCGCGTGCCTACCCGGATACAGGTGGGTGGACATCACTACTAGACAACATGTTAAAAATCCACCTTAAAAGTACCGGAAGAAGATGATTCGGTACTAATGTTAATATTAGTCTAAACGTTAAACGGTGAATGGTCGGTCACATATCGTTTAGAAAAAGTTGATATACACGGCCGTTTAAACGGTTTTTCAAACGGTCGAAATGGTTTTGCACGATTTTACATGGCTAATCAGGTTACATACCTACCTATCGAGTAGTGTTTACACGCCGTGTAAATGGCTTACACTGGATCACCTTTCTCCCAGTATTTTTAAGATGGATGCAAAATTAAATGTAAAAGGTTGTAAAACTTTAGATATCATGCGGTAACACCAACCGGCAAGGTGATGCACCGGGGCCACGCCGCTCTCCACCGGGGCCGCGTGCGTGACACGGCGGTCGGCCACAGGACGACGTGGCGGGTGCCCACGCGCAGCGACACGACGGGCCTGTACCGAGCGACGAGGTGCTTGACCGACTGCCGCTGCCAGTTGCCGAGGAAGGCACGGCCAGTGGGCCCGGCGGGAGACGGTCACCGTTCTTGCCTTTTCTGGCCCCGTGCTGCTGCGTGACGTTGCCTCGTCGGTCGTCGGGGACTCTGGAGTCACTGCTCTGTAGCAAGAGACGAGGTAAAGTTTCACAACTTCAGGTTCAGTAGTTGTTGAGTTGTAGATGATGGATTGAGCATTTCTGGCATTGCACTCTGGTGGCACCAGCTGGGGCAAAGTTGCCCCCATCACACGCGTGTCCAGGTAAGAAGTGTCCTCACCGTGTGTTTGACAACAGATATGTTATGGTAGAACTAAGGATAGCACCCACTTGCCATAACAGATAGGAAGCTGGCATTGAGAGTTTGATTTTTACTCTCATTCTTTTGTTTGGCTTTTGAAGAGAATGGACAGCGGGAGTTTAAGAGAGAACTTATATCAGGATTTAGAGATGGGAAATTATATTACAAGTCATGACGAGCGGTGTGGAATGCATCTATCTTCCACTTAAAGTATAATTCTCAATCAATAACCACTCCTCCCCTTGGAAAAAATTGGTGGTGCGAGTTAGCGGTCTAAACTCTTATTCCCCGTCCCATTGTAAGTCTCATTCTCACTCCGATTCCCTCTGACGGATTACCAGCCAACCAAACGTACCGTCGATTTTTAGCATGTGTATGAGAAGGCATGGGTATATGGATGTATACACGTGCAGTGCTTGGTACGAGTGCGGTGTATCGAGTGGGGCGTAATATCTGAAAATAGTGCATAGCATTAGAGTACATGAATGTATAAAAGGGAAAAAATTCAATATGATAGCCCTTCTAACAGTTAAATATTATCCTAAAATATTTAGTTAACAAATTTATAGAAAAATGTCTGAGTCAACTTTGTAAAAACTGTTGAATCAACAAATCTCATATTAAAAACAAAATAAATTTCTAGAAAATGTTGGGTTGATAAATTGGTAGAAAATAGTTGAGTCACAAGCATACTGTTGAATCAAAATTCTTAGCAAAAGTGTTAAATCAACAACGAATTTGATAAATAAAAAAGATTGAGCAACAAAACTAGACAACGGATGGAACGACATGAGATGAAAGATCTAGAAAGTAGTAGTCCAAAAGGAAAAAAGGTGGGAGGACATTTGCTTGAAAGGAAAGGGGTGAAAGGAAATTGTCTTGTATTTAACCAATTAGTTGTTCACCATTAAATAGCAAAATTCACGGTGGGACCTCAATTTTGCACACCTCCTTCCCCGTGAGCAATGAATTACCATGGCAGTCTCGACCTATCTAATTTTCGATTGATGCATCAATATCAGTCATATGCTCTCAATTCGATGGCATAACTCTTCCTAAAAGGACCTCAATATGCCTAGAGGGGGTTGAATAGGCGATCTGCAACTTTAAAACACTTTTCAAACTGCCAGTAGTAGAAAATTAAACCCGGATACTCCGGATATATGTCTGGAGAGTTCGGACTTCAGGTCCGGAGTATCCGGGGTTCTTGCCCGGACTGTCCGGATAAGAACACTCGAATCCAAATATGCAGAAATTAAAGTAATTTTGCAGGTACTTGGGTGTCTTATAGAGTGTATGTCAACCACTGGTTTCACCTAGAGACTAGCAAATTCGTAGATCGGCCTCAAACCCTAGAAATGAGATAGTACAAGCAAAGATCAAGGAAAACAAATAACAAGTAGACAAAGAGATAGTGATTTGTTTCCCGAAGTGCACTCCCGAAAGAGCTACGTCTCCGTTGAGGAAGGGCTCAAGAAACGGCGTTCAAGAACCCCTATGCTTCTCACCCAAGGGCGAGATCACCTCTCAAGTCCAAGGTCACTTACTATGGATTCCTCGGAGAGGAATGGAGATTAAAAACTTCTTGTGATGCTCACACCTTGCTTGAGCACTCACAAGCGACGCCTAGCCGTCTAGGATCTCAAAGCTCCAAGAGTAACAAACTCGAATCCACCGGCTTGACGAAGTTCTCAAAAAGATGGAATGGATGCTAACTTGCACTAATCTTTGCTCTTGCTCTACTCTCACTTCAATCCCTCAAATGATTCACTCTAGAATGAAAAGAGGGGAGTAAGAGAGCTCTTGAAAGCTTGCTGCTGTGCTGAGTTCAAAAATGAGGCAAGAGGGAGGTAAAACGAGGGGGTGAGGGGGTATTTATACTCCCTCACACAGAAACTAGCCGTTGGCTAAAGGTTACCCGGAGACTCCAGCCAGACGTTCGGATACTCCGGACCAGGCGTCCGGACATTCCGGACAAGACATCCGGACATTCCGGACCAGCTGTCCAAACACTCCGGACAGCAGCCCGGACAATCCGGGACAACAGGATTTTTCACTCAAAAGATCTCTCATGTGATGTTTGAGTGGTATTTGTGGCTCACAAGTGTTTGTAGGTTTCTCTTGAGCACTTTTTCTGAGTTAAGACCAGCTGAATCGAATATACTACAGTGTTCCTATACTCAAATCATAAATATAAAATTCTAATCTTTAAGTATCCTTGAACCACCGCTTTTCATTCTTTTTTATGGATCATGATTCACCATTCAAATTTCTTTGATCATCTCATCACCTGCACACATGCTAGATAACACAATTAAACTTACATGTGTTTTATCATTGATTACCAAAACTCACTTAGGGGCCTAGATATCTTTCACTTACCAACGAGGATTGGATGTGGTCAACAAATTCAAGAAAAAAACTTCATTTGTGGGGTGTAGAGGGGTAGGGGACGCCGGAAATAGATTGGGAACCAATCTTTTTGAAGAAAAAAACACATCAAACCAATATGCCTCTGGAGATCCCTATGACACTAACCTATCTAAGAATTGATCCCACACTAACTCTTATCGAAGATGTAGAGCCGGTGAAACTAGCCATAGTTAAAGAGCAAGGGTATGTTTGGTTGATACCCATATATTGCCACACCAGTTTGCCGAAATAGGTAGCATCATACTATTACTAATTGGAGGCTTCAATGGAGCCTCCACGTGAAGCCACCTAGGATCCTAAATGAACACTTAAAAAATTAGAGAAATTCTAAAATTTCTCATAAAAATCAGAAACATCTGCCCATTAATCCGACAGATCTAATAATAATAACCATTTGATCTATTATCTTTTTCATTAAATTATTCACATCTGCCATTATGAAAATAGGATAAAGTAACCCCCTAAACATGCTCTGCCATTATAAAATATAATCTAAAGTAACCCCCTAAACATGTATCTAAATTACTCACCTCTGCCATTATAAAAAAATAATTTAAAGTAACCTCCTAATCTTTATGTAAATTACCCACCTATGTCCACTAAAAAAAATACCCACCTATGTCATTATAAGAATAATGCAAATAAACCCATAGATTTGAATATAAGCACAATTTTGTCATTATTAAAAGTTAAAGTAACCCACAAATCTGAATCTAAATTATATAATTATAACAAAATATTAAAGTATCTGGCAGTGGGTGAGAACCGCGAGCAGGGATTCGTGGGAACCCCTGTTTAGAGATTCGGCCAGTGGTGTAACACACAGTGCGATATCAATTGTGTGACGAAGAGGGACAAGAGATTTAGACAGGTCCGTACCGCTCGGAAGCGTAATACCCTACGTCCTGTGTGATGCTGGTTGGGATTCGTTCGTGTTACCTTTAGGGTTCCTCGGAGCTCGCCCCTCACAAGGTGCGGGGAAAACTCTTTGGAAGCAAGGGTCTTAAAGAGTGTAAGGACTTCTGCCCCCCTTACATGTAGCTCTGGTGTCCTATTTATAGCCGCTCTCATGAGTCTGGGAGGGGATTAGTGTCCGTCTTGGGTGTGAACGCGGCGCCGGTTTAGGGGCCGCCGCCCTGTTGGTGGGGTCTGCGCGTCAGATGTTGCCCAACGTTGTGGGCCAGCGTTGGTCGATCCCCGGTCTCCTCCTCTGCAAACCCCAGGGTCCTCCCTTGCAGACCCCGAGGTGCTCCAGGGTGTCATATAGGGCTTCGCACGGAGCCCGGAGTCCCGCTCGGGAGGAGGGCGGTGCAGGTGGCGGGGGCCACCTCCGCCACCCGTTGCCAGATGATGGGACACGACGGGAAAGGCGGGCTCTCCCCGCCCGGCTTAGAGTTTCGTCTCAGCTCATGCCTCATCCATAATCATGCTATATTACGGGGAAGACCCGCCATCGCGGGCCCCGCCTGGTTACGGCAGTATAGGCGCAGTTATTGCGTAGCTGGGTAATTCATTTGTGACTGAGGAATTACCCTCTTTTGGAAGTTGGTTGGCCTCCCATGCCCTGTCGTCTGCTGGGAGCCTTAGCGGCGGGTCGACCAACCACTGGGCCTAGGGTGGGCCTCTTCGGCCCATCCGCCCTCGATTTGTCCTGCGAGACGGGTACCCACATTCCTGTGGCGCTGACAATGCCCCAATATAAAATTTCAGATTACTATTTCTATCATTATTAATATATTATTTGTATTATTGTTATATGAAAATACTACTCATAATGTGTGTCACCATATATTCAAGTACGAGGAAAGAGATACGAATACTAATTTTCATGTTGTTCATATAGTTCAAATAAATGGTTGAATTAAATACATATTAAACACATATGGAGGAGTGATGTAAAGTAAAAAAAAGTTATTACTAAATAAATCTATTCAATCAAATAATGATAAATATGTATCGTTTAGAGTATTATGTTAGAATATTTAATAGATGAAAGAGAATATGAGATAGATAATTATAATTATTTGCTATAAGTTTTATTTTTATATTTACTCTATTCGGCTTGTCAAACAGAGCTAAATTAATTTTAACTAGCTCATGCGGAAGGTAAATGAAAAGAATCTAATGAGCCTATTTAATTTAAAATTTTTAACGGCTAATCATATGCGGTGTGGCAGGTTGTGGATTCCATCCAAAGCCATGCGTGATAGAAAAGTTTAGACGGCGGAGGAACAAGGAACATCCGATCGCAATTCAGTTCTGTATTTATTTCGTTGTGGAACCCAACAAAGAGGATCTTAGAAATTGCTGTGCTCCTGTGGATTATTCTCTGCCATGCTTCGCGAGGTTCTTAGAAAAACAATTAGTTTCAGAAAATGATGTGGATCAATGTATCCTGCGAAAGCTGGTTGAACTCGAGGAGCTGGAGCTGTACACCGTGAATTGCATAAACTGATTCACCCAGTGGTTCTGCGCACCAGCCGCGCGCGGAGCGGTTTCTTCATGACGGTGGTGAACTCGCGCGTCTCGGTGAAGTCCACCTCCTCGCCGGGCACCTCTTTCCATTCGAATTCCCTGACCAAGTTGGCGACAAAGTACTCCAGGTGAAGCATGGCGATGCCGAGCCCGGCGCAGATCCGCCGCCCGACGCCGAACGGCATCATCTTGATCTCCATGCTTCCCGTCACGTCCACGCCCTAGCCGTCGCCGCCCTTCAGGAACCGCTCCGGCACGAACTCCATGGGCCTGTCCCACTCCCGCTCGTCCCTGCCCATCTCCGCCACCGTGAAGTCCACCGTCGCGCCCTTGGGGATCAGGTACCCGCCGACCTCGATGTCCTCCGCCGCCTTGTGCGCCAGCAGGAAGTGCGCGGGAGGGTGCCGGCGCAGCCCCTCGAGGACGACGGCCTTGAGGTACGGCATCCTGTGCGTGTCCTCCTCGCCGACCTCCTCTTGCTCGTCGCCGCACGTCGCCTTGATCTCGCTGTAGAGCTTCTCCTGGATGGCCGGGTTCTTGACGAGCTCGGCCATGATCCACTGCAGCGCGGTGGACGTCGTGTCGGTCCCGGCGGTGAGGAACCCTGAGCAGAGGTTGGCCATCTCGTCGTCCGTGAGCGCGCGGTTCCCTTCGTCGGGGAGCCTGATGTCGAGCAGCGTGTCCACGTACGAGTGCTCGAACGTCGTCTCCTTCTCTGGCGCCGCCGCGCCGCCGCCGCCTTGGCTGCTCAGCTGCTTCTTGCGCTCCCGCCGCGCCTCGATGAGTGGCACGAAGAGCTCCTTCTGGCGCCGCCGAGTATCAAGCCCCTTCTGGAGGCGGCCGCGGAGGAGGATCCTAGTCAGCGCCGGCCAGAACGCGAACATGAGCCAGGCGTGCTGCGCGGCCGCGATGGCGCGCACTGTTAGTAATCTTGTGTGTGCCGGGTAGTTAGGATTGCATGGTATCTTTCTGTTTCAGTCAGTCGCATGCGCGTGAGTCCTGAGCTGTGGCGGCCGCGCGCTTAGAAGGTTGTGGCGTGAGAATCGCTCAGCCACGCACCTGGGCATGCAGTCATGGCCGACGAACGCGGTGCGTGGGGATGGACACGCACACTTCTCGCGTCGTGCGCCTGTCACGTGCAAGGCTTTGCTCTTTGTATTTCCAATAAAAGGCAAACCATATACAGAAAACGTTGCGCTTCTTAAAAAAAAACTAAATGTCCAAGTGTTCGTGTGCGTTGAGTTTCTATTCTTGCTCGCTGCCGCTCGTGTCTGCGTGCTTGCCGCCGGCGTTCACCGTAGATCGGTGACTAACACGCACCGCGGGCTCGTCCAGCCGCTCGCCGAAGCACATGAGCACGAGGAGGCAGAACATGGCGTGCCGGAACACCTCCATCACGGGGGGCGGCGCCCGCGCCCGCTCCCGCGCCTCCTCGGCCTCCCGCCCGAGGGTCTCCGCGAGCTCGCGGCGCACCCACGCGCGCGCGGGCGCAAACAGCCGGACCCGCGACGGGTGCAGCGTCTCAGCGACGAGGTTGCGGCGGAGGAGGCGCCACACGGGCCCGTAGCTGGACCGCGAGATGGTGTTGTCGCTCTCCCCCAGGAGCGCGCGCGCGACGGCCGGGCGGTCGGCGAGCGCCGCCCCGCTCCCGACCAGGGCCGCGTGCGCGAGCCGGCGGTCGGCGATGAAGATCAAGAGGGTGGAGCCCACGCGCAGGGACACGACGGGCCCGTGCCGCGCGACGAGGCGCCGGAGCACGGCCTCCACGTCGGACGGGGAGCGCCTCAGCAGCAGCAGGTTGCCGAGGAGCGGCAGGCCCGGCGGGCCCGGCGGGAGGCGGGCGCCGTTCTTGCCCCGGCGGGCCCCGCGCTGCTTCGCGAGCAGGAGCGCGCGAGGGGCAGGAGGAGGAGGGCGGCGAGGAGGAGCTGTGTGTCCATGGCGAAGTCTTCTTGCTCTGCTCTGCTGCTTCCCTCGTCAGTGAACGTTGATATGTAGCTGGGGAGGAAATGGATCGAGCTTCATACTCGGTGCCTACCGACGTCATGGCTGATGGAATGGATTCCATGTCAACTTCAATAGTTGAATGATAAGCTTGTTTACTTTAGAGGGTGTTTAGCTCGAGGTACACATTTAAAATATTAAATATAAATTAATAATAAAATTAATTATAGAACTCGCAGACGAATGTAATAATTATATTAATTTATGATTAGCGGATTGTTACATCATTTTTATAAATTATGTATTAAATAGACTCCTTAAATTTATCTTGCGAATTACAGCTCATTTATGTAAAAAATTTTGCAAATAGATTTTATTTAATATTTCTAAATGGTAAGATTTTTTTTAATGTGATGGGGTAAAGTATGTTGTGAAATGCGAGCAGCCCGATGCATCGAACACGGATCAGATCATCGTGTAGGCCCTGGAGAATCTCCTAGAGGAATATAATTTATCGTCGTGCAAGCTGAAAGAGATGTTGTACAAAACTTTGGTTTAAGTGGTGACCAGTCATGAGCAGAGTAGAGCACGCTAATCACACAATGTAAAAGAAAAACAGCGATGGCCACACCACACGCACTCCATACTTCAGATTCAGATTAAAAAAAAATACAGCATGTTGGTCATGTCAGTGAAGGCAAGACAGGGATTATATGATTCTCATTGCATCTTCAATGTTACAAGGACACAGCATGTTGGTCATATCAGTGAAGGTAAGGTAGGGATTAAGATTTTCGTTGCATCTTCATTCCAAACACCAGCACATATGAGCATGCATACAGTTAGGGGAATGCTATAGCCGTTGTACGTTACACCAAAACCAATTTAGCAACAAACCATTTGACTCAGCATTCAAGTTACTACTTACCGAGACCTCATGCTATACACTGCACAAGATTTGCACAACAAAATGTGTTGGTAGGACGGAGCAGGGGACCCCAGTCAGCAGCTACGTGTATAAAGATGTATCGCTGATATGTACACACACACACACATTGCACAGCATTCAAATTTGCAAAGCATACTATATATGACCTGGCTCTGCAGCAACTTTGCTATTTGCTCCCATCTGAAAACGATACGATGTAGCATGTGTGAAGTACATTTTCACTATCGGACATTCAGAATCCTGTATTGTCCCGACAATCAGTACTAATAATTTCTGGTGGTTGTTTGTACAACAAGCACATGTTGCTTCAAAACTTCAAATGCAATTGAGTCAAACAAAATTCATTCGAAAACAGAACCGCTTGTAAAAGCTGCTTCTAACAATCATCAGACTCATTTCATGCCACCAAACACTTTGGGAGTACAAGAAGCAGTAATAATGCAGCCAAGAACCAAATAAGTTTCTTTACTAATAAGTTATTACCGTTCCAACGTTAGAAGAAATGCTGAATGCATAGTACATCACACCAATCATGGTGCCTTGAGGCGTGCTCTGCAAGTGGGGCCAAAAGCAGTGAGACGGAGCTTTTTCTTTCGTCAGCAACAAAAGACCGGTGGTTACTGGTGTCCTACTGATTGTGAGCAGAAATGGAATGAATAGAATAGAAATGCCAGGTGATGCGGCCAGGCCAGGACTGCTAAAATTGTCTCTGAATTTCGTCCTCGTGGACAAGCACACAAACTCGTGGAAGCGCCTAAGAACAAAGCCAAAAGCTGGGCATACCACCACAAGTTATCTCAAGGCAGGGATTAACACTTCGCAGCTCATTGTCATCTCCATTACCAGCACACATGTACATACATACACTCTACTCTCGCCGTAGTACATTCCATCAACACCACACTATTTACTTAACAACACTCTAGTTACTCAGTTACTACTCACCAAAAAGAGGTAAACTGTAAATAACCTACGATACCACAACCTCGGTCCACAGGGCCTCATGTTATGTGCATATAAATATATAAGCTCTTACCACATCGCAACTAGCAGCACATGATTATGCACAATACTTCTTAGATCTGGCCCCAGCTTAGTGTTGGTGGGGCTGAGCAGGGGCCAGAAGTCAGAAGCACCACACGCAAAGATGAGCCACCGAGCAGTGCATACACACATTACACGGCAGAAGCATGACAAAGTAGTATGCTAAGACCTGACCTCGGCGGCGACCTTGATCCCACCTGAAATCCTGAGGTTGCAGAGTAATGCATCACGCCCTGTAAGCACGATCTGGAAGAAGTCTCCCACCCGCTTTGACAGGGAGTCCAACCCCAGCCGGAGTCCTTCGGCGCTTTTCGACATGCTGGAGATGCAGTTCAGCAACTCTTCTCTCCTTTCTAAGCCACTGGTCTCACTGCCAACGCCAGTGGCATGCTTTGCGTTATCATCTTGGTGTCCTCCGTCACTTGTCCTCTCAAGCACCATCGCTTCCTTCGTGTGGCTGATAGTCTTGGTATCCTCCTTAACGTTGGCTGTATCCAATCCCTCTTCTGTAGTAATACTCTGCAGCATGATTACTTCATGCTCACGGCTAATGCCCTCAGCCACCTTAAGATTATCCTCATGGCCTCCTTCCTGAGCTGTAGTAGTATCTGACATGACCACTTCCTTTGAATGGCTAACAGCATGAGCCAGGCTGGCATTCCCCTCTTCAAGTTCAAGCTGAGCAGCACTAGTCAATGCATGCAGCTGTCTAGCACATACCTCAACTTCCTCCAGCTCTTTTACAGCTGCAACACCACCTCTGGATAGTTGGCTGCTAAGTTCCCCGATTATGGCCTTATGAAGATCATTGAAGGCTTTAGACCAACCAAATTTCTCAGGGACATCAAACTCCACCAGTGGTTTGGAGCTACCTGACAGTATGGCTACAAGCACACTGCAGATGAAGACTGTGACAGCCTCGATTCCATACAACGCCCGCATGAGCACCTTCCCCTTAGCAGAATGCTTAACCTTCATCAAGCAAAGGTTCCCAGAAAGCTCCTGTAATGCAGTCAAGCAATTATCAAGCCTCGGAGACCTCTCGCTTGCGCGGTCCATCCATTCCTTAAGCGATGCCTCAGCTCTCTTGAGCTGCTCTTGTGATGGCACTTGGTTCCCAGAGTCCAACACATGCAGGACATACTGCACCAGCAGCTGCCCTTGATCCAACCGAGCAAGCTCTGAGCTCAGTGCGATACAGATATCCAACAGCTTAACGCTGCTGTTCAGATAAATGTCGACCCATTTATCGTCCCAGTCCGAGACAGGAAGCTCGAGCTCGGTGATCAGGGTCGCTATTTTGGTATGCAGTTCCGATAAGCAGTCCACCGCAAGCTTCATCCATGACAGGGTGAGCACATTCGAGGCAGCCTCTGGCTTGAGCTTCCTCAAGCTCGAGGCCAGGCCATCCTCATACGACGTGAGCACTGCGGTGAGCTTCGGGGAAAGGTGCGCTCCTCTTGGAAGGATCATCCTGAAGGGGTTCCCGACGGGGAAGAAGGACCTGTGCCCGTCGTGCGGGCGGCTCATCTCCGCTGCCATCAAAGCAAAGCTTCAGTTTAGAATTCATCTTTACACCACAGAATAACATAAGCGCTATGGTTATTGACCCTCCACGTGATGCTAATAAGCTAGCAGCAATCTGCAGTGAGAAAACTGCACACGCTTGGTATCTTTCTGGAAGATCCTTCCTCGATTCGATTCAAGGACAAGCCTTCACACAAACTACGGACCCTACTGGTACTCCCAGCACACAGCTGAGCGCACTACATCAGCACGCGCAGTACGCCAGGAAGTGGGCTGCCGCGTCGGCGCTCATACCCTAAACGCAGTGCCCTAACCGCAGCCAATTACAACTGACAATAAACACCATCAGAGCATCTGAATCCAATAACCTATGCACAGAAATCAAACAAATTCGAAGTTACAGCGAACCTACTGCCCACATATTCACCCCGACTTTCCCCCAAATTTGGGCGAAATCAACCAGTCCCCTGAACCCCAATAACAAGGATCAGATCGAGAGTCAAGGCGGCAGCACGAGCGAAGAGATCCCCCATACCTGGATCCGGGGAGGCGCGCGGACTCGATTCGAGCTCGACGAACCAGGGGTTGCGTCTGCGGAAGCTCTGCAAGGCTGTGTGCGCTTGGCTCCTTTGGCGTTGGGTGAGACCGTGAGAGTGCGAGGCTGGGAGCCTGGGAACGGGCGAGAGAAGAAGGGGAAAGGCAATGTGAACGCTGGAAAGTTCGAGATGGCCGTTGAGTTGAGCTGGGTTGGGGCCTTGTTGGCCTTTGGGGGTGTACTTGAGTTGGGCCGTGGTGGTTTTCTGGCCGTGGGGTCTACCGGGCTCCGGGATGGGCGCTAACTGGCCGCCGCCTGGTTTACCGTTTGGTCGGCATGATTGGGCCCATTATTTATTGTTTCCGGTCGTGTCGCGACGTTTTCTTTTCCAGGATTTGGTTGACGTGTCCTTGCTTAATCTCAGCTCGATTTCGAAGCTTTCCCGTCTCATCACGCGCATTTGTCCACGTGCTACTATAACTTGTGCGATTTTTCAGGTACAACGGAACCGCACACTGACACACCACCTAAGATGCCACACTGCCACCTCGCGCACGCTGCACACAGCACACATATGCGTGCACGTTTCTTACGCACGCTAAGTAAAAGATTAGCTCAAGAGTCAAAACATCAGTGCATCTGGGAACTAAGGAGAAAGGACCAATTTGCATTTCTCCGCGGAACGTATCGACTTTCTCGCTAACTAGTTGGGCCGTGCCAAACGCCTGTTCGGTGGAGGCCCATCCACAATCTCCGTATAGGAATCCTGGCCCACGAAAGCCTACTTACCCTAGGTAGTCCAATAGGCCCCACCACACAAAAAAAAATCAGATTTTGATTGCGCCTGGCTGGCCGACCGTTGCGTTGCCTAGCCGGCTGGCTATGGTGACAGTAGTCATTTCCAGGCTTATCTGCAGTCCTTTCTCAAAAAAAAAAATGCGATCTCATCTGTCGGAAGCCATTCGTACAAAGTGAAGATTCAAGATCTCAAGTAGTATGTCACTGTTCCCTATCGCCTCCTTGTGGCTTCAGAATTTGAGACCACCAGTCATCATCGCCGATCGGTCGCCGGTGCTGCAGAGCTGTACACGACCGGCACTCTCCGCCTTGTCAAACCCACATGATGATTCTCCGTTACCCATTCGACAACCGGTAAAACAATGCGATCTCTTGGCTGGCATCAAATCACCCCGTCCCGTCCCGTCCGGTAAATCGGTAATCCAGCCAGATTGGGAAGCTTCGGGATCACGAAGGCTAAAAAGCGGCGGCGGCCCCCCCGCGCGGGTGGCGATGCCTTCCCCGTCCTAGCTACGGCTCTACGGCTCTAGCAGCTAGCTCGCTGTCCGGCACGGCCGGACTCGACTCGACCCCGCCGTCACGTCGCCACGCACGCCGACGACACCCAAGTGCGGACGAGGCAAAGCCAGCCTGCCGGCCACGCGTGCGTATGCAGCAAAGCGACGAGCGGCCAGCGGCCGTAGCCAAGCTAGCTAGGCCGGCCGCCGTGGGGCTCCGTCGCTTCGGCGTCGCGCCATCCTCGCGCTCGGCTCGTTCGTGTCGATCGATCACGATAGGACGGCCGTCGGCGACCGCAATCTGACAGCAGGTGGGACGCGATCGACGATCTTACCCGGAACCAGTTTGTCGGCAGCCGGCCGGCCGAGACGAGGGTTTGCGTCGTCGCGGAACGAGCCGCGATTTGCGAGCGACGGACAGCTCGAGATCACGTTTCTTTTTCTTCGCCAGCGCGTGCGGTAGCTCTCGAACACGACGGCCATGGCCGATGATTCATCACTGTCGATTGGGTTTCAACGCTGGGTCCAGTAGCAGGTCCCGTCCCCGCGCCTGGAGCCGTGCAGAACTCTCCCCCCGCCCCCGTCTGCCACTAGCGCGCCGCGCGCGACGGTCTTGATCGTGTCAGGTATCATCCGCCCGCGGCGCACGCGTGGTCGCGGATCGCCGGATGCCAAGGCGGAGAGCGAAAAGGCCGGGCTGGCCAGGCAGGCCGGCGACCAATGGCGAGCGAAAGGGAAATCCAGAGGCCAACGTCGCTCCATGTCCGACCGGGGCCCCTAGCTCGCTCGCTTTTCCTCACCTCCACCAATCCAAGCCATCGATGCCCCCTGCCCTCCGGCCTCCTCCCGGCCTCAAGTTCCGTCGCTCTGCGCTGGCGCCTACTCATGCCGGTTCCGGCGTCCATGATGCCCGCATGTGTGCCTGACAGAGCTGCCAGGAACGGGAACAGATGCCCTCTGGGCTCCGGTGCTCGACCGGCTGGATGATCCACGCCTCCGGGGTGCTTTTACTATTTCAGGCTCCGGGAACCGCTGTGCTCGCGTTCTAGCCTCTCCTGCTCGAGGTCGCCGCGCACAGTGACCGCACCAGCACTCGTCCCATGAAAAAGTACGGGTAGTGAGGTACGACGACGCGCTGTCTCGTTCCGTGAATCTTCTTCTTCTCAACCCACCTACCGATTCCCCCCCCCCCCCCCCCTCTCTCTCTCTACTTAACCTCAATAATCAACGGCGATGATCATTCCAGAACCGCAGCTCATTCCTGGAGGCGCACCGGCCGGTACACGACGGCCCCTGCCCGTGCCGCCAGGCTGCTGCGGCGAGTGAGCATCTGGCTGGCCCCCCTATCCCCGGCCTGGGCCTGCTGGCCACGGCCCCCCGGCCCCCACGACGAGCACAAATTCCTCGCCCCTTTTCCTTTCTCCCATGGGCATCATTGGCCCGAGGAAGAAGATTGACGAGAGCCTCCTGTTACTCGCCTTTACCGGCGGCGACTTTCGGGTGGCTGGCACTGCACCCGGCCGCTCGGCATCGCCGGCGCGCTTTTTCGCCAGCCGGCCTGCTTGATCTGTCGCCGTCGGACGTTCGACGGGTGCTGCGAAAGGCTAAAGCGAGCACAGCTCTTTCCTTAATCCTTAATGGCATCGACCGATTCCTGTAAGAGCCGCTAGATCACGATGCGATGCCAGTTGCTGCAGCGAACAAACCGGAAGTGAAGCTGAAGCAACGTGCCAACGTCTAGTGTTAGCACTTAGCGGCGGGCTCGGTTCTTTGTCCCGACGCGTCCCGCTCCTGCCGAACAGAGCGGCCGAAGCAGACAGGATCGCGCGGCAGGTTGATCAATCTATCACGCCTTGCTTCGCGCCTCCAGAGCAAGGTGTTTCACATCGCCGTTGTGTTACTTCCGATTTGGCCTGGAGCCGTGTCGACGAGCCCTGTGACGACGAACGCTAGCAGCCTAGGACGAGGACAGGCCACACGTGGATCGCCGTGTCCGCGTCGGCGTCCGCGGCCACCGCACCTGCTCCGTCGGGTCCGCTCGCGGTGGCACCAGGGGAAGGTTGGCGCCCTTTTCCCCTGCCGGAAAACAGGCCCCCAGTGCCCGTGCTCGATTGTTCGCTTGGCATCTGAAACTGATGGTCCATCACTCGCCTGCCCCTCATGCGGCCGGATCGCATCGCAGCGGAGCGGACGGCCTGCAAGGGGCGCGCCCTCCCGCGCCACACGTTTCATTGCCCAAATGCCCAGGTGAAGCATGCGGCGACGGCTGCCTTTACACTGCACTCTGGACCCGTCGTCTCTGACCTCTCCGGTGATTTGGTGAGACGTCCCACGAGATGGCCGGAGGGAGAGCGGGTGAACCCATCATTGAAATGAAACCTACCGACGGGGGAAAGCCGGGCCTGGAGGATCCCCTTTTCGGCGTGGGACTGATGGCCTAGAGCAAAAGGCCCCGAGCCCTGCTGCAGCACAACAGAACAGAACAGAACACTGGCTTCTTCCATCCATCCAGCCAGCCAGCCAGCCATCCCTTGCTGCCGTAGCAGTACCGATCGATCCGTGCTGTGCCGTGCCGGTGACAAAAGCAGTAAAGCCATCCACTCCTACTACACAGTACTAGCACGGTAGCGCCACTAGCCAGGCATACGAGCGCACGGAAGGGCGTCTAGTGCTAGCTGAGACCTTTGTTCGCTCGTCACGGCAAACACGTCGTCAGAGAGCTCGCGTGAAGCGAGAATCCGTCCACCCTTCTCCTTCGGCAACCGGTGCGCAGCGAGCCTTGAGCCTTGTCAGTGGAGCGCAGGGCTGAAGATCTCCGGGCAACTTGTCGTCGGAGCCGGACGTAACGGCACTGACCAAGACGATGGTGTTCAGTACTGTACAACCGGCGCTCAGGTTCACTGTAGAGAGGAGATTCAGAGTCGGTTCTCCACGGCCATGAACACGAAGAGCTCAGACCCCGAGCATGGCAACAATGAGGCTCGATCTACATGCCATGCTCCACTCCATCGGACTTCCCATGATTCTGCCGGGTATCTGCTGACACGAACGGTAGTGTCACCGACATGCGGGCCATACGTTTCACAGAGAGAGAGAGAGAGAGAGGGTAGTGTCAGCTGCTTCAAAAATCAAAACAGAGAGGCAGTATCTCTCTACATGCTAGATCAGGTGGTGTCCTGATCGACAGCCTCCTGACAGACGCAACAATTTTACGCGCCCCCCTATGCTCGGAATCTTCGGACCGGCCTGTTCTTCAGTTTTTCTTTCCGGAAAATAGATGTCACGCATCTTCCGTTGCAGCAGCACCGATCAGATTGCACATGCGCCTAATATCTTTAGCGCGGCCTTCGGTTCACCGGGCCGTGCTCCGAAGTCCAAACCTCAATCAGGCTGTAATGATGATGAGCCCCTGAACTAATAGAATAGTGAATCGGTGATGAGACGATATGGTCAGAAAATATGAGGCATCGGCATATTCAAATCGGTCTGATTATTGACTCCTCGTCCTACTAGGTAGGGAGGGTATCATGCTTGCATCGGAGAGCGAGACTAGAGAAAAAAAATTGGTGAAGCTAGCTTACCTTTGATAATAAACAACAATAACTTTTTTTGGTATTATTTCTTTTTCGAACCCATTTTTCTTTTTAAGAGGAGAACAATCTCTGATGAGGTGAGGAACCTTGCAAGTGCAATTTGCAAAATTGGCATGAAAAAAATTTCACCGGCATTTTACGGTTCTTTCAGTTTCAGGGTTCCTGGTCCAATAAACAGAGCATGCTACTGTGCACTCCAGTCCTGGGTCTTGATTAGGATGACGCCATGCATCCGGGCCCGCCCAATCCTTTTTTTTTTATTTTGCACGATTCGAGAGCAGTTGGGAGATGCTGCGCTGCCATCTCAAGTGGAGCGGAGGCCATTGACCTCGATCCGTCCCCCTCACGTGCGCCTGCGGCCTATATACACAGCCCCACACACCCACACCGTCTTCCCCCCTCCAAACCCATCACTACCCACCTGCCAATCCATTTGCTCCTTCCTCCTCCTCTCCTCGCCTCACCTCTCACCACCATCCTTGCATCTCCATTGCATCCCATCCGGTTCACACGGTTCTTGCTGTTCCTGCGCATGCGTCCCTCTCCTCCCACCCATTTCTAGCAATCCTCAGAGAAAGAGAGAGCGTTGATCTTGCTCTTGTGAGAGACACACCGCGCACCACCACTTCCGCACCCATTACGCCGTAGCCGAACCTCGAGAAAAACCTGCGAAGCATGTAATCCAGTCCCTGTCCGGAATCCAAACCCACCCAAAAAAATCACAAAAAAAGAAGCCACTTCGTCCAATCCCCAAAAGCACACCGGCGTTGCGAAGAGAAGCGTAAGTTGGTAGGCTGGATACAATCCCACTGATCCCTTAGCACGAAACCAACAAAAGCCTCCGGATCATGTAAGGTTCGCCACTATCTCTGCTTGCAACGCCGCTGAAAAAAACAACAAAAAAAAGTAGTTGTAGGAAGAGAATTCAGCATGCATCTCTAGCAGCAGCCATCCATCAGTAGTCGCGGCCCGGCGATCCTGCTGGAGCCGGTCCGGCCGCTGTCGTCGTAGCATTACCCCTGCAAAAACCGTCAAGTCATGTAATTAGTAGCCCGTCATCTCCTATTTCTGCTGCTGCGCCAGTGGTCTAAAAAAACCAAAAAAAAGACAGTGTTTGAGAGTGAGAGCGAGAGAGGAAGCAGGTTGTAGAGCTCGAGGATCATCATCAGTGATGGAGCCGGCGGCGGGGTCGACGCCGCCGAACGGGTCGGCGCCGGCGACGCCCGGGACGCCGGCGCCGCTCTTCTCCGGCGGGCCGCGGGTGGACTCGCTGTCGTACGAGCGCAAGTCGATGCCGCGGTGCAGGTGCCTGCCGGCGGTGGAGGGGTGGGGGGTGGCCACGCACACCTGCGTCGTCGAGATCCCCGCGCCGGACGTCTCGCTCACCCGCAAGGTACGCCACCCAGCATGTACGTGCCCACGCACGTGCCCCATTCGTTCTTGCATTGCTCGTCTTCCTCCTCCTCCTCCTTGGGAGGGCCACTGAAAATAATGGCCGCCGCATTTCTCTTCGCGATACTTTTCTTTTCGGTGTGCGCGCGCGGTTTATTTTCTTATTGTTTCTGAGCGTCTGATCGTTGAAGTTCTTGCTCGACGATGTTTCTGCTGCGTTTATTTCTAAGCTGGTTAGTACCCAAGGTACAGGCATGCATCCTCATATTTTAAACTGTGTTAGGTCAAAGCTACGTTACAAACGTCATGTGTCTGCAAGCCTGTACCAGCGTAGCCTTGACAGTACTACTTCTTAAAAAAAATGTCGGCGATCAGTGTCATCGATCAGCTGTTGACTGCTGTATTTTCCCTGCATTCTGTTGGGTAGTATCCGTGTTTCAGTTCCTGACGGTTTGTGTGATCTCGTACAACGACGCTTATGAACTATTCGTTCAAAATTCTCAATCTAGAAGAAGGATCGACGGTGCGAACAATCAGGATTCCTTTTGGAAACCAGGGAATTTTTTGTTTTGGCGCATCTGCCTCTGCCTAGCTTCTAAACTTAAAAATTGATTAACCTAGCAACGAGACAAAGAGCACAATCACGGCGCCAACGTGCACGGTGGTTTCAGTTTCCGTCGATCGGTGAAAGGGTGGTGCTGCTTCTAGATTGTGCGGTAGAGAGTACTAGCTGCCACGTGCTTTCATTGTCGGTGTTTTTTTCGGAATTACGTCCTGTTTAGTTTTCAAAATTTTTTCAGCGCTACAATAAATCCGAACGTTTGACCACTAATTAGTAGTATTAAATATGGATAATTAATAAAACTCATTCTATAACCTCCAGATGAAATTGCGAGACAAATCTTTTAAACCTATTTGACCATAATTAGACAATGTGCTACAGTAAACAATCTCTAATGACTGATTAATTAGGCTTAATGAATTCGTCTCACGATTTTTCGTCCATCCGTGTAATTAGTTTTATAATTATTCTATATTTAATACTCGTAATTAGTGTTAAAAAATTGCCAAATTTTTTGCAACTAAACGGGCCGTGGTAGTGCACGCAAGCTACTAGGGTGAAGTGGGATCGGAACGTTGGATCTGGTGCGGGCTTGCCGGCGTACCAAGTTGGTGGAGCCGAGTCGGCTGCAGCCTGCACCACCTGTTCGCTGTTCTCTGAGCCCAGGACTAGAAGCCCACCCTGCTGCGGCCGGGGACGGCGCGTACTCGCCGGGGGAGATGCGTGCGAGCCCACACCGTATCATGTCACGCTGTCCCCTAACCAACCACCATTCCGCTCGTTTCATGCATATGAATTCTCCGGTAAACCACTCCCGGGAAGTGATAGGAGTACTTGTTTAAAGTTTTTAGTGAGTTAGACAATTTTTAGGAGAAGCGTGTGTTGAAGTCTATCGCATATAAACATAAGGACAGGTCGGATTGTTTTTTTGGAACTCAAATCAGATACTTGTGGTAACTACTAAGGTATTCAGATGCCAAATCGTTCGAATTTTTTTCATGCAAGTTCTTGCAATAATCTAACGACGCAACACATGTTTTTTTATCTGTTTTTCCGCAATGCTTTCAAAAAAATTTCCCTTTCTTAATAAGTGATGATTGGCCAAAGATACTAGTCGAAGCACTCCGGCGGCACCCCACAGGTCTGAGGTTTGAACCCCGCGTGGGGCGAATTTCCGCCTGTGGGTAAAAAAAATCCCCCACGCTGGCGGAGCCAGGATTCAAAGGGTTTTCTCAATCGGGAAGTCGATTGCTTTCTCTTAATGAAAAATGATTGGGACCGTTGTACCTCACACGATCGAGTTTTAATAAGTGATGATTGTCAGGTGTCATCAGGTCCCTTTTTCCTAAGAGCAATAGCATTCATCTCTGGTATAAAAGCTAACGTGTCCTGAGCCTTGACAAAGCGAGGTCTAGTTCCCGTACTCGAAGCTAAAGCTCCGTATGAGCGAGAATTGTACTACTAGACCGTAGCCTGTCGTGTCCAACGACGTCTTTAGTTTAAAAACACACGATCCCAATCGCACCTTGACATCGTGGGTCGACAAGAAGCTACAGTTTTTTCCAACCAAAGGAAAAGGATGGCCAAGTACAATCATTTCGTGATAAGGTTGCAAAGCTCAAGTTGACCTGACGACGGTCGCTCCAACCAGGCGTCCGTGACGAGAGTGGCTGCCTGGTTCTTGGCGCTCTCGCCGGTCGCGTCCGTCGCCAAGCCAATCTGTCGTTGGGTTGGCACCATCACTGAATTATTGGCCCACGGCGACGCAGGCAGTTTCTGAAAAAGGGTTCGGCTGAATGAATGATCACACTGAAGATTGTGTCGTGTTCAATTGGATTTTGGCGTGCGATTATTTGGACGATGGAAAACAGCGACATGCTGTCAGTTCAAAACTCTGAATGCCGGTGCTGATTTCGTCGTTTGCAATCATTTTGCGGTTCTGCATGCAGTTGTTTTCAAACAAAGTTTTTTTTCGAAAAAAAAAGAGAAAAGGAATTGCAAGCAATAATGTGGTGGAGCTCCTGCAGCTGACAGCAATGGTGTGTGTGTGCAGCTGGGCGCGGAGTTCGTGGGCACGTTCATCCTCATCTTCTTCGCGACGGCGGCGCCGATCGTGAACCAGAAGTACGGCGGCGCGATCAGCCCGTTCGGGAACGCGGCGTGCGCGGGGCTGGCCGTGACCATCATCATCCTGTCGACGGGCCACATCTCCGGGGCGCACCTCAACCCGTCCCTCACCATCGCCTTCGCCGCCCTGCGCCACTTCCCCTGGCTCCAGGTGCCCGCCTACGTGTCCGTCCAGGTGCTGGGCTCCATCTGCGCCAGCTTCGCGCTCAAGGGCGTCTTCCACCCCTTCCTCTCCGGCGGGGTCACCGTGCCCGACGTCACCATCTCCACCGCCCAGGCATTCTTCACCGAGTTCATCATCACCTTCAACCTCCTCTTCGTCGTCACCGCCGTCGCCACCGACACACGCGCCGTGCGTTTAATTAGCTTACACCACTTTCAGATCGATGCACATGCTTGGTGCTGATCCATCGATTCGACGGCCCTAATGATGGATTGATTTCCCTCCGTTGTTGCAGGTGGGCGAGCTCGCCGGGATCGCGGTCGGAGCGGCCGTGACGCTGAACATCCTCGTGGCCGGGTAAGATCGAGTCGACCATCTCGTAGATAGCAAGTGACGTGTCGTTCATGGTTGAGCTCATGAGCTGCGCGTGTGTCGCTGGCTAATGTTGCAGGCCGACGACGGGCGGGTCGATGAACCCGGTGAGGACGCTGGGGCCGGCGGTGGCGGCGGGGAACTACCGGCAGCTGTGGATCTACCTGCTGGCGCCGACGCTCGGCGCGGTGGCGGGCGCCGCCGTGTACACGGCGGTGAAGCTCCGGAACGAGAACGGCGAGACCCCGCGCGCGCAGCGCAGCTTCCGCCGCTGACGAGACGCGCACGCACGCGGACATCGTCCGGCCGGCCGGCCGTGCGGTGTCCCGGTCCACGCCGATTCCCCACGCACTTGTTGCGGCCACGCACGTCGGGTCCGTGGTCCTTCGTTCCGTGTCCGTGTCAGGTTGGTACGTGTACCGCGTAACAATAAGCCCCGGCCGTTTTTGCTTCGTCCAGGACGGCCGGTGCACGTCCTGTGTGTGCCTTGTGTGTCGTGGATTATTCTGAGTCGTGTGCTTGGAACAATCTCTCGGGTTTGATTTGACACGTCGATGAACGTGTCGGAATAAAAGACACGCCGATGCGCCGGCTGACGGGCATCTGGATGTGCGATTAATTTGTGTGAAGACTTGCTGATGAGCAACCAGATTGATGCATAATTTATTTTCTTTGCTTTCCGCGTCATCCTCCTTGCTGTTTGGGTCAGTTCCTTATTTGTTTTTCAGGCCTCAAACTATTTACGTTCAGGCGTTCAGCGATGGAAGGTAGAGAGAAACTGAACTTCAATTTAGTACTGTTCTACAAGTGATGCCCTCACTTTCCCGTCAAAAGGAGAAGGGAAGGAAAATAAGCCAACGGCCAAAATGGAATAGATACTACTACTCGGCAGTTTGAATTTGTTCAAAAGACACTAAAGTTCTGTCATTGGAGCCGTGGAATTGTCAGATTATATGCAACGAGGACATTTCAAATATTGCAAATGAAATTCATCCAAAACAAAAAGGACCTTCCAAAATCTCCTCATCTCATTATTATTGTGTTTCGTCAAACGGCGAAGCAGCATGCCTTCCTATGGAAGAAGTTGACAAAACGTCCTGTTCCAAATAGTAGTAGGACCTTAGTTTCTAGCTGGCAGGATTTCATCTGGAAGTGGCTTCTATTGTACTTTCGAAGTAAAGTACTCCGTACAAAATTAAGAATGCTACGTGTATGTTCCTAAACCATGATTTCATCTGAAAGCTAGAACCAAGTTTTTAATGGGCCTGAATCCACGATGCACGGCGGATATTGCGCGGAAAGTGCGATTTCGCGGATATGGGCTTCTATTTTGTGTCAACTTTCGCTATCAAAACACCGGCAGCATGAACGAAACCAGCTCGACGGATTTGCCGGTCACCGGCCCGCTGAGACTCCGAGAGGGGGGCAGCTGCCAATTGCATGGGAAACTGATCAGTGATCACCTCACCTGGCTGACGGAGACACGGCAGGCATGGGCAGCCTCGCGTCGGCGTTTGCCAGCTCGTAGTCGCAGTTCTCCCTTCCGAGTCCCGACGATGACACGTGCCCTGCAGGCCTGCGCTGCACAGCTCAGCTACCCCTATGGAATCTTCCACGTACAGACAGCAAAAATCCGTCCCAGCCCCAAGGCGACACCTACCGCCAGGCCGGACGCCACACTGACTGACTAGTCCGGATGAATGAATCATATGCAGCTGCCTGTATGGCTGTACGAGTATGTACCCTGCTGGACCTGGACCGGACCATCATCAGGCGCCGTCCCTGGCCTCCAGAGCAGCTCGAGGTCGATCTCCTTCTTTTCGTTCGTAGGGTAACGTGCAAGGCTCGGAACACTCGAGCTGACGACGGATTGAGGGGCCATGTCTGCCTGATCTCTGGCACACCTCCCGGCGATGACTTCCCAAGGACGCGCGACCCGAAGAAATGGCGTCATGGCGAGGACCTGCTCGTGACACGGGAATTTTTGACAGGAATTTTGCAGGAATTGTATCATACCACTACTGCTAACTACAAATAAAATTCCTCGCAAAATTCCTGCGATTGAGGTGGCCCCCCTCAACCAACCTCAACGCGCAACAGAGTAAGAGCGCCCGGGGATCGCCGCATCTAAACAAAGGGATGAAGGGAACCCATGGTGACGCGCTCTCGGCTTGGAACCTGAGAATGATGGGTTCTTATTAGCTAGAGGCTGGGGACAGTGACGTGCCACGGCACGTAACAGAAGCACGGTGTCGTCTTCGATCGAACAGTCCGTGACCACGTGCTCGCCCCTCTCGGCTCGATCGGGCTCTTTCGGCCTTGATGCTCCCGGGCCGGTCCGAGCGGCAGTGGAGTGGCCGGCCGGGCCTCGCCTTTCCCACGCGTCCCTATCTGCTAGCATCCATTTATTGTGACTTGGCATCGCCTAGCTTCAGGATTCCCGTACGCTAGGGCCGCCGGCATGTGCCATCCTGCTCGCCTCCAAGGCTCCAATGATTTCTACACACTTGCTATCGCTAGCGCGACCGCTGAGAATCGATGACAATCCCAGGAACGGATTTCAATTAACTGCTAGTGGGGTTAGGGTTAGATAGTGTTTAGGGTGCAAGCTAAGGTGGGGGCCGCAAGCTAAGAAGGAAGGCCGAATTAAAGATATATGGTCGCTATTTTCTTAATAAAAGACATGCTCAGACGCGGTCGTATGAAAAAATATATGGTTGCCGGAGATGAGAGGAAGACGGCGGTGGCAGCAGAGAACGTGGAGACGGACCAAACAAACCTAACAAGCCATGTTGTCCCATCAAGAGGAGATCAAGGGTGCGGAAGATAGCCGGGATTTTAGTGACTGACGGGCATGAAAAGGCTGTGGGAGTAAGACGCAGGTGGTACATTTTATAAAAAATCATGAACTGATGATGCTTATGCAGCATATCACCTCGATCTATCGGTAGCATTTGGATAAGAATGCGCGCAATAATCTCACCCATGATTTTACTGCTACAACGGGGAATTAATACTTCAGCCACATACTCCTACAAAAGAACAATGCATTATGACAGTCAGACAGTGGTAACAAGGTACGCCACATTTATGCTCCAGTTAACGTTGTACTTGCACGCTGTAAAGCCCGTGCATGGTGCATGGTGCATGCTTTTTCTCCGTAGCTCTCTCCTCTCCGTGTGTTCCCGTGTGCCCTCCTGTCTGCACGCCGTGGTCCTACAGGGCCCCTGGGTCCGGCCCATGCACGATACCACCTACCCCATCTTCCTCTTCTTCTCTTCCTGGCTCCACGCCAATGTATCTCACAGGCCCACCACATCTCTTGCGCTGCACTCAATAAATTTTGCTCTGAAAAGGACGTGTATCCTCAAGACCAGGGCAAAACAAAAACTGAAGAAGAATCTTACTCCTACATGGAGCGGCGTTTTATTGAGATAATGTTCCTTACACCAACCCATTCCTTTGTTTAACCCCTTAACTTTGAAATTTTACAGAAGATGACACACTGGTTGATTCTCTAATCTGCAGCAGCAAATATTTTTATGGCGTGATGGACACATGCGGCTTGCAAGTCTACATACCACACGCCCTAGCTACAAACATGCCTCTATCAGTGGAAGGGAATTTGCAGTGGGTGCCGAGACAAAACTGTGCGTGCTCCATCCCTTGCAGGGTTAAAGAAAACCTGCTGATAGTGTCAGTACTCTAATGGTTTGTTCCTGTGTCAGTTTGAAAAAGAAAATGGATGCTTGTGTTGGGCTAGTTGGCAGTGAGCTCAGGAGCCTCATGTGATTGGTGGTGTGCAGTTGTCCTGATCTACTGCTGAATTTTATATGCATATGGGTGCTTACCAACCAGGCCACCAGGTTAGATTAGGGTGCCACTGGAGGTTTACTTAAATGGCAGTGATACTTGACTAGTAATATGGAAGGAAAGAACCCTCCATCAGACGCATATGCTGCAGCAGTTTTGTGGGAAAAGATTGCAGAGTTTGACCAACCAGTGGTTGGCACATGTGCGTGAGATCCATTATTCCGTGCCCCGTTTTTTTCATCACAGGTGTGGAAATTACATGAACAAGAATTGCATTATATCATAATTCAGCTTCAGTTATGTGCGCTTGTCCTGTTTCAGATGTTCTACTTGACAGCAACAACTCAACAGTGAATTCGGTGGGCACACAGCTCTTGTTGGGTGAGAATGTGAGGTGATAACAGAAGGCTGGGAGCATATGACCAGACTTGTGTTTGGCATAATGCCGTCATCGCCTGATGCCCACATATCAGTAGCATATGGCAATGTCGGGATCTGAGCATTATGGCTAAAGACAGAGCTTGAGTCTTGGCATTAGGACGACTCGCCAACAACCACGTCATGTGTCCTGGTCTAATGCCCCATTTCTCTCCCTTCCACATGTATGCTTGCACTGAAATTGATTAGAGATTTTACAGTTGATTTGATGTATACCTGATCATGCTTGTCCGACCTGACCCGTCCATAAAAAGCCCGATCCGATCAATATGTGGATCGGGTTTGGGCTAAAATTTGTCACCCGCAATAAAAATTGGACTGGGCACGGGTTGATTTTCTGATTTGAAATAAAAAAATTCTGACCCAATCCAAAAATTGTGCACAAACAATTGGTTTAATTTGACCCGACCCGAACTTGACTGACACAACATCATGGGCCAAAAATCAGCCCCGGTGGTTGGGTTGGAGCGGGTTCGGACCGAAGAAAAAATACTAGTTTTTTTTACCCGACCAGACCTGACCGACCCATGATCAGATCTAATTTGATGGACATCGGAAGTTTTAACTCTTTTTAAAGGTCACACCGTGGGTTACAACAGTAAAAGTAATCTTGATACTTTTTATTGAATTGATTTGGAATGAATTATTCTTAAACGTGATAGTTGCACCAAACATTCCGCAAATGGAGCAGCAGGGGTCCTCTCTTTGTTTGACTATATGATTTGGCAAATTGGTTGAACTCTTAAATTGGGTATAAAGCTTCATTAAACTAAAAATACTTAATTTCACCAGGGGAAAAAAGAAACCTTACCTTCTGAAGTCAATGTCCAACTTTCTTTAAGTTGGTGAATTATCGTCATGTGCATTTATTAGTTTACAATTTTCTAAATATTAGAAAGTAGCTATATTTTATCTAGGAATCCAACCTAAATGATCGATTCCTTGTCCTACGTTTTATCGTTGCAACTTATTCTATGATTATTTAGGATTAATTGGAGAGATTTTTTTAATGGTGGCTTCTTGGTGTTAACTTGAAGCATTGATTAGGTATGCAACTAAATCTAGTTAGTTAAAGCAAGATAGCAAATGTACTCAGGCCTGGTTTAGTTTCCTTCAAAAATTTTTACACATCAATCACATCAATATTTGGATACATGCATGATGTGTTAAATGTAGTCGAAAAAAAATCGATTGCACAAATGAACTGTAAATCGCGAGACGAATCTAATGAACCTAATTAGACCGTGATTAGATAATAAATTGCTACAGTAAATATATGCTAATGATGAACTAATTAGGCTTATTAGATTCGTCTCGCGATTTACGGACGGAATCTGCAATTAATTTTTTAATTAGTCTATGTTTAATACTTTAAATATGAAAAGATTCCATTTTAAAAACTTTACGTGAGGATCTAAACAAGGCCTCGCTCTATCTGTTTGATGTAATACCAATGAGTACCTAAAAGCAATCATTGCTCCATCCTTCTTTTCCCAAAATGATTAGTGTAATAGTAGTACATTACTCCCTCCGTTTTTTACATGTTATATAACCTTCCGGCCCACGGATCAAGGAGGTGGTTAAGCACCGTGTAATCTTCTCTCCGCAACTTAAGAGTGCATCGGTTTCTCCCTCCGGCGATTAATAAGTGCACCGGTTTCTCCCTCACATGCAGCGCGTCCGTTAGCCTCCCTCCATCGCATGCAACTCTGCCATTGCTAGTTTGCGGCTAGGATGCAAATTGGTCATATATGTACTCAACCGTCTGCATGCCGATTCAATTCTCTGCGGGCTCGAGGCGTGTACATACAGCGGCCTAATTGCTGTCAATTCAATTCTCTGCGGGATCGAGGACTGGATGATTATACAACATGTTTTCCCGATGTTTATCAGAAACGAAATACCATGTAAAAAAACGGAGGGAGTACACACAGGCCTCCCGTTATATATCCCGATTTCAAATTCAGATTTCAAATCGCATGAGAAACAACAACGCATGGACCAAATAAAACAAAGTCATAAATAAACCAAACGAAAGCTGCTGTACAACCGGCACCAACCACAACCACAACCGGGAGCAGCAGCGGCTAGTGGTGCCACCCCGCAGCGGCAGATCGCTTGCTTCCCCAGAAAAGCCGCGGGGTGCCGGGTGCAAGCGCTCGTGCTCACCCCTCCGCTTTTTCGGGTTTTTCACCGCCGCCCCCGCGCCGCCTCTCTGCCCCGCGGGCCCCACTCTTCTCTTCTCCCAGCGAAAATTTAAAATCTTCCGCAAGAAGCAGGACACGCCGCAGTTATTCCCGCCCACCACGCGCACTCCCCCACCCGTCCCCTCCAGTTCAAATTACCGAGCCCCACCGGCCCTGCCAGGCGCGCGGGCCCCACGGAGGAGCGGGGCTCAGGTGTCAGCGTCACCGATCCAGCCGCGTGGAAGCTGCGGTCCCCACCCTCCGCGCAACGCACCCCCTGCCGCCTACGGCAGCAGCGGCAGGAAGAGCAGAGGAGGAGGAGAGGCTATAGCACAGTGTCGCCTCCCACCTCCTGCCGTCTCGCTTTAAAATCCCGCGACGCCGTGGCCGCTCACCTATTTTGGAGCAGGCCATGTGGAGCCTCTGACCTCCCGATACCTTCCCCTCCCGCTCGCCCCCCTCCCCTCCCTTCCCGTGCTGCAGGCTGCTGCAGCAGCAGGAGTGCAGGGACAGGCACCGCGCCGGCGTCGCCTCACGGGGGGCGAAGCTTCCGCGAGATCCGCGCGCGATGTCGTCGCGGCCGTCGTCGTCGTCGTCGCGGCGGAGCAGCTCGCCGTTCTCCGCGGGGCACCGCCGCCCGCCCACCGCCTCCTCCTCCTCGAGCTCGTACTTCAGCTCCGGCCGCCTCATTCCGCGCTCGTCCCCGTCCTCCGTCAGCTCCAGCTTCTACGGCGGCGGGGGCGGGGGCAGCTCGAGGTCCACCACCCCCGGCCGCCGCCGCTCATCCGTAGCACCGGCGCCGGAGCCGGCGCCCGCGCTCGCGCCGGTGCCGTTCCCAAGCGCGGACGAGCTCGTCATCGAGGACACGTCCCGATCCGGCGACAGCATCTCCGTCACCATCCGCTTCCGCCCGCTCAGGTGGGGATCTCGGAGGGAGTCGGGCGGATCTGTTCGCGCGGGGCTGTGAGTAGGGTTGGGGGAGCGCTCGAAGTGGTTTTGAGCTGGATTTGGTGTGGTTGCAGCGAGCGGGAGTTCCAGCGCGGCGACGAGATCTCGTGGTACCCGGATGGGGATCGGCTTGTGCGGTGCGAGTACAACCCGGCAACGGCTTATGCTTATGGTGAGTAGCCTTACTTCAGCACCTTCTTCGTCCAACTGGGCAATGCAGGTAGTGAGATTGGGGATGTAGGCAATTTTAGGCATTGGAAATTATACTCTCCAGCCATTTTCTGATTTGGGGATTCCGAAAATAAAGTATGGATTCGGACACTTAATGAACTTCTGAACTTAGTTCTTATATTGCATTCTGTTACTATTTTAGAGATAGACAAATGCATATGCGCTTAGATGTGGCTTCATGATAAAACCAAAATTTAGGTCATGGTCTGCAATTTTGGAAGGCATCTGTTGTTGCTGTGGAAGCGTGTTATTAATATCTATCCACTGTTATGAGGTCTGCACCGTTTTATGCCTTTTTCAAGCTGATGGTAGAGGACTGCTTGCTGCTGGTTCTTAAATCTTGATTGGTTAGTTTACAGTATCATGTGAGTTTTTGTTACTCGGACAGCATGGTCTGATGAAACAAACTTCATTCTGACAGCACTAGTTCATCTGCAGCTGCCCAATTTGTTCCGGATCCTTACATGTTTGAAAGTTGCGCCAGCCATGTCAAAATTTGTTTTCACAGCTGCGATGCATGCATGCTATATCATGATCTACTAGGACAATTCCTATTTTGTTGTGCAAAAGAACATCATGTATATCGACACTTGACCTTATCTTTGTTGGATGTGCACTTAATTCACCTGGTCTTGAGTACAGTGATTCAGTGAATAGTCTGGACTCTGGAGTCTGCTTCCTGAACAATGTCAGCATGAAACGAGTCATTGCGACAACAACAAAATAAGGAGTGACGACTGTTGGTTTTCTGGAAGACAACATGCTTCACAGTTACACATAGCTTAGGAAGCATACCGGTCAGATCCTTTTGTTGCAGTTTTGCTTACCGGAGTGTGTTAGTATGAAGTATGAACCCATAACCCTGAGATGTGACTGCACCAAAGTGGGTACTGCAGATCCTGGTAGCTTCTCCAAAATCCGAGACGCTGATTTGTGACATCGTTGCTGTTCAAACTTTCAAGTTACCCTTGATTTGCAAGTATGGAAATATTTCTTTGAGGAACTCTACAGAAATATTTGCGCTCTACAATAGTCTTTAGCTATGGTCGCCTGCTGGTCTGTCGAAGTGTTCAACACTGAGCTAGAAGCTGCCACGGATGTACCATTTTGGAAAAAAAATGGGATCTGCTGGCAAGATGCATTTAAACTTGGTAGAATTGATATGACTTTATTTGGGTTCCACTGGATCTTTGATTCTGACATAACACGACAAGGGAGATGGGATGGGCCTGAGGCCCGGAGGTGCAATAGTCACAAATGGAAAGTTGATGCATGGACGGAATAAAAGGAGAAAAAACTTGGCAGAAGCATTTTTTTATAAGTTCAAATTCTACTTCATATAATATAACTGTTATTCAGTGTTCAAGAAGGCGTTTCTAGACGTCCGCCTAGGCGCGCCTAATTGCTAGGTGAGGGGGTCCCGCCTGGCCTATGGGGTTAGGCGGACCCCTAGGCGGCGGAGGCAGGGACGGGCGGAGGAGATGGAGGCAGGGGACGGGCGCCGGCGTGCGGCGGTGGAGGAGGGAGGGCCTGGCGGCGGCGGAGGAGGAAGAGGATGCAGGGATGTGGGCGGGCGGAGAAAGAGGAGGCAGGGGCAGGTCGGCGGGCGGAGGAGGAAGAGGAGGCAGGCGGGTGGCGAAGGAAGAGGAAGCAGGGGCGGCGACGCGTGAGAACGAGGGAGGAGGAGAGTCCGTGAGTGGATAAGGGGGGCTGGGAGGTTGGGTTGGGCTGTTTTAATGGGCTTTTGTCCATAGTTAGGCCCATCATCGTTTTATTTTCTCTTTTCTTTTGAAGATATATGTATGTGTATGGAAAGATACATATGTATATGCGTGTATGTGCTACCGCCTAGCAAACCGCCTTGAAACGCCTAGGCTCGCTTAGGCTCGCCTAGGCTCTAGGCGGTGGGTCACCGCCTAGAAACCGCCTAGCGTCTTATTGAACATTGCTGTTATTAAACATTTGCACTGATGTTTTTAGCTCACTATAGTTCTCATTCTTAACCACAGTCAATCAATCTAACCTAATCTGGCACACAATTTTGATGTGCAGATTAAGACATCACACAGTTTATGACTTTATGTCCTACTCATCTGCTATATCAACTTTATGTCTACTTAATAATTAATGGCTATGTCTCCCTCTGCTTAATATTTCAGACAGAGTTTTTGGGCCATCGACTACCACCGAGGCTGTCTATGATGTTGCAGCCCGCCCTGTTGTGAAAGGTGCTATGGAGGGCATAAATGGTATGCCAATTTTGGCTTATTTAGATCATCTTGAACATTTTTTTTACTGTATTCCATTTTTTCTTATTAAGCTAATCTGCACACACTTTATGGTGATTTTGGGTCTACTAATATCGTATCACATAATGAGGGAATTCTATGTCCACATATAATCTTACTCTCTTCGCGATGAGCTAATGGGGCACAGTTTTGTCTTAACTATTCATTTTCTACCTTTAATTGCAGCACCATTTATTTGTTACACAATTAATGTTTTACCATGTATAGTGAGTTGCTTACCTGTCAATGCACTTGCATCATTTCTAAATGCAACTTTATACTGACTTGTAGGGACAGTTTTTGCCTATGGTGTCACAAGTAGTGGGAAGACCCACACAATGCATGTAAGTTCTCATATCCAAAATCTGTTGGTATGAAATACCAAGCTAATTTCCTAGGAAAGCCGTAACTATACCGGCATACAGTTTGTTTATATATGTGGCCCCTGCTGAGGTCCATACTCTTAGATCCTCCCTCTAGCACATTACTTCCAATGCAGTTCTACTTTCAAGATATTTTCTACAACTGCTACTGCAAGTGATAGTAACTATAACATATGAATATGGCTTTTACATGTTAAACATATGCTCCTGCATGCATGATATTTTAAGGCAGCCTGAATGTTTATACTGATCCATTTGTCTTTTCTGATTTTTTGCAGGGTGACCAGAATTGTCCTGGAATAATTCCACTAGCCATTAAGGATGTATTCAGCATGATCCAAGAAGTATGGCAGTAAAAACTTGAGATACACAATATCAAGCAATCCTGTTTTTATGATTATTTTCTAGCTCTTACATGGCAGTATGTCCTTAACTGCAATACTTGTTTTTCTTGTCTTGATCAACAGAGTCCTGGAAGGGAATTTTTGCTCCGTGTATCGTATCTTGAAATCTATAATGAGGTAGTTTGAATGCTGTACCATTTTCATAAATTTCTTCAATGCATGCATTTGGTCTTTATTTGATTACACAACAGCCCTTTCTTTAGTTCACCCTATGTTTTTATCTTGACTGGCGTGGCCCTTCACAAAAAGGTTCTTGTTTGATCATTCTACTTGGAATGCACTTCCACTTTATCTACTCATATACCTTTTTTATTTTGCTGGTTACAATTTTTTTAGTTATGCAGAATTTATACTTTCCTGAAGTAGTTGCTCCCATGCTGTACAAATATTTGCAGCGTGTTTGTTTTTATGGGCATATTAGACTATTGAGTCTAATTTTCCTTTCTTGGAGGTCTAAGCAAAATTTGATTTCGTTTTCTATGCCAAGGTTATCTATATTCCTATGCACTTTCACCTTGTACTATATGGATAGGTTTAATCTGTCTATCTCATTGCAGGTGATCAATGATCTACTTGATCCTACTGGCCAAAATTTGCGTGTGCGGGAGGATGCACAGGTTTAAATCTCTAGAACCTTTTGACAAATAATTTTAACTGAATGGTTTAATTGTAACTTATGAAAACAAAAAAAATCTTATTTTTGTCCTTACTTCTTACTTAGGTAGAATTATCTTAGTCTTTACTCAAAATTGTTATCTGGACGCATTTTGTTGGCCTTCAATTGGTGGAAATTGTGAAGTCAAGTGTACATTGTTTTTTGAGTGCCATTTTTTTTTCTGAGAGTGATTAACATGATATGATCTTATTTACCTTAATCATAGCATACAACATTATTTTCATATCTAACCCTCCTAGGTTGTTTTTTATTCACTTACAGTGTTTTCTTTGGTATATGCAAATGTACCTTATAGCTTCATCCATTGCAGTTACTGTTTTGTTTATGAGCTTCTCTAATTGCTTCCTTTTTTACTCTCTCTAGGGAACCTATGTAGAAGGAATAAAAGAAGAAGTAGTTCTGTCTCCAGGACACGCTCTTTCTTTTATTGCAGCTGGTGAAGGTGATTACATTATCTTTCCAAGTTATTAGTATGTTACTAGCATCATGACTTCTGGGGGCATGTTTTACTCTGTCATTTTTACTGAAGATATTTTTCTTGTTCTGGAAGTTAGAGGTGACAATATGTCTTCGATACAATCTCATATTATAGTATCTTTCAGATTCATATTTTAATGGCTTCTACAATCTACCTACATTTCAATCAACCTGTCCACTAATTGGATTAGGTTCTGATTCTAAGATTCTCAAGTATCACTGTATGAAATTGACTAGTCATGAGTTATCCTTCTCCATATTTGTTGCTCACCTGGTTACGTAGATGTTCTTCTTAGGGCAAAGCGCGTGCGCGAGCGACGGCGGGGGTGGGGGTCTTTCCAATTCCCCCACCAATTGAGTTTTTTTAAGAAAAAAGTCTAAATTACTCCTCTCAACCATAGCCAAAGTCCGGATAACCCCCTAAACTATCTTTTGGTTCATTTTACCCCCCAAATTGTGCCATTCGGTTCAAATTACCCCCTAATACCATTTATTTTTTTCATTTCTCCATGCATAGGTGGAGTTTTAAGTTGAAATTTTACAAGATGATAGTACACATTACAACAAATGTTAGAAAAAATACATAATAAATTTTTATCATTATTTTGATAGATTAGGATATTTAATAATAAATAAATCATTGGAGTTCAAAAGTATATGAAAAATAATGATGAAAAAATTCTAACAAATTTTTTTAATATGCATTGTGATGTCCACTACTACCCTGCAAAAGTTGAAATTAAAATTCAACTTGTGTATGGAGAAACAAAAAAGACAATTGTATTATGGGGTAAAATGAACTAAATGGCATAGTTTAGGGGGTAAACTGAACCAAATTATAGTTTAGAGGGTTATTTAGACTTTGGCTATACTTGAAGGGAGTAAATTGAACTTTTTCCTTTTTTTAATGATGTTACCTACTGGAAGTGGAAATCTTTTTTCACTTTTCTGAAACATGTCATGATTTCAGTTGTGTAATAAAGTGGCATGGGTTCTTTTTTTTTTACATCTAACCTACTACTATGTAACATGACAGAACATCGGCATGTTGGCTCTAATAACTTCAACTTATTTAGCAGCCGAAGTCATACGATTTTCACTTTGGTGAGTTTATAATTTCCTTCAGTATTTATTGACTAATGCAATTCTGGTTCTGTCTTATGCCCTAAATACTCCTGAGTTTCTGGATCACCCGTATCATATTTGTTAACCACATCTGTGATATGCTGTATTCCTTTATTTGACCCATAGCGTATCTCTACTCTTCTTCAGATGATTGAAAGCAGTGCCCGTGGCGATGAGTATGAAGGGGCCATGTATTCACAGCTCGTACGTTGTTTTGCTCCTAATAATCATTCTGTTTACACTTTCCAGTTGCCCCTGGATTTTTATCTTATATTTTGTGCTTTTGTCATTTTCTAGAATTTGATTGATCTAGCTGGATCTGAGAGCTCTAAGACAGAGACTACAGGGTTAAGAAGAAGGGAAGGCGCATATATTAACAAGAGTCTTTTAACTCTTGGAACTGTAAGTTCTCCTTGCCAATCATATGTGAAAACTAAGGATTGCTGGTATACTATCAGCAAGTTAGACACCAACCCAGCTTCTTAAGAATTTGACCGTTGTATAACTATAGCTTCTATCAAAATATTTTCAATCTTAAGTTCTGTTGACTTGAATGTTTTTCTATTCAAAGGTCATTGGCAAGCTCAGTGAAGGGAGGGCAACACATATACCCTACCGTGATTCTAAGTTGACCCGTCTGCTACAGTCATCATTAAGTGGCCATGGTCATGTCTCAGTATGTACTTACCTTTTCTGCCTCTCAGGCAGCCATTCCTTTTGGTACTTGCTCCATTGTCCTGGAGGAGGCATTGAAGTAAACCATTAAAACCTCCTTCCGAAGTGGTCAGCTGATACACTTAACTTTTTCATGCAGCTAATTTGTACCATTACCCCAGCATCCAGTAACATGGAAGAAACACATAATACATTGAAATTTGCAAGCAGAGCAAAACGTGTCGAAATTTATGCCTCTCGCAACCGGGTAAATATTTAGGCATACAAAACTGATTTCCTACACCACCATTCTGGAAAATGAATTAACAGATATAATGATTTTGACTGCCCAGATAATTGATGAGAAGTCTTTGATCAAGAAGTATCAGAGAGAAATATCCTCTCTAAAGCAAGAACTCGATCAGCTAAGGAGAGGAATGATTGGCGGTGCTAGTCAGGAAGAAATTATGAGTTTGCGTCAGCAGGTATGTTCTGTTTGCTTGATAGAACTACGCTTTTACATTGTTCTGCGCTCCTTGAACATTGTCCCTGTAGAATAATCATTGTGTTGGTAAGTTGATAAATCCTTGAAAGTACTTTTCTTTCTTTTCCTTTTAGTTGGAAGAGGGTCAGGTAAAGATGCAGTTTCGTCTGGAGGAGGAAGAGGAAGCGAAAGCTGCTCTAATGAGCAGGATACAACGCTTGACCAAATTAATACTTGTTTCCACAAAGAACAATATTCCTACCTTGACAGATAGTCATCAGCGACACAATTCTGCCAGTGAGCAAGATGTAATTATCAATTGCTAAACTATTGTACATTTGCATATAGTCTTCCTTGATGCTTCTGTTTGCTGTACTTTTTTTTCTGGAAATATGAATTATCTCTGTATTTCAGAAGTTAAGTACTTCACAAGATAGTTCGACGCCTGTCCAAAATGAAGGCACCACGAAAGACCCCCTATCATCTGGTTTGCCGGACTCATTGGATGAGATCAATCAATTAAGATCTGCCAGTGGGGAGCATTCTTCAATTACTGGTTCTGCACCAGATTCAATGCAGGTAGGTCAAATGCCCATTCTACCAATGTTTTCAATAAAAATTTCCTAATTTGTAAGTTGTTTTCTATTGTTATTGTGGATGTTAGTAGTTGACAATGCACGGGATGACCACTGTGCAATGGGGGGGGGATGACATGATTTGAAGGGTATTGGTAATTGGAATTGTGAAAGTGGGAGAAAGACTCTAGACTTTGGTAGATACATAATTGATTCTTGCTAAATTAACAATTATTAGTCAAGTGAGAAACAGCTTCCAAGTAAAACAATTAAGAATCCCTTTTACAGGCGGACAGATCACCTTGACTCAACTCAGAAACAATTTCTAAGTGAATGAGTTTTTTTGTTTTTCAACTCTGATTTCTTAACTTGTAATATACAATATGTGGCTGATTATTTATAGGTATGAAAGAATATCTGTTCCTTATGCAATTCTTCCATTATAAATTTATCTCTATCGGCTGGACCATCTGGACAATATTCAGTGGCCTCTGTAAAATTTGGCTGTTGATGAAAGACAATCAATGGACAGAACAATGCATGCTAAATTGGACTTCATTCTACATTGAGCAGCCTTTTTTTTCCTTATTATTGGTTATAATTTATTGTGCTTGGCATATCAGGCGGGTTTCACGGCATCAGATCAAATGGATTTACTAATTGAACAAATTAAGATGCTTGCTGGGGAGGTTGCATTTGGTACCAGTTCGCTGAAAAGATTAATCGAACAATCGATAGATGACCCTGAAGGAACAAAGGACCAGGTATTCCCCTTACTGTTTATCATTTTTTTTGTTTTTACCTTTTCATCAGTATCAATCTTGTTCCATTTGAGGACGTAGCAGTGATTAGCGGTACAGTATATGTTACTTCTGGAAAGAAATTAATAGCTGGACAAATAGCAAAGCACGTGAAACTTGGAAGCAGCAAGAAGACATAAAGCATGAGAATTAGCCTTTTACTGTTCACATGCATGACAGGAAAAATAACATTCCCCATAGCTGGGTTCTGCAATCTATTTTTATATACATTGTATATAGTTTCTCATAATATCGACATACATCTTTATAACAGATAGAGAATTTAGAACGTGAAATCCAGCAAAAGAGAAGGCACATGCGATCCCTGGAACAACAAATCATGGAAAGCGGTGAGGCATCAGTTGCTAATGCTTCCATGGTGGATATGCAGCAGGTAATATGTCCAGCATATGGTTCCCTCTTAACTGTTTCATTTTTTCTCCCTTCTGTAGTAACATGTTTTGTTTTTTGAAAACAGACTATTTCTAAACTGACAGCTCAATGCAGTGAGAAGGCTTTTGAGTTAGAGGTGATCTTTTTGAACTTCTACCGTGATTTCTATCAAACTCAATTACCCTGGAATGGCTTTTTAACAATTGTTTTGTGTTTCTTTGAGACAGTTAAAATCAGCAGATAATCGTGTCCTTCAGGAGCAGCTACAGCAGAAGGTTCTCTCTCTTTCTCTCTCAATACTATTATTTCACTTTAAAATCTTCAAGTTGGCAAAAGTTTGATCCAAAAGTTTTGATAATTGCAGAATGCGGAAATCAATGATTTACAAGAAAAATTTCTTCGCCTTGAGCAACAATTCTCAGTAAAGGCTGATGTATCCCCTGAGCAGGAGACAAATTACATACAGCAGGAGAATAATTACACACAGCAGGAGACTATTGATTTGAAATCTAAACTTCAGTCCAAGGTTCTTTTACTGATCCCTGCATTGTCTGTGTTCTTTCAGCTGAATTTCTTTCCATGCATTTTAGTGACCTCTTTTGCAGTTTCTTTCAGTCTGTATTTTGGCACCCTTGCACAGTATACCTACCTGTATAATTTGTGGCAGTCTTCAATATAGAGTAGCCACGATTAGGTTTACTGACCAATATAGATCATTGCTCGTCTTTCACCAAATTTCCTGCTACAACCTTCCTGTAATTCTAGTAGATAGAAATTCTACGCATGTTCCTTAGATGATTGTATGCAACTGCATACTGTTTATGCTTGGTTTATCTTAAATTCAAGTTAACCAACTTTGCCGATGTACTTTAACAGGAAGCTGAGATCGAAAAGTTGAAATATGAGCACCTGAAAATTACTGAGGAACATCGTGACTTGATCAATCAAAACCATAAGTTAAGTGAGGAAGCTGCGTATGCAAAGGAATTGGCATCTTCAGCTGCTGTTGAACTTAAGAATTTGGCTGAAGAAGTTACAAAGCTATCTGTACTAAATGTGAAGCAGGCAAAGGAGTTATTAGTTGCTCAGGAGATGGCACATTCAAGGGTTCACGCTAGAAAGGGTCGTACAACTAGTAGGGGCAGGGACGAGGTTGGGACATGGAGCCTAGATTTAGAGGACATGAAGATGGAGCTACATGCCAGAAGACAAAGGGAGGCTGCTCTGGAAGCTGCTTTGGCAGAGAAGGAGCTTCTTGAAGAGGAGTACAAGAAAAAGTTTGATGAGGCAAAGAAAAAGGAATTATCTTTGGAAAATGATCTAGTAGGCATGTGGGTTCTCGTTGCTAAGTTGAAGAAAGGGGATTTAGGCATATCCGATTTGAATGTTGATGATCGGTCAGTTAACCTAGCTGATATAACTAATGGCACAAAGGAAAACAAAGTTGACAAGAATTTTTCTCTAGTTGAGAAACAAATTTCAGATGATACTGTGAAGTCACTGACCGCAGAAGGACATAGAAGCCCGGAGTTCGAACCACTTCTTGTTCGTCTGAAGGTATATACATTCTTTTTTTATACATATTTCATTAGTTTTTGAAGTAGGGTGTGCTATCAACTTGCTGTAACTTTAACTTGTCATGTAAAGCACAATAAATTATGACTAACGATAGTAGATTGTGGGCTATATACTAGATGTCTAGATCTGAACCAGTATTGAATTATAGCTATCTACTTTCAGATCTAGTGGTTATATACTTATATCTGAACCACTATTTGAATTTGCTCCATCATTGATATTGGTGGTTCAATTAGTGAACTCATTAAATCAAGTCACTGTTGCTACTGGATTGCCAATAGTGAGTGATACGTGCCACTTGCAAACTTAATAAATTCTTCTGCGCAGGCTAAAATTCAGGAGATGAAGGAAAAGGACTCTGACCCCTTAAGTGACAAAGATGGAAATTCACATGTCTGCAAAGTATGCTTTGAATCTGCAACCGCTGCAGTATTGCTTCCTTGCCGTCACTTCTGCTGTAAGCAACTGCCTCCTACGTTGGCGAATTGCTTTCATGCATTGAAGTTGGTGACATTTCATTCTGACTAACCGCATGGGTTTCCTCCTTTTTTCAGTGTGCAAACCCTGCTCTCTTGCCTGTTCGGAGTGCCCTCTCTGCCGCACTAGAATCGCAGACAGGATAATCACCTTCACATGAATCGCGCGCTAGCTTCAGGTGCCACACACTTCACAACCTACATGTTGGTTCTCATACTGGTCTCCGTGTTTTCCTAACGAGATGCTGCTTCTCTCTGGCAGGTGGTTCTGAAGCACGCGTTCTCTTGTAAAATCCTCTGGGTATATGTTTCTCTTTTTCCTTGTAGCAAAGAAGGTGCCTTTTATGTTCCTTCTGTGTTGTATCGCCATTCTTTCGGTTACCCTATAGCTTCTCCTTTCGTTCTTTGTTGTACCGAGGAGTTGCAAAATGATGACTTCTCGCTCTGCAGATATGTATAGATATGCGACTCGACATTGTAACACCTTTTGTTTTTGCTCCCTGGAGAAAAGTAGCCAACAACCTGATGACTGTCATGCGTGTCCAAGCTGATACTGCTTGTCTTTTTTGATTGGGCTGCACAGTTCGGCCTGTAATATATATGCTGACCTTTTTGGGATGGGGGGAGTGCCAAATCTGTGGACTGGGAGTTTATGGAATTTTGCGATGTTGGTGGGCCAATATTTCAGCTCATGCAGATCAAAACGAATTGTTGTGTCCAGCCCGCTATGGTGGCAAGTCCCCTCCAGCCTTTATCAAAAAGAAAAAAAAAGTCCCCTCCAGCCGGTGTACCATCACTGCCATAGTGCCATGTGATTGTGCTGTCTAGATCGTTGGTTGCACCTGCTATATTTCTCCATAATGAACCAGCTGTGAGCTGACAGTCTGACAACACTGTAAGTTTTATACCAACTAGAATAGAAATTGGCAAACATGCGCGCTCACGCCTGTGTTCCAAGATCCAACCAGCCCAAGTATAAAGGTAAGATTGACGGAGGCTCAATGTCATATCATGTGGATACGCGTTTGGCACTCGAGGTACCATGCCGAGTCTATAAGACTTAAAACACAAAGTTTAATCAGATAAACTAATTATGTGGTGTTTAGTTCGAAGAATATGACGATACATCATCTTCTTACTCAAAACTTTTATTTGGTTTGGTTTGATGATCCCAATTTTAAAAAATACTTTCATATGATTATCAATTCATAATCATGAGTATTATATTAGATATTAACAGTCGTTTCATTTCATTTTGGGCTTTGGGTCGATCTAAAACTTTTCTGATCTAATTTGTAGCCCGTAATAACAATTGGGTATCCTTTTCAAATGGCCCATGAATGATCATACGAGCAAGGTGTACACTGTACAGCGTACGGGCAGTTGCAGAAACAGCCGGAGTTGAGAACTAGCAGTACCGATGGTACATTGACGCGAAGCTCAGGTAAACGGGCAGCATCTGGCACAGTACCACCTCCGTCACTGCAGCCGGCTCCTTCCGGACTCCCGGTCATCTCGGCCGTCCGAACGTTGCCGGGCCCGAACCCAAGTACCCAACAAACAGAAAAGGAGAAAGAGAAAGGGAACAGAAGAACGCCGGAGCGGGAGCCTGACGCCACCTCCTCCGTCCTCCCTCCCTCCTCCCCGATTCAGATCTCTCCTCGGCTCGCCTCCGTCTCCCTCTCGATCGGCCGCGGCGTCGGAGAGGGCGGCGCCCAATGGAGGCCATCCGGAAGCAGGCCTCCAAGCTCCGGGAGCAGGTCGCCCGGCAGCAGCAGGTGAGCGCGCCGCACCCCGCACCCCGCACCGCCCTCCTTCTCAAGATCTCCGACATCCGCCCCGGCCGCGGGCTCGCGCCGCCCGCACGCCCACGAGATCCGGTCGCCGTCGCTGGTCGGAGTTGTAGCTGTTGACTGATGGTGACGCCCCCTCCGCGCTCGCGGCCGCGTCCTGTTTCGCAGGCGGTGATGAAGCAGTTCGGGGGCGGGTACGGCGCGGACGGCGCCTTCGCGGACGAGGCCGAGGCGCAGCAGCACTCCAAGCTCGAGAAGCTCTACATCTCCACGCGCGCCGCCAAGGTAAATGGTGGACGATTCCCTCGTCACTGTTCTCGCTTGGTTTCATTCATACTTCCGTAGCTCCGTCGAGGCTCTGCTTGCATAATGCGTTGCGTTTTCGTTTTCCTCCCAGCACTTCCAAAGGGATATAGTCCGCGGCGTCGAGGGCTACATCGTCACGGGGTCGAAGCAAGTCGAAATCGGTAAGCAGCTGAACTCCCGTCTCTCTTTCCGTGAACCTGGAATTTGAATTTTGGAATGGGGAATGTAATGTGCTTGATGGCGTGTAGGGAACAAGTTGTGTGAGGACGGTAAGAAGTATGGCACGGAGAACACTTGTACCAGTGGAAGCACGCTGTCGAAGGCGGCATTGAGTTTCGCTAAGGCACGGTCCATGATGGAAAAGGAAAGGAGTAACCTGCTGAAAGCCCTGGGCACACAGGTATCAACCATTGTTTGCTTTTATACCTGTAACGTATGAGTCTGAATACGTGGGATTATGGAAAATGAGCAACTGGTGCGTTGTGCATTACGCTTGAAATAGTTCTAAATTTATTGAGTTAGACCTTGGAGTTGGCGCAAGTATTTGATGCACGGCAGTTTCTGTTGGACTAATTGTCAGTTAGCACAACACAATCATTTCTGCTGGCTTACCTCTTAATTTTGTCTTCGTGTTGTATGGATAGTATAGAATGCGTGATAGGGTAGTTTTCGCTATTTAAATCTCTATTATTCATGTTATATGTAACTAGAGCAAGCAACAGTTAAGTATTAAGTGTACTGAAACTCCCAGTTCATAACCTTTTCTTAATTTCTTCTTATGTTAAATGAAAGTCCAACAAAATAGAAGATAGGATCATAGGAACAAGTGGAAATTGGCTGTGCACGGGTCTGGGTGAGTTGATTTACCCTAAGAAATTAATTCTAACTGGTCGTTACTGAGAGTAGTGGCTTGTGAAGTTGCGTTTTGAACTGGTGTTTTCAATTGATGTTCTTTCCCTTTTTGAACTTCTCATCTGTTACCTGTCTAAATGGTTCATTCCCTCTTGCAAACTATTAACTTCCTTGTTTGACATGAGTGCCATAATTCTCTTACATATTTTGTACATTTGTCTTGAAATCAAATCTAGACAAAGCTTTGTGTAAGTAACATGAACTACCATCAGGTTGCAGAACCACTGAGGGCTATGGTTATGGGAGCTCCTTTGGAGGATGCTCGTCACCTTGCCCAAAGATACGACAGAGTACGTCAAGAAGCTGAAGCGCAGGTAACTTCACTATGTATCACATAATAGATTTACATGCCTTTAGTCTTTGTATCTCGCTATTAACAAGAAACCGCATCCATTGTCACCTTTGCTTTTGGTACCAAGCAATCTTTACACTAATTGTTACATTGAAAGATAAATGGTAAAATGTCATAGCAAAAACTATTTTAGCACACCTCAGATACTAATAATGTAGTGATAAACTTTTCGAATGAAGGCATGCAATTTTTAGGATTTTGACATTTGTGGTTTTATATGAGGAATGTACTCTGCACAACTTAAGCTCAGGTTCTGTTTCTTCCGTACTTGTGCTAGAATTCAAACATGAGCATTCCCTTTTCAGTTGAGCTGTAAGGCCATGTTGCATTGAGACCAGAGGAAATAGTTGAGAACTTGAGGAGTAACTATATTAATTTTAGCAAGTAGGCATATTGATAACTTCTTAGTCAAATATTATGTTGATATTTTGTTTTCCATGTGCAGTGACAACTGAGCTAGACAAACCATGCATTGTTCAGAATATTCTTTGTTTTCCGTTTATTCCTTTCAAAATCGCTTAGTCAGTCACACTACCATTTTGTTGACAACACTTTTTAATATTGCACTGTACCTTGAAATCACTTAGGCATGCTATACATTCCTTTTGGGGGAATTTTCAGAATCTTCCTTCCTTTTGTTGTTCCTGTTTTTCTTTGGATTCCTGTAGGCTATTGAAGTTTCGAAGCGCCAAATGAAATTAAGAGAGGCATCTGGAAATGGTGATATGATTTCAAGGCTAGAGGCAGCTGAGACAAAGCTGCAGGAGTTGAAATCAAATATGGGAGTTTTGGGCAAAGAATCTGTTGCAGCAATGACTGCTGTTGAAGCTCAACAGCAAAGGCTGACATTGCAGCGACTTATTGCATTGGTACATTCTTTGTACTGTTGAGTTTTTTGGGTGGTCTTTCTTGTAAGTCTTGAGCTTTTCTGTTGTGTCTCACTACATTTGTTGACTGAACTGAAGGTTGAATCTGAAAGAAATTACCACCAAAGGGTCCTACAAATTCTTGATCAGCTTGAAAGAGAGGTACTGATTGTTTCACATTACTTCCTTACCATGCTTGTATTAAAGAAACTTCACGTCTTCAACAAAAATCCGTTTGTTTCTGGTATCTTGATGAAGCACTCTTATTTTTCTAGATGGTATCTGAGCGCCAAAGAATTGAAGGAGCACCTCCTCCGGTTGTTGAAAGTTCCATGCCACCTCCACCTGCATATGAAGAAGTCAACGGTATATTCATGAGGAACACTGTTGCTGAATTGGTCGAGACTGTGGAGTACTTCTTGGCTGAGGTAACTTGCTTCATCACATTGCACAAGATTTTTAGCTGCTAGCCATATCATGATAAATTGATTATCTTACTACATTTGGTCATTTTTCTTTGACAGGCCATCCAGTCATATCGAGCTGAGAGCGACACCGAGCTCAACCTTGCAGCTGGTGACTACATAGTGGTCCGAAAGGTAGTGCTTTCTCATAGAGTAACAGACGAACAGTACTTGCTCCTTAGCTTAGCCCAGGTCCACCGACCAGTCAGCAGCTTACATCTCTTCTGCACCAGCTTCATACTGATTGCTTTGTTCATATATGCTAATTCGGTGCACTGAACTTCTGTCAAAAACTTTCATAATCAGGTGTCAAACAATGGATGGGCTGAAGGTGAATGTAGGGGTAAGGCTGGTTGGTTCCCTTATGACTACATCGAGAAACGGGAACGTGTGCTTGCAAGTAAAGTTGCCCAAGTTTTCTAAGACGCCCACCGAGCCATACATATCCCCGTGTTTGTACACTGTGTATTATGTTCGTTATCCTCAGAGAAGATGTGTAATTTTGCTGAAACTTGCCTGTTGGATGGCTTGTTCCTGCTCGGCCGTCTGCATTGTTCAAATCCGCATGGCAGGAACTGAACACTAATGTTTATCTTCATTCTTCAACTATCCTGTCAATATATACCCATACTTTTTTTGTTTGTTTTAAGCCTGCAACATCAGAACCCAAGAAGCAAATATTCTTTACCGTTTCACAAATCACAAATTTGTTTGAAACTTTAAATCGTATCTTTGGCATGTAATTCAGTATTCGAGGGCTCATTTGGTTGGCGTGTTTCATTGCGGGCAGAAGTATGTTTAATTGGACAGGCACTTGGTTGCCCTTAAATGGCCAAAATTTGTCCAGGCAAATGCACTAGGAAGACAATAAATTGAAAATTTCGAATTCTTGGCAGCAATTCAAATTCAAGCTCTCTCCAGTCCAGTGTGAGCCATACGTATTACCTATTGTCAATTATACCAGATACCAGATACATGGTCCTAAATTTCTTATCTCCCTCTGCCTCCGCGGTTGCAAGCTTGCAGCTTTGCTATCCCCTGCTTATCCCTCCACGAACTAGCCTCCATCATGGCGGCGGCAGCGGCGGCGGCGGCGACCCTCCTCCGCCTCCCTCTCGCCCGTCTCAACTACCACCTCCGCTCCGTCCCCCACCCCCACCCTCGTATCCCGCTCCCACGCCTCCGCATCTCCACCTCCTACCGCTTCCTCTCCTCCCTGGGCAACGGCTACGCCTCCGCGGCCGTGGCCGAGGCGGTAGCCGCGCCGGACGCGGAGGGGGACCTAGTCGATCCAGCGGAAGAGAGTCACGAGGAGGAGTCTACGGCCGAGACAGAGGCGGAGGTGGAGGCGCCCCGGTCGTTCGTGCTCCCGCGGCTGCCGCGGCCGAAGCTGAGCGTGAAGGAGCGCAAGGAGCTGGCCTCGTACGCGCACGGCCTCGGGAAGAAGCTCAAGTCGCAGCAGGTGGGCAAGGGCGGCGTCACACCCAACCTCGTCTCCGCCTTCAGTGACAACCTCGAGTCGAACGAGCTCCTCAAGGTATTCCTCGTTCACCCCTAATTGTCAAATCCATGGTGCATTTAGTTTTGCCTACGAGGAAATTGCGTGTGGTTAAGTACCCTAATAAACCAGTAAACCACTTCCTGAAATACACCTTTAATAAAACTAGGAGGGGATGCCATTATAGGGTTTCTTCATTAGTTCATAGTTCAGTCACGAATTTGGAACATAATGTGGAGGTGCCACTGTGCTGCCGATTCCAGATAAAGCTGAAATGATGAACTTGACTGGGAATTAGCTGAAGGAGAAAGGTCTATGAAACTTAGTTGTGACTGGTTGAGTTTTATCCACCTCATTGTTGGCTCCTGTGCCACCCTTCTTTGTTGTCCTTGTAATTGGGTAATGCAGATGCACAAATGTTAGAAGCTAAATTGGCAAAGTAAAATGATGAAACTTTTACCCACATGAGTTGAAATAAGTATCAACTCCAACCCTGTAGTTCTAGGAGACCATGCCAATGGCCAATCACATTCCATTTGACTAGCCTCTTTTCTTTGCTGGCTCCAGCTTTTCTTCATTCTCTACAATTAACTTGAGCAAGAAGCTGGCTTGGAGGCCACTCTACATAGACCTGTGAGACTGATGTTTCAGTAAGCATCAACCCTTAGAGCATCTCCAAGAGACTCTCTAAATCAGACTAGCCAAATTCCTATTTAGCTAGTCATTTAGCTAGGATTCCCTCTCTATATCTCTTCTTCTTCCAACAGACTAGCTAAATCTCCCTCTTCATATCCAACTCCTCTCTCCTCTCCTCTCTCTCCAACTCACTGATGCGTCGGCCCTACAAAATCATCTACTCCCCTCCTCCTTGTGCTCCCATCCATGGCGGCAGCAGCAGCATGTCACTGGATCCAGCAGGTCGCTGATGCCAGGGGGAGGGGCCTCGTGCGGAACTAATCCACCTCCCCTGCGTCCTCCACCTACGGCCGCCATGTCCACTCCTACGAACCCTACGACGACGTCAAGCCCGCGGTGGTGGAGCACTGGCGCCGCGACCACTCCTACGGCTTCCCCAGCGTCGAGGAGGACGTTAAGCCGGTGAGACCGGCGAAGCAGCCTCCTCGGGCTTTGGGAGGAGCGGGAGCGAGAGGAGCGGGAGCCGGCGCCTCCCAGGCCGCGTGTGACCCGCTGCCGGCATCCAGCGGCCTCCGCCGAGCTGCTGCGAGAGGAAGCTCAGCGGCGGCCTCCGCCGGGACCGGGCCCTCTGCCGGCGGGAGAGGAGCGCCGGGAGGGGAGCGCCGGGAGGGGCGCGCGGGAGGGGAGCGGCGGGAGCGACTCGCGAGAGGGAGGGAGTGCGAGGGGCGGGGGGCGATAGCGAGCCGAGGTTGCTCGCGAAAGATGCCGAGCGAGGGGATCCTTTTTCCGAGCCGGATACCGAGCGGGGAAGAATAACTAGGCTGTTGGATGCACGTTTTTGTGGTTTTTGTAAAAATTTACCTATCCAGAAGTTTTTACAGAGTCTCTTGGAGATGCTCTTATGCCTTTATATGTTCCTGTCTATATTCACTATCCATATTCTATAGCCCTTCTCTTTTATACACCCTTCCATTTTCTTACTGTAGAACACCATATCAACACTATGACAATGGGTGGCTCTGTGCATTTGATGCCTGACAGTTGTGATAATTTTTTTCATGAAATTTTCTTTGATCCATTTCATGTGCTAGAATAAAATAAGGATGCAAGATTCAGTGTACATTAGGCTCTTGCTTAGTTTTCCATTTTCTTCAGCATTCCTCTCACATCTATTATGTTCTTCTCACCAACATTTCTATGCTATAACAGCTAAAGATTCACGGGAACTGCCCTGGGGAACTAACCGATGTGATACTGCAACTTGAGGAGTCAACAGGATCTATCGCTGTTGACCAAATCGGCCGCTCAGTTATTCTGTATAGGCCTAGCACTAGCAAGATGAAAAAGAGGCAAGAGGTTGCTGAAAATGCTATGAGATTTGCAAGATCTAAAGAAGAAAATGCTAGGCGATTTGTAAAATCTGAAGAATCATTTGAAGAACGTCCTAGAAACAGTACAGGCAGAAGATTTGTTAAATCTGGATCCACATTTAGCTCTCAGCAGAAGAGAAGACCGATGGCATCAAAGGGATCGTCATACGGCCGAGGGTAGCAGCACCATAAAAAGGTATATGGCTTGTTTTTGTGTTGTCTAGACTCTTGTGAGACCATGTAAATTTTAGACAAACTAACTGGTATATGGATGCTAGTGCTCATTCTAGTCTTCGCCAGTAAGCTACGGTTCCAGCTTCCATGTCTCACCATTCATCAACCACACAATGAAATAGGGACACGATACTTTATGCCCAGACTAAAACATGAGATAACCTAATTGATTTATATATCTGACCTACTCCAACAAAATTGGTGTGTCATCATATTTCTCTTCCTTCTGTCTCCTGGACGTAGTCCTTCAAATCTTAGCACAGGAACATGATTTTTCTCCATATTTGTCTGTATACCTATTTCATATGGCCCTTAAAATCACTGAGACGGATCATCCGTTCTGGCTTTTGTGACTTTGTTAGTAGTTGCGTCTGTTATGTTTCACTGGACCTAAGTGGTGCAGTGTCAGTTCAGTGCTTGGCATCCATATTGCCCTTGTCCGGACTCCTGAGTCGTCACTGTTGGTCCAAGAACCGTCTTAGCAACATCGCTAGGATGCCAGGGAAGCTGTGAACTCTGCTAGAGTTATCGAACTTTTCAGACACAAAGTAAACTTTTTTAAAAAATATATAGAAAGATATACTTTTAATTTCTTAAGATCATGTGCATTAGCTACAGTCGAGCCTGATGGGTCGCATATGTGCCCAATTCTATTTCTAATTGACCAGACCTACCACCGAAGAACATTTGAGCTTTGTGGTTTGGCAAATCAACAAATTGATGTCAGGAACCCCACTCATGGTAGACCGTTATATAAAATCTTAGATATTTGGTTGCATCATCAGTTGGCTCTCTGTCTGGTTGTTCTGCCTTTTGGGTTTCCCCTCTTCTTGATCTCTTATCACGTATGGTTGCTCAGTTGCTCCAATTAATGGTTGTTGGTGAGAGTTCTGCTATCATTGACTTCTTTTCGGCACGTACTTGAATTACTGCAAGCATGAGGTCAATTGTACCTAATTCTTGGTAAAGATTCCAGATATTGTTTCTCTAATTCGTGGTTGCCATCGAGAGTCCTGCTGTCTGACTTATTTTTGGTTGTACTTGAATTACTGATACCATGGGGTCAATGGCTGCCTGAAAGTTTCAACATTTCCTCCGACATGTCTATTAGTTCCCATTGGTTGGTGATGTTTGTGGTTTTTGGGAGGGAAACCGTAACAATGAAGACTTATAGTATGAAACAAGGACATAGGGGTTACTGATGTTGTAAGAAATCTTCAATATGGCCATCAGCACCTGATTTTTTGGGGACCTCATCTCACATTCAACATTTGCATCTGAGACTAAACCACCTTTTGCTTTCCTACACCGCATGCAGTAGCTATTGATTCGTGTAGGCAATCACAACACTTCCAACAAAACCTTTGTGCTCACTAACAGACCCTATTGACAACACAGACAGTTCCGCAGTTTTTGCTCTTTGCAGATCGGAACAATGTGTAGATACCACAAGATCTGGCTACTCGCTAGCCCTAGAGAAGATGCAACCCCAATTGTTGCTGCACTTTGTTGGAACTTTTTTTCGGTGGTCAAAAAGGCCGAAAATGAAAGAGAAGAAACAGATAAGTCAAAGCCCGTTACGCGTCTTGATCAGAGGTCCAAGCCCGCTAGTGGTTGTGGCCCCAGGTCGTTCAGCGCCATATTAAATAGTGGGACCTGACATTTTTGTGGTTAACCTAATCATTAAGAAACCCTAGCCGTCCACTACAGCCGTTCCGATCTACGGCGGCGCTGGAGCTACCTGAAGGCCACCGCCTCCGCCTGCCGTCCAACACCGGACAGTGCGGTACAGGCTGGAAGGAGGCTGGAAGGACGACGGTACCCGGCGAGATTGACTACTTTGTCTACGTCTAGTGGGACCTGACATTTTTTGGTTAACCTAATCATTAAGAAACCTTAGCCGCCCACTACAGCCGTCCCGATCTACGGCGGCGCTGGAGCTATCTGAAGGCCACCAACTCCGCCTGCCGTCCAACACCGGACAGTGCCGGTACAGGCCGGAAGGACGACGGTACCCGGCGAGATCGACTACTTCGTCTACGTCGGGAACATCTACGGAACGACTACGGACCCGCCGTCTTCGTCCCCGACACAAACTACCGCCGAGATGTCGTCCTCAGCTGCTCCTACGATGACTGGCGGTTGAGATCTAAACTCCCTCCTTATTGTTCATCTTGTTCTATAGGTCGTGCTCATGTTTAGGTGTTAGATCCTGTTAAGTTTAAGTTCTAAGCCATGTTATGTCTAACATTTTGGTATCAGAGCCTAAATACCTAACCGTGAGCCTTAAGAACCTATAGGTCTAGTCCAGTTTTAGATCTTGGTTGGTTATTTATTTTTTAGTTCTCGGTTTAAGTGTTTCTTTCTCGGTTTCAAGTTTTAGTTCATGATTCGTGTAGATCCATAAGTCACTTAGATCTCGCACGAAAAGAGTAAGATCCGAGAGAGAAAGTATAAGAAATAAGTAGATTCAAATCAATTCCACCCGTAAAACCCCCTCAAACCCTCGGCATAAGCATAAGAAACCCCACGGCGGTGCTTAGTTTTCCGCTAGAATTCAACGTACTTCTTGGGTGCTCGCGTGACGGCTTTTGCATGAGGCCGCGCGGGGCATGTCGCACCCGCGGCGATAAAAAAAATTAAGTACTAACAGGCGCGGCGGTGGCGGACCGCGGAAGCGGGCCGCCTCCATGACCGCCGTGAAGGCGCCGGAGACGGCACGCCGCCGCGGCCCCCAAGGCGGCGCTCCGACATGAGGTGGCCACAGAGCACCACCACCGGCCGATGAGCAGAAGGCCGTCCGTGGGGCCAACAGACCGCCATAAGGGCCGGCGGCGCCGCTCGACGCCGGTCGGCGGCGGCACTCCGGCTGCCATGAACCCGCGGTGGCGGGGCATGAGCGGCGGCCGTGGAGTGTCGCCACCGGCCGGCGAGAAGGCGGGCAGCGCCATGAGGCGAGGCGGCGCCAGGGCCGGCGGCCGCCACCGGCCGACGAGAAGGCGGGCAGCGCCATGAGGCGAGGCGGCGCCAGGGCCGGCGGCTAGCTCCGGCTGGCGAGAAGGCGGGCAGCACCATAGGCACGACAGCCGCCATGAGGCTGGAGACGAGGGGAGGGAGCGAAATGAGTTTTTAGGGTTAGGGTTTCCTCTCCCAGGGTATATATACCTCCGAAATAGAAAGTCAGCCGTCGGATCTAGGGCTATCGGAATCGACGGCCGAAATTGAGCCACCGGGTGGGGGGACTGGATGGCGGGCGCCTGAGTTGGACCGTTTTGGCGGCCCGCCCGTCCGCTGCTGGGCCCCTGGCCCAGGCGGGTGTGGGGGGGGGGGGGGGGGAAGAGGGCGCGGCTGGGCCAGATTGGCGGCCCGCCTGTTGGTTTTTGGGCTTTTGGCCCAATTAGCTTTAAGGCCCTTTTAATTTTCCGTTTTCTTTAGTTTTATTCATTTTCTAAATCTTTTTTCAGTGTAATTTTGTTATGAGCACTACGTAAATTTTATTTCGAGCATTATTACACTGAAAATTATGAGTCGTCATTTTGAGTAGATGAAACCAACGTGAATTTTACTCATAATTGTTTAGTTTATTTTGAGCATTTAATTAATTTCTGACCAACGTTGATTTAATTAATTGCTATTAAGATACTTAGTTTTATTTATATTTATTTTATTCTGCCCAAAGGTGATGCAAAATTAAGTTTTTCGTTGCGTTAATTACGCTAAGTCATTAAGTTTATTTTGCTTCTGTCCAACGGTGATGCAAAATTGTTTATTCAAGATTATTTAATGTATTAATCTGGTCAACGCTGATTACATTCTTTATTTTGTTGCTGTTACTAATTCAATTTTATTTTATGAACAGAAGCCACCCCCTCCAGCATCATGACTTATATCAATGGTGTTTCTCAGTTGGGAGGGGACAACTTCGTCAAGTGGAAAACCGAGATTGGCTTTATTCTGCTGACGATGGATAAGGATCATTCCCTGAGGATGCCCGCTCCTGTTGCACCAGTGTCACAAGGGACTGAGGATACTACCCTTGCTGCACGCACTGCTGCTTATGAGAAAGAAAAAGAGCGCCGGGAACATTCTGATAGAGTGGCCCTAAGTGTTATGAACATTACTATTAACCCTTCTATCAGGGGAGCTATTGAAAAAGAGCCTAAGAATGCTAAGGACTTCATGAATAAGATTGAGAGTTACTTTAAGGGGTGTGACAAGGCCAATGCTAGCATTCTCTTGTCTCAACTCGTGAAGGCTAAGTATAATGGGCAAGACAGTGTTAGAGAGCACATTATGGGCATGGTCAACATGAGGGATAAGCTTCAAGACCTCGATTGTCCCTTTAATGATGCAGCGCTGCTTCATCACATCATGATGTCACTTTCATCAGTCTTTGAGCCATTTAAGATAAATTACAATGCAAGCGATCAGAAGTGGGACATCACCACGCTTGTGTCTAAGTGTGCTCAAGAGGAAGAAAGGCTACGCTCTCAGAACCCCGACTTTGCCAACATCGTAAGACATGAGAGGCATAGCGGAGGAAACAAGAGGGTATCCCGCCCCAATAAGACAAAGAAGGGTAAGAAACCTTATGAAGCTCCTCGGCGGAATGATCCATCTGCTCCTAAGAAGCTTCTCTGCTACCACTGCGACAATGAGGGCCATGAAAGGAAAGACTGCCCGAAGTTTAAGGCGTGGTGTGAGAGAAAAGGTGATAACGACATCATTTCTTTAGTCGATGAGTCCTTTTATGCATATTTCCCATTAAGTACTTGGTGGATTGATTCTGGTGCCACCACCATTCTTGTTACAAATTCCTCACAGGGATTGTCTGGCGTGCGGACTATAAGAAAGGGACTCGAAAGTTAAGAGTCGCAAATGGCGTTGAAGCCGACGTGGAGGCCATTGGAGCTCTCCAATTAGAACTTCGTGACGGCTTTATTCTTCACTTAGTTGATGTCCTGGTACACGGCCGCACGGCGCGACGCGCCATCCGTGCCGCTGCCGGGCGCCGAGGTCTTGGCGTCGCGCACGGACGCGCGGCAGGGATGGCGGTCGAGCAGGAGCCATTACAGATGCGGCTCCGCCAGCGCTTGATGGACAGGGTGCGCCAGATCCAGGGCTCCTACCATCGTCCATGGATGATCTGAACCGCAACAAATCCGTCAAGAAAAATGATTTGGGAATCAAATAAAATTCTCGGCCATGCATGTATCGGGTGGGTCTGATGACCCGGGCAATGAGTGCGCCCTTTCCTCCGGCCTTCAGGAATCAAATGATTTGGGAATCCAATCCATCATCCATGGCTTGGCTGCCCCTAATCATCGAACACAAGAAAAATTCATGTTGGGTCTGATGACCCGCGCAATGAGTGCGCCCTTTCCTCCAGCCTTCAGGAATCAAATGATTTTCCTGAAGGCCGGAGGAAAGGGAACTTCGTGACGGCTTTATTCTTCACTTAGTTGATGTCCTTTATGTTCCGTCTATTGAGAGAAACTTGATTTCCGTTTCTAAATTAGATCTTGATGGTTATTCATGTACTTTTGGTGACAGCAAATGTGCAATAAGTTTGAATGGTGACGTTATTCATCGAGCACCCTTACACAATGATCTTTAGTTACTGTCCCATAATAATATCTCTGTGATGAATGTAAGCGAAGTTAGTCACAAACGCAAGAGAGGTAACGAGACTTCGTCGAAATTGTGGCATTCTCGTTTGGGCTACATTTCGAAGGGGAGAATGGAGCGTCTCATTAGAGAAGAGATACTTCCAAGATTAGACTTCTCTGACTTAGACCAATGCGTTGATTGTATAAAGGGAAAATTTGCAATACAAATTAAGAAGGATGGAGCTAAGCGCAATTCAGGAATATTGGAATTAATTCACACTGGCATCTGCGGTCCATTTAATGTTAAGTCGGTGGATAATTTTAGTTACTTTATTACATTCACTGATGATTACTCCCGCTATGGATACATTTACCCCATAAGAGAAAAATTTGAGGCACTTGATAAATTCAAAATCTTTAAAGCTGAAGTAGAAAATCAGCATCAGTCAAAGATTAAAGTGGTACGGTCAGATAGAGGCGGTGAATATTACGGGAGACATGCCACATATGGACAAATCCCATGCCCTTTTGCTAGATTCCTTCAAGAAAATGGAATAGTAGCTCAGTACTCAGCTCCTGGTGAACCTCAGCAAAATGGTGTAGCAGAAAAAAGAAATCGCACTCTAATAAACATGGTACGCAGTATGCTAAGCAACTCTACACTGCCAGTGAGTTTATGGATGGAAGCACTGAAAATTGCCGCACATATAAGTAATCGTGTTTCTAGTAAGTCAGTCCCTAAGACGCCTTATGAGCTTTGTACTGGTAAGAAACCCAGCATTAATTATTTTCATGTTTGGGGTTGTGCAGCTGAGGCAAAGTTATTTAATCCGTCCCTTGAAAAATTAGATACTAAGACAGAAAGCTGCTATTTCATTGGATATCCAGACAGATCAAAGAGATATCGGTTTTATTGTCCTAAGGGTACTACTAAGTTTGTTGAGACGAGACATGCAATATTTTTAGAGAAAAATGGATGCACTGAGACCAGGCAAATCAATCTCGAGGAAATGCGGACTTATGATACTACACCGCTGACTCGTGATTATTATTTGCCTATTTTGCCTAATTTTCAGAATACAGCACCATGTCAGACAGTTAATTCCCCAGAAGTGAATGTGGAGCTAGCGGCTGTTATAAGTGAGCATGAGAACGTGCCTATTGAGCATCAAAATGAAATTGTGGAAGAACCTGTTGAGGAAGCACAGGATTAGACTGCCGCTAGGGCGCCAGAAGCACAGCAAGAAGTTGCTACTGAGCCTGTTCCAGTGGAGGAGCCACAACCTCTAAGAAGATCAATGCGAGAGAGGAAAACTACTATCTCCAATGATTACGTGTACATGAGTGGAGAAGGACACGATATGGGGAAGGTTGATGATCCAAACTCGTTCAAGGAAGCTATGAGTAGTGAGCACTCCCACAAGTGGATTAAGGCTATGGAAGAAGAGCTGAAATCTATGAGTATAAATAAGGTATGGGACTTAGTAGAGATTCCTGATGGAGCTAAAAAGGTGGGCTGTAAATGGGTCTACAAAACTAAGTATGACTCAAAAGGGAAGATTGAACGTTTCAAAGCAAGGCTTGTGGCTAAGGGCTTCACACAGCGAGAGGGAATTGATTATACTGAGACCTTCTCGCCTGTCTCGAAGAAAGACTCGTTCAGAATCGTTATGGCTCTAGTAGCTCATTTCGATCTCGAGCTACATCAGATGGACGTTAAGACTGCGTTCTTAAATGGTGTTTTGCATGAGAATGTATACATGGCGCAACCAGAAGGTTTCATTGTGGAAGGAAAAGAACAGTTGGGATGCAGACTAAATAAATCCATTTATGGGTTGAAACAGGCGTCCAGACAGTGGTACCTTAAGTTTGATGAAGTAATTAAGAAATTGGGCTTCGTTGAAAATATAGTGGACAATTGTATATATATTAAGATCAAGGTGAGCTCTTTCATCATCCTAGTTTTATACGTGGATAACATCCTATTAGCAAGCAGTGATAAGAACTTGCTGCATGAGACAAAATGTTTTCTCTCATCGAATTTTGATATGGAGGATCTCGGTGATGCCTCTTATGTACTGGGCATTGAGATACACCGAAACAGATATAATATGCATCAATGTTCAGGCACAACTGCTCCAGTGATTAAGAGCGATAAGTTTGGGCAATTTCAAAGTCCCAGGAATCAATTAGAAATTGATTAAATGAGTTCGATTCCATATGCTTCAGCTGTTGGAAGCATTATGTACGCACAAGTATGTACACGTTCTGACTTAGCTTTCATTACCGGGATGCTTGGTAGATATCAGTCTAATCCAGGAATGGATCACTGGAAAGCGGTCAAGAAGGACTTGCGTTATTTGCAGGGCACCAAGGACTACATGCTCACATATAAGAAAACTAAGAATTTAGAAGTAGTTGGCTATTCAGACGCCGACTTCGCAGGCTGTGTTGACACTAAAAAGTCGACATTAGATTATGTCTTCACACTTGCGAATGGAGCAATATTATGGAAAAGCTCCAAACAATCACTTACTGCGGCATCAACCATGCAGGCTGAGTTTGTGGCATGTTATGAGGCCGTGGGGCAAGCTGTGTGGCTTAAAGGATTTATACCCGGATTAAGAGTTGTAGACAACATAAGCAAACCACTAAAGTTATACTGCGATAATAAAGCCGCAGTTTTCTATGCTAGTAACAACAAGTCAAGTGGTGGTGCCAAGCACATTGACATTAAGTTTTATGTTGTGAAAGATAGAGTTCAAGATCATACTATTGAGTTAGAGCATATAAGTACTAAGGAAATGCTCGCGGATCCATTAACGAAAGGCTTACCTCCCAATCAATTTCGTGAGCTAATTGCCGGCATGGGACTATTGGATAGTCTGTGATCTTGGAACTAAAAGGGTCATAAGTCAACCACCTCCCATTACGATAAGTGGTTTAATGCATTGTGGATAACTGTGTCGCGATGGGATTATACGCTGTTGTGATACATTGTCTCTTTACATAACTCCACTTTAAGAATGACATCAGTTTTAGGCCTTTGGACCAAAGGGAAGAATGTTTGAACTTTTTTTCGGTGGTCAAAAAGGCCGAAAATGAAAGAGAAGAAACGGATAAGTCAAAGCCCGTTACGCGCCTTGATCGGAGGCCCAAGCCCGCTAGTGGTTGTGGTCCCAGGTCGTTCAGCGCCATATTAAATAGTGGGACCCGGCATTTTTGTGGTTAACAAACTCTAGCCGCCCACTACAGCCGTCCTGATCTGCGGCGGCGCTGGAGCTACCTGAAGACCACCACCTCCGCCTGCCGTCCAACATCGGACAGTGCCGGTACAGGCCGGAAGGACGACGGTACCCGGCGAGATCGATGTCGGGAACATCTACGGGAACGACTACGGACCCGTCGTCTTCGTGCCCGACACAAACCACCGCCGAGATGTCATACTCAACTGCTCCTACGATGACTGGCGGTCGAGATCTAAACTCCCTCCTTATTGTTCATCTTGTTCTATAGGTAATGCTCATGTTTTAGGTGTTAGATCCTGTTAAGTTAAGTTTAAGTTCTAAGCCATGTTATGTCTAACACACCTTCCTATTCTCTGCACAACAACGTCAACAACTGCTTTCCCATGAGAAAGAACTCATGACCAGACATGCATGCTTCGGCCGCGACACGTCTCCGGTGCTTTCTACCAGCAAGCATAACACAAATCAGAGATGTTTACGGGATCAAAGGTGATTAGGTGACAGCAGATGACAGTGATGAACTGAGGGCTGACGACGATATCTGGTTTGGCCTTCCATGTTGCTACCGTGGAATCGTGGATGGGAAGTAATGCCTGAAGAGGAGTCCTTTCTATGCCGCGATGCCTTTAACCGCACCCAGCTGCTTCCAGACTCCAGTGTCCAGTCCAGGGCACCTTTCAGGCGGGTGGGCTGCCACCTTCGGTTAAGCTCCAGGGTCACCGTACCATGATAGCTGGAAAAGGGTTAATTTAGTGGAAAAAAATACTTCTTAATAAGCCTAGACCTATATGTTTGCGCCTCTTCTCTCGGAGTGGATCCGGTGGAAACTAAGAGCTAAAATGGGGTAGAAGAGATCAAGCGCGCTAGTGGTTTGTGCCATTTGATCGGTATTGTGATAGTTTATCATTCGTTTCGATTACGAGTTATATATTCGTTATATTTCATTAACTTGGATCCAAACAGGTGCAGCTGAACAAGATACGAAGTTGTTGAAAGTTTGAGTATACGTGGAGTGGAGTGGGAGAGGAACCCTCATTGTCTATAGGAGGAAAGCACAAGTGGGGAGAAACGTTGTACGAATATATGAAGAGGGTTGTCCAGTAAACTGTCCCTATTCTTAGAGCGATGAACAACTTGTTTTCTTTTTGTGGGTGTGTGCAAGTCATGCGTCATGCTTAATCCAGAGCCACGCAATCACACAGCGGTACAGAAAAAACAACGAAAAAGAAGCTACCCTCATTGGAGTTGATCTGTGATGGTGAATTCCAATGATGAATCGGTGAGCCAAGACAGATCATCATTCTTCTGCACTACTGCCTGATAAAATTAGCCGATGAAAAGGTGAGGAGCTGCTTTATGGCAAATGCACCTCAAGGCCCCATGCACTCTGTATGCTGGATTGCTGATGCTGATGTGCTATGCCTGTGCCAAGCAGTATCCTCGCCCCGGCTGTAAGCCTATGATGAGCTCACTCACTAGCGTTCTTATTCAGGATTTTACAATAAGCTACGGTCATCTCTGCTCATTTGGTGAAAGACCGAGGTGCAACAACTGTCTTGATGTGACACGGTAATAATACTCCGTAACCCGGTTTACGCAAGCCCCTTTAGCATTTTGTTCCTTGAAGGATGCTTTGTCAAAAGTGGCAGCTTGTGAGACCGAGACGTAGCAGTTCGTGCGTGTAGTTTAATACGAGCTGTAAGTTACCATGCTACACGAGTATTTGTAGTGTCGAAGAAAGCAGGGCAATTTTGGGGATCAAGTTAAAGGTAGTTGCGCAGTGACTTTCTGTGTTTAACTGTCTTCATACTGATGAAAACTTAGAAGTCTCGAGTTCTTTGAAAGTTGATGCCACGATTACGTGGCGATGACGACGATGCCAAGCTGCTGTGGGCGTCATCCCTCCATCATTTCCCACGTCAAGCAAGTCCTTGTTTCGCTTCGGGAAAAAAATCTTTCCCATTGAGGATGATCCATATACTATGTTCATTAAGGTGGTAATAGAGCATGCATCTATATATATAGTAAAGAAAGCCGGTTAATTCATTATGGCAGGCGGGTAGTAGGCTGTTAATCCACCAGTTACTAGTACCACTGCTACAGCTCACTAGCTTTCGGCTTCTTTCGGCTTATTCTCTCTCATAAAATACTATTAAACCAGTCAAAATCAGCCAAAATCTGCCTGCCAAACAAAATGTTAGCTTAGAACTACAGCAGCTCCACCAACCCAGCATTTCATTTTTCGGAAGAATCTCCGGCGGCGATGTCACTGGTCATTTAATGCGGCAGTGCGGCACTGTTCCGCCGTTGACACCACGTCCGGCGAGGCGGAGACGCCGTGTCTTGCGCCGCCGCTTGAGCCTCGAGAGTTGAGACCACGCCGCGACAGCGAACTCCCGGCGGTGACCCGGCCCGGCGGCGCGCCCGGCGCGCGCTCGCTTCTCGCGCATGCGGACGGACACGGGCGTCTAGCGTGCACACCGCGCGCGCACAGGCTCGGTCACTGAGCCGTTGGACATGGCGTACATGACCGCGCTACGTGCGACGGGGATGGCTCGTCTTTTCCTCGCGCCGACGGTGCATGCCTTGACTAGAAGGCCGCCGCTGGAAGAACAAGTGGGTGGTCGCAGCATGCCCTTGCCGCGGTAGGTGGCGCCGTAGCTGTCGAGGTCGATCGGGCGGGTCGTAGACTCGTAGCTAGCTTCGTTCGCATCTGTTCTACTGGAAGTGTATGTATACTAGTATGCTCATAGTGTGTGGATGGTCTTGTTCTCCAATGCCACTCTTCGTTTTCACTTGGCAAGTTGGCATCAGATTGAGAAAGATTGTTGGAAATAATCATGACTTGAATTAGTTTTGAGTCTTGCATGTAGGATAGATGTGTTCTAATCACGTCATGTGTTAGACGTGTTTGCATTAGCTTGTGGCCGGAAGCGTGTTAAGTTCACGTTGTGGTCAGGGAGTCGCATACACACAGGATTAGCCTGTTAGTTTGGCTAACGCGTAGGCTGCATGCACCTGTTAGTGGAGTTAGTCTTCAAGTAGTTAGCTGCATCAGGATAGTGTAACATCTGGCCAATGGGCTAGTTGGGCCACAATTGGAGTACCATGCATGAGACATGGTAGCTCAAGAATAGTTCCACATGGGAAGTTGAAAGTGGGATGAGCTAACTTAAATAGACAACTCTATGAAGCATTGCAACCTTGGGTTAATCCTTTTACGCGAAGCAAGGACAAAAGTGTAAGCATGTTGCAGTGTAGGTGTGATTCATTTAGCATGTAGAGTGTGGGCATGAGCTGTTTTCCTAAGTTGGGTCATTACAGATAGGGGCTACACACCCATACACTTTGTGAAACCGACATGAGGCAAAACAAACACTTCTACACCCAAAAAAACTTTTTAGCAGCCTCCCAAAAGACAAAGTCCACACATCCTACTAGGAGAAGGGCCGCAGAAAGACGCTAGGACGTCTAGTCCGAAGCCGGATTGCCCGTGATCCTCCCGCAGGCTGCTGCCATCTCCCTCATCTTTTTCTCCAACTTCTCTCCATCTTTCTCCTTCAGCAGTGTCTTCCAGCTTGATAGGTGCATCATCATCCTGTAGATCAGTTCCACTGGCGATGTCATCAGCTTGGTGTCAAACATCGGTGCATCATCATCCTGTAGATCAGTTCCATTGGCGACGTCATCAGTTTGTTATCAAACACCAGATCATTCCTCGATTTCCATATAGTCCACATTGCACCTGCACAAATAAAGAGGAAAATCGGACCACATTCTTTGTCCAGTCTACCTAAGACTAACTCTGCCAAGTTAGCACAAGAGCAAGGTAGGGAAGTTAGAGAGCATGTTTCTTTGATAAAGACCCACAGAAAAACTGCTACCGGACACTGAAAGAGAATATGATCCGCCGTCTCAAGCTCTCCACACAATTTGCACTCTTCTGGTCCCATCCATCTCCTCCTTTTAAGTTGCACAACCGACTGAATTCTGTCATTCTAAGCCATCCACAGAAAGATTTGTATCTTCGAGGGAATCTTACATTTCCAGATCTTTATCATTAGTTTATCTCTTACTCCCCCAAAGGTCATAGCTCTGTATAGAGATTTGATAGTAAATTTGCCATTCTTCTCCAATGCCCAACCCATCTCGTCTCTACCTCATGTGAGCACTACGTGTCCCACCATTTCTACCAATCTGCGTCATTCCAACATTTCCCCCTCATTCAAAGATCTCTTGAAATCAACCAAGACATTACCCAAGGCCAATACATCTTGCACCGATATGTGAGGATCTCTACAAAACCGGAAGAGTTGTGCAAACTCAATCTTCAAAGTACAATTCCCCACCCAAACATCTTCCCAAAATCTTGTATGTGCACCATCACCAACTTTCACCACTCTGCCCCATTGAAACCACTGCCTAATCTCCAACAGACCTTTTCAGAATTGGGATCCAGATTTTCTGGACACCTGGAAAATGCTCCCGTTTCCCGGGTACTTTTGGCGCAACAATTCAATGCAGATACTATCATCACTACTTTCCAATCTCTCAATCCATTTAGCAAGCAGACACACATTCATGACTCTGATGTCCATGAAACCAAATCCTCCAAAATCTTTTGGTCTGATCAAAGCCTCCCACTTCACCATATGATATTTCCTCTTCTTATTGTCCCCTGCCAAAAAAACTTAGCTCTACCTGTGTCTAGTGCTTGATATGTCCCTTCATACAAAAGATACACACCCATCGTGTACATCAGGGTACTAGATAAACATGAATTCAGGAGGACTGCCTTGCCTCCCGAGGATAGAGTATCATACTTCCACATGCGGAGTTTCTTTTTCGCCTTGTCCAGCACGTAGTTTAGCTGGGCCTTTGTGATCTTACTATCTCGCTCACTGGGATTTCGAGATAGACCATCGGCCATGCCCCAATTTTACAGCCAAAAAACTCAGCTACCCTCTTATGCTCTTCTGCCCCTATTCCTACCACAAATAGCTCACTTCTGTCGTAATTAATCTTCATTCCCGACATGGCCTCATAGCAAAAAAGTATGAATTTCAAATTTCTCATAGTCTCATGACTGTTCTTGATAAATATCACCGTGTCATCAACATACTGCAAATGTGTCAAGCCACTCTCTACTAGATGAGGTGCCAGTCCCTCTACATCTCCTCTTCGACAGGCTGCATCCAACAAAGCTGACAGTGCACCCCCACCAAATTGAATAGTAAGAGGATAGCGGGTCCCCCTGATGTAGTCCTTTAAAACTCCGAAAGAATTCCCCTCTTTCTCCATTCACATCCACCGCCACTCTCCCACCCTTAACCGCCTTCATCATCCAGCTAATCCACTTAGGCGTGAAACCTTTCCTCATCAGCACCTCTTCTAAAAACCTCCAACTGACCCTGTCATACGCCTTTTCAAAATCCAGCTTTAGAATTATCCCTTCCTCTTTTGTTCTTTTGAGTTCATGTAGCACCTCCTGCAGAATTACCACACCGTCTAAGATACTTCTCCCTGGGACAAAAGCTGTTTGTTTTTTGCTAATAACTCTTCTAGCCACCATCGTCAATCTCAATGTCAGAACCTTTGCAATAATATTATAAATATGATTTAGCAAACAAATAGATCTGAACTGCTTGATGTTGTTTGATAGTTTCAATTTCGGGATCAGGATGATGACTCCATAATTCAAACGCCAAAGATCTAAGGAGCCCTCATGCATGTCCTCAAGCATCTCATGAATGATATTGTATCTGTCATCAATCTGTATTTTTCAGATGGATTACGGATCGAAAAGTCAGTTTTGGCATCATGATGAGGAAAATAACGAACAGTGGAACAGACAATGATTCAACCAAGCCATTAATCCAGAAAGTCATCATCAGGAACAGCATCACGAAACGGCTCCCATTTTCTCCCGCTCTTAAATCATCTTTTGATTATTGCCCCGACCGGGTGACAGTGATCGACGCCACCTCCTCATCCGGAGAAATCAGAGAGCGCGCAGCTAGCCCAAACTCTGAACAAAGCAAAGAATTTTCGCTGCCGTTCTAGCTGCACATCACGTCAGTTTCTGGTAGCTGATGAGCCAACTTTCCCTGGCCCGTAGCAACGTCAGCATCCCGTAACTAACTGGGCTCCAGGTCACGGGCTTCGCTAGGCATGCTGGACGCCGACCAGTGATCCGTGGATTTCAGGGTTTGTTGGCTCTATCTTCCACAGGTTTGGATATACTTGAAGAATGCATCTTGCTTTTTTTGTTGTATCAGCTGCTGGTATGCATGCATGTTTGGTCGACCGAACCACAATGATGGCAGTAGAAAGTGTCGCCATGATCTATCGTGGGAGAGTAGAAAAGTACTCGTCAACTCGTGTATCTCGATTTGGTTTTGGGAGGTCGGAGAAAAATCTAGGGCACATGGCTGCAATGGCACACCACCATTGACGACCTCTCCAAGCAGACAGTCCATTCTGATCTGCCACTGGTTGGAAGGGCATCGGCTATCAAGGCCGCTCATCCATCCAACACCACCATACCTGTTAGGCTGTTACTCTGTTATTAGGTCACCGTGGTTCGTTCGATCGACGTCCTTTGTACTCTCATTTTCTCCCTTTTCTTATTTTTACATTTGATGAAAAGGACGAAATAAAGTGTGACAAAAGTTCAATGGTCTCATTCGTTTTTCCCCTGTATACCTTCTTTTGTCCAACACAAATATCCAACTCGTTTGTGAAAGCTGGGCCCACCTGTAAACGGCACGGACACGGGCAATTGTTTTTTAAATTAAAGGCAGGAGCACTACCACATCATCTAAGAATAAGGTGCCTCATATTAAGGGAAAAGAGGTCAAACCGTACATTGCTCAGTTAATTAGGGAAAATCGAGTAAAAAACCCAAACTCACACAAACACCACAACACCACCCCTGGGAGAGAAGCCTACAAGCAACCGTCAACGCAAACGCTGTCGTCCCCAACGTTGTTCCATACCAAAGCCAGTCTGACGCAACCCGCTGCAAGCCTGAGAAGTTGACATGACTCCTATAGTCGTCGATCCCCCGGCCACAACCTCGCAACGGGAGAAGCTGAAAGAGAGCATACTGCACCACGCCGAGAAGGTTGCCGCATGCGGGACCTGGCCGCCGCAGCACCGCTGTAACACCAATCACAAGCAAAACTAAATCTTGACCCTCCAAGACAACTCAAACGTGTGGGGGATCCACCGCGTCACACACCATAGAAGCAACCACCTTAAAGTGACACACCCGCCGCTAGATTGTGCTTCGCCAAGACTTGCTTCGCCGTTGCCACTCCAAGAGCTTCGCCTTCGCCATGCTGCCACCGGGATCACCACAACAACACAAAGCGCCGACCCAAGGCTATCAACAATCACGGACCCTCTGCACCTCGTCGCATTGGGACCAACACTGCCACGAATGAGCCACCACCACCCAACGATCGACCACCACCCTTGGCTGCCTTCCCCCACAAACGGCGACACCGCCACTGCCGCAAGCCTAGCCATGTCTCAGGAAGCGATGCCTCCAAGGAGGATGTGACGCCAATGGCGCCGCCGACGCTCGTCCATGACTGGACAAGTTTTCATCCAGAGACATCCCGTGCAGCAGGCAGAAAGGCTCCACAATGATGCCCCCAGCAGGGAGAACACGCCTGAGCGCGCCATTGCCAGCACCACTAACAAGAGTGCCGGCCAAGGCTTTCGCCTGGAGCATACGCCCTGCCTACTGCACGCAAACGGCCCGCCCCATGCCGTCGAGTCGCGTCAGCGAGCCGGGTGGCATCACTTGCGACAGCACCCCCGCCCGTCGCCACCGCGAAGTCTGCGCCAGAAGGGTGACCCGGCACAACCCGCAGCAACACCATGGTGCCATGAATATTCCCTGAACTGCTGCACAGCCCAGGCCACCCTGGCCGCGCCACCATGGCGGAGCCGCAAGCTCGTGCAGGCCCGCGCCATTGACGGGAGGTAGGGTACCACAGTGCCCACCTCCCCTCCGCCCTCACCACCATCCACCGTGCCAAGCCAACGACGAGAGGAGAAAGCCGCACCGAGCACCAACGCCCGCCCGGCGCGCGCTCGGTCGCATCACGCCATGCAGGCCACCGCCAGCACGACCCATGGCCAGAACGTGCAGCCGGAGCAGCGCGCAGATCAGCACTCGGGGGCACTGGATCCGCCCCCTTAGGCGCCGGATCTGGCGCCCCAAGCCGCCCCGCGTCGGCGCCCGACAGCGCCGCCGCCTCCTCCCCCCCGCCGTCACCGTTGCCGAGGAAAACCAGCCGCTGCCCTCCTGCACCACTCTGCATCCCAGGCTCCTTGTCCGCGGCCCCGTCGCATCCCGCCGCGCGCCGCGGCGTCGCCATGGCCGTCGTGCGCCGTCGCCCGCACGAAGAACCGGGCGCCCGTGGCCCCCTGGCGAAGGCCTCGCCGCTGCCTTCCTTGGGGGGCTCGCACGAGCTTCCGATGACCCCCCTTCGGCAGCGGCGAGGAGGAGGAAAGAGGGGGGAGGGGGTGGCGGCGGCGCTAGGGTTGGCCGCCGCCCGAGTCGCCCGCCGGGGAGCGCCGCGGGGGCCCTCCTCACACGGGCAATTTCATCATGTCAAGTATTCCAGGGTTTCAGATTTTCAGCGCTTGTTTCTACAACGAAAGCTTTTAATTTCCAACAAGTGGACAGTAGTGGACCTGCTACATTGCTCATGCTAACCCATCCGGTGCTCGGCCGATCATTGTTTCTTCACGCTTTGCTTGCTGTTGCTGTCCAGTCCTTAGTATGCATTGGTGTGCTGGTGCGCGTACTGCGTCCACTTAATCGCGGGTAGCTTTTCACCGTCTTGGATTAGATAAACTGAACACGAACGTGTTTAGTTTAGCTGCAGCATGTTACTTTTGAACGATCGGAGTCCTCGTGCTAATCGTTGAAAACAAAGTTTCACACGCCGTCATTTTGCCAGCAGGGGTCATGCATGGGCCTGTCTAATTTACGGTCGCATGTAACTTAGCTTCCGTACGGTTGATTTGCCATTCAGCCATTCTCTCCCATTCTCTTTCCGGCTTCGTAGATGTGCCCGATACTTGCCGTTCTCACACACAGCCCCTCACGTCACCTCTCACCTGCCAAACGCCTAATCATCTCGCTCCCCTGCCTAGTCTATCATCATTTGTTTATATTTTACAAAACAATTTACCTAAATTATACAAATAAAAAGTTAACAAATAAACTATGCACAAAAATTATTATGTTACGGATCACATACAAATATATAACAAATTTATGTAACGAAAATTTTATTGATTAGTTTTGTATAAAAGCATGATAGAGAAAAATTCTGAACATAAAGATTTCATAAAAAAGTATAAAAAAATAAAGTTGGATTCATAAAAAAAGAAAGATTTCATAAAAAGTTGGATGAGAATATTTTGAGATAGTTTTTTTGAAAGAAACGTCTGAAAATAATTTCTATAAGAAAAAATTTGGTAGCCAAAAAAATCCGAGCACAAGAATCTCAAGCAAAAAAATTTGGAGATAAAAGTTTGGACACAAAATTTGAAGACAAAAAAGATTCAAGAAAAAAAGTGGAACTAAAAAATTGTTAAGAAAAAAGAATTAACACATCAAAGTTATCTTCCTCAAAGAAAAACACATCAAAGTTATATTCCTACTGCTCCTCTAGCCGGTCGTTCGTGCTGGCACTACTGGAGAATCTCACGTACGTACCGGACGGGAACCCCCGGTTAGTACCTTTCCCGCCCGGTACAGACCAGGCGGTACTAATCCGCCAGCATTTCAGTACCGGACGCTACGCCCGGTACTAAATGGAGTAGTTAGTACCGGCTAGTAACTAAGCTGCTTTACACGCCAAGCGACGTGCGTGGCAGTTTAGTACCGGCTGGTAATACCAGCCGCTACTAACTTATTTTTTTCTTTGTTTACTTTTGAATTCCTTTTTTGGTTTTAGTTCGTATTCGTATTCGTATTCGTATCTATGGCCCGTTTGTGTGTAGCTAGCATTCGTATTTATACTTATATTCGTATCTATATAGCATAGCAAAGACGTATGTAGCTACATACATACATACATACATACATACATACATACATACATACATACATACATACATACATACATACATACACACAGAATTGATATACAATTTCATAATACAAGAATATGCACACAAATTTTTCCGTACAATTCAACCATCATTGTCATCATCTCTGTTTGGATCTAATCTAGCCACGCTTATCCTATAATCTGCATAAAATTCTCCTTTGGGATTTATGACCTCATGTAGAATCCACATATTTCTTCTTGAACCGCCCTAACTCTTTCCGGTTCGATGAGCTCTTTCATTCTGAAGATCTGTCACGCACAAAAATTATTTATTTAAATCAATACTCATACAGAATTAAAAGAAAGGAATTCTTCTTAATTTTTTGCTTACTTCAAATTCTTTTCGCGTCATTTTCTTCGGGCCGCAAAAGTTGCGGATGAACTCACATACGTAGTACCCGCATAAGTTATTTCCGAGCGCCTGTCTCATACACTATATATACACACATATAGGGTTATGAAATATTAATGGTGATTAAAGAAATAGAACTAGATGTGTGAGAATTGTATTCATACCGGAATGTCTGTTTTTAAAGAAAGTTCATCCGGATTCTTTGAGATTCCTATGTACTTTTTCAGGAATAGAGCCCATGCTTCTTGGAGGAGTACAAGGACGTATGGTACAAGGACGTGATGAAGGGCTACGGTCTTGGTCTCAATGTAGAAATCCTCATACGGTCTTGGTCTCAATGTAAAAATCCTCACAGGTGAGGATTTCTACATTGAAACCAAGACTGTACCCCTTCATCACGTCCCTGCACCGCACGGTATCGCGGACATCGATATTGGCCCCGAATGTCAGTATTAACACCGCAGGATCAAGGCTGACGACATATGCATATCCGAAACAAAGATTTTTTAACTTCGCGATGGTTTCCATGGAAGCCTGAATAAATACATTATTAGAGTGTAAAAATAATTCCTTCTTAATATAAAATAAATACCAAGTATATACATTTTTTACTTCAAAAAATTTGCTATTTCACAATCACTAGCTTCAAATCATAACAATAATGGCTATACACGTTTCACTTGAAATTAAGTGAAAACAATATTGCTATGATGATATATACATACATACATGTCACTTGAAATAAATTGAAAAAATACTCTACGCATTTTCCACATTCAAATTCTAGTCATCATTTCTAGCTATATATCCCAAATAAACGTGAAAATATCAAAAAAATTTGCTCATTCTTACTCTTCCAATCAGCATAAATTTGTCTAAGTATAAAGCATGAAACGAAGTATAAAGACCACCAAAGAAGAGAGGATGAAGTTGCTAACCTTTTGAGCACCTGGATGAGTGAAATCCCCTAAAAATTTGACTAAAATGGGCAACAAATCTCTAGAACGCTACGGGGAAGAAGAGAGCCCGAGCTCGGGTCAAATGAATGGCTCGAGCTCGGGGAGAAAGAAAAGTTAGCTGATATACTGAGGAGCCAAGTTAGTACCGGCTGGAGGCTTCAGCCGGTACTAGCTCTCACCATTTAGTACCGGCTGGAGCCATCAACCGGTACTAAGCCTCATAGGGTCCATTTAGTACTGACTGGAGGCTCCAGCCGGTGCTAAAGTGCCGCCGGGAGGAATGTAGCCGTTGCCCTCCGTGTCGGTGGAGCAGTTTAGTACCGACTGGAGCCTCCAGTCGGTACTAAAGGGCTCCCTGGGGCACTGTAGCCCTGCCCGGTACTAAATGTATCCCTTAGTACCGGACCGCGGATGAACATGAAGTTTTCTAGCAGTGTGATGCCGGTGCCGGTGCCACTTCTCTCTCGCTGGCAGTGCTGGAGAAAGAGAAATGGAAAAGAGCAGATGGAGAAGAGAAGTGAAATGGGGAGCCGTGAAGGCAGCTGCCGTGTGCAAAACCAGTTTCCGGGTCATGCATGCGCAGATGCGCTTATACTCAGCCTTAGCTTCATCTCTTCTTAATCGTCTGATCCAGTCGTCGTCGTTAAAATTACCGAAGTAATTTTTAATGGGATTACTAACAAGCAAGGCGTGAAAATAAACTGCCGCACTTGTGTACAAACTTTTTTTTTTGAGGGAACTTGTGTACAAACTTGCTGATGAGAACGTACGTGAGGGAAGTGTACTAGAAAAAAAAACATACAAAGCGATCCCTGTATTCAAGTTGTGTTTGGTTCACAGTTCACACATAGGTTGCTGGTTGCATCTACCAACTCATCCTTTGGCCCAACCCGCATGCAACATTTACTGAATAATATCCAAAGATACTTAATGCTCATCATAAATCTTGCTGGTGGGAATAAACAGCTAGGAAAAACTAAGATATACAGTTGGCTCTGGTTAAGTATAGCACCCCGGCCGTCCAGTCAGAAGTAACCGTTGTGTTTGACCATCGATATCTATGTGAATATCTCAAATTAATCGAACCTTTAAATAAAAATATCATCGCTGTATATGTTTCCAGCAGAAACAATTCCAAAATATATAAAATCTTACAATATTCTAAGTATTTAGCTTTTCCCTACTTTAAGCACATTTTATAAAATTATATATATTCATGCTATGGTTATTTATGGCAGGAGGGAGTAGGATTCCTTGCAATCAAATTCCTTAAATTGAGCATTTCTATATATGTGGCTAGTGGATTGGATTCCATCCGAGCTAGTACGCGTTTTGAATCCAACAGTCAGTCTTGAACAAGGTCATTTCTGGGCTTCTGGCGGATCCATCTTTTAGACTTTTACTACGACTAATATCCTTGTTCTTGTTTTCACTATCAACTCTACCATGTGCTTCCCACAATGCATTTCAATAAAGAAATTAAAAGAATAATTATGAGTAGAGAAAATGAGTTCATATATACCCATCAGTCCCAAATCTCTCGACCTAATCTCTTTTGAGTTCACCTACTCCTCCACCTATATAAACCCAGCATCTCCCCCATTTCTCCTCAGCTCTACTCCAAGAGCGAGCACTCTACCACCACACCGCAATCTATAACCCCAAACGAAAAGAAAAAAAAAGAAGGTGATCCCGATCATGGTGCCCGTGCCCAAGATCGCGATGGAGTGGCTCCAGGACCCTCTGAGCTGGGTGCTGCTGGCCTCTCTGGCCTTCGTCCTCCTGCAGCTCCGGCGGCGGGGCAAGGCGCCGCTGCCGCCGGGCCCGAAGCCGCTGCCGATCATCGGGAACATGATGATGATGGACCAGCTGACTCACCGCGGGCTGGCGGCGCTGGCCGAGCAGTACGGCGGGCTGCTGCACCTCCGCCTGGGCTGCCTGCACGCGTTCGCGGTGTCGACGCCGGAGTACGCGCGCGAGGTGCTGCAGGCGCAGGACGGCGCGTTCTCGAACCGCCCAGCCACCATCGCCATCTCGTACCTGACCTACGACCGCGCCGACTGGCGTTCGCGCACTACGGGCCCTTCTGGCGGCAGATGCGCAAGCTGTGCGTGGTGAAGCTCTTCAGCCGGCGGCGCGCGGAGACGTGGGTGGCCGTGCGCGACGAGTCCCCGGCGCTGGTCCGCGCCGTGGCGTCCAGCGCCGGCGAGGCCGTGAACCTGGGCGAGCTCATCTTCAACCTCACCAAGAACGTCATCTTCCGCGCGGCGTTCGGCACCCGCGACGGCGAGGGCCAGGACGAGTTCATCGCCATCCTCCAGGAGATCTCCAAGCTCTTCGGCGCCTTCAACATCGGCGACTTCATCCCCTGGCTGAGCTGGGTGGACCCGCAGGGCATCAACCGGCGCCTCCGCGACGCCCGCGCCGCGCTGGACCGCTTCATCGACAGGATTATCGACGAGCACATGAGGCGTGGGAAGAGCCCCGACGACGCCGACGCCGACATGGTCGACGAGACATGCTCGCCTTCCTCGCCGAGGCGAAGCCCAGCAGGGACGGCGGCAAGTCCGCCGCCGGCGACGTCGACGACCTGCAGAGCACGCTCCGCCTCACGCGGGACAACATCAAGGCCATCATCATGGTACGTAGCATACGCGTCCTCTGACCCGCTGTCACGCTAATCACGAGCGGTTTTACCGTCATTAATTCAATCGGCCGGGTTTTAACGTGACCAAGATCCTGAATCCTGACGCGATTACGACGAACAGTAGCAACATGTTCCACGGCACCTAGCTAGCACACAAGACAACCTGTAGGACAGTTCGCGCTGACCTGAAAAAGGGCGCTGTTAATGAAATATTTCTCGAGAAAAAATGTCCATAAGTGGCATCAGTGGGACCTACATATTTATAGTAGGTGTGATTCGGTCCAATATGCCACCATACACATATAGGGTGGCCCATGCATTACCATACAGAGGCGCTGGATTTTTGGTAGTGAATTATAGTTGCCCTGAACTCTGAATAAGTAGGTGTTGATGGATTGCCAAACCATGCATACCAAATAGCACCAAAGATCCAATCAATCCACCAGGCATATATAGGTAGCTGATCACTACCATAAAAAAAGTTATTACTACTTCAGAGAAAAGTGTTTTTTTCTTAGGACATGTTTCTTTTTTTTATTTATGATTCTTTGGACATGTTTGGACTTTGCTTGGGTCACTACTACGCATTCTTTTGTCACATGTTTCTTGGGCAATGTTTGGCAGAGATATATAAAGTCCATCTAGATATGTGACAACAACATGGAAGTCATAACTGTATGCCTCACCTGCCCGAGAAAAATTGTGACGTACGTGCTCCTCCTACTGGTACCTACTAATAGTAGTAAGATTATTTTTTAAAAAAAAAAATCTCGAACACGTACCTAATAATAAGATTTCGCATCTCCATGTTTCACAACATGCCAAGCATGCATACAGACACCACATATCAGAAGCGGCAGAGCTAGCTACGCAAGCAAGCTCGATCGCCGCTCACACTAGCTAGTCAGGCTTTCACAACATTATATATATTTCCGTTTGCTTGAATGGAAATGGGGCAGGCCTCGATTCCAAATCTCTTTCAGAACATCCCCTTTCCTCAACGCAAACACGTACGTAGCTGTCACGGTCGACCACTTGTTTGTGCTTCTTCTTTTTTTTTTTGCAAAGGATAACTGCATAGGCTGCATACACATCTACGGTTTAACAATTTTGAATGACTCGTCAGCTGATCGATGCATGGATTATTATTATATTATTATTCCTTCTTTATACGTATTATATATATTATACTAGTAGTTCGCAATCAACGTCGTCCAAATCTAGAACTGCGTGACGTCCCCAGGGTCTACGGCATCCCTTTCTACCGGTTTTGGTGGTATGTCCTCCATAGTGTCTTCTTTTATTTGTCGCCTATATACGTACGTCATACATAGCAGTATGTGCATGATCCTGTTTCGAGTCTTACTAATAATTATCATTAGCTCGTCCGATATATGTGCACATGGTATGATGGAAATATATATAAAGATTAATTATCTTTACAAAAAACTGGCGGACGCCATGTAGTAAAGTGTATGTTTGTATTGATTTAGCATGGATGAAATCTAATTATCTAGTATATATTCTTTTGCTACATACTCCGACACAGATCAAGTCTAATCTAATCGTGGCATGTGTACCATATGCGTTCTTAGTACTTTTTTTAATACAAAAGATGGTGATACTTTTGCACCTATACTGCCCCTGCATCACCCTTCAACCTATGTACCCATACGCCTGAATGCTTCCAAAGATTGAGCCGACCATGCATCCGGAGGCTATCCATGTCACTTTTGGATGCATCCTTTTAACCTTTGTTATGTGAGACAAACTTGGTCGTCTCACCTTAGCTTGATGCGTGTCCCCTTCTCCAATGTAAAAAGCATCATCAAGGCCTGACTGCTACGGCTCGCTCCCCTATCTTGCCACCACCAACCCGCCTTTTGTTTTCTTAAGTTCCAAGGTAAAACACACTACCGGAAGCAGCAAGTTTGCCGAGTGCCCCAGACACTCAGCGAAGGCCCAAATACACTCGGCAAAGAGTTTGCCGAGTGTAACACTCGGCGAACCATGCTTGGCAAACTTTGACTCGGCAAACAGTGGGTTTGCCGAGTGTCGATTGTCGGGCACTCGGCAAACCCTTTGCCGAGTGTCAGAAAACACTCGGCAAAATATAACACTCGGCACAAAGGCGATAACGATTTCTGACGGTAACGTCTGCTTTGCCGAGTGTCAGACGGCAGACACTCGGCAAAAAGAAAATCTTTGCCGAGTGTATTTTTGTCTGGCACTCGGTGAAGTTACACGCTTTGCCGAGTGTCTTCCACGTGGCACTCGGCAAAGAGGCCAATCCCGCAAAAATTTTATGACGCCTTTGCCGAGTGTTTTGGCAATGCACTCGGCAAAGACGTCGAACTAACAGAAAATGGTCTCTTTGCCGAGTGTTAACACTCGGCAAAGTATCTGTCCCCCTACTAAAAAACAGAAATTTGACATTTAAAGGACCCCTCTCAAAAAACAATCACAGAAGCACAGACATATAAATTGCACCACAAGCATCAGAAGCACACAAATAACATTCACAAGTTCTCGTTGAAACAAGTTATTCACAAACAAATAATTCACAGAAACACCTCTAGTTCACAAGTCACTCAGGAGGATGAGGAGGCTGAGGAGGATGTGCAGGTGGCCACTGCCCCCAAGAAGAATCCGCATTGGACGCCGTCGATTGATTCTGCACAAAGTTATAGAGATTGCATTAGTCACTTTTCTACTGTAAGTCTGTAGTGCCTGTAGTTTCTAGTTTAACTCTAGGTTGATTGTAAGGTTGAGAGTGACTCACAGGAGTAGCTGCAGGAGGTGGTCGAGGTGACGGGAATAGGTTCGGTGGCATAGGTGGTGGAGTCTGACCTAAAGTGTGAAAGACACTCTGCATGTATTGCAACATCTGCTCCGTCCTCTGCCTTTCTAGCTGTCGTTCCGCCTCGATCCTCGCCTCTAGTTCCTCCCGGCGCTTCCGTTCTACCTCCACCTGGGCCTACAATATTTCATCCCAATATCTTATTGCCAAGCAAAAGATATGTACAAAATGAATAAAAAATTTAAGAAACAGGAGTAACCTGCAGAGCCTGCATTTGTAACTGTGCAGCGGTAGGCCGTGCCCGTATCGCGGGGCTCGAGTCCGTGCTCCTTGCTCGGATTTGGGAGAGGGTGGGAGTACTGGCAGTGTCGATCACGCTATCTCCAATCCAATACCTGCCATGCTTCTTCCCTCCTCCCACCCTCATCACAATTTCAGGATCAATATCCTGAGAGCTCGGATCGAACTCTGGCCCATGAACCTCCCTCGCCATTGCTGTGTACGCGGTGACGCGGCTGTGGATGCTGGGATGGCTGTATGCCTCGGGCGGCAAACGATACTTTTGCCGAGTGTTTTCTTTACACACTCGGCAAAATACACTAATATTTCATGTTTTACATAACTTTTTGGGCAAAATCGTGTCACCACCACTCAACAATGATTAAATTATTTTTCTACTGATAATGTTCTATTATTTCATGCAGTTATAGCGCAAATTGCATTTATATCTACTAAAAATCTATAATTGCATTTAATCAATAAAAAATAGTAAACGCATCCGAAAAATTTCCAAATTTTGACACGAACCAATCTGTGTTGTATGTTGCCTATACAAAAAGATTTGAAGCCAAACCTTAACTCAAGTGTCACTTGGACTCCAAATCTTATTGTGTCCTCTCTAACTTCTATGAATCCTTCCAGGAGATGAGTCGGTTTCTAAGAATCATATGTCAGAAATTGGGCGAAACCTTCTCAATTTTTTACCACAGCCTCCACACATAATATCATGACATCTTGACAAATCTTGTGATTTTCAGATTTCGTTTGATTTTTTTAGAATTAAACAACCATTCAACCACACGTTCGTGGTCGTGTTTTTTAAAAACAATGTTCAAAATTTCTTTTCATTTCCTGGTTGAGACCTCAATCCGGACTCCATAATATGGATATAATTTTTCCACTGATTATAATCCACCATTTCATGTACCTGCAGTTAAAATTTGACATGAATAAAAAAATTCCTATTAATGCAATCATTTCATTAAAAATAGCAAACAGGCCACAAAATATACCAACTTTTATTATGGATTACAAAATCTCCTACGTGGGGAGTAGAAAAAGTGTGGAGGCCAAAATGATGAAATTTTTTTTTTGTTTGCCGAGTGTGCAGGGTGAGGCACTCGGCGAAGTAATAAGTGTGCCGAGTGTCTTGCAGTGGCACTCGGCGAACTACCTCTTTGCCGAGTGTCGGCGTCCAACACTCGGCAAAGGACTAACGGCCGGCCCAGTCCGGTGACGGACGGTGCACGTGCGATGCACGCGCCGTTTATTTACCGAGTGTCGTATCTTTGCCGAGTGTCTATGAGCGTTTTGCCGAGTGTCTTATTTATGGCACTCGGCAAACAACCTTATTGCCGAGTGTTCTATGTTTGCCGAGTGCCTGGTTGAATACACTCAGCAAATAGTCTGTTTGCCGAGTGCCCGAAATAAAGCACTCGGTAAAATGTTTACACTCGGCGAATTTCCTGTTTCCGGTAGTGACAACAGTGCTTGCTGCTGTGCAACGTATACCCCCTATGAGATTGAGAGTAGAGAAAACCATCACGCCATCACGGCTCTGTAACTTCTGCTTAGCTTGTGCTAAATTAATGGCTGTTCATGGACGATGCACGGATGCAGGACGTGATGTTTGGCGGGACGGAGACGGTGGCGTCGGCGATCGAGTGGGCGATGGCGGAGATGATGCACAGCCCCGACGACCTCCGGCGCCTGCAGCAGGAGCTCGCCGACGTGGTCGGGTACGACCGGAACGTGAGCGAGTCGGACCTGGACAGGCTCCCCTTCCTCCGGTGCGTCGTCAAGGAGACGCTCCGGCTGCACCCGCCGATCCCGCTGCTCCTGCACGAGACCGCCGAGACTGCGTCGTGGGCGGCTACTCCGTGCCCCGGGGCTCCCGCGTCATGGTCAACGTCTGGGCCATCGGCCGCGACCGCGGCTCGTGGGAGGACGCCGACGCGTTCCGGCCGTCGCGGTTCGCGCCGGAGGGGGACGCCGCGGGGCTCGACTTCAAGGGCGGCTGCTTCGAGTTCCTGCCCTTCGGCTCCGGCCGCCGCTCCTGCCCCGGGATGGCGCTGGGCCTCTACGCGCTGGAGCTCGCCGTCGCGCAGCTCGCGCACGGCTTCAGCTGGTCGCTGCCCGACGACATGAAGCCCTCGGAGCTTGACATGGGCGACATCTTCGGGCTCACCGCGCCGCGCGCCACGCGGCTCTACGCCGTGCCCACGCCCCGGCTCAACTGCCCCCTGTACTGACGACTGTTATTAGCATGCGTATGATGGTGCTGATTCCGGGGAACAGTAGCTTAATTTGGTGGCTTTTTCTTCTTCTTTTGTGCGTGTGTTTTCCCTTTCGTTAAACTCCTGTTGATGCTATAGGGGCAATAAGGGAATTCTGGCTCATGGATAGCCGCATGCCTAGTGTAAGGAAGCAAGGATCGAAGTGTGGCCATAAGAATTCATAAAGTTGTATAAAAAGGATGCTGGTCACTGATTGGTGGATTTTCATGTAAAATTTAATGCATATTTGTTTGGCCCCTTCGTCCACGTACAAAATTGTGTCCCCATTCTTCTTATATTAGTCGTTATTACTACCTCCTTTCTAAATTATTAGTCGTTTTGACTTTTCTAAATATATAGATTTTGCTATGCATTTACATATATATTATGTCTAGGTGCATAACAAAGCCTATAAATTTAAAAAAGCTAAAACGACTAATAATTTGGGACGAAGAGTACATGTTATGGACATCTGAGGTGTTTTCTTTTTCTTCTTTTGTGAAGTACAGTACGTATACACACATGAAAAGTCCCTATTTTCATATGCACATATACACCTGTTTTCTTAATAGGTGAACCAAAATACAGATCGTTGATTCAACTAACATTATCGTACGAAATGGATGTTACTGTGACAATCCTAATAATTATCCTCTCTGGTCCACAAGACCATTAATCAATACTAAGTCTTGGTTTACGAAGACATGCAGAGAATATCACTGTCAACATGTATAACTCTGATCTCTGTAGAGACATGCACATACAAGACTTGAACTAGTAGGTTGCACAGCAATAGCTATCATAGTCTTTTTCACGAATCATGATATTAGCTAGTGGTTATTTCTGAAAAAAGCTTGGCTAGTGGTTGTTACTATATGTAACTTTTGACTAATAATACAACTCATTATTCTCCTCATTTACCATGGAACGATGCAAAAGAAAAGTGGAAATGGTGAAAGAACTTAGCATGATTGATATATGGGGAAGCTAGGTGACCATAGAGGTGAATAGGTGATCCGACCAGAGGATGCTCATGCATACCCCTCAATGATTCCAAGAAAGTGGATGATGGGGATAGAAGTGAGGATCATCAGCAACATGTAAATAATAAGGTCATCAGGTCCAGAAAGAGGCGTCCAACAGGACGGCAAGGGAGGTTAAAGTTAAACGGAAACATCAGAGTTCACTCTGAGGCACGTACTGCAGGTAAATTCTCTCTTATTCTGCACTTCAGTTTTTTCCCCTCTCCTCTTTAATTTGCCGTTCGCGGTCATGATTTTTTTAAAAAAAAGCAACCTTCTCATAGAAAAAGAAGAAGAGAAATAGTCACTGGTTGGATGTACAACTCAATGAAGTGGACAGATGAGAACGTCATGTATGCCGAAATGGTGCCCGCCGCAGGCCAAAAAGGCGCGCGAGATTAGCCGAGATCGACATTAACCGGCTGAAAGCGAAGGCAAATTGTTCTGCGATGCGCGGAAAGGAGGCTAGCTAGCTAATTCGTCTGCTACAACGGATATGGCATGATAGCAATTTTTATCCTTGAACTTTCAACTAAAGCTCAATTTCATCTCTGAACTATCAAAATGACCACTAGAACATAATATATGAGCCTAACTGTAGAACGTCACGGTTTATGGGACCTAGGTGATCTTCAGTAAGCTCATGGAGAGATCAGGGATTATGACGTATATGCTCCATCCGCGGGGTAGGCTACTGGTAGCTACATACTGATTCTGACTTTAAGTGAAACTTGTTCGTACAAAACTTGCTTAATCCATCGTTCAAGTTGTGGATGAGTGGATGAGTGTAGCTTTAAGCTCTAGGCAAGAGTTCAACTTAACAGTACTAGTTATTTATAAGAGGTCGTCGCCGTCGCCGTCGGCTGCGATGCAGTAGCGCACCGGCCCGTTCCTGTGGCTGCCGCGCGCGCGACGTCACTCGCTGGATCTGCCGAGCTGAGCTGAACGTAGAGGAGCAGAGATACTGTGCTGCGAGTGTGCTTTCTCTTCGTCCGAAGGCTGCTTCCCGTTTTTAACTTCGTCCGAAGTTTCCGAAGATAAAGCTTGTACGTAAAAAACAATAATGTGGAATTGTACTTCCGAATTACATTGCACGTTAAAATGAATGAAGATGACCTGTCATGCACAACGTAGATAGAGTCGTAGACTCCGGTAGGATCGGATTGTGACCTGTCTGCACTACTACGTCTGTATCAGATATAACTGGTTTCTCGCTCAGTCGCTCCAACGATCTTCTGAATTGAATAGTGTGTCGTCTGAACATTTGATCCGGCCGGTCATGTATTCTTACCACCAACCCTGATGTAACAGCCGACGCGGCCGGGCACCACTCGCCTTTTTTCTCAGTCGGTGGGGGCAGGAATCTGCATCAGACAGATGGCCAAGCACCCAGCCCTCTCTTTCCCGCCGATCCTTCCGGCCGAGGACGGGCTCTGCTTCGCGCCACGAGATCTGGAACCGTCGGAAAGGCTTGGAGGGGGGAAAAAAGATGATGGAAACATCCATGAGAGCGGCCCTTGGAAGGAGGCTTGGCTAGGACCTTCTCGCCCACCGGCGTTCTTTCTCCCTCGCACGCGAAATGCGCAGGCGCATCGAGACGTCCCGGTCACGGCTGGCCGGCGCCTCCGCATTCCTCGTCGGCCATTGAAGTGTCACGGGAGGATCGGAGTGCTGGACCTGTAGACCAAGCTGCTCGCCCAAGCTCGGCTCAGAAAGCGGCGCCCAACAGGACGACAGGAGCGGTTTGAGCGCTCTGTCTCTGTCTAATGTGTGGCGGGTGAGTGGAGTGCAGTGGAGCTAGGGATGGCAATGGTGCTATGCCCGCTAGGGGTCAGCAGAACGTTCTGCTCCCCGAAAAAGCAGAGTTTCCTTGTCTACGTCCCCGATCACAGGGGAGGATTTTCCCCATCCCTGTCCCCGAGCAACCGAGCGGGGATCTCGCACCCGACGGGTGCCTCGGGACCAAAAAAAACCATGAGAACGGGCGAGGGGCGACGACAGAGCGGATCGAGCGGAGGCCGAGAGCGATGCAGAATTTGCGGATCGGAGGGGACAGGGGAGGGGCGGAGGACGGAGGTGGAATGGGGACTGGGGCCGGCGGCCGGCGGCGAGATCGGAGTCGGAGAGGGGAAGGGGCGGCGGCCGCCGAGGTAGATATGAGTCGGAGAGGGAAGGGGCTCCGCTCCGGTCGCCTTGCCACCGAGCGAGATGGCGAGAGGGGGAGCTTAGAGTTTACACATTTTTTACCATTGTAGGTTGGGCTAATCTACTCTATTGGGCTTGTTTCGGCCTGCATACTCGGGGGGCCCAACGGATAATGGTCTGAGTTAATTACAAGAAGGCTGAAAAAAACTAGTAACACGACCCAGTATTTAATTGGGCCCCGTTACCTTTTCCTCAACCAAACAATATGCAGTTAGACCTCGGAAATCCTATCCACCTTCCGGAAAATAGGAACTCTACTTGTCTTCCACTTTGAGATGCGTGCGTGTAGTTAAAATGAACGGTGGTATTTCTTTCCCCCCTCTCTCGTGTCGCGCGCTAGCTAGCAGATGAGCATACAGGGCAGGCAAGCAGGTGCGCTGGATTAGTGGGAAGATGAGACAGCTGGCACAAGCAGGTTAGTCGCTACCTTCGGAGGTTTGATTTTGAACTTCAAACTTGATTTTCTCTTCAATGTTGCATCCAATTTCAATTCCATTTAAACCACAATGTTTCTTACAATTTTGTTAACATATGGTATATTTTTCAATATCGGCATTTTACTTACTCAAGTTCAACATTTTAGACATACTACTTCGACATTCTAGATACACTATTTCAGCATCTTCATGTAAAATGTTGAATTAGTTTATGCAAAATGATGAATTTAATTTAAAAAAAATGTTAGACATACTAATTCGAACTGTTGAATATTGTAACTATTAGGCAAAAGTGAATATCAACCCTGGTAAGATAAACCAGTGCTAGAAAAGAAATAGCACCCTACCACATGATGATCTAGGCATCCGGCAAAGTTTATCTACTACTATTGTTGTCCAACACCGTAGCCTAGTACTCTTGTTTGGTTGTTCAAGCAAAACGGCAGTGTGGCAAAGCCTAGATTTTAAGTAGGTATGGTTCATGGGCCGTTTTGGGCCTGTTATACGTGTTATTGGGTTGTTGCTGGATTGTAGATGTGTAGGCTACCTGCATTCCGGAAGAGAGAGAGGGGGTGATTGGTTGCCTGTATTTAGTGTGGCCAGGTTCTCCGGATGCAACCGTGCCTTGATTGGTTCCCTGGATCAGCAGTTGGGCCTGGCCCTCGAGGTGCAAAACTCGTTGGCGAACCAGGCTCCGGAGATGCGGAAGAAATCGGCGTTTCTCCCGGGCCTGGCTCTGGCGATGCAACGTGCTGCGCTGGGATAGTTGAAAAAAGGCTTCGGTGTGTGCGCAAGAGCTATCGTACAGCTAACCAAACAAAATCTGTGAGCAGCCAGGTTACGTATGGACAGGCAACCAATCAAACGATGCTGCATGTGCTCGACCTGGCTACCAGGAGCCAGGATCCCTTGGTACGAGCCTGGCTCAGCTCAGCGTGAAACCAATCACGTCCATAGGTGTCTCCGTTAGACCTTACAATACGAGTTGATGCTCATGGAGCACACATACCCCTATGTTAGGTGTTGATGCTAGAACCTAGCGGATTCTCCTGCTAATAACTGACTCCATTTATTTTTATTCATCAAAATTAGTTTTGGAAGTTGTTTTTACTAAGTGCTAACCCTCAATTATTAAATAGGACAGCCAATTGCCCAAAGGTGGAATGTTGGCTCACTCGGGTCTTAAGTGGACATAATGGGTGATAGGTCGAAACTGTGCTGTCGAGATTGCTATGATAGGGTTGGATTGGGCTGAGTTTTGATGATCAACAGAGGCTCCAATGGGCTCATTTCTGTTTGCATTTGGAGATTCCAACAGATTATCAATGCTAGAATGGACATCAAAGTTTCTTGAATTCTTGTTGATACTGTCTTAGCAACATCGCTGGGCTTGGGCTGCCAAGGAAGTTGTGAACCCTCCTTGAGTTATTGAACTTTTCAGACATAGAGTAAACTTTTTTAAAAATATATAAAAAGTTATACTTTTAATTTCTTAAGGTCATGCGTGTTAACTAACTCTTCAGCAGTTGAGCCGGATGTGTAGCACATATGCCCAATTCTATTTCTAATTGACCGGACCTACCACCGAAGAACATTGGAGCTTTGTGTGGTTTGGCAAATCAACAAATTGATGTCAGCAATCCCACTCAGGGCTTGTTCAGTTAATCCCCTTCACAAGAGGATTGGGAGGGATCGGGGGGATTGAGAGAGATTTTGACTTGTTGGAAATTTAATCCCTCCCAACCCCCTTCAGTTGCCTTCAAACCGAACAAGCCCTCATGGTACACTGTTATATAAACTTTTAGATATTTTACTGCATCATCAGTTTGCTCTCTCTGTCTGGTTTTCTGGCTATTGAGTTTCCCCTCTTGTTGATCTCTTGTCACGTATGGTTGCTACAACTAATGTTTGTTGGTTATACCATGAGGTCAGTGGCTGCCTGAAAGTTTCAACGTTTCCTCCGACATGTCTATTAGTTCCCATTGGTTGGTGAAGTTTGTGGTTTAGAACGGAAACATGAACAATAAAGGCACATATAAAACAAGGACACAATGGTTACCGATGTTACAAGAAATCTTCAATATGGCCATCAGCATTTGATTATATGGGACCTCATTTCACATTTAAATTTTGCATCTGAGAACCGCCCTTGCTTTCCTCCACCGCATTCAGCATTACTGATTAGTGTACTGTAAAGTCTGTAGCAAGCAGCTATAAAATTTTCAGGATTCTTATAGTCTGTAGATAATCACACCACTTCAAAAATCCTCTGTGATAATTAACAGACCTTATTGACAACAGACAGTTCCGCAGTTTCCCTATTGGCAGATCCTAACAATGTGAAGATACCACAAGACTTGGCTACGTACTGATCGCTAGCCCTAGAGAAGATACAACCCAGATGTTGCTGCACCTTTCTATTCTCTGTACAACGACAACTGCTTTACCTTCTTATGATAAAGAAGTCAATGAGTAGACATGCTTCCGACGTGACACATCTCCGATGCTTTCAACCTGCAAGACATAACATAAATCAGAGATGAACTGACGGTTGACGACGATGTCTGGTTTTGCCTTCCCATGTTGCTACCTACCGTGGATGGGAAGCCTGAAGAGTAGTGGCGGAGCCCTGTAGGGGCTCTATGCCCCCCCCCCCCCCCCCCCCCCCCCCCCCCCCTCCCGCGGCATTGCAAAATTTTTTGAAGAGAAGAGTAGAGAGCTCTGCAATTCATTCAATATACCGCTCAACACACAAGTTCAGGTCTCTATAGACAATATGCTACGGTCACTTGTAATCTTTTAACAGAGTCTGTGACCTAGTAATCAACAGTTCATCAACGAAATCTTGTTTCTATGGAACTTTTGTATAAATTGGTTTGAAGTTGGTAAATTGGCACCCTCTATATTTTGCTTCACACTCCGCCACGGCTGAAGAGGAGTCTTTTCTATGTCGCAACATTTTTAACCACACCCAGCTGCTTCCCGACTCCAGTATCCAATCCGGTGCAACTGCTTTCAGCGGGAGGCTGTTGGGCTGCCAGTCTGCCACCTTTGGGTAAGCTCTAGGGTGACCATGATAGTTTGTCACTAAACTGGAAAAGGGTTAACTTGGCTATACTACTTCTCAATTAGCCTGCACCTATATGTATGCGCCTCTGCTCTTTGAGTGGATCCGGTAGAAATATACTAGCTAAGACCTCAATCGGTACGGAGATAGCTTATCATTCGTTTCGATTATGAGAATAGATATTCATTATATTTCATTATAGAGCTACTAGCGTCTGGACGTCCGATGCGAAATTTTCTCATCGGACGCTACATTGCGACGTTGAGAACTAACTACTACAACATTCAAAATCACTACTTGGAATATTACAAACATATATATATATATAGTAACTTTGTCATCCGATTCTATGAAAGAAAATTTCTGCCGCAACATGACACTATGTTTCATGCAACATCCAATAAGAATGATAATATGTAGAAAATAGAGTTTTGTAACATCAACACTTACATTTGCGATATTTTTGAACTACAATAATTGCAACATTAAAAAATATTTTTAAAAAAATCATGGAACAAATAGAATTAGTCAGTTATATTAAAAATGTGTAACATAGCAAACCAACTATTTAAACATCTAGAATACATTTATGCAATATTCTAAAACAGTTGTTGCAACATCACCTTACATCTTATACATATACTAAAAATGACTGCTGCAATATCACATACTGACCCATTGAACAATCTTAAAATAACTATTGCAACATCAATAATCAACTAAAATACCCACACTTTTACTGTAACATCATCGTATGCCTATCGCAACAAGAAATCATATAAAAAGTCCAACGCAAGTTCACAACATCCACAATTTGGAGTTGGTGTGTTTTTTCCGCTACAAGATCAAGTCATACCTATCGTAACAAAAATCCATGAAAAATACTTCCACCGCAACATCAATATGCTGGGTAAGGGCCTTCGATTTTTTTTTTGGCGTCGGTCGCCGGGACGCCCTGATACTAGCATTTCCGATTTCCTTAACTTAGATCCAAACGGGTGCAGCTGAGCAAGATATGAAGTTGTTAAAATTTAAGCATATGTGGATTGGTAGAGAAACCCTCATTTCCTGATAAAATTAGGCAACGAAAAGGTGAGGAGCAGCTGCTTTCTGGCAAATGCACTTCAGGGCCCCATACATTCTGTATGCTGGATTGCTGATGCTGATGTGCTATGCTTGTGCCAAGCAGTTTCCTTGCCACTCCATCGCGATCTCGGGTACAGCCACACCATGATAGGCAACGCCTCTTTTTACCTTTTCGTTTGGGGTTTTAGATTGCGGTGTCAGTGGCATATACAAACAACCGGTCTAACCATGCATCACTGAAAGTAGCAGCATATGATTTTGGCCACCAAACGCAAGATATTGGTCATGATGAACAACAGTGGCATATTCAAATTGTAGATCTTTTAGCAAATCTAGATACATAGATTTTACTATGCATTTAAATACACAATTATATCTAGATATACAGCAAAATCTATATATCAAGATTTGCCAAAATAATCTACAATTTGAAACGAAGGGAGTTATTATCTGTCTACTTGACCACCTTTGTGGTGCTGGTGCAGGAGAGATTTGGATTTTTGATACCATAAACGTGTAGCTTCGCATATTTGATACTATAAAGATGGGCTTCGCAAATTTGACATCCACATCATTGACAAATTGATTTACTTGTCATTTTGCCTCTTTTATTGGTTTTATTTTGTTTTTCTCGTTTACTAGCCTGTGAAATGGCAAAAGTATCCCTATGGCTTCACCACCTTCGCCACCACCGTGGCATCCTCGAGTGCAGCCCAAAATGTCGCTGGGATGCCATTTTGGTCTTCCCGGCTAGCGGCCCATGGGCCACGGGCACGGCGCGGCCCGCGCCGACCGAAACCGTACCAAAACCGCGGCGACCACGCCGCGCCAGGCGCGACACGGCACTCCACCAGGGTCCAGGGATCGACCACCCCCGCGCGCCACGTCTCCTGCCGACCCGAGCAGGCAGCCGCCCACCAGCGCACTCGCCGGCGATCGGGTCTCCACCAGGCAGTGGCCATGGCCTCGTCGACGCTGGGCCAGACGCAGCGGTACGCGGCGGGGGCGCTCCTGGCGCTCGCGCTCCGCCAGGCGCAGACCCACCAGACCGTCCTCCTCGGCTCCCACGGCCTCGACGACGAGCCCCACCCGGACGAGGCCACCGCCGTCGAACCCGACGCCCGCGACCTCTGGACCCACGAGTTCCGCGGCCTCCTCCGCCCCGTCCTCAGGTGAGGATCGACCGTGGCCGGCCTCTCCATTCCCCAGTGCATGCGCGAACGCGGCATTCTTCATCTAAGAATACTGCATGATCCGTGAGGGGTTCTCGTGCCTTTCTTGTAGGTTTCTTGAGATCGACCCCAAGGCCTGGGCCGGGGTGGAGAAGACGGCCGCGTCCTCCGATCCCAAGCACCACATTGGCGCCGTACGCACCGAACGAAATGCATGCCAAATAAGGATTTCGTCTTGAATAATTGACCTCGTCTTAGAGGCAATTTCATCTTGAACCATGTGCGTCCTCTTGCCGTGGATGCAGTTTCTTCGAAAAATCTTCGAGGACGAGGACGACGACGACAAGGCCCTGTCCGAGAGATCCGACCAGGAGCTGGCGCTCGCCAAGGCCGTCGACGCGATGGCGATGGGCCTGGAGTGCGGCATCATCGAGTCGGCGGCCGAGGCACTCAGATCAGCGAGCTGCAGATCCGACGACGACACGGCGTCGTCGGCGCGCAGCAAGGACCACCGGAAGATGGCGGTTCTGTACATGCTCCTCTCGGCGTGCGTCGCCGACGTGAACATGGCCGAGGAAGGCATGGGCTCCCCGCGCGTCACCAAGGGCTACGACGCCCGCCACCGCGTCGCGCTGCGGCTGCTCGCGACGTGGCTCGACGTCAAGTGGGGCAAGATGGTCAGTCCTCTGCGCCATGCCGCCATTCATAGATCTCCATTGCCAGGAGACAGCATTGTCGCACTCCCGTCGTGTACAGCTTTGTGATTGGACGTCTTGGCATTGTAGGAAGCTGTCGAGATAATGGTTGCTTGCTCTGCTATGGCTGCAGCGAAGGAGGAGGAGCAGTCACGTGAGAGTTCGTCGCCGAGAAGCAGATGGGAGAACTGGAAGCGCGGCGGGATCATCGGCGCAGCCGCGCTGACAGGAGGAACGTTGATGGCTATATCTGGGGGTATGAACGGAATTCACATGAAGTCCTAGGAACCATTTGAAATGACAGATATTGATTGGTTGTGTACTCTGTATGCTCAAGTTTGCTGCACTTTTCTGCTGATCATCCGACAGGTTTAGCAGCTCCAGCAATTGCTGCAGGGTTCACTGCTCTGGTTCCAACGCTGCATACACTTGTACCTATAATCGGAGCTAGTGGCTTTGCTGCTATAGCTACTGCTGCTGGGCACACTGCTGGCTCTGTAGCGGTTGCAGCATCCTTTGGAGGTGAGCCTGAATGTTGTCCGAGCAACATTACAATTCTGGCGATACTTTGCTCATTTCAAATCATTTTTTCTTGATGTTTACCTCTAGATTAGGTACCATATACTGATTAATTCAGAAGTCTTTGATCATGACCCGTGAGTAGAAATTAATCATCATCTTAATTTTGAAATCAGCTGCTGGAGCTGGGTTGACTGGGACCAAAATGGCCACAAGAATAGGGAATATTAAAGAATTTGAGTTCAAGACCATCGGCGAGAACCATAACCAGGGTGTGAGTTTTTGTTCTGCTTCTATGCGCACTGTGACTTTGATGCTCAAATTGTCTAATCTAAGACGACACACAGCATGCTATTATCTATTGTCTTTTAGGACAAAATTATGAGGATGAAGTTTATTGATGAGATTATTTATTCATGAATGTTTTTGTCTTCCAGCGCCTAGCGGTTGGCATATGTATTTCTGGATTTGCTTTTACGGAGGAAGATTACTCGAAGCCATGGGAAGGATGGAAAACTAACTTAGAGAGGTACCTATTTCTTATGTAGTTTCATGTTACAGAAGTAAAAAACCATGACTAAACACAGTGCATTCTGAACAAACATAGAGTTCAGATAACATGGATAGAGATGAGTGTCGCATGGGTATTACATGTGTCAAAAATAGCTTGCAATGCATAATTACTAATAAGATTGCCTTGCATAACTAGAGGGTAGATGAAATTCTTGCTGATATTGGCAGGTACATTCTGCAGTGGGAGTCTAAGCATGTATATGCCGTCAGCACAGCAATACAGGATTGGCTAGCCTCAAGTAATTTTCACTTGAGCACATGATTTCCACTGCACTTAACCATTATATTGAAACAATCTGGTCATCACTGTAGGAGTTGCATTGGAGTTGATGAGGGAAGGTGCAATGCAGACTGTGTTAAGTGGTATCATTTCAGCATTTGCATGGCCTGCTACCTTGGTATCTGCTGCAGACTTCATCGACAGCAAATGGACCGTCGGAATTGACAGGTGCCATTTTGAACTATAATTGGCCAGCATTTTCTGATTACCACCATTTTAGTGCTCGTCATCTTTTATATACGATGTAAATTGTTGAGCTGTGTGAAACTGAATGTCACTATTGAAACATAAGAGAACTATGAAATTTTGTATTATTTCTTAAATTGAGCCTCGCTAATGGAGTAGCTGTTATGTTCGCAACTCAATCTGGTGTATTCATCCAGGTCAGATAAAGCTGGGAAAATGCTTGCTGATGTTCTGCTCAACGGATTGCAAGGAAGCAGGTTCTTGCTCCTGCAGTGTACTTTTCTTCAGTAAATCAACCTCGCTGTCTTCATGGAGCTAATATTCGCACGGGTACCAAAATCATTCCAGGCCCGTCACTCTGGTCGGGTTTTCGCTAGGAGCTCGTGTTGTGTTCAAGTGCTTGCAGGAGCTGGCGCAGTTGGGAAATAACGGTACCTGTAAATGCCTGCACATTGCAAGCCTTTTTTTCCCCTTTTACTGAGAGGAACATTGCGAGTCAATTTGTAGCCTGCTCTGCTAACTTGTTTGTGATGGACAGAGGGAATCGTTGAGAGAGCTGTGCTCATAGGCGCACCAGTTTCAGTTCAAGGTGAGATGTGGGAGTCTGCCAGGAAGGTACGATGAATCTGAGCGTGTTTCCTCCTTCGTAAGTTCTGTTATGTGCTCCAAACAACGCAGTGACGAAAGCTTCCTCCCTGAAGAAAACAACACTTCTCCCAATGGCCTTGTCTCTCTGCAGATGGTTGCTGGCAGATTCGTGAACGTCTACTCCACAAACGACTGGATTCTCGGCATCACTTTTCGGGCCAGGTGAATGCCACTCATGCTAGCCTTTCGGAGCTCAAACTTTTGGTCTGTGCCGGCAGTGACTGATGCACCGCTTCCTTGCAGCCTGCTCACGCAAGGACTGGCCGGCATCCAGGCCGTCCAGGTCCCTGGAGTAGAAAACGTAAGCCTCACTTGGCATCCCAACTGATCAGTAGAACGTACTCTCTGTGCATCCATTTACCTGGATTTACTGCTGGATGCACAGGTTGATGTCACCGAGCTCGTCTTCGGGCACTCCTCCTACCGGTCGCTTCTCCAGGAAATTCTGGGCCACCTTGAGCTCAACAGCTACTTCCCGGTGTTCCATCCCTGCACGCCCAGGGAAAAATAGCTGCAGGGGTCCATGCCCTGTTCGTCGTTTGCACAGCTGCCGGCGGAATTCAGCGACGGATTGTAGTAAATAAAGGGATGGTTTGTGAGAGGAATACTACGCCTGAAATCGCTGTGCTAATGTGTCTTTTCGACTTGTATAGAAACAAATGATACTCGCTTGTTCGTAGTGACAACTTGCCGGACTCGGGACAGTGTCTGCCTCTACCTTAGCATCGGTGCAGGATGGGTGCTTCGGTGCCGTTGCGGCGGTGACCGGAGAGAGGGTGGCCGCCGGCTGCCGGGCAGGCGGCGTCGTGAGCCTGGCCATGTCGGCACGCGCGGTGCCACGGTGCGCAGCCAGACGACATCGTATTGCAAGGACACGGGTTCCCCCTGGCGCTTCAGTGTCACGGCATCTTTACAATGTACCGTGAGGGTGAAGGTCATGTCGCGGCAGCTAGGCAGTCGGTTCGCACGTCGATCGTCAGCCGGCCGCAGCTGAAGTTTTGGCCTCTGGCTGAGGCGGAAACTCGTATTGGGATGCCAACAGCTCGGTTTAACCGAACAGAACGATTGCATTCACCCCTCAAAAGTGGAGTACCTACCTCCACGGCCACAAATTAGTGGGCCCTATAAGCTTCAAATGCTAGTTTAATCATATTCCAGCTCTGATGGATATACACTACGAGCAACCTGGTGGTGCCAACACGGTTAATAAGCTTCGCTCCTATACTGACTACGAGGTGAGTAGTTGACCATATGAGACTATACAAAAATGTGAAGCCGACGAGGCAATGGCGCATCGTTTTGCTACCCTGGAGATCAACGGTGCAGGTACTGGCACTTCAAACCCTTGTAGCAGTGGCCATTCTCGTAGTATTTGCAGACCCCTCTTTGGGGCTGCCCTCTTGACGACCTGGATGACCCACCGCTGCCATGGTCATGACGGTGGTCGTACCTCCGAGGGTGGTTTGAGCTGCTGCGTCGGAATTCGGTGCCATGGGAGTGCCTGTCATGGTGGTGACTCCCCTGTCTGCCCCGACTGGCATTGCCGGAGGATGAATGCCAGCTCCTGTTGCTTCCTAGAGCCTCTCCCCAACCTGCATTCTTGTCACCATTTCCCTGTCTCTTTGACGCTTCTCGAGAGTTTCCAAGAGCCTCGTCCCAGACAGAAGTACTCTTGTCACCGTTTCCCTGTCTCTTTGGGGCTTCCACAGAGTGCCTCCCTGTTGGTGTAGTCGCTTGGTGACTAGACGATTTACGGTTTTCGCTGGCACCAGACGCCGAATTAACCTTTGAGCTCTCACGACCTGACCAATGCAAACCTGAAGATTTTCTGGTTCCCTCTGGAGATGAACTTGTTCGTTGCCGGCCATCAACTTTTGCGCTTCCCTGGGTGAAAGAACCTGTCCTTTGCCAACCTGAAGCTTTTCTGCTCCCATCTGGCGATATACTTGATCGGCGCCATGCAGCTTTTGCACTACCCTCTGTAGACAAAGCTGATGCTTGCCAACCTGAGGCTTTTCTGCTCCCATCTGGAGATGAACTGGATCGCTGCCAACCTAAGGCTTTTCTGCTCCCATCTGGAGATGAACTTGATCGCTGCCAACCTGAAGCTTTTGAACTCCCTTGTGTAGAGGGACATGATGGTTGCGAACCTGAATCATTACTAACCCCTTCAAGCAATAAAGCTGGTGGTCTCCAACCTGAAGCTTTTGCGCTCCCCTCTAGAGATGAGCCTGAGGGTTGCCAACCTGAAGCTTTTGTGCTCCCATCTAGGGATGGACCTGATGCAGCACTTGGTTCTGGTACCTGAAAGAATCAGAAGCACTATTTTCTTTAGTTAAAACATACTAAGATTTTTCTCTAGTCAAAAGATGAATCAAGTTGGAAGCTTACTCAAGTTAGATATTTGAATAGCATTACCTCCTCTATTTCTCCATGACCTGTGGAGGCACTTGAGTTTCCCTGTTGCATCTTTTTCACCCCTCGTGTTGGTAATGTTTCAACAAAAATATTATTTCCTTGGTCTGCTATCACCTCCTCTATGATGCATGAAGCGTCTTTTCCATCAGCTCCATGACCTGTAGAAGATTTTGTAAGATCAAAAGTTGTCAAGGAAGCAAACATAGAAAATGGTAAGCATTTTTCTTAACCTGAGGAAGGTTGGAGAGCAGGTGTTGGTGAAGGCATTGACCACATGTCATTTCCAGAGTCATCTTGTACACCCCACAGAGCAGAATCAACAGTTTCACCCTGATAGTAATTTGGTTCACCCCAAGGCGACAATGCAATAGGACTAGAGCATTGTGGTTGTTCTTCCTCAGCTGAAGCTGGCACAAAATTTTCTGAAGGCACGGCTTCATGTATAATATATTTTTCACAACTTTGTTCCGTTAACGATTCCAACACATCTGATACAGCAATCCCTTCAGCATCAGATACAGGATTAACCACTTTGTTATTTCTCTTTTCTGTAGTCTCTTCAAATAGATGCTTCATTTGAGTGATAGTTTCCCTTTCTCTTAAATGTCTTTCTTCTAGACATGATCTTTCCTTGAGTGAATGCAAGCTATCAATTTTACTAGCAGGTTGGCCCGATGGTTCTGATACAAAAGATATAGAAGAGTGGACGCATGTGTTTGTAGCTAAATCTTCAGGTGCTACTGATGTTGATCCTGACTGGTTCATGGAAGGCTCCTTCCTCTCCAGTTTTGGGGTTGGACTAGGGTACTCACACTCAATATCTTGAGTTTTTGAGGAAAACACTGGGCCACTTTTAGGTTCAGGAAGCTGATCGAATGGTGCATTCAATGCGTCAGGTCGGCATGCTTTATGCTGATTCGTGGTTGCCTCAATCTTACTAAAATTTGAGGTAGTTGTAGATGGACCTGGTTGGGGAAGGCAGGCAGGAGCTCCTGACTGAATAGACACAACAGAAGCAGAACTCGAATCTCTGTCCTCAACAGGATTTGTTGGACAACCGTTAGGATGGTGCTCCACATTACTCTTGCAACCATCATTCGTGGGCGCTATGGTTGAATTCCACATACCACCATTGTCCTGACAACTGTTCCATTCACCAAGCCGTTCACTTGGGACCCTCTCATCATGAGAGCTAGGTTGTGCATATGAACCTGCAGAAGATAGAATGGTTGATGAATGGCTAACCTGATGCTGGACCTGGCCATGCAAAGTGTGAGCATCATTCAGTGACCTCCATGGTAAAGTTGCACCCAGAGGCTTTGGATCTTCTTTTGTAGTATCAGAATCCTCAGCAAACTGCCTAGATGGTGCATAAGAATACACGGCATTATAACCAACAGGGGAGGAAGAGTTATTTGCAACTAAATTTGAGTTGATTCTATCTTGCCCTGTGCCTGCCCATATTGATTTATCACTGGTAGGGACTGCTGAAGGCTGAACGAAATCTGTCTGCTGTTTTTTGAGCACTTCAGTCAACAGAAGCGAGTTCTCTTCACTCTCAAATGTGAGCCATATTCTCAGGTCGCGTGGGAAGTAACTTACCCACTTGGATAACTGCAAAAGAGTAAACGGGCCCTGAACAGTTCCCTTAGGATCCTTGTAGTGCCAAACTTGTTCTGGCTCAGTGTTATTTGATACAACCCCAAACAATGCAGGCTCTGCTGTCTTGTTTAAATTAATGTTACTTCCACCTCCTGATTTATGGCCCACATCCTCTGTTGGTGCGCTACTCATGTAAGTGCTTCCATCCAGGCACTTCTGCATATGATTCTCCCCAGAATTCGATTGTGCTCCTTTTCTTCCCAGATCTGGTTCATTCCTATTTATGGTCCAATCAACTGCATACAAAATCAACAAGCAAATTTGCAAAAGTTCAATATAACCAGAGCACGTCATTATAGAATAGGAACAGTTCAGGTAGATTTAGTACCGGCTTTCTTATAATCCTGTTCTTCAGCAGATTCATAATTTGGAGCCATGTGGGGATCAACATGTACTTCTGGCACTTCATTAATCATGCGGGCTTTTTCTTCAGGAGTGTCCAGAAGCTGCAACTTTTCTACACACTCTCTCAGTGTGTGATACAGTTAAGGATCATAAATGATGATCACTAAGAGCATGTTTGATGCCAATCATAATTGGCGTAGGCAAGATGGAGCCTTAAGACACTTAAGGCTACGAAATAAATTCTAAGACAGATTTCTTCTAACAAGATTCTGACATCAAAACCATGATAATCAAAAGAACGCCATAGCATAAAATCTTTGAGCTTTTATTAGATGTATCATCTCAGTGCAATAAAATTTTAATTGTATTTGTCAAAAGCTGTAGTGATAGCAAATCTTTAACAAATATCTCAGCAGTCAGAATTCAAAGAGAATGACAAGACAAAGCTAGCAGGCCAATTCCAATGTGCAAAAAGTGAAGGAAAAGAGGAATATCCTAATGGACACGAGAAAATCTTTTCTGAAAATTTATCGCTGAACATCTCCAGATTAGTATGAAACCCAAGGTACTTATAGCAAACCCATAAAAGCGTATTCTCAAGAAATTCTTCTCTGAAAATTTAGCATATCCATAAAAGCATATTCTCACAGAGGTTTTGCTGAAACTTCAATAAAGAAAACCGTAAGTTTCTATGTTTTTACCAAAATACCAAATAACAGTTTCCGTGATGATATTAAAGGGCTTTTTCGGACTCGCCATCAAGCATATGCAACTAAGCATGCAATATGGTGATAAAAAACTGAGAACTGCTAGATGATATATCGAAAACAAATGGTCCCCAGGAACAAAGGGGCAGAAAGAAATTAAAAAAAAGGAACAGTAGCACATTACTACAAGAAAAGGATATTGCTTTCGACGTCCAGTTTCACTAGCACGATCACGAAGATGGCTCAGCCTCTGTTTCTCATTTTCCAACCACTGGAAAATAATTTAACAAAATGTCAGGTTATTCTAAAATAATGAAGGTTCAGCATGCAGCCAATGTCCCTTGATAGATTTTGCTTACATCTTTAAATCGCAGAGATTGGAAGATTTTAGCTTTCTCATAGATGTCTCCCTGAATTGATAAAAAGAAAAGAGGATATATCAGACTACGCGAATTTCAAAAACTTGGGAATCAGATGCATCATCATATATTGAATCACAGCAGTACCACTTTTAACCGGGTGGTTAGACCAAACTTCATACTCTGACGTAAGCGCTTGCATTCCTCCTACACAAGGACATGCAAACCTACAGTTTAGAGAGAAGAAAGCACAAGAAAATATTCCACTGCTATAGTAATAAGGAGAATCAGAGATATTGAAATTTAATTGGTAAAAAAATTATAACTGCAAAGTTTTAAAAAAAATAGTCCAGCATGTATATAATAAAAGAGTAATAGATTCACCATGGGGCAATTCTAAACTGTCAGCAATTTCTAAGGAATGGAAACAGTATACCACATCATAAGGGTATTTAGCCAAAAAGAAAAACAGATTAAAGTCAAGAAAATGAGCATCTTTGTGTGCTTTATCAGATTGAATGGAACAACTGAGATAAGATTCTGTATGACTGTGTTAAGAAAAATGAACTTAGTACTATAATGATACTCAACACCAAACGCTGATATTTTTGTGCTATTAAATTAAGATCCAAATCAGCTTCACCAGCAATTCTAGCCAAAAAAATAAACAATGTATTTCTAGGTTGAAGTAATGATTTCCATTGCTCGAGTAAACTTTAAATATAGGGATTATGCTAAAAATCATTACAAACTGCAAAGCCATTTATGATATTTTTGGTATCTAAACAAACTGCGAAGCTATCTATAATACTTTACATTTATTTGTGCTAAAAGTATATACTGGTTAATTAGCCTACAAAAAGATACCAATATATAACAATTTTCAAAACAGTTAGGTTCATTCTACAATACTAGCCAGGTATTGAAAAATAAATGCCTGCACTGCATCTCCTTGCATGCATCAGCACAGATTTGTTTTCTTATTCTTCTTACCTCTGTGAAATCCTGATTAGAGATCGTATCCATTGTGATAACCTCTTTTTTGTCTAAATTCGATATCTCAAGAGCATAATCGGTTGTCTTTTTACCGATACAGTATCGCTCTGAAACCTTAGGTGTACCTGCATATAGAATAAAACACTGGTTACATAAGAATTTAGTAGCTCAGTTCTGTACTATGTAGAAGCAGTATTCTTACCAACAACTTTCACTAGACGGTACATATCTTGCTTGTTGCCAAGACCAGAGATTCTTATCCTCACAAAAGAACCAGCAATTTTGTCAGAGAATGCAGCATCATTGTCAATAAGATCCTCCAGCGAGCTGCGACGCAAGTAAATTAAATTGATATTGTGCATGTCAATGGCTGCATAATCCTCCAGATTAGTTGTCAGTTCTCTTTCAATCTTCTTATGAGCCTTCCTCCTCTTATTAGAACCTAATGTACCCATCAACTCATTATATCCTCCGGTGTCTGCTTCAGCAGAATCTGAATCAACTGCTCGTTGACTATCTGCATTTGGTGTTGGAGTCTCTTTCACAAGATAATGCATCTCCAAAAGCTTCAACATCTCATAATGGCCAACACGTGGTTTTCTAAACAAATTGCTAAGCCTTGAATCACAAATCACTTGACTTTTTCTGCGAGGATCACGGAGGTTATTTTGCTTTATGTATTCAAGCAAAAGAACCTGGACATCAGACTGGGAAATATAGGAACTATCACCATTTCTCATGTGTCCAATGAACTCCAATAGCTCAGATGAAGCCCATTCCGTAACACCTGGCAAGGACATCCCTTCACTTTTCGATCCATTTGGTAAGCTTCCAGCACTGTTGATTGAGATTCCACACTGCCTAGCAGTAATACTACTGTCATTTTTGCGTTTCTGTCCTCTTTTTGTTGAAGAATTATTCCGTCTTCGTTTCCTCGAAGAGATGTCAAAACTAGCATCTCGGTCATCATTTGCATCATATAAATCATCAGATGACTCCTCTTTCTCTCTCCTACCAGCAGTAGTAGGGACACTCCAATGGCTCTTGGCACTGATTAGCTCTTCCAATGTTAATAAATGCTTCCCTTTCAGATCCAACCAATATAACTTGAAAAGATACTCCCAGCTATTTTTATCATCAAAATCAACACCAACCTGAAAAGGGCGTCAGAGGATGACCAACAGATCATTTCAAGATGTGCGCAACTAAACCTAGGATGGAATTATTGATCAAACCATTTATATGTCAAAAAGGTAGTACTGCTTGTTTCAAGCAATGTCTCTGCAGAAAGCAGAAGAATAGTTACCAAATTTACTAGCAATGCAATGGTGTAATTTATCTGGATCAGTGTCCATTCAGTTAAGGCATGAGTTTCTAAAAATTACTTAGTATCTAGTTCACTCAGGTAAAAAAAGATCAATATATTACAACATTTTGAGTTTCGAAGGTGATGTCAATATCTTTTGCTCGATATATATCCTTCATTCCTTCGAGCTAACACTAAATTTTTGCATGGTATATTAACATCAAGTAAAGCCACCCCTGCCTACAACTTAAAGCGAATACAGGGGGCCATAGAAGATTTGAGAACACTACAATGTAAAAACATCTGGAAAACGAATGGTGTTTGATAGGAAAATTGCCTATAAGTTGCAGTATAATAAGGGATATTAACACAAAATCATGCCTCGCTAGCAGAGATCAATAAGAAATTAAATAACAGTATATGTCAGATCCTGCCATATGAATTGTCATAATCTGGATTCGAACGTAAGCACGACTTATGGACAGGCTGTCTTAGTCACTTGCAGTGCCAATTTATGACTTTTTTATGCCATGTCAGGTTGCTAGCTGCAAGTATCTATTAATCATACGTTTAAGTTTGAACGCTCAATCGCCAAAACTTAAAAGTACAAGGACCCAAATGAAGCATAAAATAAAGCTTGGGACCAATAATGGTATTACTCGATTGTATTTACTTTTTCACTGAGAGCACGATCAACTTTCTTCCTATACATACCTTCGTGTACAAAACGTTCCATTATTGAAGAAATGGAAAGTAAAGGGCGAAAAGTAGGGTACCTTTGCGCCATCATCTTTGGATTCTATCAACAATATTGTACCATAACATGTATCACAGAAGCCCTTGTTCCCTCTAACACCAAAGAATTTTCCTTGCTTGATGCACCCTTTGCAGACGGAGTACGTGCAGGTATAGCACATGTATTGTACTGCCTTTTCACAGCTGCTGCATATGTGCCACCCTGACATGTGTGGCATCAAGAGATACGTGCATATGAAACCGATCCCTCATGAATTGTAATGATTCACACAATCACAATTCATCAATGTGATAAATCATCAAAACAAGATGTGTTTGTAGCCAAGCTCATACCCAGATACAATATAGTGCCAAAAGAACACATTCTTCTCTCCTCTGTCAATCCAAGAACAATAAATCCCTTTTGAATCCGGTCATTAAGCGGATTATAAAAAATCCCAACAAAGAATCATTCTGGAAAAGCTATACTGCTACTTTTCCCTCTTCTACCCATCTACTGCATAAACTCAGCTTCCATTTGCATGCTGGAGGTGACTGAGGTGGCAAGATTACCATAACTGACTAATTTATTTAATGTGGGGGTATATACATTAATTACCATCAGTTTGCTTGAATGTTAGTGCATTTATTTCTTTCAAACATTTCCTATTTTTTCAACAGCATTCTTGGCTTGCATTATCTCAGAAGTCATGGTATGTCAAAGTGCCAATAACAACATCTACTTGAGCATTAATTTTGTACTACTACTCAGCATCTATATCTATATCTATATCTATACTAATATAAATGAGTCAACATTGAACACAGAGAAGCCAGGGTCGAAGAGATTACGCTCACCACAATCCCACTTGCCCCGAGCCCGGAAGAAGGACTCGTCACGCTTGATGCACGCAGGATGGTACACCTTCGGGCAACCCCTAAAAGCACAAGTGACGACTATCAGCACGGGCAATCAAACTCCAACCTGCATTAACGTTCCGGGATATACAGCAGCAAATGGCCACCATAACACATACCTCCGGTCGCAGACCACGAGGTCGCCCCCGTCGAAGCAGATGAAGCACACCACCTCCTCGTCCTTCTTCTTCACCGGCTTCACCGGCGCAGGCGCGGCCGGCGGCCGCGCGCCGTCCCTGTTCTTCGGCGGCCTCCCCCTCTTCCTCTTCACCGGCGCCGCGGGGGCCGCGGGCTGCGGCTGCGGCTGCTGCTGCTGGGGCCGGGCCGCGTCCCCCATGATCGATCCGAGGAACTGCTGGTCGTCAAAACCCCCCTCCGCGTGGCGAGGCGGCGGGCGCTCCTCCTCCTCCTTGGGCGCCGCCGCGGCCGGCGCGGGCGGCGGCGGCGGCGGGAGGCGGAGCTCCGGGGGCCAGTCGGCCTCGCCCGGCGAGAGCACCTCGGCACCCGGGCCCGCGCCACCGTCCATGGATCGGACCGGGGGGGCTCGCTAGACCGGAAACCCTAACCCTAGCCCGGCCTCCGCCCTCGCCGTCGCCGCGGCGCCCCCGTGAGGCGCGACAGGCTCGGGTTGGTGTACGACTGCGAGCGCGTGAGGAGCCAGCGAGCGAGAGGGAGAGGGCGAGGGGGAAGCTCGAAACGGGAGGGCGGGGGAGTGGGCAGGCAGGCGAGCTGGCGCGCTGGCGTAAGACGTGGAGGGCTTTTCCTACCCGGTGAAAAAAAATCGGGTGGTTTTCGGCGGGGTGCCTTTTGGCTCCCCCGGGTCGGTGCGGCGCGGCGCGGTGCGTGCCAGCCACCCGGCGACGCGACGCGACAGGAGCAAGAGCGAGGCAGGCAGGCAGGCGCACGGACGGGAGAGAGAAAAGGCTGGGGCTCCGGTCCCCCCTCCCCGGCGCGGCGGGCTCTCTTTCCTGTGCTCGGCGCGGCGGCGATTGGGCGGGGCGGGGAGACGTGCGGCCGTAGACGGGCGGCCGTGGTTGGTCGCTGCAGTTATTGGCGGGCAGTGGGCGCGAGAGGCGGTGGCCGTGTGCCGTGCGTGGCGGCGTGGTCGCGCGCGAACTTTTTGACCCCTGTGTTGTGTGCGTGGTGTGCGTGGCGACGTGGGTTGGGCGGTTTCTCGGCGTTACGCCCGCTGTTCCCGGCGTGCTCCCGCGGCCGTTTCCCGGTTCCCGCGGGACGCGGGCGGGCGCCGGGCGGCGACGCCGTGGGCGTCGGCTCGTGCGTGGTGGGGGCGCGCGCGTGCGCCCGCGCCCGGGTTCCTAGCACGGCGGACGAAGAGGATGGCGAGCACGCTTGGCGGATCGGGAGGGAGTCGTGCCGGTTGCTCGAGATACACCGCCACGGTTGCGTCGCGTGCGAGATGTGGCTGTGAGGGCGCCCATGTTTACACCTAACGTAACACGGCGAGCGATGCGGGTCTTTGTGTTCCGATCCGCACATGATGGGCAGGCAGGCAGACAGCTCCGGCTCCGGCCCACCCTCGCCCGCGATCTTTGCTGGCCCCTCGTTGCCGCCACGACACGACACGCTTCACCCCTCGATCGTGCACTGCCCCAGCCTACCTTCCCTCATTTCTGCACACGTTATAGGGTTTGCATCGCTCGCTCTGTGAGCTCGGCTCGTCCCACGTTCCAACAGCTATATATGGTGCGGTGCATGGGGCAATTAATGGCACTATTGTTTTTATTTATCAACGTTAGGAAAGTGATGGCTGTTGGCTGTTACTGTTTTGATCTACGGTGGTCTGTGACTGATGGTAGTTGAGTTGAGTGAGAGGTTGGCCAAGTCCGCTTAAACAATACGACGTGCCCCCATTTTCTTATTAGAGGGGGTTACGCCCCCTTTTATCCGCTACTAGTAGTGGAAAGCGAAAGCTGCTTTTGTTTTTGTGTGCGGGGGAGGAGGAAGAGAAGGCCACGTAATCCCTCCAAAAGCGTACGTTGCTCGTTTGGATGCTGATCCAACGGGTTGCAAATAGCAAAATGATACTGCGGATATATTATTTTACTAAGGAAGCGTTAAAAAAAAGTCATCACTTTCGTGGAAAGTCATCACTTTCGTCGAGAGGGTCTAGATATTCTCACATTAACCTAAAAAGAAGAAGGATTTATACCGTCGGATTTTATGAAGATCTAACGGTCTAGACTAGCCAAAAGAGTCCATGCTTGATAATTATTTGGAATTAAAAAAATTAGCAATTGGAATCTATTATCTTAATACAATAGTGTTAAAAGAAGCTACCACGTTCGCCGAGAGGGTCTAGTTAATCGAAAAAAAAGAAAAATATACACCATTGGATTTTATGAAGATCTAACGGTCTAGACTAACCCAAAGAGAAGAATATACACTGTTGGATATTATGAAGATCTAACGGTTTAGACTGGACTCGTGGAATACAATTAATAAATAGATAAACTTCTAAATGAAAATGATGACATTGGCCGTTGATCTCTATAGACAATATAGGAGTGCTTGCTGGATTCGTGATTTGCAACTCAAACTGCTATGGAAAGAGCAAGAGTTATAATCAGGCAACAAAAACTGCTTCAACATGGCCAATTATTACCTTATCAATCAAATCAATCACCGGCTAAAGGTGCTCCACGTCAAGGACCTCCTTGCCAGGCCCCCATAGGGCATGTCGGGGCCTTAGGGGATTCCGCATTTTGAATTTTAAACTGCACAAGATGTGATGGAGTGGAGTGTTTCGTTCAGAGATTTTCAGCAGGAGCTCCTCGATCGGTTGAACCAGCGCCTTCTTCTGGACATCTGAACAGAGTGGTGGAGCTTGAGTGGTAAGCTGGACGTTGGTACGTCGATGTTAACCAGCAAGCTGCAGTAGATGTTGGCCAACCTTCATGCGGCCCTATTCAGATGCCGGTACAACCACCGTCGCATAAGTCAATGTTTACAGCCGCTCGAGGGGTGCGGGGTTCACAGTTCATGCCTAGATAACATTCGAGTAAATTTCAATTTTATCTCAGTCGAATGTTGAACTAATAAAAACATGCCACATGATTGGATTAGGAGACAGAAATCAACCGAGACAAAAATAAAAAGCAGTCGATTCTGGACAAAACAACCAACATACAAAAATTGCTAGACAACAAGCAAGAAATTAATTGAAAACAAGCTAGAACTCATACAATCAAAATTTGTGATCGGAGTCTGTCCAGTTAGCCTCCACTTTTCTGGTGCCGCTCCTTCAGTGGCTATCGACTGTGAGGATGTTGTAGTGCAAAGGCCGGGTGGTGGCGATGAACATTGAACTGTATGTGGAGATAGTCGCGCGAAAGTGGCTCCGCATGGAGGCGACCGAGGGCGTTGCAAAGGAATGGGTGGCTGTGGAGGGCCAGATACCCATGGGAAACCCCGTGGTGAGCAAGTCGAGGCAGTGTGAACACTGAAGTACTGGACAAATGGCAGAGGCGTTGGCAGCCGCGGACGATGTCGGCTTCCGTGAGAGGCCCATCGGCGTAGAGCTTCTCCCCAAAGAAGAGCGAGGCGCGCAGGATTGTGTCTGGAGCGGTCGGAGCTCCAATTTAAGGGATGAGACCTCACCTCAGCGGCATCCATGGCTACCGAAGAAGAGTTGAGCGCGGAAATGGCTGTGTTACCGGCAAGGAGCAATCGGGGCAGTGCGGATACTGGAGTATTGGACCAATGGTAAGAGGAATTGGCATCTGCGGACGTTGTCGGCTTCCGCGAGAGACCCACCGGCGAAGAGCTCCTCTACAAAGGAGGGTGAGGGTGCAGGATTGTGTCTGGAGCAGTCAGAGATCCAATTTTAGGGACGAGTCCTCACCTCAGCGGCGTCCATGACTACCTGAAAAGAGCTGAGCGCGGAGCCGACTGTGGTACCAGCAAGGAGCAAGAAAGCTAGATGGAGGGAAACAAGAACATTAGAACAACAAGTGTATTGCACACGCATGGGCTGGCCAGTATTGCTTGAATCAAAACAGAAACAAGAACAAACACATGCCACATCAACCATACGTTGAAGAAAAAAATCAAGTGAAGACAAAAAAGAAAAACACTCAAGTGTTGGTTAGTAATTCCTATTCCGAGTATTATACCAAAACATGTTTACTGGCAAAAAAAAAATCCCACCCCTTAGCGCATAAAAATAGAAAGGAAAAGACCCCCAGTTTTAATTATGCCGATGTGGCAAAGTGAGTGCAACTACATGATAGTTCAACACAAAGAAGGACGTGTATGGATTCCTAGGAGCGGGAAGTGTCCGAGGCGGAAAAACCATTTTATGAGAGCACCAAAAAAGTGAATGCATTCGTGAGAGTATTTAAAGACGATTTTCTTTTATGAACCAACCAAGAGTCAAAGAAGACAAGCTTCATTTTCCCTATGTAGAAAATTTCAAAACCATGATATGGGAGTAGACTTGATTATGAGCCGTTCGATCTGACCAACCCAACCCGATCCGTCCAAAAAATACCTGACCTGGTCCGGTCAATGTATTGCGTGGTCTTGGAGTGAGATTTGTAGCCTGCCATAAAAATCAGTCAAACTCGGGCTAACTTTCTCTTACCCAAAATATGAAAAAACTCGAGCTAAGCCAGAATATGTGCATAAAAGACCTGACCCACCGAAATCTGGCCCGGCCCGACCACATGTTGCACCGGACTTTGGCCAAAATATCTAGCCTGATGGTTGGGTCAAATTTGGGCTAAAGGAAAAGGGTTGGGTATTTTTTTAGCCCAACTCAACTCTGACCAATGATCAGTGCTACTATATGGGAGTGTGAAGCTAAAATAAGAAGAGAAGATGTGGATTGCTTTATGGTAAGGAGGTGGTCAATACTCCCGTATTCATGTGATTAGTTGTTGAATGTGGTACTGCACATGGTGCACATGGTGACTGAGAGGGGGAGCAATAACGACGGGAGAAGTCCGTGGGTATAAGTTACTGTTAGGTATACGCCAAAAGATGTTAGAGCTGAGTTAAATTTGAGCGGTGTACGAGCCCGCTCATCTGGTAGTACACGCAAAAGGGAGGCCCGTCAACAATAGACCCAAATACTGATTGGAATATATCCTAAGATAATAGAAGAATTTCAGTTTTCTAACATACTTTTCCGGTGAAAATCCAAAGAATTAGATAAATGATTACAATACTAGGAACTCCAGGAAAATAACAAGTGGACAAAAACAATCAAGTAAATGCAATAAATATTTTTTTATAGAAAGTCAACAAAATATTGATGTTACAAGAGGAGTGGCCATTGACGTGGATAGTGTGCCATGTATAAACTTCATTGTTCATCGGTGCGGTATGAACAAATAATGGAGGAGGAGGTGAAACATCCAAATGAAGGTAGAGGCTCAAGTGAATACACAAGGTAATAGGCAATTGTGCATGCTATCCTTGAGATGGAAAGAAAGACTAGAAGGAGCTGACCTACGATGGAGATTGTGCTATGCCCGAGGACGAATTAGCTATATTTTTGTTTAATTAGTTTTAGAAATTACAAAATAATAAAGTAAGTAAAATTTACTAACCACATTGACTCCAAGGAGACAATAAGATTAAGTAAAATTATCAGTTTGCATTCAAATGGCTTCAAAATTAAAATAATCAAATAAAAGTTTATGTAAAATAAATATAAATAGGTATAAATAAATACTTAAGCTTTTAGTAGAGAGAGTTAAATAGATTGACTGGTAGTTAGGTTTCCATATGTATTAAGAAGAAAACCATATAAAGAAAGGGCACATATAAACTAATTTGTAAGGAGATAATTTAAGATTGAAAATTGAATTAAAGAGTCTATATCAAATTTATCTCCATGCTCGATGGTCTCCTCTTAATTAGACCATTTGTAAAAACTAGAGGACAATAATAATGACTGATCACATGAACCCTAAAAACATTGTATATCTATTGATTATAAAAATAATATGAATTGTATAGAGAATTATAAAAATATAAACAATAAATTCAAATATATTATTTGTGTATACCATTACTAAAAATAAAGAATGCACATTTGGATTATCTAATGATCTATGTTAACCCAAACAATCTATGTTGAATACAATTAATAATAGCTAAATTCAGAATTGAAAACTAAAAAAATTAATAGTTGACAAAAATTCCATGCCCAAATTGTTTAATACGCCTTTCATTGAGATTGGGAAGCAAATTATTATTTATCTAATCATACCTAAACTGAAATTAAATTAATAGGAAAATTAGTAGTATTGTTTATGAGTTTGGAAAAATAGCCACAATATAGGAAACCATGCCAAATACAATAACTAAATAACTACAAATAAAAATAATGAGAAAAATTTTATTGCTATCGAGAAACAAATTCCTTAAATAAAGAGCCAACATAGAATATAATTAGATAGTAGATAAATTTCACAATTCAAAAAATATATATATTGGTACCTATGTCAATCCATTTAGCAGTTAGATTCTTGAATAAAACTAATGACCTACCATGTCGTGTAGAGGAAATATAAAATACCACATTAAATAGTGAATAAATAGAAAAATCTACACCGTTGAGAAGCGTTGGTTTGTGTTATAACAACAGGATCCTTTAGAAGAATAGATAAAGTATAGAATATGAAAACAATATATTAGGTCCGTATTTGGAAATTACAACTCAGGCTTCCGTGTGGCAGTTAGAATCTACGTCAAATAGAACAGAAGAAACCTTAATTTGTATGGAAACAAAAGGAGAAACCAAATAAAGATAAAGATAAAAAGTTATATTATATTCAATTAATATTGAAAGACTATGATTCTATACAAGTAAATCCCTTTTATCATGAAAATAATTTTATGTTACAAGCCATATGTTATGATGATAAGAAGAGATAATGTCTTGATCTGTGTTACTTGACAAAAGAAAAGATAATAAAACAACTAAACAAAATTATTTAAATAGATGTGATTTTTAATGATAATGAAACAAGTAAACCACCCAAATGTTAATGTGGAAAAAACTAGCTACCCGCGCTATTTGCACGGACGACCTTGCTAGTTACATATAAAGTAGCAACAAGTGCACACTCGGGTAAAGAACCGGAAGGGATCTGCGACGGCACAACGAGAGCGGCGCACAACTTGGTACGCAAACCAACGTCCAAACCCATGCCATTCCGTCGCGAACCCAAACACGCCGTGACGCGTCGGTCGCTTTGTGTACGCAGGGTAAGTCGCCGCCGATGCGACAGCGGACAGCGATCGACAAGCGGCCTGGCACTAAACCCAGCGCCCGCAAGGACGACTCGGCAGCGACAGACACGGAACAGCGCCCGTCCGTTCCGCCTGCTGCTGCCATATGCGGCGGTAGGAGAATGCAGGGCAGGCATCATGGTTTACAGCCACACGTTACCAAGATTGTGAGATAATTTAGCCAAACCTATCTGAAGCTAGCCGTCAACTTATTCGTCATATTCGGAGAACTCGACGCCCTTTCTTTTTCGAATAGAGACGCTCACCTACACAGGCGTAGGCTCACCCTTTACGAATAACACAAGAACGCAAATACAATTCTTCCCTATATAGACACCTCGTGAAGACTGGCTCGGCAGATTCTGAGATTAATAAAATCGCCATATGAGTTTCGTTGCCGATAGACACGTGTCACCTGCCACTAAAAGAATATCACCATCAATTTATTTCATAAACTCACGGTATTATTCGATTGGTGATGTATACCTCGATAAGAAGAGACCTATGATGATTTTATCAATCTCAAAATATGCCGATGCAACCTTTCGAAACGTCTATGCATGCGAGAGTATGCGTGTGTACTTATGTTCCTAGAAGGGGAAAAAAATCATGCACCCACGGTACCTGTGCTTGTCGCGCTGCACGTAAAGGCGGAGAGGACCGGAGAGGAGTACCATCGTACTACCAATAGCACCGCGCCTCCTGTTTAACTCGAGTCGCAGTACAGCTGCAACTCCACTGACGATTCAAACAGCCCCTGAATCCTGCGCAGCTGCCCTTTGGGTGGTTAACAGGGCTGGTTCTCTCATCTGCGCCATCTTACTTACCATAAGGATCTGCAGATCTCCATTTACTCCCCGACCGAACAAACTGTGCTCGCCATTACCACACCCTGCGCCAAGAGAAAAATAATGGCAGCGGCCGGAAGTTGGAGTGAATCAGGGCGATCAATAATGGAAGTGTATCTAAAGCCGGGCACTCGTGCTTGTAGATTACCATAACTCACCAGAATTGTTGGAGATCCATAACCTGACACTGCTTGGTTCTTGGAAATCTGGCACTGCGATAGCCACAGGTCAATGTGCCCGGCGATTCGCTCCCTCACTGCATTGACAGCTGCTGGGGATGCGCAGTTGGAAGTCCCCTAACAAATGTGTAGCAAGTGAGAATTCTCATCTGAATGGGGTGAAAAGAACATGCTGTATTTACCTAGCCGTCAAAGTGAAAAAAAGGGGAGCCACTAAATGAAACGTCAAGGCAAGTATAATGTAACAAAATCATAGTAAGCTTCACGGAGCGGTAAACTTTTCCAACTACCTTGAATCCTGAAAGGACACTGAGGGCAACCTCTCAGATCAGTGCCATGTCCGCAATTTCTGCATGAGTGTTTGGATTTCTGTTAGTACAGTTATACGGCCAATGGATTCAGAACCAGATTGCCTACAATGCAACAGAACAAACTATGATGGACTCACTGTCTTTCGATGATTGCTGCTTTGAGGCATGGCGCCATGGATCTTGTGAACCGTTCGTAAACACAGTTTTAGAAGCTGCGCATATTTAAAGGAGCATTAGAAAGAAGTTAAACTCTTCCATGTTCAAACGTTTTCCCAAGTAAAAATGGATTCGAACAAAATTTCTTGAATGCTCTTTCATGTATCACATGCTTGATTTTCTAATGGAAAAAGGGTGCTAGGGCTTTTGAGTCTTGACGCCAATCCTTCAGTGAGACGTGACTAAAAAAATAAAAGAGAGAATCCTAGATATTCTAAAACATCTTAGAAGTCATTTGTGGGCTCTAATCAACGATAACCATTTGAGTTGACCTCTGTTTAAACTATCCACATCTGTCCTTAGAAAAAAATTAACCCAAATTACACAAAAGGTTGTTTTTAAATTACCCACGCCATTGTTGAGAGAAAAAATAGCCAAGCAATCCACATCTATTGTTTTGCTTCTAAAATACATACATCCATCGTTAGAAAAGAAAATTAACCTAAAATACTATAGAATTTTGATTCTCGATTACTTACCCGAAGACTTGAGATCCTGTAACCCACCAACAAGATTAGCCTTATTCTGCGCGGACTAAGTGAAATGTAAAATTCAAGTGTGGTTGAAAGAACAAAGCATCCAGACATAAAAAAGAAACCGTGATATCCAAATGAATGAAAATTGCCTTCCCCATTATCGAATTTTTCCACTTCCACCTTTTCTCTACCTCCGGATAAATCCCGCGAGCTTTTCAGGGTTCAAGTTATCTATGTTTGGTGGATCTAGAGGGATCTCCGGGGCATTAGGGTAGCGACGGCACTGAGGTAAGGCAATGCAGGCGACCGAAAAATTGTCTCCTCCCACACTTGATTTTTTTCCCTCCCCTCTTTCCCCTTCTTCTCTACCTCTAGCAAAATCTGATGAGCTTTTTACGGTTTCGGGTTACCTATATCCAGTAGATCTAGAGCAGATCTGGGGCAGCAAGGGTAGCGGACGATGGTGGTGGGAGAGTAGGTTGCGAGGCGGGGCACTTGGGGCGATGCCTGCCTGGTCGATAGTGGACCCGATTGAGCGATGGAGGGACTGAGGCGAGCACCAACGACGACTTGGAGGGGGAGCGTTGAGACGACAGCGGCGAATCTGGCGGCAAGAGCCACCAAACGGTCGGGGTGGTGGTGAAGGCGGGTTCGAATAGTAGTGCAGGCGAGCTCGAACGATGTGGGCAAATGTCGAAGGGGGAGGAAGAGGCGGCGGGCCATGTCACCATCATCGAGGCGAAGGGCGGTGACAGTGAGGCAGTGGGCGGCTGCATCTTAGGAGCGTGAATGGAGAAGATATGGCCTAAGGTAGGTGAAGATAATGAGGAGCAATGGTTATATCAGCCGTTCGTTTTTGGACCCAGGGGTAAAAAATATGAGTGTACGTAGAGGGAAAATTGTTCGAGCATTGGTATATGCCTCCTCCCTTGGAAAATGCTTAGCCCTTGTAGGACACAAATTTAATGACCAATAACACAAAATAATAAGGAAGCTCGTGGAGAAACACACATCGTTTGACTAATAACACAAAATAATAAGAAACTTATCCATTATTACTAAGTAATTGTGAGTCCGAATTGTGAGGGGTCCCAACCAGTTTCTTAATGAAATCTCAATACTTAGCATCTTATCACACTCTAAGCCACCATGTCACATGGAACTATGGAAAATGTGACTAACTTGGGAATAATTTGTAGGTTGTTTCTTAGGTCCCAAATTAATTTTTACTACATATGTTTGTGACTTTGAATTTTATCCCGGGGGGTATGGTTCGATTTCCAATAAGTTAGATTTGTGCTCATGTTCTAACTTCCCATGTCTCTCTCTTTGTTAATCGTGTGCCATGTCATCTCATAATGCATTAAAACTTGCCTAATCATCTGAAGTAGAAAAACAATACATCCATATCAGAGAGTTATTTCGTGAAGCCACTTACTTACACTACATTTAAGGCTGTGAGACCACTCTACCACTTTTGTATGTATTGCTATTGTCATGCAACTCGTAACATTTTTCATGTATGCACAATGAAGAGATTGTACAATTGCTATAATAAAATTTAAAAATGTTGGACAATGCATAAGATCGTAGACGGCATTCTTGAACTAACAGAGTACGGCCGACACGTTCACTCGGTCCTATACATTCAAATACTACGATGGTATCGTCTTTCTTTATTATTAAACCAGAGTTTATTCGCCTGGGTTCAGAAGGTGAATGCTTGGCAAGCAATGCAATCCGACGAGACCCTTGTGGTTGTGGTTGATTCTCTGGTCCCTCCTATTCCTCCGAACTAGTTCTTTTCCAGTCACGGTCCATGACCTATCTGCAATTCTGCATCCGTAATTGCAGAGTGCCGTAGCTGCGCATGTCGTCCGACACGCGCGAGATTACTCTAGGATCTGCAGATCTCTCCGTTTACTCTTTCCGAATGGGTCAGCAATTCGTGGTTACCAATCCCTGCGTCAGTAGAAAAGAGCCCCACGGGATCAGAATTCAGAAGTTGCCAGGTAGGAGCGAATGAGATCCATACCCTGACGCTGATGGCTTTTGGCACTGCGATAACCACAGATCGATGTACTTGGCGATCTGCTTTCTCACTGTATTGACTGCTGCGGGAGATGAGCAGTTTGAAGAGTCCCCTGAACCGTGCGAAACGAAACACGTGAGAATTCTCATCTGAATAGGGTGATAGATCAGATGGTTACATGAAAAAAAAAACATAAATACTACTCTGCAAAAGAGCCACTAGAAGAAATATCAAGATCAGTACATTGTTGTGTAATATAGCAAGCTTTATAGAGCACTATTTTTTTTAATGTACCTTGGATTCGGAAAGGACTTTGAGGACACCCCCTCAAATCAGTGCCATGCCCGCAATTGCTGCATTTCATCAAGTACGAAGGCACTGCATGTGTTGTTGAACTTCTATTAGTACACAAAGCAAAATACGTTCAGATATGTGTGAATATTGCTACAGAATAAAACAACAAAGAATGTTGTTGGAAGACTAACTGTCTTTCGATGATTTCTGCTTGGAGGCATGGCGCCATGGATCTTGAGAGCCGTTTGTAAACACAATTTTAGAAGCTGCACATATTTCACGGAGCATCAGAGGAAAAACAAGGAGATGGAGCGTTGGCAAGCACACAACCAGCTTGGGGTCAGTTCGCTACCATGCCAGAAACATTCAACAGAAATTTAAAGGAATCGAGAAGACAAACCAGCAATTCTTGTGCCTCCATAATACAAGTTCGTCATGGACACATCTGGATAAACGCCTTCCCCAAAAACATTTCTGCACAGATCCAGATGATACCTGGCGGTACAGAAAGAGGAACAAGCATATAAGTTGTATACGAACATGATCCTAGAATGTAAGAAAGATATAAACGTGTCCATTAGCAGATGGCAACAAAAACTACAGAGTAATTGGTACAGTGGCACTACTTAAATTCCATGCATTATGAGGCAGACATGTAACGGTAAAGTTATTGTATAGACAATTTAGTATTCAGAACATGTTCCTGGAGAGGTGCGAAATTCAGATAGATAAATCACAACACACAGAAGAAAAAAATATAGGAACTATTACTTTGTGTTGATCCTTGCAGAACGAACACTATCAGTTTTGGGTGCCACTTGAAAGTAGGCAACCTCACTGCAAACTTGGAACCACCAGAGGCGAGAACCTAATAGAAATTGTAATGTGAATAAGTACTTGCAGCTATGTATATTTGAATGCTAACACGAGATGTCATGGTGTTTCATTCCAAGCTGATGCCAGCGCATTTTCTGATTTTTGCTAAAAGTAAGTATGTAATAAATCATTTACTAGAATCATCGGGAGTTGTTTTCTTCAGGTACTCCTGATCATATGAAGATACTGGTGTCTCCATTTCTTTGACATAAAAGACTTTCACGATTTGAGCAAATGTTTCCTGCAAAATCAGTACATAGAAGTTCAAAAAGCTTGAAAGTATCTCAATTTCTTTAATGTAATAATGTTCTACAGACTGAGAAAATGTCTCCAGCAAAACTAGAACATGAAAGTTCAAAAGCTTGAAACTCACGCACACATTTACAAAAAAAATGCTAAAATAGAGAAAGGGGTCATTTAAGAAGCCTAGAACAGTAAAATTAGATAAGTGAAAATAAAAAGGAGATGCGTACTAATTAAATGAGAGATAACGTATAGCTTTTCCATAACTATTCATGATTTAAGTCTGCAATTTGGTTGTTGTCTTAACAAATAGATATGTCAGCGTGCTTGAATGGAAACGATCAATATTGGTAGTGTTATTTCTTTGCTCTCCCTGGGCAAGATTTTACGGATGCCTAAGAAGCCAAACTTATAACAGAAACATATAGGTATGATTCCAGAAGTAAATGGACATGTACCACCAAGTTTTTCCCATTCTTCTTTGCATTTACTAGAGGAGTGCACACGGCATCAGGGTGCCCATATTGGAACTGCAAAATAGCATCGGCTTTCGATCAATAACCATAAAAGATCCTTTTAATCAGCAGAACTATGAAAAGTTGTCCTATTCATACTGCTTCCGCTGCGGCATCTGCCAGTAAGTAGAGGAAGTCATCGTTTTTCAACTGCATGTAAAGAAAACAAATCAACAGTGAGTTGGGAGTACATGAAGACACTGGCTCCTGACTCCTGAATCATTGAACACAAGGGATTACCGTCTGTGCCCCAAATAAGGTCTTCACCGAACGGCTGTCTGACAGAAGCTGTTGCTCAACAAGTCTAGTCGCTTCTTGAAGTGCAGCTTTGCACTCAGGGCCAGCCGACTCTCCAACCTACAAACGGAGACCTGAATCAGGTAAATGTAGACGGGCCAGACAGAATTAGTATCGACCGTCTCCATCTACGCCGTACCACCAACCTGCCTATCAAAGTCGGTGTAGTTGTACACCGCACGAACCACCCCTGAGCTCGCAAGGCTCCCACATGTCAGGTGGGGGAACTTGAGCCTGAACCAGGCGCTGAGAGCGCCGGAGTAGGAGACCCCGATGACGAACCAAGGGTTGTCAAATCCCGTGCGGTTGTACCTAGCATTCAAGGATTCCTACAGGAGAACAGAGAAAATGACATAATTTCAGTTTCAGGACAAGAAAAAGTAACTTCATGAATTTCTGAAGTACAAACTTCAGCCAACACGACGCCAGCCCAACCTGGTAGTACTGGCGGAAGACGGCGAGGTCGAACAGGGCCTGCTTCGATGACAGGAACCTCAGGTTCTCGGTGGTCAGACGCTTGAACGGGGAGCTCTTGCCGTAGTACCGGTGCTCCGGCGTCACCACGGCCGCGCCGAACTTCTTGGCGAGCACCTGAGCAAAACGTACGAGCCCAGGCGCAATCGTTCAGGTTCAGCACGCGCTGTGTGATGTGCGTGGCAACGCGAAGAGGGGCAGAGGGCGCGCGACGCGACTCACGGCCAGGTAGTCGTTTGGGATCCCGCCGCAGGCGGACTCGCCGCAGATGCGCAGGAAGATCGGCCCGCCGGGGGCGCGGTGGTAGTCGAGGAACTCGAAGTAGCGCTGCTTGAACCGCCGGTGGTCCTGCGAGCCGTGGTCGCCGGCATGAGCGAAAACATTCTTTCCCCCCCAGATATACATTACGGGTGCGTGCGGTTCCGGGAATGTTTCGTAAGCCCCACGACTGGATACTGGAGAGGGAGTTGACTTACGGTGGGGGAGAAGTGGTCGAGGCGCTGGTTCATCCACCGCTCGTCCTTGGTCAGGTACCTGCTGCCAGCGGCGGCGGCGGCGGGCGGCCCGGCCTCGGCGACGCGCGCGAGGAGGAAGGCGAAGAGGAGGGAGACGAGGCGAGCGCGAGACCTCATCATCGTCTCCGACTCTCGCTCTCCGGCTGAAGATTCCCTTCCGTTCCGGTGGTGGTTGTTACGGGACCCCTTGGACTGGGCTTTGTGCTGCGTGACAGGAACGACGCTCCGACAGCGGCCTGACGAAGGCGCATGTGAGAAATTGGCTCGCGCAGGATGGTCAGTTGGTCACAGAAAAGTCGTAAAAAAACGCTAGAAAATAGAAATTAATTCTGTCTAGTGGTGACTTCTTTTCTCACGATAGGCGTCAGCTTTTCGGCGTCGATGCTGAAGTACTGTACCAGCTCTTGTTCATCAATACCGGATCTTTGTTCGTTCCTTCCTGTCCCCAACTCAAGACGAACGCTTGCTGCGTTTTCTGGAAATTTGGTGTCGCGAATGACTCAATAGTAAGGGATCAATCCAATACCAGTGTGTTCGTGGCACTTGAATAAGAGGTGCCAAACTGCCAATCACTCCATCACATTGAATAAGTGGTTTCAAGGTTTCTTCAGAAAGCTACGTCCAAGAAGAGGAAACATTGCAATCATTTCTCATGCTAAAGGGTATGCGCCAGATGTATATTAACGAACTTGTTAGTATGCAGTTCGTTCACATTTACATATCCTGGTAATGTCTGTACATGCCAACGCATCCGAGCCTGAACTCGGCAGGCATCCCAAGAAGCTGAGAGCCGCCTGATTTATTTATTTGCCGCCAGCGGATTATACATCAGCCTCTACTGTTTACACGAACGATATACTGCAGCAGCAGCAACGACAACAACGTAGCCTTTTTTATCCCAAGCAAATTAGGGTAGACTAGAGATGAAACCCATAAAAAAAATAAAGATCACGGATCTTCAGGTACGTGGATGGCGAGTCTCCAAGCACTCCTATCCAAAGCTATATCTTTGAAGATATTCCACGCCTTAAGGTCTCTCTTAACCGACTCGTCCCAAGTCAGTTTAGGTCTACCTCTACCTCTCTTTATATTTTCGGCCTGCTTTAGAACCCCACTAAGCACCGACGCCTCAGAGGATCTCCGTTGGACATGTCCAAACCATCTCAATCGATGTTGGATAAGTTTCTCCTCAATTGGTGCCACCCCGACTCTATCCCGAATAACTTCATTCCGGACTCTATTCCTTCGTGTGTGCCCGCAAAACCACCGCAACATCCGCATCTCTACTACACTCAGTTGTTGGACATGTCGTCTTTTTTAGGCCAACATTCAGCACCGTATAACATCGCCGGACGAATTGCTGTCCTATAGAACTTACCATTTAACTTTTGTGGCACCCATCTATCACATAGAACGCCAGAAGCTTGACGCCACTTCAACTAGGCAGCTGAGATTCTATATCTAACATCTTCATCAATGTCGCCATCCTTTTGAAGCATCGATCCTAAATACCGAAAAGTATCCTTCTGTGCCACCACTTGCCCATCGAGGCTAACATCTCCATCCTCATGCCTAGTCACGCTGAAATCGCACATCATGTACTCGGTCTTGGTCCTACAGAGTCTGAACCCTTTTGACTCTAACGTGCGTCTCCACAGCTCTAACTTTCTATTAACCCCTTCCCTACTCTCGTCCACCAGCACCACATCATTAGCAAAGAGCATACACCAAGGGATATCATCTTGTATGTCCCTTATGACCTCATCCATCACCAAGTCAAATAAATAAGAACCCAATGCTGACCCCTGATGTAGGCCTATGTTAATAGGAAAGTCAGTGGTGTCACCATCACATGTCCGGACAAACGTCATCGCATCCTTATACATATCCTTGATGAGGGTAATGTACTTAGTTGGGACTTTGTGCTTCTCCAAGGCCCACCACATGACATTTCTCGGTATTTTATCATACGCCTTCTCAAGGTCAATAAAGACCATATGCAAATCTTTCTTCTGCTCTCTATATCTCTCCATCAATTGTCGGATTAAGAAAATCGCCTCCATGGTCGACCTTCCAGGCATGAACCCAAACTGGTTTTGGGTCACACTTGTCACTCTTCTTAGACGGTGCTCGATAACTCTCTCCCAAAGCTTCATCGTATGGCTCATCAACTTGTAGTACAACTTTGAACATCTCCTTTGTTATTGAAGATTTCCTTTGTTATTGAAGATTGGTAATAATATATTTCTCCTTCATTCTTCAGGCATCCTGCCGGACTGAAAAAATAAGGTTAAGAAGTTTAGTTAACAATACTATTGTTTTGGCACCTAGGCATCTCCACACCTCAATGGGGATACCATCAGGGCCTATCGCTTTACCCTCCTTCATCCTCTTCAACGCCACCCCGATCTCAGCCTCCTGAATTCTCCTCATAAAGCGTATGTTGGTGTCATCAAAAGAGTCATCTAACTCAAGGGTCATAAAGCGTCTGTTGGTGTCATCAAAAGAGTCATCTAACTCAAGGGTAGGGCCCTCATTCTCCCTATTAAATAACTTATCACCCTATTAAATAACTTATCAAAATACTCTCGCCATCTGTGCTTGATCTGCTCATCCTTCACTGGAAGTCGATACGTCACTGGAAGTCGATACGTCCCATCCTTAATGCATTTGATTTGGTTGATATCTCTTCTCTTCCGCTCGCAAATCGTAGCATCGTAGCCATCCTATAGATGTCCTTCTCCCCTTCCTTTGTGGCTAGCCGCCGCTGATACAGATCATCATACGCTTTACCCTTTGCTACGCTCACAGCTCGCTTTGCAACCCTCTTCGCTAAATTATAGCTCTCGATGTTGGCTGCACTCTTATCAAGGTGGAGGCGCTCGAAACACTCTTTCATCTTGTTAATAGCCCTTTGCACCTCGTCATTCCACCCTTTGCACAGGTCACGATACGACGCGCCCTTGAGGGGATGGCGACCCGGCTCTTGCTCATTTAACACCACACCCGGGTTCCGATGTAGCGCGTCGCTAAGAGGGTTACGCCCCCAACGGGTTTCTTATGAGTTTCATATCCATTAGAGTGGTTGTTTTTTTACGCTGGTTCGCCAAATGTAACACAACTCTCCTCCTTTATCCGGGCTCGGAACAATATCGCATAAAACACAATCATATTTGCCTCGGCCTTGCAACATAGGAGCACGCCTGTAGCTCGCACGGATTAATCAGATACTGGCTATGCTCCATCTGCTTCCCAGCGATGGCTCCTTGTCATGCCCTGAAACGCAGATGGAGATGCAATGTTTTAGGCCAAAACTGAACGGGGATTGAATTGGAGGTGGCAGCTAGTCGACACGGTCCTTCAATAACGCAAAAGCTCAGAGGGAATGTTAGAGACATTAGATAGAAAATATCGAGTATAATTTGGAACCACAATAGTTCAGTGGCAGGACAGCCTGATTTACCAAACTAACCTTGTTCTTGGCATTCCGATAACCACAGGTCAATGTGATCAACAATCTGCTTTCTTACTTTGTTGAGAGCTTCTGGAGATGAGCACTTGGATGAATCACCTGGTGGGCATAGAATACAGCGAGCTCAAATCTGGAGGTCACTTGCATATTGAACAAGCTACGGACCTAAAGTTATCTTAACCATTGATGACGCAATGAAAGCAGAAATTGTATAAAGAAATCCACCCGTCCTCTGTGCTACTATGCTCAAGCAAAACTGGAATGATGGATCTACCTTCAATATTTGAAGGAGCCTGAGGGCATCCAGAGAGGTCACTGCAATGTCCACAGTTCTTGCACTCAATTAAGTATGATGGCACTGCAGGCATAGCAAAACTTTCATAAGCATACCGATAGCATCCCGAAAAAGAAAATGTTTACCACTTCTTATATTGGAATAAAGATAGTGTGTGTGTGTGTGTATGAAACAGCGAAATGGTGAAAAAATGACAGATAGAGCTAAAAATGCTCACATTCTTCTGATGATTTCTGCTTAGAAGCATGGCGCCATGGGTCTTGAGATCCATTTGCGAAAACAATTTTAGAACCTGCAGGCAAGTGATTTATTAATTGCAAATACATGAAATTATTTGACCAGACAAGTCTCACTGTAAATCTGGATAATTGTGCCCAGACCATTGCACACAATTGGATATCCACAATATCAATTAAGAGATCATTACTATCAGAAAGTTTCTAGCGTGGAGAAAATAGGGGCTATTAGCACTGCAGATATGAGGTTACTCAACTTTTTAGTTGTTACTTTACTAGTGTTCACTGATCCTGACCTCACAATATCAATGTGTTAATGACCCTCTGGTAGTAATATCTCATAACAATAAATAGTAGTGCAAACCTCAAAAAAGAAGTCATGCTAAATCCTCATGATTTTTTAGCTTTTCCAATTTCCAACTCGAATTTTCAAGGTAAGGGAAAGAGAAATGGTGAACGGGTGCCTGGCTGTAGTGGTTAGGTGGCCTCAGTAGCACTCCTCAGGTCCTGGGTTCGACTCCCCGTGGGAGCGAATTTCATGCTGAGGTTAAAAAAATCCCCTCGCTTGTCCCCGCACCAAAGCACATGGAGGCAGCGGCCTGAAGGATGGCTCGTTCTCACGCGGGCAACGGCCCGGGTGTCAAGCGTCCTGTGTAAGGGTGGGGGCAGGGGTTCGGGGATTTTCTCGGCTTGCGTGAGAAGGCCTCTTCTTACAATGCAATACCCGGGGGCGGCTTGCCCCTCGCGGGTCGAGTTTTTTTTTTAAAAAAAGCTAATAACTCAAGGACTAACGGTAATAGCTCAAAGGCCATACCTGCAATTCTTGTGCCTCCATAGTATAAGTTTGTCATGAAGACATCAGGGTAGACTCCTTCCCCAAAAACATTTCTGCACAAGTCCAAATGGTACCTAGAAACAAAGCAACCACAAGGACGCAAATGAATATGTCTATATATGCCATCACATTGAAGATCCTAGTCACTAGACTTATCCTCCAAAAAAAACAAAGACAATTTTCAGCATCACAGAGTTGATGGTGGAAGTTCTCATTTTCAGATTGTTATAGTGCCAGCTTTGTAGTAGGAATAAGAAGGATAAGCAAAGAATACATGATAGAGACAAAAGGTGTGACTGAGTAAAGTATCTCTACTAACCTTGTGTCAATCTTTGGGGATCGGACACTATCATTTTTTGGTGCCACCTGGAAAAATGCAACCTCACTGCAAACTTGGTACCACCACAATCTATATGCTATAGAAAATCAATAGTCAAATGCATAGTTAATTAACATTAAACAATGTTTAGATAACATTAAAAGTGGCCATGCACATAATTCCATTCTAAACTCTTAAAGCATGATATTTGGTAACATTGAATATCGGGCTAGCACTTACAGGATTCAGCAACAGCAGGAGTTGTGTTCTTCAAATACTGTTGATCATATGATGCTACAGATGCCCCAAATTTTCCAATGTAATAATCTTTCACGTAACTAGCAAATGTTTCCTGCATGATAACAGTTGTTAGAGCATGCTAGATTTAAAAGAAAGTAAGGTAGCACAATTGAAATAAGAATCAAGGTCCCAAAGGAATTATCATGTGCTTACTAATAATAAATATTTTTAGAAAAGGGAAATTTCGACAACTTAGTCACCAGATATTGATTCTTGAAAAATGTTACCCTTCATAATCCTGCTTTCAAATAATGGTACTACTTACCACCAAATCTGTCCCGTTCTTCTTTGCTTCAATTAGCGGAGAGCACAAGGCATCAGGATTACCATATTGGAACTGCAAATGATATCAGCTCTCAATACTGCAATTGCTTTCAACAAACAATGAGGTCAAAAATAGATGTACACGGAGCATTACCGCAATAGCAGCAGCATCTGCCAGTAAGTAGAGGAAGTCACCATCATTTTCTAACTGCAAGTATATAAAATAAATGCATGAACCTTATGCAACAAATCCAAGGAGCTAAATCAAGAATCATAAAATAACCTACAAGCAGTCATTGGCAGCACACCTGGAAGGCTGGAAGTTTAAGCATGTTTTTCAGATGCATATATGAGAAACAATAAGGAAAAGCTTAGACCAAAGAGAAGTATTGGTAGGACAGGTAAGTTAGACACGTCAGAAAAAGAGATGTCTCCATAGCCTTGCATGAGCATACAATTCTATGTGACTGTTAACTGTTTGCCAGAAACAGCAGTGTGGAAATACTCAGCTCCAACACGTTATATCATATGATGTCTAAAGAAGAAGAAGTGAAGGAGATGTTGCTATTTATATTGAAAAATGCAGACTCTTTTCAGCAGCACCACTATATCTCTTTTAAATTAGCATTGTCATCTTCAAGCATACCCAAACCATCGACATAATATGTAAGATCATTCAGTGACAGCATATATGAAATTCAAAAAGATGAAGTAATTGCAAACAAGATAGGATTGAAAAGTTGTCAAAGCTAAAGAGATACACTTCATGTCAGATGGATTACCTTTGGTGCTCCAAACAACTGCTTCACTGAGTTGCGGCCACACTGAAGCTGTCCATCAACAAGTCTTGTTACTTCTTGAAGTGCTTCCTTGCATTCAGGACCAGCAGAGTCCCCAATCTACAGAGATGTAAATCATATACAGAAGTAGAACTTTAGGTGCGGATTAAAGCGTTATAACTTTTAATGCGTAAATCAGGGCATGCTCCATCACTAACCTGTTTGTCAAAATCGGTAAAGTTGTAAACAGCAAGAACAACTCCTGAGCTTGCAAGACTTCCACATGTCAAGTGAGGAAACTTCAATCTGAACCAAGCACTGAGTGCTCCAGCGTATGACCCTCCAAAAACAAACCAAGAGCTGTCTGCCCCAGAGCGATTATACTTGGCATTTAAGGTTTCCTTCAAATGACAGAAATAAAAAGCTCAGAACAAGTGGGTGCACACATTTGGACACTGACAGATGATATAACCACATGTGCAAACCTGATAATATTGGCGGAAAACGGCAAGATCAAACAAAGCCTGCTTTGATGACAAGAACCGTAGATTTTCTGTCGTCAGACTGTCAAAAGGAGAACTCTTTCCATAGTATCGATGCTCAGGAGAAACAATTGCAGCACCAAATTTCTTTGCCATCACCTAATTAGACAATCCATCCACATGTATGTTAACTCACAGCTAAGCCTAGAGTATGCAGTATAGAATGTCCAATCATTTAACTCAAAACATGTGTGATTGTATGCTCATCAAACTCACAGCTAAGTAGTCATTTCCAATTCCATTGCACGAGGCTTCTCCACAGATTTTTAGGAAGATTGGCCCATTTGGAGCTCGGTAGTAATCGAGAAATTCATAGTAACGCTGTTTGAATTGCCGATGGTCCTGCAGATAAAGAATAATATAAATTCCTGGTCCATGCCATGGATAAAACAAACTACATATGTCTTCTCTTCTGGGCAAAATACCTCTGAGATAACACTACCAGGTTACAGTCAAAGTTTCACAACATGCAGCATTGTGACTCAAAACTGGAACAGCTGAGAAACAAGGAAGTACAAAATAACTCCATGCTTTGCAGCAGACTAGAATCTCCCAGAAACTAATTTTTATAGTGGATACAAATGCAATATAGGTAAAAAGGTGGGCTAAAATTTAATATGTGTAGCAAGTTCACTTGGCTTACGAATTTCACGGATCAGACTCAGAGACCCCACATCTGTCTTTTAAAAAAAACGGAAAATAGGTAACATTGGGTATCTGATCCCAACACTCATCGATTAATGCATTGCTCTGTGAGAAATCATGTACAGGAAGAGCCATTGGTTTTTCTTCACTCAGGTTCGATGTAACATGACGTGCACATGAGGAAGAAAAATGGCCTGATCGAAGGCATTAAAGTATGAGCGATGAAAACTAGGAAGATTTTGGGTTTGACATCTTCAATTTGCAAAAGAAGTACTCTAATTTAAATCTGTACACCCGATTCCCAACAGTCCCAACGACAGAAGGCTCCTCAACACAAGTTCGAAGAGAAGGCGTCGATTCGCAGTGGATACATACCGTGGGGTTGAAGTGGTCGAGGGTTTGGTTCATCCACCTCTCATCCCGCGTCAGGTAACGGTTGGCGCCGCCGAGGAAGCCCACTCCCCCTACCCCGGCGGACGGCGGCGGGAGCCAGAAACTGACGGACTCTCCGCCTCGCGCGAGCATGAGGAGGAGGAGGAGGGCGGCCGCGGCGCGGGCGGAGCCGGACCCCATCGCCGGCGCTTCCTTCTCGCTGCTCGCTGCGCCCGGTGATGGGATGGATGGGAAAGGAAAAGGATCGATGGAAGTGGAGTGGACTCGCGTTTGGAACTTTCGATGCAAGGCAAGCAAAGCAAACGCGAAGAGGGTTTGAGCGAAGCGTACACGGTTTTTTTTTCCTTTTTTTGGCGATGAAATGTGCACGTATTTGCGTGGGGCGTTTCGTGACCCGCGTGGTAGGGTAGGTAACGTAGATGCGGATAGTGTTGGGCCGCACGCGCACGTTGAGGCGCTCCCGCTTTGGGATTGGTGGGCTTAGCCGGGGAAAACGTGGTGGGCTGGGGCTCAGATAAATGGGCCGCTACGATAGCATGGGGCCGTTCCTGGGCTCGAAAAGTCCGTTCGTCAGTTTCTTGCGTCATCTTTTTCTATCTTTGAATTTTCAGGTTCCATTACGTTTGCTATCTAAAATGGTTGCAGTTTTTCTCGCGATTTAATGGCTCATACCTCATATGATTACGATGCGAACGACACGTTTTTCACCTTCGTAAAGCAGCGTCCTTTTTCTTTTACGCATTTACTCCCTCCGTCATAAATTATTGATCATTTTAATTTTTCTATATGCATAGATTTTGTTATGCATCTAGATATATGTCATAACAAAATCAATGTATCTAAAAAAAACCAAAATGACTAACAATTTGAGAGACGGAGGGAGTAGCAGACATCGATCCGAATCGCCTTCATCCCGTACAAAGATCCAAACATTTCATACACGGCGCAAAAATGAAAAATCCATCAACTCAGCACCTTCTCCCACCGACTAAGTCCTCTTCCTTCCCGGACGCATACACGTTCTACCAAAGGAAAAAAAAACGAACGCCCATTAGAAAACAGTACTCCACAAATCAACAGTTCGGCACCTGCAAGAAGCACAGAAAAAAGAAGCCAGAAGCCACGATGTCCTGTTATTTAACACTGAGAAACGCCAGGCATCACGCGGGCGCTAAACGCTTGCGGTCAAATTTGAAAAGGCACCTCGAGACCGCCATTGCTGCCGTGCGCGTTGCTGCTGCCAATGTGCCAAGAGCGTACGTGCGCGCAGGCCCGCGCAGCGCAACGGACAAAGAACGACGCCGACGAGGCGGGGCGGGGCCGCGCGAGGGACCAGGCCGGGCCGCGCCACCCAGCAGACGGGGGCGAGCGCGGCAGGAGTAGGTGACCGGTGTTTCGGTTGGCAGCTGCTAGTTCTACGTGCGACAACCCCCAATATTCCCAGCTTCCCCGGCGCCCGGCGCCCTCTCCTGTGCTCTTCAAAGTCTTCAGCCATCGCCTCGCCGGCCCGCCGGCGTCTCGGCGCGCGCGCGCACGCGCCGCGCCAGAAGGCGCCGAGGGGAGCCGGTGGCCCGGTCCTCCCGCCCGGCCGCCCCTGTCGTCCGGTTGGTGTCTCCTTCCAGATACGGCAGGTCGGCAGGGATGGTCGTGTAGCAGGTTGTACGAGTCGCCTAACCTCCCGGAGACGCCTGGAGCCCTGGATGACGGGACGGGAGGAGTGTTAGGTGCGGCTTGGTCGACGCGACGGTCGTCAGAGCGCGGCGGCGGCGAGGGGTGGTCGTTGTGTGTTGAACGAGCTGATCTCTGCGGTGACCCGGCGAGGTCGTCGGTGCCTTGTGCAGCTGTGACGGATCATACGAGCCGTGCCTAACTACTTCATCGTTGATTCGACAGTTCGAGGGCCGGGGCCGAACGAGTGAAGGAAGGTCCGGAAGAAATTCCTGCCTTCCCGGGAAGAGAAACGGGATAGGCTCGCTCTGGCACCGATGGATGCGGCACAGGGGCGGTGCACGGAATCTCTACAGTTCCGGCGTGCTAGCGGCCGGCGAGGTTCTTGTTCTTGGCCACTACCCGTGCGCGCCTTCGAACGGCGGCAGGAAGTGTGCGCGTCGACGGGTCGTTTTCAGGCCGCGGCGTCGGAGAGAAGGTCTCTGAACCGGTTCACAGTTTACTGCACGATACAGCACATGCCAAAAACGCAAGCCGCCACGGCCACCCTCAATGGTGTGGCTGGCGATCGACGGCGACTGTTGCCTGCGCGCGCAGGGTGCAGAGACACACACAGGAGCTCACCACACGAATGATCCTTCCTCGCATCCACCCTGGGCGCCCTGAACCACGCGCCTTTCGGTTTCAGCGAGGCGTATCGGACGAGCGCAACGGGCAAGTGCAGCAGTTGCGTGACACAGATTGCCAAGCTTGGCCCGTGCCGCCGTGCGCCGGTGCGCAAGGCGCCGACGAGACCACGAGCGCGAAGCGCTTCGTGTTCGTGGGCGCGCTGCTCCTTCCCGCCGCGCCAAAAGCACGTACCAAACCATCCGCCCTGCCTGCCTCCCCTGCGGCGCGCGCCGGCGCTGAGACGCGGCGCTACCGGCCAACCCCTGCCTGCCGATTCCGAGGACACCCTCACAGGCCACTGTCCCTCCTTCTCTCAGGCGGTCGCCAGGCCTCGGCTGCCGGTGCCAGACTCCTTTTTCAGGCAGCAGCAGCGCGCCGCGTTCGCATCAAAAGAAACCACGAGCAGGTAGGGAGCAGGGGCCGTGCGTGCTGCGTGGCGCTGCCCTGACGCCAGTGAGCAAGCAGCGTGTTGCGGAGGCCTCGGTGCTCGTCGCTGCTGCCTGCTGCGACCTAAGCTTCGGGGAGATGGGGACAAGGGCGGTTGAGGTTTCCTCGGTTCGTGAGGCGATTGCAGAAGCTCGTTGCTTGGCTTCAGGGGCACTGCGGTTGGAATCTTGAGAAGTTCAGATGTTCTCGTGGCTGAAACTCTGGTCTTTGTCCCCGAGCGGTTGGGGGTTCCTGTTCCTCACTTCCACGGTGAGGTGGGAACGACCGAACGAGAGGTTCCTTTTCCGTGAAAGGGGGCAGGAGCTCTGCCGACCAATTAAGAAGAGATCAACGCAAGATTTTCAGCGCTGCCTGATTGTACATCTGCAATTGGGGAGATACCTAGGATAGATGATGTTTTTGACATGATTGTTCGTGGCATTGTTGAGCCCTAGACAAACCGAGTCAAGTCCACTAGTGCGGCGATCATGTCATTGGTGGTGCGTGCATCAGAAGCTCAGCAACTTTTAAAGAATGGAGACCGGTGAGAGTTAATCAGAAGCGAAAGAACAGTAACCGAGAGTATGAGTTATGACCAGACAGTCTGACCCACGAAGGAGTACTGAACCCCACCCTGCAGAAAACTATTTTGTGCGCTCATTTTGTTTCTACTGGACAGTTTGAACGAGGGATTGCAACGTCGTAAATTTTTTGAAAAATGTCAGCACATATTTAAAGTATTAAATATAGATTAATTAAAAAATTAATTATAGAAATCGTCTGTAAACTGCGAGATGAATCTATTAAATCTAATTAATTCATCATTAACACATATTTACTGTAGCACAACATTATCTAATTACGGACTAATTATGCTCATTAGATTCGTCTCGCAAAATACACCCAATCTGTGATACGTTTTTTCTTCATCTCCATTTAATATACCATGCATGTGTGAAAATATTCGATGTGATATTCTAGGGTGTAAAGTTTTTGCATCTAAATAAGATCTGATTGGAAAATTCATGAATGTTTCCCGACTAGCTCCTACGGGAATAGAGCTGGTTTCTTCAGAGTTGCTGCGAAATTCTGGCGCCAAACAGCGCATCTGCACAGAGACATATTAGGAATTTTCTGTTGCGCTGTCAGAAAAACAGATGAGGGCTGGGAATTCTTCTTCCAGGTTACTGTCTGCGATGTCAATGGCGGCACTACAGCGTCTGCCGGTCAGGTTGGATCGGAGTAGTCTGACCTTGACCTTACCGCGGCGATTACTGTTCTTTGTGTGCACGCATTCTGCCTCTGCGTATTTGCTGACACCGACGGAGCTGTTGTATCCTAGTACTCGCGTTTTCTCCTTAGTCTACGCCGTCGTAGCTAGTTAGCGAACGACAGCGACCAACACCCTCGGTCTCTGGAATTTGGACACGCGCGGAATTAAAGATTCTTACATATCTTCTCGCCGAACTAGTAGGAGTTGCAAGTAACAACAGTTCTTCAGCTTGACACGCCTCGTGTGAGCATCAGCTAGCTCTCCGCCTGCAGAATTACAACTGTTGCCAAACCTGAACAGAATCTTCTCATCGACACGGCTGTGGCCTGTGGTCTCCGGCCAGCAGCCTGAGGAGAAAAAGAGGCCTCGTGCCCTTACTTCTAGGATCGGAGCTGGGTTCTCGGCCGGCCAGGACGTACTCCGGCCGTATCGATCAGGGCAGCCGCCATCTCGAGATCGTTCTCCCCCAGCCAGCCGCGCACGCACGCGGCCATTCGCCTCGCCCGGAACCGGAAAGCTCTGGAGCTTTCCGTCGGACGGGCGGCGGATCAAGCCTACGAGCAGGTCGTCGTGTCTCCAAATCCAGCTCGCGCCGTCGCGCGCGCGCGCGGCACCGTGCACGGCCAAATCCACGGACCCCTTTTACTCGGCCCGAACTGTCACTCGAAGCGGAGTCCGGACTCCCCCCTCGTGCCGCCTCTGACTCCCGCGGCGCCTCACCCGGACGACGAACAAGGGACCGGCCGGTACGCACCAGCTGCGGCGAACTCCTGTGCCCACGACGACGACCCGGGCGCGTCGGCCACATTGCCCGGCCAGCGCCGCCGGCGCACTGCGCGCGCGACCGGCCCACATGGACACTGGTGTTGGTTCTCCTTCAGCTGACGAGTTCGACTGGCCTGGTTCAGGTTGCGTGATCGGGTCTCGATCGTGGCTGGGTTTGTAAACCTGCGATGGCAAGCGGCTAGGGGAGTCACGATCTGGGGGCTATTCTGTGCTCGATCGGGAGACGCTCACTGAGATCGTGGGGCGTGTATTCTATGCGAGTTTTATATATACATACTGGCCGATCATGTCGAGCATCTGGGAGCAATTTTTTATTAACAGGTTAATTAGATGGGTATTTTTAGTTTAGACGGGCGAGATGCATCACGCAGGCACGCATGCGCGCGGTAGGTCAAAGGAGCAAGTGGTGGTTGGTTAACTGCAGTCTGCAGATGCATTTTCCCGTCGTTTCTTGATTTTAGATTTGCGGATAAACTATAGCCTCACGTAATCCAGTTTGCTACTGCTAGTACATACCTATAAGTTGCTGATTTTTTTCCCTAGGAAAATATTCATTGTACTACTCTTACCGATCCACTTTGCCCGACTAGCTAACTCTTGAGCAAAATTTAAACTGAAATTTACTCTGCTAAACTATTTACGATTGAACTAATCTACCCCTTAATTGGATTTTATCTTTTTATTTTCTCCATATACTGATCAGGTTTTAAGTTCAAACTTTGTGAGCGGACAAAGAACATGATGCTTTAAATTATTATAAAAATATTTAATGATTATTTTCATAAGTTATTAGGAACATTTAATGCGAAACTGATTCTGGAGATACAAAACTGCATGAAAAGTAATTATGAAAAAAAAATTGAAATATCTTTTTTTTGAACATAGAGTATCATGTTACACCTTGGAAAAAAGGCATATTCAATCATCTTAGTGTCCGTGTCCTTTGAGTGTGATCAACCCGTACAGTGTAGTAGTAACAAGTCTAGACATGGCCAGACCAGGACGCAAGTAACACGGACCGGGCACTAAATTAACCAGGACATCACACCGTTCTAGGTTCAATCAGTCGGCAAATTGGTCATCAGGAATTGGCCGGGGTGGTTACCGCTTAGGAACAGTCGGCCATTCTTAGCACTAGCAGCAGCAGTCATCTCATCTCATCTCCCCCTGCTTCTTCTCTGTGATGCAAGCCTTAGAGAGGTTCTACCAGGCGGCAACACGGAAGAAAGACTTGCAAGAGACGCTACTGCGGCGAGGGACCACCACCTTGCGCTTGCGCCTGCCTGCCGGCCGACGAGCAAGGACGGCTTCAAGCAAGCATCAATGCGGCGGAACCCAATTCCGGTCGAAATCGCAGGCCTGGAAAATAAATGAGGAACGAAAATTCTGGAAAGAATGTCACGGATGATATACATATATACATATACTGGAGTACTATCTAGAGATATCTCGGCAATTAAGTGGGGTAATTAATTATCATGAGCTTGCAGATCCCCTGAATTTGTATCGTTAGAGATCTGCAGGGATGGTGAGCTTGCAGACGTTTCTGAATAATTCAGTCGAATACTCGTATCGTATACTAGCGTACATCGCGTATATTTGAACAGTCGAACTTTTTTTTCTCTCCAGAAAAGCAGGGGTGTTTGGGGGGGGGGGGGGGGGGGGGGTGGAAATGGTCACATGGCATTCCGTTCCGTGTGGGGATCCACTGTACTACGGTGAGAGGACGAGGAGCTGGAGCCCTTGACTACTCGTCTACTCTCCTGGTCCTACAGGGCAGCGGGGCAATGACGACTGGGCCCGGTCGATGTGGGCCACTTTACGAATTACGATCTCAAGTCTACAAATGGACGAGGCAAGGAGCTGGGTGATCCCGCCGAGATGAACACACCATGATCACTCGCAATCATCCAGCTGATTGTTCCATGAAAAAAAATGATCCAGTTGATTTTCGCGGCGGAAACTGCGAAACTGATGGTGAACGCACAAAAACTGATGAGTTTTGTAGGTACTCAATCCGTTAGATCTTAGTGAAAGAGCTAACAGTATCAAACACAATGTGAAGTTGGAGCACGATAAAATATAGCTCACATCGTTGAGAAGGCTAGTTAGGACGGATGTAAACAACATTAATATATTGTATCAATATAGAAAAGATAATGATAATAATTTGTTGTTAATAGAAGATCATGGGACTTGTTAAACTAGAACGCATGATCAATATCGTATTATAATACGCTTCAGCAAAACGACAAGTAGTGAAAATCCGTTATTACAAAACATAAACCATTATCACGTATGTCTACTGCACCGATATGGCCATTTGAGCTAGAAAAGATGGAAAGAAATGCACAATGCCCGTCATCTTTCCCATTTTCCGTCTCGGAACAAAAAAACCATACGCTTTGTGCTCCGTATGACCATATCTCTGCCACGGCCAAATTCAAATTTCCACCGTATCAAGACCTAGCAAAAATACTATTTTTACCGAAACGCCCAGCCTCTCCGCCCACCGCCACCCGGGCCCGCTGCCCCTCAACCGAAAACGACCCCACGCGTCATACACCTCCACCTCTCGCCTCCAAAACCCCTTTGCCCCCGGCCTCCCCTTCTCTCCGCAGGCCCCCGGGTCGCGCAACCCAACACACGCAGGCGCGGCCGCAGGCAGGGTGTGCACCCCCGTCACCCTCCCAGCGCGTTCCGTTACTACTACTCGGTCTACGGCCGCTGCATATTTTTTTTCCCCCCTCACGTTTCGTTTCGTTTCGTCACACCACACCACCCTCCCTTCCATTTCGTCGTCCCCCTCCTCCTCCACTGCATTAATACTTGCCACTCTCTCCCCCCGTTCCCCTCTCCTCGCTCGCTCCCGGAGCTATAAATCTCGGCGCCCCCGCTCCCGGACCCCGCATTCCCGTGCGCGAGCTCCGGCGATCGCCGGGGGACCGGCGGCCATGGGGCAGTGCTACGCGAGGAACGTGCACGGCGTCGACGCGGACGGCGCCGGCGCCGGCGCCGTGGGGGCGACCACCATCACGGTCTCGGCGGCGGGAGCGGCGGAGGACGCGGCGGAGGTAGGGGGAGGAGGGAGACGGGGCGGGAGGCGGAGCGGGCGGCCGTCGCCGGCGGGGACGCCGCGCGGGGGCAGGGCGGGGGCGACGCCGGCGCGGTCGTCGGCGGCGGGCAGCCCCTGGGCGGGGAGCCCGCTCGGGCTCCCCGACGGCATAGCGCCATCGCCGGCGACCTCGGCGTCCACGCCGCGCAGGTTCTTCCGCCGCCCGTTCCCGCCGCCGTCGCCGGCCAAGCACATCAAGGCGTCCCTGGCGCGCCGCCTCGGCCAGCGGTCGCCGGCGTCCGCGTCGCAGGTGCCCAAGCCGCCGGCCGAGGTCCCGATCCCGGAGCACGGGGCCGGAGGTGGCGGCCCCGGCGGCGCCGGGGAGGTCGCGCGGGAGCTCGACAAGAGCTTCGGCTACGACCGCCACTTCGCCGCCAAGTACGAGCTGGGGAAGGAGGTGGGGCGCGGCCACTTCGGCCACACCTGCCTCGCGCGCGCCCGCAAGGGGGACATGAGAGGCCAGGTCCTCGCTGTCAAGGTCATCTCCAAAGCAAAGGTCTCGCCATCCGTGATCCCGCACTCCTCTTTTACTCAACGCACAATCTTTCGAGTTTCAATCGGCTTGGCTCCTGCAGAGGATCACGAACCAACTATTTAGGGAAAAGAATTGGCATCCTCTCGTGATCCTTTTTCCTGTGATTTAGTAGATCATGGATGGGGTGTTAGTTTCGCAACAAGAATTCAGTAACTCTGCAAAGCCAGTAGCGCGGATGTTGCAATCATAAGTTCATCACTTGATTCTTGGTTGCCTTGCGCGGTGATCAGGGCTTTTGCGATCGTAGGGGCATTGGCATTTCCTGCAGGGTTAGAAGTACATTGTAGAGATCTTGTTTCAGCAATGCTGCATTTAATGCTTTGTCTGTTTTCTGATCTGAGTGTTCAACTGTTCATCCATTTGCCGCGTTTTTCTTGTTTCCTTGTTCTTTCTTTAAGTTATCATGGGGTATCAGTTTATGCAGTAGTAGATCAGTAGCTGGAAGTAACTGAGAGCAACTCCAAGAGACTCTCTAAATTCTTCCTAATTGCTAGTTTTAGAGATTTTAATTAAAAAGGTACCTTCCAACAGCTTCTCTATTTGATTATTCAAACATAGCCACTCTCTATTCCGGATTTCTCGCTAGCCAAATATAGAAAAGAGAATAGCTTTCCAGAGTGCACACAAGATATAGAAAGCTGTTGGAAAACGGAAAGATATAGAAAACGATTTTTATGCAAATGACTCTCTAAATGATGATTTATAGAGTGAGGTTTATTTAGAGAGTGAGGTTTAGAGAGACTCTTGGAGATGCTCTGAGTTCTTTATGAGACCTCCGATAGCTTTACTGGCATTGTAGATGCAGTACTGCATCTTCAAGATGTTGCAGTTGAGTGTCATGTGTTCAGGAGTTCCTCAATCCATTTTGCAGCATTTTAATGATATGGCCAGAAGTAGAAGAAATGATAAAGGGTTAGGAATGAATAAGTATCTTTTAGATTTTTGGTACCAAAGCTGAGAATATGTTGATATTGAGAACATCGATCTACTGAGATTGTCCTTGCAGAAACTTAGTCTGTCGAATCAGAAAGGTTTTGGTTTTAATCTCTGTTTCCCTTGGCATGTGGAATGTTTGTGCAGCAAGTTGTTGAGAAAACCTAGTATACAATAGGTGACAAGACAAAACTCTATGTGCTTATACGTGCATGACTGCATGGCAGCATTGATGTTCTCATGCACGTATCTTGTCGTTTTTGGGAGCGTTACGACTTCAATTAATTATTGACTATTTTCGGTGTGCTATAAGTTTCTCTACTTCTACCGAAATCATGTGAGCATTAGATGTATTTATTGAGTCTAATATGTTTTCCCCTCTTCGTATATTTCTTTATTTGCATAGCGTGCAATTTTATTCCTTATTTCCACATATATACTTACATGGAATAAATATTTTGACGCTAGAAGCTAACTGACGCTCAAGTGATTCTTTCAATTAAGCTCATAGATGACCTATCAGTTAGTGTCAAAATCACTTTCCGAACTCATTACCCCATGGGAAAAAAATACCTTCAGGTTGTGGTTTCATATTTCTCATTTTAGTTTGTACAAGTGATCTCAACCTTTTGATCTTGTCCCGCAGATGACGACAGCAATATCTATTGAGGATGTGCGCAGAGAGGTGAAAATTTTGAAGGCATTATCTGGACATTCCAATCTTGTCAAGTTTTACGATGCTTGTGAGGATGCCCTTAATGTCTACATAATAATGGAGTATGTCCCCTCCTCTTGCCTTTGCATATCGTTGATCAAGTAAATGTAATAACTGTGAATTTTGCTTGTGCTATCTTAAAACAGTATGTACGACTGCGCTCAAAAGTCATGTTGGCCTCCTTAGGGTTGATGTTGTCTTGCAGCACATAACATTAGCTATAGGAAGAGTCACAACCTGCTGCTAAAGGTCTTTTCTTTTGAGCAAGTTTAGTGGGAAGTTACATGATAACTGATGTTTTCTTCACCTGTATCGATCAGGCTTTGTGAAGGTGGAGAATTATTGGACAGAATCTTGTCCAGGTATTAACATTTTCTTGGGAAAAATTTGGTTAGCACCACTACAAGTGTAGCTTTGCTACAGTACTGATGTTCTTCTTTTTGCAGGGGTGGAAGATACAATGAAGGGGACGCAAAAATTATTGTTGAACAGATATTAAATGTTGTTGCTTTTTGCCATCTTCAGGGTGTTGTTCACCGTGATCTGAAGCCTGAGGTCTGTGGACTTAATGTTGAGTATATAAACAGAATATGATTTATCTTGTTGATCCGTTCCTTCTGATAATTCCACCCTGGAATGTCTTTTAACAGAATTTCCTATTCAGCACTAAGGATGAGCATTCTCCTATGAAGATTATTGATTTTGGCCTCTCAGATTTTATAAGACCAGGTATTACCTCGACACAAGGATCATCCAATTGTAAAAAGGGCTTCTGTTTTACAAATAAGTTATAATCAATTGACATAAATGAAATACGTCCAAAATGTGTTCCAAAGCCTGATGCTTCCCCCCCTTTTACAGATGAAAGGCTTAATGACATTGTTGGCAGTGCATACTATGTTGCTCCAGAAGTCTTGCATAGATCATATAGTACAGAAGCAGACATGTGGAGTATTGGTGTTATCACTTATATATTACTTTGTGGTAGCAGACCATTCTGGGCACGAACTGAATCAGGGATTTTCCGCTCAGTGCTGAGAGCCGACCCTAATTTTGATGATACACCATGGCAATCAGTATCTCCTGAAGCTAAAGATTTTGTCAAAAGACTTCTTAACAAGGACTACAGAAAAAGAATGACTGCTGCCCAGGCACTCTGTAAGTGCTCTCAGTTACATTTGTTTTTCACTTCTTAGTGTCTGCATATCAACTGTATTGAACATTTATTCATATGAGACTGACAGTAGTCTTCGTACGTGTTGTTTGCATGTTGCAGCTCACCCCTGGTTGCGAGATGAGCACCGACAAATACCTCTTGATATGCTAGTATTCAAGTTGGTCAAGGCATATCTTCGTTCGACGCCTCTCAAACGGGCGGCATTGAAGGTTAATATTTTAGTTCCTCTGGGCATCTAACTATACTTGTTTTGTTGATGGTTTAGTGAAAACACAATTTTCTTGAATGATTGCTTATAGCAATGTTTTTACATGGCATACATTTGAACTACACCACCTTTACTTCTACAATACAAAACTTGGTTTAATATAAAAGTAGTGCTGGGAGCTGTGGAGCTGAAACGATACAGCTATATGCATTATTGATACCTCTCCTTATTGCATCGGTCTTGCTGAAATCACATTATCCAATTTGTGGTCATGTTAATTGTATTTGTCTCGTTTGTTTGACAGGCTTTGTCAAGAGCAATAACAGAAGATGAGCTTATCTACATCAGGGCACAATACAACTTGTTAGAACCAAACAGCAGAGATGGTCGAATATGTATCGACAACTTCAGGATGGTAAGTGCTTACAAATAACAATTTACAGTTGGCTTGTTCATATTCTACTTTTAGACATGTATTATGATATATTGAAGCTTTTTCCATGTTTAGGACACTATACTCAACTTTTCCTTTTCACCCCTTCAATTATGCAGGCTCTTTTACAGAACTCGACAGATGCTATGAAGGAATCCAGAACACTTGAGATCTTAAATGCGGTATGAAATATAGAATCTATAGCCAACTTTATTTCTTCCCCGTTGTGGATGTATATGCTGTATAAGGTTCAGTGTTTCATTTTATGGGTGTAATCACCTTCAGCTGGAGCCACTCGCGTATAGGAGAATGGACTTTGAGGAGTTCAGAGCAGCTACAATCAGCCCTTACCAGCTTGAGGCTGTGGCACGGTGGGAAGAAATCGCCAATACTGCATTCGAGTACTTCGAGCAAGAAGGCAACCGTGCTATCACAATCGAGGAGCTGGCTCAGGCATGCGACCTAATTCTACTGAACAGAGCGATGAATTGAACATTTGGTCTCATGTAGATGCTAACCAAGATACCTCTCCTCTCGTTTACAGGAGATGAATCTTTCCTCAGCGGCATATTCCATCGTCCGTGACTGGATTAGACCGTCGGATGGCAAGCTTAGCCTTCTAGGCTACACCAAATTTTTGCATGGATTGACTATGCGAAGCGGCAACGCAAGGCGGCACCATTGATTCTTTTGCTGCCCTGGTAGTTGCTTGAATTGGTTCCATTGGTTTTGTTCATGGGGTGTTGGGGGGATGCTGGTGTTTTGTCTCTCTTCTTTTGGTGGTTTAGCTTCTTGTAGAATGCTTGTAGAGAGAGAGAGGGAGGGGAAGAAGAAAAAAAAAAGAAACGGAAAGTGATAGCTCAAAATGGAGTTGTAGAAGAAAATGCCATGTTTTGGTTCTGGTACACTGTTCGTCTCCGGCTATGAATGGGCATTGTACAGTTGGCCCATGCTGCAATGGTGCGATCGGGCAAGTTGGGTTGCTGCCTTGCTGGTGCTATGGTGCTGCGATTCTGGTGAGATCCTTGAGGCCATGTGCTCATCTTAATGCCTGAGATGATGCTGTGGTTTGCCAGCATGTTCCTACCATATGGTAGAGCAAGTCTATGTTAATGCAAAAGTGGCAGCGGAAACTATTATGCCCTGCCTTTTCCGGACATTCGTACGCGAACTTTTTATGGTGCTCGGGAAAGTTAACAAATGAACGCAAGTACAAAAGGTGCTTAGCGGACGCACTGAAGTCACTGGTGAGTAAAGCGTCTTATCCGTGGCGAGCCCACTCAGGGGGCTTGTTTCGAGTTGGTTTGGGAATCGCCGGCCGAATCGGTTCAGATTTCCTCTCCCAACGCACGTGTCGCGTACCCATAGCCAGACTTGGGTTCCTTCTATAGCATGACTCTTTTAGCCGTACATAAACTGATGGATGTGAAGTATTTTGTGTGAAATTTATTTGAAATTTCTGTGTGTTTGAAATGTGAATAACCTGTCCGGAAATGAAAGTACTCAATGTCTTGACAATACAACAGCAATCGGGCTCCGCATGATCTCACGAACCACCTAGATGGCTTGTGATGCTTATGGGGCCTGCAGTACAGTACTACCGTAGCTGTTACTGTTAGAAGGTTGTTTTTTTTTTTGAGATTAGGTCCCGTTTGGAAGCTGTGCTTTCTGTCTTAAAATCTTGGTGTGTTTGGATCCCACTCAGATTATAGAAACTGGATTCTTAGTTAGAAGGTTGTATGAGCAGACTTTATTCAGAGGAGAGTATATGTGCTTCCCAAAGATGATGATGAATTGGGAAACGAAGCCCAAAAGTTACGCGACGAACTATTTGCTTTCGAGCCCAGCCCAAATGAGGGCTGGATCATGTGTATTGCTGCGTTATTAACGAAGAAAAATTAAGAGAATGGATGGATCGCATCAAACACCTGGGCCTGCACACACAACCGCCCTCAGCCCGCCACCGTTTGCGTTGGGCTAGGGCCCGTCCGTGACTAGTCGGAATCTGTGGCCGACTACAACTCGGCCAGATTCAAAGCTCGGGACGTGACCGATTGGAGGCCGATCATGTGTATTGTTGCGTCATTAACGAAGAAAAATTAAGAGACCCGATGCGAGAGGAACAGGTAGGTAGTCCGCCACTGCGCGGGCCGGGAGCGAAAGCACGAATCATCCATGAAGGCCGCCACGGGCCAACCCGCCGCCGCCGTCGACCATCGACGACTCCATCCATCCATCCTCGCTCCTCCACCGCCTCTCCACAGTCCACACACGACCTGCTCTGCTTTTGTTCCCTCCTAAATCACTAGCTCGCCGAAGGATTCCTGCTCCACTCCCATGCGCTTTATTTGCTCGGTCAACTGGCGCCGGTCATGCGTAATTATAGGTTAAAAAATAACCCTTCGCTTCCAGTTCACACTTCACACAGCAACATGGCGCTCGAGGATCTTTGATCGACAAGACATTTTGGTCCCGCTGGCAAATCGAGCTGCGTTCTGTTCTGTCCCTGACGACGTCAGAATTTCCTACAGTACAAGGTATCGTATATCTATACGCGGAGCGAAGATCAGTTCAGAGCTTACTTTCAAATAGAAAAAAGGAACGGTTCAGAACTGCCAAATGGAGAAAGTATGATAGTTTGCAAATGATCATCAGATACCGAAGAGCGAGTTTGATGATGATGATGATGATACGATAAAAACCAGACATGAAATGAGGCGGGCGTTACCTTAGTCCGCGTCAAACCTTAGCTTTTCGCCTGCTCTAAAATCTGCCCTTTGACAAAATAAAGTAGCTGCCTCCTACTACTAATGTGTACTCCTCCGTATAGAACAGCAAATGATTAAGACCATAACATCTCTGGGACTGTATGAATGCTGAATGAGCAACGGCCAACGGGGCATGCGTGTCTGAAAGCCCAACGTACTGAAAGCGCCCGGGTGCGTGGCCTCCAGGGGCTCCAGAGAGCCAAATCCTCCTCCGCCTTGAACAGTCGAACGAATCGAAGCCAGCATGAACGCATCTTCCAAATCCGGCGCCAGGAGGTCCAAGCGCCAGGCAGCTGCCGTTGACGCGGCCGCAACGACGACCCGCTCCTGATTTCTCGGAACACACTGACACTGGAGACCGAGCCGCCTGCCTGCCGTCGCCAACAACGCATCACCAACTGAACTGCGAAATTGCCTCGCTGCGTTTGCAGATTACACATCCGATCCGATCTCCCTCCGATTGTCAACGCTTCCGGCCAGGCAACCGCCGGCGACAAGTGGCGTGCGCTCCAGAAAATTAAAGGTTTCAGCAGACACCGCCCGTCCCATCAGTTGACGTCCGGTTTTTTATCTTGTAGAAAACTCTCTTCAGCGTATGATTGTGTATTTTTCTATCCTGCTTCTTTTGGTGTTGCGACTACGCAAGCAGAGGCGAATATAAAATCGTATGACATTGGCAGTTGCCCTTTTGAAAAAAAAACTCCCGCACGTATTCTCCGATCCTGGCATGGCAGTTTTCTGAACGGCATGATTGGCGGCCTTCTGATGGTGATCTCCTCTGGGCATGTTGTACTGTAAGCGCAAGACCGGCGGCATGGGCGCATGCCAGCGCGAAAGCTTGCCTCCAACTATCCCGCGCGCGTCCCCCAACGGCAAGCATGGCAAGAGGCCATAGAGAAGGAGAATTGCCGTGCTTTGATTTGGCTTGCACTGCAAGGTAGATCGAGTTCAGAGTTCTCGAGGTGTTCTAGAAAGCCATTTCTGAGATATAGCATGCACATCAAAGGCACCCACCAGTTCAGAACTACTACTAGTATTTGTATTTTCTTTGTATTTGCTTCTAATTTGGAAACTGTAAGCATGCCGTCCGGCCTCACCGGACATATGCGCAGTGGGCAGTAGACAGATGCCAAGAACTCCTCCGGGTGTCCGGGCGGCGAGGCACGCGTGCGCCACTGGTGCAAGCGGCACCCGGCCGGCAAGGCAAGCGCCGGCACGGCCTGGCCTGCCTCCACCCGATCCCGCCTCCCCCGTCCCAGTCCCGCCCGAAATCAATTCCTGCCGATCGAGTCTGCCGACGCCGCAACCGCATGCGCGGATCCCAGTTTCAAGGCGACGCGCGCGAGAGGGCGGCACGGCAGGCCCCGTCACGCACGTCACGTACGTCAGGCTGTCCCGCCTGCTGCCTGCGGCCTGCTCACTCCAGCCATACGTACGAGGTACGACGCCGCCGCCGGACCTGGCCCCCACCCCCCAGGCGACGTGTCCGCGCTCCGCCGCGACCGAGGCGCCCGCGGCTGTGTGTGACCAGGCAGGTGCGCACGCGGCAGCACTCGCACGTCGCACCGTGCGCGCCGGCCGCGGCCGGGATTATCAGACCGCCAGAAGAACGTAGCGAGGACGGAAGAACGTACTCCAGGGGGTGTGTTTGTGTTGGTTCCTGACGTGTCGCGCGGCCCAAAAGGCGGCGCCGGTCGTCGGCGCGTGGCGCGGGCACCGCCTCCCTCCCCAGCGCCGAAACAGGGATCAACGCCTCCAGCCCTCCAGGGATCCTTCCCCAAACCAACTAGCCCGGCCGGAGCGAGTGCGCTTCCACTCGAAGCAAAGAATTTTCACGCCGCGCGCGGCGACCAGCTGTGCGCCAGCCAGGCAGGCACCCTCGTCACGCGGCGCACCCCGCTCGCCTGGCGGGGCAGGCCGCGCATGTCAACGCGCGGCGGGGCCGTGTCCGTGGTCTGCTACTGTTCTCTGGTGCGCGCGCGCGGGGCTGATGGTTCTCGATGGCCGGCCGCGTCTTCGTCTGGGTTCGTGGTCCAGCGGGAATCGATGCGGCGGGGTCAGCGAGTCAAGCCCCGGGTCGTCCCGTGACCTTTCCGAGGGAAACGTGTTTAAAAAAGTCAGTGGGTGGGAAACAGTAATCCGGTCAAATCGAGCACGTTTAACGGCTGGCCTGGCCTGACCTGACCGGGAGGACCTGCAGACTCGTTGGGAACATCAAGTCCCCATCTGTGATCAAAGTCGAGCACGTTCCCCTAGCACTGGCAAATGCTAGCAGATTGTACGAAGCTGCCCAAAATCTTCCCTGCCATCGGGTTTTATTTATTGTGCGCATCTGCCAGGTCGCGCTCCCACCAAACTCCAGAGTCAGCCAGGCAGCAGCTGCGGCCTGCAGGCGAGGCCGGTCAGACTAGCGAGTTTAAGCCCAGGCAGCCGCGTGTGGTAGCTTTGTTGGTGAGGCCAGGGCCCGGACACCTCAGGCGCAAGCTGCTCGGCCGTCGTGCGCGCCGTGCCGTGCGACCGAGGCCAGGACGAAACCTACCCGGGTGGCCGTGGGCAGGCGGGTGGCGCCATCAGCCTCTCGGCAGCCGCCACGGCCTCCCACGTAGCTGGACCGGCAGGACTTGTGTTCGATAATCCAATAATCCAATACGAAACCGGAGAAGATCTCGTCAAGAGTCAAGGCCGCCCCGAGTAAACCCCAACCGCCACCATCTGAACCCAACGCGCCCCCTCCCCAGCCGTAACCCGCAAGTCCGCAACGGCCGGTCGTTCCCTTCCGGTTCCGGACTCCCCCTCCCTGGCCGGCCAGCGGCCTGATCCCCTCGGCCTCGCGCACCCTCCTCCCTCCCTTATCGCCAAAGCAAAGGAACGCAGCGCGCGGCGCGCACACGCATATGGCACCCCGCCGCCTCCGGCCCCGCGGTCAGCCGGGCCGGGAAGGCGCGCGACACGCGCGCGCGCGCACGTCTCTCCACGGGCCAAGTCCAGCTCGGTTGGGATAGGGAACACGGGGGGACACGGTGGGAACCGAGTCCGGGGCGGGCACCAACTAACCCCACCTGGCGGCGTGGGCGCGGGGGGCTATAAAACCCGCGGCCCCGGCCTCTCCCCCACCTCCCTCGCTTGGCATCGCAGCTCGCAAACTCCATCATCGCAAGGCAAGCGAACCCGGAACCACCGTCGTCGAGAAGAGAAGAGGAGAGAGAGACAAGGTGGAGTAGGCCATGTCCAACGTGCCCACCTCCCTCCGCGACTCCTCCCTCACCGTCTTCCGCCTCGCCATCTCTAGCTCCGACCCCTGGCCCTTCTCTTCCTGCCTCTAGCCACCAGCCTCCGCCCCCTCGGCCTTCTTCCTCTTCTTCCTCTTGAGCAAGCAGCCAGGCGGCGGCCTCTCCTCCTCGCTTCGATTCTCGGCGACTCGTCGATCGATCTGGCCTGCCTGGCGGCCATCATCATGCACGGCAAGCACCACCACCAGCAGCAGATGGCGCCGGCCGTGGTGGCGCCCAAGGGGTGCGTGACGGTGCGGGTGGGCGCGGACGGGGAGGAGCAGCGCCGGTTCGCCGTCCCGCTGGGCCACCTCAAGCACCCGCTCTTCGGCGCGCTGCTCGAGGAGGCCGAGCGCGAGTACGGCTTCCGCCACCAGGGCGCCATCGCCATCCCCTGCCGCGTCGACCGCTTCGTCCAGGTCGAGCACCTCATCGGCCAGGACCTCCACGGCGGCACCAGCAGCAGCTGCGCGCAGCACCTCGTCGACCTCGACAGCGCCGCCGCCGCCGCGAATCACCACCACCTGCACCTGCCGCGCTTCGTCGGCTGCTTCCGCGCCTGATGACGCGGTGGTCGATCGGTCGAGGTGGCTCCTTTGTGCTGCTTGATTAATTAGCTTTTGGTTTGGCTCGCCCTCCGTGTCTCTCTCTCGCGTTGGTTTGTGAGGGTTGATGATGACGATCGGTGTGAAGCTTTGCGGCGAGAGCCATGGAGGCCGATGATGCATCTAGCTAGATGTTGACGATGATGACGAAAAATTGTGATCGATGAGATGAACTCAATTGTAAAAATCTAGAGATGAGATCCTGCTGATCTTTAGCCTTAGTTTTTTCCCCTTTGCCTTTACGTCAATATAATTAATACTTTGCTAATACGCTCTGCAAAAAAGTGGTTTTGTTCGTGTAAATTATAAAGATTAATTTCCTGATGAATGGCCTTGTTAAACTAGCTATTCGCATCACAAACGCGTTAACGCTAATGCATCCGATTCGGTGAGCTGTGCGCAGGCTTTCCCATCAAGCCTTTGCGGCGATCGAAAATATTAGAGGAAAATTTGGGCGCAAATAACCTGTCAAGATCGACACAATAATTAGCAAAAATCAGCGAGTAGTTTACAATCATGGAGAATTCACAAGGGAGCGCATAACTCGAATTGATGTGCATCCTTTTTCCAACTTATATTCCGTCCTCCACTTTCCTCCCGTTCGAGCATATTCCGCAGTAATATCCGGAGGCAAGTACATATTCTTGTGTCCATGTCAAACTGGCAAAGTTTGCTTGAAGTGAAATAGGGGAGGTTGCCTAACATAATGGGAGCAGCTTCTCCGATCACCTTAGCAAACCTTTTCTTTTTCACAAAACTACTTGAAAAATTGTGGAAGATATTTGGCTGCTGCTGAGGTCGAGCCTGTCAAATTGAATGAATAAAAAGAAGGAAACGAACTAAATGAATCAGATCATGGCCATAGGAATCCTAGCCAAGATCTGATATCGCAAGACTTTGATTCTCCCCATAGCAATACTAGTAGAATCCAGCTAGAAATAGGCTATTTGTTGATTGATAAAAAACAAAAAGCCAAGGCAGAAGACTTTGGTAGTGCCCGGTCTAGCTAGGGTTGGACAAGCATGCCAAGAACTACCCCTTAGATTCATGGGGTCTGGCTACTGAAATTAAAGACGGCAGCTCTCCGAATTTTCCTTGCCCTGCTCATCTTCAGCCAAGCACGAGCTAGTAGCTAGTAAACTACTACTCCTACACGTGTGCACAAAACAAACCGCCTTTTTGAATCGGTCTGGGCCAAATATCCACCAGCTTTGGAAGTCCTCGCACGTTAATCTGATCTGATGATGGTGCAGATTAAAATAATACCCGTTTCATGGTTGGGGTGGTTGATGTTTGACGTACGCGTGGGGTTGGAAGCTTATCGGGACTGAGCAAATTGCCGTGGCTAATCCAAGTTTATTTAGTTCCACACGCCTACCAGCTTCGCGTTGAATCAACTGGCCGGAGCTGGCGTGCTCGAGTCAAAAGTCCAAGGGCCAGCCAGCTGCTAGGTGTTTAGAGAGAGCTCCGGAAATCTCGCTCGCTGCAATGAGTGCGCATAACCTGACGATCCCTTCCCACTGACGCTGCTGTCGGAGCGAGTATTTGGCATTGCATTTCACTCCACTCTTTCTTTCTTTCTTTTTTTTTTCACTTTTGAATTGGTTCTAGTTTTCACCTACCAAAATAGGGTCTTCACTACTCTTCGATTTGAAGGTTTTTGATGGTCTCTAGTAGTTTCTTAAGTGGCCTGATTTGGCCATCTTTTTGGGGAAATTTCAAGCTAACTTACTACCAGGTAGTAGACTGGTAAAAACGTCCCGGCATGGACATCAATGACGGAACACTGGCAATTTTCTTCTGTGACTTGTCGGCATGAAATTGGGCGGCTGCGAAGACAAACAAGCTGGGTCGGTTAGCCGTACCTTTCAAGGGCTGACGGTGCCATGGCATAATGACAAACATTAGCTTTTAACTTTGGCATAAGAAATTCCACGATTAGGAACACCAGAGCTTTAGTAAATAAAGTGGATAGAAGGATAAAGATGAAACCGCACCACGCCAAAAGGAAACAGGAGGACGAGGGCTCGTTAGCCTTTTTTGCTTAAAAAATAATTCGAGTCATTAGACTCTAGATTAGTTGTTCAATTATTCGCGTAAGTGCGCCGAAAGCCTTGGAGGCTTGGGGATAGGGTCTATTTCTTTTGGTGTTTCTTCACGTCTATGAAAGTCCGTAGGAGTCTAGGCATTTTCTCATGCCATGGCGACATGGGATCCATGTCATAGACATAGCGGTGAAATATTGAGAGTTGAGAGTTGAGGAATTTACTGCACATGAGGATTTACACCTTTTTTTTTTTAGAAACACATGAGGATTTACACCTTGTCCCTTTTTCTTTCTTCGCTAATAAATTTATACTGGACCAACATCACAACATACACGGAAGTCAAGAACCGTGGGGCAGTCGAGCAGATGCTAAAATGTACCTTTTGGGCTTTTGGCGAGTTCTGTAGTATGGGCTGAATTCTATAGAAAGGACTGAACTGCACACTTTTCATGGGCTTAGGGAAGAGAACGATGAAACAAGCAAGATATCGTCCCCTGCTGTGGGTTCATACTTCAGGCTAGAAGATCTCAGAATAAACAAGCTTCAGTCTGCAAGTGAAAGCCGAAGCATCAACCATCGACTGCTATCCATATGCTGGAACAGACCAGTACCAGCGAGTGTTAGGGAACAAACAAATTAATAATTTGCACCAGAACTGAACTGACCGCCTCAATAGTCAATATTCAAGCACTAGAAAGTTCAGAGTTTAGAGGCAAACTGAATATATACCTATTTCAGTAAACGCAATATTCCTAACACGGCCTGTTTCGGTGCCATCACATAAAACTATGCTCTTCCCCTCATGTGAAACTGGGCCAGGAACCTATGCAAGATCAGCATCCCCCCCCCCCCCCCCCCACCCCCCTCTGCTACGGAACCAGTTTTTATATCGCTAGATGCTCAACCACACCACAAAACCTTCCTCAACCTTCTATCTGACAGGAACTACAAAGAATTAGAGAAAAGCGAAAGGAATCATGTGACCGAGTGGTCTCATACTACTCTGAGATGGTGAAACCCTAACACCATCATCACAGCTGGTGGAACAGGCCTGATTCAGGCTTCAGCGGCTGCCTATGTGCTAATTCTGTTCTTCCGGTGCTTTGGCAGTCCAGTACGTCTTGACTGCCATGAGGACCTTCTCTGGGTTGAAGGGGCCGTCCTCATGGTCCAGGATGCGGCTCTCCCACCGCATTCGCTTGGTTATTGCTTGGACTTTTGTGAGCACGTCAACCGTGTCACGGATGATAGCTGTGCCCTCGGGCCTTAGTATCCTATCCATCTCCAAGAGGATATCTGTTATATCGCACCTGAAAAGTTTAGGAAAAACACATCATTAGGGCCTGAGGATTGTGAATTGTCATACATTAGGGATATCATATGCCTGCTAAAACTAATCTGGTTGTTCACATGAGACCTGTGTAACAGGTAATATCAAGAGTAAATTGTACTCCACAGGACACGCAGTCATCAATTAGGCAAGGTAATGCTCTAGCAAGGACTGAAGGACTATCTCATTTAATTTGCTGTGAGGATGTTGCACTGAGATGTCTAGCATAACCTTCACGCTTACTTGGCATCCTTGAGAAAGTTTGATGCAGAACTAACTCACAAATATCTTCTATAATCATAAACCACAAAAAAGTTCTTTTGATAAAAGTAAACAGGTGTGTTCCTTAAAAAGTCCAAGATGAATTTGCCAATTGATTGATTTTTAAGGCTGACAAATGATGGCAAAAGAAAACAAAGGTAACAAGAAGAAGATAGGAAGCAAAAATGTCTTGAACATGGCTAAAAGAAAGGGTGAACAGAATTTCCTTACCTGTCTTGGTAGATGCTAAACAAATTGTCAGCATGCAGGAGGTCATAGGTTCTTGGATATGTTGAGAAAGCTTCACACCAGTCCTGGTATGTGCCAATGAACCCTCGCTCGTATATCGCCCCAAGGGTGTCCCGGTCAGAATTAACGGGGACGACGTTCATCACCCACACAGGGTACTTCACCAAAGAAGCAGCAAAGCCACCCATGTTTGCATTCATGTCCATCACATTTCTGTATCTGTTCTCTGCTATGGGTATGATGCGCTTGTAGTATGCCACCCTCTTCTCCCACAACTTATTGTCCTCATCAAACTTCTTTGCATCTAATCCTGGAATCATGCCCCTTCTAATCCTGGGGGGAACTTTGAATGCCCTGTCTGGCCATTTCTCCACCGCTCCACCTGCCACTTCTCCCTGGTTGCTTACTTCTGGCAATGGAGTAACACAGGCTTCCATCTGCCTGTACCTGTATATGGAACGGAAAAAGAATAAGTAATAGACAACTGAATGGCTTATCAGACATTTTTTATTGGTTAAATGATTCCATACCAAGCAGCATCAGGATTGTCGCTCTTGCAGATATGGGGTGTCTTATATGTCTTCTTAATATTGGCACACTCAAGGTGGTTCTTAGGCTTCTGCCAGATGGCGAGATCCCTCTTCTCAACAACCTTCTTCCAGCAAAGGCTCCTCGCAACATCCTCAATCTTGTCTTGCTCTTGCTTGAGGTCATCCTTGGTCCTCTCCCACCCCTTGTAGTATGTCTTCCAATTGATTGGAGGACCCGAGAGAATCCAATATCCTCCTGGCCTTAGAATTCTATCGACTTCAGCAAGGTATAATCCATCTAAAGGAAATTTGTAAACATCCACTCAATTAGAAAGTTCATCTCAACCCAAGGACAATACAAGGTACTCATTAGAGCGACAGAGGTATGAAGTGCTCACCATGTTCATACCAAGGAATTAGACAGCGTGAGCAATGCGCCATATCAAATGCCCTAGATGGGTAAGGCAACCTGTGCTTCCCCATCACACCGATGATGGCGGGGACACCTCTTTCCAGAGCGAACTGCACCTGCGCTTCATGCGTGTCCCTTGGCGCAAACGACATGGCAATGATGTTTCTCTTCAGCAAGTAAGCCCCCCAACTAGCAACCTTCAACAACAAAAACATCAGCATCAGCATCAGCACCATCACAATTCACAACATTTATAAGCCTGAACCTAAGGTATTCCTCCACTTACCCCGCAGCCTGTGTCGACCGCAGTCCTGATCGTCCCATCTGACAACGAGATGAGCTTATTGATATCATCGATGTAGGCATCAGCACCACGTGGGAACATGGTGCCGCCACCAGGGAACCTGAACTTGTCGCCCTCCACCTGGATCCAGTTCTGCACGGCCTTCTCAATGCTGAGCTCCTTGTGGGGAATGTTGTTGAAATAGGCATAGTCCCTGCTTTTAGGCCACTTGAAGGGGGTCATGTACCCAGGCGGCGCGGGGATGAGGCATCTAATCTGCTCATCCTTGCCGGGGCAGTGCCGCTCCCGGTACACCAGCATGGCACGGTCGAACCGGCGCCCACGCGTACGGTCCTCGCACGGCGTGTACTCGCTGAAGTTGAGCGGGCAAGCCGGAAACTGCTGCAGTCCCGCGCCAGCATCTGTGTCATTGATGGTGAGCCGGTGGTGTGCGTCGAAGTCGAGTGCCTCACCGGAACCTGGTCCGAAGGATGGCACGGAGCCAGAGCCGGAGGACTGTGCTGCGGTGGGATCACACCCAACCCGGGTGATGTCCGCAGAGTTTCCCACAGGCTTCGGAAGCGTGGTGTTCTGCCATGCACCAAGGACATAAAAGGCGATGCAGAGCGCGCTCACCACGAGGATGTATGTTAGGCGCTGCTTCTTGGATTCCTGCAGCTGCTGGGCTTTGGGAGAAGCTGGGTACTCCTTCGGCATGGCTCCTGCATGTTTCAAGAATCAATGAGGTGTCAACAGAGGTTAATCTCATGGAGAGACATACCAAATTTAGAAACTGCTCATAGTGTTACACATCTTTGATTTGAGCTGAAAATTTAGGTAAAAACATAGTACTTGTACTGCTGTGTAGAATACATATAATATGCCGTGAAAGAAGTCTAAGCTACTATCAATATTTGAAATTTATATTGATTTGGTGAAGGTTTGGTGCGCAATTACTGTACCGCTCGGTGAGATCAAAACTATAACCATTTTGAATATGGGCAGTAAATTTCTGTAGTTAGCTGCGATTTCAGACTCAGAACATAGAAATCCAGACATCAAGGGTGTCAAAATATCAAATTTGCTTGTTCTGTTTAACTGAACAATACTTGGATTTAAAGAAATCGAAAAGCAAGCGACAGGTCGCTTTTAAAGAAATACCCAGAGGAAAATATCAGGGATGATATCCTCAGTTCGTGATAAAATTCTTGAAAAAAATTGCTTTGCCCAAGAGGAGTTAACTAAGCAGGATCCTAGGCAGGCCTCAAATAAAAATCAGCAGGACTCGTGCTTCTTGCTGAAGGCAAGTATTTTGTTCTAGGATAAAGGGCAAAGGGGCTAAACAGTTAAGATTCCAAGCAAAAGGCAAATCGGAAGCTACACCATAATGGCAGCTAAGCACCAGCCCATTCCATGAATCCAAAAATTTAACAAAATGAGAAATAGACCCCATCAATGACCCTCGGTCGGAGCCGTTGCATTTCCAAATGGATCCATCCGCTCCAAGAAAGAAAGAACACGAAACGAAATCAGCATAGGTACCAGACCTGCGAGCAAGAAGCCAGTTCAGGAAGGCAGAGCACTGGAGCCTGGAGGACGCCAAGACGAGTGGAGGACGAAGAAGAGGCAGCGAAACCCCTAATTCCAGAGGGGGAAGGGGGCAATAGAGTAGCACCACGGGTCCGGCGTATTTATTCGAGCTCTGCCTCAGCCATGGTGAGGTGAGTGAGGCAGGCACTGAGCTTTGGTGGGGGGGAGTGAAGTGGTGGCCTGATGCCGAACACGCTCGCAGCCCAGCTAACCCCGTCCCCTTTCATAAATAAAGAAAGCGGGGGGTGTGAATGGAGGCCACACCGTGACCCGGAAAGATCAGGCCGACATGGGAATAAAATAGGGCGGAACTGGGAAGAAAAAGGCGGGGAGCGCACCGAGGGCGAGGCCAGACCACTGCGGCACTGCCTGTCCTTCCTCACGTGGTAATGGCCATGGACCAGTGGCTGGCTATGGAGACCCCAGCGGATCGTGGGGGGAGGAAGATGATTTCTTATTTTTTGGAAGGTAGGAAGATGATTTCTGAGAGGAAACAGTCTTCGGTCCTTGGAATTAGGCCCCTTGCACGAATGTGACGTTTCTTTCCTCGGACTGTAAACAGATGATGATGATGCATGGTCGCATGGACCATGACAAGAAATGTGCTCTGAATTTCTGGCATATTGGTTTCTGAACAAATTTCTGGACTATTGGTTTCTGAACAATCTTGACATTTCAAGAACCAATCAGCTAGCATTTGCATGCAAATTATGATTTTTAGGTATTTTACTCCCGAAGCACAACGCACAACTTGTTCAGGACATTGCATTGAGGGGGAAAATGACCTTTTTAGTACCCTGGAGGAAAATTTTGATACCCCGCATAACTTTTTTTTGACAATATGTCAGGATCGAAAGCATGGATACGATGAACTAACCACAAAAGAACTGGTTTAAATCTTGGGAGTACTCACCTGCAGATCTTACGATGTCACCGTAGCAAATCTGCCCTGCCCCTCTCTGACTCTCGCCCACTGTATCATTGATCTGGGCAGCTTTGCCCGGCCATGATGGTTGTTTGCAGTATAAGCAGGGTAAAACCAAAAGGCTCTCCTTTTGAGCTGTTACCCTTTTTTATCTCCTCACACACTGGGGCTGGCGATTCTCTCCCTCCTTGGTTCTTCGCCTGCATGGAGAATGGACAGGATTGGGTCAAATGGCGAAAGAGCACCACAGAGGGTTATGGGGAGAGATTGTCGGGCCTCCATTTGCTCCCAGCATTTTCTGCTTTTCCTTTTGACTTGGAAAATAGAAAGCCTTATGTGGGAAGAAAAAAAGGGCAGTTTTGTGATGGGCTAGCTGATGGCATGCTTAGACAGTGTCGGTGCAATAAAAATGCAGGGACCACAGCACAGACTGATGCAACCCCTTGTGATGATTCATGTTCATGCATGTCCTACCTATTTGCTCCTGCAACTTTCTTCAAAAAAAAATGTCCTACCTATTTAGCCTGATATTTTGCACAGTATTTCACCAGGGAATAATGAATGATGCTGTTCCTAGGATCCTTTGTGTACACCTAACTCAAGAATTCAATTTCGTTCCAGGGAAATATGATTTTATCAAAGGCAGATAGATATTCAGAGGTGTGCTATTTCACATTTGGTGATGCAGTCAAAGACCTGCTAAGTAAGACACAAATCCTGGTTGTCTAGACATGATTTTTCGCATGGTGGACTCACATCTCTTCTTTTTCTAAACAAACCAAATAAAAAAAAACAGGGAGAACGAAAGGAAAAGAGAATGCCATGGATGGAATCTCTAAAAAAGGGAAAGAGAGTGGATGCACGCAATGGCGCACCTCCCTTGAACCAGCATCGATGTTCCTCCATGGGGAGGGTTTCTCGGGCACAAATCCCCTCTTTCACAGGATCCAAGAACAGGTGTCTCTCATTTCAAAACGAAACAAAGAACGGGATCGGAGTCTCTCGCGCACCAATCATCATGGGCCCACGCGAAAAGCGAACGCAATTCCAATTTCAGAGTAAGAACATTAACCGCGTAAGCACTCTCACCTGATCAGGTCCTCGAACTCCAAAGAGGACGGACGAGGAGGAGGAGATGAAGACGATCCATGCAGCAGCAGAGAATTCCGGCGCCGGTAGAAAACCTTCCGGGGGTCGTTTGAAATTTCGCCGCCGGCGAGTCCTACCTCGGCGGAAAATACGATGGACTCCGCAACGAAACCCTTAGGCCCAGAAGGCTGCTGCCGCATCTCCGCATGCGGAGCCCATTCAGCCCAACGGCCCAGTTCCCAGCGGCATCCCATCCTCACACCACTCCGAAGGCGCGGCGCGCCGGCTCGTTCCCAGCGGCATCCCATCCTCACACCACTCCGAAGGCGCGCCGGCCCGGCCGGAGCCGGGCGCGCCGCCATGCCGTCGCCGCTGCGGGTGCCGGCGCGGCTGCTGCACGCGCGGGGCAAGACCAGCGCGGCGCAGCACGTGGCGGCGCGGCACCTGGACCACGCCTTCGAGCGCCTCGCGGCGGCGCACCTCCCGCTCGTCGCGGCGGCGCCGCTGGTCGACGCGCTGCGGGCCTCCCCCGAGCCGCTCGCGCTGCCGAACCTCGCGCGCCGCCTCCCGCTCCGCCTCCACCGCCGCGGCCCGCTCCACTTCCTCCGCCTCTTCCCGCGCGTGTTCCACCTCCGCGCCCCGCTCCCGCTCTCCCTCTCGCTGACCCCCGCCGCCTCGGACCTCCTCGCCGTCGCCAGCTCCCCCTCCGACGCGGCGCGGACGCTCCACCGCCTTCTCGCGATGTCGGCCTCCCGCGCCTTGCCCCTCCGCGCCGTCTTCCGTGTCTGGCGCGAGCTCGCCCTCCCCGACGACTTCGAGGACTCAGTCGTCGCGCGGCACCCTCACCTCTTCCGCCTCGCCCCCAACCCCGCCGAGCCCAACACCCACATTCTTCACCTCATCGCCGATCCAGCGGCCGAGGACTTCACCCCGGCGGTGGAGAAGACACGGCCGGACAGGTACGCGTTCAAGTTGCAGTTCCCGCCGGGGTTCAGGCTGACCAAGGAGTACCGTAAGAAGGCGAACGAGTGGCAGCAGCTCCCGTACGCCGGGCCATATGAGGTCGTCAGTCCAAGGGCTGGAGGGAGCAAGAGAGTGTCGAAGCTTGCCAGGAGGAAGATGGAGAAGAGGGCAGTGGGGATTGCTCACGAGTTCCTGAGCCTGACAGTGGAGAAGATGGTGGAGGTGGAGAAGTTCAGCCAGTTCAGGAAGTGGTTTGGGATCGAGGTCAATGTTCGGGACGTGTTCTTGGATCACCCCGGAATATTCTACCTCTCAGCAAAGGGAAAGCGACACACAGTGTTCTTGAGGGAGGGGTATGATCGTGGGCAGCTTGTTGAGCTTAATGGAGTCTCTGAGGCAAGGGCCAAGCTCGTTGAGCTCATGCTCCTGCGCCGGCGTGGACTTGGGAACGCCAATTCAAGTGCCAACATGGCTTCAGGTGCCATTTCTGATGCCAAAGAGAGTTGTGATGATTTTGTTGAGCAATGAGGATTGCTTGTTGGATATACCTGAGACATAAGAGCAGAAAAGATGTTCTCGACTTCATGGAGAATCATGTTCAGTAGGCCATTGTCACCTATGCTTGGCACACTTCTGATGGGGACTGGATTAATGGTGCCTACGGGGCAGGTGGTTTGCGTGCTTGAGATAACCAAATGAGAAGGTATATGAATTTACCGAGAATGGGTATGTCATGGTTGATAGGGCTAGTGTGATGGCCGTAGCTGTGACTTTTGATGCTTGGATTCTTGGAACTCAAAAGTCATGTTTCAACTGGACATGGCTGTGGCTTTTGATGCTTGGAACTCAAAAGTCATGTTTCAACTGTCCGCGCTATCCTGGTGGTAGGTCAAGGTTCATGAGGCAAGGTTGAACCTTTGAAGGTTTGCTTTAGTTCGATGGTCAGAGATTTTTGTTAGGATTCATGAGTTTCCTCTAGTTCCTCAGTTTGGTCTGGCAGAGGTAGTCTTTTGGTTATGGCTATTGGCTGAAGTACTACTGACTATGCCTGGTTGGTGGCATTGCTTGAATTGAAGAGCTAGGTTCTCTTCAGTAATTTGTGCAACCTAGTCATTACTGCAACATTCTCAGCTTCAGCAGGGCCAGCAAGGTGTGCAAATATAATCGGCTTCAGGCACTTACACTTTCAGTTCAGCTTTCAGTGCCTTATTTGTGTGATATAAGTTCATCCTTTCGACCATCAAGCCTACTTTGATGTGGGAACTTTGAATGCATATGAATTGCAAGTTTTTCTGCTGGATGGCATCACAGAAGAAGTGCCTGATGTTCAAATATCGTGAAGAGATGATGGGCGAATAACCCTATACTATCCCTGATGGAGGGACAGTTTTGCACCTTCTAATAATACAATGCTCATGTAAAAGGTGCTGCAGCGTTGCTAACTGTGTTTCTCCATAGTTAAGAATTTTGTGGCCACCAATGTACCACCCAATTTATGTCCTGAAGATTGGTGGTTACAGTCTCCCTCATGCTTGATACATAGCAAGGATATTTTCTTCATATATCTCGCTATAGTTGTATCATTTTCTTCCCTGTAATTAGTTTAGTGTTCGTTTGAGAACCAAACACGCTTATAAGTAACAAGCATATACTTTTGCCATGTTGTCTGTTGCCACCATTACATAGTTTCTATTTTATTCCAATCGACAGTCTGCTGTCTTTGGAGATATTGGCTCTAGATTTACCAGTAAACTCATATAATTCTATTCACTATGGTACTCCCTCCATTTCTTTTTGTAAGGCATGCACGGGTCAAACTGATCTCCATGAACGAAGTTTTGTTCGTCGATCAGAACACCACGTGAAGGGAAGGGAAGAAACGATTCTGTTCAAGAAGCAAAGAGTGTCAGTTCTGCCCAACTGAAACTACTCTGTACATTTCCTATTTGATCCTCTGAAATCCTGACCGCAAGTGTGCAACACAACACGGCCGAGGAATTACAAGGGATTACGGATGTTAAGGAGTACAACTCTAGCCTGCAGCAGCCTCCTGAACACCTTCTCGATCCCGCTCTCCAGCCCGGCAAAGCACTCCTCTAGCTCCTCAAGCCTCTCTAATGCCGATGCCGCCGTTTCCGGCGCGACTTTGCTGGTCGCCGGCGCGACGCCCAGCCTCGCCAGCCACCTTGCGCGAGGACACGGCCGACACGTCCGGCGACATGGCCGCGCACCGCGAGAAGATGACCACCGACGCCTCCGCCACGGCCACGGTCGCCTCCGCCACGACGCTGATCACTTCAGCGTCCGCGGAGCCCGGCGCCACCGCCGCGTGCCTCGAGGCGTGCCGCATCGCGGCGGCGAGGTGGCGCAGCTCCTTCTCGGTGCGCCTGCGCGCGCGCGCCGACGCGGCCACCGCCGCGCCGTCCCAGCGCCGGGCGCCCGCCCGCGCGTCCGTCACGCTCTGCCTCGCCGCGAGCAGCGCGGAACCGAACGTGCCGTACGCGTCCGCGAGCGCGAGGAAGCCGTCGAGCGCCTGGTCGCCGGCGTCGCGGAGGGCCGCCGCGGCCCGCGGCGTCGCGAGCGTCTCGCCGAGTGCGATGAGGACGGCCTCCAGGAGCGCGAGGCCGTAGCCGGAGGAGGAGGAGGAGCTGCGCGCCGCTCCGCCGCAGCAGCAGGACCACACCCGGAGGGCGCGCACGGTGCCCTCGAGGCGCGCGAGCGCCGGGTGGCACGGCTCGCTCGCGGATCGCGCGTGCGCCGCGGCCGCCGCCTTCCTCGCCGTCCTCGCGGGGCTGAGCGTCAAATGCATCCTGACTTCCGAGCCGAGTGGCTTCGTGATGTGATCGTGGGTTCTTGAGTGGCAACCCGGGACAAGGACGGTAGCTTATATTGGGTGGCCGGGGTGCGGAGGCGGTGGCGGCAAGTTGCCGTAAAGAAATGGTCGGATTCACTCAGGGGCAGGTTGGCGCCGGCTGCGGCCGCGCTCCTGTTTTGGGCATCCCGGCATGCGAGCAAAACAAGTGGACTCCCGGTGTCCGGTAGTGGCAGGATTAGCACCATGGAGTTGACCCTTGGCGTAGGACAAGGAGGGAGTTCAGTAGGGAGCAGCTCTGCCAATGGGCAGACATGTTCCTCTTGTCAACGAGAGACGTTGGCGCGGAGCTGACGGGATTGGTCATGCGACGATGGGATAAGGCGGGAGTGAACTGGCATCCAACCTCGGTCCGGACCTCCCGTTCCGGTTTGCCGGGGGGACTTTGGGCGGCGGCCTCGGTTTTGGAGGAGAGATCAGGCGGCCAAACCCAGCTTTCTCAAACCGGAAACCTGCTCAACCACCGTCCCCGCTGGACGAAAGCGGGATCCGCCGAGCGCCGAGCTAGCTGGGTAGCCGTCTGCCATCTTGGCGAATAAACAATGGAAAATGGCGTGGAGGCGTGGACCGCGGTTCTCTCTCTCGAGCGTGCGCGCACGCGGACGCGGGCGAGGCAGAGATGGAGGCACGGGCGCACAGCTGTGCCCTTTCAGGCTGTGCAATATCAATAGCTCATCTATCCAAAGAAACCTTGCAGTGCTGAGGTTCTATGGAAGACCCATTTGACATGGAAGCTATTGAAGAAGAAATGCATTGCCTACATTTTAACAAAAGCTACTTATTCTGCAAATCCAAATGCTGCTTTATCACGCATAGTACAGCTGTAAAAAAAAAAATAGTCAACCAAGCATACTAATTGGTATCTGCAGGAATTAGACTTCTAGCGCCCCTCCAACACTGTAATGCTCATAGTATTTGCAGAATTCGCAGCAGTTTCTGATGACCCGTATGCTCCACAGTTCCTTTCTTTAAAATATACTGGCTGCTTTGGTGGTGGAAGTGGTATATCTCCATTCTCCAGAAATGACACGATTGATGATGCGAGTGGCCGAGCGTTTGGGTCGTCTTGAACACACAAGAGCCCTATATGGACACACCGTGAAGTCTCGTCAAGAGAACAAGTCTCCACAATTGATGAGTCAACAAAATCTTCTGTATTCCCATCCTTCCATAAACTCCATGCCTGCAGAGATCATATCCCATCAAGATGCATATTTACTGTAAGTTGCGGTGATTCGAGTAGTTCAGACAGTAGTACTTACATAGGCTATAAGGTTGGGGAAATCTTCTGTTACGGGCATAGAGTTGATCTTTGATCCACTCACAATCTCTAGAACTAAAACTCCAAAGCTATACACATCGGACTTGACAGAAAACACACCTTCCAAAGCATATTCAGGCGACATGTAACCACTGTTTGAAACATTGTCCAATTAATAAAAATAAAACTTTTTGGTTCAAGCCGAAGAACAGTATTGTAAAGTTCATTCATGTATTATATTACTCACTAAGTGCCAACAACGCGGTTGGTGTTTCCTTGTTGCTGGTTGCCATAAAATATTCTTGCCATACCAAAATCAGATATCTTGGGGCTCATTTCATCATCCAACAGTATGTTGTTTGCTTTGAGATCCCTATGGATTATCCTCAGTCTTGAATCTCGATGAAGATAAAGAAGCCCTCTAGCTATCCCTGTGATTATATTAAATCTGATTGACCAATGAAGCAATGGTTTTCTTGTGGAATCTGCCAGCAGTAGCATAAATTTAGTGATAACATCAGAAATGCTTATTGATTTAATTAATTATTACTGAAAATTAGCAAGACAAAATGAGAACATACTAAAAAGGAAGGCATCCAAACTTTTGTTTGGCAAGTATTCATATATTAATAGTTTCTCGTCTCCATGGATGCAGAAACCAAGAAGTTTAACTAGGTTTCTGTGTTGCAACTTAGCAATGAGAACTGCTTCATTTCTGAACTCCAATGCCCCCTGGCCAGAACCCTTACTAAGCCTTTTGACAGCAATTGTTTTACCACATTCTAATGTTCCCTGCACAATCACATATTTCTTAGATCAAACCAGATTACAATGAATTTTTACTATAAGAAAAGATTTATCATTACCTTATAAACATTGCCGAAACCTCCATGTCCAAGCATGTTTGAGATAGAAAAATCGTTTGTTGCCAGTACAATTTCTCGGAAACTAAAGAAGGGAAACTTTCCATCCGCAAGTTCGTCAGAATTGCTCAAAGCTCCAGATATCATATTCTTCCAAATTTTCTTGTTCCTTTGTTTGGCTGACAGGAATATTAACACACACACTTAAAGTTAGTTAGAGAAATTTGATTATTAAATATTGAAGTGGCCTAACGTCCTGGGAGAAATACACAGCAAAAATAGGGAACTTGTGTTTTACCTTGGCAGATGCAGATCCAAACAAGCCATATGCATATGAGTATGAGCAAACTTGATACAACTGGCAGAGTAATTTTCAGTATATTACCCCTTCTCTTTTTATCTGTCCAAATTTAAGCCACAAAGAGGATCGTGATTTGAGCATTCGTGCTATAACTAGACAGCAAACAAACAATGTGCATGCAAAACTCTGAAGACCTATTTCTCGCATGGACTATTGGGTTATTGGTAAATATGGCATTATAGTAGCATTGGGCGCAATGCAAATCCTTGCTTGATGTTTAAAATTAAGTACCCTAACTTTCTATATCACAAATATTGAAGACCTATTTCTCGCATGGACAATCAGAGAGGAACTTAAGTCCTAAAAACTCATGGGATAACTTCAATAGGCAGATTCTATTATCCTAATCAAATCAGTAAGATTTTTATACATCAATGATATAGCTTTATACTACCATGCTCTTCCCTTAAAAATTACTACTATGCTATGGAAGGCTGTCAGTCATTCTGTGGTTGAATCGCGATTGTTCGAGGTGGCTTTGTGGCCTAGTTAGCTGTGATGTGATTTCAGCACCTCCTTAGAACATGCATTTGGTATAGAATTTGCCAAATTGCAGTGTAGTTAATTATGGCAATCAATAAACTTGATTTTCACTGACCTTTTCTTAAACAATCTACTTTTCAGGGCAAGCCTCCTCTTTAAACTCAATACAGGATAATGTATTATCAAGTATTAAAAAACTATAATTTTTAACCGCCACTAACTATTATTCAGACTGTATTCAGGGTCCAATACTGTGGTCTGTGTGGAGCAATAGGTGGAAGCTATTGGATCCTTTGCAGACCTGCAGAAAATAACATAAGGAAAGCAGAGAAAGAGAAGCAAGAAACTATACCACTTAATCTGTTCACTCGAATGTAAAGATTTTCTCCTTGTCCAATGAGCTTGTTTGTGTCGATCAGATCTCCCATCCATATCAGGCACCTAGTGTCATCCCCATTGATAGCCTTGGTGCTCATATTGGCATAAGCATACGCTGTGCAGGAGCAGTTGCTAGTGCACTCTGCTGAGCATTCCTCGAAACTTCTGTTCCTGACATACACGAACCTGTCAGGAATCTTCATGGCCGTCAAAGTCAAGAACCTATTTTCTCGACCACATCTTAATGTCTCCTTGCGACGGCATCCTTTTGGAAACCTACCATTGCTCCCGTCTTCCTTGCTTATCGGCTCAAAACCATCGAGACACTTGCAAGTCGGAATAGGCTCTGTGTTGTCACAGAAACCAAATGCACCACAATATCCGTATGCATTGCATCCAGGGTCAGGTTCTGCCAGCAGGACATTCCACTCCGACATGTTGCTATTCCAGACCAGGATCTTTGTTTTTCCTGAGTAGTCCATCTTGATCTTTACAGTTGAGGAGCCCCCTGGCATGCCAAAGGACATGTAGATCTCATCCTCAATACGGCGCACTGTGAAGAAGATAGTGGACTTGATACTCTCCATGTATGACCCAACCATCAAGTAGTTAGTCAACACCGGACTTCGCCAGTATGGTCTTGAGCCATTCAAGGCAACGCGCTGCAGAAACTGATCCGGATCGGCGCCGTAGGAGAAGCTGCCCGGGGATGGGTCCTGAGGCCCCTTCCAAGAAACCAGCCGTTGTAGCTCATGTATATTGTGGGTGACTCTAAGGTTCATGCCAGGGAGAAGTGTGTCCGTCGGGTGATCGAAGCTTTGCCACAGGACGGCACCCTCTGACGTCCGGAGCACAAAATTTCCAGTGTTGTCGAGCGTGGCTTCTCCGGTTACGTTCTCTGATGACGGCAGGTTTCCCGGAGCGCTGACGTTCGCCATCCAAAGCAACTGGCCGTCAGTATCGGACAGAACAAGGTTGGATCCGTCTGTCAGGGCGAGTGTCGCGGACGAAGGATCGGTGACTGGCGCGGCGCGGTTGGCAACCCACACAACGTTGTCCTTGGGGATGCTGTTGTACCAGATGCCGACGTAGTAGCGGTTTCTGCCCGAGCTGGATGGGGAGAAGAAGCCCAGGGCGAAGGTGCCGTCGTCGGAGATGAGCGTGCTTCCGACAGTGAGCGGCTTGCTGGGAAGGAGGCGGCTGTTTGATGCGCAGGACGGCAACAGGCTGGCTGAGCAGAAAACCAGCGTGATGAATCTGTGGATGGGAAGGAAACCCATCGGTGATGCTGTCCTACTTTGCCAGAGAATTCGATCTCGTCATCAGTGGGATACAGAGGGGAAAAGGAGTGAGGATATTGGGGATTCTGATGCCGTGTGAACTCCCATGGAAGACGCAACTCTGAACAAACCTCTCCTGCGTTTAAGATTCAAATCGTGTCAATGAAAATCGAAAACAAACTGGTGAATATGTTCAGTTCGATCATAGCAGTAAGACCAAAGGAAGATTGGATTCCGAAAGTTCCTGGACCCGTTCAAATGACCAGCAGGGTACTCAACTGAATCGCCCGGCAGGGTGGGGGCTTGAAGAGATACGCGAACAAAAGCATCGCTCCTGACTTCCTGAGCCACCGTGGAATCGAATCAGTACATCTCAGCACAGTAGGGCAGCGATGAGCCAACGATGATCAGATGGAGGAATGAGGATGCGCTGCCGCCCGTCAGGTTGCTCCATTTCATTTCTTTCTCTCCTCTCTGATGACTTCCTTTCTTTTTCGAAAGAGTAAATACCCCCCCGCCCCCAAGGAGTACCGTTTTTTTCTCGCGCGGAATTAGCCAGAAAATTTCCACTCCACGCGCGAGCTGACCAACGCTGCCCCGGGAGGGCACGGGAGATTCCCACGGACCTGCGTGTTCCAGCCTCCGAGATAATGAGTCGTGCAGCTAATCCCAGCAGCTTCCCATCAGCCATTGTGAATCCACTGGCAAGCCGGGCAGAGAGAACACATGTGCACAGCAGCAGAAACGATGCTGCAAGTGCGAAATCCACTGGATCGTACACAGGGTTAGATCAGGAAACATGCACATCCCATGCATCCAAGTACCCATAGAATCGAATAATTCAATCAATGCATCAAACCAATCTAAATACATAATACAGTACCCAACTGACTCCACATTGTTACAAGATATGTATATATGCATACACAAAAAAACAGCGAGCTATAGTAGAGTAGATAGATACACCCACAGACAGGTCATCAAAACCAACATATTTCCAGGACGGGGAATAAGGCTAGGTGACGTCTAGAAGCACTTCCTGTGGACAATAGCTGGGCCAGATTCTTCATACTCTTCCCTTGAGATCCACATCTGCAGAGGGGAAAATAATGAGGGAACTTACGTCAGAACGCCTCAAATAAACCTAGATAGGGGATACAGAATAAGCGTTGGAGAACTTGGTATTACCTGCTGGAATGTGCTCAGAGATGCAAGGATCGATCCTCCGATCCAAACACTGTACTTCCTCTCCGGCGGAGCAACAACCTTGATCTTCATGCTGCTGGGAGCAAGCGCGGTGATCTCCTTGCTCATGCGGTCGGCGATGCCAGGGAACATGGTGGATCCACCACTGAGGACAATGTTGCCGTACAGGTCCTTCCTGATATCCACGTCGCACTTCATGATGGAGCTGTAGGTTGTCTCGTGGATCCCAGGAGATTCCATGCCGATGAAAGATGGCTGGAAGAGGACCTCGGGGCACCTGAAGCGCTCTGCGCCAATGGTGATCACCTGCCCATCAGGCAGCTCGTAGCTCTTCTCGACCGAGGAGCTGCTCTTGGCAGTCTCGAGTTCTTGCTCGTAGTCGAGTGCGACATACGCAAGCTTTTCCTTGATGTCACGGACAATTTCCCGCTCGGCAGTGGTTGTGAAAGAGTAGCCCCTCTCCGTCAGGATCTTCATGAGGGAATCAGTGAGGTCCCTACCAGCAAGATCGAGACGTAGAATGGCATGCGGCAAAGCATAACCTTCGTAGATTGGGACTGTGTGACTGACACCATCTCCAGAATCCAGGACGATACCTTTTCGATGAAACAAAATCCAAGTGAGCACTGAGCAACTAAATGAAACAAAACGAAAAACAATTCTACCCCATAACATTTAGTTGCATTTCAGAAGATGCATTATCAGTTTTGCTTAAATGCAAATATCACATTTCACCATTGACCAATTGTTCTTTTTAGATTAAGATTGCAGAGCAGCAAAATGAATGTACAGCAGTAAAATGTGGATTCTTTGATCACTTACCGGTGGTACGGCCACTAGCATATAGTGAAAGGACGGCTTGAATAGCAACATACATGGCTGGAACACTGAAGGTCTCAAACATGATCTGTGTCATCTTTTCCCTGTTGGCCTTAGGGTTAAGAGGAGCCTCAGTAAGAAGAACCGGGTGCTCTTCTGGTGCTACACGGAGCTCATTGTAGAAGGTGTGGTGCCAGATCTTTTCCATGTCATCCCAGTTGCTTACAATTCCATGCTCGATGGGGTACTTCAAAGTCAGGATACCCCTCTTGGATTGGGCCTCATCACCAACATAAGCATCTTTCTGTCCCATCCCAACCATGACACCAGTGTGGCGTGGACGACCAACTATACTTGGGAAAACAGCACGTGGAGCATCATCTCCAGCAAAGCCAGCCTATTTGAAATGAAAGCAATTACTTAACACTTACTGAAATTCTAACTATAACAGGGTCTAGAAAATGTTCGTTAGTGAATCTGATGCCAAGTGGCCACAATTACCTTGACCATTCCGGTTCCATTGTCACAGACAAGGGGCTGAATGTCCTCTCCGTCAGCCATTTATGTTAAATGATCTGCAATCTGCAAGAATGGAAACATCATTTACAGACTGTAGACTAATATGCGTTGAAGTTACTTCAGTAACAGAGAAAAAGCTGATGTCCCCACGACCAACAGAACACATGAGTTACATCTCAGCATGCCAGGCTAATGCCTCTAAACACCCCTTGAGTACTATTTATCAAACAGGAAAGCTTAACACAACTTTACAAGTAATGCTGACTGTAAAAGGGATCATATTCAAACAAAAGAAAAATAGTTATAATCAGAAAACGCTAGTCCTACAAAAACAAAACCATTTGTTTTCAAGCTGTATTAATAAGCAATTAAATAGCTGTAAATATACAAACAAATCAGGCTGGTTTGAAGCACCAAAAGTCCAATACATGCAAACTCTTGGTGCAATAGTGCAAGGCATGTCGCCAGTCCATGAAAGATTTAGTCAAACATGGTCAATTGCAGGAACTAAAATTATGATTCCTCAAAACTAACGATCTGAAGAATTTAGCATCTTCTGATCAGAAGGCCCTCGAGGAATCAGCAGCTCAAGGAATCCAGACAATGCGCATCAATTTCCAATACACACTTCATGACCTGTCCCCTTTTGGAGGAAATGAGTACCATCTCCATGATTTGTGGACAGGAGATTTTCGATCATAGAACATTTTTAAAAGTTTAAGAAGTCATGAAGCAATATTTGGCTATGCTTCTTTCTAACCGTGTCCTGTAGAAGCACAAAATTTGGGCCAAAATTTTGATCGCCACATGAAACGAATTCGCTACTAAAAAGTAATCACAAATTCAATTTCTTGCGATTGACAAGAACTAGGCATCCATTAGCACAAAACTAGTATCGTACCACAAAATTACCATGAGATCTATTGCAATACTACCATCCCACCTTAACAAACAAGATCGAAGCATCCACAAGTCAGCAAGAAAGTCCCAGCAACTTTGCGACCCTTACTCCTACTCTACCACGGATCCTGCGCCTGACAGTCAACCAGAACCCCAAGACAATCGGCAAACCCCGCTGCACCCTACCACCCAACCCAGCCTCTTGACATCTAAACATCCTCGGCAGCAACAAGAAACAGCAGCATTAAAGGAGTACAAGAGAAGGGGCCCTCGATGCGCATGCGTTCACCTGAAACGGGAGAGAGGAGGTGGCGGCGGCGGCACGAAGCGTAGGAGGGAGGCGAGCGGGCGGGTGGAGAAAGAGTGGGAGAGGCGAGGGGCGCGAGATATAGGCCGTGGCGACGGCGAGAGCGTGCTGGGGTGGCAACGGCGGAGGTGGCGGCGGTGGGAATGAGGTGTAAAGAGGTCGGTGCCGTACTGGAAAGTTGGGGGAGGGCGGCCGTGCCACCGCGGAATAATTTGCCCACCTGGGCTGGTGGGACACCACAGAAGAATCTCAATTCTTTTCTCTTTGTTCTTTCGGCTCATGTTTTTATTTTATTTTTGCAATTTGATGTATAAAAGCAAACTCCAACAGCCTAGCTAAATCTATTTAGTTAGGTAAAATTGAAAAAAAAAAGCAGAAAAAAATTCTATCCAGCGGACTCTCCGTCCGGCTCGCTAAGCCATCCGGCTCGGCATCCCCCGCTTCCCGTTAGCCTTTTTTCCCGAGCGAATCCGCTCGCCATCCGCGGCCTCCCGCCCTCCCGCCTCCCGCCTGCTCGGCCGTGCCGCACCACGGGGAGGTGAAGGAGGACGCCACCGAGCCGCGCCAGGCCGCCGGGGAGGAGGCCGCCACCGAGCCGCGCGGCGGGAGGTCGGGAAGGGAGGTGGAGGTGGAGGAGTTCGCGCCGGCGCCGGCACCGCGGCCAGCACCCCCGGGGAGGCGGCGGCGCAGCGTGGACCGGCCAGCACCCCCGGGAGGCGGCGGCGCAGCGTGGGGCGGCGCAGGGGCGGTCCGCGGCGGGCGGCGGCGGCGCAGAAAACGAACGCGGAAACTCGCAGAACGTGCAAGAACGAGAAGAGCACGAGCATCAGTGCATCATCTAGGTTCGATTTGAGCCGCTGGACGAAGAAAATGATGGCCGGAGCTAGGAGTACGACGGTAAGGTGGAGGTCAGGCAGTACTGGAGGCCGGCGGCTGGGAAACCTTCGATTACCGGCGAGGTGGGGGTCGGGGATGGTGTTGGAGGGGTTGGAGAGGGAGCTAAGGAGGTGAGTGAGCTTCGGGTGCGGGGGATTTGAAATCCATGGAGAGAATCAAGCGGATTTTGCCGGCGATGGTGAGCTGCTCGGGCTACTTTACGTGACGCGGCAATGGCGAGCGTGTCGGCTTCCTCCGTCCACATGGCAACGGCGGGCGAGAATCACCACCGCGGGTCCAGGGCCCTAGCACCCACGCGTCCAGGTCGCGGCGGCCTCGCGGCGCTAGGTCTCGACGGCTTCGCGTCATGTCGCGGCAGCCTTTCCTCGCCAGGTCGCGGCGGCGTCCGGCGTCGGAAGCAACAGGAAAAAAAAAAAGGCAGGCCGACGTGGGCCTCCGTTTGATATGGAGAGGGCAGTTTAGCTAGTGTCTTGGTTTACCACCGAGTTTAGGAAGTCTTTTATTTTTTAAACAGCCTTTCAAATCTCTATTTTTAGCTAGGGATATACCTAGACTCTTGGAGTTGCTCTAAGGTATCCACATGCCAGTACAACCCTATTATTGAGGCTGAAGTTTTCTTCAACTCAAATTTCAGGCATCTCCTTATTTACAGTGACATCCAGTTCCTCCTAGTATAATGTTACTATGCTATCATACTTTTAGTCCTGCTACTTTGACATTCTCTTCCAGGGTTGATGAGCAGTGCCATTATTTTGCTTCTACCTCCTCATCTCGTCTAACTCAAATCTTTACTTTTTTATAAAAAATTCAGTATGTACCAAAAACTATCAATTTAACAGAGAGGCCTCCAACTTAGGCCACGTAATCCGTGTATTAGTCATTCGGCAAATTATTGCTACTCACAACGAAGTACCTTGAACCCTTGTGGACATCAGTGATGTTTTTATAGGGATGGCTAGCGGTCTACTAGCTTCTAGAGTACATATGATGAGAACATCTAAATCGATCAGCGGTAGCAGAAGCGGGGGATTGCCAGAGTAGTTGGCCTACAATCTTGCCCTGATTAAATCCCACAACAAAAACTTTCCATTTGTCTACTACTCTTTCCGTTTCAAAATATAGATTTATAGTATTTAGGCCTGCTAATGGGTCTAAACTCACCCCTTATCCACCTCACCCAATTGCTTATGGAAATCAGATGGCAACCCGCTCCGACCCAAAACCTCGACTAAATAACCCACCGTGGCCTGCTTCATTTTATGCTTAAAATCATAGGTACAGCTAAACCTACTAATCAAACCCACCCCAACCCAATAACCCACATTTAATCCATATTTAACTGTATATATTTATATTTAGTGGCTACGCTCTTGACGTGGGGCCCACATACAGGTCTAGCCACACCGCTTTGCATAGAGTAGCTGCCAGTCATACTGAGTCATCTCCAACAAATTTCAGTCAATTTCGAGTAAATTTTATAGTGTGAACATAAGATTTTATCTAGGGTCCGGCTCTTGATGTGGGGTCCACGTGTAGTTCTAGCCACTCTGCTTTGCACAGAGTAGCTGTCAGTCATATTGAGTCATCTCCAAACAAATTTTAGTCAATTTTCATAAAATTTTATAGTGTGAATGCGAGGTTTTATTTCCAGGGTCCGACTTTTGACGTGGGGTCCACATGTAGTTCTAACCACGCTGCTTTGCACAAAATAGCTGCCAGCCATATTGAGTCATCTCCAACAAATTTCAGATAATTTTGATAAAATTTTATAGTGTGAACGTGATGTTTTATTTCTAAGGTCCGACTCTTGACGTGGGTCCACATGCAGATCTAGCCATACTGCTTTGTAGAGAGTAGCTGTCAGTCATACTAAGTCGAAATTGATTAAAATATACTCATTACAACCCACTCCAACCCGCCTTAACCCGCATTTACATAGAACCCGCTTCGCCCCATCCCATTATCTTATACAACTCGTTTTAATCCGTCCAAATACACTTCACATCAAAATACACCCTATAAAATCCATTTTAACCCGCACCGGTAGCAAGCCTAATAGTATTTATTATGTACATAGATATATTGTATGTCTAAGTGCATAGCAAAATTTATGAACCTAGAGAGATCAAAATAATCTACATTTTGAAAAAGAGGAGGTATATTCCTATAATAGATAATGCGGTATGCAAACATGAGCCAGAGAGGGAGCGAGGGACGGTCTACCGGTGCTGAGTTGAGACATGGTCACCGAAAGTGTAAAGGAGTACTTCATTTAGACCGATGTGAACTACTGTAACTCATACGCCCATAGCAATGTTGCTTTGTTGGCACGGCCAGCTGGCAGTGTCAAGGAGTCCACGTCACCCATCCCAATCATCCAACTGTTCCGTGCCTTTCTTTCCTGTTCGTCCTGTGCCTTGCGCTGTCAGTGCTCTGGATTGGTACTTGGCAGTAGGATTGGGAGAGAAGAAAATTTGGGCGCACGGCATGAAAAGCTGAGGCGGCCGGCGAGAGGACGGTGCCGCGGCGGGGCCAGCACGGGACAGGGAAAAGCGGTGTGGACGGCGTTGGCCTTTTCCTGCCAGCTTTTCTGGCTCCGTTCTGGTGGCTTTGACGTCTCCACTCCACCGCGCCAACATTTCTCGCCGCCGTTCTACGGCACCTGCTCGCTTGCCTGCAGCAGTTACTTTTTTTTTGGCCCATCCGCTAAGCGCGCGCTGAGCCAGCCCACGCGTGACCCAGCAACTCGGGCTCGGCCGGCAGCCGCCGCCGGTCGGTCTCCCCGCCGCAAGCGAACGAAAGGATCCAGCTTGCCTTGGAACGGCCCAAACGCGCACCAGCCGGCCCATTCTCGTGTGTCCGCGAGGCGAAATCCTTTTCGATCCCGGTTCGCGAAAGCTCGCGCCGTGGAAGGTGCCACGCCCGTTTGCCAGACGACAAGACGACTTGCCTGATCCGCCGGGGCGGCGCGACATGAAAAGATTTGTGCGGCGCGAGAGATCAGGCGGGCCATGCTGAAAACGTTTTGTTCGGCACGCTCGCTCGCTCGCTTGCGCTGCTGCTGCTGCTGCTTCGATGGCCTGAGTGGCTGAGCTGATGTAGCCTTCGGGTGTCTATCCTGGAGTACACCCGCCCGTATGTTTTTTTTTCCCACGGAGATCGTGCCGCGGCCTTGCGTCGTGGGTCCAGCCTGGGAGCCTGGACGGAGCTGGACACCCTGGCGCTTCATCCACTGGGAAAAAAAAAGAAACAGTGTCCTGGTGCGCTCCGAACTGCCCCGATCGAGGCCTTCTTATCCCAGCAGGAATTCCGCCCCCGATCCAATGTCCGTAGTCCACGCGTCACGTGCTGGCGTCCAAAATTTAGGACCGGCCCCTAGCGAACTCCGTGTACATAAGCCGCAGCGAGCGAAGGGCTGTACTGTACAACAGCCGCAGCAGGCACAGGCGCACAGCAAGCGGAAACCAGCAGCGGGGAATGAGGAAGGCGGCGAGGGCGCGAGGCTCCGGCCCCGCGCGCGCTCTCCTCGCGCTCGCTGTGGCCGCGGCGGCCGCGCTCATCGTCTACCGCCTGGCGCACTCGGGCGCGGGCGGCCTCGTCCAGGAGGCGCCCGGCGGCCGGCCGCAGCCGCGACGCGCGGAGCAGCGGCGCCCGGGCGGCGCCGGCGGGATCCGGAGCCCGGCATGGAACCCGAACGTCCATCAGAGGGGCTTCCGGCACCCGCCACGGCTATAGAGATCACAAGAGATTCAAAGCAATCAGTACATCACCGACGACATGGCGCTCCCATCTCGCCTGCTCGCGGGTGTTCTCCTGATCCTGGCGGCAGCTCTGGTCTGCTCCAGCGCCGAGCGGAGGAGCACCGGGCACGGGCCGGACCGAGATGCCAGCGCGCCGCAGCTGCCGCGGCCTCCACTTTCTGGTCTCCAAGATCACCGCCAAGAGTCTCCGGTGCCGCCGTTGAGACCTCTTGGCTTGAGGAAACCGGTGGCGGCTCCGCCCCCGCCGCGGCCGGGAACTCCACGCGCCAGTATAAGGCCATACCATCCGTCGCCGCCGCCGCCGCCGCCACCACCACCACCACCATGCTCGCAGCTGTAGCTCCATCAGTCTTCCAGTCTAGCAGATAAGTGGGTTGTTGGCGTTCGATTCCCCGTATCGTTGCTGCATTAATTAACGATACGGGGAATCGTAATTCCGTAATGTTCCTCAGCTTGGAGTTTTATTCGACAGTGTAACTCCCGTTGCTTATGTATTCTTTCTATCGACTGTCCGGGCCTGCCAGTATCATTCAGCGTATGCTGATGTTTCTTTCTCTCCAGCATCAGAATTTTTCTTAGTTTCCTAGTGTGAACCTGCTGGCCCCAAGAATCTTCAGAACGCGTCTTACTTGATTTCCTTGTGTGCACCGACTCAGACACGAACCTGTTTCTTCGCTGGATGGCCATTTTCACGCACGAGAGCCTCGGATTTGCGTATCAGATGCTGGATTCGTTGTCCTGCGCCGGCTAGCCACGAACTCGCTGATTGCATCTCCATGTCCATCAGTCCATGTGTGTGACAGTCTCACGGGTGGCATGCCTGATTCCTCTACGAGAGATTCCCAGACAGATCCAGATCAACGCATCCTAGTTTCAGACCCGAATCACTCAGCAAATGAGCTCGTCCAGGTTTCAGTTTCAGTATAAATTCAGCTCGCGAGATCGCAGGGGAGCAAACGTTCTTGTCCACCATGAGCCTGCTCATCAAGCTTCTCGCCGTCCTGATCGCTCTCTCCCCCGCAAGCGTGACATGGCCGGCTGCCGCTGTACTGGCGAGGCCGCCGAGCACCCCGCCGGGGCCGAACCCGGCCCAGCTCCTGCACGTATTCCCACGTCATAGGCCGCCGCCGCGGGCGCATCGTCGTCACCACCACCATCGTCACGGTGTGCGGTCGGCGCACGGGCCAACGCCGCCGTATCCTCCTCGGCGCGACGTGCAGCCCCCGCGCCCTCCAACACCTTGACTCCCGGGCCCGGCACCGCCACCGTGCCGCCATTATTGGCTTCCTGGTCATGGCATCTGGTATCTGGAGGAAATTGCCAAGAATGGCACTTACGAGTCACCCCACAGCTCCACACACATTTTTTTTTTCTTTCTTTCTTTTTAAGTTTTTTTTTTTCACTCGACTTCCTCGTGTGCAATCGTTGTGTTGTTGATCTCATTGTCATTTCCCTTTGTCGGTGGGTCAGCATTTCACCGCACATCTTGTTCAAAAAAAAAGAGAGCCATTTCAACACAGAGAGACCTCGGATTTGCGACCAATCCTTGTGAATCATCATCCAAGTTTTCAGTATAAATATCACTCATCACGTCACCGGAGAGCAACAGCTCTTGGCCGCGATGAGGCTGCTCAAGCTGCTCGCCGTCGTCGCCATCCTGGCCGCTCTGTCCACCATGAGCGTGCCGTCGCCGGTGGCTGTAATGGCGAAGGAGGCGGTGGCGCCGCCAGCACCGCAGGCGAACCGGCGCGCGAAGAGGCAAACGCCCGACCTGCCGCCGGATCTGCCGCCGCCTCCGCCACCGCCAACGCCGTAGCGTCACCGTGATCGGCAGAGCGTGCGGTCACTGCGTCGGCCACCGTCGCCACCGTATCCTGATCAGCGCGACAACTGCCCTCCGACGCCGTCGCCGCCGCCGCCACGTCTTCATCGGCACAGCTGCAGTCACTGCGTCTGCCGCAGCCGCCTTCACTGCGGCACGACGTGCGGCCGGCATTGAGCCCTCCAACACCATCACCGTAGAGACCTTTCTGTTCGTCCAACTAAGTCTGAATTATGAACTCTCGTGCTCAGTTAGCTTATGATATTCAGAATGTTGTTGTGTTACGATCGCAATACAAAAAATGTGTGTATTGGTTTGTTCCAACTGCTCTGCAGACTGCAGTAAGCACTAAATTGTTTTCTGTTAGGCTACTGGAGCTGTGAAAACTGTCCTGAAAGCAGCCAGTTTTTTTTCCTGAATAAACGACACATCTGTCAGTAGCAGCGCAACCCTTGCATCCGATTTGCGATCCAGAAACCTGACCAGGGACGGGGCTGTGGCGTCGGCGCCGACATGATCTTACTAGTGCAAGGGGTGTCACGGCCATTATTGGTGGTGGACTGGTGGTGAATCTGCTGCGGTTTTTTTTTTCCCAAAGGAATCTGCTGCGGGTTTTGACAAGGCAGCAAGCTCACATGTTTGAAAATTGAGATGGGCTTGGCATCAGGTTTTGCTAGATGGAGTACGTGATTAAGTTGTGACTCCGTTGCTGTTCGTGGCCTCAAAGGATCTTTAGAAGGATCATTATTCAAGTACTGCTACGCTGCAACTTCAGCAGAAAAACCATCAATAAAAAAAAGCTAACATGTTTCCATCTCGCTCTGCATCTCTGCCTTTCCATTACCCATAGCTGGCGTTGGAGGAAATTTCCAGGGTACTGCTTGACAAGCTGTCTCGGCGGATGACAACCATTTCAACGCACAAAGACCTCGGAATCATCACTGACAAAAACGCTGGAAGCGTTGACCTGCGCAAGCCCAGCCAAGAACTCATTGATTGCCTCCTTGTGTGATCTCTAAAACTGGTCCAAGTCAACCACCCAAATTTCAGTATAAATCCACAGCTCAGAAGATCGCCGAGAGCCGAGCTTCTCACTTAATTCTCAGCAGCCAGCATGAGACTGCTCAAGCTCCTCGCCATTCTAATTGCTCTCTCCACCGCAAATGTGCCATGGCACGTTGCTGTACGGGCGAGGCCGGGGATGAGGCGACCGCCAGCGCCGCAGGCTGGCCAGAGCAGGAGCATGGTGAAACCAAGACTCCCGCCGCCACCGCCGCCGCCACCCCCGGCGCGTCGTCGTCGTCCTCATCGGCACGGCGTGCGGTCAGTGCCTCAGCCACCGCCGCCGTTTCCTCCGCGGGGTGCGCAGCCATTGCGCCCTTCGTCACCGCCGCCACCAGCACCAGCACCAGCACCAGCACCGTGCCACCATTAGATCTTTGCAGTTCATCCAGCTCCCAGCAGCTAGTCCAGTCTTAAACTCTTGTACCCATACCATGCAGATGCTTCCTAACATAGCTTTGTTTTCTATTCAACTTCTTTGATCAGTCCACAATGTGTAGCAACACAGTGTACTGGACTACTGATCTGCTGCTCGAAGTATGCTCCTCCGCACGGCAATAGGTATTCGTTACTGAAGCCAAGCTGTGGAAATTGTCTCGAAAACACAACGAAAACAAAATGACTCTATTAAAGTGAGGAATATGGAAATGCATACGCTTTGGTTTTTAGTTTGCACCTTATAACTCACATTGTCGTTTGTTCAATGTCATGCCTACAACCAAGTTTTTTTTCTTTCTTCCTCCCCCTCTCCAACCTGGGCACCGAGCTTGCCCAAAAAAAATGGACCGTTTTTTCTTTAAGAGCAAGTATTATAATGAGCGGAGAGCCGGCGAAATGCTGACGTGGGAGTATGAGAGAGAAGGCAGCGGGCGTCTGGTGAGACGCCGGCATTGAGAGGGCGAATGTACTGTTTGGGCCCGCCAACGCCGCTCCCTCCGCTCTCAATGAGCTGTCGTCGCTTTCTTGAAATAAATGAAGGCACAGCTGCTGAATAAAAAACGCTGCACCCAGCTGAGCTGGAGCTCGTTTTCGCAGGCAAGCAGGCGACGTTACAAGCCCTGCTCTGATGCTAACATCGCTTTCAATTATATTTCGGGTGGACATATCGCCCCATAGATTTGTCGAAGAATAAATCGGTGAAGCGCTGGCTGGTTAAGTCGGTGAAGCGTTAACTTGACCGCCGACTAGCAGTCCGATGAAACTGAAGAAGCAATACACCATTCAGGAATTCAGGTTCAGAGATGCCTGACAGCTGGAGAGGGAAGCGCCGGCGCCGCGGCCGCACGCCCGCACCCGAGCGTGTCGAAGCAGCCACCACCACACCACGCACGTCAATAAACCGACGCCTTCACGGCGTACCGTCGCTGCGGGCGCCGGCCACGTGTCCCCAGTGCGACGTTCGTCGTCCTTTGGGCCTCCGTCGGACGCCGCCGCCGCCATCGCATCGTCGCCGTTACCGGCACAGCGAGCGGACACTTCGTTGGACGCCGCTGCCGTGGTATCCTCGGCGCGGCGTCCGTGCAGCGATTGCGCCCTCCAACACCGTCGGGGCCAAACTACCAATTACACCGTCGGCGCCAACACCGTCCAGAATGCAGTGTACTGATCGTTGTTCAAGTAAACCATTTTCATTTTCCGGTCAACTACAAAGATTTGACCAGAGGTAAAAAGGCATAGGGCTACTAAATTAGCCTTGGAAAATTGTACTAGTGCAGTGGCTCTACGGATTCGATATAGACCAAACTTGTTCATCAATTTTTACTAGATGAGTCTTGAATGGATCTTGACTCCCTGATCCAAATTGAGAAAACCAACAAATCCATATGATCGTGTATCAGCAAAATGAACCCGACAAGCCTCAGTGAAGACATGAAGCACTGCCAGCACACCCTACCTGCTTAGCAATTTAGCATATCTGCCATTCCATATCTAGCATGCCATTTTGAAAAACAGAAAAAAAAAGGCTTCCGGAAAATCGACCCGCGCAAGCCGAGCCAAGAACTCATTGATGGCATCCATGTGTTGTTCGGATCTCAAGAGGCCTCTGCCTGAGATTTCGCAGACAGAGCCCTGAGTCAGAGGCCCAAGTTTCAGTATAAATTCAGATCAGTAGATCACCCGAGAGCAAACGTTCATAGCCACAATGAGACTGTTCAAGCTCTTGGCGGGCCTCACTATACTTGCTGCTCTGTTCATCGGGGCATGGCCGGTTGCTGTGCTGGGGAGGACGGCGAGGGCACCGCCAGCACCGAAATCTGGCCCGGTCATGCACCATCGTCCACCGCACCGGACTCAGCCGCCGCCGCCACCACCGTCACATCATCGACATGGCGTTCGGCAGTGGACTCGGCGTCGGCCATCGAGACCGACACCACCGCCATGCCATCATTAGATCTTGCTATATCCATGTTCATGCTACGGTAATAATGTTCAGTTATATTCGGTTACAGATTGCAATGTTATATCCAGTTCGACTGTAATGTTTACAGCAATTGAAGTTTTCTTCTGTACTGTGTTCACAATCAGTTTTCGAGTGGATAGATAGATAGATGTAACAAATGCAGTGTACCGCTCTGATGTTCAAACCTTGGAAGTTTTTGCACTTCCTTTTTACTGAGGCCAGGGCAAAATAAGATTCAAACTTCGAAGTTTTTGCACTCATTTTTGCAAATTATTTGTTTTATCTTACTCAAAACAAAGAGATGTTCTTATGACTTACTAGATGAGCCTCAACGAGGAATGTTGAACTCCCCTCAGCTAATCCGAAGATCAAAAGATTTGTTCTCCGAGAAACGCAACACCTCCATTGCCATTGTAATCGGACAAAGGGGCTGCCTGAATCATTTCTCGTTGCATGGCGTCATTTAAATCTTGCTACCGATCCAGTACCAGTTTTCACTCTTTCTATCCATTAAAATACTGCGTTCAATTTCAGATTTTGATTTGGCAAGAATGCCACTGTTAACACCGATCTATTTATTATTCAAAAAGTTCTTTACTGATGCGAACCTATGAAACCTTCCTCTAATCATTTAAATCTCAATTGCTAATAAAAAGGATTCAATTTAAGAGAAAAAGAAGAATTAAGAGGCAAAGAAACAGTTGTTCTTAAGACTACTAGACCAGCCTCAAGGAGGGGAGGCGAGCTCCCCCCTCAGCCGATCTGAAGAGCAGAAGGTTTGTTCTCCGAGCAACGCAACACCTCCATTGCCATTGTAATTGGACAAAGGGGCTGCCTGAATCGTAGCTCGTTGAGGATCTCTTCTCCTTCGAGACGAGATCGATCTGACGCCCAAGAAGCACACAGGGGGGAAAAAATAAAGTAGAAACAGGCCGAAAGATCGCAGCGTATCGGATCAAGAGTGGGGAAAAGAAAACGCGAACAGATGGATTCATCGGCGTTGCAGAGCTTCCAGGTCGGGTAGAGGTTGATGCGGCGAGCGGCGGCGAGGCAACCCGGTCCCGGGCCATGATGACGGCGGCGGCGTGTCCCTCAAATTTATAAGGAGAGGAACGGAAGGGAGAAAACCCTAGCTAGGTGTTGTACAGGGAGAAATTACGCGAGTGCCCTTGCATACCTTAACCCAACATAGCCCATTTTAGATAACAGGGCCTCCGGGTTACGATCACGTCCGGCCCAGTAGAGGCCCGTTCGAAAGCTTCTGACAAGAAAAAAAAACTGGGACCGGCCCAACACAAGAATGCTGTAGCGGGCCCTGATCATTTGTTCGTTCGTTCGTCTTCTGACGATGAAGTCTGAAACGAACGAACACTGTACTATCGTCGTGTAAAGCTGGCGTGATATTTTTGGCAACAAAACGAGGTGGATCACTGGATCCTCCTCCCCCCCTCCGTCGCATCGCATCGCATCGAATCTTCCCGGATCGCGAGAGACACCTAGCCGATCCGGCTTTTTGCTAGGCTTTTGCCATAATGCTATTGCCATTGCAGTTTCGGATCTACTATCACTCGCGCCCATACTTGCAGAAAAGGCCGAGCATTATTTTGCGACCCCATCTCCATGATGGCGAAGCATCTCTGCATGCTCCCCAGACCACGGCCCCGGATCCCAGAGCAGGAGGATGAACAGAGCGGGCGAAGCCACCACAGCGAGTGGGCCGGCGCGTCGCGGGTGCGCGCGAGTGGCGGGGAGGCGCGGGAGGTAGCTGCAGATCACCATTGCGCGCGAGCCCGAAGGGCCGCTGGGAGGCGCGGAACCGACGACCCTGCCAGCGTCGGAAGAGCCGGGCGGTGTAGAGCGAGCGTGGGACGCGGCGGCCAGGGGGTGACGTCACTGTTCTTGGCAGTTTCCTCTACCAAACACACCACAACGTCTATCATCCTGAATTCTCCATAAGAGCAAGAGCAACTGCCTCTTCTATTAAAAAAAATAAGCATCACATCAAACCTAACCTTTGCCTCTTCTATTAAAAAAGATAAGCATCACATCAAACCTAACCTTGGTGGGGTATCCGTGACCACTCATGTCCTACGGGGCAGGATGATTTCAGATCATTGTTGTTGATAGATAACAGTGAACTGTGCGGGTGGTAAGGTAGTCGGGCACACTTTTGTTGCTATATGACCAACCGCTGAGGACGATGAAATGTGCGAGTTTCCCCTTCCTGTCAAGCTGAATGTGATCGGAAAATAAGTTTGGATAGTTCACTATTATCTATCAACAACAATGACCTGAAATCACCCTGCCCCGTGGGACATGAGTGGGCACGGGTACCCCACCAAGGTTAGGTTTGCTGTGATGCTTATTTCTTTGGGTTAATTGGATCCGTACCATTATAATTTTGCAAGTTCACCGATCTACCATTACAATTCGTCTATTTGGAACGGTGCCATTATAATTTTCACTCTACCCAGCTCATGCCATTTCGTACGCCTGCGGCTACATTGGACCCACTGGCAGGCAGCGTACACGAATCAATCTTTCTTATGGCCGGTTTTGCCCCTGCCTTACCGATTTAGATCGAGTTCATCCATCCAGTCACTCTCCCTCTTCCTTCCTCCCGACAAACCCTAACCCTATCCACTGGAGGCGACGACGGCTGCCCGGCGGTGATGACCACTGGAGGCGACGGCGGACGACGAGAACTGGAAGCCGGCGATGACGGATGGTGGCAGCCTGACGAGGGCCTCATCCGATTCGACCTCGGCAGTTATCGACAGCCAGGGGAATCAGCTCCGCCTGGTTGATTGCCCCAACTGCGGGTGTCGAGTGATCTGTATCCGGAGCAAGAAACCGGATACGTTCAATGAGTTGTTCTTCAAGTGCCCCAACAATGTGAAGGTAAGTTGGCTTGATTTTGCTGCATCACCCCCCCACCCATTCTGGTCAATGACAGTGCTAGGTTTTTGAAACCGTGACAGGGAGATCCAAGGACATGTGGATTTATCAGGTCTGAGCATCATTACGAGACATACTTGCGTGTGTTGGATGCAAGAAAGCAGCAATGTGGCGAAATCGAAGACCTTGCAGAAGCTAGGAGCCAAGAAGTTGTTCCTGAGTTGCAGGACAAGTTTGGTCAGCTGAAGAACCAATTTGATGAGTTCAAGCACCAATTTGAAGAGATGAAGATGCAAATTGACCGGGCTTTAGCTGACATTTGGGACTTGAAGCTGCAGATTTTTGAGGTGAAGCAGCAGATGTGTGAGGGGAAGAAGATCCGGGAAATGGGAGGCTCAGTAGTACTTGTTCTATGTGTAGGTGCTATGATAGTAATGGTGATGTCACTGCTGTGGAAGTGAACTTTGTGTTGTTGTTGGCAATGTGTTGTTGTTGGGGAAGTAGATGACTTGGATGCTTTTGGTCGCTTTCGGTTGCTTTTGGGTGTTGTGTAAAACCCCTATGTAAATAGATGACCTTCTTATCAATGGTAATGGTCTACTTGCCTCTCAAATGTGCTAGCAATGTTTGTGATTTTGCGTGGAATTGTTCTAGAAATGTTGTGCAGTTTTGATATTTTTGTTCAGTTCAATGCCACCAAAAATGTTGTAAAATTTGTTCAATGCCACCAAAAATGTTGTAAAATTTGGCAGGTTCACAAACAGGTTCAGAAGCTAACACAGCAGGCATAACAAGTACAGAAACATTATTTTTGTGATTCCATGAACACAAACAGTTTTACAAGCAAACAGATGGACATAACAAGTTACCAAGTTCATAACTTGCCATCCAGATGGACATAACAAGTTTATACTGAATAATAGGTTCAGAGCCTGACTAACAGAAATATTCTATTACAAAAGCTAGGTGCTTCACAAAAGACAGGACATTGCATTAGGCCCCAGATCCTCCAGCTGAAGTGTTGAGCCAAGCTTTCAGACTTCTCACAACACTTGGAGCAGAGCAGCTTCAGCTTGCTTCTGCTTTTTCCTGGCTGGGGGCTTCTTCTTCTTAGGGGTCTTCTTTTTCTTGGGATCTTCTGGTTCTTGGGGACTTCTTCTTCATATTCTTCTGAGATGGCCCAGCAATGTCTTCAGCAACTTGTCTCTTTCTACAATGAACATAAGACAATGTGTGTAAGGGTTACTGAAGTCTTATCAATTTTGTAACAATGACATATTATTACCTCTTCTTTGGAGTTGCAGTTTCTCCATCTTCTCCAACCACTGACATCTGGCAAGTCTTAGAGAAGTGACCAAATTCTTTGCATCTGCTGCATCTCACCTTCTTTTTTGTTGCTTTTTTTTTCTAGACATCCCCTTATCCTCACTTTTCTTGGCTTACCTGCTGATCTTCCAAGCAATAGAGGGTAAACCTTGAAGCCAAGGTCCACAACTGGCCACTGTGATCTATCTGGTAATGCTTCAACTCTACCTTCATAAGCAGCCCTAAATCTTGCAACTGAATAATACTCATACACATAATCTTCAATGTTCAAACCTCTGCTAGACAATATCCATGCCAAGGCATGTCTGCAGGGTTTTCCTGTTATTTGCCACTCTCTACATGAACACTTGTGGTTTTTCAGATCCACAGAATGCCTTCTGGTATTGTTCCACCTGTCAATTAGTGTCACCTCTGCAATGTCATCATCACTTCTGGTTACCTTAACAACCTGCAGGTTCATGCTTATTGTATTGAGTTCCTTAAAGACATTTGGCAATATTCCATCCTCCATGTTCCTTCCAATCTTTCTCCTTAGGTATCTCTTCTCCATGAACAATTCTCTCAACCCATCAACCAATTCTTGAAGTAGCATGCCTTTCAAGTGCTTTATCTGTGCATTAAAACTCTTAGATACATTGTTGGTGAAGTAATCACACTTACTTGCTTCTGAGAATCCACTTCTGTACCAAATCCTATTGTGGTGTTCTTCAAGATATTCTATAGCATCTGGTGCAACATCATAGATTTTTTTTCATGTGCCACTTGAACAAGCCCTCAGTGTAGCTTCTAGCAGCTGGATATAAATGCTCAGTGAAAACATCACCTTGATAATGCTTCATGAAGTTGCCATACAAATGCCTCATGCATTCTTTGTACTCAGCTGTTGGAAACACAACACCAACTGCTATTTCAAGCCCTTTACAAGCATCTGTACATATGACCAAACCTTCTAGGGTCCCAACAGCTCTCTTTAATTGTTCCATAAACCAAGTCCAGTTTTTCTCTGTCTCTGAATCAAACACAGCATATGCTGCGTGATACAACTAATTGTGCCCATCCGCAGCAGTTGCAGAAACCAACTGACCAGTGTATTTACCATTCAGTTTTGTGGCATCTATCCCTATATATGGTCTACAGCCTACTAAAAAATCATCTACACATGGCTTCAATGCAACAAAAACCCTCATGAAGCGCATCTTCTTATTCTTCTTTATAAATCAATTTCAATGATACTACCAGGTGAAATGATACCCATCTGTGCTTTCCAGTTGAACAAAAATTGAAAACTCTCTTCATATTTACCATAAACTTGCTCCAGTACAAGTTTCAAACCTGCCCATGCCTTTGAGTACTTTAGCTTGATGCCATAATCACCCTCTACCTTGTCCTTTGCATCCTTTGCCCCCTTGGTAGGGTTATTCTTGACCCACTCAGATAGTCTATCAGCAACCCATCCTTGAGTAGCCATCTTGCTTTCCCTAAGCTTGGTAGTTGGAATTGTGCTCTGCAGGAAGGACTTTAATCTTCATAACCAAGTAAATACTGGAATCAGCATAGCCAACTAAAATATGTAAAAAATGGAGAAGCATCCTTTAGTATGTACTTTACCTCAACTGTCTTCTTATCATAAATAGTGGAAGCATGCACACGCCATGGGCATCCTTTATGAGCATACTTGGCAATGAATCTGGTCTTGTCTGTCTCCAGGTCTATGAACTCAAAACCCCTCCTAATAGCATAATGCCTAATTGCTTTCCTGAATGTGACAATATCAGGAAACAAGGCACCCTTCTTGATATTTGGATGTCCAGGATCATGAATCACATTGAACTCCTGTGGATCTGCATTACTGACCTCTGCCTCAAGAGGCACACCTCCTTCAGCAGCAGACCCATTTTCATTAGATTCAGGACATGCATGAGATGATTCAGGTGGTTGTGCACTATGTTGTGATGCTGTTGTTTGTTCTGGAACTGCTGCTGAAGATGGTGGCACAGGCATGTACATGTGCTCATCATCTACACCAACATATTCCTCCTCATTATCAAACAAGTCTGGCTCTACAACATCTGCCTCCATAGGTGCAGTCCCTCCTGAATCTGCCTCTTTGGATGCAGACACTCCAGTTGGGTTAGCAAGTACCGCTTCATCAGGTGGCACCACACACAAAGGTTCTAATTCATCGGTTAGCACAACTTCAACAATTTTGGAATTGTCAAGGATGGCTACAACCACATGGCAACGCATCTCTGACTTATACATTTCAAACATCTCACTCATCTGGAACTCCTCTGTTAACCTAATGTCCTCACCCAATCTCTTGTGAAAGAACCAAACTGTGGCCGACTGGTTCGGTGCCCATTTAACTTCATTTTCCAGATTTTTCATCAGCAATTCGAGTGAAGAAGAGCCAATCTCCACATCCCACTTAATAACCCGGCCCTTACAGTAAGCTTTCCTACCCATCGAATCCACAGTCAGGAACCCTTCGACCATAATCTCTAGCGCGAACAAATCAAGCCTATAAAGAAGAAATCAACACGGTCTAATCAACAACCTACGATTTCACCTGTCCTCATGCAAGATTGGGCGAGAGATTCCGGCTTACCTGCACTCCACGCCGTCGACCTCCATCGCCGCCCTAGATGGGGGAGCTTCTGCGGAGGGGGACCTCACCATCTGCTTCACCCGGGCATCGCACTTCCTCTCAGGTCTTCCTCGCCCGCCGTCGCGTCGCCTACTGTCGTCGTTGCCGCCAGGCAGCCGCCGTCGCTTCTAGGGTTAGGGTTCGTCGGGAGAAAGAGGGGCGAGTGAGTGAACGAGTCGAGCTGAAGCAAGTCGATGAGATGGATACATCCCGGTGAGGCAGGGGCAAAACTGGCCATACGAAAGATTGATTCTTGTACGCCGGCCTGCTAGTGGGTCCAATGTAGCCGCAGACGTACAAAATGGCATGAGCCGGGTAGAGTGAAAATTATAATGGCACCGTTCCAAATAGACGAATTGTAATGGTAGATCAGTGAACTTGCAAAATTGTAATGGCACAGATCCAATTAACTCAAAAAAATAAGCATCACAACAAACCTAACCTTGGTGGGGTACCCGTGCCCACTCATGTCCCACGGGGCAGGGTGATTTCAGGTCATTGTTGTTGATAGATAACAGTGAACTATCCAAACTTATTTTCCGATCACATTCAGCTTTTGGAGGGGCAGTGAATATCGAATGAGCTATAATGAGCAGGATGCTAGGTTGGACATCATGATGGTGCCCATACCTGATGACACTACGATGACTTTTTTTATGGTCGAATAAGCTAATAATTGATGATGCGCTAACCCGCGATCGGGACCTCTGTTTAGAGTCATCCATGAGATTTAGTGGTGGTAAGGTAGTAGGGCACACTTTTGTTGCTGGATGACCAACCGCTGAGGAGGATGAAATGTGCGGGTTTCTCCTTCCTGTCATGCTGCTAAAAATAGTACAGGCACCGGCAGTCCAGCAGGCATACTTGTTGCATTGGTTCTTGCTCGGTCGCACCAGTCATCTTTCACGCTCCAGTGTCAAAAAGCATCGCTCTCAAATGTTTTTCCTTTTCACGTAACAATAGCAACTTGATTGGAGGATAATAAGACCTCTAGTCCCAAAATGTTTCGTACGACGGAAAAGAAATGTTTTCCATCTCTACACAATAAGGCATGCTCGTGATCGAATAACTTAACCGGAGGATAAGATCCATTCCATGGTCCCAAGATATATAATTAGTACGATAAGTATTGTTTTCCCTTTCGCCAATTAACAAAGTAATGCTCGTGAACAACGCGGACGGACAATTTCGATCGCCATCGTCTACAAATTACACCCGAAAAGGAAATCCAGCCAACAATTACTTTTCAACTGGACTAGAATTCCTAGAAGAAAGTCTTTCCAGAAGTATAGAAGAAAGTTCATCCAGTTCCTTACTTTCATTCCAATTTGACAGCACAAATTAACGTGTTCATATACATACGTGTATAAAAGCACGACAAATCATGCAACTCCTCCTCACGGTACTCGTGGACTATTCATTAGTCTCTTCAAAGTTCAAACCATTGCTGTGTCAACGAAGAAAAGACACGGCTGCTGCTGCTGCTGCTGCTGGTGGTGAATTCATAGACCGCGTTCCATCGCCCAGCGTTCGTCTCAGTATCCGGTGGCGCTCGCCGATCCACCTGCTTGCCGCCTCTCGAAATGAATCTAGACGCCAAAAGGCGAGACGGGGGAGAGGCGTAGGGACGAAGTCTCGGCGACGGTCGATGCGGTCGTCACCGTGTATGTAGCATCGCTACGCCCGGACACCGACAGCTTCCGTCCCCCCGGATCGGTTCATTGAACCTGGACACCTTCGTGTCGTCACTCACTGATCACCCTGCTCCGCCCTTCGCTTTGCCGTTCCCGCCTATATAAAGAGAGATCCAAGGCTCCAAGGCACCAAGCCTGAAAAAGCCTTGAAGAACAAGCTTGAGCCTTGAGCATATACAGCGGTGTACATTGTTGTGCTTGTTCCCAGCAGTACAGCCATGATGGCGCGGAAGGTGTCCGTGGACGCGGGGAGGGAGGCGGAGGAGATGAGGCGGAGGAACGCCGAGCTGGAGAGGGCGGTGGCGGAGGCGGCGGCGAGGGAGGAGCGGCTGCGGCGGGAGCTGGAGGCGGCGCTGGCGCGGCTGGCCGTGGCCGAGGAGGCCGAAGAGCGGCTGTGCGTGCAGCTCGGCGAGCTGGAGGCCGAGGCCGTGGCGCAGGCCGTCGAGTACCAGGAGCACGTCAGGGCGCTCTCCGAGCGGCTCGCCTTCGCCGACGCCGTGCTCAGCAGGCCCTCCGGGTCCGGGATCGCCGCCGGCGTCGCGGGCAGGCGTTGATGTGATCCGGCGGCATCACCAGTATAGCATCCCACCGGCAAGCTGGTGATCGTTGTAAAGTTGTGAATGCTTTGTTGTTGCTGTTGTTCTTAACACGACGACGATTCGTGAGTGACGTGTAGAGTGTTGGTTGTAAATTAGCTTGAGATGTATACAAGGGATTAAAGAGATCAGTCGCCGCTTGATCCTTCTATCTAGTTATAGCTGGATCTATATTTTTTATGACATGGGACCAAGGCCTTTGGCTCTTTGCCCTCCGTTTTTAATATAAAAAAGGAAGCCTTCAAGTAAATCTTCTTTGCAGTCTTTGATGCCCCCCCAACTCAGCCAGCAGAAAAGTGATATAACTAGTTGGACAGCCAAGAATGCCCCCAACATCAGCAAGGTGACTAGGATGTCAGGCAGGAGCTTCTATGCAAGGTTAGTTGAAAAAATAGGATATCTTATTACTGTGTGGGGGTGGCGTGGCGTGGGGCAGATGTGCCGCTTTCATGTTTCATTACCAGTAACAAAAGTGACAGCTGACGAAGAGAAGATAAAAGAAACTACCATAACTAGAGTTCAACAAAAGTTACCGCTGACGAAAAATAAGAAGATAAAAGGTAAGAGTTTACAGGGTACCAATGAAACTAGAGTATAGAACAAACAACAATTCAGTTGGCTGTATTGCCACGACCGGGTCAGAGTTCTTCACAGAAGTATGAGCTAGCAGGGACCGGATTTTCCAAGAAAGCTGGAGCACGACTCACAAAAGCAAGCAAGCAAGCTCTTTCTAGAGAGGACAAGCCGCCACTTGCTTCCATACTAGACCTAAGATGACATCAGATTTCACATACTTATCAGCGAAAGCTGAGCCGCTGAAATTAGGATGACCATGACACCAAACCAACAAAAGGTAAAATGTAAAAGTTTTTCACTTCAAACACGACGTAAAATGTAAAACATATATATTTACTAGTGCACGTTCGAATCCCCACTGTAAAATGATCTTTTTCTGAAGTAGACCCTGACTGCAAACATCATCGATTATATGAGATTGTAAAGCACGTTTGCATCAATCATTTTTCCCGAAACAATTTGTGGTTCGACCGAACGATACGAGGGTGATGTGCATGTGCGTGGCTGGGTTGAAGGATAATGAAGACCATGTCCGATCCCTGTAGGTGAAAATCCTGCAGGACGCAGCACACAGGCGACATTTCTTAACAACGACTTCTGAATCCCGCGTTTTCATACATTTTGATGAAAAACGACTGCGCCTGCTGCCACATTCAGCATTAAACAAGAGGATAACGAAACCATGGACCATATCAGCACAGCATAATTGGTGGAATTTGTCACCAGCCTGTGCCTATAGGCAGACAGACAGACCTGTGCCTATCAGGCGGGCTTTGAGGCTAGTTTTTGAGCCCAGCAAGTCTACACCCAGCCCAGACCAGCCCAGCCCAGAGTATGTTTTCATGTACTTATGAATACGTTCTAGTATAACAGATTAAAATTTTAAATACAATGCTTTCCTCGGTATATAAAAAAATATATCAACTGGAGTGACATGCCTACTGTATATGATAATGGCAAGAAAGCAGATTCTAGAGAAAGAATATCAACTGAATCATGAAACAATATCTCAATAAAAAACGCTGGCACTATGTAAAGACTATCTATTAATTTAATTGCCATCTAATCCGAAAAACTACTTCAAAGTTCATCAAACACTAAGCATTTGATGTTCAGCTACCAGAGTTTACATTTCAACATGGTATTTCTGAAAAATAATTAAATAATAACAATGGTGTGTGTAAGATAGTGGCATAGAACCCCAAATTGCCACCAAGGTTTCTAGTAGATTCAAATATACATTGCTTCAATTATTATACATGGTCTGATTGGATTGCCTCTTCCTGTCCAAGCTATTAAGGAAAGTCATGAAACTGGTAAGTAAATCTTCAACAGGACTTAAAAGAAGGATTTGTCCAGCAATCTAAAGTTTGGCAGAGTAAAAAAAACAATTCAAAGCTGCAAGTTCATCCTGGGGTTTGGGATATTGTGTTAGCGTAGCGAAGTCCAAAGGGGGCCAAGCAAATCTGAGGCCCCACCACAACCAAAACCATGTGGTGTAGGGATGGCCACATGCACTTACCAGGAAAGCATCATATCAAATATGAGATTGCCATAACAAAAGTGTCTCAATCAAGCAGAAAGAAAGAATATCCTGACACTGGAAAAAGAATATTCCCAGATATTATTGGCGCAACAAAACAAAATTGTGACCTAAGGCTTTTCCTTAGAAGATGTGACACAGTGTAAATCCAAAAAATAAAACCAATCAACTATACTTTACCCATTTAGGCACAGCAGACTCCAAACTCTGAAGTAGGAGCAACATGGTTTAATAGAATGTGAAGCCCAAATCCTTGTGTGCTACATGAGTGTAGCATAAGTACAGTTGATCCAAAGTAGATTTGTTCAACTCCCAGTCCCAAGCTTGGGCATGTGCAATTTTTGAGGTGTAGTTATGACCAAGTACAGTCATGAATCAATGCAGGAAACATGACATCCTACTTTCCATTAGAACCTAATCGGCTGCCACTGCCACAATTTCAGCAAAGAAGCTTGCTGCCTGCCTAACAAATGCTCTGTGTTATGGTCCATGACTCCGCACAACCTTGATCTAAACAAGGGTCTCTGGAGACAGCATGGATAAAAAGAAAGAAGAAAAAGTGTCCAATTGTGGTCACAGACAGGGGGTGGTAGTACTCTAGTCTAAATCAACTGAACTAGGGAAACCAAATTAAATTGTAGTGCGTGTTAGTTTACAAATTTCTATCTTTTTATTCCTGTCTTAAATTTGTGCACCGCCTGTTGGGCTTCATTTGTAGTGTACCTAAGTCCTCAACTTAGCTTGACACTAAAGAGTTTGTCAATATCATTGCTGTTAGATTACAAATTAACTATTTTACTCCCCATTAAACTCTTGTATTTTACACTTCAATGTTGCCTTTCAGCAGTTGTTACATCAATATATGCAAACGACAAAACCCTCAAAATTCCCCGAAATCTTCTTCTACATCTTTGAATTTGCAAGCTCCACAAACCTACAGTTTCTGGTTCTTTTTCCCTTAAAAAAACCGAATAGTATTCAACTTAATAGTATTCAATGTCCATGTTAAGCTACATGACAGCATTTCTTGCAAAACCCATCCACTGAGCATCCATTCCAGTACTCCGTTTTTATTTGTACATCCATGCAGTCAAACTTTCTAAACTTGATCACCAATGGCCCAATACGTCTGAAACTAGGGTTTTTGTTTGGAAAGTGAAACCATGAGGATTGGACTGATGAAAAACATATCACTAGAACGATCTGTAAATGTACTCTATAAAATCATAATATTATAATATAGTAGAATTCCAAAGTTGGAAAATAAGGTGAAATTCCATCACAGAGCCCACAAAAAAGTCAATGTCTTCGAGTAGAATACAAAGAACATTGGTTTTACTGATTGAAATGTTAAATTCTGTAGGTACAGTTCCAGTAATCATACAACAGTCAAATGAAGTAGAAATAGAACTATTACAGGAAGCCTTTTGCATCCACTAGCCAGCTTTCACGACAACTGGTGTATAAAGAAAACGTGTTGCATGTAATCTCTTAAAAATCAAAGTAGATCACGGCAATCTCTTAAAATACTAAAATGAGGTTGCAACACATATTCATATGTCAAATAAACAACTTATGTAGATTGCCAATTTTCCATGAAAGGTATATACCTCTTGTAAGTGGGCAAACTCAAATACAGCTGCCATGTCGTCAGATGATACTATCTTTGGTTATCAGAAAATCTTCATAAGAGAGGTTGAGCTCTAGTGAAAATAAATACTCCCCCACCACTAACCGAACGACCCAACAGCATATCACGGTCAAGGTAAGAAAGATAATATAGTCCTCCAGGTGATCGTCTGACATTCAATTCAGTTTGATAAATACAAAAGGCAGGGAACATGAGAGGAAAATTTGTTAGAATGGAAAAATACCTTTCAGGACCATTAACAGGAACTTGAGCTCGAAAGGTTTTAAGGAACTGCAATACCTGCATGAACAAGCCCGATACAAAATAAATAAAAGAAAGGCTCCTTTCTGAAAAAATTAGGATTGCAACATTTAAACCAGGAATACTCCTCCAATAGTAGATGATAAAGAATGACAACAAAGTAACAAACATGGAGAAATTTTATCCTAAATATAAATAATTTTCAATTCACGTTTCTTTTGGCAGCAGACAACAAAAATGATGACATGTTGCATGCTGTGGTAACCAGCAGCTCTCAAAACTACAGAATCTAGAACTGTATAATGGGAACCAATGAAACCTAGATATGCCGGTAATTTCCAATGACCAAGTATGAGAAAATAATATACAGTGTTTTTCAAATGATAATATGCAAGTTAACAGTCACTTATTGGATATAAAATGACAGGTTGGTGTACCTGAAGGCTCAAAAATGACCGAGGAAGTATAGCAGGAGCTATTAATGCTTGAAGCTGCTCACTAATCTTAATATTTTCAACAGCGACCTGGGAAACAATGGATCGTAATTCATATTAGCAACTAAAACTAAAAAAACAATGATGAAAAAAGAAAATGAAGATGTATTTTCTTTTTCTGCAACAAAAGAGGGCAGAATCTCTTCTATTCAAGAAAGCAGAAGGGTTGAAACAATGAGTTCAGGTCAGGAGACAAGTGCCAAAAGTTTAGGCATCACAGCACAGGAAAAACAATAGCCACATCAAAGATCAGCATTTACTCACCCCCCCCCCCCCCTCCCCCCCAAAAAAAAAGCTTAATGGTCAACGAAAACTAGGGAGGAAAGGAAACGATAATGCAAAAAATGGCCCGATATTGCGAATGAATATGCATCATCTAGTCAGTCTCGGTCTACCAGTGACATGTTGTCTGGTTATATAGCATTTAGCATCATCTTGCATGTGAATTGCATTGTGGAGAATGCTAACTGGTAATGTAGCTCGAATTGATACTATGCTACCTAGGAAGTCAGCACCCAATGCCTCGTGCCTGCTTTTTTTAACATAGCAGACTAAATATCTCGCCATGTAAATGCCAAATCTTTCCATTGCTACTTTTTTTCTCAGATAATCATAATTACATATTTTCAAAAAGGAATATTACCTCCTCAAATTGAAGAAAGATGTTGCGCTTAGACAGGACAACAAATTTTGCAGAGACCATCAGTGTTGCACCTTCTTGGTCCTATAATGATTTCTAAAAGAATCAAACATGAAAGAAACTGAAAAGATATAAATAAAAGTAAAAAATAAATGTATAGGAAGGCCAGTCTCCTACTATCTTTACAATAAACATTAAATATTCAAGGCCAGTCTCCAGTCAGTCAGTTCAGTAAGAACTAAGAACTCTCAGTTAACAAGGGAACCACCCTTTTGCATTTTGTCTGTGCACAGTAAATAACATTCATACGACACAATTTTGTAGACATTGCAATTCCAGATAAAGCTCTAGTCTCATTCCCGATCAACAGGACACAGTTGTAATAATGACTTACAATCCCAAGTTTTCGATATATGCCAAGAGGCAGTGACGCACAACACCCATACACAGTTTACCTCTAGCAAGTTCTCGATGCTCCATCGTACAACATTCCTCACAATTCCACCATCTGACTGATCTTTGCACTCGAATTTCTGGTAGATTTGCCCCACCTGCAATAATAGATCAAAAAAAAAAACACCACCCTTGTCACAAGGCTTCCAACACGTCCCCCCAAATTACTCAAAACGATTGCATAAACACACCAGTAATAAACAGTAATGGGCCAAATGCACTATCCGGAGAAAGCATCTTGTTGATAATGATATACGAGCAGTGGAAACTCATCATCTCCAATAGCTCAAGTGTTCAACCTGTCGAGAGACAGTATAAAGTGAACAGAACTGAACTTAAAAGGCACTTTTCAGCAAGCATTCCTCCGTATCAAACATTTAAAAATGTGGAAGTTCCTCATGTCTCCAGTAGTCCAGTTGATCTCAAATGTAACGGCAAATCCAATTGATTGCTAGGTGATGGCTCTTAGTAGGAGCGCTCCTCTTAGTAGGCAACTAGGCATCCAATTGCAACGAGGAGCTAGGCGAGATTGATTAATGCTCTAAGATACCTGTAGGAGTGGGAGCCTCTCGGCCGCCTCAAAAAGCACGAGCACGTCCGACGCCGAGGTGTAGCATAGCCTCCAGGTGCCGTCGAGCGCCGCGAGATCAAGCGGCGCCCCCTCCCCGGCGCCGAGCTCCTCCACGGCCACCTAAACATCACATACCAAATAAGACCGAACCCCGTTGCTGTTTCACAAACGGCGCCACGACGCGTGAGTACAGGATGACTCTAGAGTAAGCACGCCTCGTACGTACGACGGCCTCCTCGATGGCGGCGCGCTGGTCGGGCCCCGCCGCGAATCCGCGCCGCGTTTCCTGAACCGCGCGCAGCAGCTCGTGCTTCCTCCGCTCCGTTTCCGCCTGCGAGACCAGAGCGTCAGAGAATGTCGGGGGAATTTTGCAGGAGGGGGAGGCGCTCATGGAGGAGTACGTACGGTGGAGGCCGAAGCAGAGGGTGGGGCTGTGGTCGCCGCCGCAGCGACGAGGGGCTGGCGGCGGCGGAGACGGAGACGGAGACGGGGCTCGCGCAGAGGGCGCGAGCGCAGAAGGGAGGCCGCGGGCGGAGACCGCGCCCGCGGCGGCGTGGCTGGGAGGCGGCGGAGGGAAGAAGGGGCGGCGAGCGCCATTGTTTTCGCGCGGCTCCTCGGTGGCGAGTGGATGAACCACGAAGCGTGGCGCGGCACGGGCAGCCGCGGATCGGTTTGAGAATCTGCCTGGCCTTGGCCTGCCCTTGGCCTCGCCTTGCCGTTGGCAACTTGACATCCCCTCTCAGCTCTCGGCCTCACCTGCCATTACTCCCGTCCGCTCCACTTTCGACGGCCTGGATGTTGTCTCGGCCGCCAGGAGCCGTCGACACCGTCATTGAGAGCAACTGCTCAGCGTCCGGCACGTCTAGCGCCCGGCGCACGTCTAGCGGTGGTGCGCTGCTGGCCGGCCGGCCGGCCAGCCACCCGTGGCCCGTGGGCTGTCACGCACCCGATTCCGACGACCGCGGTGGGGTAAAAAACTAGTGAGTGTGATCGTGAACACAGAACTTCTGCATTTTTTTTTTGAGGGGTAGAACTGACAGGGCTGATAGCCCACGATTGTTTGGGCCTTCCGGAGGCCTCTCAAGCACAAAGATGCCCGTGCCGAGTCCAATGTCTCTCTGAAGTCTGAACCCAATTTAAAGATCAGAACGGACAGAAAATAACACAGAAATAAAGCCCTAAGTACCTTAAAAAGTCGAAAGCTTACACTGGTAATCATTTTCTCAAGGAGCTACTAGCATGGAATGGCAAAATTGGCAATTCCATTAGGCATTAGCCAACAATATTTGTTCATATAGACATACAAAGGCGGGGGTGTGGCCGTGTGGGTACCAACAAAACTTCATGCGAAAGGAAAGCACCCACTAATAAACAGTTTTATTATGTATAATTATAACAAGGCATGCTTGGTGCGAAAGCAAGTTTGTCGGATGGATTCTCCAAAAGCCCCCGGAAGGCTAGTGAGATTTCTTCAAACTGCAGGTGGTAGCTGCTCTTCAAACTGCATTACCGAATAAGTTGGTAAACTGCAGTATTTTCGCCAATTTGGGTGTTGTAGTTATGCGTCTCTCAAGCTTATCTAGCAAAGTAGTAGTATCAAGCTTCTCATACACCGATTTATGTTCTGCACAAAATACAGAGCACACAATTTTCAATCAGGGGGACTGCCTTGATTTATGGCCAATTATCTCCAGTAACAAAGGTCATATGATAGCAAAAGAAACAAACTTGTCACAAGATGGACAAAAAAAATGTTGCCAATAGCTGTCAGGTTTTCCCAGGTTTGATTCTAATCATCTAATATGCAACAATTTCACAGACAACATGCTCTTTTCACTTCAGTTTAGATTCAGATGAGTTGCCAAATAATGAAGTGTACACAAGAGGAAGGCTGGAAGAGGTTTGCGTATCAATAAAATTGAGCCTAGCACCTAGAGGTGACATGACTAATCATGTTCTGACACTGCTAAATAATATATATAGCTAATTAGTTACCTGCAAAAAATGCTGCTCAGCTGACGCTTAACAGCTCTCCACTACAAACGACGAGAAGAGCCCCCTTGATTAGTTTCTTGCCACCGACGATTGGAAAGGAATCAGAGATTAGGAATTCACCTGCATAAACAAAAGAGAGAAGTTAATTAACATACAAATTAAGTTAGCAATATATAAACATGAATACAAGTTATTTAAAAGATCAAAACATTTCTCAAAATAATTAGCACCTGGATGGTCCTGCATACAACAAAAGTTAAGGGTAAAGACAAAACAAAAGAGAACATGAGGGAAACAATAAGTGTTAGAAACATAACCTGTAAAAAGGAGTTAAATAACAGATAGAATCAAGCTATATGAGAACAAACCGTAAATAATTCAAGCTTGATCAGGAACCTGTCAAGCAAAATACTAGTAACAACTGTACAAAAATTTCATCCAGCAAAGTCAGTCAGGTTCCTGCCTCCCAGATTGAAGAACCAATGAATCCTTCAAGGATTTTACATTGTCAAACACATTGACACAACTCAATTATATTAAGGTGCATCAGATAATCATTATTAGAAGAATATAGAAAGGAAAAATAGCGTACCTAAAGTAAAAAAAAGCAAACAAAATAACTAAATAGGCAGGGGGGAAACAAGAAGCAGCGAACAATTATCTGAAAGTACTACTGATTCAGAATAGGCAGTTCAACCAAAGTTTACGAGTTACAACATGGTTCCATGAAACTGAATTCATACTACATAGACATTTATTCAGTGCTCTAAGGAGTCTCATATCCCTTCATAAGTCTACAAAGAAGGAAGCTATAGTCCCATCCTGTGATCGAAGGGAAAAGGGTGTAGAAAGAACGGAATTAGATGGCTGGCCAAAGAAAAGTAAGTCGCATTAGCTAGCTCAGGTCCATGCCATCTCCAACCTGGCTGGGGATTGGAGACACAGCAGAGTAGGACCTCTCGAAAGGGGAAGGATGCAGCTGTGCACCACGCCTGCGCTTAAAGGAGCAACCTTCATTGCTGTCAACTTCATGCTTCCTGCGTATACCCCTCACTGCCTGCTGCTCTAGTGGAGAGAGCGGGAACAACTGCCCACTCACCCGGCAGAGGGAGTTATGGTTATCATAGAGGATCCTCTGGTTACAGTTTTTGTCGCAGATGTGAGTGGTTCCAGTCAGTTTGCAATGGTACATGTTCCCAAAAATGTGCTCATTCTGGCACCTCTTGTCACACTTGTGACTAGGGTTTGACCCTTCTGTGTTAAGAATGGCAGACAAGAAAATCACATTGCTGGGCTCAGCAATCACAGATTTGCCAAATACCTCCATCGCACTGCTGCAAAAGTCTCTTCACAGACCCTTTCAGTTTGTGAGGTCGGAAGTTTCTGCAACCCAAAACAAAATTTTGGTTCAGAGTTTTGTTTTGGAGCTACTGCAAATGATTACTATGTACAATTTCTTGATGCTACTGCTGAACCAACTCATATGAGTAATATGAGGAAAAAATCTACGGCCCCCATGCATTGGAATTGTATTGTCAGGAAACAGAATAACCAGCAATGACATACTCTTGCATAAGTAGCAATAAATTAGAGCAAAATGCAAATTAGTGACATTTTCAATCAATTCTGTGTCATAAATCTGTACAAGTTTTCGCTTAGGTGCCTGACACTAACAATATTACATGATCCGTTGAATTTCATCGATTTTTGGCCAAATCTATAAGAGTTTCATGTCACCGAACCGAATCTGAGTTACGGGCAGTACAGCTGGCACTGAACCTTGACCGAATATAAAATTCGCCAAGTAAAAATATAAAATCTCGCAGATACAAACAAAAAAAAGACACTCACAAGTCAGCACCCATCCCTTTCAACCGTGTAGGCAAACCAGAAATCTTCTTTACCAAAAAAAATTAAAAAAGGGTGAACCAAAATCCTAACTGCCCCACTCCTCCTGCCTTTACCGCTGCAATTTTATCAGATCTGAACGGTACAAACCCTCAACAACCTCATCATCCGCAATAAATCCTCACAGGGCAGCGTCTCAGGCCACAATCCACACGAAGGGCAACCAGAAATAGATTAACAAAAGCTAATCCAAATTCTAAACGACCCTCTTCGTTTATCGAAACCCCAAAAGAAAATTCCCGAGCAAACGGGTGGAGGCGAAGGGGACCTACCAGCAAGGTCGAAGGGCAAGCCGAGGCAGGAAAGGGGTGGGGAGAAACAGCAGCGAAGCCCCCTCTCTCCTCTCTCTTCCTCTCTCTTATATCTCTTCGCCCCGTGGAACACGAACCTCGCAGTCAGTAGCAACGGGCGGGAGGAGGGAGGGAGGGGCCCGATTTATAGGATCTGCGGCCTTCATCAAATGACCAAAATGCCCACAAAATGGGCCAGAGCTTGAGACGTCGACACGAAGCCGGATGCTCACTCGCGCGTGCTCGCGTCCACGGCGTCCAGTGGCTGGCTCGCTGTAGCGGCGGCTCAGATGAGATCAGCTCGGCTCACGGCTCAACCTGTGGGCCCTCCGGTAGTTAGAAGTCAAGCAACGAGCAGTTTGTTCGTCATTTCGTGGGGTTTCGAGGAACGTTATACAGACCACTTGTCAGAATCCGGATAATAAATTAACCGGACCATCTTTTCCATATTTTTTTTCACAAACGATATCTAGCAATTGTTGGAACATGTTGCATGTGGTACCACATGGTGTTCCACTCCGCGACATATGTTTCAAATTATTGCTTACTCTAGATTCTTTTTATAAATACAGTATGACGCAGACACTCATAGATATGCACGTACAATCATCTCTATTAATACAAGTTCGAGATTCTATTAATCACCTATAAGCACCTGCGATTCTCCAAGACTGAGCCGGCATATCTTCAAGATTGATAAAATCACCACATACATCTCGTTGTCGATGGGCACATCGCCTACCACTAAAAGAATAGTACCTGTTAAATTATAGAATAAAACCAGACTCGGACCCCGATGGGCCGATTCCACTATAAGAAATCTTATCATCTGAGCTACACTTAGTTCACATTACTTACTTTAGTTTTGTGTCAAACTTATTTAACTTTGATCAAATTCATAGGATAATTTAATAAGATCTACAAAACTAAAGAAAAAAATATATAGTTAGAATATTTCATGGATGCAACTAAATTAATTTGATGTTGGAGATGGAGAATTTTTATTTTCAAAATAATTCATCTGAATAAATATTTGCAGATCTAACTCTTTTGGTCGCGTTAGTCCGTATGGCATGATAAAAACATGACATCGTGATAAAAATTTGGATATGTTAGAGTTTTTTATAAATTTGATCAAAATTAGATAAATTTGATCTAGGATAGTACCAAATTACGATGGAGGGAGTGTAGCTCAATGGTGTACCATCTCAATGTTTAAAAAATAGATTAATGTTTAATTAGTCTGTATCAATCTAGAGCGCGAACTGTCTGCTACATATTTCACTTTAACTTTGTTTATTTGAATTTGAAATGCCTGAAAATATACAAGTGCAGCCTATCCACATATGCAACATATAATGCACAAAAGGTTTAGAAGCTAAAGGCATACACCCTCCAGCCACAAATGCAAGTATTTTAGAATTTTTAGGATCGGTTAATGAGAAAGAGAAATAGCTATGGATCCCCTTAATCAATCACAAATATTTTAGAGATGCATTTAACGTCTAACTTTTTAGCTAACCAATCATCAATGTTAAATTAATGATGAGGGTGGATTATGCTAGAAATTTTGGAATTATTCGTGAATAATTTTTGAACGTTGGAAATGCTTATATTTATGGATGGATGGAGTGCATAATTTGTTGTGTATCTAAGTTAAATTAAAACATTCTTGAAGTGGCAGATATCCTTTTTGGAATGCCTTATCTATTAAGATATAGTGGGCTTTTACATACTGATAACAGTAGAAATGATAGTGGCAACCCAATCATCAGCCAAATTTATTGCTAGTAGTGCTCTTTCTTTAGTTGATTTATCTTTAAATTTTATACTGTCGTTGTCAAGATTGGTGGATCAAGACTTAGACTAGTAAATTTCTTTTATGCGCGTACGGCTCCAGATGGTTGCGCGGGTGACACGGGATTTAGACTGGTTCAGGCAAGAGGAAAGCCCTACGTCCAGTATGGGGAGCTGCTCGTGTTGCCCACGTGGGTTCTGTAGTAGGGGTTACAGAAGGGCGAGAGAGGGAACCGGTCCCAAGTCTCTAAGGTGTGCGTTGAAGCTCTAATGGTGGGAGTGTGTTCTTCTTCCCGGGGAAGAAGAAGTCCGTGTGAGAGAGTGTGAGCGTGAGTGCATGAGAGTCTAAATTTTCTTCCTCCCGTCTCTTGGGCCCCGGCCTTCCCTTTATAGTTCCAGGGGGGCGACCGGGTTACATGCGAGACGTGCGAAGGGATATATATATATAGAGAGAGAGAGAGAGAGGAGGCGCAGAGTCCAAGGGGAAGATTCGAGCTCCTCGGGCGCTATGGCCGGCTTCAGCTTTCGGCTCCGTCAGACGGCTTCCTCCGATCTTGTCGCTGTCCTCCTCGGGGGCCGGTGCCGGCGGTCGTGCGTGATGATGGCCATGGCCTCCGTCCCGTCAGGGCAGACGGCTGCCACGACTGCCCCTGTTATCCTGCAGACGGCCTGCGCGGCGTGGGCGTCCCGTTCCTGTCGCCGGATTTGCAGGGCGCGAGGACGGGTAGGTGAGAGCGAGGACGGTCAAGCGTGCTCCTGTGCCAGGCGACGCAGATCATGATTGCCTGACAGCGAATCAGAGAAGACCGCACTGCTGTGCCATGCGCGACACGGTCGTGGACGGGTAGGTGTGACGGGTCACGTCAGGGGCGTGGGCGTCTTTCTGCGCACCCGAGCCGTGGAGCATTTATGGCAAGGCTGGCGGCGGGCCCACGTGATCAGCGCTTGCGTCTTCGCCCGAGGTTGACTCCCGCCTGGCGGGCCCATGTGAGTCTGACCCTTTACGCCCCGGGTCGGGCGAGGCAGATCCGTGCGGCGAGGGGTCGGGCGAGGCGGAGCCCGGCCGCCGGGGGGTCGGGAGCATCCGACCCCGAAGGATTCGGTCAGGCGAAGCGGAGCGCTTCCCTCCCATGTTGGGCTGACGACGGTCGCTGTCGCCGTAAGGAGGTCCGGGCCTCCACGATCGTTGCCGTGATAGTCATCAGGCGATCGTTCACTTTTCCCCCTGAAATATACGGTCCTTAGGATATCATAATACTAATGGCAAAGAATACAATTTTCACTGGAAAATCTATGTACTTTCAGTTATAATATTTAACAGATAGAAGTGGTCAAACTTAAGAAATAATATATAGGACGACAAGTGGAGGATAGAGGTAATATTTAATTGAGAATTCTATGTGTCCGGAGGAGGAAGGAGTGGAGTGGATTGTATCATAAATGCTCTTCTCACATAATTTTTTTCCTTTCGCATGAACCGGCATCGCTGAGATGAACTAGTCAATTGCTCTACTAAATATTTGCAAAGATCACACATAAGCTTACTCTATCATATCTCAATCATTGCAAGAGGACAAAAGGGACACTTACTAAATCCAAAAGTCTCTGCTTCAGCTTTTTACTGGTGCTGCATATACAGATATACTATGCCCTCGATGCTTACCCGTCTTCACGGATCAAAATAACGCGGCCGTATGTCTTCCAATGGAGAGTTAGCTCACCTAACGGCTCCACTTGAGAAGCACCATGGACCAAAAGTTCTAGAAGACCTAAAAAAATCCCCAGCCTGGCCCACAAAAAGAAAAGGGGGAAAGGTTGCTGAAGAACGCGTCATAATCCAGAGTCACTGTTTGATTGCCCCAATACTCGCAGTAGAGCCTGAGCCGAGCCGAATACCAAGCCGGGCTAAGCCACGAAACGGAACCCAGCACCTTGACCCAGCCACGAATGGGGCCGTACGCGTGTGCACGGGCCGTGCGACCGGCCACGTGACAGATTCAACCGGCAGCAAGTAACGTTAATTATTCCCCGCACTTTTCAAAAAAAAATAATTATTCCCCGCGAATTCCGTGGATAATACCCTTTTCAGAAAAAAAATCCGTGGATAATAAATATCATCGTCAGCCCGTCCCGTGGCCTGGGAAAGAGGTGTGGGACCGTCGCCGTTGGGTGGGGGTGGACCCACCTGCCATAGAGAGGGCAGGACGTACCAGCCACGCGGATTGGGTTAGGTTAGGTAGAGTAGCAGCTCAACCTCGAAATTCCCAGCGGCCACAGCGAAAGAGACAAGTGGGGAAACGGCGTGGGCCCGGTGGGGCCCAACTGCAGATAGCACGTGCTGCACATCGGATGCGAAACAGCGAGAGAATCGCTCTTCAGTCAGTCCAAGTCCACGCTGCATCTCCGTCGTTTATGTGCCTTGTCGCCATCCCTTATCACGCGGCAAAGGCGCACTATACCTTACCACAGATTTTTTTAAAACAATAACTTACCACAGAACGAGGGAGGGGAGAACACTACATGCTCATGAAAAAAATGATTTCGTATGGCAGATCATAACTTAGACAATGTTGTCTATAGCAAAAAAATTATCATCGTAGTATTTTGAGCATATTTTGGAGATATTTTAAGAAGTTGACCACACACGTACCACGACATCATCTATTCCTGAAAGAAGTGATACTAAAGCCATTCTGCATTTGAGGGCCCAGCAATGGTTGCTACGGAGCTCATAATTTGGGCAACTTGATTACGAGATCAACAATTCAAGTCAAGGGCCATATCAGAAGCAAGGTGGTTAAACCCATTGCTAGAAAGTCCTAATCTCTTACCGGTGAGTGTCTATACATACATGTCAGTAACTGAGTATCCGTGCACATTGTATATTTCGCAAGTACCAATCCCTTACCTTTTTAAATCTATAGTAGTCCTCAAGCACGACACCATCAGCATGTGATGTGGTGAATCAGGTCCAAAACTCGTCTATAGTAGTCCTCAAGCACGACACCATCAGCATGTGATGTGGTGAATCAGGTCCAAAACTCGGGTAGTGTTGAAATAACGCCGACAACAGCGGCCACCCGCTACTGACCACGTTACTCGTTGAGAATGCACATGGCTTGCCGCACGACCGCAGCGAAAACATGTTATCCAGATTACCTTGGGATTCTTTGAGATTATCCACGAGCTCAGAAGAGAACAAAAGATGCAGTGCCGACTGCCGAGGTCCGTGATCGGATAGAGAAGTTGCTTTGAACGATGGTCCAAGCAAACCATCCTTTCTTTGGACAATGAACAGAGATGCATCGTACTGGAAGTTCTTTCAACAAATGAGTGGACTGGACTGACAGCAATTTCTACAAATGATTGAACATAACTACATCAGGCACAAATCCACGTGCTGCTCAGAAAGGCCATCTCTACAATGGGGCCGATTTGGCAATTTCCATGCCCCACAAACCATTTGAGACTTGAGTGCCGTGTGAAGCATTGTAATGACCCTACAATTATAACTCAATGATAAAATATTGCATATACATCTGATAATCATAACTCAGAAGCTGTTCAGCAACTATTTTGATGTTTTTTTTACAACTGCTAGTTTGCCAAGAATTAAAATTACATGCTGATAGTGATCAACATTTTCACTTGAAAGTAGATAATCTTATACAATTTTGAGCTAAAACTATATAAGGGCCAAGTTGGATTGTGAAAAGAGCACTAAGGCCATGATCTGTTACCACCCCCACTTGAAAGGTTGTAGCAAATGAAATGTTCCGAATTGAATTGAGAAAGCATATGCACACTTATGACTTACCTGAATCTCGCTAGCACAGGATAGTGTAGTTGTGCTATCTTGATACTTTTCGCTTCTGAACCTTAACATCTTGCAGCTTTAGTTTGAGCTTCATCATACCGGCTTGAACTTGCACTTCATTTTTGGACGAATCTATTTTGACTACAGTAGCTTGGTTCTTGAGCTTAGGAACATAAACTGAATCTCCAACTTCCGGAATTCCATCTTCTTCATCTAAGGATAAAAAGTAAGGAAAAGTTGCCAGTTTAACTTGTGTTCAGAATGCGAAGGTTAATACTAATACAAAAACAAAGGAGTTCCCATATAACCTTTACCGTCGGCTGCTGTGGCCAAGTTGGTATCTGTATTCTGTGCCTTTCCCATGGCAGCAGTACTTGTTGGCATGGGATCCTTCAATCTCTCAGATTTGGCGTTGTCCGCAGCCTTCTCTTCTTCTTTCACTCTCTCAGCTATTGCGGATTCCTGGAACTGCTGAAACTTCTTACGAATGATAGAACGGGCCATAACTGCGTACTCTGAAATTACTCTCGCCTTCCGTTTTCTCTGAGCAGAAGTGTGGTCCACAATGTTCCTTTGTGCCAGTTCCAAGTTATTATGAAGCTCCTTAGACTGCCTGAGACAACATCAATAATGGGCAGAAGATATCATTTGACTTAAGAAGTTCCACCTTTGAAGAAGACACAACACTACATAAGACAAGCAGTTTACACTTCACACAATAAGAAATGAGAAAAGATATGGAATAAAAGTTCAGTCAGAAGGCATAAATACAAAGTCAAAGCAGGGATTGAACAATAACTGCCTCAAAATCAGCTCTACTTGTTTTCATCAAAAGGTGTAGGTTGAGCGAAACATTACAGAAAGAAAAAGGCAAAGGATGTGTGGCATGGAAAGAGAATAAAGCATACTCAACGCAGAACTGCCAAATACACACATCTATGTAGAGATAAGTTCTCACACAAGAAGGTGTTGTGCCTTCTGAAGATCTTGTTGATAATCTTGTTTGAATCTTTCCATGTCCATTATCAACTGCAAAAGATGAACTTATAGTGCTCAACCTTTTTTGGATAATACTTCAATTACATGCAAGTTATGAGGGCTAAGATCAATAAATCTTCCTTTATAAAAAAAAATGTAAGTTCTGAGTGCAGAAAAGCACCCGAGAAAACATACACAGGAGCCCCCAAACATGAGAAAAATGCAGCAATGGCGATTCAAGGGAAAGTATTATTGGGCCTCCCATTCTTTCAGTTAAGCATTATGGAGAAACAGACTAGTATCTACTATCTTAGAAACTCATAATGAACAACCCCAAAGTGTTAATGCAAATGCAACTATACAAGAGGACAAAAAAAAAAATCATACAATGAATAGAGGATGACCCAGTCTTAACTTACAGCATTTATCTCTGCACCAGCTGTTCCAAGTAAACGCCTAGAGCTTTCCACTATATCCGAGGGCAAACCCAGCCTTTCAGCAATATTTATCGCATTTGAGCGGCCTACATGTGTAACAAGGCATGAGCACAAAAGAAAAATAATGAACTAAGAGCAGGGGCTATGTATTAGTGCATGAAAGCAATGGAGATTGCGTGGAATACTAGATTGGATTAATTGAGAGACAGAGGTACATATATATAGGGGGGTGAGGAGATCTTGGACTTATAGAAACAGAGTCGGGCAAGATCTACTGTCTCTAATTAACCAAAATAGGAGGGAGGGCCGGCCGGCCAATATATGGCACTGGCCCTGGCCCACACACATACACACACATATATATGTCTAACAGTGCAACAGTCAAATACATTATTTACCCCTGTATAAAACATAAAGCCATTCAGCTAGTGTCGAAATGCATATGAGGTGTCCCATTAGTTCATTAGTGAAGAACTGAAGAATGAAGGTAAGATTGTCATACTAATATGACATCATGAGCATAGTGTTGTTTCATAAGGAGTAAACTTTTTCCGTGCTAGAACAAATAAGAAACACAGGATTAAACAATGCAGATCTCCTTGGTCTTGTAAAAAAGCGCATAACACAAGCTGTGGAATTCCAGCGTCCGTGATATGATTGGCTAGAGGAGTCACACTGTTTGAAAAGGGGGTTTTCCATGCAGACACTCAACTTAAAGACGAAAACCTTCTAGGATCTACTAAGGGCAGTGGCCCAAGCAAATATGAACATAATGACTGGAAAGGGAAAGGAAAACATAAGGCAACCTGGTATTCCCCATAGTATCTTGAATGTGGGCTTTAGATTCTCTTCATCGAATTCCACGCATGCATTCTCAAATGAGTTATTGCTGAAAGTATTTACAACAATGAGTCATGTTTTCCAAAACATCAATATTGTTCAACGTTCAGTATTTGCTAGGCAACAACTAGTTTGCATTTACAATTATGTTTAAGAATCATTTAAATGAAATATTCCACAAAATTATGCGAACAGATTTCTGTTGTTAACTTGTTACTCATCATGTAAGTTGGGGAGAAGTAAGAAACTATGAAGTGGTATCGGCAATTCAGCATCAAGGGATACAGGAGCAATCTATATCGCCTCACAAACAATAACTTGCACTAGAATTGTTGGTTTTCACAGCAATGTTCTTTCAGTTATGAAAGTCATATTTGGAAATAGGAATGACAAGACAGCTGACAAAAGAAATGTCAGCTTTTAAAGCAAGAGAGGAATAGGTCAGCAACAGCTTAGCAGTAAAAAAATGTGATCCTTAGCCAGTATCACTCAACCTGCACCCAAGTCTTGTTTTTGTAACCATTTTCATTTTCGCACTTGCACCAGCCAGATATAGTTCGGACATTGTTGGCAGCATTGCATCATAGATGGTGCTATAAATGGTGCAAATTTTGGTGGATGAATTGTTCTGTGGGCGAATTATTTCTTCAAAGGAAACAGTAAAAGAAGAAATCATTTATAGGTCAAATATTTGACTTTTCAAAAATAGTCTTAGTTAGCGTTGAAAGCATAAAGAATTCACCATCTATACCTGAACCATCATTTCATTTGGTGCCTAATATATAAGTATGCCCAATCCTGAGAAATTAATTCGATCCACACACACACACCAAAAAAAAAACTCCAGAGAATAAGAGATCAACTTAATTCAAGTACAAGGTCATTGCTGTAACTTTATTCTACCGTAATACAAGAGAATTTCGAGCTTGGAATGATGGAAACCTGTATTTCAGTGTTTTAAGTTCTCCATGATGAGTTGTTGCCAGTGTCAGAAAGGAGCCAACTTCAGCAAAACATTCCAAAAGAGACATCCCCAAAGCTGCTCCTTCGAGTGGGTTTGTCCCAGCACCTACCTAGTACATGTCACCACAAATTTAGAAGACTTAAAGTTCTGAAGGTGCTTGAGTTATGAAACAGTCCTTCGTCAGCAAGAACATTCTAGTCATGACTTCAGCACAAGGTATCATTGAACAGCAATGCATTTTGAGAATCTTAGAATACAAAAAATTGTCACATCTAACTAACGTCTCAAAAAGCACTAGGCCTTAGGCGCTCTTAAGCCATTGTACCTTTTCCGCTCAGCAAGAGTCATGCCTTGTTAATTAGATGAAATATGTTATCTTGAAACAAAGAATTTGGCATTATCATGCATCCATGTGTTCCATGACTATAATTCATCTTCCTTCATCTCTAATTTTTTCCAACTCGTATATAGATCGTCATAAACCATCCAAGGCAGAAAAACTTTTTTTTTTTGAGGAAGTCTGGAGGGGAGACCCCTACCTAGATTTTATTGCAGAATGCTGTACAAGTGCATATGGTTATGACATGACCATAATGTAAACACCAATGCATTTTGGGAATCCTACAACATAAACAATCTCTATTGCAAATTTGCAAGGGGTATTTGTCAGAATTCAGAAACATGCATTCTTTAATATGAACTTTCTGCAGCATGAATAATATGGGGGATATGTCTGTTAGAGAAAAGAGACAAGAATCACACACAAAGCATAATGAAAAACATAATCAGCAAGCAGACCACGCCTACGGACATAGCCAAGGAATCAAGATGCACCTAATATTTATCAAGATAGTGGATAAACTGCTTACCTCATCCAGAAGGACCAAAGACTCTGAAGTTGACTCTGCACGAATGGCCTAATAAAGAAGAAGGCTTGAATTTCATATTGACAACTACGGAAGGCTTGAATTTCATATTGACAACTACGGATTCAGACAGGTAGAAATGAAGCTTAACCTTTTTGTGTAAAGATGCATACATTCAGTAACACAATCATTTGAGGGGGTAAGGATTTAGAAATTAGAAAATGTAATACTAGAACATACACCAATCTGCTTCAGATGCCCAGAAAATGTAGAGAGTGACTGGGTCAAAGATTGCTCGTCTCCAATGTCAGCATAAACAGCGTTGAACCATGGGATTTTTACTGGTTCAGAAGCTAGAATGTACAGACCTGCAACAAAATGGACAATATCATGCACAATATTCCAGCGTGTACTCACTAAGAAGTGAGAACAATTAAAATGTAGGTGGAAAGTACTTAATATCTTTGGTTTCCTTTTCAAGAAAATGTGTAGTTGGTGAACTACATCAATCATTCCAAATAACATAACATTAAAATATTCTGCAATTACAAAATCTACAGAAGCCTATTTAAGTAAGTAACGTTCATAATCATAACAGTGAAACAATATGCATGTTGTTCCTCCATTACCTATCTTAGCCATCAAAGATGCCAGGCCAACCGTCTTTAAACTGATTGTTTTACCCCCTGTATTTGGGCCAGTTATGACCAAGACCGTAGTTTCTTCAGCAATCATAAAATCTACTGGTACTGGCTGGTCTTTCTCCAGCTGGGAAACCTGCAAATGGGCGCATAAATTATCCAATGAAATTAACAGCAATCATCATTCATACAAAACAGAAACTAACCCTAAGTTTCATAGAATCGAGGTCCGATGCCAGTTGATCTTCTGCAATATCTTGCCCGTATATCCTCCTCCTCCGAATCTCCTACAACATGGAAGTAAAATGATAATCACATAACTATAAATTGACAAACAGCAAATGAAACAGTTTTTATACTCAAAGCCTATTCAGGAAAGTAAACAAATGTATCATCACCTTCAACCAATATTCTTTTTTTAAGGAACGAATAGGTGAAATAACTTGGAGCAAGAAAAACTCACCGCTGCGGCACTAGCAACATCCCTTTTGGCACGATCGAGATTTTCCTGGTATTTCTGGAGAAGTAGTGGATGGTATGCATTTGGCATGTACAGTTTCCATGCCTTCTTAGTGGGGTGAGCTGAGGAAGTTTCCTTGGCAGACCCACCTGTAGCACTAGTAACAGTTTCGTTCTCAAAGTTCGGCAAGTACAGGTCAGGAAATGTGCCATCATATGCTATACTGTATTTTGCGCGAGCTGTGACCTGAAAAGCAAACAGTGAACATGTTCAGTCAAGTCAAAGAAACTGAGGAAAACATGTGCCAGAAATGCCATTCCACAGTTTCCAAGCTAATAGTAACATCATGCATGTAGTGCAAAATCCATATGAATTTTGACATTTCTAGTTTTCAGTGTGGTATTTTCAAGAAAAGTATAATTGACTTGGCCCTGAAGACCCAGGTCTAAGTAGATCAGATTTTTAGACTCTTATCATTTGACAGTGTGTAATGTCAACTCTATCGTTTTGGTGAACTGTGAACCACAAGACAGCAGATAATGGCACACAACTTTCTGCCAGACATCTTATCAAGAAATCGAGTACATACTGAAATTGTATGAGCACCATGTACTTTCACTTAAATTCCAACATGGATCAGTCTAGATCGTGCTTCCTGGCTGTGAATTATTGGATGGGTAAGTTTGATGAGGATATTTTCATGATAGGAAGGAATAAATATAGTTACTAGTTGCCAATTAAGAATTAAGAAAAACCTTTTGTTGGGTGCCTGTAAACCAATGCACAACTAATGGTGCACCAACCAGAACCAAAACAAATCAGTAATGTCCTATGGTATAAATGGGTTGATGCTATCTCAATAATACACAATTAACATAGTGAAACAAGTAAAGAACTGCAGAAAATTATAACCTGTAAGCATTTAATAACTGAAATTTAAGCATATAAACTTTTACGTTCATATATCTGCTGTCCATAGTTCCTAGACGAGCTTTCATACACCAGAAAATGAAGTAAAAATCCATAGAAAAAACTGCACCTTATCGAGTTTAATTGTTTCCCGCAGAAAACTCTGAATGCTATCAAGCTCAAGAAGAATCTGCAAATAAAAGATAGAAAGCAGACATAAGATAACAGCACATCACAAAATCAAATTGGCCATCTTCTCCAACCTTATCTGTAAGTTTTGATAAGACATCCAGTTCAGCTTTAGCCACTAGAGCTCTTGATTCCTGCAACTCATCGTTCAATGGAACAGCAGCAATTGGTTCTATCATACTTCCAGCATCTGATCCGCTACAGCACATATGGATCTTTATCAAAATATAACCTTGAATTACCAAATCAAATTACAGTTATAGAGATGTTTCTTTTACACACCGATCATAAATTGATAAATAAATTGTTGAAGAAACAGAAAATGGTTCAAGGAAGTAGTCATTACTCTAGAACATACAAATATAAAAATGTTTGACTCACCTGGAGAGCAGTAACCCGTCAAAAGTCGAAGACTTATCCCTGGTTGTTCTAATACAACATCTTCCATTTACAATGCATACTTCCTAGAGAAAATTAACAGTTTTTTTAATTCATTGAATATTATGTTTTCTTAGCAATAAGTGAGTTTAATGAAACAATACCGACAAGGAAGCTTCATTATCAGCATTGCGCATCAACTTGTCCATAAGCTGATATAACTGCAAAAGTTAACAAGATGCAACTTCTAAGAATTAGTCGACATCAACAGCTTAGCTTGTAAAATGTGCCTTTTAAATGCAACTAAGGCAGAAATATGGACACCAAGCTAGGATGTGTTATTTAGTCCAGTAGTATACAAAATAAATCAAGCTTTTAGTTGGTGGTGAAGAAACATAGCTTTTAGGCAATTCGGTCAGAGAAAAAATAGGCGATAACTTATACTTCATGGAACATAGCTGGCACCTGGAAAATGAGTATCGCATTGCTGAAACAATAAAAACAAAAAGGATGTCCAGAACCACCTACCCTGCTCTCTAGGAGCTGCACTCGCTCTCTATGCCGTCTTAGCTCAGGGCTCTGGAAAAGAAATAATTTCTTCGAGTTAGGAAAGCATAGTCCAGAGGAGATCAATCAAGGCCTTAAAATGGGACATAAAAAGTAACAGTTAAGATAATTTATAAGGAATTATAAGAAAAGAAAAGAAAAGTACAAAAGAAATCTATATAAGTTACGATGAACAAAAATACTTAGCAGACACTAGACCAACTACCGGTAATAATGAACTAAATAAAGTCACTTCAGTTCAAACATCTGTATAGTTATACTGAATCTTTTATACAGTGATGAAGGGTGAGTAAGCATGTATGAATGGCCTCTGTATTAATGATAGGATGCCACATCACTTGATCACAAAGAATTTCAAACATGGATGACTGTCATTTTCATGTTTACCCCTCTATTGATTTAATCATTCATGAGTTTGCGAATGAAATGCTTATTGAACTAGTATAACATTACTAGAAGGAAACAGAAGTAAAATAGGGTGCAACTGTGCAAGAATCAAACCGCGGTATCTTTTACAGAACCATCATCGTCAACGATATCTTGTATGGATTTCACAAGTGACTTGTTAATGACAGCATCTAAAATCTGCAGTTCAGAACAAGAGTATTCAGCATACCGCACTGCCATGAATGGTTGAATAATAGTTTATGGATAGATGCAACATAGCAAAAGCTGAGATGTGCTTACTGTTTCTGTAAGAGTTGTTAATTGACAATGCGAGCCTTCATCCAGCTTCATGGCAGCTTTAATATTTACTTGCAAGGATTCAACAAACAGCATCAGGCTAGCAACTGCCCCTGCTTCAAGGCCTTTTATCACGGCACCTCCAGAGACACAATGTATTGCTGACTCTATCTTCATTTCAACAGAAAAACACAAGATTCAATAGTGTACTCACACACTTACATAACTGGGCTTTTGTGCCCAAGAATGTAAAGAAAAATGAAGTGCGAAAAACAGTGGTACTGAAATTCCATCATCAGCAATTAACATCAGGACCACAAACAGGTTCAGAAACCTGTGCATATATTATCCATGCATCGTTTGGTACTAAAATTTACTTCATGTAGGCACATCACGGTTACATTACTATGCTTATTTTTTCTCAAAAGTTAAACATGGAGTGCATTATCTAATATGGTCATAAGACAGCAGGGAATGAACTTATGTTTGAACACATTAGGCCACAGAAGCTTCACACAATTTGCAGAATTAACGAATTCCGTGAGAATAAACTGTCAAACCGCAGTTATTTCAAGCATCCTGAGTCCTCACCGCAGCTGTATCCAGCCCAGAGAAATCCATCGCCCCACCGGCGTTGTCAAGCAGCCACACGGCCGCCTCCGTCTCCTGTAGCAACCTCTGGCTCTGCTCATAGCTCACGTCCTCCACCTCCCACAGTTGTTTCTGCGCCCACAAATCAAACCACACCACACCTGGCGTCAGAGCCAACCCCTCCGGCAGTACGCCGGCAACGAGACATGGCATCCCAGTCCTAGGGGATCGGAGCGCGATACCTTGGTGGCGTCGCGGCCGTGGGCGGTGCCGGCGAAGGAGGCGACGGCGTCGCACACCTTGCCCCACTCGAGGAGGCGGAGGCTGCGGGCGGACGGCGAGAGCGAGGAGGCAGCGCCGGCGGCGAGGGCGCGGAGGCGGAGGCGGATGAGGGGGCGCGGGCGGAGCCGGACGGCGGGTGCGGGCGTGGGGAGGAGAGGTGAGGTGAGGCCGGTGATGGAGAGGCGAAGCATCAGGAGGACGAGGGCAGGAGGCTGCAGGTGATGGACTGCGCTGGTGAATGGTGTGATCTGGGGAGGAGGCGAAGCAGGAGGACGAAGTTGCCCGCCGTTTTTGGATAGGGCCGGGCGGATGAACAAGGCGTTTCCGCCTTCGAAGCCATGATACGAATTCGCGAACAATGCCCGCGAATCGAATGATAAATGGGCCAAATTGAGCCATGATACGAATATGGCCCAGACTGGATCTGGCTGGCACTACTTAACGGGCCCCACCTGGCATCGGTCCTCCAGTCTCTCTCAATCTCTTTCCGTCTTTCCCCCAACCGCCGCGGCGACGCCGAGCGGCGCGAGCAACCGTGGCCACGCCTCCGCCGTGGCGACGCCGAGCGGCGAGAGCAACCATGACCACGCCTCCGCCGCCGGAACTCCTCCACGGCCGCTCGCTGCTGGATCTGCCCGCTGACCTCATTCCTGAGATCCTCCTCCGCCTCCCGCCGCACGACCCCGGGAACCTCGTCCGCTGCTCGGCCGTCTGCAAGCCCTGGCGCCGCCTACTCACCGACCCCGCCTTTCTCCGCCGCTACCGCAAGTTCCACGGGGCTCCTCCGATGCTGGGATTCATGTTCTACCTCGAGCTTCCCCGCGATCGCTTCGTCGCGCGGTTCGTCCGCACCACCCCCTTCCGCCCTCGCGCCCTCGACCACCGCGGCTGCTACGTCCGCGACGCCCGCCACGGCCGCGTCCTCTTCTCCAACGTCACCAACGAGGAGACTAAACATGACCTCCTCGTGTGGAACCCCGTCACGGGTGAGCGGTGGGGGCTGCCCCTGCCGGTGTTTCGGGGCATGGAGTGGAACGTGACGGTGCTCTGCGCCGCGGCCGCTCGCGAGGGCGGCGGCGAGTGCGACCACCTCGACTGCCACAACGGGCCTTCCCTCGTGGCATTCGTAGGCAGCGACGAAGATGGGACCACGTGCGCCTACGTCTATTCGTCGGAGGCCGCCGCCTGGAGCGACGCCGCCTACGCTGAGCTCCCCGATGACCTCACCGTCATGAACATGGAGCCCTGCACGCTCGTTGGGAGCAGGATCTACTGCCTCGCGGCAGAGAGCACGACCATCGTGGAGTACGACTTGGCTCGCCGGAAACTAACGTTCATCGACTGGCCATTATCGTACCAGGGCCGCGCTGTCCTCATGCCGGCAATGGGCGGTGGTCTGGGGTTCGCCGGCGTGCGGGGGTCCTGCCTCTACCTGTGGTCGAGAGAGACCGGTCCTGACAGGACCGCGACATGGACGCAGAGCAGAGTCTTGGAACTCAGCACACTGCCCGGGCGTGCCCCCTTGAAGGAACCAACTACGGTTGGCTTCGCGGAGGGCCTCGGCGTCATCTTCGTCCGGACAGATGCTGGCGTCTTTGCAATTAACCTCAAGTCAGGTCGAGTCAAGAAGATGTCCAGCCGAGAAGGCATCTACCATGTCATTCCTTACACGAGCTTCTATACTCCAGGTAATTTCTAGTAGCTCTATACAACTTTCTAGCTTAGTTGTCATTTTCAGCAGTTTGTCGCGTGGACGGTTTGGATGCTCAAGGGAATCGAGTTTATGAACTTAGAGGGATATTGTTGTCTAATATGCTCGAGAATGTTAATTCTTGAAAGTGGCTAGATACAGTAGCTTGTTATAACTCCATGCCTAAAGAACCCAGTGACATCAAAACTTTTGAAATGTCACGAGTCATATGCCTGAATCTTGACTATGGCATGATTACAAGGCTTATCAATTGTATTTGTATCTTTTCAGATCATGCTACGGGCTGATCGCCAGCGCCACGAGAAATGTTCTTTTCATGCCCTGGCCTGGCAACCTGGAACTGAGACGAATCTGTCCTTTTTTTCGAGATCATCTGTGGTTTAGCTTCAGTACGCAGCTTCGGGAATGACGTTTTGTGGGCACACAGACACAGCTTGTATCTGCATCTGTCAATTTGTCATGTACATGTGACATGTTGACATGCCTGCTCTTGTTTTTAGTAAATGTTGATCTGTTGCTTGGCAATGCAATCTGGAGTCGAGAGAGGAATCTGTTGTTCTTTTTCCTGAAAAAATGAACCTCTGTGGCTTGGCTTTCCTGAAAATGCATGAGTATCTTGCCGAGCCATGTCCTGTACCTTTGGACTTGTTTTCTGATGCTGAATCTTGCAGTCTTCTTTTTGGTTAATCTGCTGGAACATACACAGCATGTCAACATGCACGCAAATGTCGTTGGAAATGCTCTTTGCATTGGTTAGGAAAAGCAGCAAAATGATTCATACATTCTGGAGCAATGGAGCATGCATGTTGCTGGAACATACATACTTCTGGAATAAGAATGGTCTGTTTCACATTGCCACTGAAATAAAGGACAGGGCATTACCGCTGAATGAAAACAAATTCACATACACGAAGGATATGACCGGATAGAATCCTCTGCAGACTGCAGTACTGTCCTTTGCAGTTGAGTCACCAACATATGAATCCGGCCCCACACGTCTGACTTAATTGGAGGGGGAGGGGCATCTACTGCAGAGAGCTCGTCCAGCTCAACCGAGCAATGCCTTGGCAAGCGAGCTTTCTGGGCGTAACTGCATGCAAGGCCACTTTCTCTGCAGGAACCACCAGCTTGGCAGCTTGCCGTCGAGGGAGAGCTAATTCAGCTCGTCTAGCTGGGCAAGCATTTTCTTGCTGCTGCAGGCGAGCTCGGCTTTACCAAATGCGCCCTTGCTAAGCAAAAGGCTAATAGATTTTGCTCCAAAAGACCGCTGTTTAACTGTTCACCGCCGTTTTGGCCCATCCAAATTCGGATCGCGGGGATTGATGGTACTAGTGGGCCGTCAAACGCCGTGGCCCCATGGCCCAGCTGATTACTAGACACCCTTTTAGTATCAGTCTAGAAATGAAGCGGCGGCAGCGGCGGCGCGACTGCTGCCTGCTGCGGCTCTGTCGTCTCTCCCATGACCCATCTGGCCATCTGGGCATGGAGCCGTGGACAGGGAGACACCGGCCGCCGGTCGCCGGAGCCCGGAGGTGAAGAAGAAGAGGCGCAGTTCATAACACACCACCCACCCACCACTTCGATCTTCGACCCAGTGAATCTAGATACGTGTTCCTATTCGGCTATTCCTAAGCCATGAAGCAGTCTCTCATTGCCTCCCTGGAGCGCACCATCTGCTGCCGCGCGCGGTCAAGGAGCCTGGGCCCGGGCGACGCGCTCCGCCTGTTCGACAAACTTCTCCGTCAACTGCGGCCCAGGCCCGGCTCAGCCACCGCCTTCAATCACCTCCTCGACGCCGTCGCCCGCGGCAGCAACGATGGCGCAGCGCGCGCCGTCTCCCTCTTCGGCCGCATGGCCGGAGCGGGCGCTGCGGTGCCCGACGCGTGCACCTACAGCATTCTCATCGCCAGCTGCTGCCGCGCGGGCCTGGTGGACCTCGCGTTCTCCCCGCTCGCCACCGCTCTCAAGGCGGGCCTGAGGTTGGGCGCCAACTCCTTCACCCCGCTCCTCAGGGGGCTATGCCGCGAGCGGCGGGTGGCGGAGGCTGTGGACGTAGCGCGCCGCATGATGCCCGAGCTGGGATGCGCGCCCGACGCCTTCTCCCACTCCGCCATCCTCAAGGGGCTGTGCGACGACGGGCGGAGCTTAGAGGCGCTCGAGCTGCTCCGCACGTTGGCGAGGAACAGAGATGAAATCGGCGTGGTGGCGTACACCATTGTCATCGGCGGCCTCTTCAAGGAAGATAAGGTGGAAGAAGCCGTCAAGCTGTTCGATGAAATGCGTAACCAGGCGGTTTCACCGAATGTGATGACGTACTTCTCGATCATCGACAAACTGTGCAAGGTCGGATCAGTTGACAAGGCCAAGGGGGTCCTTCAACGGATGGTCGCTGAAGGTGTTGCCCCAAATTGTACTGTGTATACTAGCCTGATCAATGGGTACGCCATATCAGGACAGTGGAAAGGGGCTGTTATGATGTTCAAAGAGATGATTGGCAAGGGTATTAAACCGCATGTCATCACTTACAATTCATTAATCAGGGCTCTGTGCAAGCACAGAAAATGCAGTGAAGCTAGGAAAGTTTTTGATTATTTAATCAAGAGTGGTGAAAAGATTGATGTTACCACCTATGGCATTCTGCTTCATGGGTATGCCTTTCATGGATCTCTTGCTGATGTGCAAAACATATTGGAGATGATGTTAAGGAATGGTATTGCACCTAATGAATACGTGTTTGCCAGTTTGCTATTTGCATATGCTGTTCATGGAAGTGCTGACGAAGCAATGCTTGTGATTACTGATATGCGGAAGCAAGGATTTAACCTTAATGTGGTTCACTATGGAACAATAATAAATGTTCTGTGCAAAGCAGGCAGGATGGAGGATGCTATGTCCCAATTCAATCAGATGATTCATGGAGGAGTGCGTCCTAACTGTATGGCCTATGCTTTCTTGGTTCAGGGTTTTTGCACATGTGGCAATTGGAAGAAAGCAAAGGAATTAGTTTTTGACATGATACAGAGAGGTGTTCATCCTGAAGCCAAACGTTTTACTTTAGTCATACGGAATCTATGCAGTGAGGGAAGGCTTGAAGAATCCCAAAAACTCTTCAACCTATTTGTAAGTGTAGGTGGGAAACCTGACATTGTTATGTATGGTACACTCATAGATGGGTGTTGCTTATCTAGGAAAATGGAAGAGGCGATGGCATTGTTTGATGCTTTTGTCTCTAGTGGCTTTAAACCCAATTCTGTCATCTATGGTGCTCTAATTAATGGTTATTTTAAAATTGGGAGGATAGATGATGCATTATCTCTGTTCAGAGAAATGTTGAGCAAGGAAATTAAGCCAAATGTTGTCTCATATGGCATTATACTGGATGGGCTGTTTAAAGCTGGCAGAACTACTGCTGCATTGGAGCAATATCACAAGATGATTGACAGTGGAGTGAAGTTGGATTTCATTATCTATAATACAATTCTAGGAGGACTTTGTAAAAATAATTTTGCCGGTCAAGCACTCGTCATATTTCAAGAACTACTTTCTATGAATTTTCATCTTGAGATTCTTACTTACTATATTATGATTGATGGCTTGCTTCGTGCTGGTAAAAGGAAAGAAGCCAAGGATGTTTTTGCTGCAATATCAACCAATGGTTTGGAACCTGATGCTGGCATATACAGATTAATGATAACAGCTCTTATAGAAGATGGGTTATTAGAAGAGGCTGATGAGCTGTTCTTATCAATGGAGAACAATGGTCATGCTGCTGATTCACGTATGCTAAATGATATTGTTAGGATATCATTGGAAAAAGGGGAGGTGCTCAAGGCTGCAACTTACCTCTTGAAGATTGACGAGAAGAATTTCTCCCTTCATTCTTCCACCACTCAAGCTCTGGTATCTCTTTTCTCAGATGGTAAGCATGAGGAGCAGAAAAAGTTGCTTCCTGAGAAATATCACTATTTAGCGAAGACTGAATGACTGGAACATTTTATCTGCAACTGAATCCTACCTGGACAGGTACTTCATTAAGAGTTTAAGACTTCTTTTTTCCTCATAGAGTAAAATACACTCGGTGTCCCTAAACTTCTCCTGGGTTTACACTTGAATCCATAAACTCTCAGAGTGACTACCTGGGTCCTTCAGACTTCTCAAGCGGTTTATTCTAAGTTCACTGGATTCTAACTTGGAGTGAACCACTTCAATAGTTGAATGACCCAGATGCTCACTTTGAAAATTCATAGACCCATGCGATAATCCAGGAAAAGTTTAATGATCCCGAGTGCACTTTACTTTTCCTCATATGTGAACCATGAATGTGATGATGGTGGGTAATTAAAGGATGGAGGATGGTGTAGATTGTAATTGCGCGAGGTTGATGGAAGTGTCCCTGGACCTTCTGTCCTCTAGGCTGCGGCTTGGGAGCCGGTGATGGGGAACGCAACCAGGAGGCAGGGATAAGGGAGATGTCTAATTCATTTCTTGCTCTTTCAGATTACATGACCATATATATAGGCCCATGCGCATTTGCCCTTTACCCAAGCTTATCTCTAACTAATCTCCTAGTAAATCGAAGCACTAAGCAACCAAACTCCCAATAACTTCTCCCTCGACCAAAAGATCTAAACAACCGTGAACCGGCACCTGATGACGCCAACTACTGTGCGGCGTTTGGCAACGCCAGCTTCTTGCGCCTGGCATACTGAAGACCCTACAGGACAATGAATGTCTTTATTGCTTTGTATGTATGATCTCATCTTTTACTGTGCATTTTTTCCCCATCCCTCTTGTGATGTTGAAATGAGAGTCGGAGCTATGGCAAAACCATTGTCTCATCGATGTTCCAAATGGAATCGGTTGGATAGAAGACTTGAAGATGCATAGACCAAGAAATTTCACTCCAATGAATAATGATTGATCTAGATTTTTTTCAAAGGCTCAGAGCCTCTCCTCAGTTACCTGAACACAGTTGAATGCTTTAACGTTTGGTGATTTTGTCTTACTGTAAGAGGTTTGGTAGCTGCAACCTGTAGCCCTGTAAGCCCTGGATTTGTAATCCATCAGTCATCGCCTTAGTATTAGTATAATGGCTCTGCCAATTTTTCCTAAAGTCTGCTTCCTGTTTATGAATCATCCTGTGCATTGCCACCATGTGGAATGTTTGCAAAGAACAAAATCACAGAATTTTCCTACACAGATCCCTTTCTGGGGCAGGGGTGGCCTCAAGAACGAAAGATGGCATTGAGCTAAGGAGAGAATTTGCTACCCCATTGAGCTATTTCTCTTTCAGATGTTCCCTGTTCCCCTGGGGTTTCTCTTATATGTTCCATGTCCTGCTTCTTTTCAGGAAAAAATAAATCTTTTTTGTCATTTGACCTTTTCTTTTTGACATATTACCTGTATTGGCGCTGTCTAATTTCCTGTCGAAAAGATTAAGATATGTCACTAATTTTTGCGCTTTTGATATATGGCGAAACCAGGGATCCACAGGAATGGTGGACTGTGGACAAGGTGTCTGACTAATTGCTAATGCGATGATCTCACCTGAAACTAATTGCTAATGTGATGATCTCACCTGAACCCAGGGGCCATACCGATTCCTTTTTGTACTGATCAGTAATGCAGATGCTTAGGGTGGGCATGTCTTCTCTGGCCCACCAGACAAGTTTAGAGGGGGTTTCGATTGAGCTTTAGGACAAGAGAGCCCTGGTCGGGAGCTTTGGCGGAGCCCTGATTCCTCCGCTGAGTTCTAGAGTTGCTTGTTCTGAGGAAAACTGAGCATGGACGATAAATTATGCTCCATTGCCTGAAATCTAATATTTGCAGGAGGTGCTCCTGTCTTGTGTCTGTTTCTGTCTACAGATCACGCTCTGGCAAATATACGTCTTGTGATGAGCATCAATCATTTCGGTAAGATTTCGTGTTATGTACTGTTAATGGCTGATGCTGTATTTGTTCAGGTCAGACATGCTAGTGCTGAGCGCCAGGGTCCTTTGGCCCCTTCACGCCAAGAGATTCTCTTCTGCTTCCCTCACGTTTGGATGTCGCAAATGTACCTCATCAGCTGCTGAAATGTCTCAGTTAACATCTAAGAAGAAAAATTTCTACAGGTAACGTTTCTCATTTAGTGTATGTTAGTTACAGGATCTATTACAACCTTGCATCAACGTAAAACTCTCTGCATTAACGTTTACAGGTTATCAAAAAAAAATCCTATAAGTACCATCTGCCTCACCTCAATCCAGCACAGCAAGAGAAGGTTGGGAAGAGTCGCAAACGCCACTATGCATGCCTCACGAACTCGTGTGATGCTCCCCCTCCTGTTGGCTCTCCTGCTCACGCCGGCGTCAGCCGCTCCGGCATTGCTTGGCCCGGCCGTCGGCGGTGACAGCGGGCCTGCGGAGGCGCCGACGGCCGTGGCAGCGGCACCGGAGCGGGCAGAAGACGAGGCCGCCGGCGGAATCGCGGCTCCGCCGGGGAGTCTGACGTTCAGGCCTCGCCAGCACCCCTCCGCGCTCAGCCCGGAGCAGAGGCGGGGCCTGGAGCACGAGGCTCGCTGCGGCCCGCGCCTGCCCGTGCGGCGGGGAATCTTCCCGTGGCCCGGGTGGAACCCTCGCTGCCGTGGCGGTGGTGCTGCCGCCGCGCCGGCCGGGCACCGCCTGCCGCCTGTGTACGACGCGCCGTAGCGGCGGCCGCGCACCACTCTGACGCTGACATGCTGCACCCTCACCTATACGTACGTACCAGGACAAGATCGGAGGAGGAATGATGAGCGCTTCAAAACTTTTTTTGCGATTTGGCGGTTGTGTCATCAAAAACCAATGTTTATTCAGCAGCAACAATTATAGTATTACACGTCCATCAGTAAATTTTTCGTGTCTTTTTTTAGGAAAGTTGATTTGTCGTGTTAATATTCTTGAAGTATTACACCTCCAAACAAATATTTGGATCGCAAAGGATAATAACAACGCGATTTAGGGGGGTATATGTCAATCGGCAGCATAAGCCAAGCCACTCTCTGCTCCTGTTGGTCATGCAGTATCTCATTGCGACGGACGAAGCTGCCATCGGGGCACATCGGCGCACGACGGCTGCAGCACGCGCAGCCGGAACGCCAAGCCAAACGCCACAGTGATTTGGCCCACGCCTGGCTCCGATCCAGCCGGCGGCGATGGCGACCAGGAAGATGACACGGAAACGCCACTGCTTAGCAGCCGCCATGTGCTCTTCCGTCCCCGTAGCAGCCAGCCCAGGGCCGGCCGCCGACGAAACAACAAGGCAACATGTGTTGCTCTGCATAAAGAAAAGGACCAAACACACGCAACTTTCCGAAACCAACATATTTTTGCAAACCCGTAGTATTATCTAAATCTCTAAAAATCTAAAACTTTGCGTCTAAGGGCTCAACCCTTTCTGCTTCCATCGGAGCTTGAAACCCATCCGAGGAGAAAAAAAATTCGTCAAGTTGTGGAAAGATCATATACAGTGTCCTACAGTTACTGATCTCAGTTTGGCTGCTCTTTCTCCCAAGCAGCTCCCCAACGACAAGGTGTGTGATTGACGAGTCAACAGCAGTCATGCATGCTCTGCGTTCCGCAGGAGGGCAAGTTCCATTAACAGCTATTATATCCTCGCCAATAATTGTGATGCTGATCTAAGGTCTAATGGCAAGACGTGATGGGCGATCAGATATCACATCAATGGGCGCAAATATCTTTAGCAGTATCTGAAAATGTCTGCTTGAAAATAGAAATGATTGTGCCATATGTAGGGATGGTAAGGAGTCTTAAATTTTAGTCTGGATAATTTAAAGATCGTGCTCTAATCTTATTCAATTTGAGTAATTATACATAAGGACCAAGTTAAATTATAAAGAGAGCTAATTATGCATGTGCTCACCGAAGAGGAAGAACCGAAGAAGAAAGGAAGCATCGGCTCCCCTGTTCTCCATGTCGGCTGGGAGCGGTCTGCAATTCAGCTTCGCCGTCACCGGGGACGCGCAACGGACGAAACAGCCTGTCCCGCCGCCGCAGTGATTTGTCCGACTCGAGCCTAACTGACGGCGATGGGCGCGGCCGGCGGCCAATGGGGATCTCGAGCGGAAACGCCCAGACAGCGTCGTCGATTCGGTCCCCCACGCCCTGAAAAGGAGCCTCGCCTCGCGACGGCCCCGCCAGCTTTGGCGCGTCGCCGTCATGGGATCTGAAATCTGATCGACCACGTGTTCCCGTAGCAGCCAACCCAGCCGTATTCCCGGGCACCACCCCCGCGTCGCTGTCTCGCGCTATGGCTAGACGCCTCCTGCCCCGATCTCTGTGGGATCAGGGATCCACAGAAAAGGGCTGGGGCGAAGGCGGGCGAGGCAGACGACGAGCCGGTCGACGGGTCGAGGCAGCTATACGTGCAGGGCGGCCGCGTCCTCATCATCATCCTGCTGCCCCTGGAGAACCAGCGCCCGCCGCATATCCCACGTTCTGTTCATGCGAGTTCTGACGTCGCGTCGCGCATGTCACATAGTTCGTCCGCGCTGGGCGTGTGGCTAGGCACGGCCAGACCCCACGCCGCGGCGCAAAATCTCCGCGCGCAACACGTTGGCGTTTGGCTGGTGCGTGCGTGCGACTGTGCAGCTTGCCTGGCTCCCTCGATCTCCGTGCGCGCTCCACACGAGAGGGAGGGCTGGAGCACGGCCGGCGTCGCGTGTTCCGGCCAGAGATGACGAGCCGGTCCAGCCAGCCGTATGGGTCGCGAGACCTTATCCTCTTGCCCCTATAAAACCCGCGCCTGCTGCGAATAACTCCGCGCTTCGTCCACGCAAACTCTGAAACCCGTGCGCCACTCGATCACACTCATCAAGAGGCAGCGATCGAGAAACACGCAGCTCAGCCATGGCACAGCAACGACGTGGCGCCGGCTCGGTGCTGCCGCCGCTCCTCCTGTTGCTCTCGATGAGCTGGTGTTGCGGCGGTGGCGCCGCGGCGCGGCCAGAGCCTTCCTCCGACGCCGTGCCGGGCTTCGTGAGGTCGTGGTGCGCGGGGACGGAGTACCCGGCGCTGTGCGACGCGACCCTGGCGCCGTACGCGGCGGCGGTGGGGTCCAGCCCGGCGCGCCTGTCCTGGGCGGCGCTGACGGTGACGCTGGGCGGCGCGCGGGCGGCGACGGCCGCGGTGAAGGCGATGGCGGCCACGGGCCGCCTGGCGCCCGCGGGCGCCGAGGCCGCGCGGGACTGCGTCACCATGCTCGGGGACGCCGAGGACCTGCTGCGGCAGTCCGCGGAGGCCATGGCGCGGCTCGGGGAGGAGCGGCGGGGCGGGCGGGCCGCGAGCAGCCGGGACGTGCGGTTCCAGGTGGACAGCGTGCAGGCGTGGGCGAGCGCGGCGCTGACGGACGACGACATGTGCGTGGAGGGGTTCAGGGCGGAGGCCGCGGGCGGCGGCGGCGTGAGGGAGGCCGTGCGCGGGCACGTCGCCCGCGTCGCGCACCTCACGGCCAACGCGCTCGGCATCGTCAACGCCATGGCCAAGCAGATACCGTAGGGTGTTGCTGCTCCTGCTTGCCCTCGTGTATAGGCAAATGTGTGTGCCTTGTGCATACAGCATACGTACGTACTCCGTATAGTATAGCATACGTCTCTCTGAGTTTGCTCTTTGTCGTCTGAGAATGATCATCATAGTGGCAGTAGAGCATGCTCGCGTCTGGTTCTGATTTGTTGGTGGGTGGCAATTGGCATTGGGCCATTGGCATTGGAAAAATCACGGATTGGTTGTCGTGTACTGCACCCGTGACCCGACAGTGCTACAAGTTTTGTGTCTCGTCCATGGATTTTTTATGGTATACTACACTGTACATGCATTGTTTTTTTCAGTTTTATAGATACTGATGCAAACGAGAAAACGACCGTACCAATTGAGACCCGGCACTAAAATTGGGACCGGGGTACTTTCGTCTTTCGATATTTGCAACTATATTGAACTAAGGGCATATTTGATGGTAGCCAACGTCTACCCTGCCAAAGATATTGGCCGGCCAAACTTCGGCATAGGAATCGGCCGCCCATGAATTGGCTGCATCGGGGCACGAAAAGGAACGGCGGTCGACATGGAATGCATGGGTGCCAAAGCAAGCTAAGGCCCCGTTTGGCCGGGCTTCTGCCGGCTCCGGCTCCGGCACTGTAGCGCTACTGGGCCGCGGAGCCGGAGGAGCCATGAAAACGAGCTCCGACGGCTCCGTTCATGTCAGTTAGACAGAGGGAGTGGAAAGATAAAAGGAGCTCCGATGAATAGTTGCGAACAATGTCGTTACAATATTTTTGCAGAGCACGCCGAGCCGCTTGAAGCCCTTCCAAACGGGACTTAAATCGTGATTGCTATCCAAACGACGAGGGTACCCGCAGTCAACGGTCAAATTTTGACCTTGCTACCCAGGGTAGCTACCCAAACGCACCCTAAGGATGCGATTAGTTCCCTGCATTTAGCGTAGCCTGGCTGACTGGCTCGCGGGATACAACATCAGTGTGATTGGTTAGCTAGACGAGCTTTTGAGCCTGGCCTATGCAAAAGGCCTTTCCCGGCCAAGCTTGCGAGATGCAAGAAAAGCGAGCGTTTCTAGAGAGCTAGGCTCGCGCGGTGCAGAAGAAAGAACCTTGGCGAGCGTGCACTAAGATATAAAGCGAATTGGCTGAGCTCTGACCGGACAACCAACGTAGAGTTTGTTTGGAGCCTTCCAACTAAAATTTAGCTGACTAAAGTTTTAAACCAAACTTTAGCCGTTAAAAATTCTCCCAGCTAAACTTTATCTGGAGTGTTTGGATCCTCCGGCTAATAAATCCAGCTAAAATTTAGCTGACTTTAACTGTGTTAAAATAGCTAAACATAATTAAACTTTAGTTGATCTTTTAGCTGGGCCGTTTGGATCCCTAGCAGCTAAATTTAGTTAGTCGATCTAAACGTATCCGTAATCTCCCGTGAGCATGGCTGGCTACAGCCTACATACATAAACCAAACAAGGGGCTGCAGCATCCGATGATCCAGGTCCGCGGGAGGGTGTATCTGTCGTGCGAGACTGCGAGTCAGGCTGCTTGGATACATAAACCAATCAATCACATTCTAAGAGATCTGTATCTGCCACTCAGATCAAGAATATACTCTGGTGTCATGTGGGTTTAAAGTTAAGCTTCGGTAGATTGATGATGATTATGGAAGACAAACAGTGGCTGTCCATTTTTACTGCTCGGATCAACTACTGCTACGAGTACTGCAAAAACCATCTTGGTTGAGTGCAAGCAAGAACTCCTCTGGGTAGTCTTCCATCGCAGGAGGCACGGCTCTAAACTTTTGTCTTGACACCGTTGCACTTGCACACCGAAGCCTTTTCAATGCCCGAGCCGCCGAGCACTGGTCGGTAACAGCAGAGTGAAAGGTGTGCAGAACGCATCCAGAGGCCTCCCTCCAAACGCAACATTCCAATCAGCTGCAAGTTCACAAGGCCATGAAACGCAGCAAAGCAAATGGACAGGAGTAGTTAGAGGTCACACTCAAGAGTCATGTTTGGACAGCAGTTGTGATAACCGAAGATATCGAAGGTACCATCGCCGTCCTTTTGTATGCGGGACTAGATCAACGGTTTGCACCGTGAAGGTGATGCTGATGCTCCACGGTTATCCTGCGCTTTCAGCAAGATGCTTCGGCAACGAACAGGTCCCATTTGCCCCGAACTGAATTCAGCATATGAAACAACTGGCCGGGGTAGCAACTGCCAGCAACAAAAACATGATAACAGATTACCAACACATCATGCTGAGATGATCGACAGAAATTGTTTCATTAGCCTTTTTTTTTTTGCTTGCAAAGTGCATCAATCACTCCGAATTTTCCAGAGTCAGCGAAAGGGAAGGAGTAAAAGGAAAACACAAAAGATGACACAAGCAACTCATGATTGCTGAGAAGGTTGTACACCAGCCGCCTCATTACAAGTCTATAGAACTTGATAGATATTTAACTCGAAGTTTTGTATCATTTCTAATGGTCAAGCACATAGCTACAATGTCATTAACATTCATGAAGCTCTCTTGGGAGGAGACATGTTCTGCAGAAGTCTGGTAGTTGTAGCTATAACCACCATTTGCAGCAGGATACCTGACAAAGTAAAGCGTAAACCATACAAGTTAGCAACAAATCCTTTGACTGTAACTTAAAAGAGATTCAGGAGCTGGAACTTACCAAGAGCAACTCGAACGGCATCAAACATTTCATAGCTCGTGATGGCTTCTGCATTTTGCTTCATAACCTAGGCAAAAAAAAATCAAATGCAAATATATGATGATATTCATAATCCCAGAAGATAGTTGCAATCATTACTTCATTATTTATCGAGAGAAAAAAATCATAACTTCATTGCACAAAAGACCAATTCATACACAAAGGCATGGAAAAGGAATTGCAAAGTGCAAAAGTGACGCCTCACCAAATTCTACCAATTGCAGGAGGTACGGAAGCAAAAGAAAACAAAATTGTGTCCACAAATTGACTAACACCAAAGATTAACTCGAGTTTATCTGACACTAGAATACTGGCATGAGCATGACCTGAGTTATTGCTGGTGGAATTATTGAGATTAAGATATGTGTATCGTGTTATACCCGTCAACTATGTCAGCCATGTGGGCATGGCACTGAAAGAGACAACCATCTTTCACATTGATCCAGATAATATCATCTATCCTTTTTTTATTAAAGAGAAAAAAATAGAGGGACCTATCTACAGATATTTTCTTCTGCCAAACAGGCTTATGTCCTTTCACCTATCAAACTTCTCAAATCTAATGTCGTTATGTGCTTTACATACAGTGATTCTGATGCTCTATCATTACTCAATGTGGTGAATCCACCTTCCTCATAGCTGGATCATCACAAAGACTTAGTTGGCCCTCTATTTCAGTCTTCTGGCTGGCTGACGTAAGTTTCTGTAATATGGAGTCACCACAGATAGATTCAGTGCCAGAGATATTTTTGCCCATTTTAGGTGCTGATTTGATACCTGAATCAAAGTTTTTATTGGGGACTGGATATACCAACAACATGAAGCCACCAATTAATGCACAATCAGTTCATTCAGCAGTAAGCCAGTAACTCAAAGCCAGGTCCAAATTTGGATGGACAATTCTTGCATCTAACTTAAAACAAGTCAAGACCATGTAGCATTGAAGTATCGAATACTGCCCATGCAGGCCCAAGGTTAACTCCTTTCAATCTCATTCTTGTAAATGTACTCCCCAGGGCCAGGGGAGACTTCAACTAGTGGTTATCTACCTCTAAAGGTTCTACAAATGGGTAAGGTTTGCAAGATTTCTACTATACGTTTGGTTAGTACACAATTTCACTAACCAATGCCCATCCTGACTCTCGAGCATGATTCCGGGAAGTCGTTACATTGGCAGGACTAAAGTGAGAACAACAAGACTATATGATTGCTCTGCTTAAGTAAAACCTGTACAACTGAATTTAAATGAAATAACAGTCCAATGGGGCAGGCTGCTTAATCAAAAGCTGAATAACGTTGAGCTCATGCTTTACTTGGATAGCATCAAGAGCCAGAAAAATAATAAACTCACAAGATATACATATTCACACGCATCTCGCAAAAATCCAAATTCTGAATTTTAGAGCCCAAACCTTTGAGAACAATTCTGAGCGGATAATGCACGTCACAGAGAATGCAACAGCAATTGAGGACAAGCTTGTGTAAAGCCGAAGCAGCACTGCCATAGTCCGTCTTCGTCCTGTGAATTACCAAATAGCAACATCAGCTAAATATAATCAATAATCTGACAAAGAGTGATTGATTGGAAAAAAGAATGAATGTGTTAATTTCTTTAGCTGTCCAAATGCCAAAGGTGTTTAGAGAAAATACCATACACTTATTTTTGTGGAGATTGATGCAATTTACTGGTTGTTTTGGAAGACAGTGAGGTGGAGCTTTAATGCCTACCAGCTGATCCTAAATTCCTAATACAATGGTGTCCAAGACTACAAGTGGATATAGAACCCTTGGCAGAGTTTCTTGATGTGGATGCCAAGCAGAATATAGTAAACAAGATTGCTGGTTCTGGCAAAAATACATCTGAAATTCGTAGATAGTTGATCCAAATTCTCTCCTATGTTGCTAATCAGAAAACACCTAAACAAGAAGCGCGTCAATGAACCATTGACAACTAATGTAAAATTTCCTATGTCACTGCCCATTCAGTGCCAATGTGCACTGGATCCTATTGTTGAACTTGAGACTCGTAAAGTTGTAAGGCACTAGTGCAGTTTTTCTTCACTCGAGGCTGAGAACTAGGTCGATCCAATTCTTTTTTGGTAGAAAATATAAGGATGTATGGAATCAGGGGAATTGAAGTTAACACAGAAATATCACCTAATTCCCCCACCACTATAGCCAGCAGTCCCGCGACCGTGGACAGCACGGCGAACTTGTTCACCTCCTTCCCCTTGGACAACGAAAGCAGCAGCAGCGCGCCCCCGGCTACCTGGTGCAGTGCCTGCAGGAAGCAAACCACGCGCGCACATCAGATCACCGCCAACGACGGCAAGAACTGGAGGAGTGAGTCCAGGCGCCGAGCTGTGCCGTCACCTGCACGAGGATGAGGCGCGCAAGGCGGGATCTGCCATCGGCAACCCTCTGGTACCCTGCAAAATCGCAAGGATCGAGGAGGTTAGGAGAAGAGGTGCCGACGAGGCGTTGGGCCCGAGGGTTTGGGGGTTTGGGCGGTGGGTGCTTACGGGATTCGACGACCATGCGGTAGGAGAAGTCGGAGCCGTCCGTGCCCGAAGGCCGGCCAGAGGCGCCGCGCCGCTGCATCGCCGGCACTGACGGTGACGAGCGCCCTGTTTGTTTCCGCTTATCAGGAGATCGCTTTGAACTCGCTTTTCTGACTTCTGTGACAATCGGCTGTCTACATAAGCTGGGTGTTGGCAAGGAGAGGGCAGGGGGGTCGGCAGCGGGAAGGGGCTGGGGCGGCGTCGGCGGCGGGACAGGGCACAGGGCAGGGGCGGCGCACGGAGAGGTTACGGGCGGCGGCGGGTGCGGAGGGAGGTGCAGGTGGGGGCCGACGAGTTCGCAGAAGGCCTGTTACTCTGTCGTCTTCGCGTCAGCACTTGAGAATGAAAAGGCGCCTCCTGACTGCAAATACGGAAAGTGAGAACACGAGAAGAGGACACACGAACGCAGTAGAGTAGCACAACCTCGCCCACCACCACGGCACCACCAGTCGGGCAACCACCCCCGAGCTCCGGCGATGGAGGAAACCGCCGCCGCTGCTCCGGTACCTAATGCCGCCCCACCCGTCCCACCCGAGCCCGCGGGGGATGCTCCCAGCGGCGATGCCTCGGCTGATCCTGCCGCCGTCGCCGACGACGAGCACGACTCCAAGGAGGTGGTCCTGCGCAGGTACTTCCTCCAAGAGTGGGAGCTCGTCTCCGCCATCCTCCGCCGCATCGTCGCAGCCGGCGGTGTCGCCGAGCCCGCCGACGTCCATAGGATCCGCTCTATCGTAAGCACTCCTCTGCTCTCCTTGTCTCCAAATGTTCTCCGTCGCTGAAACTTATACAGATCTATGAGAGAAGAGCGTGCAGCTCTGGAAGCAACATTAGCTTTTGTTTGGTTAATTGTTGGTTAATGGAGGTTGTAATTTTCTATAGTGCACACAAGCAAAATTCGAAGAGATCATGTAAAATTTCAAGCAGCCTTTCCCTTGAACCCCTGTTTTAATTATTTGCTAAGCACTAGTTGAGTAGTCTAGGAGGCAATTTAAACTGTTTGGTTGAGGTCAATCTGCGAATGCGCTTGCTATTGCTAATATAGGGCATGACTGAAGAGGTGGTGCTGTTTTGGTGCCAAAACAACTGGGATTGGAAGCTGGCTGAGGCTACGTAAGAAATTCGGAAGTGCTTTGACAAGAAAGGTTTTCTGTTTGATGAAGAGCTGGGATCTCCTGAAGAAGATATTGGGGACCTGGTTAACTGAAGACGACGGCCAAAAATGTGGAGGTTCTTTAGCTATTGGCGTCCGTTTCCTTTGCTGTTACCAGCTTTAATTGGTGTTTTGTGGTGTTCTGGTAGTCCCTAGCTTGTGTCTAAGTTGCTGAACTGAAGATGTAAGGTCTTGTGCTGCGTCCGGTATGGTCGGTAGCTTAACTCTGGGGCGGTTGGTTCTGCCTGAGAAACTATGCTGTAAACGTTTTCTTTCTTCGTCTTTCGTTTACGTAAGACGGGAGGTCTTTGGCCTCTTGAACTCTAAAAAAGGCTGAAGAGTAAGCTGAGCTGGGATACAAATGATCCACACAAATCAATCAATCAATCCTAAGTCCTAGAATGTTTATGAACTACATTCTGCTTTTCCTGGTGAAAAGTATGGATCTGGGAGGGATTAACGACTTATGATCTATTACCACCATTATAGGTAAAGGTAAGAGTCAATGTCAACATAACGTGAAAACTGTAAGCATTAGGAAAACTATAACAACTGCTGTATTTGGATAACATGATCTTCCTAGCACAACTTTGGCCACTACTTTCCACTGTAATATTGTATTTGTAAAACCTAGAAAGTTGTACTATTGTACTAGTATGAAAGCACTTTTCAGAAAAGTCTGAAACATATCTTCTTCATATATCCAATCCTGATATTCATAGAGCATCAATCTTTGAACTGACTTTATGCCAAAACTACCATGCTTAAGAGCTCAGTATGATATACTTTTATCTTTCCTGTTGAGCAATAGATGGACAAATATCAAGAAGAGGGTCAACTACTGGAGCCATACCTGGAGAACATTGTCTCACCACTTATGTTGTTGGTTCGGTCAAAGACAATGAAACTTGGTGCTAGCACCGATGAGCTCCTTGACATTATCAAGCCTCTGTGTATCATCATCTACACCCTGGTCACAGTGTGTGGGTACAAGAGTGTCATCAAATTCTTCCCTCACCAGGTTTCAGATCTAGAGCTTGGGGCTGCTCTCCTTGAGAAGTGTCATACAATGAGTTCGGCGACTGCTCTTAGGCAAGAGAGCACAGGAGAAATGGAGACTAAATGTGTTGTTCTATTGTGGCTTTATATACTGGTCCTGATCCCATTTGACATTTCCACTGTGGATACAAGCATTGCTACTGCTGATAGCATGGATGGGGCTGAGGTCGTTCCGCTTGTGACAAGGATATTGAACATCTGTAAGGATTATCTCTCCAGTTCTGGTCCAATGAGAAGGATTTCAGGATTATTGCTTGCAAGACTCTTGACTCGTCCTGACATGGCAAAGGCTCTCAGCAGGTGATTCTTACAATTATTTTTGTACAACTCACATGTATTTATGTTTTAAGTTGCTGTAGTGACTTGTATCTTCAAAAGTATCCTACCGCTGGAGGGTTCACTAAAATAAAGACTTAATGTTTGTGAGATTATCAAGCATCAGTAACAACTTCTACTCGCTTCACCATTTCATTGTACTTTTATCCAGCATTATATTGGGCAATGTTTTGAGTTGTCCTGCTTCTCTTTATTTTCAGTTTTATGGAATGGGCACACAAGATGTTATTGTCTGTCACAGATGACTTTGTGGATCAATTTAGATCCATTGGTATAGTGGAAGCTTTAGCGTCAATATTTAAGGTTTGTATGTGCCTTATTTTTACTTCTTTATTCAGTATTCTACACATGTGGTGGATATGTCTTTGCCTTCATACCTATATTTTTCTATTTTATTTGTCTCATAATTAGAGCTCTTTTACACATGATTCTTTTTTGTGGTTGTCAACAGGGGATGAATGTGCACATTTGCTTTCATAAATTACATATTGTCCATTTGTATTGATGTCTTCCTTTTGGTTTCTTTTGTTGCAGATTGGTAACCGTAGAGCATTGTATGATACTGTTTCTGGTGCTTGGAATGATTGTTCAGTTGTGATGAAGACTAATGTCTCAGTCAGGAGTCCACTTCTTAGAAAATTCCTGGTGAAACTGGCCCAGCGAATTGCTCTCATTAGCTTGCCTCCACGTTCGCCATCATGGCGGTATAAGGTTTCAATATCTTATTACTGCTATAAAACCGCAGCATTCCCAATCACGATTGTTTTTTTACTTCTTTTGTCTAAAAAATACGCCAACAGTATGGTGTTTACGAATTATGTTCTTTTTAAGGTGACACATGCAGAGCATCTAGATTGTTTTGCTCATGCATGTGTCCTTTGTAAAGTTAACAGGACATATAGTATGAGGTAAAAGTGGTTTATTGCTGGAGTACCTGATACTTGTGTTTCACACGTAGTTCACTTAGAATTTAGTAGGACATCTGATTGGCATGTGCTTCCAGTCTGATTATATTGTATGCACCATGCAGAACTCCAAATCATAACCAAATTCTGGAAAATTGTTCACTAAATTTAGATATGTGAACCACTCATATAGTAGCAGTTAGTGAAGAGCTTCTCTACTATGCCGAAGCCCCAATGTCTGATCAGTTAAGGAAACGTTCATAGCTTGATCACAAGTACACAACTGTTCATAGGGATATGCTAACTGTGAACAGTAAAGTTCTCATGAAATGGTGGCTTGATTAAACACTTTCACTACAAAGCACTATTTCTTTCTTGGCATTGATAATGGGGGTTGTTTCTGAGTTGAAATATGTCAGAAATTAGTTTCGGGTGAATATTTATGCATATTCTTTTCTCAGCATCGAAATGCTTGAAACTTGTTAATATTTTGGATGCATTTCTAGAAGGAAGTTCATGCTTATGCTGGATTTACATTGGCGGATACAGTGCTCTAAGTATTTGAATCTTGCGAGATTCTAAACATGTATGAAGAAACTGTCTTGGAACATTGGCATAGACGTGTAAGGTATCAGCTAGGTGGCAATAAACTGAACCAAAAGCACACTGTGTACTTAGGCACGCCACTTGCTTTGCTAGATTTTCCATGCCAGTTTCCCAGATGTCTAATAAAGAGCGAAGTAATCAAGAATTTATGTCATGTTTTACATCTTTGTTTTATGGGAGCAGTATTGGGAAATGTTTTCATATTTTGAGCTGTTCTTCAGTCTAGCTTTCTATGTTTTGGAGCTTGTAAGGTGATATCTCTACCACAGTGCTCACCGTTTTAACCTCATGCAGTCAATTAGCAGTTCGCTGGGAGCAAACCTTTCAAGTTCTACTACTGGGGAAGCGTATTCAAGTGGATCAAGCGAACAAGCTAATATTGATCAGACAGACATGTGTTTGTTAGAAGATATGGATGTACCAGAAATTGTTGAAGAGATTATCGACTTGCTGTTGACTGGTTTGAGGGATTCAGTATGTTCTTGACCTGATATTATGCTGTAAACTTTTAATTTGTTCTCTGCAACGTGGTAGTAATATTTACCCAATTATATGATGTCTTCTCGTACATGGCAGTCCCATTGTTTGTGGTCGAATAATTATAACAAGAATATTAATTATCTCTCTTTGCTTGCTGGTGAATATCCTTACACCCCCCCCCCCCCCCCCCCCAACCTCCCCCCTACACACACACGGATCTTCACCTGCCAGTCTATCCCCACTGCACTTCATATCTTAACAAATACATAGCATTGTTCACATTGTCCTGTATGTTGGAGGGAAAAAGCCACACAACCTTTTTCTTTGTTTGAATTTATATAATTATTTGTAGAATATAGTTGAACTTTAACCTCCATTAACCAAAACTTGGTTTAATTGCTTAGAAGAGAGTTTATGATTTTTTTTCCATGGAGATTCATGTATGCCAATCCCCTCAGGTAACAAATACTTGGCTCTTTGATCAAAATGCGGTCCAGTTTGACCTACAATAGTTTCCAAAGTGTTTAGTTTCGAAAATAAAAGGCATATGAGTATATGTGTGTCAAAGTACTTTCATAATATGTTTCTTCTAGAATATACAGGAGAGCTGTGTAGCTTTTGTATTAAAAGAGAAGGAATGAACCAAGTACAGACGTACTTCCTTTAGGGAAAGGGAAGCCAAACTAGCACTCAAACTTACATAACAGAAAAAAGAGAAGACGGCCAGCTGTCATATTTGTTTTGTAATCTTATAAGATATTATAACTATATTCTAATAAGCAAAAATATTGATCAAAGTCAAAACTCGAATATCATAAAAAGACAATGGTGTCATTGTCAAGTATGTATGACTGGATGTAGCTTTTGTGAACTGGCTTGCTTCAAACAACCAACACAACTGCCTGCTCTAAGGACAAATTCTGCAGCAATGGTGGTACCTGAAATGAATAAGGCATTTGTGTATATGAGGAACTATGTGAACAGTTCGAGTCATGATTCACTGCTTCATGTACTTTCGGAGGGGAACAGTAGGGAGGTTGTTCCACATACTTGTTAGTATGATTCTTTGCATGTTAAAATGCAATTAGTAGCATTGTCATCCCAGATGAAGTTGTACCGAGGGATTGCTTTCATGAATTATTCATCTTTTCCACTTAGCATCAAACACTGCTGTTCTTGAACTAAAGCTAAATGTTTTTTATTTTCTGTCAGGATACAATTGTAAGGTGGTCTTCTGCCAAAGGAATTGGTAGGATAACTGCACGTTTAACACCTGCATTGTCAGAAGAAGTTATATCATCAATCTTGCAACTTTTTTCTCCTGGGGAGGTCTGTGTATAACTTATGAACTTCGCAACATCCTTTGATTGTTCATAGGAATATAACAGTTTATCTTGAGCTTGGCAAACTGCTTGTTTTCTCAGCACCATATTACTCAAGTAATAACTTATGCCTTTTGTATTCTGAAGGGTGATGGTTCCTGGCATGGAGGTTGTTTGGCCTTGGCTGAACTTGCTCGGAGAGGGTTATTGCTGCCTTCTGGCTTTCCTGATGTTATTCCTGTTATAATAAAGGTGCATAAGTAACATGATAAGTAGAATAGTAATGAATGATGCCCTTTCCTTTCTTTATTTCTTTTTGTACATTGTAAGACAATTACGTATTGGTACCTATGTTTAGTGCTGGATCAGTAAGATAAGTTCACTGTCTCAATTGATTTCGATGATGTGCCTTTGCAGGCTTTACACTACGATGTACGAAGAGGTCCACATAGCATTGGGTCACATGTAAGAGATGCAGCAGCATATGTTTGTTGGGCATTTGGTCGAGCTTATACCAATTATGATATGAAGGCTGTCCTGGAACAACTTGCTCCTCACCTTCTAACAGTTGCTTGTTATGATCGAGAGGCAAGCTTATTTCTAATTTAGTTCTACATTTGTTGCTTCCAGATGTTTTTACCTCTTATCCCATAGTAATTTGACTAGATGATCTTATCTTACCAATCCTTATTGTCAATGTGATGGTAGGTTAATTGTAGAAGAGCTGCTTCTGCTGCCTTTCAAGAGAATGTTGGAAGACAGGGAACTTTTCCACATGGCATTGATATTGTGAATACAACAGACTACTTTGCACTGGCCTCTCGATCAAATTCTTATCTGAATGTTGCTGTTTCTGTTGCTCAGTACAAGGAATATCTCTATCCCTTTGCAGATGAGCTACTTTGCAATAAAATAACTCACTGGGTACTGTAGTTCTCTGCAAGTATTTATGGTTTGAGTGAGATTTCTTTGTTGTTGCCAGTTTCCACATTTTTTTTGCCTGTGCTTCAATTGCTATTAGTTTCTTGACCTCTGCATTCCTTACCTGTAACTGTTAGCTGATTTGGGAAATTGAAGTTAAAATCATTTACGATGTAAATGGCCTGTATTGGCAGTTACTTTTGTACATTATTATTGCAGCAATTACACCATTTGATCCCCCCCCCCCCCCCCCCCATTCTGTACTGCTTTCATCAGGCTCTTTTTTCGCATATTTAGAAGTTTCCTCCCCTCTTCTTTCACTTTTATTGTGCAGTGCTTCAATATGCAAATTCTGTTTTCTGTGGAGTGCTGCTTTCATGACACTTAATCTCTTGCTTCTTTTCATAAATTTTATGGAGAAGATGAGCTTGCTATATTTCAATACATCGTTTAGGCTGACTTTTTCTTTCTTTTCTAGGAGAAAAGCTTGAGAGAGTTGGCTGCTCAGGCCCTTTCTTTGCTTGTACAATATGATATGGATTACTTCGGTGGACATGCCCTTGAAAAGTTAGTTCCGTGCACTCTATCATCGGACTTGTGTACTCGCCATGGAGCCACTTTAGCTGCTGGTGAGGTTGCTTTAAGGTTGTACCAACTTGGTTTTACCTTTTCCACAGGTAAGTCATGTAATTGTCATGTATGTTATATCTTGCACTTTTGTGATACTTATCATTTGAATATTTTAATATGCTTACCTGAAAAGTGACCTTGCATCTGTATCCTTATTTATAAGACATGCAGAAAGCTCTGTCGGGTATTGTTCCCGCAATAGAAAAGGCACGCCTTTATCGAGGCAAAGGAGGAGAGATTATGCGCTCCGCTGTTTCCCGATTCATTTCATGTATTTCTATAGCTGGAATATCTTTGAACGAGAAGATAAAGAAAAGTTTATTAGAAACACTTAATGAGAATTTGAGGCATCCCAATTCTCAAATACAGGTGAATTTTCTACTTCCTTAATGTATATTCACAGAAAGAGTGCCCCGCAACCCAACCCCCCAAAAAATACCACCACAAAATAAATAAATAAATAAACAAAGAGTGCTATCATCTTACTAGTTGGTCGTGTGATTTGATACATAACCAATCCCTTTTTTGTTTGTACACCTTTACTTTCCAGATACTGTACAACCATGACACTAACCATCTGCTCTTGTAGACTGAGTGTTTCTTTTTTCACTATTTTTGTCCAGTGTGCTGCTGTTGATGCATTAAAACAATTTATTCCAACATATCTGGTATCTTCTGGTGAAAAGATTGCCAATGATATTGTTTCAAAATATTTGGCACTTCTAGACGACCCAAATGTGGCTGCAAGACGGGGAGCCGCACTGGCCCTTGGAATATTACCATACAAATTCTTGATATTGAAATGGATGCCTGTCATGAATAAGCTCTGTAGCTCATGCAGAATTGAGGTAATGGAATTATCTATTGATATTTCAATATTAAAAAGAGAAGGAATAATCTGTTGCTGTTGTTCTTTAACACTAGAACTGAAACTCCCATGTGATCTGGTTTGTAGGATAAACCTGATGATCCTGATGCTGAAGCACGTGTGAACTCTGTTAGGGGGCTAATTTCAGTTTGTGAAACACTAACAGCATCTTTTGATCAGAGCTCAAACAGTGGAGATTCTGTGTATGCATACATAAAAGATTATGTCATGCGAGCTTTATTTACAGCACTTGATGATTATGCTGTGGACAACAGAGGAGATGTGGGTTCTTGGGTACGTGAAGCAGCAATGGATGCACTGGAACGGTGCACGTTCATCCTCTGCAGGAGAGATATTGCTGCTTTGAGAACAGCACCAGCTTCTGGCCATGAGTCTGAACTGAGTGTAATGGAAGTAAATTCAAGTAGTAGCGCACACCAGCTATTTGATTCTGGAATTGCACAGGATCTGGTTGCAGGCATTGCAAAACAAGCAGTTGAGAAAATAGATAAGATGAGAGAAATAGCTATCAAGACCCTGCAGGGAATTCTGTACCACCAGGAACACCTCATCCCATTTATACCTCACAGGGAACTGCTGGAAGAGATTATTCCCAACAGCACAGATTTAGAGTGGGCAGTAAGTGATAGTGAAAACTCATGGGAAAAATCACATCGTCCTGCCTTTGAATTTGATCTTTTATGCTCAGTATCAAACCATGTTAGTTTTGTTGCTATAAAAATTAGTCATGTTGAGAACGAATTCATGGGGGGTTAGATCTACAATAATGGAAGTTTACCCATATTTCCATCTATTTTCTGCTTAATAAATTAAGCACTGATTATTCTGTCACCAATTTGTGCATAATTTGAGCTGTGGTGATATTTTTGTTTATTTAACTGATAGAAATTTTGCCTTATTAGGTTCCTACAGTATCATATCCTCGATTGGTGAAGCTCCTTCAAGTCAGCTGCTATAGCAAGTCTGTGCTCTCAGGGCTTGTCATTTCTACAGGTGGATTGCAGGAGTCTTTGAAAAAAGCTTCAACATCAGCTTTAGTAGGGTATCTCGAGGATTCGGATATCAATACAAATTGTGAAGGGAAAAGTAGAGAGTTTCTATTGAGTTGTGACCTTCTATGGGTTCTACAGCGTTACCAGAAGTGTGATCGTGTGATTACTCCCACATTGAAGGTAACAGAGGTTTATTCACATCGTCTGATGACATCATATTATGCGCCTAGATCTTTCATATGTTGCATGTAAATTCTATACTTGTTATTGTTTGCATAGGGCTTTGAATAGCTTTTCATTTTTGCTGTTGTTTATCTAAAAAGATGTTTTCTCGATCCAAACTCATGTGTACTCGTTGTAATGACATCACAACTGGTGCTGCTGATTTAGTTCTGGTTTCATGATTTGAATAGTAAAAGTTCACATGATTGTGCATTCTTGTTTCCCACATGTGAAGTTATACATTTTTTTAGAGTAAATTGCACCCCAGGTCCCCGAACTTGTAGCGAAGTTCCGCTTAGGTCCCCAAACTCTCAAATCGTCTAATTGGGTCCCTAAAGTCCTTTAAGTGGTTCATCCGAGGTCCCAAACGCGCCACGCGTGCATCCGAAGCCGACGTGGCATGCCACGTGGCGCCACGGTGGCGAACATTTGCAAAAAAAAACCCTAAATTTCTTTATCTTCTCACATTTACTCCTCTCTCCCTCTCCAATCTTCTTCTTCGTCGTCGTCCGCCTCCCACATGGAGCACCTCACCCGCCTGACAATCTCCAACGCCAACCTCTCCGGCTTCCTCCCGCACCACTGGCACTGCCCCAACCTCACCCACCTCGACCTCTCCGGCAACTGGACGTCCGTCCAGCAGCAGCTCCCGACGCTCCAGTACGCCGCCGCCGACGCGACGCCGAGGTCGAACATCCCGAACGCGTCCAGGGACGCGAACGGGGCCATGTCAGCGGAGGCCGAGGAGGGCGCCTCGGGTGGCGCCGCCTGCCCCGCGAGCTGCAGCGCCGAGGCGGCCGCCGATTTCTCCTTGGGCTGCGCCGTGAAGGTGAACACCGGGAGCGGCGGCGGCGGGGGAGGCGCGAAGAGGGACGCCAGCGCCGTGGCTTGGTCGGCGAATATCGGCGGCGGCGGCGCCACGTCGACCGTCGAGAAGGCGTTCGTGTGGTGGCTCGTGATGGAGGAGGCGATGTTGTTCGACCACGGCGGGCGTCGGGGTCGGGGTCGGGGCCGGCGTCGCAGCGGCCATGGGGCTGGCGCTGCCGCTGCCGCTGTTGGAGCATGACGAAGACGCCGAGGCGCGGCGCGGATTCTTGGCATCCGCGGCCGACGTGGGGGTGGACGGCGCGGAGGAGGCGGACGACGACGAAGAAGAAGATTGGAGAGGGAGAGAGGAAGAGAGGGACAGAGGAGTAAATGTGAGAAGATAAAGAAATTTAGGGATTTTTTGCAAATGTTCGCCACCATGGCACCACGTGGCATGCCACGTCGGCTTCGGATGCACGCGTGGCGCGTTTGGGACCTCGGATGAACCACTTAAAGGACTTTAGGGACCCAATTAGACGATTTGAGAGTTTGGGGACCTAAGTGGAACTTCGCTACAAGTTCGGGGACATGGGGTGCAATTTACTCTTTTTTTTATCTAACAAGGGCCTTGTATTTGCAGACTATTGAGGCTCTCTTCAGTAAACAGGTTTTCTTGAACAGGGAGGTGAGTTTACACAGCAATGCACTAAATAGTTACAGAATGGTGAGAGGCTGGCTGTTATATCTTCTGCTTTTCAACACAGGGATATAGTGAGTTCTACAGTGGACTTGTAGATTCGGTTGGTTCCGAGCTGAAGGGGTCAAAAGATTTCACAAAGTTATGTGCGGGCCTGTCAATCCTTGGATACATTTCTTCACAATTGGATGGAACTTGCACCAAGGCATTCTCTCAACTCCTCATATTCCTAGGCCACAGATACCCCAAGGTAACATCTGCCATTTATTGCCCGAGAAGTGCATAACTCCATGCAATGATCAGTTGTATCTTGTGCTTCTGCAAAATGATGCCCTGCAATCTGACAGATCCGGAAGGCTGCAGCCGACCAGGTGTATCTTGTGCTGCTGCAAAATGATGATCTTATTCCATCAGAAAATATGGATAAAGCCCAGGAATTACTAGCAGAGACGTGCTGGGAAGGAGATGTGGAGGAAGCAAGGCGCAAGAGGTCACAGATCAACGAGATGGCTGGTTTCAGGGTTGCCACTTCACTTAAATCTGAAAACCAAGAAACGAGAACTACCTATGTGCGCAACACTGTTTCCACCGATGAAAACAAATCTTATTCATCGTTGGTTGATTTCAGTGGATACTAGGATGCAGGAACCAGTAGCAGTACAATTTTGGTTTTATAACCCGCAAGCTTGTACTGTTTACAAATTTTGGTTTGTACTGTTTACAAAATTTTGCTTCCGATTGGAAAGGCTATCATGAAGAGGTTGGATGTAATATTCAGGGGTAAATTTGCTAGAGGATACTCTTCAATGGTTGATCTTTGCTACAGGAAGTGGCTTTCCTGTTGACATGTCTAGTAGGAGTGCTTCTTATTGCCCTTGTGGAAGACATGAAAGGAGCCAGCTAAAGCTTCACTTAATTTTGTCTTTGCTAGTAGACATCAATCAAATGTGGGTATTTGCTCATGGACACTATAACTGAAAAAATAATAATTTTTAGAGTAGGAGAGAGAAAATAAGTGAATGGACAAAAATGCCCTCAAGTCTCTTTTTTTTTTCCGGATGGTCTAGGCTCATACTCACTCGGTCATGTTAGAAGTCAATCCGCTGCATCTGTTCCCTGGATCATCGATGTATCATAAAAGCAACAGATAGCTACCTATCAACCAATTATGAATTAGGTCAAATCGGTCTTCCACGGAGCAATTTTATCTCCAGTGACTTCTCACTGATCGAATGAATTTTCTCTCTCCACCAACACACTCTCTAACCTTTGGCAGACGCGCCCATCCCTGTGTTTGCGCCGCCGCGGATATGTGTAGCGGCGCTGATGTGCATGCTCGGCGAGCGCGCGCTGCTGATGTGCATGCTTGCCGAGCGCAGGGCAATGGTGACAGAAAATTACGCTAGTTTCTCCGTGACCGAATGCAGAAAACAGAGAAGAAGAAAAATCTACCTATATAATCTGACACATGAACTTCACTCATTTAAGGGGCATTTTAGTCCATTTACTATTTTTCTCTCTCTTCTTCTTCTAAATAATAATATTTTACTAATTCTGATGTTTATTAGCAAATTGTCATGATTGAAGAGTGTCCATCGGCAAATATTCGTTTAAGTAGTGTCCTGCAGCTAAAATCAGCATTGAAGGGTGTCCTATGTATGGCACAATTACCCAATATTCAGCTATGACATTCGTATGGCGTAACAACCAGGAATTGGACGAGGATGTCTCTGTATGGCGTAACAACCAGGAATTAAGCTGTTGCTGCTTTTGCTATAAAATCGGGTTTGTTAAAGACAGCTTGCCCCTCCTCGCATGTCCGCGTTTCGCGGCCCACGCGTCGCCACCTCGCTCCACAAGCGAGAGCCCGCGAGTGCTCGGCAAATGGGGGCGCCGCAATCAACGCCTTTTGGACCTTCCAGCGCTCCATAAGCCTGGTCTACGGTAGCCCTGACACGTGACGTTGGGCCACACCCGTTGCCCACTTGTAGTTGTAGTTGCAGCGTGGAACGAGCGTGCGGAGACAGCGGGGTGAAAAGCAGACGGAGTTCAAGAAAACACTAGCAAAATCTGGGGCTTCATATCTTCATTTGGGATTTCGTCATTGTTAAAAGTGAGCTTCGTTAGATTGTCATCCCATAAATAGATTTCGCTACTTTACCATTATGAAATAAGGTCACCACGCAAATCTTTTCCAATTCATTTTATTATTTTTCACTTATTTTTCCATTTGAACTGCCCAAACTACCCCTGACCTTATTCAACTGACCGATAGTTCTGAACAAACGAGTCCAACAGGACTTGCGTCTCTCGTTCGCCTTCTTCTTTCCTTTCGTCTTCTTGAGCGCCACCGGCGGCGGCAGACCTCGGCCACTCAACGCGGCTCCCCCGACGCCCCTCCTCTAGCAGCGCCGGCGCGGACATAACGGCGCCGCGGTGGTCCTTCTTCGCGTGCGCAGCGGTCGGCGGCTGGGTGTTCATTGCGGACGGGCACGACGAGAAAAAGAACGCGCTGCGGTCGGCAGCCGCGTACAACGCCGCGGCCGACGCGGTGGCGCCGTGGCGGTGCTCCCGAACATGGTGCGGGAGCGGGACGAGGCCAGCACCAGGTTCGTCGCGCTCGGCGGGTAGCCGACAGAGGCGCAGGGCCGGTTCGCGTGCCGAAGGATGGGCGCGTGGCGGCGGCGGCGGCGGAGGTCGCAGTCCTCGGGGACGGCCGCGTGGTCGTCGCCGGCTCCACGTGCCAGAACGCCGAGGAGACCGTGTACGAACCCCGACGGGCCGGTAACGCTGTTGTGGACACGCGCCGCCTCGAAAGAACACTAGAACGCCAATGAAAATGCTGATTATCACGAGAGCCTGAACCGAATTGATTAACTTGTCGATCTTCATCACACCAATTAGTCATCCTCCGAAAAGCCTGACCCATCAATCAAATTTGGAACACCATTGTGATTAGCTTCTGCAACCGGTTGCTGCTGTGATTTGTATTCGTCAATCCACTTGAAGAAGCCACATTTGTTTAGCACCTGCAACCAAAAGTGAGCGAAGACATCAGCAACGGCGGGGGATTAGCTTCCCTGCGACTGTGCCATCTCCCTTGCCGGCAGCTACAGAACCAAAGAAGCTAAGGTTAGAGGCGCCGGGTAGCCGCGCGCCCGCGCCGAATAACGACTGGGATTGGGGAACTTGCCTGGAAGTAGTTGCCGGCCGTCGTTGGGAGAGAGGAGGGGAGCCAGGGAGCCGCGTCGTGGGGTCGAAATCTGCCAGCGGCGGTGGTGCTCAAGAACACGACGAGAGGAAAGAGAAGAAGATGGAAGAGAAGCAAGTCCTGTTGGACTGTTCAGATCCAATCGGCCACTACAATAGAAAGGCCAAGGGCAGTTTGGTCCGTTCAAATGAAAAAAACAAGTGCAAAATAATAAAATGAATTGGAAAGGGTGGGAAAGGCATTATAGGAGGACGACTACATTTCATAATGGTAGAGTGAAAACCCATCCGTAGGATGGCAATCTGGCGAAATCCACTTTTAATAATGACAAAATTCTAAATTTCTCGGCGTTGGTGGACTGATACGAGGCTCTCTTTCTCCGCAGGCTCGCATCATCCTGAGGAGGGGCGAGGTCTTTCAAATCCTGCGGCATGGATTACAAGGTAGGCGCCTCACGGGCGGATGTAGAGGGGCTTCAAATCCTGCTCTTCCCACCGCGTGAGGTAATGCTCTCCTCCCAATCGGTACAATTTTTCCAGTATAGATGCAGATTGGTGATAAAAGTTGGGTGCGTCATGGTGCCATTGTTGATTTGATTAGTGTCCTACAATATTAGAATTATACAACCATTATTATCCAAGCTCTGCTCTTTCCAGATTTAAGTAGTTTTATCTGTTTCGATTTCATTTTCTTTGTCCAGGATGTACCTCGCCTGTGTTTCATTTGTCTCATTACTAGATCTGTTCAAGCATCAGCACGTACTGAGTCTGTGTTATGGTTGCAAAAACCTAAGTACAAAAGTATTTCGATAAGTATACAGATCTCGTCAAGAGTGGAGCAAGAATAGAAAGTGGCAGAAGATGTCCATATAGCTGCAGAGCGAGATGGTTCTGAACAAAAATTTGCTGCTCACTTGCTCCAGGTTAATTCTTGGATAAACTTTTGCGAGCAGTTTTTTTGGAAATACTATTTCTCACTGTTGGTTCCATGCACTTGTTATGTCCGAGAAGGCAGATGCCTAAATTTTGTAATCTTACGAATTCTGTGCCTGCTCTTTTGGGAACACAAATACTGGTATATAATCAAGAATCAAATGCAACGTGTGACTTAGTGTAGTGGTACACGCCAGCATCACATGCATTTCTATGTCTGATCTTTTGAAGCTGGTGGTTGAGTTAAATTTCTGTTGTGTGTGCTTGTGTGTTGAATGAAATTAGAGAGGTGGCAAGTTAACTTCGAATATGCTTCCTGAAGAGCATGGAATGGAGCGTTTCAAAATATAGAGCATGAGACTGATTTTATTGTAACACTGGTTCAGTTCTAACTTCGAATATTTCTATGTCTTGATTCTTGAAACCGGATAGGTTCGCATGTTGCCTGATCTTTGCAGAGGATCAAAATAATGATGGTACAGTTCAATGTTTTTCTGAAAAAGCTTTAAGGTTTATTTAGAAAGGGAATACAACAGATTAATCAGAGAGTAGTCCTCTCAAATCATATTCATTTTTGGGGACTGTGGAAAACTGTAGCTCAATTTTACATAGGAAGGATAATAAAATTGATTCTACATTAGAATGTCAGCATATTGGAGGAAGAGATCGGCATGGGGAGTCCAGCACTCCTGGTTAATAGCTTGGCCGCTCTGCAATCCTCAGAGCTTCGGAGTGCTAGAACATCAATATGCACTGCTTTTTTTTGTAATCTTGTAGAGAATCAACATCAGCTTTTGGTTTGTAGGGGGCATAAATTGTTTACTAAAGAAAGAGGCCCAGTAAAGCTCGCTCTTTGCTAGGAACATGTGTAGAGTACAAGATTGGTTGCTCTAAAGTGCTTTGGCTATTAAGTTATTTATGTAAGCTTCACAACTCTATATTGATAAAGCAAACATTGTTTTAGCAAAAAAAAATGTTCCGTTTGTCTACTGGCTTGGTTGCTTTTAAGTGCATATAAATAAGCACGCACAAAATCCATTACTTTTACCTTGGTTGCTTTTTTGGATCTGACATTGCACTGAAAATGTTTGAATGTGCTTTGTTCATGTGAGAGTTTTGGAAAAAAATATAGAACCTTGATACCTCCGGAAAAATGTAAATGTAAATGACATGATCAAACTGCTTGCTGTTTTATGGCATGAGTAATTAGTTATTGGTTTAGCTTTGTACTGTTTTTGCAAAACTTTTTCAATTCTATATTTGGCATAAATGTGGCGATGCTTAATTTTCAAGTAAATATTGCATTCGGTACAGCAAGCACACAATCTTGTTTATTCCATTTTTTTTATCTATCTCACCTTTGGTCGTTGCGTTTGATCCATGTCAGTTTGAGCTTATTTAGCTTGTGGAAGCATGACCAATTTTGATCCATGGGAACATCAGTTGAGCTTATTTAGATCTATTTGACACGTATATTTATTTCATCTTTTCCACTTTGACCAATTGTTGTAAATATTACCTATCAGAATGTGCTCCTTGATAGTATCCTTAATTTAAAACTATAGAATGTAATCTGCCTGCATGAATACCTTCTTTATGCAATCCTTCTACCAAAAAAAATGGATGTATCAAATTTGAAAGTGCATGCCAATTGGAAAGGTCCTTGCAATTTCTTTCTCGTCATTTTTGTGGTTTAAGATTTGTTTTTAGAAAAAAATGAGGCGCTCAGATTATAATCTGTTAGCAAATTCATCATCACCGCTCTAAATGAATTCTTGCAGTTTGTAATCTCATCTTTGTTTTTTCTTAGTCCTCATGCCCTAACGGGGTTGCTTTAAATGCTGAATTACAGGTCTTTTGTTGCGGCACACCTTAGCTTTCCTGGTGCTAATGGTAGAGAATGGAGATATACAAAAGCTTGTATTACCAACTGGTGGATGTATAGCTAGTACCACAAGACCAGTTTTATCTTTTGTCCTTTGTCTGGACAAATATATGAATATGCCCTATCACACTTAGATGTTGCAAATATCAAGATATTAATCTATATCTATATCATTTCCTATGTTTTTTTTTATTTCTGTTGAAGTACATATTCGTTTTCATTGAGATCATGATAGGACGCGCAAAGCGCGCCTAATGTTCTAGTACATACAAATACCACTCTTGGCCTCCTAGGGCGGTCTTTTGGAGGAATTAAAACTATACATACTAATACCACTCTTGGCCTCCTATTACATTACAAGCAGAAGCCAGTAGCCACTCCCGTTTGCTAGGGCGGTCTTTTGGAGGAATTACAACTAGTGACGCTGATCAGAACTTCAAATGATCATGGAATGTCATCCTCTAATATTTCAACCAAAGCGGAGTCTAGCGATGTGAACCTGGGCCGTCCTTCTGGAGATGGCGGTGGAGCACCGCTCGCCGTCGCCGCAGCCGCCGCTCCGCCAGTAGTCGTCGTACATGTAGTCAGGGGCGGAGCAGGGGGGCGCCCCCCCCCCCCCGCAATGCTCCCGTAGTCCAGTAGTACCCCTTAATGATATGTACTAATCACCAATATTACCCTATAATAATCCCCTCAAAGCCAGCCTATGACTACTTGGCCCCCTACATCCAAATCCTGGCTACGCCCCTGCATGTAGTTGATGTAACGGTCCATGTGGCTGTGGTCGTCGTTGTAGTACTGGCCAGTGTTGCCGCCGCAGGGCCACGTGCCCCCTCCACCTTCTTCTTGGCCCGACGAAGCCTCCAAAGACGGAAGATGAGCAGAGCCTTGCCCACTAAAACTGCGAGACCAGCGACGATGATGCCTGCCCGAGCGATTTCGCTCAGGTTTTTCCACCCCATGGGTTCGCGAAGGTGTGGGAGTAATGCAAGCGAGTGTGTGTTTGCAGAAACGAGCAGGACACGGGGGTCTTCATTTATAGGCATCGATTGGCTTCATCCACTAACTCGTGGTCTCCTCGATCGCAAAGGCGGCGTGCTGCCGAATTCATTTAACATTTTCGTGCTAAAAGAGATTCAAGCCAAGGCTCTGCCGCGTCACACTCACACCTAACAAGATCGGGAATTTGCATGCTTCGCTTAGAGATAGATTCAATGATGGGGAACTGTGAAGCGAAAAAGGAGATATGGGAACGCCAGCCGGATTGATACTCGACCAAGGACCGCTTGTAACGTCGTTTTCAATGTATATGTTAAAGTTTTTTTCCCTTTCAAATCAATAGGCATCTTGGATGCTAGTGCCCTAGTTATGTTTGCAACTGTATGATTGAGATGTAGAACCATGCCTGTTGGGTTGCCATTTGAAATGTGAAAACAATCTAAACATAGTCACATAGAAGACACTCATCTTCACCTCCTAATGGTGACAATGAAATCTGCAGAAGTAGAAAGCGATGCATATTAGCCCATGGAGGTAAACTTCACAAAAATAACGTTCGTCAGCCAAGTAGGGGCTTCTCTCACATCTTTTCCACCTATTTTTCTATATTATGTCAGTCAGCACATAACAATGAACAGAACCAAAATTTTATAAATGAAAATAAAATCAAAATGGGTACAAAGGGAAAGGCTGCATGATGCAGCAGGTTGAGGATTTAGTCTTGAGCTCGGATGATGATGAGGGGTTCTTCCTGAGCAATTGGCAGCCAAGGGGCTACTCGATTATCAGTCAAAATAACATACTTAAATAAATTGACAGAAATATGTTTTGAACCTATCATGAGCGCACTGGGATTGGCATAAACATCTTGTAACACGCCTCTAAGTGACTTTAAGCCTCGTATTCATATAACACTGAACAGATCCATTCAACAAACCACACTCTCGGAAACAACTCAGGACACAAGTTTCAGTGACTGTTTAACAGTTGCATATATGCATTAATTTGGAAAAATTGAAATTTCTGGGTGGCCACGGACTGATGAGACAACAAAATCAATGCAGCCCCAATGTATAGGGGTCACTTGCTTATTGTTGCTTATGGCCAGAGTATCCGTATCACGGCTTCAAAAATGGAAATACGTCCGGTGATGAGGGTAACCGTGCCGTCAACACTTCGCATCCTGTCTCAGTCACCTGGAGAAAGATTCGCATATACCATTACACAGTACAGAGCTCTCGTAAAACAAATTGTACAGAAAACTAGCAGAGTAACAATCAAATAGCAGCAAGTTGAACAGGCAAGAACTCTCAGTGCAAATTTCAGTCACTGGAGGATTAAACAGCACACATGAGGTATTTGCCCTTTCTAGTATAATGAAATTATATGCACAATAAACAGATTCCAATTAAACAAATAGTATTCCTCTAAGGAACAAGACAAAAACTCAAAAGGTATTGAACTCACCAAAAGTGTATGTTCGAATTGAGCACTCCGTTTACCATCTGCAGTCACTGCGGTCCAATCATCAGGCCACAGACGATCATTCCAAACTCCTACACAATATGAAAATATTTATTTACCATAATTCTGAACACTCAGGTATGTGTTTAAAAAACATCATGAGCCTTTGGAATTTGCCGAGCTATGTACACTTGCCTGCATTGATCATTGGCTCAATTGTAAATGTCTGCCCAGCTTTCATGATACCAACAGCCTTGTTTCCTATATTAAATAACAAAAGCACACCTTGAGTTGGATAGAATTGTGTACCCTTAGGGCATAACTTCTATAGTAGTATCACAATTACTGCACTAATATAAGAACAAAATGAAAATAAGACTAGCTGCAAGAAATGTACTTGAATAATGAGGGATGTTTGGGGCACAGTGGAACAATTCTCCTATGCCATGGCCGCAATATGATTTCACCTGAAAGAAAGGTAATCACGAGAGGATAGGTGCAAACATGCAATTGAGATAGCAATGAATGTGTTCAATGCCGATGTGATACTGACCACAGATAAACCTGACATTGAAGCATGTCTATTTATGATTTCTCCAACTTCTCGAAACCTAACTCCAGGTTTAACTGCGCATAAATTTGTATAAGTTCAAGTATCATAACTCCATTACAGGTAAGAAATGAGGGTCTTAAAAATTGTATAGGAGCAAACAAAAGGAATTCCTTATGTTTTCTTTTAAAAGTCTAGGCATATATAAGGAATAAATCAAGTCGAAATTATAAATAATGTCACCTATAGCAATAGCTTTCTCCAAGCACTCGTAGGTACAACGGACAAGCTGTTTGGAAGCTTCATCAACATTGCCAACAAAATATGTCTCGTTCAAATCACCTGCAGTTGATATAGATGCTAATTAAAAATAAACATAACATATATAAACAGTTTTTCTATAAGGAACATATATAAACAGTTAAGCATCATATAAAACAAAAGAGACTTCACCGTGAACGCCTTTATAGTATACAGTTACATCAACATTTACAATGTCACCGTCCTCAAGTTTCCTGTAAGAAAAAACAGATAGAATTATAGAAACCAACAGCAATCATACGCAAACTTGGACAATAAGGTACTGACAGTAAAACTATTTTAGTTTGCTCAACATGAAAATAGGAAGTTAGAATCTGGCAATTGTACATCTAACCCCACTTGAAACCTACCATACCAAGAACCCACCTAGTAGGACAAACTAAAGTACTAAACGCATGCATTTCTTGGATGCTAAAGTTGTTGACGTTTTGCCTTGGATCTAATTGCAAATTTTGAAGGGCCTATGCAACTTCTTAGGACAAGCTACTCGCGGCAAAACGGTTAGAGCGGTGAACTTCAGAAGTCGTTGAAGCTCCCATCTGGCCTGTGTTTGAAGCAAGACACCTACTTTAAGACAGCACGGGGATCCGTCTTCCCCCCCCCCCCCCCCCCCCCACAGTTGTTTTTTTTCTTTCAAAATCTTAGAACATACTATTTGTGAATCCTATCTAGTCCAGGTGTGCAGCTAGATTATAACTGTTGCCCTAAATTATCAAGTAAATATACAAAGATAAATAATCTCAATAAATATAAAAGACAAAAGTAGTAAAGCAACAACCAGTCCAAGAAAGGCATGAAAGGTCAGTATCGCTATATAAATGAAAGTCTAGTGTAGTGTGTATTCAATAAGACCTGGCATCAGGAATTCCATGGCAAATGACTTCATTGACAGACCTGTGAACAAGAGACAACAATGTGAGCAATACCAATGTATAGTCTCCTAATTATGATGCTATAGTTATTAAACAAAGACAACCTACGTGCAACATGACTTTGGGAAGAAATGGTAATTCAATGGAGATGGGTATCCACCTGAGGATCGAGATGGAAGTTATGATCAATAAGAGAATAAATAAGCACGATTAAGATTGTATGAAGGTAAGTTCATCATTCAACGTCTGGTGTTCAATTGTGGCATTTAAATTCTGAAAGGATGTTTATCTCACCTCTAGCAATTGTCTCCTCATGGACGACTCTATCAATTTCATCTGTTGTAATTCCTGGTTTTACTATACGTGCAGCTGCATCTAAAACCTCTCTTGCAATCTAACAATGAGAGTATTGAACAAAGCAGAAATGGTTAGGAAAGTGACATTGTAATATGTTAACACACATTTATATGTTCTGGGAACTTACTCGACATGTTTCTCTCATCCTTTCTATTTGCTCAGGGGTCTTAATCTAAAGAGGCAGCAGTAACCATCAAATATTTATCCGTGGAGCATATGTGATATTCACGAATCTCTGAAGAACTTTACCTCTACTCTTTTCTGCAAATCACTGTCTGGTTCAATCTTGGGAATTCCCTGCAAAAGTATTACAAGGTGCACAGGTCAAACATAATGATCCCTTTTTTTCCTGTTTAGAAAGATGTCAGTTCCAATTGGTAATAAGGACACCAAAAGTAGAGAGTTGAAGAAAAGGCAATTAAATTAACAAGGACTTACATCATGTGCCCAATCAGGCTTCTCAATTTCATCTGGAACCACACGCATCTTTGATATTGGATATGGTCTCAATGGACTGCAAGACATTATCATTCAATAAAATGTGAGAAAGAAAGGTATCATCAAACTAGTAGAGAATAACGATACATTGAGGTTGCAAAAAGATTCAGTTGGTCAATGTTCTATTTTGTGGATTATGACGTGTGGCAGTTTTCTTGTCTGATTGCCTGATTGGAAGGAATGGTAGTAACCTTAAATGGGGTGGTGTATTTACCAAACTAAATAGGAAGCACGTGTTTTTTTAACATCATGCATGCAGCCAAGTTTTTGCTGAAATCTACTGCAACTCTCACTTTTGCAGTTATGTCTAAAGGACTTGCTGCGTGCATATATCCAAGAGTTCAAATTTTTCTAATTGTAGCCAGACAATACAAGCAGTTAATTAATAAGATAGGGATAGGGATTCATCCAGTTGCAAATTAATATAATTTGGAATATTTTAATTTGAGTTGATCAGCAATTTTTAAAAACCTGCCCTGTAACTCAGGGGGTAAATGGATACCCGGTATAATAAATACAATAGACCAACAAAGAAAATGCAAATATATGGTAATAATATTTTACCCTGTCCACTCAAAACGAGGAAGCTGCAAGGAACGTGCCCGCCCTTTTCTCAAACAATACTTCCAACCTTCTGGAGACTGCTGAGCATTTGGCTTTGGGTGGACAGATTTGTGAGAGCTCCATGCTGCCTTAAAACAATCCTGTGTGCTGAAAATGATTTGTGGACACAAAAGAATTCAATGCTTCCTCTAGTTCAATGCTTCTACATAGGGGGCATGATTCTAACCTGTGCTAGTATCCTGGCACTTCCAAAGGATACTTTAATATCAAAACACATATTTTCTTAAAAGATCAAAAGAACAAGGATCTAAAATCCATTACCCTTACTGACAAGTGTACCTAAAGAAACATTTTATTGAACTAAATTCATTCTGATTGGTGATGAAGTTTCCATATAATGCCATAACTTACCAACACTTGCCCATCTAACAGGTGTTTATTTTTGCAAGTTAACTTACAAATAGTAGTGAATTCAGTCAGAGGATAAACTTTAACTCATTATCCAAGCATCCTGTAAGCTAGCGGTATGATGATGCGGCAAGAAAAATAGACAGAGAAAGAGAGGTTGGCACTGACCAGAAAGCAGCGCCCTCGCGCGGCAGCTTCAGCTCCGCGCACTTGGGGCATCTGAAAAAACAGAAAAGGATAAGCAGGAACTTACAAATTAAAAATACCTTACCTCGCGCTTATTTCAATGGTAGGAACCGTAATGTTGCTTTTCAGATCGCATACTACCACACCGGCCGTTCAAAGTACTTACTGTAAATGAAAGCTAGTGACACCCTTTATATAACTTGCTAAATAGCTTCACGACAAGGTTGCACCGAGAATCAGTTCCTATTACTAGATAGAGAAATTTATTGCTGGCGCTGGAGCAAAGTATCGCGAATCGAAACTCGAGAGCTCGGCAGCAGACAACAAACCGGCGGAGACAGGAAGAAATATGTGCAACGAGGGAGAGAGAAACGTACTGCAGGAGGGCAGGCTTGCCGCAGCGAGCGCAGCAGAGCGGCGACTCCGAGGCCCCATTCTCCATCCCAGCTGCCTGCGCCACCCACAACGATTGGATCAGACGGATCGGTAGAGGGGAGAACCCCGAGCGGGGAGAGCGCGAGAGCAGAAGACAGGCGCCGACGCTCCCACTCACCTGCGGCGGAGGCTAGGGTTCAGGCGGCGCGTGCGGCGGACGCGGGGAGGGAAGGGGAGGCGGACGAGTCAGCCTAGGGGGGGAGAGGACGGACCAGGGGAAGGGAGTTTTTAGGGGGGCGTGACGGCGCCACGGCGGTGAGCACGGCGGTCTCTCTCTGGTCGCACCGGGTCGTGTGCGCGCGTGGATGCCGAACCGGGCCGGGCGCGACAGACGTGAGCCGGGCCCTTCTCTCCCTTTACCATTTTAGCCTTTGTGTTGGGTAAACCCATGTACTCTTTATTGGAAATAAACCAATTCCCTTCTAATATATATGGATTGAAGGGGAAATAAACTAAATTTCTATCTCAATCCTCACAGTATCTGTCTTTTAAATTTGGAGAATTGGTTGGTAGGTTTATTGGTTTATTAGCTAAGAACCCTTAAAATACTAAATGTGGACTGCTCTTTTTCTTTTGAGGTCCTAATTTTTTTAACAACTATTTGAAATAGCACTTTATTAATATCCATTTTTTCTCCTGATATGTTAGGTCTATTTGCTACTATCTCATTATCCTTTTTTAGATAATGGAAAAGATTATCTCATTCTCCTTACATGGGTGTTTATATTAAGTTCTTTCTCTTGTTCTCCAAATTTCATTTGCTGCTGGAATCAGGAGAAATCTCGAAAGAGAGTACGGGTAAGGGATCAGGATGAAAGAACCCATGAGCGTTCACTTGACCAGACCCGTAATCGTGAATCTAGAGTAGAGAGGCGCGGCCGTAAAGATCGTAATAGGGTACTGAACAAGGATGTCGCTCTGTTTGGCAGGTAAATTTCGACAGATTGCGGCTGGTTCAATAGTATTCTGTAAGAGAGAATAAACCGAAAGAAACTGGAAGAAGCCGAAAGCAGACAAGCCGAACAAAGCGTAGGGACAGACAAAGAGCCTCGCAGCGGTCATGACAGAGGAGAGAGGGATGCATAAGAGAAAGGTGATGACAACCAATTTCACTGAGCTTTAAGTACAAGAGCTGAAGGTAATACTGTTGTTGTGGTAAATATGTTCTTTCAACTCTCTGCTAAATCCGCCTTCTTCTCTATTGATGCTAACAATTATTCATCTGTTAAACATTCACATCATTTTTCAGCTGCCAACGGATTTCAGGCGTCCTATTGAAGCAGGTAGAAGATGTCAACTATTGCAAGCCTTTTGCGTCTTGTTTTCGCTAGCTAGTTCCAATGTAAAAGCTGTTTATTTCAGGCCTGTTTGTTTCCTTGCTACCTGTTTGCTGTAACAACTCGAATCATACAAATGCAATATCTGGAACCAGTGGATTAACAATGTGAACTCGTTTGATGAGACTCCGGCCTGGTGCAGTGCTTTTTTGATTTTGGTCGTTTCTACTGCTGCAAAGGCGCTATTTTGTGTGGCAGTCAAAACTGAGATATTGGTCGTTTCTATTGATGAGACTCCGGCCTGGTGCAGTGGCACTGCGTGGCCCGGAAGAATGACCGCAAGACTGAGATGCTACTACTCTGACCCGACTTCTTATTTCAAAAAAAAAAAAACTCTAACCCGACTTGTCTGCAGAGAAGCAGCTGCCATAATTTTCTTTTGAAACAGGTAGCCCATGTACTTTCGTGAAGGCCGGGCCGGAAGCCCGGGAGAGATTACCTTTCAGTGTTTTAATTTGATCCACGAATCTCTATCCTTTGTGTTGTAGCGAAGCTAAATTGCTAAAACTACAAGGACGAGTTGTACACCCAAAAGGTAGCAGGATAACAAAAGTTTAATGTAAAATTAATAAATTTTAATGAGATGCTGGGCTAGCAGCAATGAACCGCCACCACGTCTTGCAAGTGTTATATAGCGGCCTGAAAAACGCTATAGTTTCGATATGCGACAGCGTAGCTATTGCACTATGTCACGTGCTGCATGCAAAGCGCTGGTTACACTATGTTCGGCTGATCTAAAAGCCGACTGGTTTCGGCTGGTTCAATAGTACTCTGTGAGAGAGAATAAGCCGAAAGAAACCGGCCGGTGCTGGTGCTGCTGACCAGCAGAATAGAGGTTTAGTTCTTGGCCCCTGCTACATTTAGTACGAATCTGCATCCTCTCCGGGCATTTCTTTAACCCGTGGAAATTAAATTCCACAGCCGATGCTCGATCCGAACTAGACGCCGGGCGTACATGCTGCTGCCATGCCACCAGCCGACGGGTGGCATGGCATGGGGCTTACATACGGGCAGTTGCTAGCATTGTATTTGCTCCTGTGTCTGCACTCGGCGCATCCCCGTGCCATACTCCCCTCGATGAGCTCCTGACACCGAGCATGCACGCAGGTCGGCATGCAGAAGGATCTATCGTTGACAAACAACTCATGGAGCGATAGAAAATTAAATTAAACGTAACCTTTTTTACTAGTACTTCATGTTCATGGAGCACAACAGTTTGGCTTGTGTTAAGCACGGCGCGCCTGATGACTCTACGGTGAATTCCCGACAAGCCTCGCTCACGCACTCCTGGCGCTCCGGCGCCGTGGTAGCGGTACGCGACGCGTACGCACGCACGCCTACGCGCGCCGTGCGCGGCACCTGCACGCGGGTGCGTACGCGCGCATCGGCGCCGGCGCGTGCCACGCGACTGCGCGCGGCGTGAATGCCTCGACGCCAGTCAGTGCCCTGCCCCGCCTGCCGCCGCGGCGCTCGTCTCCTCGGTCGCTTCAACGAATTTAATGGAGGGGGAGGGGGAGGGGGGGACGCGAGCGCAGGCGCAGAGAAAGAAAGAAGCGCGCAGGCGCAGGAGCAGGCGCGGGCGGCGCAGCGATAAAATAGGAAAGGGAGGGGGAGGAGTGGCCGGGTTCCATGTGGGCTCTTGTTCGATCCGGGCTCCCCAACCGGGGCTCTCCCCCCGGCCGCTGCCGCCGCCAGCCAGCCCCAGCCTTTCTCGGTGCGAGCAAAGCCAGTAAATGCCCGCGCGCCCCGGCCGGCGTGACCGTGACCGCCCCCGCCAGGCGCCAGCCACCCGCGGGATCGCGTGCAGGTGCAGGTCACCCCCTCCCGTGCTCTCTTTCTCTCTCTCACTCTCTCAACAACCTGGCCATCGCGGTCGCCCTCGCCCTCCGCGCGCGTCCTGCGGGCCTGCCGCGCCGCCGCCGCTCGACGATCTACTCGGGGTGCCTGTTGAGACGCCGTGATCTCGCAGGAAAACGGGGCAAAACCATCGTAATCCCGCGTGCAGGTGGCAGCAGGCTGACCGAGAGCGGGTTCGGGGTCGGTCTCTGTAGCTGCCAACTGAAGCAGTGAACCGTGCCCACTCTTGAATCTTGACGCTCAAGGAAAAGATATCCTGACGCTAACGGACTCGTGTTTCTGAAATCTCTGATGCTTCCGTGCCAACAGCTCTGCCAGCTGTGATCATGGATCGTAATCCGGTTGGAGATTTGCTCTGAGATGACGTGATTGGAAAGGGGGTATTAGCAGCATCCGGCAATCATCAGTTGGGATCTGTCCGTCCGTACCGGGACTCGGCCGGCCACATCGGCAGGTGTCCCATCATCACCTGCCAAACAAGTAGCCAGAGAGAGAGAGAGAGGTTGATGGCATACGTGATCGACACCGCGACTGTGACACCTTGATTTCTTTTCAGAATCAGAAAAAAATAAAGAAAACTAAAAGCCCTTTAACTTGCAGCCCTCGGAACTGGGATGTGATATTGATCCCCATCGTAGGGGATCGTGAACATGACCGTCGCTTTTGCCTCAACAGCGGTTGATTGGGACTGACTCGCAGAAGACGACGGTAACTAGCTAGAGCGTTACTCCGGTGCAGATTACTCCCTCCTCCGTCCCCTTTTTATCTATCGTTAGGAAAGCATGCTGCCTTCACAAACACTCTTTTCAAGCGATAAATAAAATGGAACGGGGGAAGTACATCCATTATCCCCCTTCTAAAAAATGAGCCATCTTCTATGCTAGCTCTCAGTTTGATTTTGGATCAAGGTTTATTTATGGGCGTATTTGCAATACAGGATGTTAATTTAGACTCGTTCCAAACACACCCTATGCATGATTTTATTCAAGTTATACTCTACTCCCACCGTCCTAAATTATTAGCTGTTTTGGTTTTGCTATATATATAATTTTTACTACGTGTATATATATATATGTCTAAATGCATAGCAAAGCTCATGAATCTAGAAAAAGCAAAACAACTAATAATTTGAGACATGGAGGGAATATATAGTTAATTGCACTCGCATCATTTATCTTGCCTACAGCTTGTGTCATCTTCTATGTCATCATCAGATGCATATATATTTTTGAACTAAACTGATGCACATGTATAGTGCCATATGTCTGAGGACATGATGCTCAGTTTCTATGCATGCTAAACAATATAATTGGCAATTGAGCATTCTACACTGGTAGATGCATCGATGCTACTGATGGGCTTGCAAAAGCTAGACCCTAGAAGAGACATATAGGAGGAGCACTGTTTTGGTTTCCACACAAATTAAAAGGCATCCCCTCCCGGCCGGATACTCACACCATGCGTGGGGGCCATGCGCCAAAGGTGGTGTGCAGTGGGCATGGTCGCATGGACAATGGCAAGAATGCCGAGATGGAGAAGCATGCAGGCAGGCAGGCACGGGGGGCAGGGGCACAGACCAGGCCTGGCGTCGAGCAATCCAACCCCACCGTGACCTAATTGGAGGAAGAATGAGAGAGGTCAGGGGTGACGACAAGGAATCTGCTAAGCTGGGGGGTGCCCGCAACTTGGACCGGCAATATATAGGGAACGAAATTACCAAATAGTACACCAGAAAGGTCGTCTTGTTCATGAGTAAATATAGAAAAGCTCAATGCTACTCCATTTATCCCGAAATGTAAGACATTGAAGGGTTCAAAATTTGCACCAAATATAAAGCATCCTATAGGTTATTTTAGAAACTAATTATTCCCAGCCGACCATAAAATCAATAAAATAACAACCAAATAAGACATTAAAGGGTACATACGTCATTTCGTCATCTTCTTAATTTGTCATAAAATTAATAGGATGCCCTATATTACATATGACCAGGGGAGTACTAGTCTATAGACTAGGTCTCTCATGATGTCGACGGTCTTTACGAGTTTTTCTTGCCGGCGTACTAACCTGAATTTATCTTCTTTATTTCAATAATACTGCTCATGTTAAGAAGGGTGTTCATATATAAATGCGCAGTTTGTATGCTGATTTGTTCATATATACAAGCTATACGAGGATATGATGCCCATTGCTCAGACTAAAAATCAGAGACCAACTAATCTTCATCCTTGGGTTCCGTTCTTCCGTGAGATGGAAATAATAGGTGAACACTGAACACACCATTTCAGACCTAACAAGCTAGCAAGCAATTTTTTACTGCCATTTACTGTACTTTCCCCCCTCTGGCCTCTTAAACATGCGGGACATTCTTGTGTAAATTTGAGCAGAATTTCCTGCACGGTGATTTCCAAGATAAGGTTGGATATGCGAATGACTGCATGAACAGCGCAAGAGGGAGAGAGATGGGGATCAGAGATGGTACTAGCATGGAGAGGGGTGGGCAGAGAGAAGATGGTGGATCTCTGCCACGGCCCTGCAGCTGCATGCTGCCCTTCTGTTACTCCTGACTGCATGGTGAGGTCAAATCACCAAAAGTGAATGGCGCCTTTGTTTTTCATTTCTGCATGCCCTTGTCTCTCTCATCCCACCCTCACTCTCTACACTTGCATTTAGTAATAATAATCTTCCTGAGGGCCCACTGCATTATTTTTGTTTGGACACGTACACTTCATTCAGTACTCCTCTGTAAGCACAGATGAACAGAGCACGCAGCTAGATAGCTGCTCTCGTACTCTCTCTTTCTCTCTAGCTCCCTGTGACTCGCCCGGGGCCGGGAGACCAAGCGGGTGATCGTGCATGCAAAGGTAGCAGTAGCACCTCTACCTGACCTGGCTAGTAGTGGCTAGCTGCTGGCCGAGATGGCTTTAGCTTATCCTCCGTCTGCCGTGTGCTATCTAGGGTTTTCCCTACAGATTCTTTTTATATACTTTGGATACTATAATTTAAGGTAGCATCATTGGTTACCTATATGGCCGTTTAGCCCATTTATACGGTGAGTGTCTAGCCATATTCATTCAATCAGCCGTGTTTATCCCATTTAATAATCATTTAACATATTTAAACGATCATTTAACATATTCAAATGACCGTTTAATCCGAATGAATGAATAGCTAAATGATAGGTGACCAATTATTTAGCATTTACCGTGTTTAGACTAACAGTGGCTAGCATTCATCGAGCGATAGATATAAATATCGTGCACTGTACTTATAGAGTAGTCTTTGGTTACATTCAATACGCTGGTATATATAGTACAATAAAATAATTGAGCATAGATTAATTATGTTTCTGTTTGGAAAAATAGCCATTTTGGTCCCTCAACTTTGATCCGAGGGTCAAGTTCATCCCTCAGCTTTCAAATTGGTCAATATAGTCTCTCAACTTTCGTTTTTGGTTAAACTCATCCTTATGCTGATATTGTACTCCATAATAACGTGGAGTTTGCCCTACTCCATAAAACTATGGACCAAAAACTATTTATTGGATATAATACATATCACCATGTAATATTGCGTAAAGTCGAGCGAACAATGATACAAACGGTGGAAATTGAGGAGGGAAAAAAGAAATCAAGGGTAAAAAGGACTTTTTGCATTTATCTCATGTTATTATGAAGTATAATATCAGCACAAGGATAAGTTTAACTTCATTTTGAAAGTTGATGGACTATTGACCAATTTAAAAGTTGAGGGATGAACTTGATACTCGAGATAAATTGAAGGACCAAAATGGCTATTTTGCCTTTCTGTTTGTAGTCAATGCCTCAATGGTTTGAGCTTGAAAATACTATACTCCATATGTTTGTATTTGGGCCTGCTAAACAGATCCACCAGCTAATCCAAGCTAATTTTAGTTGGGTGACGAATCCAAACTAATTTTACCAACCCTAGCCAAACCCTCGGTGGCAGTGGCACCCTACATCGTTCATTATGCGACTTTGCACACATGCAGTAGTCCATTAGACGGATCAGAGAGAGAATATATCCATGCACCGTCGATCATCATCTTCGTCATGATTCCTCTTCGCTACGAAAATTCCCTCGGCCGGTCAGGTGGACCGATGGAACTCGATGGGAAAAGAAAGCTCGCCGTGGCCGGGCGGCGACACTGCATGCATGCCATCGATCCATCTCCATACCTAAAAAAGCCTTTCCCGCTCGATCGATCGATCCGCTTTACTATTGCGGCACAGGAGTTTCTGTTGGAGGGGACGACGACGACGACGCATGGCCATGCCATGGCTGCTGCGTGCGTGCATGCGCGTACACGCGCGCGCCAACTCGTTCGTTCTTGAGTGCGCGCGGCCTGGCCTGGCCTTGGTGTGTTGCGGCGTGCCGCGCCATTGCATGCATGCAGGTAGCTAGCAAAGGGGCGCGCGCATGCATGCATCCTGTCCCCTCGTTCATATGCAGGTGCAGGCATGTACGTACGCAGCGGCAGCAGGGAGACACGGCGCCCATACTACTACCGCCCCAGCAGCAGGGCTACGGCGCGGCCGGCCATCCCCTGCAGTCTCTCTCTCTCTCTCCTCCTCTCTCTCTCCTCTCTCTCTCTCTCTCTCTCTCTCTCTCTCTCTCTCTCTCTCTCTCTCTCTCTCTCTCTCTCTCTCTCTCCTCTCTCTCTCCGCTCCCCCCCCATCTCTCTCTCTAAAGATACTTTCTGTGCACCATGCCTTTGAGCTGCTAGCTTTGAATTGGAGCTCTCCAAAGTGAGTGAAGGCAAGGTCCTTTTCATGGGTCCATGGAGAGGAACCTGGTCCAGCGCGGGACGCAAAAACTCACACACGCATGCCCAGGCGCATTTCGACGTTACGCATGCCCATCTAGTGGTGTGTCTAGATCATTTTGTCAAAAAAATTTAAAATAAAATCTTGCTATTTAGGAATATTAAATAAAACCTCTACTATTTCTAAAGCAAACAATGATTCCTTGGTCCGTCAATCCGAATCCTAATCGGAATCCGAACAAATGAATCGAAGTCCTAATCGAAACCCGGACAAATTACTTAGAATCCCAATCGAAATCCGGACAATCAATATCTCACGGAGCGTTATAGCACGACCTATGCACGGAGTGAAAGAGTAAAAACTTGGTGGTCTCGTATAGATCCGGGTAAAATTTATATTATATGTTGCAACGCACGGGCACTATACTAGTTTATTTATAAAACTTTTTGCACAGATGGATTGTAAATCGCGAGATGAATCTAATAAGCCTAATTAATCTATAATTAGCGGATGGTTAATGTAGCATTATTGTTGCAAATCATGGATTAAGTAGACTCATTAGATTCGTCTCGCGATTTACAACCATCTATATAATTAGTTTTTCTTTTTACCCACATTTAATACTCCATGCATGTGTCCAAATATTCGATGTGATGTTTTTAGCTAAAACTTTTTGGGATCTAAATATTTGGCCAAAAGTTTTCCACGTGCTGGAAACTTTTTGGTCCATAGTTTTATTAACCGTGCCATCGATCCTTCGGACTGCTGAGTGACTTTTTTAAAAAAAATAGCAGAGGGTTTGTTGTTTATTATTCTCCATTTTTTTATCAAGTAACCGATCGAGGGATCTGTAGTCCGGTGTGAACAGCTCCCAAAGTTGAAAACAAATTAGCAACAAAGAATCCCCAAACCGACATTATAAAATAAAAAAGTCGTCGGGCGCCTTTATTTGGCTAAAAACCCATCCATTTGAGAAAATTCTAGAGAAGACAAATAATGGCAGCCATTCACAAAAAAATAAAAAAATCTTGGAATTTTTTTGACAAATAAGTCAAGTGTAGTTTTTTTTCTAGGATGTTTAGTTTCACCACATATGCACCCATTGTGACCATACATAGTATAGTGATGCAAAATTAAGTTTTTTCATAATATAAAATAGAACAATGTGTAATGTAAGTCATAGCTATGAGTCATAGCTAGGACTTACATTACACATATGCCATCTTAATCGAGCACACATGTACAAAACACTAAAATCCATGCATGATCCAATAATTCACACAAGTGGGCGAGACTCGGTGGACAACACTGTGTTCTAGACCTAACCTCAAAGGGGTCTTCATAAGGTCTCATCAGAGTTTAGAGACTGGCCTTGAAGAAAGAAAAGGATTTAGCGTGGTCAGACTAGCTATATAGTGACGTGGCAACACTCTTGTTGTGCGCTCGATTTTGATGTACTAGTGAGGGCATGGTGAAGGGGAGATCGAAGTGCAAAAAATTTGCTCCTACGAAGAGGACGTGCATTGATGCTGGGATCTATAGATTCGCCCCCCCCCCCCCCCCCCCCCCCCCCCCCCCCTTCCCTTTAGCAGCGACATGGTGGTGGAGTGGTGGGCATCACGCAACATCTGGTGACCACCGGTGGCCGGCCTTCCTTCCTCCGTGCGCGCCGGGCCGGCGTGGGGATGAAAACGACCATGCCGTCAGATAGTCATTATCGTCATCATCCCGCCGATCGAGATCGGCCGGCGTGGGTCCCGGCACTCGATCGCGAGCGAGCCCGGCCGGCCGGCCGGCTCCAATGGCATGGCGCCCGTCTCAGCACCTACCTGGTCGACCGGTTGCCGGCTGCTTTGGGCAACCTCACCTCGAAACAGCCCTAGCAGCAGCAGCTGGCCACTGCCTGCAGCTTCGCCTTGCCTTGCCTGCCAGTTCTTGCTCTCATCAGGGTCCATACGTACACACAGAGACGCGCGCACATGGCCATGGAAAAGGTGTAGCTAGCTCACCTCTCCATGCACGTACGCGCAGCGTCATGGATCCGGCCGTCGCCGTCGCCGTCGCCGCGCCGCTCGTACGAGCAGAGGCATCATCTCCTTTTCAGACCAGCGCAAAGGGCCGGGGGAGCGCGCCGACGTCGAGCGGCGCCGGCCTCTCAGTTACAGTGACGCAGCAGGCGCCGGCCGGCCAACTAACGCTTCTGATTCTGATCGCCGGTCGAGCTTGCTCGCGCGCCGCGGCCCGGAGATCCCGCGAACGCACGGACGCTGCGCGTCGCAGCCCGCCGGCCGCGGCCGCAGCTCTCCTTTCCCCGCCGCGCGCGTGGCTGTGTGAATGGTCAGGCATCACCGGGGGGGTACCGCCTGCGTGCGTAGCGCTACAGTGCGGCTACGCTGTAGGGGGGTGGCATCCCGTGGGTGGAGAATATGAGATGGGGTCCTCAAGAGGTACGGCGTAAAGATGACAGCAACGGCCCCGATGATGAGCCTACCGATCCATCTAGATTTCGGTTAAAATTAATGGGGCCAAGTACATGGAATGCACTTGCCTGATTGCAACGTCCATGTGTATGTGAATGATTAAATTGGTAGAATATGTGGTGTGGTGGTTTTTTCAGAGATTTATTGCGCTCTTTCGGGTGGCGTGGGCTTTCGAGGTTGTATTCATCAAGTCAATTATAGGAGACGCCACCGGATCCGCTTTCGCCTCTTCCGCCTGCCTCTCATGCTTCCCCATCTTAGGTGATGATGACGTGATCGGATCCGCTTCTGCCACCCCTCCTCATTTAACTTAGTTTTTTATTAGCTCACTTACCCTTTTCACGCAACCATCGGTGCAATATGACTTCGTCCATGAACACATCGTGTACCCGTTACCTTACCTTATTGCGATGCTTTCACGCCGACTCCTCTGTAAGGCCTCCTCCGTATAGTCCCTTCCTCTAAACCCACAAATCCATTAAACCTCACCGGAATCCCACACACAGTAAACCCTTGGGCACTAATCTTGATGCATTCCCACCAATTCGGTCCAACCATCAAACCGAAATTAGACACCAATTTCAGTCTAAGAAGTGTGCCAAATTAAATGCCCCAATTGCTCATTGTGTTCTAGACTTCTAGTGCATGGTGTCTGTTGGAGCCACTAGTTTTCTACCTAGACACATTTTGAACCAACAGCATTCTTCCACGCAGAATATGCAAATGGCTTTTTCTGGACAAATCATTGATAGCAAAATAAGTTTAGTCTCCATTGAAGTTGGATCATAGACAATATAATGCTCTCGGAACATTCAACTAGTGGTTGATCAATTTCAGCTCTAAAACATAATGGATTATGGATTTGGAGAACGAGAGGGCACTGATTAGAGCACACATCTCACGGACAATCTAGTGGCAGCAAATTTGGCCAATATTTTCTTTTGCGACCTTAGAAACGCTTGTTGTCAGCTCTAGGACCTTACTTTCTTTATGAAATTTTTATTTCTTTTTCTGCTTCAGTAATGTGGTTGTTCTTGCTAAATGCTCGGCAACAGGGGCAATAAAAAGGTGGGGTTGAGGGTGGCAAAGTCCCCCCTTATGATTGATGCACAACATTAGCTAGTGTACCCTTAATTAGCTGACCATATAAATCAATTACAAATTAAGTCCCATCCACTCTAATGAATCATTTGCTAATCCCCCCCACCACAAAAAAGAGGATGTTTCTCTGGTTTCACACCCTGCACCACAGTTTTTTCCCCATGAATTAAACAACAAATAAATATATGGTATTTTAGATGTGTTTTAAGTAATTTTGACATGCATTTGAAACAAAAATATTTTTGGTGCTTTCTTAATATCTCTAAATATATACTATTGCTATATTGTGCGTTGTCTCTAAAACAAACATTTTGGTCATTATTTTTCCATAACTAGATATATGAAATTAACGTATCAAGAGTCCCAATCTTTATTTGTGTGGGAAAAATAGCACTAGTGGTCAAAGCCGACAACATCATAAATACCACCATAGCTTACACAAGGAAAAGAATGTAGGACTACACTATATTGTATAATGTTTTCATAAATATGTTTTCCAATGCCTTTTATTGTTCATGAAAGATACATGATCTTCCTTTTGGAGGCTAGTGGTGAGTACCGGCCATAGAAGCATTATGCTTTGGGGGGTACACATGAATTCGTAGGGAACTGTAAGCCTGCAGGGTCGTCCTAGCTAGTAGCTTCTATAGGATGTACTAGCACATGTTTTCTTACCATACAGATAACAGTTAATCTTCTCTTATACCCCTTTTTATTTACCATGCATGCACAATTCTCTTATGATCATTTCGGTCTTTCCTATATATGCACATATAATTTGATTTTCTGCCGTTGAGTCAATTGCTACTTCGTCATATTCTTCTTCTTCATTCCTTCCCCATATTCTCATGCATGCTTAACTTCCCCGGCCACTTCTTAGTTCCTTCTCCAGCATTTACTGTAGGACAAGTTCTCAAATATGGATACACAAACAACCTTTTGCAAAATCCACGAGCCCGTCGTTCTAGCTTGTCTGTAATGATATCGACAGATGGACCATGGGAATGTTTGACCAGGGAGGATCTAGGGATTATTAGAACGGTGGTCTACTATTCTAGGGTTGACAATATATAGGTGGTAAGATTATTGATAGTTATGTCAACAAGCGTCCACACAGATTTTCGATCATGTACAATGTTGTGTACGACATATGTAAATCGTGAATGCCTACCAACGTGTGGGTTGACATTGTGCATAGCCTTCCATCACCAACTGGTTTCAAGTTTTAACCAACCACATACGGAAAAGTACTTAACGGATCGGTCGGACCAGCTCTGGGACTATCTACAGGATCCTCACATTTTTTTTAAAGAAGAGAAGAGAAGCATGAAGAACGATCCTCGACATATCTTACATTCTACTATCTCCGTCCTTAGACCACTGACCTTTTGTTCAAACTTTAATCAACAATATTTACTTACTCAATTAGTTAAGTAATAAAGTTAAATAAGATCACTACATCTATCATCAAGTATACTTTAGATTTGCCTTGTAGATTTATCTATTTTATGGGGGAAAAGATGAAAAGTCAAATGAACAAAGAAGTCCATAATGTTATATCTTTAAGATTGAGGGAGTATATATTCTTCTAAAAATAGAGCGGAACCTCATTTTAATCCATACAATCTCTCACTCACAGTGAACCCTATAACAGTGCATGTACATGAGTCATGACACACATAGCAGTATACTAGTACATGAAAATAACTCCTCTTTGTCTTTGCCATCTTCCTCTAGAGCCTGGTTCTCAACTTCTCATGGATGTATGGCGTGGCAGAGGTGAGAGAAAAAAGCCCCACAAACCCCCGTCGTCTAGCTCGCTGCCTAGCCACAACTGCGGCTGCCACTGTCCCTCCCTCATTGTTGACCAGGAATTCCCAAAACACCCCCACCCTCGCACACTCTCTCCTCTGCCTATATCTCTCTCCCTCCCCCCGGCCCCTCTCCTCACCAACCAAGCGAAGGCACGCTCTCTCTCTCTCTCTCTCTCTCTCTCTCTCTCTCTCTCTCTCTCTCTCTCATCCCGTCTTCTCCCTGGCCTCTCTCTTCTTCTTCTCTCTCTATTAGTTCCCAAATCGCAGCAGCAGCAACAACAGATCCAATACATACTAGGTTCCGTTGCATCACACATCAGTCACCCAAACCATCAAATCACACGCCCATCAAATCACACAGGCGAGGAGGAGAGAGAGAGGGAGGGAGGGGAAGGGGAGGAAGCAGATGGGAGAGAGATGCCGCTACTAAAGCAGCAGCCCATCCATCCATCAATCAGGTAGCTCGCCAGCAATCGCGTGCCGCCTTTCCACTCGCGTACACCACCGCCGCCACCTCTCAGCTCGGTTCGGTTCGTTCGTTGCCGCGTCGAATCGGGGCAAGGAGCCAGTCGCGTGCTCAGCTGTTGCTTGCACCACGTACCTGAAGGAAGGAGGCAGCGATCGATCGGTCGGCCGGTCGGTAGGTGGTTGTCGTCGGCGCCCGGCATGTCGTCCTCGTCGTCCTCCTCCTCCGCGGCCTCCGCCGCCGCCGTTTTCCCCGCCGTCCCCGCCGCCGCTGCTGGTGGAGAACCTCCCGCCGCTGCACCAGCTCACGCCGGTGGCCGCGGCGCCGCCGGCCTCCGAGCAGCTCTGCTACGTGCACTGCCACTTCTGCGACACCGTCCTCGTCGTCCGTGATCGAACCCCTGCTCTCGATCTCTCTCAGTATTTATACATGCGGCTCTCCAGCATGTTATCTGAATCTCAAAGATTTTTACAAGCCTGAGGCGTGCGTGGGTGCAGGTGAGCGTGCCGACGAGCAGCCTGTTCAAGACGGTGACGGTGCGGTGCGGCCACTGCAGCAGCCTGCTCACCGTCAACATGAGGGGCCTCCTCTTCCCGGGCACGCCGACGACGAACACCGCCGCCACCGCCGCCGCACCAGCTGACGTCACTAGCACTACCACCACCATCACCACGGCGCCGCCGCCGCCGCCCGCCTCGTCGGTCAACAACGGCCAGTTCCACTTCCCCCACTCGCTCAACCTCGCGCCCAACCCTCCCCACCAATCCCTCCTGGTACGTCCCAGATCGCGCGCGTGCTTCAAACTAAGCCGGAGCTAGCTCCGATCTCGTGCATATCGCATGCCTAATCCTCCGCCCGCGTGCATGCAGGACGAGATATCGAGCGCGAACCCGAGCCTGCAGCTGCTGGAGCAGCACGGCCTCGGCGGCAGGAATGCGGCCGCGCCGCCCCCGCCGCAGCCGGCCGCGGCGGGGAATAAAGGGGCCAAGGAGCCGTCGCCGCGCGCTAACCCCGTCGTCAACAGACGTAAGCCCACACCTAAAACTTCCATGCACGTCGCCAAGTTTCCCTTCATTCGTTGTTTCTTTTCGCCATTGTTGATTGTCCAAGCTTTCCTCGGTTTCCTGAGAGAGATCGGTCGATCATACGATCAGCCTGGCCATGAGGAAGTTGAGTTGAAACCGTCGAACTCATCTTCTAGCTAGCTCCGTGCCCCCTCTGGGCTCTGGCTGACCAGATCAGTGAGCACACGTACCGGATGCGGATGGCTGGCTAGTGGATGGCCGCGCGCCCGCGCCTAGCTAGCTAGGCGTTGTTGTACATGTCGCATCAATAAGTGCGAGACGCCCAGTCGCCCACACCGCCGGGCCGCTCTTTCAACTGTCCACGAGAGGGCGAGCCATGCCATCTTTTGTTTCCTTCTCGAGCTCTTTTCACTGTGAGGGCACCGGCGAGCAGTGGGTGCCGGCGTGCTACACTGCTCGCTCTACCTGCGCGCCGAGCGAGAGATCCAGCGCGCATGCTGTGCGTGCTCCATGCGGAATGACTGTGGCTAACAGGCTTGCTTGCCTCGTGTCTGTGTGTGCAGCTCCGGAGAAGAGGCAGCGCGTGCCGTCGGCGTACAACCGCTTCATCAAGTGAGTGTGCCAGTAACTCTACTACATTTTTCATCCGCGCTGTGCGCCGCAGCAAGTCACGACCGGCGGTGGCTCTTTCGGTCACGGCAATGCCGCCTCGGTGGCAGCAGCCGGCCGGGGTGCAGTGGCAAGACTGCAAGAGCTTTTGCAGACGCAGAGAGAGACCTGCTGCTGCTTGTTTTCGCGCTGTCTCTATCTCCCTCCACAGTCCACACACAACACAGGAGGGAGAGAGAGAGAGAGAGGTGCTCGTTAATGAGACACGGCAAATGATGCATCGGTGATTGCAAATAATGCGAGCGTCGTGTCGCCGGGCCATAGCTGCTGCTGCCTGCTGATCATATCTATGCATCGACCTGACGTCTCCCTTTCCTCTTTTCTTTTTCTGGCTCTCCCTCGGGGGAATGCGATTGCAGGGACGAAATCCAACGCATCAAGGCTGGCAATCCCGACATCTCGCACAGGGAGGCCTTCAGCGCGGCGGCCAAGAACGTCAGTGCGGTTTCCTCCTCCTCTACCGCCTCGCCTAGATCCTTCTCCTTCCTTCTCAATTTCTGCTCTGATCCAGTAACCTCTCTAGCTAGGGTTTTGCTCCTGCGGTTTTTACTGTGCAAGCAAGCGTGCATTCCTAGGATTTCCCGATCTTTCAAAATCGCATGATAGGTCTCCACGCACCCCCCCCCCCCCCCCCCCCCCCCCTCTGAATCCTTGTTTGGTGTGGTGGTTTTGTTTGTCGCTGCAGTGGGCGCACTTTCCGCATATCCACTTTGGACTCATGCCGGATCACCAGGGGCTCAAGAAGACAAGTCTGCAGCTACCTCAGGTGATAAATCGATCGAACCTTACTTGTCAATGCATGCTGTTATGTCAAGAAAGATGTATCTGAAACTGTGGCTAATATCATTTCCTATCTTTTTAAGGTTCAGATTAAAGTGAAAACAAATGTGTTTTAATTTTTATATATCAGTGATTTTTTTCTCACAAAATGGAGAGGTGTGTTGATATCTCACATGCTAGCTCTGGAAAAGGGATAAGAAGGACTATATATAGTAGCATTTATTTTTGTTCATGGTTTTCGGATGCAGCGAGAAATTTTATGTTACCAGAAGAAATATCTAGTCATCAATCTACATTATTTATTTTCAATGAGAAAAGTAGAAATATAATTTTTGTCTAGCTAATCTGCATTATTCTTTTATATTAGACATATTACAAAAATTTCCATGTTGCACATTCTAGGACATGAAATAAAAAAATGGGGTTTGTAGAGTTTTCAAACTACCAATCGGTATATATTACTAGCACCACAAATCGTCCCCTGATTTTTTTCCTTAGATTAGTTGAGCTTAAAAACTGCGATATGATGTGGCTGAAGCAACTGGTTCAAACTGGGCGGTGGTCAGTGGTCACGAGCCAATTTGTAACGAAACCACAGCCTTTGGTCTCCATTTTTTGGCAATGATATCTACAAATCTAGCTTTGGTAGTATAGATCAGAGTTATAGACCACTTCTCTCGTATATTCAAACTTGGATCTTCTTTTTTACTCTTAGCTGTATTTGTTCTCTGTTTGGTATTGGTTGAGCCACTTCCAATCTCAAAATTCAGACATGCGTGCAAGACACACATTTTCGTATAGACATAGACAGGTCGGGTTTTACAATAATTTTAATTACATACCCCTCCATCCACAAATACTAGACATTTTGGATTTGACCTAGTCAAACTTTGGAAACTTTGGCTATCAATGAATTTTGAAATATTTAGTTAAGAAACATGAAATACGCTTGTATATACTTGTAAAATTATTTTACCATAATCCCACAAATTATTGGATTTCATAAATGCATTTAGATACAAAGATATATTAAAGAACGGTGTCATGTTTAAAACGTACATCTCTTTGTTGTGTGAAGGAGCATTTAGCTTGAAGGATTATCTATATAAATGGTGTGAACTAGTAGGGAGAGTAAACATGCACTACTTCCTCGTTCAAACCGAATCAGGGTGAATCATTTAAACTAACTAATTTTTTATTTGTGCTTTTGGCTTTACCTGCAGGATCATCACCAGAGAAAGGACGGGCTTCTAAAGGCGGATGGGCTCTACGCGGCCAACATGGGGGTTGCTCCATACTAATTACCCAAGCTTAGCTGCTAGCAAGTTGCCGCTGTTTACCTAGCTAGCTGCCGAGACTCTCCTTTTAACTTCTTGCTCCTATGAACAACCAACCAAGCTATATATCTATCTAGGGCTTACTCGACCGATCGATCGATCTCTATCCTGTTAATCTGTGCTCTCGCTGTTGGGATCAAGCACTACCTGCAACAACGCAGGAGGTTGATCGATCGAGCTGATCACAGCCTGCATGGTCAGTTATCCAGCTCTAGTGTCTCTGTTTTGCCGTTGATTATGTCATGGATGAACTCCCCCTTTATTTGCACTTTTTTTTCCTTTTCTTTTCTTCCCCTTCTGTTTAGCTGCTACTGCATGCGGCTGCGTACGCTGTGCTAGCACCAGAGGCCGGGCTACCAGTCGTTAGCTTTACCTGCGCTCTGATCTTTACTGTGTCTTTTTTTTCCGTCCTCTTCTTTTTCAGCAGTACCAATTTATACTTTGTTTTTGTTCTTGGCCCCCTGTCGAGTAAAGGGAGGCCAGGGCAGCCACGGGCTCCCCCTGTCTGGAATCCTCCTGCCGCCCAGAGACCGCCGGTCTTTGGCCCCTCGCATTGCTCCCTGTCTCGCTTGGTGCTGTTGCTGCACGCATGCTGCCGCTGGCATTCAAACGCGCCCAGCCCAGGGCCAGGCCCGCCTCCGTCATGTGCGAGCACGCATATGCAGTGGTGCCTCCACCAGTCAGTAGCAGTGGTCAGTGGATGCAAGTGCGCGGCATCGGTCGCCGCCGCTACCTCTTGCTTGCTCCTTCGGGAGCTCGGTGTTCCTTGCATTGTCGTCTTCGGATTCGTCTCCCTTTTGCGCCCCTCCGGACCAACAGCAGGCCCGCGCGCGGCGTACCCCTACTGCACGCACGCCGTACGGACTGGTCCTGGCCTCCGAGCCCCCGGCCATATGTCTAATTTGGTTGCAATCGCCGCCGCCCCGAGCGGTAATTAAGGACGCCGGCCGCCGCGGATAATGAAGCAAAGCCGGGCGGCGGGTTGGGCGGCGCGGACGCTGGCGTTACTGCGTGGGCGGCCTACGGGTGGATCGGCGGCCGGCCGGGCGATTGGGCAGTTAAAGTTGGCGCGCAAAGCGGCGGCAGCAGGCCGGCGGTACGTACTAGGAGCTCGGGGGAGAGCTTTTAACGGCGCGGTTCCGGTGGCTGAGTTGTGCGTGCCGCTCTTCTGGGGGGCCGCGCTGGCGCTGGCGCACACCCCGCCGTTCCGGGGCACGAGGGCCACTGTTTGCCAACAGGGGAAAGCGCCGGGGGCAAGGCCGCAAGGGCATGGCGGGAGGTATCTGGACTACTATGCTTGTGCAGTGTGGCCGGCCGGCGGGAATTCTCGACCGGTCGACATGACGGATCGACCTTGCATGCAAAGCCGGCTGCAGAACAGTCCAAAGTCCAAGCAGACCAACTTTTCGGTCACGGGCACACGCATGCGAAGCCTAGCTGTGCAGCAACGCGTTGCCGTTACATGTGGGCCTTTGGAATCGAACACGCGCACGCGGCAGGCTGGCAGGCCGAGGCGTCGATGTCTCGGTGCGGTGCAAGGTGACCGCCCGGCCAGGCAGGGGCAGCCATGGGCATGAAGCAGACTCGCCGCCGGCCTCCGGTTTTGCACCGGCCGCAACGCGCACATGGCCCATGCCGCTGCCAGACTGCTGCTGCTGCGCGGAACGGCAACACAGCCGCGGGGCGCCACGCAGGTACGCACACCGCACGGCACGCTGACTCGCCGCCGGTTTTGCACCGGCCGCAACGCGCGCACGGCCCGTGCCGCGGCGAGTGGTGCCGGACTGCTGCTGCTGCTGCGCGGAACAGCAACACAGCTGTGGCGGCGCCACGCACCGCATGGCACGGCCACACAGACCGCAGCGCGGCCAGGGGCACGGCTGCCGTGCACCCACGCCGCGAGGGGCTCCGGCGTTTGTGCCGCGTGTTCCTCGCTCATGCGCGGCCGGCCCCCCGTTGAGGCGTGACGAATAGGGGCCGGCAGTGTTGTTGGGTGGGTGGGCCTGGCTGGCGCCTGCACGCACTTTGCCCGCAGATCCAAGTTAAGCCCGCATGCTGAGCTGGGCTTAGATGGAAAGGATGCCATGGCCCGCGACCATCCGGCCCGACACGGGCACCCATCCGTCTTCCTAGAGCTGGATCAGGACGCCTTCCGAGTGAGCTGGATCAGGACGCAACCATCCTAGATCTAGTCCAACATCGCTCGGAGCGGACCCGGTCCGTTTCACCACAGCACGCGCCACGCGACACGCAAGGCAAGTACTCCTACAGCCTACAGGCTAGTACTCCCGTATAGTAGGCGAGCAGCATTAGGTTCGGATCTGGAGTCCCGCGCCCTCGACGGCAGAAAGATTCGGAGTCCTGGATCTCGTCAAGGCCGTGGCCTCCGATCGCCGAAAGCGACGTGCCTGGATCCCCAGAACGCACGGCCCTCGTCGACTCTTGATGCGTCGTGTCCCTGCATCTCGTAGCGTTGAAACTTTTTCTTTTTTCTGGAACTTAGCTTCTTCATTAATCAAGCAGCATCGTTACATTCACTTAGCAGACAATGCTGCAGGAAGCTGGGGGGTTGCTCAACCCAAACCGAAGCTAAATTACAAGTAGAAGCATTTCTAGCACATAAATGAGCAGCGGTGTTGGCCGTCCTCCGCACATGAACAATTGCAAAGGAGGTGAACGTCGCCGATAAGTCCTGAACATCAGAAAGGATCGCTGATATCTCAGACCTGTCCTTCCTGCGTGATCGCCAGAGAGCCACCAGCTGCTTAGAGTCCGTCTCCACAAGCACCCGCTGCGCAATACCTTGTGGGATTAGTCGAATTCCATCTCTTATTGCTTCAGCTTCCGTGATCAGGGCAGACGCTACTGAATCGAGGCGTCGTGCTGACGCAGCCATGAAAGAGCCATCCGCACGGCGAATCACCACTCCCGTGGCACCCGTGGAGTCTGCAGCATTGAAAGCTCCATCTATGTTTACCTTAATATGATCATTTCGTAGCGTTGAAACTGAAACACAGTCCTAGCTGAAAGCCTGAAACCCACCCCCTCAAATGCGTCGCCGTCGCCTCACGCAGTTCTTGTTCTCAGAGCAGCAGGGAAATCAACGGCACCACAGGTCCACACCACACATGACAGGCACACCAGTGTTTCCCTCTCCGTCTCGGCACGGATTCCGACGCTCATGCCGTTAAAAAGTTCACACAACGGCAGCATGATGGCTGGTGGAGGAGCCTGCTGGTGCCGTGCCGCGGTCCGGGCTCCTCGACTCTGGCAGCGGCAGCCGGCCGGCAGGCCACCACCAAAATATGCTCGCCTTCGGTGGCAAGATCGCACGGGAGTAAAGCCAACTCAAGGAATAACGGGCACGCGCAGCGCCGTGAGACGCGAGCCGAGCACGACAGGAATCCGCATTTCCTATGGCGAGGTCAGGTCAAAACCCAAAAAGGGTTGGCGCACGGGGACAGGGCATCAGAGCCTGCAGCCCCGCCCGGGCGGGTGCTGGAAGCGGAAGCAACGAACATACCAGCCCCCACACCGTGTACCTGTGCCTGTGCTTCAGACCCCAGACCATTCTACAGAGCCAGCTATGCTTCTCAATCATGGCACAAGAACAGGCCCTCATTCCGAGGCAGAAATGCGACGCGAGACATTCCAACAGTTCTCGCAAGAATCTGGATTTTTGCCTCGCTCGAAGCAGAGACGCTTCTGAACTGCCAAACTGAAAGAGAGAAAATAAGCCAAAACAGGATGTAGCGTTGAAACTGAAACACAGTCCTAGCTGAAAGCCTGAAGCAGAGAAAATTGTCACTGTTCAGCAAGCGACAATACAGTATTTGGCGGGCAGATTTTGACAGGTCCAATAGTATTCTGTGAAAGAGAATAAGCCAAAACCGAAACTATACAAGCCGAACAGACATGCTGTCGCGAGAGCAGAGCAGATGTATTCTTGTGGTTATCAGGCGAAGAACACTGCAAGTTGCTGCTAATGTACTAGGCAGGTGACAAGATGCAGCAAGTTTGGCTGCCCATGAGGGATCATGGTGATGGACTGATGGTAGCCCGGACAGCTGTGCGGAGTCAAGGATGGGTGCCACGGGGAATCAATGCCGAGTAGCTGCACGAGTACGAAACCTTTTCAATGGAAAAGAGAGGCGTGGGCGTGGAAAATTAGATCCGGGGGCGTTGATGATCCTACGGCGCGGTTGAACTGCCTTCCAGGGAGAACGGACGGAAGATACGGTAAAAGGGAGGCTGAAACGAAATCCATGGGATCCATCCAATCCTTTTCTTGCGGGCTGGAGGAGAGCGCGTGTCGCCTGAATGAGACCTGAGCCCTTTCTCATGTTCGAGAAGGGGTTTAACATGTCTTGGAGGTAGAAGATGTGTGTGCCACCTGACTGGCTTCTCGATCCGAAATGATTTCGCAGGCATTTAGCATGTCCTGGAAAGAACATATTGATGCAATGGCAGTTGCATATAGGAGCAGACCAGCAGCAATGTTGAATGACAGACAGGCTTATGATACATTTCTGAATCTACCAAGCAACTGGGAAACAATGGCAAGATAGCATTCAGTGAGACAACTTCTTATCTGGTTTACTGAATATGCAAGATATTGGCGAGCACATACTCATAAATATACATTTACAGATGAAATCGAATTACACACAAACAAGTTACCGAAGATTAGATAATAACTCTTCGACACTGTTAGAACACAAAGCTCTCCTGGACCTGATGACCTTTGTACAACACTACAAACACCCCCTCCTTTCATCTGAACATAAAAAAACTAAAAGAGAGGATAAATAGCTTTCTTTATACTCATCATTGAGCAGCGGCTTTGATCCTGCGAAGGTTATTCCGATACACTGTTCTTCATCGCCTTTACACAGCCTCCTTTTGTTTCCAAATGTACAGTTTTTTTTTTGACTATATAGTTTCACTTCACCTCAAATTGAATCTATAACGTCTTCTTCCCCCTTTCCATGATCTAGATACACCCTACATTGGATCACTGTCCCTCCAAGCCTGAAGCCCGGCACAACTGTGAACCCAACCTTCGGCCGCCCTAGCTTCCCAAGCTCCCTGCTCCCTGAAAACCCCTTCGACCGGACAATGTTCTCCATGTACACCGTTGAGAACTCGGTGCCCCGGCTGACCTGGAATATGCCGACTGCCGGGTCATATGCCCAAGCTAACCTGTGGAGCGTCCATATTGAGCTTGCCATTGCAACAAACAGCTCGTAGAGTGGGCCGGCCACACTCATCACCGGCAATGCCCCGCAGTCTGAATTCCCAAACAGTGAGGACTCAATGCCAGGATGGATCAGCTGTTTGTACTTGCGGTCGCAAAATTGGGAAAACTCACAATCCGGGCTTGAATTCATGAGCTCCATGGGGTCTGCATCTGAGTGCTCGATGAATTGCTGCAACGACTCGTTCCTACGGATTGCCAGCTCGATTCCTTCAAGCTCTGCGGGGTCAGCTGTGGCCCCAAATTCGTAGGAGTCGAATCCGTCGAACATGGAGAGGCAGACGCGGGAGAGCAGCGCGTAGCGGCAGTGGCCGGCCTTGGAGTAGGATACGCCCGGATAGGCAGCCGCCGCAGCCGCGGCCAGGTCCCACCCAGCGCACCGGAGGACCTCGGCGAGCGCGCGGGCGAATCGGTGGGCGACGCGGAGCGCGTCGCGGAGGACGGAGTCGAAGACGCCCACGGAGAGCATGGCGCCGACGGCGTCGCCGCCCGGCGGCGGCGCGAGCGCGCGGTCGAGGCGGGCCGAGAGCCGCGCGTTGGCGTCGTCGAGCGCGTCGAGGTCCAGCCGCAGCGCGGCGGCCGCGGCGTCCTTGGCGTCGAGCGCGGCCTGGAGGCGGTTGACCACGGCGTCGAAGGACCGCAGCAGCGCCTGGTTCTCGCGCACCTGCGCCTCGAGGTGCGCCGTGAGGGTCCCGGCCCCGTCCGGCCCCGGCGTGTCCGCCGGCGCGCCCCTCGCGATCCGCTTGAGCTCCGACAGCCGCCGGAGGTGCGACACCGCGGCAGCGTCCGCGGCCGCCGCCGCGTCCGGCAGGAACGGCGCGTGGGCCGCCTGCAGGTGCAGGTACGCCGCCTGGAACGACGAGACCGTCGCGAGCGCCGCCTCCGCGGCGGCCTCCTGCCCGGAGGCCGCCCGGACGCCCCCGTCCGCGCTAGGGTTAGGGTACAGCGGGTCGGGCTTCAGCACGACCACCCGCTGCCCCGCCAAGACCCCATCCGCCCCCGGCGCCGGGGAGCGCGCGAACCGGTCGGCGTCCTCGTCCTCGGCGAAGAACTCGATGGTCTTGGTCTTGAACGCGAGCGCGAACTTGTGGAGCATGGCTGCGCCCGCCGGCGCGCCCCTCGGCCCGCTCTCTTTGTCTCCGCCGCCGGGCAGGGCGGGGGGTCGGCGACGCGAATTGCGGGAGCGCGGAGGGGGGGGGGGGGGGGGAGGCGAGTGGCGGGTGGGGCGGCGCGGGGTTGGGGGCGGTGGAGGGTGGAAGTGAGCGAGGAGTGGGGGATCTGGGAAGGAGAGCTGGAGGCACGGGAGCAAAAGAAGCAAGGCTGTCTCCGTCAGGGGAAGGGGGGTGGTGGAATGGAAGGGGTGGAATTTCTGCGTGGAGGCAGGGTAGGTGTTCGGGGGAAAAGATGCTTGGACGCTCGTGGAGGTGGAGGTCTCTGTTTTGCCATGGAAGAGATTGTGTGGGACGGTGGGACCGGCCCCGTAGATAGAAGCACTAGCAAAAACATTTCAGTTTCAGAGCCTGAAGTTTGGAATGCTTGCAAAATTGGCAGCTCTCCTGCAATTTTTATTTTAGAAAATGGAAGGAGAGAAGATATGAAAGTTTTATTCATGCTCAATATATGAAGGAAAAATCTAAATGGAGAGGGCTCTCCATTTAGTCTTAACGGGAGAGCCCTCAAACTTTCTTAAAGTCCCACCACATTTCCAAAAAAGGAAAGTTTTCATATTTTTCTTAAAAGTAATTTTTCAGTCCAGTATTAAGAAAGTAACTTTGCACTCTGTGATAATTATAAAAAAATAACTTCGTAGTATATTATTATTATAAAAAGCAACATTTTGTAATCCATTCTTTTATTAAAAAGGTAACTTTTATACGCCGTGAAAGTAAGAAAAAGTAACATTTTAGTATATAATTTTTTATTAAAAAGTAACTTTGTGTTTCGTGACAGGAAGTAACTTGTTAATAATATACATGGTAGGAAGTAACTTGTGACTAATTTGTATGGCAGAGGAAGTAAATTTATATTTAAGAAAGTAACTTCACTACTTTGATCAAAATATATTGAAGTGATATCTTATTTTGAAGCTCTTGCTAAAACAAACGTAATGGTACAATCAAATTTTGATTTGGTTGTATGGTTGTAGAATTATTGATTTTTTTTGTTGGAATTGGCATGCATATACTCTCATCGTGACCTCACATGCAACAAAGAAATCCGTGGGAAACACGGGGCTCTCCGCGTATGGTTATCGGGAGAGCCCTCTCCCTCTAGTCACGTCCATATATGAATGACTCCTATGACAACACGGCATATCCTCTGAACCTCGGTGAAATCAAACTGAAATCCCCACTAAATCTCTGCATTCCGAACCTTGATGACTATAGTGATGTGTTCAATTATGCAAACTTCAGATTCAGATCGAACCTCTTTGAAACCTGGGCAGGAGCTTGAAGTCGTCGTATGAATCCTCGCTAAAACTTGGTACTCCCGCAGTCCTTATATCAAACCTATGTGAAACACTTGAATTTGCCTCACCACCATAGATAGTCAATGGCCCCGTTGAGGCGTTGACTAACTGGCCTGGCTGGCTGGCTTCTTTCTCAAAAAGCTGAGGCGCCGCATCGGAATGAGCTGGTGGAAGGCCAGACACCCAGAAGCACTGAAGCAGCAAGCACGCCGTCAGGCTAGCAGCGCACCTAACTGCCTCTCCGGGCCCACGAGTCATGCTCTACCGGTTCAACGCCTGGAGGCTACCGCGGCAGCTTGGGCGTTCCTGCGGGTGTGAGGTGGATGGCTTTTGTTCCGTTGCGCTCGCGAGGATTCAACTGTCACGGGCACGCACGGATTCCGCTACGTGGCGGCCTGGGTTGTTAGTCGATGAAAGCGACTCACACCACACCGAGGGTTGCAGCTGCAGGCCACCGTCATGGAGCTCTTTCTGCGAGCTTGGATCTAGCTTCCTTCTTTGCTCTGGGCCGCGGCAGTAATCAGTAGGGGGGGATGGTACACGCACCTGTTTCCCTTATACATGAACCGCATCGCTGTTCTCCTGCTATCCGTGATCTTGATAATTGCGCACAGAAATGTCGCGGCCGATCTTGACAGAAGAAGATGATTTCTGTATTCCTATTTCGTTCGTTTTCTCTTTTCTTTGGAGAAATGATGAGGATTTGCAAGTGGAATGGAGAGGATGACACCAGCACAGGTGCCACATCCGCCTCACCAGCAATGAGGAAGATTCTTCCTTCTAATTGTCTCGGCCTGCAAACCGAGAGCGCAGTCTCTCCCTCCAAATCTCATCCCAAAAAAACACTGATGATTCCCGAAGATTTGTTAGTGCAAGATGACAGCAGCGCAGGTGCCACATCCTTCTCACGGCAGCAGTGCGTGCCGTGAGGGTTCTTTTGTCCCTCTCCGCAAATGGGCACCGCACTCCCCGGCCTCTCTCTCTAGAACCCCATCCAGCTGCTAGCTCCGGATCTCCACCGTACTGATAGAGCACCAGTGGCGAGTGGCGAGTGGTTGGCATCATCGCGCTCCGCCCCTGTGAATTCAATCATTGTTAGGTAGGACTTGGGAGGGGCGTAGTAGATCAGATATGCACTGCTTGGTGCTGGCTCTCCCCTTTTGCGCGGCGTGTGCGCTTATGACTTTTTGGTACTTGGGGTTACTTTAGCAAGTTTTAATCTGACGATGGCCATGATTAAAGGTGCGAGGACGAGCCGTTGCAGAGCTGCAGAGCTTGGGAGACTGTGGATAGAAAACCTAATAACCCTTTGACCTGGGGATGTCTTGTTTAAGGCAGGGCCTGCAGGCTGCAGATCAGAAGGGTGTTTTCTAATTCTATGGTGATGGAGATGGAGTGGAGACAAGGGAGACAAATAGGAGAGTTCCATCAGCTCAACGGCGGCTGTGGTGCTCTGTGTCGTGACAAGAATTTGGATATTTCAGTGCATCGTGTAGAGATACCGAGAAACAAACTACTGGACCTGTTCGGAATACAGTAGTTTCAGATCGTTGAAGTTCCAACTAAATTTCCACACGGGACAGGCATTGGTCTATGGGCAGGTACCTGAATCTTGCAGCAAAAAAGCGGATGGAACGCACCAAACGGTGTGGAAGGGGCAAAGCTTCGCTCCTTCGCGGCATCGGATCACCGAACGCGCATTTTGCTTGTTCTTGCGTGAACTGGGCTGTATCCTGTATGCACCCAATGGGCCCTGGAAATGGACTATATGACCAGCTCCTTTTTGCTCATGTTTTTTTTGGGGGTCATGAAACTTGTGGGTTTAAATACTCCATCCATCCAACAATTCTAGTGTTTGGAAAAAAAATCCGGCAAAGAATGCAGTCCTATAAATTAGATCTCAAATACGTGCATAATTAAGCGGTCAGATTTGATTGGCACGTCAAAACTTGACAAAAAAATAAGGGCATGAGAGATTTTCACGCCACCACTTATTTATAAAAAAAAATAGAACTACGTCCTTTTGGGGACGGAGAGAGTATACATCTCATCCGTATTAGATGGTGGATCCTTAAAAAAGTTACTAGTACAATATTCGTTTCATATTTAAGCTTTTTCAAAATTCTTGTCGAATAGTAAATAACAGCCAATACAATTGTTTGTTACAGACTTGCAGTCGTGTGAATGGCCAAGTAGTCAAGTACTCGTACCACCCACTGCATGACACCATGACTGCAGCGACTCAACCTGTTTCACGCCCAGTCAGGAATTTCACGGTTTACCCCACCAGGAGAGGAGAGACAGCCCGAACAGGGAAACGACAGGCGCGGGCCGTCACTGCGTTGTGGTGCGCCGCGCGGTACGGCGGTGGACCGTGGACTGCTCCTGGCCCAGCCGCCTGCCGGCGACTGCGAGCCCAGAGCGGTGGTACCGTGAAAATCGGGTCCGCCTGGCCGGTCAAATTTGCTGCGTCGGCAGTCTGCAGGCATCACATGTGCAGAGCGTTGCCGCAGCCACCAGGTGACCAGGGTGTAAAAAGCGACCGCGCCGGCAGCCCTCACCAGATTCAACTCCGGCTACAACTTATTTGATAGCGGTTTTTTTGACAGAGCTGAAGTCGTTTTGGAATATATTTGATAAAACAGTTTTATTCTATTTTTATGAATGGATTAGAGAGAAGAATCTAGTTGGAGCTAACATTTTACGACTCCACCACCATAGTGAAAGCCGTTTTAGGCTTCATCAACGGCTTCATGTATGGAACCACTCCAAAATCACCCCTTTGACGGGATTTCAACCGGAGCCGGTTTTGAAGCTGTTTTTGGAGTCCTGCCAAACGGGCTCTCAGGCACCGATCCGATTTGTAACGGGGTGTTTAGATGCAAAATTCTAAATTTCAAATAAATATTTGCACACATGCATAAGTATTAAATATAGTTGAAAAAATTGCATCACACAGATAGTCCGTAAATCGCGAGACGAATCTAATAAGCTTAATTAGGCACTACAGTAATTAGATTTATTAGGTTTGTCTCGTAATTTACAAATAAAATCTACACTTAATTTTTTAATTAGTCTATATTTAATTTATTAGCAGCGTCAAAGACGCCGTACGAAATGACTGCTGTCAAAATTGTGCCGTTTGCTGCTTTGCTTGTTGTGGGGCCTGTGGCCCGGAGCCCCGGACACAGTCGTCAGATAAAGTGTGCTTTGTTGCAAGACCAATGATGCTGCCGTTTCTACAGTGGTTATCTGAAACTGTCTGTGTTCTGATTGCCCTACTCCTGCTCTCACTGAACGGAAACAGATGCCGTTTTCAGATGAAAAGAAGAAAAGATAATCTGGAGCAGTAAAGCTAGATCATGCTACTACCAGATTTTTATCCTGGTCAACAGATAAACGAATGAACAAATCAAAGCGAAACAATTCGACCCTTCCTACAACAGACCCCAAAGCGATGAACAGCTGAACCACGGGCAATCAATCGGGCGCGATGCGGGACCCAGCACTGGCACAATAGCAATTCTCACATCGACACGGCCTACGGCTACACCTCTGATCCTAAACAAACCTACATAAACGGAGCCACCTCGCCGTGGCAGTGGCACGGCGCCGCACTACGGCGCGAGCACGAAGGATCCGGCCAGGAGCAGCGCCGCCGACACCAGCGCGGACGGCGAGCGCGGCGCCGCGGCAGACACCCCCATCTTTTGATGCGGAGTTTGCTCCCTGAAACAGATCGGAACGAACGAACAAAAACAGATAGCGTCAGCAAACACAAGCAGGGTGCGGGGAAATCGAGCTCCAGAAGAAGCTGCTGATCCGGGGGGGGGGGGGGGGGGGGGGGGGGGGGGGCGCATACTTCTGGTACCTGTGGAGCTGGCCGCAGAAGAGGGCGTTGTCGGGGATGGCCATCTCCGTCTTGTTGCCGGCGTCCTCCGGGTTGACGACCCTGACGTAGACCTCCTGCCCCAGGTACCACGAGTCCAGGTTCTCGGACCGCACGTTCCAGACGCCAACGTTGTCCAGCGACACCAGCACCGCCGCCCACGCGCCCGGGTACACCTGGATCGTGCTCCGCGCCACGCCGTCGCCCTTGTTGTACGTGCCCCGGCTGTCCTCCGTCCACTCGCCGTAGTCCATCCTGCACGCGCCGACGCCGACGAACACGGACCGGGGCTTTAGGATGTCTACCACCCAAGATCGGCAAGAACACATACCGATCTGGTAAAATGTTTGTTGATCGAATCGATCGGTTGGTTACCCGACGACGAAGAAGGCGTATCCGTCCATGTGGTAGCTCTGCATCCTGGTGTCGTTGTTCTGGAAGATGAGCTCCATGAACCCGCGGTAGGTGCCGTTGATGACGGACCGCGCGATCCGCGGCGGCGGCCGCTCCGGGAAGTCGAGCGTCTACACGCCCTCCACCCCGTACGCGTCCGCCAGCCGCAGCGGCGTCTCCGGCGGCGCGAAGGAGAGCCCGTTCAGCGCCGCGCGCCGCCGCCCGCCGATCCACGCCGGCGCCGCGCCCCGCAGCAGGTACGCCTGCGTCACGTTGATGGACGAGTACCGGAACGAGCCCTGCGGGTTGGGCCGCGCCGCGCCGGCGCTCAGGTTCCACCGGACGGACCGCGCCTGGTTCATGGAGAAGCTGCGGTCCTTCTGGTCCTGGGACGGGTCCGGGAGCGGGCCGGCGGCGGGCCCCCCGGAGTTGGAGTAGCGGAGCACGGCGACGCCGGTGACGCGGCGCCAGAGGGACTCGTTCACCTGCCGGGCGCTGGCCACGACGTAGTAGTCGGAGCTGGCGTTCTGGTCCGTGGTGACAAGGAAGGAGTAGGACTGGCTGACGTGGACGTCCAGGTTGGTGTAGTTCTGCTGCGTGGTGTAGGAGCCCTCCGTCTCCACCAGCAGCATGTTGTGGCCCTGGATCCGGAAGTTGAGGCTCGTCGACGTGCCCACGTTGTGCACCCGGATGCGGTACGTCCTGCCTGCGCCATCAACCGGCCATTGTAAGTGGTGGTAGCGTTACTGAATTGTGCTTATCAGGCAGCTCGACATGATCTCGGTCGACAACTCGACTTGTGAAAATGGTTGGCAATTTGTAGTGGCAATGGCAACACGAGCGTTGCTGCTCTTGAGGAACAGGTTCAGTCCAGAGATGATGATTCTTCAGATGCGAATTTGTGCAGAAGCGAACACAGGAAAGCGCCTTGCTCTCAGTACAAGAGTCTGTAAGCTGTGAGAGGTATCCTGATTCCTGAGTCCTGACACAGAGAGTAAACTAACCGACACATTCAGAAGTATAAGAGATCGAAATGCAGAGATGTCAGTATACAGTCAGTTCGGCTCTCCTTCAGCGTGTTGTGTACCTTTCAGTTTCCCATTGTCAGCTACTTTATCAACTGGAACGCTGGAAGCTATTGCATGGCAACAGAACTATACTGACTGGCATTGATACATGAATGAATCATTTTTTTGTGCAGTAAGTTGACCGGTGCAATAGTTGAAGGGATTTTTTTGTACATTGTAAATACGTGCTCAGATGCGTTCAAAAAAAAATGTGGCAGCATGTCAGCACTCTGCAATCTAACGACCTCTTACTTCCTAGTTCCAACCAAACATTTCTGCCACTGGATGATTAAGACAATAAGACTACAGTAAGATGGCGTGGGCTGTGCAGTGCTGATATGATTGAACTATTGAAGTGTATGTCAGTTCAGAACTAACTGGACAGAGACTTACGAAATCAGAGTACTGCACCACCAGTCACCAGAGGACTGAAGTCAGCAAAAAAACTCTGAAGTTAACAGATCTTAAGGTGAACCCCTTATTTTTACCGGGAAGCTACCAGCCTGGAAAGGGAAGTTTACTAATAAGTCAGGAAGGTTGAAACTTGTAAATGCAGTCCTAACTTCTATCCCAGTCTACTTCTTGACAGTCTTTGCTCTGAAGAAATGGGCTTTAAAAAAGATCGATAAGATAAGGCGCAGTTTCTTGTGGAAAGGTGCAGAGGTGGCCAATGGGGGGCACTGTTTGGTTCGCTGGGAGAAGGCAGTGCTACCTAAAAATAAGGGAGGGCTTGGTATTCTAGACTTGGAACTGCTCAGCAGAGCTCTACGACTACGCTGGCTCTGGTTCGCTTGGAAGGAGCCGGATCGACCTTGGGTTGGTACAAAACCACCTTGTGATGATACTGATATGTGCCTTTTCAGAGCTTGCACTAGTGTCACAGTGGGAGATGGGAAGACTGCAAAGTTCTGGCAGTGTGCTTGGGTGAATGGCTATGCTCCAAGAGATTTGGCTCCCTCTCTTTACAAGCTTGCTTGGAGAAAAAATAACTCAGTCCAGGAGGATCTGCGGAACATGAATTGGACGCGAGGACTTTGGCGTATGCAAACTGTTGAACAAATGGCCGAGTTTGTTGCTTTGTGGATGCGGTGCAGAATGTGCAGCTTACACAACAGCCGGATGTGATCACCTGGAGATGGACGGCAGATGGGGAGTACACAGCTAAATCAGCCTACAATATCCAACTGCAAGGAGTTTATAGCACGTTTGATGGAAGAGCGTTGTGGAAGGCTCATGCTGAAGGGAAGCACAAATTTTTCATGTGGCTACTCTTGCAGACTAAGATCCTGACGGCTGACAAACTTCTGATCAGGAACTGGCCCTGCAATCCGGTATGTAGCTTGTGTGATCAGGAGCTTGAGACTGCACTGCACCTGTGTTTCAACTGCAGCTTTGCAAAGGAAGTTTGGCACCTTGTTTTAAATTGGGCGCAGCTGGATCCATCTCTTCTTATTACGGCCTGTGATGATGTTCAGACCTGGTGGGCTTCCGTTCTTGAACAACACAGTTTCAAGAAGCAAAGGTCAGTGGCAGCTATCTTAATTGTGTCGGCGTGGAATATCTGGAATGAGAGGAATAGGCGGATTTTCAGCGATGAGTTCCGGCAGACGGTTCAGGTGTTTGGTTTAATCAAGGCAGAGCTGCTGAACGTGTTGCGGCCTGTGGAAGGCCGGAGCTACCTTAGTTTCTTAATGTTGTACGCTTGCCTGTGTGGTTTTCCGAGTGAGTTAGGTCTCTTTTATGTAATATCCCGCCTGTAAGAACTAGCTTGCTTCTCTTCTTCTTATATGAATGAGCAGTGCTCCTGCCGTATTTTCAAAAAAAAAATTACCGGGAAAGTTACTAAGTTAGTACTATGAAACAGGGTATCATGAGAAAACAATGCTCTCGCTCTGCACAACTCAAAAGCGATGCCACCTGCTCCAGTGCTCCTCCACTTGGCTTGCCAGCGCGTCGGTCTTACGGATTAATGCAGAGCTAGTAGTACTAAGCACAGTGCTAACACGAGGGGCCTGATCAGATCAATTACCCGGATGCACATTGAAGGTCTCGTGCTCGATGCCGGCCGGCACAAGGCTGTCGTTGTACCGGTACGGGCCCTTGCCGTTTATCAGCACGCCGTCCGGCATCCCCAGGTCCTTCCCTTTGTCCAGCATCTTCCTCAGGTCCTGCAATTCCAGAGCGAAACAGCTCACTTCCAAACCATCATGAGACCTCAAACGAAAACGATGGCGCTGAGCTAGTCATTGCTAGTAGTTCATTGTCACTGTAGGAGCGGTTATATTACCGTGTGGTTCTTGCTGTACCAGTCGCCGATGAGGATGGTGATGTCGCCGTCGGGGCGGCCGAAGGGCACGGCGATGACGTCGCGGTTGTTGACGACGATGCCGTCGAAGCCGCCGGCGGCGCGCTGCAGGCCGGTGGAGGGGAAGTAGAAGAAGCTGCCGATCTGGTCCTTGACCTGGAGCTCGTACGTCCAGTTCCAGCCGGACGGGATGGGGCAGTTGGTGCCCAGCACCCCGTCCTGCCAGCAGTTCTTCCGGTGCTGGATCCCGTTCCTGCATGCGTTCCGAAATCGCAGCATGCATGGTATGATGCTCGCCTCGCGCGCGGCGGACGTGGCATTCGAAGCCAGGAGCGTGTGTGCGCGCGCTCACCAGGTGATGAGAAGCGGCTCGTTGAGGTCGTTGAGCACGTTGACGACGACGTTCCAGTTGGTGGTGATGTTCACGACGGGGCCTGGGAACTTGCCGTTGATGCCTATCACCTACCGGCAGAGCCGGCTCGTCAGCACCAAATTAGCATGCTCTGATGACTTGTAAGAATGTGAAGGGAAAGTCTCGGAAGGCCGGCGCGGCGCGGGTGGGCACCGTACCGGCCGGGAACGCTTGTCTGCTGCTTGACGCCGAGCGGCGCCGCGGTGACGTAGGAGACGTCCCGGTCGAAGAAGGCGTAGGGGTCGGTGGCCAGCGCCGGCCGCAGCGCCAGCAGGGCCGCCGCCAGCGCGAAAAGAAGCCGCCGCATCGCGAAGCTCTTGGCTCTCGCCCTGGGAGTGGCCGAATGGGAGACGAGAGCGCGAGAAGGACGGGGGAGAAGAAGAAAGTGGCGGGGAAAGCAAGGCGAGATGCCAAGCGGATTCACCGCAGTGGTGCGCGGCGGCGAGTCAGTCCGTGGCCTGGTGGTGGGGGCAGAGCAATCGATGGGTCACAGGGTGGCATGCAGTGCAGAGCAGGATTGGGGATTGGCCGATCGGGACCGGCCTGGCCTGGCGTCGCGTCGGACGGTTCCTCCCGCGGGGGCGGTGCCAGGGGAGATCTGCAGACTTGTAGTGGTGGTAGCGAACTAGCGAGGCTTTTGCCTGGCCGGTCGTCACGCGAGATTTGCTGGCGGTTTTGGCGGCGTGATTCAGTTACCATTTCCGTATGGATAAGATGGGCAGGGCACTAGGGCCGCAGCGAACTCTTTTCGCCGGCTACTTGCATGCAAGTTGAGAGGTACCAAAACACATGGAGCGCGTTACGACGGAATGCAACCGCAACGTGCAGTCTGACACGGGCAACATGGGTGCAAGTGCAGATCAATACGCGCAGCATGTGTCGCAGCAGTGGTAGAGAGCACGCAGGCTAGAATGTGTACGCCCGCGGTACGCCCATCCATCCTTAAATCGCAACGGCAAGTATTACTACATCGCCGGCCGGCCGGGCGGAGGACTACGGTCGAGGTCGAGGCGAGTGAGCCCGTGCTGCTCGGCCGCCGTCGCACATGCGCCCACCGGCGCCGTCCGAGACGCCAGCGAACGGCCATCACCAGCCGATCAAGGATGGAGAGAGCCCGCGCGCCGGTGGGTTCGGGCTCGGTCCACTCCGCGCATGGCCATGGAGGAGCGCCCGCGCCGCGCGCGCATGGCCTGGGCCCTGGGGGATGGGGGGCCGCGGCCATTGGTACCGGTCGGTGCGCGCATGCGCTGCACGTGCGTGGGCTCCGTGTCCGGGCCCAGAATTATTACCCCGGCCGAGGCGCGCGGGGGGCGGCGGACACGGACTGACGGACGGGCGTGGATTCTGGTTTTACTACCATCGCGTACGATCCGTAGAATAGAAGCCGAGGTGTCCCCTAGCCGGCTCCCGCCCGTGCCTCTTCTTCGCCGGCGTGCCAGCTCCGTCCACCGTCGTCCGGGAGACGGACACCGACCGATGGGATGACGACGGACGCGGAGCTCCGGCGAGCGGCGGCCCTCGGGGCGGGGCAGAAGCTACGTGCGCGAGCGACTGTCCGCTCGGTGATTTGTTCCCCGACACTCCGGTTGGTAATTGATTCATGGGCGCGTGGCGGATCCTACAGGCACGTCGGTATTTCATTCCGGACCCACCGATCGGTGGTCTGTCTCGTTAGCTCACCAGATTCTTTTGGCCTAGCCCATGACCGATCCGTGGTGTTGTGTGTGCCACAGGATCCACGCAAGATCCTCAGCATACAGCCCAGGAATGCGTTTCTGTGAGCACCGGCCTGGCTGACGTAGTGAGGAAAACGGAAAAGAGCCAACCCTACAACCCGCAGGCTTTTCTTCTTGCTGCAGAAGTAGAAGAGAGCATATTTCCTCCAAAAAACAAAAAAAGTAGAAGAGCGTCATTACCGGCAACGTAAGCAAAGCCCAAATCCGTCTGTAGGAGAACGGGGGAAAACAAATTCGGCATAAACCCTCGCGTCCGGAATAAAAAAAAAAAGTCCCCTCCACCGGCCGCCGAGGGAGCAGCAAGCCGCCACCGCCGCACGACGGGATGGCGTCGACGCCGGAGCCGGAGGACGGGAGGGAGCTCTACGCGCTGCTCCACCTCTCGCCGGACGCCTCCGACGAGGAAATCCGCAGGGCGTACCGCCAGTACGCGCAAATCTACCACCCCGACAAGTACCAGGATCCCCAGGTAGAGCCGCCGCCCCTTTTCCATGCGATTCGATTGGCTCGAACTGCTTAGCTTAGGGTTCCCGCGCCGTGCTCCGTTCCGAGCTGGGTTGTGGTGCGGCAATCGGGTCTAGCTAGGCCCAAGTGCTATGTTACTTTTGGACCGCGGTTTGGTCAGCACACACTGGCATTGCTGTCATGCTATGCTTGTTTAAGTTCTACCTGTTAAATGTTTGCGATGATAGTTAGAAACCTAAAAGGATTTTCCTCTCTTCTGACACGAGATCAAGGGTAAGGGTTTGGCAATATGTGTGAGAATGCAATGTGGTTTTATTCGTTCATGTATCTATTTGATTCTGTCCGAAGATATGCCTAGTAGCATCAGAGTAGTGGTAGAAATAGACAGAGCAGTCTGGATAAGTGTGCACTTCACTGGTTCTATGTCAGTTTGTCCCCCCAAAATGTTGCAGGGGCACATGAAAATATGTATTTTGTGCCTACGTTAAGGTTTGCAGCCAGTTGATGGTGCACTGGGGAATTGGAATATATTGCAAGTTTTAGGCCATTTATGTTTCTATTCCCTGAGGAGCCCATGGTTTTAATGGCTAGCACCATGGTTGGTGTCCTAGTCCGCATGGGTTATTACATCTGTTCTTATTTAGGAATCAGGAATTTCTTATTTAGTTAGAGAAGGAATTTCTTATTATATGATCAAAAGAAAACTTTCAGCTTTTCTCGGATACGATTCTATGAATATTATTAAGACGAATCCTGCATTCCTGATTGACATACTGTTTAGGTAACTTGGCAGATGCCATCAGGTGTTTCTAGTGCACTCCTCACCTATATTTCAAGTAATAAAAAAACATTATGCGGTTAGTTAGATTCTTGCACACACGAAATCTGTATTTTGTTGAACTAGTCATCTGCTGTTTGCATTAGTGCATTCTGCTGAACTGACTAGTATCCTTCTTCATTTTTATCTGTGATTGTCCAGATGAAGGAAGTAGCAACTGAAAATTTCCAACGAATACGCGATGCATACGAGATACTATCTGATGAGAACAAAAGACAGATTTATGACATCTATGGTATGGAAGGTTTAAATTCTGGCCTGGAACTTGGTCCCAAGCTAACTAAACCAGAGGAAATTAGAGAACAGTTGGAACGACTGCGGCGGCGCAAGGAGGAAGAAAAATTTCTCGTTCATGCTCGACCCAATGGCTCAATCATTGCTAATTTCTCGGTGCCACAATATTTAGATGGTGATGGCATCATGAAAGGGTACATAGTTTATTCTATTTTAGTATATATGCCTGCACTCTTTTGTCCAGTCACATTGTTGGGAAGCTGCTAAGAATTACGATAATAATGTGCAGCTATTCTCTTGTTTAATTCATGGTTGCATTATGGTAAAATTGCTTAGTAATTTATTACTTGTAAACCTCAAATGTTAATGTAGTTTTGATGATGAAATCATTACGTGCTATTTTGCATCCTTCAGCATTGGTATTTGTGGACTATGTTTAGTCCGTATACATTTTTCATACTGGCACATATAAGTTCTTTTCTTAACTTATTAGTAGTGTTAACTAATTTATGTGCATAACTACCACTTGCACCCCTTTTGATAGCTTATATCTAAGTTAGAGTTATAGAAAACAGGGAAGCAAACCATTTGTTAGGAGGTTGACCACTGGGTGCTGGGATCCAGCTATGGCTGACTGCAGCTTACCTTTCATGTTTTATTTTTCTCATTTTTCTTTCGGCGCTCAACTTTTTTTTAATTTCCAACAACATATGATGTCATTTTAGCAATTTGTTTGTACTTTAGAACCTCTTGACATATCCTGTCCTTCAATTACTTCTTTTGATATTATATGAATAATTGTAGACAGTACAGTTATTTGGTCATTTGTTTTGGACATGGATAGAATGGGAATGTCTAGTGAAGTTGAGTTGCCAGTGTCCAAGCAAAATACCGTCATTGTTGGCGGGAATTTGGTTGTCAATGGCTCAGCTGGAACTGGAGCAGCAAGCACTGTGCTGCGGCACCAGTTGTCTTCTGTTTCCCATATCGATTTTATGGCAACAGCTGGACTACGCTCTGTTATTGGCATGCAGATATTTCGGTGAGAATGTCATCCCATATCTTTTCACCCATTACTACTTTCTTGCATGCTGCAAATTGTAATTCATCAATATTGTTTACTTCAGTCAAATTTCACCACATTCTACAGCAACTTCTGGACTTGCTGTTTCTTTAAGAGATGGATATATCAATCTATCAAATGCTTGGACTCGCCAACTATCTGAAAATGCTGTTGGGAATGTATGACACCTTACACTCAAATGCTTTTCTCATGTGCACGATACTTATATATGTAAAGGCTACTTGCCACTCTTTAATATAATGACGGTCATATGTACAGGGTAGTGATCCATGATTTTAATAATAGATGCTGAAACAATGACTTCAGTTCTGTTACTTATATACATTACTATGTGAAGAATCAGTCTAAAAGTATTTTTTTAGTTGAGATATAAAGCTTCCAGCTAAAAAGGATTGCTGAAGCTAGGCAAGCTTTTAGTATGAATTCAGGCCTTATATTAAATTTGATTCATGTCTAGAACAGACATCAACTGTTAACTTCACGGTTACATAGTTATACATGAGTTTAGGCCTCATAGGTATGTCCAGAATAAGGTGTCAATGCCGGATAAGTTATAGTATGACCTGCACATATTGCACGTTAGAATTTTTCAAGTGCTATAGACGTCCAAGATGTACCTTCCTTTAGATCTTTCTTATTCTCTTGTAAGGGATTTCAGCAAGATGTTTGTTACCTGCTATCTTTTTTGTTACAGCTGTGATATTAGGAGTAGGGTGATAGTTTATCTACTGCACATATATTTCTTTGTGCAGGTAAGCTGATGTCATTCCCCCTTGTGTCTATTGCTTTCTCGTTTCATCAAACTCCAGATACAGCTAGTCCTTGGTGATGAATCAAGTATTTCTGTTGGATGGCAAAGGAAGGATGAAAAAAGTACCGCAACAGGAGAAATAAAGGTAAATTTTAAAGACAATTCAAACAATTTTGTAACTGTTGATAATTTTTTTGAAATGCATGGTTGACGGCAGATACATTTAGTTTAGTTCTGATCTTAGTGTTCTGTACATAAGAATATATGATCTTACTTTCTTTTGAATAGCTGCGTCGATCTCTAGTTTACTTGCTGTAGTTATTTCAAAAGCTTCCCATTCTGTTCTGAAGCTAGCTGGTTGGTCAGAGTATCTATAGTCAGTATATGAGTAGGATTAAGGAGCTACTAGAAGTGTCCTTTGCCACCGTATAGTTCATTTTTAGGATAACAGTATCGTAGGGCCCTACTGAAATGGTCATATCATTGGTATAGGGTAATGCATACAAAGTACTTACAAAACAAATGATGCAAAGGTCTTCAAGACCAGGAACAAATAGTACTTACAGAAAGAAGCATGTGCATTTTTCTGTTAACTTCAGCACTGCCTTGCATTTTATTTAGTGTGGAGCCTTGAAAACAAGAAACACATATTATCTCGCTTGTATTCAGTGTGGGGCCTTCAGAATAAAAAACACATTTATTTCGTGGTTATAAATTCGTAATGCCTTCTGCCTTCAAGAGCTACCTGTTTTATTTTTGTTCACCTCTAATGTCAGGCCAACATCTGATGCTTTCCTTTTGAGGTCGTCTCAATTATTAATTACCTTTTCTTTTCTTCCTCAGTTTGGAACTAATTTCTTTGGTGCATCTGCTCATTACATCCATCGCTTCTCCTCCAAATCTCATGCTCGCATTGCTGGTAGAGTTGGAAGGTACCTAAGATTTTGATATATCTTCTGTCAGGCTATAGAACATGCATTTTTATATGAGTTTGTAACCTACTGTTATTTTTTTGAACTGTTCCATTGCAGCTCGGCCCTTGATTTTGAAATTGGAGGAGGGAGGCGGGTATCAGAATTTAGTACTGTAAGGATGATGTATAACATAGGAATTCAGGTGATTGCTTTTTTCTAAGGTCCCTTGTCCTATGTGTTGTCAGTTTGTCATTTTGCTTCTTGAACTTGTGCTATACTGTTGGTGCAGACCGCATTAATGATATTTTCTAAGAGATGTTACCATATCTATCCAGTTTAGATAGACAGTGTTCCATAAGAGATCTTACCATACTGTTTTTAGGAGCAATCATGAAGTAGTTTTTTTATTTGATGGCCTCTGTTGTCTCTAAATTGATAATCTTAACTAGTTTTCTTCTCATATGATGTTATGTAGAAAACTTTTATTGCTTAACGTGTTTCACCGGAACTGACCTTTCCTTGTAGTTTGACAGCTTGCCATGTTCTTTTATCTATTGCGTGCTCTGAATTCCTTCATATCTGATGTAGGGTGTCTCTTGGAGATTTGAGTTACATCGTGCTGGTCAAAAGTTAATTATCCCAGTAAGTGGAGCTGTTCCACCTTGGAGTCTCTCCTGGCTTTCATGTGTTTTGTTTATCTGATAGTATATAACTATGGCACAAAGATTGAAGCAACGCAACACGATTTTATTTGCTTTCAGTATCGAACTATTGATGCCTATGACACATCTGGAGGTTTTGTTTACCATGTTTTCCTAATGTCATTTTCTGTTCAATTTTCCACTGACTTTCTGCTTGATTCTGCAGGTCTTGCTTTCAACTGATTTAAACGCATTATTTGTTACCAGTGCATTTGCTATTCCTTCAACACTATATTTTCTGCTTCAGGTTCTGTTCCCGACTCGGTTTTATTCTTGATGTCTTGCAGTTCTATGAATAGAGTATTCCTGCTATCTTACCTTTTCCACCTTAATCGCATCTGTTAACTAAAGCCTAGTTGTGGCCTCTTATTTTTTTTAACAGACATATGTTGTAAAGCCTTACTACCTTAAGCGAGAAAAGCAGAAGACACTTGAAAAGATGGAAGGCTTATCTACACAGGTAACCTGAAGTTATTGTGTGTATTCACATTCTTGCGTATCTTAAAAGGATGCATGTAAAGGGATGAGGGGCTCATTGTACTTTCCTGCTTGCACTTTAATGTATATTTTTGTTTCGGAACAATCACCGAAGTTTGGTTGTCACATGCTAGTTTAACTGGTATGCATATTTTACACATACAGGTAGCGTGCCTTTCACCTTTCTAACCAAATCGTGGTTTCTCTCACCTTGCAGTATATATGTTTGCAATAATTCACTAACTGCATTGCTTTTCCATCCGTAATTGTTAAAGAATGGACAAGTAACTGAAGATATCTTTTTCCTGTGTAGCTAACTGAAGCCAGAAAGGCAGCTAAAAAAGCTCAAAAATTGCTGGAACCTGTCTCCAACCGTAAGAAGAATAGACAGCTAGAGAACAATGGGTTGGTGATTACCAAGGCTCTGTATGGTAATCGCAAAAAAATCAAAGAGAGCAGTGAATTGAATGAGATAAATGATGACATCGCTTCACAAGTATTTGATGTGACCATCCCACTGAACTTCCTCGTTACTGAGGCTGGCCAGCTCAAGGTACATTTGAGTTCCATTGCTGGCAAGTGTTTTTATCTGAGATATGAACCTTTAACCTAGCAAGTTCGGCAATATATCATAGTTGTTCTTTTGCATGGTATCTGTGCTATTATTTTACTGGTTACTGGTTCCATTGGATGACCAATATATTAGGGGCATTTGCAAATTTGCCATAATTTTTGCGTCTTGAAAATAGGTTAAAACATACTCCCTTTTACTAGCTTCTGTTTCACGTTTCTGCAAGGAATGCTAGCAAATATCTGTCTCGTTATCTGACACTGAATGTTCTTTGTCTGCCACCTGCAGCTTCACGAGGGGATAAAGAAGTCTGGAATAATGGGCTTCTACGATCCTTGTCCTGGAGATCCGAAGCTGTTATTTGTTGAGTACACATTTCATGGTCGGAAATACAAGGTAGATACAGCCATTACATACCATCTTGTCTTAACTTTTTTTAGATTAAGGAAAAAATCCGGCCTCGATCATTCACAAGTGAATGTCTATAGCCGAAATTCACAATCTTGTTGTAACTATTTTGTTGTGCATAAATTTTCTTGACTGTTTGGTTTGTTGACAGGTCATGGTGGATGACTATGAGGCGCTGTTGATACCACAAGATATCCATCAATTTTGAAACTGTTATATGCTGATGTAAAGACGCACTGAAACAATTTTGAGTCACCATAGGGCTCTTACTTTCCTATTTCTTTGATGAGCGATGATGTGTTGCTCCCAGCGTCACTTCATAGGGATTGTAATCTGTACATGGCAAACGAAAATGTGAAGATTTTGATGCCTGTCGCTTGGATGGCCTGAACGCCTGATGCCCTGATCAGTGTTTTGGACCCGTGCGCCGCCTCTGTCAACCGACTTCCCCTGCACAACACAGCCGTGTCACTATTTGATTCTCCGACCGGTGTCTGCATCTCCCTTTCTGGCGCCTTCATCATTTTTCTTGACACGACCACCAACCACATGACCGCCCTTGATCAAGTCAGTGCCCTGACGATGCAGATCGCCAGCCGCCCGCGCCGAACATGCAAAGCTGCCGGCTCAGGCGAGGCTCCACGCACCTGTGCTGCCGGAGCCGTGTGCCCCTGCTTGGCTTCTGCCTCGCGCGCGAAGAGGCTAACCCAGTGACGCCCTTGCTCCCCTCCTGTCCCGAGGCCGGTGGAGGAGCCCAGTCCGTTCCATGGCAGGTGCGGCGCAGAACTGGTGCGGCGCACACATTCTTTTTAGTTTTTAGTGAAGATGCCCTAGTCCTTAGACTTGGTGAGGTGGCGATTGATGACTTGGGGTTTAAGTAAGTAGTACCAGTAGCAGCTCAGCTCAATGATGCAGGCAACAGAAAGCTGGTAATTTCTAGTAATATAGACAGCTTTAGTTTAATGCTGCGTAGTGTATTTAGTGGTAAAGTGGCATAAAAAGATGGCTTTTTACCATCACCCTTTTTTTGTTCTGTCAATTTCACATCACATTGGGTTCGATCCCTGGAGATCCAATGGCATGGCATGCTGGTTGGTGGCAGTGGCGGATCTAGGGGGTGGGCCTGGTGGGCCGCGGCCCACCCTAAGATCCGGCCCATTAACCTCCATCCTTTATTTTTCCTACTGTTGAATGAATTATGTAGCGTCTCTGAACTTGTTGCTACTATTATTTTCTTATGTGTAGCAACTATACTCAAATTGTGTACAGCAACTAATACTCAACTGATAATTTTATAAGATTAGATTAATTTGTTCAATTATTTTTTAAAAAAGAAATTATTGGACCACCCTAGCTTGAAATACTAGATTTGCCACTGGTTGGTGGTTGACAGACACTCGGACGCTCACATTATTCGTATTGTTTACTCCATAGGCTAGGAGTAGCACCAAATGTTGTAGCCACAAGGATGCGCAACCCCCAGCTGTTTACTGCCGCCACTCGGAGGCAGTGGTGCACGGCACTGAAGTGCTCCCCATCTCCAGGAGCAGCTGAGCAGTAGTATCTGTAATCTGTTACCACGTAGGAATCAGGAGTGGTACGAAAAAAAATTCTACTATGCAGTAGACCTGTGTTGTGACGTACAGATTGGCTAGCCATGGTGATCCTCTGCGAGTCTGCCGGGTATATCTAAAGCGGGAGGGAGGGAGAGAGAGAAGGTGTGCCTCGTGTTCTGCACATTAGTTCCTCAAGAAGTTAAGAGGAAAGAAAAATTTCACGCACGATTCAAAATTTCTTTTGTATTCCCGTAAATAAAGCTTTAGCGCCATAGCTTCTTCCTCCGGTACAGCTCCAACACTCAGGAGCTTGTTTGGGAGGGCTTATCGACTTCACCTATTTTATGCAAATCGAAACACTGTAAGGTAGAACTGTTTTATAGTTCGGAGTAAAAATAAACTAGAAGCTAGATAAAATTATTTTTTTAGCTTCACCGACTTTAACTTTACCGTTTAAAGCTGTTTTGGAGGAGCCCTACCAAAGAGCCCCTCAGAGTGAATGCAAAAAGGATTACCTTGAACCATCACTTTCCTCCTGCTATTTTGACATCACATTGGGTCCGTAGTGCAGATCCAGTGAAAATTTAGTTATCGCAAAGGAATTCCATGAGCTAGCACATACTAGCCTTGTAGTCACGTTCGAGCACAAGGCCGTGAAAAAGTTGCAGGTCACCAGAAGAGGGCTCCTATCGTCTCGATACGGACGGAAAGCAGACCGTGTACCAAACGTCCGGAACGCGTGTTCTGACCGGGTGCGGCTGCTTGCCTGGGCTGGGCGCTCGAGGTCACGTGGGGCGAACGGGAGCTGGGGAAAAAAAACCCGGCTGTAGCGACCGTGGGACGGCTGGCTCCGCTCGGTTGTCTGGCTCCAGTAGGACTCGGGGTATGGAATAGTTGTCTAGTCGGTCAGATGATCCGGCTATAACTTATTCTATAGCCGGAGTATACTCTCTCTCTCTCTATATATATTACCGCTCATAACTTCTCATATATATACTCTTATCCTCCTCTCTAAACCCTAATTCCCATCCCTCACTCCCTCCAACCAGCTGACGCTCTCCTCTCAGAAGCCATTTGAAGAAGCTGGGCCTGGACGACTGTGTCGAGGAGAGAGGCGACAGCCTCTCCCACCTCATGCTGGCCTTTGACCGTGCCATGGACCAGCTCAAGTTGCTGTCCACGGCGCTGGAGGACAAGGTCAACGATGTTGGGCGCCACGCCGTCTATGACACGGGAGAATATCTCCTTCGGAGCTGCATGCATCACTACCCCAACGTGAACCCTTCCTTGATCGTGGAAGGAGCACCGACGACGGCGGCAGACTCGGAGGCCGACCAGGTGGGGCGTGACGTCGTGGAACAGTGCGCGCGGCGTCTGCAGGACTTCATCACTGTCGAGGTCCAGGCGCCGATTCCGATGATGACAACGACGAAAGGGACGAGGACGATGGGGACGACACCTCCGAGGGAGGAGGCGAGGCTGGCGCTGGCAACGAAGCATGATGCGTCGTTGAGGGCGACAGTACCTGGTCCGGTCAGGCGTAGACCGAGGTGAGGTGGGCCGGAGCTCGATCGTTTTCACGTATGTGCGTGTCTGTATTTTCAAACACTATAATCGTTTGAACTCCTTGTAAACTTGTATGGTTAGTTATTTGCAAGACCTCAGACATGCAAGTCACCCCGCAAGTCACCGTCCACTGCTCATGTTTAACTATCATCGAATGGAGGGGAGGCAGAAGCATACCAAGCATTGTCCGGTGTATGCAAAGAGTCTGGCTTAAACCAATTAATCAGTCAAACACTGTTGAACGAAGCCGAAAGAAGCCGAACAGAGTAAATATTTTAAAACTGAACGAATATATCAATGAATTTCAGTTTTGCTATTCGACTGCTGCAGCAGTGTTAGTACACGGGCCGGCAGGACGTGCTCGGCGCCGGTGCACAAGTACGTGATCGCCACGGTGCGTACTGCACAGTACACGGGCCTGCAAGACGAGTCTCGACGTGCTCGCCGGCGCCCACCTGATCCCCCGGCGAAGGTGCCTGGTCGGTGGTCGCCAAGAGAAGCCTCTCCCGATGTGCTCGCCGGTGCCCACGTGATCGCCCGGAGCGGAGCTGCACGTGAAGTTGGGCATGGCGAGCAGCCTGATCGCCAAGGAGCGAGGAGCTCCCGATCTGCTCGCCGCGCACACTTGATCGCCGATAGCTCGTACGCGAAGGTGGCGGGCAGCCTGCTCGCCAGGAAGAGCCTCCCGGCCTGCTTGCCAGCACATTGTATTGACGAGTGGTTGGCGCGCGTGCGTGCGGGCGGACGCATTGCACGGTTACTCCATGTGTTGTATATAATTTAGTAGAAACGGATAGATAATAGATGAAAATATAACATTATTTCATTGATTCCGGGGAACGGCGGCCGCAGCAAGATTTTGGCCTCGTTTTCTGCGGATGCAAAAGGAAACAGGGGATCGGGGCTGGGCTTCTGGATCGAGCCGCCGCATGTGGCAGCCGAGCCATGCTGTGAATGGATCTAGAGCCAAGCCAGAGGAGAGTCACATGGGCGGGTGGGTGCGCAGAGGAGCTCGGTCAGAGTGTACTTCACCATGCTAATGGGTCTAAATCCACCTCTTACCCACCCCACTCCAATGCTTATGAAAATTAAATATCAACCCACTCCAATCCAAACCCTCAACTAAACAACCCAACCCATCCCACCCTATTTTATGCTTAAACCTATGAATATGGCTAGAACTACTAATTAAACCCACCCCAACCCATGATATGGGGCCCACGTATAAATCTAGCCACACTGCTTTACACAGAGTAGCTGCCAGTCATACCGAGTCGTCTCCAGCAAATTTTAATCAATTTCGATAAAATTTTAAAGTGTGAACGCGATGTTTTATTTTCAAGGTTCGGCTCTTGACATGGGGCCCACGTGTAGATCTGGTCACACCACTCTGTACAGAGTAGCTGTCAGTCATACTGAGTCATCTCCAACACATTTCATTCAATTTCGATAAAAATTTATAGTGTGAACGTAATGTTTTATTTCCAGGGTCCGGCTCTTGACGTGGGGCCCACGTGTAGATCTAGCCACACCGCTTTGCACGTAGTAGCTGCCAGTCATACTGAGTCATCTCCAATAAATTTCAATCAATTTTGATAAAATTTTATAGTGTAAACGCGAGATTTAATTTCTAGGGTCCGAATCTTGACGTGGGACCTACATGTAGGTTTAGCCACATTATTTTGAGAGTAGCTGCCAATACTGAGTCATACCAACAAATTTCAATCAATTTCTATAAAACTCATTTCAACCCACCCCAATCCATCTCAACCTGTATTTACATAGAACCCGCCTCACCCCACCTTATTACCTAATGCAATCCATTTTGATCCATCCAAACACACACCATATCAAAATCCAATCCATTAAACCTATTTCAACCCAATCCATTCCATTAGCAGGGTGAAGTGTACTATAGCCGGCTATAGAGAAGAAGGTCTACAATATACACTCCTGCCCAGGGTGGTAGGAGCCCTGCCCGGTTGGGTAGCTGCCCCCTTGATATCAACCGTTGGATCGTCCAACATCTCGCTCCGTGCACTGCTAGGACATAGGCACTGAAACATCACGTGGCATGGCAGTGGCCGGCTTATGACCCAGCTCAGTTTTAGGATCCTGACCATAATTTAACAGTCGTTAGTCGAGGCGCAATTATCACAACTACCTTTTCCAATTACCTAGCGTCGTACCTTTTTTTGCCGTACTGCCCCAACATTGAGTCGCCGCGTGCATGCTAGTGGGTTATCGCGTGCTGCCAAGGTACCCTGGATTACACAGTGAACTCGCAGCATGCATGCTCGTCGATCACACAGTCCTTGCGACCCGCTTTCGGTCGGTAGGGACCTCTCTTTTTAACCATTTGGACAGTAGCCAGCGGTGAAGCCAGGGCAAATTAAAGAGGTGTACATTTCATATTTCATTTGTGGGTGTATGAATTTGAGCCTTGAGAGGTACATATATGGTGAAAAATTAAACATAATTACTATTTTTGCAATTTACCGTGGATGCATATGCACCTCCTCATTAATATGTAGCTTCGCCCCTGGGTGCAGCTGTAGGCACTGTGCTGCTATTCAAGACGCTCCTCCAAATCTCCATATATAAAGTTACCCGGAGGCCAGTTTGAGAAAGAAGCTAAATCGCCTAGCCGGAAAGAAAGAATGCATGGTATCGCCTGGCCGGCATGCAAATAAATTGTTAATTAAAAAAGACACATATCACTTTGGCAGTGATCGTGATGTTTTCCTCTTGGTGCATTGTTAACGAGAATTAGTTTCATCAAATCACTGTGTTTGCTAAATTAAACAACCAACTATTAATGAAACAAATGAAAGGTAAAAACAACTAATTAAGCACAAATCGCAAAAAAAAAACTAATTACGCACAGAGCAGCAGGTTATTACTTGCCTGCTTGGCTGCTCGGAGTCTGAATATCATGTGTCCACGCGACTGTGATGCGAGTAGCTAAGTACGTGACCGCGTTGGCGCATGCCGCCCGCCAGATCGCCAGTCACGGCCCGGTGCCCTTGCCCAGCATCGCTCGACGGCTATACGTTCTATTTCCATGGAGGATGATGGATCATGTCCTTATCTCGCGGAGCAGGTGCGTGCGTGGTAATTCTCACACTCTAGCGTTAGGGGAAGAAGATGGATGGGCTGCAAGCTGGTCATTGGCTAGTCTCACATGTGTCAATCACGTTGAAGCCCATTAATAATTGGATGTGGGCCTGTTGCCTAAATAACGTCTCGCGGTCTGACTTCTTCCTCAATGGTATCCTTGTTGCTCGGCGAGAGCAGGAGGCGAGTGGCCGACAGCCATGGAGATTCAAGCAAGGACTGCCAGCAGCGATTTGTAGGGATTACTCGCGGAGGAGTCAATGTATGGCGAGCGCCATAAGCGATCGATGCGCTGCTAGTTGCGTCCGCGTGTACCTAACGCTCCCGAGCCGTCGTTGCACGGATTTGGCGAGGCGCAGTGGGCGTGCCATCTTGCTGAGATGGGAAAGACGAGAGCTTCCACGAAGGTTCGCGCCTACCCGGCCCTCCCCGCTGGTTAATAATCGAGCTAACCAAACATGGCGGAACTGCATCCCGCAGGCCTGGCTTGAGGCTGGCGTGAGCCAGGCTGCAGCCGGAAGGAAACCAATTGCCGTGAATAATTCTGTGGCTTTTATTTTCATATTGTACTGATTTTATTTGTTTTGTTTGAGTTTTCTTTTTCAGTAGCATTTTAATTTCCATGCTGCTGCATATATTATGGAGATAGGCAAATAGAATACTGCAGTAATATATATGATACTTCTGGAACAAACTTTTCTGTTGCAAGTGAAAGCGGTGGCCCCCCCTCCTGGCTGCAACGATGGCGCCGGCCAGAGCCGGCCTTTGCAGTGATAGCACACCGGGCTGATCTTCAACATGAACGGGTAGCGTCGGCGTCGGCCAGGTCTGCGGCCATAGCTTGGCTCTTTGTGTAGCGGCAGCTTTCAGATCTATCTTTTGTTCAAAAGTGAGAGATAATCCAGGTCTACGCGCTTTTACTTTCTTATGCTTTTCTGGAAGGACACACTTTTATTACTTTCTGTGTCACACTCACACAAGCAGCCTTGAGGTGAAAGAATCATGGGACACGAGTGCAGACTGCAGACGCGACAGCTGTGGACAACAGTGGACATACATACATCGAGTGTGAACAGGTGTGAAAAGGGATACGCTGAACCTAGCCGCGAATCAATGGCTAGATACTTTGTTTGTACTCCCTCTCTGATTCTCTGTCTCTCTCCTTTACTCCTCTCTGGTTCCTTCGCAAATCAGGGGCGGATCCAAAAGGGGCTTAGAGAGGAAAGCCACCTACATCCCCAAAATCAATGGATAATCTTCTAAACTCATTTTTCTTTCATTAGCTCAGTAGGATAGTCCACGTTGCTAGGATGTGTGGGTCTAGTCTGGTCGTGACCCTCGATCAAACCATCCTAGCTTTATTTTTAAGAAGAAAGAATGAAGAAGAAGGAAGGAGAAGGAAGAAGAGAATGGAGATGAGCCCTCTCTTATTTTATTGGCTAGATTCGCCACTGCATGTAAGTTGTAAGTATAACTTTGTGCTCCTTTTAATTCAAACACGCCGTGGAGAACTCCCCCACAATTAAGGACGCCTGCTCCATGATTCGGAAATAATATCTAACGGTCAGCACATGGGGTGGTTACGAGCCGCTAGGTTCATTAGAACATTAATTTAATTAGCGCCCACACGTTGAGGAAGTTCCGCCAGGATGTAGCATCGGCATCGCACAACGCGTGGTTGTACGCGAACCAAAAGTGGTCGCGCCGCTGTCCAGCAGGAAGAAGGAACCGATGACGGTCGGGATGTCGGTGGCGGGAGGAACGACGTCGGCCACGGAGACGCCACCTGCGACGGCATGGAGGATCTCGACGCCCTGACTAGCTTCATCCGGTTCTAGTTTATTTTAGCGTGGACTTGTAAATAGCTCCACGCTGTAATATCTTGATTTGAATGAATCAGGTGGAGCTAAAACCAAAATAAGCCATACCAAATAGACCTCATCTACCCATTTACCAGGGAATGTGATCTTGGTAGGCGTGATCTTGACCATCATATGACATTGAACGGATGACATTGTCTAGCCACTTAGCACCGTCTTGATCTTGGTAGGAGCTCTGAAGCTTTGGGCTCAACGATCGTTCGGTGCATTGTCTCATGATCGGAATTACTTTTAGGTTTATGCATTGTTCAAATAATATTTCATTTTATATTTCCCTATTTTAAATTATAGGTCATTTTAATATTTTTAGATGCATAATTTTTACTATGCAACACATATATACATATGTATATTATATCTAGATACATAATAAAAACTACGTATCTATAAATACTTAAACAACTTATAATTTGGAACAGAGATAGTAGTTCTAAAGTAATGCATATCCACAGAGCAACAACAAGGAGAGAGGAGGGGAAGGAAGGAGGAAGGGATTGGGAGAGGAGGGAACGATAGAGGGGAGGGGGTTGGAGCTGATGGCCGCCACCCTCCTCGCTGCTCCGGACTTCCGGCGGGCAACTCCAGCGGCGGCGAGGGCAAGAAGAGGAGGAGACGGGTGGCTGAGGTGGTGGGACGGCGAGCCGCCCGTGTCAACCAACAGGATGACGTAGGGGCCGTTGTGGCGTCTACCAAGTGCATATATCTCCGATCAGATCAAGGTCAACGCCATGGCCGTGTCGGCGCCGAGCTCGCTGAATCGCACCGCATCTCCCTTGATTCAGGGTAAGGGAACAATGCCGCCGTATTTATTTGGTGTTTTGTTATGCGTACGCCACCGTATTTATCGATCAGTGCCCGGCGACCAAAACCGTATGTCCCTTGAGACCATCCTCGCTTGCCAGACCAACCATAGTCAACAACGTCAACTCAGGACCACGTAAGCTGTCTTCATTGGTGCACATGCCACATTAGCTGGTCAATAGCCCGGTCAACAACCCCGTCGAGCAGTATTTGTTTTCACAAAACCCCTTCATTTTTCTTGTTTTTACTTGTGCAGTACGCTATCTCTTGGCAAACTTCTCTGGAAGCCCCTGGCACTAAACTTTTTTCTTTCTATCGAGAATGCCTTATAATGATGATATGTTTTCACTTCTAACTCCACTTTTAGTATTATTTATTAGTTTCCATATGCAAATTCTTAGAAAAAACTAAATTTTGTTATTTGTCGTCCATTGCTTTTGCAGCTGGAATCCATCATATTGTCCCGGGACGGGGCCTTGGGCAAAGCCGTTGGCTCCTTAATTGCAGGCATTTTGGAGAGATTCATCCGCTGCAGAAGGCGACACGGCGACAGCGACCTTCCAGGTGGCCAGATCCAGTGACATATTAGCAGGAGACTCGTTTTGTATAAACTCTGTCAGAGAAATGTCCACTCTCCCTCCCCCGCGCTTCAGCCTTTGGCGAAACTGACGCTTGAAATTTAAAGTTTTCAAGCATGGAGCCACAGCAGATACCGTGGTATGCAGTGAAGCGGAGGTTATGAAGCCGGACCAGATCCAAGCCCTGCCAAAAGCGAAGGCAGGCGTGAGAGACAGCAGGGGAGTTTGGCAGGCACCTGGTTTCGGGTAATGCCCCCTGGCCCTGGGTCAACTCTCCTGTTTGTCTTCACGTCAATAACACTCCTACAGTGCTCACACATGGTGGGAACTGCGTGGGTGCATGGCTGATGCGTCCTGAACTCGTGATGAAGCTAACTGTGGTCATGATGGAGGTGTGGATGTCTCGTATTATTTTGGCGAGTTTCCGTCGTGGAGAAAAGAAGCTAGCTGCATCATGATGGAGGTGTGGATCGCTCACGCAGACGCAGTGCAGGTACAATGGCCTCTCATGCTTGAAAATACTCCCTCCATCCTAAATTATTAGTCGTTTTGACTTTTCTAGATGCATAATTTTTTACTATGCATCTAGATATATATCTTGTCTAGGTGTATAACAAAATTGATGTATCTAGAAAAGATAAAATAACTAATAATTTGAGACGAAGGAAGTACTATACAATTGATTAAATATCTCACTCTCTCTCACCACATTGCCTACTAGTTAATTGGAAAGTAAATGACTTCATGGAAAGAAACCATATCAGGATTGTTGTTAGGGTGGAAAGTTGTGTGTCAGCCTGCTGTAAATATTCCGGCGGTAAATATTATTATCTTGAGCTTTGATGAATGAACCCACATGTTCGTCAATCAAACCGGCCGGTCACCGTCGAAGGTGGCCAAAAGAGAGAGTCAAGAGGCGTGCAGTGCCCGCACAGTGAAGCGACCTTCCCGCTGGATTCTTCTACAGTGCTCGCACAGTGAAGTGAAGGCGAGGTGTGGACCCGTGTGCATGGCTGGAAGGCCTTGTATGCCTGTATGGTCGCCCTTGGCGGTCAAGCAGGTGCAATGCTGGGTACAGAGATGCTTGCAAATATTTGGTAACTAGAAAATGAAGCGCGCTTTACGCGCTCTATCAACAGTTTAGGGGGCTCATCTTTCTTCTCTTCTTCTCGCTCCCATTCTCTTATTTCTCCTCCTCCCTTCTTCATCCTTTCTTCCTATAAATAGAGGGGGAGGCTTAGGGATGTATCCATTGATCTTGGAAGGTAAGGGGGGCTTGAGCCCCCTAGCCCCCTTTACATCCGCCCCTGCTACTGGGGGACCCACTGCCTGAATTCATAAGCACTGTACATATAATGGTGCTAATACTCTAATACTCTGTACAGATTTACCTAACACTCTATGAGTTCATTGGCTTCAAGAAACTAGGTATCGGCAATTCGCTCAGGCGCGGCGCCTTCATGAAGGTGGGACTTGTGTCGTGGATCTAGCCGACGGGGCTCATCTCCCTTCTCTTCTTCTTCCTCCTTCTCCCTTCTTCTTCATCCTTTCTTCCTAAAAATAGGGGGGAGCTTAGGGGGTATCCATTCATCTTGGGGAGGTAGGGGGCACATGCCTCCCTAGCCCCCCCCCCTTTAGATCTGCCCCTGTGTCCAAGCTGACCAAGACATGTTCCTGTACACATCACTCCTGCTCACAGTGACCCACTGCTCTCTGCTCGTTTTAGCTCCGACCAAACTCCACGGCTCACAGTGACCCATTGCTCTCTGCTCCTCCTCTCTTCATCCACCTCCGGTCGGGAGCCATCCCATCCATCTCTGCTAGGTGCGAGCTACTTCTTTCTTCTTCCACCTCCAGTCAGGCAGCCATCCATCTCTGCTAGGTGCTAACTACTCCTCTCTTCTTCCACCTACAGTCAGGCAGCCATCCATGGCCGACCTTCCTCCAGCGAACCCCGACCTCAGACGTGCTCACATGTTGCCTTCCCGCAGCGGCACCCATGCAGTCGTCGTAGAGACCGGCGGCCAGCGGCCAGAGCTTAGGGAGGATAGATCCAGCACCTTCCATGCCTTCATGCTGGTGGGCTCATTACCACCCTACTCCAACTTCCTATCAACGGTGTTGCAGCACTATGGGATCATCCTCCAACACCTCACTCCTAATTCCATCACCCAACTTTCCATCTTCGCCCACATGTGCGAGCAGTTTATTGGCATCAAACTGTGCCTTGAGCTGTTCCGTACATTCTACCTGGCCGGAAGACGAATAAATCAAGCAACATAACCGGTTCCTGCCATCTCCGACTCCGATATCACCGCGGAGGTGACGTACAACTGGCATGAGTGGAGAGAGGAATGACTGTACATCGCTGAGGACAGTGGCCTCGAGGAGTACGTCTTCCCGACGGCTCCGGCGCAAATGCTGGATTCATGGAAAGAAAAGGCTCCAGAAACTTCCCTCGTGCGTTCCCTCAAGGAACGGGTCCGGAGCTTAAAGACCCATGGCCTGACTGGAGCCATGGTGATCGCTGACGCGGTTCAACGCTGCCTATCTCCGTTGAGGTAGCGCAAGAGCTTGGCGTACACTTACTACGGCGTCCAGGACAACACCCGGACCTTTCCCGGAGGCGAATGCCTTGTCCTAGTTGTTATTTTCTACTTTTTTCCTATTCTCTTAATTTTATTTCCTTTTTGTTTACCTTGTTTCTCTCGGCATATGCAGAGGATGCGAACTTGACCGAGGCGTAGCTCGCCAGTTGGCTGAAAGCGGTCATCAACCCAAATGCCGAGCTAGAGCTGCCCTCCGCCGCCTGACCCTTGCGTACTCTCCAGTCGCAGGAGCGGCGGGCGGTCATGCAGGGGCTTCCTCTGGTGGACGCGATCAGCGCCGACCGCCGGACGATGCAAACCGCCTTGACAATTAGCGGTCCGCGGGGGGGGGGGGGGGGGGGGGGGGGGGGTGGCATCGGCCAGCGTCACTCTCTGATGGTCAGTAATAGAGCCCGGCGGACCACCGGCCGACGCAGCGCTGGGAAGCATCGTTGTGCTGAGGAGGCGGAGGCGCCCACGTCTTGCCAACAGGCACGGGGTAATGGATATGTCACGGATGACGCGATGATGGGTGCAGTGCGGGAGGGCGCGGGGGCGGGGAGGAGACGGTAGTCCACGAATCCGATGAGGATGGAGATTGCGACTACTAGCAGTGACGGCGAGGTGGTGGGAGTCGTCGTGCGAACCTTGTCCAGATGGAGAAGCAAAACTTTAGACAAGATAGAAATTCATGGTTTTCCTTTTTCTAGTCCTTGCTCTACATCTAACCAGTGCGAACAAGGGTTGCTGTTAGCGGATAATGCGTTGACCTGCTTCCACAACATGCCCCATCTTAGTACATTTGTTCTGTTTTCATGCCGCACAATCTCATCCAGCCGTTCCTCGCTATGGGTACCTACGCCATAAGATAGCCTGGTTTAGTTTTCCGTCAAAATTTTTACACATCAATCATATCAATATTTGGACACATACATGGTGTATTAAATGTAGTCGACAAAGAAATCGCATTACACACATGGACTGTAAATCGCAAGACGAATCTAATGAATCTAATTAGGTCATAATTAGACAATAAATTGTTACAGTATTGCTACAGTAAATATATGTTAATGACAGACTAATTATGCTTATTAGATTCGTCTCATGATTTACGGACGGAATCTGCAATTAGTTTTTCAATTAATCTATATTTAATATTTTAAATATGAAAAGATTTTATTTTAAAAACTTTAGACGGGGTGTAAACGAGGCCCAAAACATTCGGGGGCGCGGAGCGGGACCCCATCCTGCAGTGGCTCGACGGCTGCCCGGCGGGATCGGTGGTGTACGTGTGCTTTGGGAGCACGTGCGCGCTGGGCGATAGCCAGCTCCGCGAGCTGGCCGCCGGGCTGCGCGCGTCCGGCCGCCCGTTCCTCTGGGTGATCCCGGCGTCCCGCGGGGAGGGCGGCGCGGCTCGGGAGGAGAGCTCGTCCAGCCACGGCATGGTGGTGGCCGGGCGGTGGGCGCCGCAGGCGAAGTTCCTGGCGCACCGCGCGGTGGGCGGGTTCGTGACCCGCTGCGGCTGGAACTCGGTGCTGGACGCCGTGTGCGGCGGAGTGCCGCTCGCGACGTGGCCGCTTCGCGCCGAGCAGTTCGTGAACGAGGCGTTCCTCGTGGAGGTGCTCCGCGTGGGCGTGCGGATGCGGGAGGTAGCGCGCGAGGCGGACCCTGAGGCCCTGGTGCCGGCCGGCGCTGTGACGCGCGCCGTGGGGATGCTCATGGGCGACGGCCAGGGCGAGGCAGAGGCGGTCGCGGCGAGGAGGGGCCGGGCCAGGGAGCTTGGCGCCGCGGCGCGTGCGGCGGTAGCGGAGGGCGGCTCGTCTTGCGGTGACTGGACACATCTGGTGGAAGAGCTCAAGGCGTTAGACGGTCGCGACAGCGTTCCGAGATGTGATTAGTGTACTCATGTTTGCCACGTACAGATGAAAGTGGCAAATTATTTGCTGCCACGTATAAAAAGAAGCGAAATAGACAGCTTGTTCCGTGCTATTTCACATTTTCGTGATCATAAGCCATATGGACATGAAACTTGTATCCTATCTGGAGATGCAAGTCTTTATTGTTTCCAGTCATTGGGTCGTTCAAGAACTCATTTAATTAAACTAATTCGGATTTCAAAGTAAAGGAACTCAGGAATGAACTATCTAAGAAGGCTGGTACTTACTTTCTGGGGCTCTGATTTTATGTTCAACTTCAGCAATAATTTCTACTTGAGCCCGTTCTTTTATTATGACAAGTGGGATCCATATGTAAGTGTCTATTTTTTTTCTTTCTTACATGACGTGTGGGACCTAGCCATTCAATCTCTTCCCCTCCTTTTTTTTTTTCCTCTTTCCCTTCCCTGTCCCGATCCATGGCCGGTCTGTGGTGCGGAGGAGCAGGGACGGCGAGCTCGGGGCGGCGGGCATGTGCAGCGGCGTGCTTGTGCGGCCGCCGGGAGACTCCGCGCCACCTCCACGCCAGCGGCGGCGCGCTTCGCCTCGAGCAGACGCAGCCGGATGTGGCGCGCATCTACCTGATGGCCTCCTGCTCCCGCGGCCGCATAGCTTGCGCAGGAGCAGATGCCCCTGAGCGTGCCGCACATCTTCTAGCTCCCAGCTCTTGCGATTGAGGACAGGAGGAAAAAAACACCTTGCTGGATCTGACAAAGAAGCCCTGCTGGCCGGTGATGGGCTGCAGCTCCTGCATGTCGTGACGGATGTTCTTGGGAAAACGGGAATGCGCGAGGAGTTCTTCGGCCTCGAGCAACTCGACGCGGTGACAGAGCAGCACACCTGCTCAATTCGCGGCTCGATCTGTAGCGCGGGCAGCGGAGAAGGTGCAGGGACGCAGAGAGCATCGAGGAGCAGCTGGACCTCACGCGGGGAAGGTCGCCGGCGGGGAAGGCGTGCCGGGGACCTCGTGACGCCACCGGCCCGCCGCCGCGCCCACGCCATCACCTCCTGCGGCGCCACATACGGCCGCGCGCTGCATACCGTGGACCAGTGCAAGAACGGCCTCAGGGCCGAGCGCACCAGGCCCAAGGGGGGCCCGCCGCCGTGGCCGGTCGCGGTGTGGCTCGGCCGCCTCCGCGAGCTGCAGCAGCTTGCCCCCTCCGCTCCTCCTGGGTGGCGGCGCGAGCCGCAGGAGCGGCGCTGCCAGCGAGCACTGCGGCGGCGGCGCGCTGCGGCAGCCGGGCAGTGGCATGCGCGGGCTTTGCGACGGCGCGGGCGCGGCGGCGGGCCGGCGGCAGCTCGGGTGTTGCGGGAAAGGACGGAGGAGACGGAAAAATAGTACGGGCCTGCACAGGGAGCCGTGGGAGATGGGGCTGGTAGCGATGATTCGAACTGGGTTGTGCTGGAGTGGCTTTTTTAACTCTCGGTCCTTACTTTAAAACTAAGTAGAGATTTTGTTAGAGTTGCTCTTACCAATTAATACCACTATCATATTATACATCTCAGTCTGTTGGCAAAAAAATTTATCGTGCCATTCAATTGCCACATGTTAGTCAAATCACTCCCATATATATAATCAGGTTAGATCCTCCAAGGGAAAATATGATCAATACAACAACGTCGTTGCCCGTTGAAAAAGGACGAGGGCGATGACCCAGTTCAATCACAAATGATGCAAGGTCGAGTGCTTATAAAATTAACTTAAAGATGCCTAGCTAATCCTCCGTGTTGTTATTGGTAAAATCTCTACTGAGCAGTACTAGTGTAGCACAAGTGGTGAATTGGATCGTCGGTCATTTTACATTTTCTGGGCATCAAACACGGAGCTCAAGATTACTGATTCGATCAGCTAGTTGGGACTTGGGAATTCCTCCGGCCTCGGTCGCGTCGCGTATGTTGACTGTTGACCAAGACTAGTCTTTCCGTTTCTGTGGGTCTTGGCGTGTGAAAGAAGTGAAGTCGTCCGGCGTGCATGTATGGACGCCGACTCGCCGCGTAAATCGGTCTCGACATAATCAATCCAAGGGAATCATATACAATCGCTTCATATATTACTGATTCGATCAGCTAGTTGAGTATGTTTTGCTCGACGTTTGAGGTTTTTAAAGCTTGATCGTTTTGGTTTCCTATGTCGAAAAACATGTGATGTTATCATTATTATCACGGACCAAATATGTGGTGTATACTGAAGGTTTTATTTTGGTTGTACTGGAGTAATAATTGGTTGGTTTTACAACCAAATAGAACCTTTTCAAATGTCTTCAAAACGAAAATTTCCATATACTGATCGATATGGTGCTTCAGGACAAATCTATTTCGAATTTGCACATCGTTTTGGAAGTACAAAATGCTGGCGATGTGTTTGCCCAACGAGGCATATCTGAAGGGACCACGATCGGTACGCAAAACTCAATTCGGCATCCAAAGTTTGCGTTTGGTCCTAGATCCAATGGTATAAGTACGAACAATATATAAAATGAAGTTAAATAGAGTATTGTTGGTCGAGTACTGCATTCAGATTACAAAATAAAAATCAAGGAAAATGCAAATGCGGCCAGAAAAAAATCATTGTACTTAGAACTCTCATATTTGACTGGACACAGGCTGCAAAATGCACATACCACTTGATTTAAAATCTAGAACAATTCCCAGACGCGCGTTGTCTTGAATGAATAGCAATTCCCGGATAAAATTTCAGCTCAGTCGATCCAAAGCGTATCTAGGAACGCGAACGATGTGGTCAGATAATCACGGATTCGACTGAAATTTAGGGCTTCTCCCGAGATGCTAACCCTGCTTGAGGAAATGGCAGTGATCATTGCTTCTCCTCCGTACCAAGATCTTCTCGAAGATTCAGAAGAACTTAGAAGCTCTCCTCAATGACGGGCTAGAAGTTTGAGCCCAGAAAAATTCGCAAATTGCTGGCCCACACCGTCAAAATCCACGGACGCGGCGGCCTCACCTCAGCCCTCCGTACGTCTCCATCACTGCCCAGCGGGGCCCGCTCTTCGTCCAGGCGACCAGGGCGACACGTCACCGAGCGGACCGCGTGGGCACGATGCCGCCACAAAGAGCACGACGCCTTCCCCCAAGTCAACCGCCAGCTCAGAGCAACGCGATCGGCCGGGCCAGACGGATACCTGCTCATCCAGTCCAAGCCTCCGGCGATGTAACTTCGCTTGGCTATATTCGAAATGGATCTATATACGTGTGTAGATGAATTTGGATCATAACTTAACAAATTTCATCTTAAGATAAATTTTTTCTTGCAGCATAAATCAAACCTTCACCCTAAACATAACAAATAAAATAATTTCGACGCCAAATAGCCTCTTGGGCTAAACAATTATACCAACTAAGCTTGAGCACAACTCAAACTTAGCAACATGAGCTGGTTTTATCATCATATCAGCAGAATTATGATGAGTACTTATTTTGCATACCTTCAGTTTACTTTGTGCGATCACATCACGGATATAATGGTACTTATATCAATATGCTTTGTCTTCTCATGAAATATCTGATCTTTGGTAAGTTATATAACAGTTTGACTGTCGCAGAAAATATTGATGCAAGAATCATCTTCACAAAACTCAGCAAACAATCATTTCAGCCAAACAGACTCCTTACAAGCTTCAACAATAGCCATGTATTCTGCTTCAGTGGTAGACAAGGCAATAACAGACTGCAATATAGCCTTCCAACTCACAACTAATTACCAACAGTAAACACATAATATGTGAGTGACCTTCGCTTGTCCAAATTAGCAGCATAATCTGAATCAACATAGCCAATAAGTCCCTTATCAGTCCTTCCAAACTTCAAATAAGCATCTATTGTGCCTCTGAGGTACCTGAAAATCCACTGAACAACAACCTTCCAGTGTTCTTTACCAGGATTAGCCCGGCCCAAGCCTCCAGCGACGAGCCTCCGCTTCGCTACGTTCGAAGTTGGTCTTTATACGTGTGTAGATGAATTTGGATCACAACTCAACAATAAAGAAGGAAACACAGTATCTGAATCGGAGGAATCATGTTGTGCTCAGACGCACGTTTAATTAGTTATTCGTGATCTGAAAAAAGGGGATAGCTCGACTGCTTGTCTAAATGGTAAAGGAAATTCGTGGGTCACATTCCAAATTTCAGTAGTATAATAATCGAGAAACAATAAAAGCAACGGATCCAAATGTACCAGCAGATTGCTGCAGACCAAATCTGCGTATACTAGGATAAAATACTCTATGGAGGTATTGATTAATCAATATCTTCTATATTTTTCCACTCACCCTGTTTTACTTATTCAGATGCTAAGCATGCTTGCTTTATGTTTCATGGTTACAAGTCTGCACTGTGACATCATGTATACTCATATAATACACCAGAATCTGCTCAATTCCCCCTGATGTCATGGTGGAGCACAATTCTATCTGCATGCATCATGTAAACACCAGTCTCAGAATTGTTGTCTAATAGATTCTCACAATACAATCCCTATATTATTTGGAAATTTACTGGTATGGAGCATTCATAAATGGTATCATATTTCACAGGGTATTCCAACAAAAAAAATATTACACTAATTTAATGGAGAACAGAGTACTAAAGATGCAGACTTAAAACTTATCAGAAGTGTTCTTCAAAGGGATGGCCCCTGATTTTCGGTGATAACATGCGTAAACACGTTTCTAGAGCTGTCAATAAAATTGTTAGGACCTGCAAAATAAACTGAGAAAGCATCAAAGTGACACCCAAAAGGAAGCATAAAAGAGAAGGGTGGAGCTATGTTCAATGCCTGATTACTTTTCTGAAAAATATAGCGAAGATGACAAAAGAACAGGGGATATGGTATATACAGATTAGATACAACAGTTTTGCTTTTCTACACCCTCAACAGCAGCAGCAACTGCTTTTCCTAAATCTGTACAATAGCATCATGTAGCCACTTGGCTATATATATCCAGCATAGAAATAACTTCACAATTCTCAATATGTAGATGTCTGAACCTACCTTGAGGCAAACGATACTTTTCAGGCAACACTAAGAAAATTGCTGATAAGTTGCACAAAACTTATCAGAACATTCACACACATTGCATCATATTCTCCAGTGCATCAACTGCAAGCATGTCAACAAGAACAAATATGGGGTTTATGCATGGTCATGACCTTGTGGGCTTGTGGCAACGTCAACTCTAAATGTCTCACTAAGCAAAGCTGCCAACACAGAAAGCCTATACAACTTCACTAAAATTTCAGATCGTCAATCCCTTCTATCACACAAATGTTCAGATTTCAGTCGCTAGTGTGGTAAAACAATGGACACCTTTTTTCTGAATCTAAATGCAATACAACAACATCCTCCATAGTAAGCAAGCGAGCTGCTATAGCAAAAATGAAGCACATGTTTCAGACTTCTGATCCAGCACCAGCCAGCTGTCCGCCTCGCCGTGCCCATCAGGCCATCACCACCGTTCTGAATGGCCGGTACTTCAAACCTACTCCAATGCCGGCCGACTGGCCGTCCTCTGCACCTAACTCGCCGGTGTTCATGGTGAGCCAGCGTTTCCAGCTTTCGCGCTTGGCTTGTGCACGGGATCAGAAATTAAACTTGGACACCTCGTCCTGGAGAGGGGCTCTGGAGCTGGGGACATGCGTGGATTGGGTAACACACTAATGCGAGCCGTGAACGGTGAGGTGGCGTGGATTGGGAGTGAGCTGGGGGGCAACCGCCGATTCAATGAGCGAGGAGGAGGCACGGATCGAGCGCTCGAAGGGGAGAGGGCGGCACCGCGCGCGTGCAGCCGGCTAGGGGATTGCCAACGAACGAAGGGGCCGGACGACGCGACGCGACCGAGAGCGCGCGACGCGGGTGGCACCGGCGGCGAAGGGGGCAGCGCGGCCGAGCGCGCGACATTGGCGGCGCCGGCGACCGCGCCCAGGGCCTCTGCTGATGGCTGCCTCGCCGTCGATGGAAGAATGGACGGATGGGCTGCGTGGGCGGACCCACATTCTAGGCGGTTCGGCAGTCCTCACCCATCATCTATGTTATCCCGATTGTCTGAACGGTTCGTGAACAGATGCATTGACCGGTACAGTTTAGTACCGCTAACATTTTCGTTGCTAATCATAATAGAGTTGGGCCCATAGCCACGTATGCATTTAGCACGAATCTTAAAACGGATGTCTACGGTGGATGTTCGGGGTTGTAGCTACCGCATGGAGTAGGAGATCATTCGCGGTACACGGCAACCAAGTCGCCCAGGAGGTTTGGTACCGGGGTGCAGCATAGCCCCACCATCTTCAGCTTGGCCCAATGCACGCCGCCGGCCAACTGCCGGACTTGCCTGGTAGACCTACTTGATTATAATGGGGTCGCCCGGGTCTGCAGCGGAGGCGAGAGGCTGCACGGCCAGTAGCTTCAGACGCGGCTTCGTCTATGACCAGTCCAGATTCTTCTCCTGGTGGCGAATCTAGCCAATAGAGGGGCTCATCTGCCGTCTCTTCCTCCTCCTCCTCCCTTCTTCTTCATCCTTTCTTCCTAAAAGTAGAGGGGGGGATAAAGGGAAGAGGAGGGTATCCATTAATTTTGGAGAGATAGGGGCTCAAGCCCCCTAGCTACTGGGGGATCCATTGTTTGAATTTATAAGCACCGTACAGCTAAGATAGTACGATATTATTCTAATACTCGAATACTTCGTATAGATTTACTAACACTCTGTCAGACTTCAAGAAACTGGGTATCAGCAATTCGCTCAGGTGCGACTCTGTCAGACTTCAAGAAACTGGGTATCAGCAATTCGCTCAGGTGCGACGCCTTCATGAAGGCGGGGCCCGCGTAGAACTCTGTCTCCACCGGCGAAAAACCAAGCTTGGCTCCGTATCTTCCTCAGGCTTCGTCTCCTCGCTTCACGTGACATCCACCAATGCCTCAACGCACTCAATGTCGATGCTGATCTTCTTCTCGATCTTATCTAGCACCCAACTCCTACTCGGAGTCGCCGACGCGCGGCCTATCTTGTCCTTGATCCACGAGTCACTTGTGGACGCACGGCTATGGTTGCCCCAACCGTATCGCGATCTCGTAGAGCATGCACGTGGTCGAGTAGCAGCATGCTGCCATCAGTGACTAGCAATGTACAAACATCAGAACCAAAGTTGTTCACGTGGCCGAGTAGCAACAGCCAAGTGTTAATTGTTGGGGGAAGAAAAATTGTTTTGACTCAAACTCTAGATTTATTCCGTAGTTTGAGTTCGCAAAAGCTATTGGCTAAATGAAAGCTCGAAACAGGAGCCGGAAAACTTGCCTGTGGTCGACATCTTCCTTGGTTGCATCGCGCCATGACCGGGGAGGTGACCGTCACCGTATGGCGGTATGAAGGCGGTCACTCCCTCGGTGACGTGGCCGCCCGCCGTGGCCGTCGGGTCGATGTTCTGGGCGTCGAGCATCGTTGTGCCAGTTGCCATGACGAAACCCTCCACGTCGGTGGCTCGCTCGGCGCTGTGGCCGCCCGTGGCTGCCCCGACCGTTGTCGTGGGAGTAGTTGGCGGCTCGTCGATGATCTCTAGAGCCGAGCTCTACATGGCGCCATGACCGGGGAACACGCCGGCGCTCGGCGGTATGAAGTAGGCGGGAGTGACATGGACAGCGCCCGCCGTGGCCGTCACGTCGAGCATCGTCTCTTGGGGCCGGTGGCGAATCTAGCCAACGAAATAAGAGGAGGCTCATCTCCCTTCTCTTCTTCCTCCTTCTCCTCCTTTCTTCTTCATCCTTTCTTCCTAAAAATAGAGGAGGATTTAGACGGGTATCCATTGATCTTGGGGAGGTAGGGGGACTTGAGCCCCCTAGCCCCGCTTTCGATCCGCCCCTGTCTTCTCCGGCGCCCCGCTGGTCCACCAACCGCCGGCCGCGGCTCCCTCCGGTGGTCACCAACGTAAAGAAGGTGATCCATCCCTGGATTGATTGGTTTCAATTCGTCCTTGCATCCTTCGGTGGTCACCAACCTGCATTTCCATCGATCGATCGACATTCATGCATGGCCATCTTAGGTGATGCTGCGACGCTTGCTACTGTCCTCTATTGTTATCTTCGGAGGGGAAGAAAGATGAAAATAACTGCAACTACTGCAGGTATGCCATGCCAACCACACCAAAGTGCCCGCCCCTTCATTACAAATCACCGAGAAGGCAACTCTAAATTGCATCAGAAATCCATTTAAAATATAAATGGATATATCTTTCATCTTCTAACGACACGTAAAAATTAAGGATCAACAAAAATTTATGTAAGAGTAAATAAAAAAAAGGAAAAAAATGAGTGCATGTATACTGATTTTTGTATGCTAGTGTGTGTATACCGATTTTTCTTTTTCCTTTTTTTCTTGTATAATTTTTTTATACTTATTTTTTGCATGATGGTACAAGATGGTACAAATAGAAGGTCATATATAAGGAGCTTACTAATATTTTTCACATATATGCATACTTAACTTTTGAGGTTGAATTGTAACTAAGCGTGTCAATTTGCTTTTACTTTCAAGGTGGAATTGCTATGCAAGATTTACTTGACCCAGAAGAACAAAAAGTAATTGACTCTCTTGCTATTGATCTACAAACTCTTCGAACTGCAACGGAAGACAACATGCTCGGCCAAGGAGGTTTTAGCCCGGTTTATAAGGTATGCAGATTTATTGTTGCAAGCAGTTTTGGTCTATGGCTCCATTTCTTATGCCGTGTTGAAATACATGTCTCCATATCGTACAGGAAACTCTCCCTGACAGTCAAATAGTTGCTGTTAAGAGGTTGTCAGAGAACTCTCAACAGGGGATTGGCGAGTTGAAGAATGAGCTGGTTTTGCTCGCAAAGCTGCGGCACAGGAACTTGGTGAGAGTTATAGGTGTTTGCTTGGAGGAGCGGGAGAAGTTGATCGTCTACAAGTTCCTCCCCAAAAGGAGTCTTGACAACTTCATCTACAGTAATGCACTGCAGCGTTAAGTTTCATAGCTGAAATTAAACTAGCTGCTACTCCCTCCAGTTTTTAGTTTTTTTTAGATGTTATATTTGTTTTATCTAAGTCAAACTTGTTTAACTTTGACCAAATTTATAGAAAAATATATAAGAACTATATACTACCAAACATATACCAAACATATATGGTATCAAAATATATTCCACGGTGGATTCGATGAAACAAATTTAATATTGTAGATGTTGCTAGAATTTTCTACCAACTTGATTAGAGGTGGAAAATTTTGATTTAAGAAAATATGACATGTAAAAAAACAAATGTAGTAGCTTTTATGAATGAATCGAATGGTGTGAAGTGCTTGCATTTTATTTACAACTCTTTGTACTCGCTGACCAGTGGCGAATCTAGCCAACGAAGTGTCGTGGACTAGGGAGCCATGATCGGGGAGCGCGCCGACGCTCGGCGGTATGAAGTAGGCGGGAGTGTCATGGACAGCGTCACGTTGAGCGTCATCTCTTGGGGCCAGTGGCGAATCTAGCCGACAAAATAAGAGGAGGCTTATCTCCCTTCTCTTCCTCCTCCTTCTCCTCCCTTCTTTTTCATCCTTTCTTCCTAAAATAGAGACGGGGGCTTAGGTGGTATCCATTGATCTTGAGGAGGTAGGGGGGCTTGAGCCCCCCTACCCCCCCTATATCCACCCCTGTTGCTGACAGATGCGGAGAAACATGGATCTTTTTATGATCATCTATGGCATTGCTCGAGGCCTACAATACCTCCATGAAGATTCACCCGAGAGGATTGTTCATCGGGATTTGAAACCACAAAATGTTCTGTTGGACAGTGAATTCAAACCTAAAATCTCTGACTTTGGGCTTGCAAAGATTTTTGTTAGCAACCAATCCCAAGATATGACGCAAACTCGAGCCGGAACCAGGTAAGTCCCTTACAATCTCAGATCGAATAACTCCTATTAGTAACTCCTCGGTAATATTCGCCGTTTACACAATCACAGGGGTTACATGGCTCCTGAGTACGTGCTTAACGGGCTATACTCCACAACGGACGTGTACAGCTTTGGTGTTCTTATCATGGAAATTATCACAGGCAAACCAAACAACGGTGGCGCTCTCCTTCCTTTGGTTAGTCTTGCTTTTCAGTTTAGTTGAGTTGAGGTGGCAAGAATGGCATCGTATTAATTAATTAATTCAATTCGGCTACCAAATTGAATCAATCAAACAGGTCTGGGAGCATTGGACCAACGGAACCATCTTGGACCTAGTGGATTCTTCATTAGTGGCAGATAAAATTGTGAGATGCATCCACATCGGGCTGCTCTGTGTTCAAGATAAGGCTGCTCAGAGGCCGACCATGTCGACGGTGCTAATCATGCTTAACAGCAGCAGCGGAGCCCTCATTGATCCATTGAAACCCCTAGCGGCGGCTCTTGTATCCGAGGAGGCATCTTCTTCGGTGCCCGCCAGAAGGTCATTGCCAGTGATCATGGAGCTGGAGGAGAGTACTGATACATAAATCGATCCATACTAGTGGAAATAAAGTTGGTAATGCTTGTCGCGAAATAATTATGTTTCATGATATAAGATATGATCATGGAGCTGGAGTAGTATTGATACATAGATCCAGACTGTGTAAATAAAATTGGTAATGTTTGTCAGTCAATAATTATATCATGAGATAAAATATTGATTATACCCTGCGTGCTGAATAAACTTGGAATTATTGCATGCAAAATGAGCTTTTGTACGGAGAAGTCAGCTAACAGTGTAAACGGAGGAAAATGAAGTTCTCCAAATGTGTTATCTACCCTATAGCTAACAGTTTAAGTACGGAGGACACCATTGTATTGGAATCAAACATGAGAAAGTCAGGTTTTTGGACCAGAGATTCTTCAAGAAGCGGATAGACAAGTTCAGATAATCCGGGATAATCTCAAGACTGCTCAGTCACGACAGAAAAGTTATGCTAACACACGAAGAAAGGAATTGACATTTGAAGTTGGAGATTTTGTGTATTTGAAGGTATCACCCATCAGGGGACTACGTAGATTCAAAGTGCAAGGAAAGTTGTCACCACGTTATATTGGTCCTTTTCAGATCTTGGGAAGGAAAAGTGAAGTGGCATATCAATTGGAGTTACCGGCACGATTGTCAGATGTCCATGATGTGTTTCATGTATCACAACTAAAGAAATGTTTGAGAGTGCCTGAGGAGCAGTTACCGCTGGAGGAACTTAATGTACAAGAAGATTTGAATTATGCAGAGCATCCGGTTAGAATCTTGGAAACATCTCAGAGAGTTACTCGGAACAAGGTGATCAAAATGTGCAAAGTACAGTGGAGTCACCACTCAGAGGATGAGGCTACTTGGGAAAGAGAAGATGAACTGATTGCAGAATTCCCTCAGCTGTTCCCTAATCCTTTCAAATCTCGAGGACGAGATTCTCTTTAAGGGGGTAGGTTTTGTAACATCCAAAAATATAGGAAATAAATTTTTAAAAATATTTTTATAAATGCCACAAAATAAAATTATGCATGCATCTCTCTCTTTCTCTTCTCCTCTTTTCTTTCAGCCCGGCCCAAATCCTTCTCTCTCCTCCTCTTTTTTTTTTCTTTCTTCTCCTCTCCCCGCAGCCCAACTCAGCCGGCCCAAACCGCCTTACTCTCCCTCACCTCTCTCTCACCGACGCGCTGGACCCACCTGTCGGCGCCCTCTCTTCCTTTCCTTTCTTCTTCCTCCTGCTTCTCTCTCTTTCCTTTCCGCCGCGACACCAGACGCGCCGCGCCGTCGTCCGCGCTTCCCTCCCCTTTCCTTTTCTTCCTCACCCCGAATCCTGTTCGCGCCGCACCCCGTCGCCCGCGTCCCCTTCTTCCTTCCCCGCGACGCTGGCTTGCCATACTGGCCGCGGTACGCGCTCCGCCCCTTTCCTTCGCAGGCTGCCGCATGAGCCGCCGCCTTCCTTTTCCCGGCCGCTTCGCCTCCTCCCCTCCCCTATAAAACCCACTCCGGAGCCCCGCTTTGCACCCAGAGCCGTCGTCAACCTCTTCTTCTACTCCGCACCGTTGCACGCCGCTGGAAACCGCTCACCGGAGGAACGCCGCCGCCCCGTGTCGCCGCCCCTCCGTCGACTCGCCGTCCCTCTGTTTCTCCAACGCCTACAACCCTCGCCGGAGTTTCGCGAGGTGGTGAGCACCAAGCCGCCCTCGTTTCCCCCCCCCCCCCCCCCCCTCTCTTGCTCTGTCGCGGCCCCAATTGCTCACCGGAGCTCTGTCTCCGCCCGCCGCCGTGGCCGCCGGCTACGGTCGCCGCACGGCCGTCCCGTGACCCCCACCACTTTCGCCGTGCCGCCCTCTATCTCCCCGGCATAACCCCAGCCTGAACTGAGCCCCGGAACACCGGATTCGGTGAGCTCCGGCCTTCCGCCGCCGCTCTCGCTCGCCGCCGGCGCCCAACGTCGCCTAACCGATTCGCTCGACCCTTTACTCCGTCGGGTCGACCCGAGCCGACCCTCACCCTGCCGCTCGATCAAGATCTAACGGCCAGAACAGATCTGAGCCGCGCACGAGCCACCGCCCTCGCCCGACCCTTACCCTGCCACACGATTCTGATCCAACGGACCAGATTCACCCGACCCTAGCCGTCCCTGGAACCTTTGCAGAAAAGCCCCGAGGCTTTTCAGGAATCAACCCGCAGTCCAGATCAGTAGGAAAATAATTAGAGTTGAACCCTTTTTTTTCTGTCCCGACCCCTGACCTTTCCAGAATTAGTACCCGCCGTCCAGGACCTCTAGTTTTGCACCCAGACCCTCTGTTTAAGGTTTAATTATGTTTTATCCCCTGATTTCTTCAGATCTAGCCTTGGAAGTTCAAAACTGTTGCAGTTAGGTCCCTGGATCACTGTTTTAGCCATATTTTCATCGTTTCAACTCCGATTTCAGCGATTCTTGCACTCACGCGATCCTTGCATCATGAACTACAATATTATCATCATTTTAATCTCTGTTTGTACTGCTTATTGTAATATTTCTTATTTGTTTGTGTATGCTTGTTTTTGTGATCGCGTAGACAACGTGACGTTCGAGCAAGACCAAGAGCAAGCTTACGAGGAAGAGAATCAACAGCTGTTTGAGGAAGGCAAGTGGACTTCCCTCCCCTGCATATTCTATTTTATCCCAACAACAGCATGATAATTCACTTTATCTCAATATTGCTTTGCATAAACTTGATGGGTTACCTATACTAAGGACATACCTAGTCTTTTACTCAAAGCCTTGAAACACCTGGGTCTACTATTCATGTTGGGTAGTCACGCTTAGTTGCAAACTTTGGGAAAAGGTGTTGGTTTACTCTTATGACAATGTTGATCACGTTTCATAATGTTGCTATACCGCGTTAATTCAAGATCAACTTTGTTTAATGGGAACATGGAGAACCACCCAAGTGAACAGTGCAACCACAAAGTCATATGGCTCTGACCTTAGCCAATTAATTAGATGTGTAGTTAGCTGGTGGCCTTACCGAAAGAGCAAGGAGGGGGTCAGTGATAGGGGTCATAGCCCGGTCCTCTTGGGGTAGCTGCCTTTCCTAAGGAGCTGACCATTAGGGAGGTTTATGGACCACACTACTACTGAAACTCTAGCGGGCTGCCTAGCTCTCGACATGTCTTTGTAAAGGCTTCGTAGTGTACCCTCGCCACTCACCTCGGAAGTGTTTAAGGGCCTTGCAAACCTGGGCGACTCAGGGGAACACGATTTGTGGGTAAAGTGTACACCTCTACAGAGTGTAAAACTGTTATAACAGCCGTACTCACGGTTAAGAGTGGTTTGGACCCTCACATGATAATGAAACTTGAAGATTAATTAAATTATGGTTCATGGTTTATGTTTATGTTGATGGTACCTTTATGTTTTTGCTAAAGTGGGATGGTATAAACTTAAACTTAGTTAATAGGTGCTTGCTAATAAATACTTGACCAACTAAAAGTGCTCGCTGCTGTAAACCCTAGCCTATCCTTGATGGCCTTGCATATTCACCCCACTTGCTGAGTACCAACCATAAGAGTACTCACCCTTGCCCAACTGCTGTTCAGAAGAGAATTTTGAAGAGGAGAACTTCGACGACTTCGAGGAGTTCTAGGCTTTGCGTTCACCGGCCATCGCCTGTGGAAGACGGAGTTGTTGCAGACTTCGTTTAGGGTATATCAGTGTAACATTTAAAGACCTTTGTGTCTCTTTTATTCGGAGTGTAATTTAGTTAAATACTTTATTTAGTTACTTTACAAGCATTGTCTTTGATATATTACACTTGTCCGTCTATCATGTGTGTGTGAACATGATCCTGGCGCACACATGAGATGCATCTAGTTCTTTCTACAATCGGGTGTGATAGAAATATAGTGGGCGTAAGCCCTGTTTTAAATAGAAAGAAATAAAAAGTTAGTTTACATATATATATTTTTTGGATGGTTTAACATGATGTACACGTAGAGGATAAGATTCTTGCTAACATGTTGATGATGTATATGAATTCTTTGTATCTGCTCTTATCAAAATCAGCAGAGTCCAATACGAGAATTTTTCCAAGCTTTGGTTGTATGAGAAAAGCAATCCAGTGACATCTGCAAAAATAACATATATTGTTTCTTAGGCATTTATTCAAAGCAAGTGCACATTACAACAAAAGATTGAAACTACACTTACTGCAAGTAGTACAGTGTCCATATGGCATCCTTGTCTTGCTACTGTTGCATCTGAAGCGATATGTAGATAACAACCCTCTTTATGATCTTTGTGTGTTCTTCTATTCTTTTTTCTTGTTTCTCTTTGCGCGTTTGGCACGTGATTAGCTCATCATGGTCATCCCCCACCATATTGGCCCACGATGCCTGGACGTGCAAATAGCTTGAGGGTCAAGGAATACGATCTTATGTTTTAGAACTTCCGCTTGTATATGTTGCATCCTGAAGAACAAAATGTATCACAATTAATTAGATATACATGTATAGTATTGCAGGTTGTAGGATATAAGATATTACTTTCGATGCGACACTTACATGCACCAGAGTCGAACCATTTCGATGCTTAGTTCTTTAAGGCGGAACATGTTCTAGCTGTCTTGAAAATCGAACATGATATCGGTGATGCCTATATCCTTTGCTCCGAAAATATCCATGTTGTATCGAGCCCATATGCTTCTAAGGCCAAGTCTACATGCCCTCGTGTACCAACTATGCATCCTCTTCATTTCACTTGGAACCCCCTCCATCATAAAGTCGGGTAGAAATGGTTTACCATACTCAAAATTAGCGGACAATCCGATAAGTCTTGTATGTCATCGACCCCAACAACCAGTTGGTGCTCCAAGTTAGTGCTGGGTAAGGAAAAGCCACGTCGTCTACTACCCTCCGAATCATCCTTTGACTTAGCCTTTGGCTTAGCCTTTGAGCCCTACTTCTTGATTGCGGCGTGCCATATATCTACAATCTCTGACCCTTCCTTCTGATAAGACCATAACACTCGCGGCATATAAAACTGCGGCGATTGTTGTTGTTGTGCCGGTGGTGGTGACCGGGCAACTGGATGAGCTGTTGGTGATGCTGGAGCCGGTGGTGGTGACCGGGCAACTGGATGAGCCGTTGGTGATGACCGGGCAACTGGATGAGCTATTGGTGATGCTGGAGCCGGTGGTGGTGATCGGGCAACTGGAACAGCCAATGGTGGTGATCGGGTAAATGGATCATCAGCCTGTGGTGATTCTGGGGCCGGTGGTGGTGATCGGGTTACCGGATCATTCTATGGTGATAGCGGGGCCGGTGGTGATGCTGGCTCTCGTGACGGTGGATCATCCTGTGGATCCAGTGGTGATGCCTGTCGTGGTGGTTGTGGTAATAGCGGAGTCAGTAGAGTCTGCTCTGGTGAGGTACGATTTAGAGTATCCGAAGGTTGTGGACCAAGCAATATTATATCTCGTTTATGCCACAGAATGGCACTGCTGACGCATTCTCCCAGGCAACTCTTCCCATTTGCCCCTAGTGCCTTACCAAGTGTATGTTCTGCCCCCCACAGGTGTATGTTCTGCCCCCTAGTGCCCCAACTTGCTGCACACGATCAATGATAACTGGTAACAAAACTTGAGACAACAAGACATTCAGGACCATAAATAATAGCAATCAAAATTATTTACCTTTCTCTCATTTGTTAAATATTTGAACACAATACACATAACACATAATTATCTTTATTTCATGGTGATAAACTTTAAATAGAAATTATTCTATACCTTAGGTTATTTAGAACTATATATTCGTGTACTTTAGGATTTTTTTATAATGAATCATGTAGATACCCATAGAGTAGATTTAATAGTTACTTCAGGTTATCTTTAAATTTGAGCCTTAAAACTGTGGTCAGAAAGTACCGGTAGTACTTCTGGGTATTTTGTCTTTAAAATTTTGCGGGTTGTACTAATCTGATTTATTTATCTATTTATAAAGCACGTAGAATCCCTTCTTTTTCGTTCATCCTAACACAGGCGGGCTCTGCACCCTCTATCCACCTCCCTTATTTGCAAGCGGCACTATGTTGGTCCTGGTTAGCGACACCAATTATATAGAACCACAAGCACGTGAATCTATTGTTGCTTTTACCTTAGAGTGCTCCCCTAAGGTTTATCAATTTGTGAAGACAAGCACAACAAGACTATTTAACTATGGCATTGTAAGGATAAATCAAGCATGCCGATATGCAGTGAACAGTTGATAAACTGGTTTATTCGTAGTGATGGATTGAAAGCGGTAAACAAGATAGCAGACGGATAATAGATATGACCAAGAGGTAACCAATCTAGCTAGAACATGCCTAGACTATGCATGATTTCGCGGACTGAATCTGTCTAATCGTTGTGTTGTGTCCACTTTCAAGTCCTAATCTCAACGAAATTCCACCAAATAATCTTACATCGGAGTATCACTCAGACACGGTGCCAGCCAAAAACACCAATAGGTGACCATATTGGGTAGGCCTGCTCACGGTTTGGTCCTAAACCAGTCGACCCGTGGTGGCGTGGAACTAGCCCGGACCAAACAGTGAATACTAGTCTTGTACGGGTTGGGTTAATCCTAGTTCTAAACCGGCTAACCTGTCTGCATCAAGGTCTGAGCACGCCAGAGATGGACGAATCCGACATGATGGCGACCCTGTGAGACGAGGAAGACGACGATTGCGATGGCCTGATGGTGATGGGCAACCCCTGCTTTCAATGTATCGTGGTTCTGCCGCCGCCACCGCACCGCACTGCTGCGGCCAGGTCCTCCTCCGACCTCGAGGCAAAACTGGAGTCATGGCCTTGTCGCACAGCTGGGGCAGGCCATGCTTGATGTCTTTGATGCCAATTTGCTGCTTTCCATTCATCTTCGATTCTTCTCTGTCTTATCTCTCACCCTGTCTTTCCAAGCAAGTTTTTTCGTGTTTGTTCAAATAGTCAGTGGAATCAGCACCAACGAGGAAGGCATGGTGACGCTACGAACGAGAGAGGTATGCAGACGAAATTCAGGGTCAGCCAGGCATGCAGAGGCACAAGGAGGGCAGCGAAATAGATGAGGATGGGAATGAGAGGTCAAGGGAGAGGCGACTGGTTTAGAACCACTCCACCCATACTAACCAAACTATCTAGACCAGTTGAGGACGGTTTGATTTTGATTGGTCGATAAACTGTCATAAGCCATTGTTGAACAAGCCCTATTGAGCAATAAAATATGAAATAAAGGGAGTATTTGATAGCACCTCACCATATTAAGCAATACTTTATCCCCAAAAAAACCATATTAAGCAATACTTAATTTTTTGGCAATAGATAATTAAGTATTGCAATAAGAGGCATCAAATGAATGACAGCCAAATATACCCCCAAGAAGCATGACATCAAGAATTAATTATCTTTTCTAGGTTTTTCTTCATCCATCCACCTCTATAGTATGGCCAAAAAAAGTGTCACATGCAAATCCAATCAAGCCGTTGAACAGACAGAGAGTTAGAAACAAGGTCTCTGATCTTATATGGCGCTTCTCAAAACCAAGGGCACAATGCCTCTGTTAGTGGTGGCCGAAATAATAGCAAGCAGTTGTTGAGATGCCGAGAAATTCGAAAGATCACGTGAGCTGGTCATTCATAAAAAAGTCACCTATTATTGCTCTGTGCTTCACATTACTCAATGTTGGCCTGGTCCTTGATGGCGGGCCTATCATTATCCTCCAGATACGCGCCCTCCTCTACAGCTCTCCTATGTCCCGTCGCCTCCTCCAAGATGGTTGTATCTGGTGGGCTTGCGATACTCAAGCTCAAGCTCTTCCATATTGGCGAGCATGCTTAAGTGGAGTCACGGGTCACGTAGATTAGTAGCGAGGAGAGGCGAGGCACTAGATGAAAGGGTTCGCTTCGGTGAGCAGCATTGACTCAAGCTCAAAATGAAAACAGGCAAAGGAAGGTTTAGGTTCTGCATATGGATAGAAACGGTTCTCGCTGAATCGATGCCAATCAAAACTCTTCCGGCTAATTGGCCAAGTTGCAGTATAGAAATAAAACAGTCATACATGGTCAGCTTAGATAGCGTTATGGCAACATAGAAGAATATGGATCCTCAATATGGCATGGTCCATTCTTTTTTTCTGATTTTATAGTAGGCAAAGAATAATAATCTTTCATGTAAAGCCTAGAATATTTTATTACAACTTCAGTAAAATTTATAATTAAATAGGCACCACTGAGTTCTATGGTGATTCGATGATCTAAAAAAATCCAAAGAATGGATCAATGTTGAATTCGGTTATCAAATAAATGGATTTGGAAAAATATCTAAATGAATGTGAAATAAAAAAATTAGTAGTTCATGTATGTTCGAATCGGGAAGCAAAATAGCTAAATAAAGAATCTCTAACAAATATAATTAATAAATAATTAATATTTACAATCAAAACAATGAAAGTTGTTTTTAAAATTTCCATTTAAATTGGGAGGCTAATTACTTGCATAAAGAGCCAATGTAGAATATAATTCATTAATAGATAAATTTTTTATTAGAACTTATAATTACTACAACATCGTGCGTGGCAGCTGGTATAGATGATGATGATAAAAAAATAATTTACACCATTAATTTCTATGATAAACTAATTTTCTAGCTATGAATACATGATAAGTACAATTGAAATGATGAATTCTTCATTTCAAAATTAAAATAATAGAAAGATTAGTACTACCTCTGCCCTTAAATATATGACACCGTTGACGTTTTTAATTCTTTCAACTATTCATATTTTCTACAAATATTTATGCAAACAGATAAATCAACAAGCTAAATCTAAAATATTATTGATGATAGACGTAACGCTACTCATCTTACTTAAATCAACTAATACATTAGATAAATATTATTGATCAAAGTTTGGATAAAAAAAATCAACCATGTTATATTTAAGAACGGAGGTAGTAACTACACTATATTAAATTAGAACCAAATAGCAAAATAAATAGTTCATGCCAAAATAAATTAATAAATAACTAAATTTGAGAAAATAAAAAATGTATTTTAATTTTCATTAATATTTAGAAGCATATTAGTTAAATAAAGAGACCGTGTAGGACATGTTAATAGATAAATTTCCAAATGAAAAATATTACGCCCATTCCTTTATGGTTAGTGGATAAATTTTGAGATAAAATAAGAAATCTCCAGGTTCATCTAGAAGGACTAGAAACTCCCACATTAAATAGTGGAAGAGATGACAAATGATAATTATGGACAAAACAACAAAATAAAATTATTTGGAAAGTTAAAATATTGGAAGAAAAAAGCTGGCTACCCACGCTATTTGTGCGGGGCACGTTGCTAGTTAAGCAATACTTAATTGTTTGCTAATAGATAACTAAGTATTGTTATAAGAGGCATCAAATAATGAATGACAACCAAATATACCCCCAAGAAGCGTGACCTCAAGTCGACCCGCCATAAACCATCGTTGAACAAGCCCTATTGAGCAATAGAATATGAAATGAAGGGAGTATTTGATAGCACCTCACCATATTAAGCAATACTTTATCCCCAAAAAAAACCATATTAAGCAATACTTAATTTTTTAGCAATAGATAATTAAGTATTGCAATAGGAGGCATCAAATGAATGACAGCCAAATATACCCCCAAGAAGCATGACATCAAGAATTAATTATCCTTTCTAGGTTTTTCTTCATCCATCCACCTTTATAGTATGGCCAAAAGAAGTGTCACATGCAAATCAAATCAAGCCGTTGAACAGACAGAGTTAGAAACAAGGTCTCTGATCTTATATGGTGCTTCTCAAAACCAAGGGCACAATGCCTCTGTTAGTGGTGGCCACCGTAATCATGGCGTTGGCCGTGTCGCCCTGCTTCGGTCAAGGAGGAAGTACAGCATGTGCAGGTACTTTAACTATTTTTCTCTTATAATTTTATGTGCTGACTCCTATTTCAATTTGATCATTGTTCCTTTTATACTAGTTAAGTGCCCGTGCGTTGCTACGGGCAACAAAAACTATATATACTAATCCGATTTGTTTGTACGAGAAATGTGCATCTTTAAGCTTCCACTGATTTGTATGACTTAAATCTTATATACAGTAAGAATTCCTCAGTTCGATCTCATACACATACTTGGTCCGTGGACCGTGTTCAGTTCAAGGACGTGCGCCATTACTGAGCCTTGCAACCTGGCCACAAACCTATATGCGGCTAACCTTTAACAGAATCATAGTGCACTCACCTTGCACTGCCGATCCGGCCGCCGGCCGGCCACTTCGCCAATCAGCACGTGGCCACCTAACATGATTGCATGAACTTATTAGCATACTACATGCTTCACCGACACACGTGAGCACATCTCAACATGCAATGCAACTCAGCAACAGATGCAGTAAACAACAAATTAATCTAACACATCATTCACAATCTCTTCTTCGTCATTTGCTCGGAGCCTAGTTATTGTCAGTAAAGTGCCTTGCTTCGGCCCCCGTCCTGACGCTGCGGGCAACGCGGCACTGCGGCAGTGCACGCGCGTCCATGGTGAGTTGGCCGACCTGCGGTCGGCCGTGTTCAGCATCGGAGATTCTCAGGTCTCAGCCAGCTGCTCCACATCTCCGCCGCTTTCGGTATTGCTCCATGTACCGAGTCTAAGCTGTTTGCTTGCTGCCGGTTCTTTCCATTATTGTGAGATCTTGTGCCCTGAGACGCATGCAATGTCGGCTACGGTGGCGTTGGAGGAGGTATACGAGCTGCAAACCTGCGAGTCTGCGATGACCATTGCCTTTCTCTGATCGGTCGCAGACTCAGGGTCAATCTCCCCCTCCTCCGATCACCTCCTTTCTCAAAGATGTATGCAGGACGGTGTCAGGTTCTAAATAGAGTCGAGAGAAATAGGGAAGAAGATACGAGGAGGTCTTCTCTCTAAAAAAAGAAGATACGAGGAGGAAGGTCAACGAACAAAATGACCTTTTTGTCCTCCATTAAGTGATCAAATTGGCAATTGTGTAAACTTTGTTCTCTCTGGTGGCAAATCTGTAGGAACTTTTGTAAATATCCCCCAGAACTTAAAACATTACCCCCTGTGCGCCTGAAATAAAGAATAGCGTAATTCCAGATTTTTCCAGGGACTAATCTGCAAAAAGCTTCACAACACAGCCATGGTGGCCGCCGGCTACTGTTGGCCGGATTCCCGGCGACTCGGTGCATGATAGGGCTCGAGATTTGGGGAGAAGAAAGAGGACGACAAGGGGAATCCTTTTTATACCTTACTTGCGGCAGACGGCGACGAAAATCGCCGGATTTTTGACCGGAAAAGAGACGGCGGCGCACTGGTCTCTTGCGAGCACACCTGCGGCGGCCCTGACTTGGCAGAGGACCTTGCAGGGGCGCCACGGGCGGCAGGACGTGCGGCGCCAGTGGAGGGTCGCGGGGATCAGCAGGAGGGCGCAGGCAGCAGTGGCGGCACGACGAAGACCTAGGCACACGGGCTGGTGCCTCGCGGGTAGGAGGGGTCGCCAAGCTCAGGGGCCGCGGCTCGCAGCGGAGGAGGGGGATGCCGCAGAAGTTGGAGAAGAGGGGGAAGGCGGCGGGGTCGATCGTGCGGGGCGCGGTTCGCAGGCGAGGTAGGATCGCTTCTTGCAAAAACCGCTACACGATCGGACGCTCGAGATGACGAGTTGGCGGTACCAAAATCCGATCACGAAAACCGCCGAGAACGTGGGACGAAAAAAATGACCCCCAATCGTTCTTTTTAGGAGTAGTAGAGATTGCAGTTCAATGTATAAGGCAGCTGGGATGCACTCCTGACAAGTGCCAGCAATTATGTGTTTCATCAGGGAGTACCAATTTTACAACAAATTGTGTCAACTTTACATATAGTGGTGAAAGGTGTTGTTGCAAGTATGCTTGTAGAGAGATTCCTCCTGTTTTTAGGAGACTGAACCGGTAACTTTCTTTGCATTGTCTAAATATAATAATGTAGAAAGACAGGAGGCCAGCATGATCATCATGTATCTCATCTCCGCCTAATAATAGTAATATAGTAGTAACTATAAACAAATCAAGGAACAAATCCTTCAGGTATTCTACAGTTTTTTCTTTGGATTCTTCGTACATCATATCCGTTCATTTCATTGGTGCCGAGAAACTCAGATCGGTTCCCGCGACACGGCCGCTGATGTTACTAGGGAAGAGACAAAGGCCCGAACTGAACCAGCAGCTTTGGGCTTGGCTTCTCTCCCGCCGCCGCATTCCAAATCAGCCCACTCTCTCCGCGGCCCATCCACTCTGCCGTCGTACGTCGTGGTCCGTGAAGTGAGTGACACGAGCCAGCCCACGTCTCGGCCACTCGAATCCGACCGCGCCCTGGATAAGTTATAGTATTACCTGCAAATATTGCACACTAGAATTTTTCAAGTGTTATAGACGTCCAGGATGTATCTTTCTTTAGATCAATCTTATTCTCTTGTAAGGGATTTCAGCAAGATGTTTGTTACCAGCTATCTTTTTTTTTGTTACAGCTGTGATATTAGGAGTAGGGGTGATAGTTTATCTACTGCACATATATTTTTTTGTGCAGGTAAGCTGATGTCATTTCTCCCTTGTGTCTATTGCTTTCTCGTTTCATCAAACTCCAGATACAGCTAGTCCTTGGTGATGAATCAAGTATTTCTGTTGGATGGCAAAAGAAGGATGGAAAAAGTACCGTAACAGGAGAAATAAAGGTAAATTTAAAGACAATTCAAGCAATTTTGTAACTGTTGATAATTTTTTAGAAATACATGGTTGACGCCAGATACATTTAGTTTAGTTGTGATCTTAGTGTTCTGTACGTAAGAATATATGATCTTATTTTCTTTTGAATAGCCGCGTCGATCTCTAGTTCACTTGCTGTAGTTATTTCAAAAGTTTCCCATTCTGTTCTGAAGCTAGCTTGTTGGTCAAAGTATCTATAGTCAGTATATGAGTAGGATTAAGGAGCGACTAGAAGTGTCCTTTGCCACGGTATAGTTCATTTTTAGGATATATAACAGTCTGGTAGGTCCCTGCTGAAATGGTCATATCATTGGTATAGGGTAGCGCAAACAAAGTACTTACAAAAAAAATGATACAAAGGTCTTCAAGACCAGGAACAAATAGTACTTACAGACTTACAGTAAGAAGCATATGCATTTGCATTTTTCTGTTTAACTTCAGCACTGCCTTGCTTTTTATTTAGTGTGGAGCCTTGAAAACAAGAAACACATATTGTCTCGGTCTCGCTTGTATTCAGTGTGGGGCCTTCAGAACAAAAAACACATTTATTTTGTGGTTGTAAATTTGTAATGCCTTCTGCGTTCAAGAGTTACCTGTTTTATTTGTTTTCACCTCTAATGTCAGGCCAACATCTGATGCTTTCCTTTTGAGGTTGTCTCAATTATTAATTACCTTTTCTTTTCTTCCTCAGTTTGGAACTAATTTCTTTGGTGCATCTGCTCATTACATCCATCGCTTTTCCTCCCAAGTCTCATGCTCGCATTGCTGGTAGAGTTGGAAGGTACCTAAGATTTTGATGTACCTTCTTTCGGGCTATAGAACATGCAATTTTATGAGTTTGTAACCTACTGTTATTTTTTCTGAACTGTTCCCTTGCAGTACGGCCCTTGATTTTGAAATTGGAGGGAGGCGGATATCAGAATTTAGTACTGTAAGGATGATGTATAACATAGGAATTCAGGTGATTGCTTTTTTTCTAAGGTCCCTTGTCCTATGTGTTGTGAGTTTGTCACTTTGCTTCTTGAACTTGTGCTATATTGTTGGTGCCGACCACACTAATGATATTTTCTGAGGGATGTTACCATATCTGTCCAGTTTAGATAGACAGCGTTCCATAAGAGATCTTACCATACTGTTTTTAGGAGCAATCACGATGATGTGTTTTCTTTGATGGCCTCTTTTGTCTCTAAATTGATAAACTTAACTAGTTTTCTTCTCATATGCTATTAGTATTATATAGAAAACTTTTATTGCTTAACGTGTTTAACCGGAACTGACCTTTCCTTGTAGTTTTGACAGCTTACCATGTTCTTTTATCTATGGGCACTGCTAGCGCCCGAACGTATGATGGGAGAATTTCCCAGAGGCTTGGTTGCAACATCAAAACAGGACTTCTGAAATATAAAAAAACTACATCTGCAACATTAAAAAATATTTAAAAAAATAGTTCTATCTGTCTCGGAGAAAAATTCCCTACTTATTTCATGCAACATTTTGGTGTAGATAGCAGCCGAGTTTGAGCGCGTACAAGTGAAATATCAAAAAATAACATCTGTAACATACAAAAATAGACGCTTGCAACATCTAAAATCAATTGTCGCTGCAAAAATGCAGTTGTAACATCGCAAAATCACAGGTGAAACATCAAAAAAAACGCACAGAAAATCATTGTTCAAACATTACAAAATCACTGCTGCAACATCACGGGATCACAACCGCAACATGCGCGGGGAGCACCAACCGAATCGACCGTGATCGCCCGGCCTTCCCCCACCATGGACGATGCTCGGAGCTCCTCCTCCACGGCTGCCCGCCCCTCCCCACTGGAGGGCTGCCGCATGCCGCCGCAGGAGGAGCCCTCATGCGTCGTCGCCCCGGAGCTCCCGCGGCCGCCCTCGCTGCCTACGCGGGGCTTGCCGCCGCTGGGGCGGCACCACCAGACCGCCGCGGTTGGGGATGGGCCACGGCTAGGAACGGCGCGGGCTCGGCCGGCGGCGGGCGTAGCCGGGCAGGGGCGGGCTAGCAGCAGCCGGCTGGGGAGCGGGCGGGAGCAGGCGGCAGGGCCCGGCGGGGTGCAGGTGAGCGCAACCAGCGGGAGCAGACGAGCGGAGCCGCGCGGAGCTGGCGGGGGAGCAGTCTCCCGTCGAGATAAGGATGAAGCGCTTTATTTTTTATGGCTCTCCGGAGCGTCCGACCCGAGCCTAAGCATTTCCCATCAAGCTTACACCTGCACGATGAGTTGAGGAACAAGGGTCTTTATATTTCCCAAAGAATGCAGGAAGTGTATGTTTTCCCTATAGACGTTCATGCAAAGCCGGAGAGATCAGTCAATAATCAAATATTGATCTGTCAAACCTGGTATAGTCATACAACACATGGGGACTTCAAATTGGCACAGATATAGTAAGCAGTATTGAAAGGTAAGCAAAACCAATCAGCACCAAACAACATAGTCAGACAGTCACTCCATATTGTGACAAAGAAACTTAAGTATTCACCTTGACGCACTGTTCTCACAGTAAGGTGCAAAACATCAAAGATTCACCAATATCATCACATTGAACAGAGAGTTGGCCAAGTATAAATCGACAGATAACTATGTTGACTTCGGTGTGCAAAGGCTTGATATACACATCACAGATTCACCAATATCATCACATTCAACAGAGTTGACCAAGTATAAACCGACAGATAACTATGGTGACTTTGGTGTGCAAAAGCTTGAGATACACATCACAGATTCACCAATATCATCACATTCAACAGAGAGTTGTTCAAGTATAAACCGACAGTAACTATGGTTACTTCGGTCTGGTCACGGGCACCAAATTCAGGTCTGGATTAGCGACAATACCCATTGCAGTACCTGCATCACCTTCAACAGAAACTGATGGGCTGGTCGCAACAGATGCGGTGGTTGTCTTGGAGGCAATCTTGTTTTTGGCGGCTATCCATTGATCCACAAGTACTGGCAATACGGGAGCTAGGGCTTTGACCATTGACTTCGCCCTATAGGACGGACCTATGCAACCTATCACATAAAATTGGAATCATAATCCTACAAATCTAAGAGTAACTCCGCTTGTGTTGGTTCTCAACATAGCCGGTCCCAAGCCCGAATAAAGGAGGAGGGTTGTGTTAGGTTTGACGAACCAGCGTAAAAAAACAGCCACCCTAATGGATATGAAACCCATAAGAAACTCGTTGGGGCGTAACCCTCTTAGCGATGCGCTACATCGGAACCCGGGTGTGGTGTTAAATGGGCAAGGGCCGGGTCGCCATCCCCCCAAGGGCGCGTCGTATAGTGACTTGGGTACGATGAAAAGTAAGCAAGGGTCGGGTCGTCACAGCCTGAGTGGCGCGCTACATCTGCGTCCGGGTGTAGTAGAAAATGAGCAAGGGTCTTCACACTTCCCTCGACGGGTGCGAAGGTTAAGGAAGTTAGCCGAGCCAACTAGGATTCGCATAGGTAGCTGAAACGTAGGATCCCTAACAGGTAAGTTGCGGGAGCTAGTTGATGCAGCAATTAGGAGGCGTGTAAATATTCTATGCATTCAGGAGTCTAAATGGAAGGGTCAAAAGGCGAAGGAGGTTGAGGATACTGGCTTCAAGCTTTGGTACACGGGGCAACACTGGGTAGGAATGGTGTAGGTATCTTGATCGATAGGAGCCTTAAGGATGGAGTCATAGAGGTTAGGAGGCGAGGCGACCGAATTATCCTGGTCCGATTGGTAGTTGGAGACTTAGCCCTGAATGTGATCAGTGCCTATGCCCCTCAGGTAGGTCTCAGTGAAAGCACCAAGAGGCAGTTCTGGCAAGACCTAGATAGCATGACTAGTACCGTTTCTAGCAGCGAGAAACTCTTCATATGAGGAGATCTCAACGGCCATGTGGGTGCGACTAATGTAGGGTTCGAGCGAGTGCACGAGGGCTTTGGGTATGGTCGTAAGAGTCAAGAGGGGGAGGATATTTTGAACTTCGCATTGGTCTACGATTTGTTGATAGCGAATACCCTTTTTAGGAAGAGAGAATCCCATCTTATGACCTTTTCATAGTGGACAACACTCGAGCCAGATCGATTTTATCCTTGCTAGGAGGGAGGATAGACGGGATTGCTTAGATTGTAAGGTAATACCCGGGGAGTGTGTTGTCCTTCAACACAAGCTTGTGGTGGCGGACTTTTATTTTCGGGTACGTGTCCATCGAGATAAACGCGTCAAGACTGCGAGAGTAGGGGAGGCAAACAGGAAGGGCAAGACACCTGGTGGTGGAATGACGAGGTGCAAAGGGCTATTAAGGAGAAGAAGGAGTGTTTCAAGAGCCTCCACCTTGATAAGAGTGCAGCCAACATCGAGAGCTATAATTTAGCGAAAGGGTTGCAAAGCGAGCTGTGAGCGTAGCAAGGGGTAAAGCGTATGATGACCTGTATCAGCGTCTAGCCACGAAGGAAGGGGAGAAGGACACCTATAGGATGGCTAGGATCCACGAGCGGAAGACAAGAGATATCAACCAAATCAAATGCATCAAGGATGGGACAGATCGACCTCTAGTGAAGGATGAGGAGATTAAGGATAGTGGCGAGAGTATTTTGATAAGTTGTTTAATGGAGAGAATGAGGGCCCTACCCTTGAGTTAGATGACTCTTTTGATGACACCAACAGACGCTTTGTGAGGAGAATTCAGGAGGCTGAGATCGGGGAGGCGTTGAAGAGGATGAAGGAGGGTAAAGCGATGGGCCCTGATGGTATCCCCATTGAGGTGTGGAGATGCCTAAATGCCAAAGCGATAGTATGGTTAACTAAGCTTTTTAAACTTATTTTTCAGTCCAGCAGGATGCCTGAAGAATGAAGAAGAAGTATATTAGTACCAATCTTCAAGAACAAAGGAGATGTTCAAAGTTGTACTAACTACCGTGGGATTAAGCTGATGAGCCATACGATGAAGCTTTAGGAGAGGATTATCGAGCACCATCTAAGAAGAGTGACAAGTGTGACTCAAAACCAGTTTGGGTTCATGCCTGGAAGGTCGACCATGGAGGCGATTTTCTTAATCCAACAATTGATGGAGAGATATAGAGAGCAGAAGAAGGGCTTGCATATGGTCTTTATTGACCTTGAGAAGGCGTATGATAAAATACCGAGAAATATCATGTGGTGGGCCTTGGAGAAGCACAAAGTCCCAACTAAGTACATTATCCTCATCAAGGATATGTATAAGAATGCGATGACGTTTGTCCGGACATTTGATGGTGACACCACTGACTTTTCCTATTAACATAGGCCTACATCAGCGGTCAGCATTGAGTCCTTATTTATTTGCCTTGGTGATGGATGAGGTCACAAGGGACATACAAGATGATATCCCTTGGTGTATGCTCTTTGCTGATGATGTGGTGCTGGTTGACGAGAGTAGGGAAGGGGTTAATAGGAAGTTAGAGCTGTGGAGACGCACGTTAAAGTCGAAAGGGTTCAGACTCAGTAGGACCAAGACCGAGTACATGATGTGCGATTTCAGCGCGACTAGACATGAGGATGGAGATGTTAGCCTCGATGGGCAAGTGGTGGCCCAGAAGGATACTTTTCGGTATTTAGGATCGATGCTTCAAAAGGATGGCGACATTGATGAAGATGTTAGATATAGAATCTCAGTTGCCTGGTTGAAGTGGCGTCAAGCTTCTGGCGTCCTATGTGACAGAAGGGTGCCACAAAAGTTAAAAGGTAAGTTCTATAGGACAGCGATTCGTCCGGCGATGTTATACGGTGCTGAATGTTGGCCTACAAAAAGACGACATGTCCAACAACTGAGTGTAGTAGAGATACGGATGTTGCGGTGGTTTTGCGGGCACACACGAAGGGATAGAGTCCGGAACGAAGTTATTCGGGATAGAGTCGGGCTGGCACCAATTGAGGAGAAACTTACCCAACATCGATTGAGATGGTTTGGACATGTCCAACGGAGATCCCTTGAGGCGCCGATGCATAGTGGGGTTCTAAAGCAGGCCGAAAATGTAAAGCGAGGTAGAGGTAGACCTAAACTGACTTGGGACGAGTCGATGAAGAGAGACCTTAAGGAGTGGAATATCTCCAAAGAGGTAGCTTTGGATAGGAGCGCTTGGAGACTCGCCATCCACGTACCTGAAGATTCGTGATCTTTATTTTTTTATGAATTTCATCTCTAGCATACCCCATCTTGCTTGGAACAAAAAGCTATGTTGTTATTGTAATCCTACAAATCTAAGAGTGCTAGTGGACCTGAACTAAAAACACAATAAATAGAAGTTATTTGCAAAACACATACCAGCGCACGAGATGTAGATCACCAAACCCAGTACTGTGACAAGTGGTAATATCGCGCCAACCACCCGTGCAAATCTCTCCAGTTTATATATCTATCCATGATTCTCGGTGGTGTGGAATATGAGCTACAGGCATAACAACATCCTCATCTTCCATAACATCAACCTCTTGGGTCTGATGCCCTTGCCTGCGGCGATAATGCGATCTCTTTGGTGGGGGAGGGGAGATCACGTTATCATCATCACTGTCTGCTACAGAAAATGCCAAGAATGAGTCATCCCCATATATCTTCAACATCTCCCTGGAATAAATATTGAAACTAGCACCCCGTAGTTCCACTGCACCTACTCAAATCCAAACTAAAATATTCAACAGAAATCTATGTTGTGTAAATGAATGACTAAAATATCAAATTGTAGTGTCTACAAATCCAAACCAGACAATCATCAAATGTGGAGGATGAGGCTGTTGGGGGAAGGGCCCAGCCTAATTAGGAGATAGGCCACTTGCAAAGACCCAAGGACCTGTTTGTAAGATATGTACTCATCAAGGACTTTGGGGGTAAAATACTGTTAGAATCGAAACTCTTACTCTCATCGAGAGAATAACACTAGGAGTTGGGGTAATTTTCTGATTTACTTCTCACACAATGCCATGCCAGCCCGAGGGGTTAGTGTTACATATTTATAACTGGCCAAGACAGCTAAGCATATGCCAAGATGCTAGTCTAAGATGCTAGTCTAAAAGCTAGTGATGCTTAGTCTAAGATGTTGTCCTAAATGCTGTCCTAAAAGCTAGTCTAAGATGTTGTCCTAGATGTTGTCTTAAAAGCTAGTCTAATATGCTAAATGCTGTCCTGCTAGATGTTGTCCTGGTTGGGGCAGCAAGACCACCATGCAGAGGACCACAAAGACCAACAGTACAAAGACTTATCCCATTATTCTCCCCCTAAGTCTTGTGCGTCGTCTTGTGGGAAAGTTGGACCATCCCGGTCCGGGAACAAAGCTCAAGAAACTTGATCCTCCCAAGGGGTTTGGTGAGCAGGTCCGCAAGCTGATCCTTGGTGTTGATGTAGCTCGCCTTGATGCTCCCTTCCTCCAAGCAGCCTCGGATGAAGTGGTACCTCACCCGGATGTGCTTGCTCCGTTCATGAAAAACGGGGTTCTTTGCCAGGGCTAGAGCAGACTTGCTGTCCACCCTGAGTTCCACCGCTTCAGTGTCTCTTCCGAGAAGATCACCGAGCAGTCGAGCGAGCCAGAGCGCCTGAGTCGAAGCGGTGGAGGCCGCTATGTACTCAGCCTCGCAGCTAGACAGGGCCACCACCTGCTGCTTGACCGATTGCCAGCTAACGAGGCATTTGCCGAGAAAGAAGAGGATCCCGCTTGTGCTCTTGCTGGTGTCAATGTCGCCGGCGTCGTCGGTGTCGCTGTACCCGACGAAGTGTGCCTCCCCAGGACACCTCGGGTAGTAGAGACCGTGGTCGAGAGTCCCCGCAACGTAGCGGATGATCCTCTTCACAGCCTGCTGGTGCTCCATCGTCGGTCGCTGCATGAACCGACTAACGTAGCCGACGGAGAATGCCAAGTCCGGCCGTGTGTGGGCGAGGTAGCAAAGGCTCCCCACAAGACGCCGGTACTGCGTAGCGTCCACCTCCTCCGCCGTGCTGTCGCGGCTCAGCTTCAGCCTCTCCTCCATCGGAGTGAGAGCTGGGTTGCAGTCGGGGAGCCCAGCCAGCTCAACGACGCGCTTGGCGTAGGCGGTCTGTCGAAGCGTGATCCCAGAGTCATCCTGGTGCACCTCGATCCCTAGGTAGAAGGAGAGAGGTCCCAGGTCACTCATCTGGAAGGTGGCCTTCATCTCTTCCTTGAACGCCGCCACCTTCGCATCCTTGGTGCCGGTGATCACCAAGTCGTCGACGTAGACACCCACCAGCAGGGCATTTCCTCCATTGCCCCGCCGGTAGATGGCCGCCTCGTGCGGGCTTTGCTCGAAGCCCATCCCCTTGAGCGTGGAATCCAACTTGGCATTCCATGCCCTCGGTGCCTGCTGCAAGCCATAGAGAGCCTTGCGCAGGCGTAGCACCTTGCCTTCCTTGCCGGGGATCGCGAAACCCGGCGGCTGGTGTACGTAGACCTCCTCCTTCAAATCGCCGTTAAGGAACGCCGACTTGACGTCCATGTGATGAACGCGCCAGCCCTCCTGGGCGGCTAGCACAAGGAGGAGTCGCACAGATTCTATCCGTGCCACGGGGGCAAAGGCATCGTCGAAGTCGATCCCCTCCTGCTGAACGAAACCTCGTGCCACCAAGCGGGCCTTGTGCTTCACGATGGCGCCGGCTTCGTCCCTCTTCAGCTTGAACACCCACTTAAGGGTGATCGCGCGGTGACCGCGAGGAAGGTCAGCAAGCTCCCAAGTGCGGTTCTTCTCAACCGCGTCCATCTCCAACTGCATCGCGGCACGCCATGCCGCGTGTCTCTCGGCTTCTGCGAAGGACCGAGGCTCGCCGTCGTCGCACGCAAGGTGCAACTGCGCCTCCAGGTCGTGAGGCACCAGTCCTGGCGCCGGCTGGTCACCGAGAAGGTCTTCCATTGTGCGGTACCGCAACGGCTCGCCGTCGTGGTACGCGTCGATGCGCTCCTCGTCGTGGGAGAGAGGAGTGGCAAACTCCACTGGGCTATGCTCGGCACGGGCTGGTGTTGGACTAGGCGTGCCCGGAGGGGTAGCTGGTGGTGCTGGAGGCCGTGGGGTCGCCATCTATGGTGGAATCGGCGAAGAGCTCATCGCAGTCGAAGTCGTGGCTCGAGAGCGTGCCGCTGCCGAAGTAGCGGGCGCCGGAGTCGGTGAAGACTCGGGGACTGGGGTAGGCACGCTCGGTGAGGAGGAGCTGCCTACTCCCCGAGCTCCCTCGAAGTGGACGTACTCGACAGTGAAGTCTTCGTACGTCGGTGTCGAGCCGTCGTCCACCGTCTTGTCCCATGCCCATCCTCACCCTTCGTCGAACACTACGTCGCGCGCCGTGCGCACACGCTGTGTCTCCGGGTCGAGAATGCGGTAGGCCTTCGAGCCCTCCACGTAGCCGATGAACACCCCTGGAGTGCTCCTGTCGTCGAGCTTGCCGATGTGGCCAAGCTCTTTGGCGAACGCGAGGCAGCCAAAGACCCGCAGGTGGGAGACCGCCGGCTTGCGCCCATGCCAAGCCTCGTACGGTGTCCTGCCATCGAGGGCCTTGGTGGGCGAGCGGTTGAGGATGTAGACAGCTGTCACCACCGCCTCTCCCAAGAAAACAGCCGGCATCCCCTCTGTTTGAGGAGGGCCCGAACCATCCCCACAACCGTCTCGTTGCGCCGCTCGACGACGCCGTTCTGCTGCGGGCTGTACGGCGCGGAGTAGTGGCGCTAAATGCCCTCATCAGCGCAGTACGACGCGAATTCACGGCTGAATTCGCCGCCGTTGTCGGTGCGCAGCACGCGAAGCTTGCGGCCGCACTCCGCCTCCGCAGCAGCCTGCACGCACCTGATGGCGTCCGCTGCCTCTCCCTTGCTGCCGAGGACCATCACCCACATGTAGCGGGAGAGGTCGTCGACGAGCAGCAGGAAGTAACGTCGTCCTCCCGGTGTGGCCGGTGTCACCAGGCCACACAAGTCCCCGTGCACGAGCTCGAGCCGCTCCTTGGCTCGGAAGCTCGTCTGCTGGAGGCGTCCCCAAACTTGTCGGAGCCTCGGATGTTGGAGTCAAGCTCGGAGAAGAACTCCTGCCGACCGGTCATGTGATGGGTGGCACCGGTGTCGAGGCACCACCCATCAATCTTGTCGTTGTTGGAGGCATCGCTGAGAAAGGCGTGTGCCCTCGACTCGTCAAGGTGGAGGAGAGCTGCTGCGGCCGATGCCGCTGGAGGTAGCTCGATGCTTGCGTGTGCCAGAAGGAGAGCCGACTCCTCCTCCTCCACCTGTGCGACGTGGGCCTGGCCGCGTCGTGGCTGTCGACAGTTACTGGCCCAATGACCAACCCCGCCGCAGTTACGGCAGGTGTCGTCTCGTGCAGGCTTGCGTGCGCCGGCGGCGTCGCCCTGGGCGCCTCCACGAGCGCCACCCTCGGTACGTCCTCGCGCCCCGGCCTGAACGCCTCCGCGCGCCTTGCGTGGCTTGCCGCGTTTGCGGCCGCCTGTCGAGGAAGAGGACTCCCCCTTCCTCCCGCCACCCTGGGATGCCTCCCACTGCTCTCAAGTGAGATGGAGTTTCCCGCCAATGGTGATAGGCCCCGAAAGAGGCTGTGGCTCATCGCTGTCAACGACCTTGAGGCGACCTATCGCCTCCTCGATCGTCATCGTAGAGAGGTCCAGTAGAGACTCGATCGAGCGAGCGATCTGCCTGTACTTCTCGAGGACGCAGCGAAAGAGCTTCTCGATAGCTCTCTCCTCGTCGTAGGTGTCGTCGCCGTACTGCACCATCTTCTGCAGCAGTGTTGAGACGGAGAGCAAAGTCATCAATGTCCTCACCTGGCTTGAAGGCCAGGTTCTCCCACTCCTTGCGAAGTGCCTGCAGTGTGGACTTGCGGGCGCGGTCGTTGCCGATGCGTGCCACAGCGATGGCGTCCCAGGCGTCTTTGGTGGTCTGCTTCTTGGAAAACGTGAATTGCATCTTGGTCGGGACTGCAGCGATGAGAGCATCCAGCGCCCGTCGATCTTCATCGAAGTCGACATCGCCGTACCGAACTGCCTCCCACATGTGCCGCACCTGGAGCCTCACCCTCATGACCGCGGCCCACTCGACGTAGTTGGTCTTGGTGAGGGTAGGCCACCCACCACCGGGACCAAGGTCCCTGACCACCGCCTGGATGCCATGGTAGCCATGGCGTCGGTCTGGGGAGGGAGAGCCGCGCCGCCTGTGAGGCCCGCGCTCTTCGTCGACCCGGCCGCCGTTGCCGGGAGCACCGCCGTTGTGCGCGCCCCCGCCTGGGGCGCCGCCGGCGCGTCCGCGCCCATCTGGGCCGTCGCCAGCACCCTCGTGGGGGTGCGCAGCTGCCCACAGCCTCGCCCGCTCGCGAGCTGTTTCCCTTGCCAGCCCGAGGTCCACGTCGGTGCCGCCGTCGGCGGAGGCAGAGCTACGGGAGCTGCTGCCGCGCAGAACCTCGAGCTCCGCTGCCGCTGCCTCCACCTCCGCCCTTGCTGCTGCCAGCTCCGCCGCTGCCAGCCTTGCCGCCCTTGCCGCCGTCGCTACAGTTGCTGCCGCCGCTCGCTCGCGCTCCTCTGCCGCGGCGACCTCGGCCTCCTGCCGGTGCCGCGCGCTCGAGGCGACCGAGCGCTGAGACTGCCCTTCGGACATGGCGTGCTAATGGGGGCTGCTGCATGGGGAGGAGGTTGCCTCAGACGTGCTGCTGCTGCTGCTTGTCTGTGCAGGGGAGGAGAGGTGAGCAGAAACAGCAGGTGTTGCTGCTGCTGGCTGAGAGCGAAAGGAGACGTGGGAGGGAGATGAACATGAGATGTTCAGGCTGCAGGAAAAAACGGCTCTGATACCAGTTGTTAGAATCGAAACTCTTACTCTCATCAAGAGGATGACACTAGGAGTTGGGGCAATTTTCTGGTTTACTTCTCACACAATGTCATGCCAACCCGAGGGGTTGGTGTTACATATTTATAGCTGGCCAAAACAGCTAAGCATATGCCAAGATGCTAGTCTAAGATGCTAGTCTAAAAGCTAGTGATGCTTAGTCTAAGATGTTGTCCTAAAAGCTAGTCTAAAATGTTGTCCTAGATGTTGTCCTAAAAGCTAGTCTAAGATGCTAAATGTTGTCCTGATAGATGTTGTCCTGGTTGGGGCAGCAAGATCACCATGCAGAGGACCACAAAGACCAACAGTACAAGGACTTATCCCATCAAATACCACCCCTTCCCCCTTTATATAAAGGACCCAAGGGGTCAAGAGGAGAGAGGCTAAAGGGAGCACTCCATATTTGCTCTCATATTTTGTACCTTCATCTCTCATAGTTTTCTTCGGTGCTCTCTCTCTCTCTACTGCTTGGTGGAGTCAAATCCCCAACAGAGGCTGCAGTTCAAGAAGATGATATTAATTTAAGCAACCCTCATTCTAGCTAAAACCAAACTATATATTAATTTGCTGTAAATCTAAACTACATATTGATGCATACTCCAAAAATATTAATTTGCTGCAGTTCAAAAGGATGGTATTAATTTCCTTTAACTCCAAATTATATATTAATGTGTATTCCAAACATAGAAAAAACTGGGTTAAAAATGACATAAGGGTGACATCTTCACATTTCATCTCAACATGCTACAATGTATGCAAAAAGGGAAAAGACATAAAACGTATACTACTTATACACAAGTTTTCTTCATCAATAATACTCAACACAAATCTATGTGCTGCAGTGAGTGCAGCAAGTAGATGCTTCAATTATTTGTAGATACTACAAATTCATATTTTAGTCATTCATTTGCTAGAATTCTGTTGAAAATTTTAGTTCCACCTACTCAAATCCAGTCTAAAATGTTCAACCTACTCAAATCCAAAAAAAATGTTTAACCCTTGGTTCAACAGAAAGAAAGAAGGCTAGAATGAGGGGTGCTATAACTAATACCATCATCTTCAGAATCATCATCCTTAGCTGATTGGTAGCTGTGAACACTGTCTGGGAGGGGAAGCGCTTCAGAATCATCAAGGAGAAATGATTATGCAAAAAGCAGAAAATATGAGATATTCCTCAACAGTATAGGCATATAACATCTAATACTTTGCATTTTTTTCATAGATAATACTAAAAATAAAATCTATGCAATGCTGCAGTAACTGCAACAAACATTTATTTTTAAACACTACTAGTAGAGTGCACGTGCGACACGCACGTGTTATTGAAAAAACCAAGTATTACCACCATGACACAAATATCATATTCTTGTTATATTCCTACACACAGGTGTAGAGAAATGCAAATGAAATATACGAAACCTCTCCAAACACCTTTGATCATTAGGCAAAAATCAATTTAAATGATCAAACCAGAAGATTTTCAGCTACCACATAGATTTTATTAACTTAAATTCATAAGTTTTTCAGCCACCACGCAGATCTCATTGACTTAAATTTAGAAAATTTTCAACTACCACATGGAACATATCAACTTACATTTAGAAAAGGTCATGTGCGTTGCTACGATAAGTGGAGTTCGAACTAACGGTTCACCCCCCCCCCCCCCCCTCTCTCTCTCTCTATCACAAGCAATCTATATGCATAACATTGCCAATTTGTTCGCATATGCCCCCAAAGAGTTTATATCACCAAACAATAATATTAGAAATTCATCTGGTCAAGTTCAGCTGCCCCACGTCTCACCCCCCCCCCCCCCCCCCCTCGCTCTCTTGTTCCGTGTTGTGCTGTTGCTCCTCATTCTCTTTCTGCCTTTTCCACTATTCCTGAATTCTACTTTCACAAGTCAACACAGCTTGTTTTGAAATTATGTTGCACAGATAATAATGGATGTTGAAATATAGACCTAAAAGAACTTCTAGGTACAAAAGCTATATGCAAAATTACCTTAAACACTTTGCACACAGTTGTGATGGAATTCTTGGAATGCCTTTGCAGATGCATCATTGGTAGTGCATTCCATTTGCCACCTGATGCTATTATTAGCCTTCATGTGGCATTTATTAACTGAAATTACAATATAGGAAAAAATCAACTTTCAGAAGATAGTATATGACGAATCCTAGTAGACTTGCTCCCTGAAATCCATGCACAGATCAGCCAATCACTGTCAAAGTTCCTACCCTTCTATTAGTCATAGAGGATGCCATTGACACATCCCAAATGGGTAGAAGGTTATAGTTGCCCCCGCTGGATAGCTGCTGCCAGGATCCAGACCACCTCCTGGCTATGTCCCTGATATGCCTACAGGACGAGGTTTGTAGTCCTCACATCATTGTTCACTATATTGCCACCCATGCCACCAGTCGTCAAATGCTGTTGTCCTATGCCACACTGCCAACTCTTGCCTAATGCACACCTCTGAGAGTTCTCAACTGCAGAAAAAGAAAGATCTGAACTCAACAAAATAATCAATTCTAGGGCTGTCGTTCTTTAGAAAAAGAGCAGAAACATACATTGCTCTGAAAGATCAGTTAAGAGGTAATACGGTAGAGATTCTAAATTTCTACTTACCAGAAAGATATGAGGAGGCTGAGGTTCCTTAACCAGACTGATGGAAGAATTGCCAAGGCCATTGTGATTGCAAAGAGATTATGCGCGTTCAGGTTGATGCCAGTAAAATATAAATGCACCGATGGAAACACTGAGGATAAACTGTCTCCTAGTAGCGTGATGTACTCTACACAGCTTGCCTGCAAATATCAGAAATTTTACTTATTCAACAATCAAAGTCATACTCGACTATATCGTGTAAGTTTCAGAATTCAGATAATACTTACATAATGCTCCAGGTAAAGAACAACCTGCAAAAGAGATGTGATCAGTCAGGTAAACAAAAGATGAGGTGAATTTTAGAGAAATCCATATTGTCAGGGAATACATACCGATACAAAGATTCGACCAAAAATACTAAAAGCGACTTGTCCAATATCTGGGTATGTCTCAATGTTCGGTGAACTGTCTATGCATCTCTTCAGAAGTAAGCCGGTGTAGCACGAACTGCCACCCAACAAGGGCAGCAGTAGGAGGCTTAACCATCGTCCTTCCTTGATTCCATAAGCTGTGGTGAGAATTCCAACGATGCAAAGGACAATGAACCCTGCAGATTTCAACAAGAGATGTTCAGAAACAAAAAAAATAGATCCATGATCCTGAACCTAGCTAACTCTGCAACTGATTCTGACTACTAATTCAGATATTCAGTTATGATGAATAAAAAATTTAGCACAACAAATCAATATTCAGATATTCAGTTATGATGAATAACAAATTTAGCACAACAAATCAATATTAACTGAACACACTGTTAGCATTAAATCAAGATTAGGATTACTGAAATTGGCATCCATGTTCCTGAACCTAACGAATTATTCAGATCAGTTCAGAAATATTAAGGTATCAATATATGATGTTTTGGGCACGAACAACAAATTAACTCAAGGAAATCAATGCTAACTGAACGCACCATTGATGATTGTCCACTGCTGCACTTGCTGGCAGGCGGCGGGAGCTCGATGTAGTCGAACTTGAGGCACGCCCTCGACGGCCGCTCCGGCAACTCCGCCTCGTGCCCAGACGGCAGCCGCGGCGGCAGGCCGATGTTGTCCGTGGACTGCTTGACGGGCGGCTGGTGCAGCGACGACTGCGAGAGCTGCGAGAGCGAGGGAGGCAGCCGTCGCCTGGTGAGCGGCAGCGCCGAGCCCTACCCCTTCCTGTGGAAGGAGCTCCCGGCCTTGAGGAAGGAGCTGCCGAACTTGGTGAGGCTCGGGCTCGCCGCCATAAGCGTGCTCACCGTCAGCGACGGCACCGCGCTCAGCATGTCGATCGACTGCCTGCGTGAGACGAAAAATCCCGCCGAAAAAAATCAATTTCGATCGACACAACGCATCAGCGATTCAGCAGGACGGCACCCGGAGGGGAGGGGTTTGGGAGGCGTGCGGCGGGGAAGGAGAGGTGGGAGGCGCGATTGACGGGCGGGATTGGACGCAGGTACGCGGGCGGGTAGGGAATTTTTCCGGTGAAAAAAAAAAGCCGCAAAACGGCAGAAACATTTTTAGAATTGTAGTTTTTTCTACATGGACTTCCTGCCATGCATCTGGTTGACGAATTTTTTTCTATTTACTGGACCCGGTGTGAGAGGTAGGGGGAAGGTTTTAAGTAACAGTGAATTTCAATTGTTTAGGTTCTTTATAGTGTAGATACAATTGGATATTTGTAAATTCATTTGTTACAATTGTCAAAAGAAAAGAAAAAGGCTAACATCTAGCAGAAGTGCAAGATGCAAATTCAATCTTCTAGACTACTAAAAGAATAGTATATAACCAATATATATAAGTATATAACCATTTCAGACTAACACACTATCCGAATTCAGTATATCACCAAATCCCACGGAAGAGGGATTGCATTGAATTAAACTTATTGGGATTTCATTTGAAAAGCCAAGATGGAACACACATGCAAAACACTTGTAACATCGGAAAGCTTATTAAAATGCATCACACCCTTTCTTCATATAGCTCAACGAACGACCAAAAGTAGGATTCCATCCTCAATACTTAACCAAACAACGCAATTAGAACTTAGAATAATCCAATCCGTGCAACACCAACGCTTATTCCTTACCCGCTCCGCACTTGGTAGCAAGGCGTGAATCCACTCGAATGCCACCGCCACAGCTGGTATAGGCAGCCAACAGGCTTGCTACGTTGCCGCATTCAGCGGCCTCGAGCAACACATGGCAACAGAGGCTTGAGGGACCGCCGCCCCTCGCACAGAAGTGGAGGACGTCGGTTTAGCGCGCCATCGCTCGGCACCCTCCCGGCGGCGGGTCGATGCCCTTGGATGCCGACGAGGCATCACGGGGGAGCTTGGTGGGGGCAAAGCGCTTGGCGGGGACGGCGAGCTTGGTGGGGACGTCGAGCGTGGCGATCACTCCTGTGGCGATCATGGCGGCGGCCAGTGTAGCCGCGAGGAGAGCGGCGCCAAGCGCGAGGTGCGAGGTCGAGGCCATGGGCGGAGGACTACACTTGGACCCGCGACGAATTGCGGATTTCTAAATTTTTGAGTTGTGGTTTTGTGGGGGAATTGCTGGTCTGGCGATGACTGGAAACAGACGGGATTCTGTTGGTTGGCGACGGCAGAAGACGAGCCTCCTCTGCCTTGCTGAAGAGGGATTCGTCCCACTGATGCGTGGGCCTCAACGCGGCCGGGCCCGCATGTCAGTGAGAGCAAGTGCAAGTCCCTCTACAGCTGCGCCCGGTGCAGGTCGGGGCCCATCCCCGTGCCCTCGCGCCTTGCTGCAGGGAGGCGCCCCCCGTTGCTCCAGTAGCCGGCGGTGCTCCGAGCGACCGGAATGTTGACCGGATGCCTCGAGTTCCAGCCGTTGGTCCAGAAGCCAGTGGTGCCTTTCCTGCTGTTGGTACTCATGCCGCTGTTCCATTGTGGCCGCCGGCATCTCTTGGCCCATCCTTCGCTGTTCAACCATCTCCTGGCAACTCTGAGTGGTATGATTGCTTCTCCATATTCCTGTTTGATTTGACTAAAGTGGTTTACTGCTGCTGCTTGCTTCTCTCTCGCATGATGGCTGCTGCTTGCTTCTCTCTCGCATGATGTTCATACAGTACCATACATCTTGAATGACTACACATATGTTTGCTTATATTTTGCGTTTGAAAATTTAGAAATTAGTTCAGTTGGTGCTGGGAAGGTAAAAATAAAGGAATGAGGGTGTGGGAAGTAGTGCAGAATTTTATTTGTTTAACATTTGAATACATGTGCATGTTCAGAGCTAATTTACTGAACATAGATGTTGTTGTTATTAATATATTTGTCTATTACTAATGATATTTTTGTTTGGATTTCACACTATGACTCCTTTTATTGTTAACTTGTTTCAATCTATATTCATTAGGTGGTTTCATGAATATGCTACAGAGTCATAAGCTTCCATTTGTGAACTCTCCTAATAGAAGCCAACAACCAGAAAATTTCCATTTCGTTGGAGGAGCAATGAACCATTCTACATTCTCGCCAACTTCTGTATGTTCCAAAGGTACTCCATCACCAACTGGCAGCTCTGCTGGTGGTGCTACACAATTGGGATCACAAGATAAAGAAATAATTGATGTTGAGGATGATGACACCATCCATCCTGCTAGAACCAATGCTAGGTCCAATGCTACATCAGATGCTAGATCGGATAGGAGATTGAATTGGTCAAACGAACAAGATATAAGATTGTTAAGTTAACTTTTTTATTAACCAAGGTTTGAGTCATTATGCTTTTAGAAGTGTTTTCCTTTTATACTAAATGTTTAATTTTTTTTTTGTTGTAGGTTAGTGCTTGGCTGCACAATTCAATTGATCCGGTTGATGGAAATGATAAAAAGTCAAATCAATATTGGTCAGATGTTACTTCAACATATAATAGTAGCACAAAGTGTAACCGTATGAGAAACCGGAACCAACTCAAGCTGTGTTGGGAGCGCATTAAGAAACCAGTCACTGAATTCAATAATCGTTGGATACATGCCTTCTTCGGTGTTGCTGGATCCAACAATGATATCAATGTGCTTAATCAATCACCTTTGTTCGTTCAGCAGCTAAGAAGGGAAGGTCCTCAAGTGCAGTACCATGTCAATGGAAGGCAATACAACAATGGCTACTACCTTGCAGATGGCATATACCCAGAATAGGCTGCTTTTGTAAAGTCAATACGTCATCCGCAATCAAAAAAGTATAAAATATTTGCAGAACATCAAGAAGGAGCAAGGAAAGATGTTGAGTGTGCTTTTGGGATTTTGCAATCTCGCTTTAGTATTTTGAAACGACCTGCACGTCTATTTGATCAAGGGGATCTTGAGAATATCATGCTAGCTTGTATCATTCTTCACAACATGGTAATTGAAAACGAGAAAGATTTGGAGCAGATTCCTCTTGATTTGAATGAGACAGCAAGCACTCTACTGTACAAGAAACTACAATCTCTCAAGGTCCTAACCCAGAAATGGAAGAAGTGATACAAAGAAATACTACTATTCGTGATCGTAATACCCATAAACAACTTCAATCAGATTTGGTTGAGCATATATGGCAGAAGTTTGGAAATTCTAATTAATTAGGTGATTGTACGTATCTGTGTGTTACATATAGCTAGTATACTTCATATTCTTATAATTTTGTTAGTGTGAATCTTCTACAATATTTTGATATTGACATGTATATGGTTTTCTTTTTACAGATCAGATTGTGCCAATTTGGTGTTGTTGTGCAGCTAAAGAACTGCTCGTGTCTACTGAAGTTCTACCTTTTGATGTCATCAGGCTACCTATATTATCCTATCATGTAGTGTCCTATTATCTATTACAGTGTTGCTAATATGAACTGCTCACGAGAGACTACCAGTTTGAGTCCTGCTATTTTGGTGAACTATGGATGGTGTCTATGTATGCTATTTGACATCAGATTTTTCTTTATTTTGATGAACTGCTGTCATGAGACTATTAGTTTGAGTCCGACACTTTGTTATCTTCATGAACTCGTTATCTATCTTCAAGTTAGTTGGTGTCAACATGATATGTTTATGTGCACCTGATATTTTTTTATTTAAATGAGATGGATGTCGCTGCCACAGTTGTGTCTGTTACATGACCTGCCACAGCTGATCCTCCTCTATTGACGTTACATGCAAAGAGCTATTAAATTCTCTTCCCCATAGAAACCACTATAGACACTATGCATTGGGGAGATAGTGTCTATATGCACATTTATTGATATCTCTCTCCTCTAGACACCACTCATAGACACCATGGGTTGGGACTGCCCTTAGGAGTCACATATATGACTAGGAGTTAAGATATCACGTAACTAATAATAGACTAGGCACGTGGTCCAAGAAGAAAACAAACAAGAAATAAAGTTATATTTTCCAAACCATATATACAAATAAAATCCGACAGCACCACTGTGTTTTTTGCGACGAAATCTTCAAAACAAGATCGCACTTGAATACATTTGGATGATTTTTTGGTGGAATATTATTTTAAACACGAAACAATTTTTTAAGCTGGTATAATTATTCTAAAGATAATGAAAAAATGGACCACCTTCTGGAATAATTATTCCAACATAATAAAAAAATATTCCACCTTCTGGAACAATTGTTCCAACGAATGAATGAAGAAAAATGAGAACAAGCCATCAATAACATTGCATCCTTTCATGGGCCATAAGCATACACGATTTGGGCTGGTCGGGTGCTGATTTGGGCCGGTTGGGGACTTCTGCGACGCGCGGGATCTTATTTGGGTCGGTCAGGGCTTCTACGACGTGCGGGATGCCACCCGCCCGCGCGCGACCCCTAGTATCGGCGAATCTAGGGCCTCCTATCTATATTATGGTGGATAGTTAACTCCTTCATCTATAATTCAATAAGTATAATAGAAACTTCTTCATCTATAATCCAATAGCAACCCATCCAATAAGCCCACGGCCTACTATTCCTTCCGCGCGCAGTAAAAGAAAAAGGCGACAAAGAATCAGAGCCTCCTCAAAGCATCCACCCTCTCAGTAGCAACTGTGACAGTTCTAGTTGCAATTGAATTTTGTCCCGTTGTAATTGGGTTATGTTTGAGTTGCAACCAATTCGCGTCCAGTTGAAATTGGGTCGGTTTGAGTTGTCGGGTATGTCTGAGTTGCAACCGGTTCGCGCCCAGTTGCAATCAGTTCCGTCCAGTTGCAATTGGTCTATTCTTCCAGTTGCAATCGATGTAGTTTCTTGAGTGGAACTGCAGGGTGGGTGCATTTTGTATAGAGAATGAACCTTGTTGCATTTTAGTCTCATCGTGTATAAAGTTGTTTTCATTACGAACAATATGGATAGTTCGTTTCTAAGTCCAAGGCTTCGTTTGTCCTGTATGAGAAATTTAATCGATTACAGTTAATAATGAATATATGAAAAGTCGGCAATGTTTTTTTAATTGTGTTATCATTACCTTTACACATCATATTATGCAAACTTGTGAAATATATAATTCTTCTAAGTCTAGACAAAAGATACTTATCAAGTTGCAAATTTTTAAATTAGACAATTGCAGTAAAGAGGCTACCGCGATCAGGGAGACGGAGGAGCGCATCATCCGGGTGCGACTTGCTATCGCTTAAGGTGATACTTTGGCAAACCATTACCTGAACAACCTACACATATTAAATAGGCTGTCAGGTGTTAGCCCAATAAACCAAGCCAGTGGTAACTCCCGAGGATGGGAGCTTGCCGGCGGGGGTTCGAATCCCCGTCCTGCACTTGGGTACTGAGGTGCGTGCGTGTGTGTTGAATCCCCGTCCAAGGCTTCGTTTGTACTTCACGAACATTTGATTTATAGGATAAATAATAAAAAATAAATATTATGAACAAATAAGTCAATATAGCCCAACAATTTAATTTACAAAGAGAATAAATAATTTATCATTGCAAACTAATTAGTTACACGCAGATAAATAATTTTACATGAGGAACAAACGCATCCACTTGCAAAATAGATTATTCTTATATGCAAATAGAATACGTACACGAGATGAACAAATTAGTATACAACTATACACACCCACTAATGAGTCCAGAATGCAAATAAATTGGTATACAATAAGCATGAGCGATTTTTAAATGTGAACAAATAGCTTCATTTTAGAAACCATCAAATATAATTCTATTAACATTTAATTATATAAGAAATAAGATGAATAGAATGAATTACGAAAAATAGACTAACTAAAATCCGAAGAAAAATATCTAGATATGATTTTGGAATGAAACAAGGCAAAGAAAAAAGAACAAAGGAATAAATAATATATATAATAATTAGAAGCAAAAAGGAAAATACAAATTGGAAGGAAAGGAATAGAAAAGAAAAATAATTAAAGACAATGAGTAAAAAAAGATATGTTCAACTGAGTCTCGCTCAAAAAGAAATAGTAAGAAAGAAAAAAAATATGTCTGCACTCCATATGTGCATCTGGGATTAACAAGTACCTGTTTTTCAACCATATACAACAGATCAAAGGATTAGAAATAAAAAGGAAAGAAGGATGGAAATGAATAAGAAAGAAAAATAAATACAAACTAAAAACTAAAAAAACAAACAACGAAGTCAAGATATGCAAGCATGCAGCACGGCTGAGCGGCAAAAGCCTGCCAAAAACATGTTGACAGCGCTGTAGTACAAGTGGGGCTACTGTATGCAATGCACTGATAGAAAGGAGCGTATGGTGCGAACATGCATGACGGTTCTGTAGCGCATGCATGTCTGGACGAGTCAGAACTATAAAAGCTAATGGGCAAGGTAGAAAATTTATTTGGACCAATTAACTTCTTCCAACCCACCATATATGCTTCAGGCGATAGGTTTCACCTTTTATCACATACCATCCCCTCGATAAAAGGTCGTGGCTCGGCTTGATTGTGTTCTGTAGCGGCTTGATTCCTTCGGTAGCCCCCACCCACACACACGCCGCATGCCCGCATCACATCTCGCATCGCCGCCGCATGCCCTACCAGATTATGCCGTCGCCGGCCAGGTGGGCTGGCGAAATGGATTCCCCTTGATGCCCCTACAAAATTCTAGACACGACGAGGGTATCACGGTATTCCCCTGTTCCTGTTTCGGCCGCACCTGGCGGTGGCCGGCCGTGGTGCTGCCTACCGAGGCCACCGCAAGCAGGTATTCATTTTCTCTTTGTCTGGAGTGACGCCTTTTTAGATAATAAAAAATTTCCAACCTTAAATATACACAATATCTACAGCCAATCGTTATAAAAGTTCTTACATTCTAAACCTCGAAACTGAGAATTAATACAACAACAAGAGAAAAATAGACTAAGAAAGAAAACTAGAAAGATTAAACTTCAAACTTCTCAACATTATCATGAACCTTGTCAGCAACAAAAACTCCTCGTATCAATTGTCTGCTTAGAAACTTTTAACGTGAAGATTGTTCTTCCTGCTTGACTGCTAAACACTTTATGAATATATCTGATTGTGTAGATACCGTACTAAATCGACCTCTACCACCAACTCTATCCCTCTCACTTCTTCACCCCTCCACACTGATCATGGCCGTCATGGCCGCCCTCCCAAGAACTTTATAGTGACGTCCCAGCAGGAGAGTAACATATCAAGATGCCTCTGTCATCCGAACCAACAAACCAGTTCTTCGGTTTTTACCTTGAGCTTCGGTTTTTACCTTGAGCAACAATTCTTGGATCCTGGAGGTTTGAGGTCCTCACGTCAGCGCCCTCAACAGGGAGAAATGCACCATAGCACTATCGTTACCGGCAACGGTTGAATACCGAGCGAGACTTTTACCCAAGAACCTGCGTAACCTGACGACCACCCACCTCAAACGTCCACCAGCACTGACACGCTACCGCAGCCTCTTGTTGTCGGCCGCCGTTGTCGTCGCAGTCTCGTCACCCCACGCGGCCCCCCATCTGCCGCCGCTGTCGCGCATGTCTCGCACGATCTCCACGCCCCGCTCCGAGGACGCCAACGCACACGGCTTCGTGCCCGCGCCGAGGCCGCCGTCTCGCCGTCGCACCGCCGGTCCCACGGAGCTTCGTTCCCCCAGCCGACGCCCTCGTAGATCCGCGCTGCTAGAGCCTGCGCCCTCGACGGGGCCAAGCCGCGCCGTCGCAGCTGGGGCCTCCGTCGGCTTGCTCCGCCCGCCGACGCCTCCCGTAGCTTCAGGTCACGTAGATCTGCCCCGGGGGCACCGGATCCGGACCCAGGGACGCCGGATTCGGCGTCTTGGGCCGCCGCCGGCGCCATGGCAAGGGTCGCCATGGAAGCGCTCAAGGCCGGCGCCAAGACCGGCGAAAACTGCCCCGCCGCCGCCATCCTAGCAGGCGTCCGGGCTTCGGGTGCCCTGCTCCGGCGGCGGTGAGGAGAAGAGGAGGCCGGGAAGAGGGTAGCGGCGGCGGAGGGAGGTGGCTGCCCGAGTCGCCCTTGAGGAGACGACGTGGGGGCTAGCCCGTTTAGTGTTCTCATATTTTTTTTTTTTGACGAAACAGGTGGGGTAATTCCCCTGCTGATTATATATTAAAAAGCCGGAAGCAAAACACAAGTAGCCAAAAGTCACATCTACAACCATCACAAGAGTTGATCGTCTTTGGAGTGATGCTGTGGACGGATTGATCAAAATTTCAGAAGGGCCAAAGCTTGGCGTTTTTTTATTTGTTTGTTCTGACCAACATAGGCGTCCAAGGACCATTGTTGTTGATTTCGCTGGGTGCACAAGAAGCGCAACCATGAAAAGATGATGCTGTCCTCATAGACGTCACAAAGTAATTCTGGAGAGAGCTTTTGTGCCTTCAGCCCCTCTGCGCCGGCCGGCGCCGGCCTCCGCACCTCGCCGTGCCCTCGGCCTCCTTGTTCCCCTGTCTTTGGCTTGCAACCTACCCAAGCCGACTCGCGAGGTGGACTGAGCCGAGCCAAACCGAGCTGGCTTTTCTGCTTGTTAAGATAATGAGCTGAACCTAACTAGCTCGTTATCTTAACAAGTCAGACCGAGCTGAGCCGACCCGAGCTAAGCCGGCTCGTTATCCAGCCCTAGGCGTAATAGAGGGGCAGAAAAGGATAGATGTTACGGTTCACGCTTGAACTTTGAAGCGGTTAAAATGTGGTTAGCTGGGAGACAACGACGGAGAGCATTGATTGGTTGGCATGTACCTTATGCAATTCTGAGCACTGAGCAGTGTGATTTCTGAATCGCATTTTACAAGTTAACTACTACATACAGGCGCATTCATCTGCACGCATTGCGTCGTAGCATAGGGATCAATAAGGCATTGAATAAGCAGTGAGATTCGTGGAACCGTACCATTCATTTTTTCGATCTGGCCAAGGCGATTGCACAGCTCGACGCAGCTGTCCTTCGTCTGGGGCGCGAGATTGCCAAAGAGACGGCTGATGTCATCAGCATCGAACTCCAGGACAATATAATGTTGTAGGAAGCAAGGAAGGTGAGAAGGCCCCATCCGGCCATCTGGCTCATGTCTCTGCCACTCCAAGGCTTCCCATCCACCATCTCCTTCCAGTCCCTCGCCACCCGCTCGGCCTGCTCCAGCGCGTCCGCCGACGGCGCGGCGAGGCCGGGCAAGCATTCGATCAGCGCGACGCAGTTTCCCCAGAACCTGTTCGTCTTGCGCACCGCCGAGACCAGGAATCCTCCGACGGCGCGGACGAGGGTGGCGTGCGGGTCCGTGGCATCCATGGTCGGATGGCAGGGGAGACCAAGACCCATGGTCTCCCCCATGGCATCCTCCCCCTCGCCGTCGTTTGATACCTGTTACTAAGATTTTTGATATACTTGTCGTTTGGATGGCCTGAACGCCTCAACTGATCAATAGTTTGGACCCGTGTGCCGCCCCTGTCAACCGACTTCCCCTGTCACCGTTTGATTCTCCGACCGGTGTCAGCATCTCTCCTTCTGTCCCCCTCCATCATTTTTCTGGACACGATCACCAACCACATGACCGCCCTCCATCCAGTGCCCTGACGATGCAGATCGCCAGCCGCCCGCGCCGAACATGCAAGCTGCCGGCTCAGGCGAGGCTCCGCGCAGGTGCTGCCGGAGCCGTGCCCCAGCTCGGCTTCTGCCTCGCACGCGAAGAGGCTAGCCGAGTGACGCCCTTGCTCCGCTGCTCCCCTCCTGTCCCGAGGCCGGTGGAGCAGCCCTGCCGGGTGCCGGCGGGCGCTCGTGTAGCGGACAAGATGCTGCCGCACAAACTGCCGAGGCCGCGATGCAGCCTGCATGTGCTTCGCAGCGACGTTCGTTCAATGGCAGGTGCGGCGTGCACATTCCTTTAGTGAAGATGCCTTAATAGACCCTGCGACTGATGACTTGGGGTTGAAGTAATAGTACCAGCAGCAGCTCAATGATGCAGGCAACCAAAGCTGGTAATTCTTAGTAACAGATAGCTTTATTAGTTTATGCTACGTACTTAGTGGTAAAGTGGCATGGAAAGGTTGCCTTTTACCATATCACCCTTTTTTTGTCTGGAAAAGTTTCACATCACATTGGATCCGATCCCTGGAGATCCTATGGCAATGCACACTCGGGCCGGGACGCTCACATCCGTATTGGTTACCCATAAGCCGGCACAAAACTTTGTAGCCACAAGGTCAAGCACAAAGCCGTGAAAAGTTGCTGCTGGACGAGCAGGGAGGCTTTTAAAATCGTATGGGTCCATACGGAGCGGTGTAGTTGCCGGACGCCTCGGCCAAAAGCGTGTTCGATCCATCGAATAACCAAAACATGCAGCCGCTTCGACGTTTACAGCAGTGGGCGGTGAAAAGGATGCACAACCCCCAGCTGTTTACTGCCACCACTTGGAGGGAGTGATGCACGGCCCGGCGCTGCAGTGCCCCCAGCCAGGCTCCTGGGTCAGTAGTATCTGTAACCCGTTACTCCGACCTTGTGAGTTGTGACGTACAAATTGTCTGGCCATGGTGACCTGCAGTTATCAGAGAGAGAGAGAGAGAGAGAGAGAGAGAGAGAGAGAGAGAGAGAGAGAGCGCTCCTATTTAAATCGTCGCGATACGGACGGAAAGCAGAAAGTGTACCAAACGTCCGAAACGCGTGTTCTGACCGGGAGCGGTTGCTTGCTAGTTGCCTGGGCGCTCGAGGTCGAGGAGATCCAGGCATCCAGCTACGCCACAGCAGGCAGGGCGTCCTCCCTCCACCAGACATGCAACCAGCAGCAGCTTTGACGCCGGCCGGCAACGGTCAAATGGAGACGGCCAGCTGACCACGCACTCGGGAACAGTGCCGCACTGAAGCAGCGCCCGCGCCCCTCTGTTCCTGGACCTGGAGTGTTGTAGCACTCGTACCTGCTGCAAGCCCAACAACCATTCCGGAATCAGCAAACTTCTCCCCAGTATGGATCCTCCCCACATGGCCACATGGTCTTTTGCTCCTCTGTGGATGCAACATGCAAGCAAGATTGGATATTGTTCACAGTGCCTAACTGGGATTAACGCCACCGACAAGTGACAAGCCCCACACCCCAAGATCTGCTCCATTTTACAAGCAACGATCAGCTTGTAGCAAGAGTAGTAGGAGTAGCATTGCTTCCTCCAGTCCAGGAGGCAGGACAACACAACCACTCCAAGTAAAGGCGCGGGTCAGCACAGCTGCACAGCGCTACTAGGAGTCGCACAGCCACGCGCAGCATCCCCACCCTCACCGGGACAGTCTCCCCCGATGCCGACCTCCCCCCGTTCAACCATCCAACCAATCCAACAACAAGCGGCAGCGTCGCATCGCATCGCGTCGCGGCAGAATCCCGTCAACAACCAGCGCACGGCTCACCGTCTCCCTCAGATTCTCATGCGCCAGCCGGGCACGAGACCTTGGTCCCCCATTGCTAGCTCTTCCTCTTCCACGTCGCTCCGTCCTCTTCCACGTCGCTCCGTCTGGTCTGCCCTCCAGCCGCCCACTGCCGATATATATACACCAGACCCGCCCTCTCCTCCTCACACCCCACTCACACAACTCTGCTCTGCATAAACACAGCTCTGGAGCAAGCCGAGAGCGGGGAGAGTGACTTTGGCATTTGCAAGCAGCTGTCTGTACAATGGCGAGCCGCTGCAGCTTCCTGTCGCTGCCATGGCTCCTCCTCCTGGCGGCTCTCGGCGACGCGGTGGCCGCGGTGGCGGTGCCCAGGCCGCTGCTGGGCATCGCCGAGCCGCCGGGCGCGGCGGCCGGGCCCGCCGGCGCGTCGCGGCCCGGCGGAGGCGGGAGGACCGACCGGTCGGTGGCCGGCGCGGACGTGATCCTCGTCGGGTTCGCCGCGGCGGTCGTGGCCGTCGTCTTCCTGTACATCAGGGTCACCAGGAAGAGCAGCGGCAGCGTGGGAGCCGGACAGAAGCAGGAGGGCGGCTTGGGAGGATCCTGAACTTCTGAATGAGTAGATGTAGCAGTAGCGCTAGAAGCATACAATCTTTTTTTTTTCTTTCAGTTTTCTTTCTCGGGTTCAGACTTGAGTGATGCTTGTAGAGAAACCATGAGATGGGATGGGAGGGCTGATACAGTTTAGCAGCTGTTAAAGGTTTGTCAGCTCACTGATGACTGATCTGTGGTGTGTAAGTACATGTCCGGTAACCTGAGGTGGTGATATGTAGGAGAACAGAGAGGATCAAAAGAAGCATAAAACTTTGTTGAACTCCAAATCTCAAAGGTAATCTGCTCCAAAACCAACTGCTAGCGATTGATCCAAAATCTTAAAGTTTTTAGGCCATTGTAGTTGCACGCTCCAAAACCAGGTTGAAACTAGCGATGGGTCCAACCAAACGACTCTGCCATCACGGAGCTGGATTGCTCTGAATCTCACCAGTCTACTCCTAAACAACTGTAGCGTAGCTGCCTCATCAGCGAGCGTGACCACAAGGGTATGGACCATGCCGCCATGCCCGGCGGCTTCGGTCAGAGCGTGCACGCGCTGACACGCGCGTCCTGAACTTCCTGGGGACGCGGAGCCGGCCGCACGTTCAATGCTCGCCGCCGCCAACCGGCCGGCCCGTTCAACGCATCGACCGAGGTCGCCGCGGCGCGCACGCGTCTTCCCGGCCGGCGCCCGCCGCTGCTCCGGTGCTCCTGATGCAGGGGGGGCAGCGCGGCGCGGCCGCATTGGCAGATGCCGCGACCCCTTCAGATGCATTGCAATGCAAGCGCCTGCCACGCCTGACGCCCCCTGCACTCTCCAGGACCCCCGTGACTTCTCCTCGCAGGTTCCCTCCCCGCGTCCGCGCGCGGGAAAGCCGTAGGGTTTATAAAAAAAAGAGAGAGAGAGAAATTATAAAAATAGAGAGAGAGAGAGAGAGAGAGAGAGAGAGAGAGAGAGAGAGAGAGAGAGAGTCTTGATTCTTCTAGCGCACTTGCTACAACCTCACCTCACCATTTCACCAAGCTCACCTGCCAGCATGGCTTCTTCCGGTAGTGGTACAACACAACCACTCCTGGTAAAAGGACAGGACAGGAGTAGCAAGGATATCACACAGCCATGTCCATGCTTTGCTCGCTGCCCCAATCAGGCGGCGCGCGGGCACGTCGTCCAGGTCCAGCCCTCCCCGAGACGATCTCCCCCGATCCCGACCTCCTCCCGTCCCGGGTCACCAACCAACCAAACAAGCAGCGGCGAGCGCTGATCGCAGCAGCGTCGCATCACATTCACAGTGCAGCAGAATCCCAATGAGATCCGCTCACCATCTCCTCGGCCTCGATTCTCATGTGCCAGCGAGGCGCGAGACCACGGTCCCCCTAGCCTCCTTCCTCTTCCACCTCACTCCCTCAGCTCAGCTCGCGGACCATATATATCCAGTCCACCCCCTCCACCACCCTTCTCACATTTGCCAATTGCCCAACTCTGGAGCAAGCTTGAGGGAGAGGGAGGGAGTTGCATTGTAGACAGCTTTGCGGCGGTAGAATGGCTGGCCGCTGCGGCTTCTCGCCATCGGCAAGACTGCTCCTCCTGGTGGTTCTTCTTGGCGCCGTCCTCCTTCACGGCGATGGCGCGGTGGCCAGGCCGCTGCTGGGCATCGCCGAGGCGCCGCGGCGGCGGGACTGGGGGACGCTGCGCAGGACGGGCCAGGCGGGGGGCCCGATCGTTCCGAGGCCGGCGGGGAGGTGATCCTCGCCGGGTTCGCGGCCGCGTTGATCATCGTTATCGTCTGCTACATCAGGGTCACCAGGGAAAGCAGCAGTAGTGGAGTCGGAGAGAAGCAGGGAAGATTAGGAGGGTTCTAATGGACAGATGAAGTAACTCAATAGCAAAAAAAAAAGATAGATGTTGTAGTTGTAGCAGACTTCAGAGAGACTCGTACTTTGTAAAGTTCAGGGAGTGTAGTTTAGCAGCTGTTTCAGGTTTGTCAGTCCACTGATCATCGAGCTTGTTATGCTTGGCTTCTTTCGGTTTATTCTCTCTCATAGAATACTATTGAACCAGCTGAAACCAGCTGAAATCCAGCCACCCGAATAGTATCTAAGATCAGAGGAGGCATCAAGTTTGGTGAACTCTTTGAAAAAAAATCTTTCTTTGCATCATGTTAATTGCCTGCCATTATTTCTTGGAGAAATCCGCAACAAAATTTAATTTGCTCCGGACCAATCTTCCCTTGTGATTACGTATGAGTACTATAGTACTCCCTTCATTCAATTATAATAGTTATATTTTCACTTGGCACAATGACCAAGAGCAACAAGTGTGCTTATCAATTCATTAATTACATTAACCATCTTCTCCTCGTTTCTCCAATCGTGTTTCATCAGGACTCCTCGTTTCCAGGAGTTTTAACTGCCGGCACAACAAACCATGAGGTGGAGACTAAATACATCAATTAATATTGAATTTCTCAATTTTGAAAATATGAATGGAGGGAGTATAACCCATGAGCTGCGAAGAATTTGTTCTTCAGTTGTCCCATCACTCATCATTATACATGTGGGCATGTGGCCACGTTTAATGTTTCTAGATCATTTAGTAGCACGGAACTCTCTTTGCTACAAATCCGCAAAAATTAGAAGGAAAAAAAAGGTCCGTCTTTGTTTCACTTTTGGCGTATTACTTTGCTAAGATCCTCTGTCGTGCATCTCTGTACCAAGGTACCAACAGCAGCAGAGAGAGATTCTTTCACATTGTCAATCGTGATCCTCTTTCACTGGCCATCAAGAAGTGCAGCCGTGCAGGCATGGCCAAAACAAACTGGAGGTAGTAGTCAGTAGTCATCGCCCTTGCCCCAAACATTGTGAGTTTTAATTAACCCAACCATTCACATTCCCCAATAATCATACATTTTCTTGCCATCAACCCCAGAGCTGGATTGCTAGTTTGCAACTGGACCAGCATCAGTTGTACTCTCTCTCCTACAACACAAACTGTAGCGTAGCTCGCCGTGACGCCGTGTATGCCAATCCAGCTGGAAAGCTCACTCGACGCCAACCACTGTTGCGTTCTACTCCTACCAGCACAGCCACTGCTCTGCACAGTCTGCAGGCCCCAGGCCGCACCCGGCCAGCAACAAAAACCGATCAGATCGTGCGGCCCCAGCCCAACCCCCGCATGCGTGCGGCGCGCCCGGGGACACGGCGCCGCCCGTTCAATGCACGCCGGCCGTTCAATGCACCGGTCGGGGTCGGCGCGCACGCGTCTTCCCTTCCGGACCAGCCCTCCGGTTCGGTGCACTGCTCCTGGAGCAGCGGCCGCTTCAATACGAAGGGCCAGCGCGGCGGCGGAACGCAATCGTGGTCGTGGTAGCGATGGCGTTAGAGTTGGATGGAGGTAGCGTGGTCAATCTAGGGCTACCGTGATGTGCCTACACAGATCATGTAGTGGCAAGATATCAATGCTTCAGCTGAGACTCGGTTGCATATGATTGGTTTGGAGCACCAGCAATAATTATGTAACTCCTGTCATCTGTAATTTTCCTTTATTATTTATCAGCAGTTGGTAAGCTGAGAATACCGTAAAACTTAGCTATATGTGGTAGAATATATCACAGACATATTTTTTTTAAAAGAAAGTCCGATTTTCAACCTTAAACTACAAAACTGAATAACCGGATAAGAAAGACCATCCAACTATCAAAATCGGGCAACTTTAACCCTTAGACTGGTCTTGAAGGTGATTTTTCATTTTGTAAAAATTAAAAATATTTAAATTTTAAAATAAAAAATTATAAGTAATTCATTTTCAAATAAAAATACGAAATGGGTATCAAATTTTTTCTAAAAATGTAACCTATCTATTGGCACTATCGTTATTTGGATTCAATTTTTTATGTTTATATTATTTGGTTGCTTATAGTTATGCCTATTATTTTTGAATAAATAAGATTCAAATAGAGCAATAATAGATATATTGCATTTTTAGAAAAAATTTGGTACTAGTTTCATATTTTTCTGATTTAAAATGAATTAGTTTTAATTTTTTAGATCTAATTATAATTTTTCTTTTTTTTTAAAAAAATACATAACCACCTTCAAAGCAATCTAAGTGCCAAATTTGCCCAGTTTTGATAATTGGATAGCTTTTTTTATCCGGTTTTATAATTTAAGACTGAAAATCAAACTTTTAGAATAATTCGAGGGTGTAAACCGGACTTTTACCTTTTTAAAAAAGATGTAGGGATTGAGAAAGTTGGAAGTACATAGGAGTGTAGGACGCATCACAAATCATACTGGCACTGGTTCTTCAATATTGCTGCGGGCGTGTGGTTCCTCTTTTTGAAATTAGAAATTTTATTAATTTTGAAATCCTTACACTGAGATGATAAAGAAACCATGAAAACTCATTTCTTTAAAAAAACAAACGAAATAAAGAGAACTTGCGCTTGGGCTGTCCAATCATACATGTGAAGAAATAAATCTGGTCTGCTTTGCCAAATTGGATCGGATGAGCTGAGGGGCCTCTGATTCAGGTCTGCCGGGCCAGTGATGGGCCTCGTCTCTCCGCATTCGTCGTTTTTAATTTTAATTGACCCGCAATATTTATTTTTGGCCCGGGGGGCTAATCAATGCCGAGACTGACAGCACGTAGTACCAAAACGTGACCGCGAGGCAACATGGAAAGAACGTGCATGTGGGATTGCAGAGGTTGAAAGAACTTGTCGTGTCCAAGGCACTGCACCTTTATGCTTTGACAAAAAAAATACCATCTGCACTGCACATTTTCTCACGTATGAACTCTCCCCCTCGTGAGAGGACGTATGAACACCCTCTGTATTTATTGCGAAATGCGATGCCGGCGTGGACGACAATGACGGTGCAACGACGAGAGTATGTGCCCTGGATTTTGCTGATGAGTGGAAGCTAGCCTTCTTTTAGTTTCTTTGTTCCATCTTGGACTTGGGGATTAGGATCATACACATTTGCAGTGCCATATCTTGGGAAGTAGAGAAGGCAGGCAGGTAATGGGCTGCACTAGCATGTTTTAAGAAGAAAAAAAGAAGAAGAAAAAAGATCGTTTTTTTATTTTTTTTCTCCAGTGTAGTAGAGATAGATAGCACGTGTTTCATGGCCGTGTCTTTTCTTTCTTTGTCTTGATTGAGACAGGAGAGATTATTGGTCAATGTCCGCATGGTCAGGTATTCTATATTTTAGCTTTGTGGGTACATTCTCCTGTCTAAAGTATAAAGGAACAGAGATAAGCGCCCATGAAGTCATGACCATGTGGCATAGCTGCTCTAAGCATGGTGGTTTGTCAAATGTGCATGTGAAATAAGTGGAATGGATAAAAAAAAAGAATTACGCAATATGCATTCGCAATATATTATAGTTACAAGATCGTTTCAAGGAAAAGGTTAACTGTTTTTTAGAAGTCAACGGTAGATGATAGTCCCCACCTGAATAATTGCACTGATGCAGGCAGAGTTGGAAATGGCGGGCACCAAGCACCAAAACTAACTAAATTAGATATTATATTTATTATTTTTAGATAAAAATAATCGTATTTTCAAAGAAAAATCGGGTACATTAAAAATAAGCTCTTATTTAAGGGTGTCAATTTTATAAATTGAAGCCCCACGATGGCCCCTTTGAAATACTCAAGTACGTTTGGTGGGTGACAAAGATAGACCACTTAATGCAGAAATTCTGAAAGTTAACTAAGCAGCTTTCATAATCACACCATTAAAATGAAGTAACCGCCAGTACCTTGTACCATCCACAGTAACTTTGAACATTGACATGTTCTGCAAAATCGGAAGTACAACAAAGGAACTTCACTCATAAGTTAAACCGAAGTGGAAACATGGAAGAAAAAGAGCCTATGTGTGATGTAAGAGTATTATATAAATGAATAATGGCTTATGCAAATTCATTTCAATTGTAAAACCTTGTAAATTGCTTACTGCTCCATATTTTTTAAAAAGGTGTATTTCATTTTATTAGGACAAAGACTTTGACCGGAAATTTAATACAATAGCCATACTTTGACTGAATAAGACCTTATCCCTGATAAAGAAAATTTTAAATTTATACATTTGATAATTTTTGTAGTGTTAAAAGAACGTAGAGGTGCACCATAAAGCCCTGATCCCATTAAAGAATTTTCATTCTACTTGTTTTTATTTGAGAAAAGTTCTCTCCTAGTAAAGTTATCTGCCCATCTTATGTGAATGTAATCGTGTTTCGTAGAATATTTGGCTCCTTTTATAATCTACCTAGTGCTGATACTAGTCCTTTTCCCCTCAAATAGGCACGAGAGCTGCACATCCTCATATTAGAAAGATGAAATAGTTTTGAATACGCCTAGGCTCTATTATGCGGTAGAGGTAATCGGAACATTTCTGCAACTATCTTCTAGACTGATTACTCACTAAGCAAGCCACCGAGTGAGAAGCACAAACCGTCACGAGTTCTTTCCTTAGTCATAGGGCTAAATACTTTGCATAAGTGCCAATAATTTAGTTAGTTATTAAAAAAATGGAATCTGAATTCACCTGGCAATATCCCGGGAGCGAGATCAGAAACATCACTATCAAAAAACCTTTTTTTCACACTAGCATAGTTTAAGAAATCTAATTAAATTTTAATTCAATAGTGTATTGAATAAAATATTAATTAAATTAATATTTAGAATAAATTCTAAAAACATGTACCATGATAAACATCATTGCTATCTTGTAGCTTAGGTCAATATAAATCCAATGCAACAGTTTAAGGTGGGGACATAAGGTGGGGACAGATGGAATAACAGCTCCATTAGCTAGTGTTTCGTGAGATCCACTTGTCAGTCAATCAACACCTTACCTTCTCCTCCTCTCGCTTGTTGTCTCTTCTCTTTCCCGACGCTTGTTCTTTGCCCGCATGAAGGAAATTGATCTCCAATTTGATTTGCTTGACCGCCGCATCCATCAAATCCAGCTTCAATCGCAACGAACCGGAGTTGTCATCCGCTGAATCAAAGCTGGCTGCCTGCTCTCGCTGGCATATCGAAACCGGCGGCCCAGTTTGGATACATTAATTTTTTCTCTTTTCTTTTTCTATTGTTGCAGCTGATTTTTTAGCTTGGGTGACTCTCTAGTTTACTAGAAAAGGTAGCCGCTATAGCATTTAGCCCGCTATAGCCCGCTAAATGCCTGCTATAGCCCGCTAAATGCTGTAACGTATAGCCGGCTATAGCCGCTAGAAAAGGTAGCCGCTATAGCATTTAGTCCGCTATAGCCGGCTATAGCCCGCTAAATGCCTGCTATAGCCCGCTAAATGCTGTAACGTATAGCCGGCTATAGCCGCTAGAAAAGGTAGCCGCTATAGCATTTAGCCTGCTATAGCCGGCTATAGCCCGCTAAATGCTGTAACGGCAACCCTACCGCTAAACGCCTTAGTCCGCTATTTAAAATCATAGTTTCACCGCCCTCCAAGTTTAACGCAAAAGATAAAAAAAAATAGTACTTTTTTAGGCGGATGTAGCAATTTCTTGGCGTGTCTGCTAGCCTCTGCACTGTGGCCGTTGCCGCAGCGTGCTCCTGCCTCTGCTCGCCTTCGGTGCAGCGCGCACCATCCCTTCACGCCGCACTTGCATACCCGCCGCTTGTCAGCCCTCCGGCGGCGCTCGCCTCCTTGCCCCTCGCTGACCCTCTATGCTGTTCTTGCTTGCCCATCGCGCGCCGCCTCTGCTCGCCTTGTTTTTGATAGGGCGGTGGGGAAAGTCTGGACAAGCGTGAGGACGGAAGAAAGATGGAGTCGCCGGATAGAGTATATCTGCTGGAATGCTGGTTGCCCGTCAGGAGCCCCGCTGGCAGCCTGGTGCCTCGGCCCGTCGCTGGTGCCTTCGCGGCAGCTCGGAGTCCTCGCGGTTTGCCGCGGCCGTCGTCTTGCACGTCTCCGGTCGTACCGCTTCGGCAGTCACTCGGTGAGAGATTGAGCAAGAGCGAGGAAATTGTTGTCCTGAGTTGCGGGTGGGTACAACCACGTCGGGTGAGAAAAAAAATAACTTTTATGCAGAAACATGCTATTTGTACAGTCTATCTCTCCTCTCACCTTCCTCGATTTCGACAGACGGACCCACCATAAGAGTACGATGGACCCAATTCGAATAAAAAATATTTTCAATTATTTAGAATCTTTATAGTATATAGATAAATAAGAAATAAAACCAGACCATACCAGTATAAAAACTTACAGTAAAGTTCTGCAGCCAAAAACAAAAGCGAAACTACGGCCCCAGGGCCTGACCTCCAAAGTCCCCTTTTCCCACCACTTCTCCGTTCTCCCCCACCTCCCGCGAAAGCAGCAGCAGCAGCAGCCATGGCCGCCTCCCGCGACCTCCTCGACGTCGACCCGCCGGAGCTTCAGTTCCCGTGTAAGCTCCCTGCTCCTAGTGGGTTGCAGCCCTCCCTCACCGCCCTTCTCTCGTCTCAGATTATCTCCGGCTTCTCTCCCTCGATTTTCCAGTTGATTCTTTCGCGACTTCTTGTGATGTGCAGTCGTGCTCGACAAGCAGATCTCCTGCCCCCTGCGGCTCACCAACAGGAACGACAGTACCGTCGCCTTTAAGGTGGTTCACGGTTGATTTGCGGTGTAAAACCTTAGGGAATTTCTTTGTGGAATCGCGAGTGGCTTCATGAGGAATTCTTTTTTTCTCTCTCTCATGCTTTTCTTGGCGCCCTTGTGATTTGTGTGGGTAGTAGGTCAAGACGACGAGCCCCAGGAAGTACTGCGTGCGGCCCAACAATGGCGTCGTACCCCCACGGTCCTCCTGCACAGTTGTAGGTAACGTGTTGCTGTTATTGGACTCAGTTCAAGACACGGCTCAATTTGGGAGCCTTATCTTCTGTAAGCTTTGCTGGAGAGCTTTCAATATTTTGATTTTTTATGCATTCTGTGCTCCTGCAGTTACGATGCAAGCGCAGAAGGTGGTGCCTCCGGATTTGCAGTGCAAGGACAAATTCTTGGTGCAGAGCGTGATCGTCAGTGACGGCTTATCAGCCAAGGACATAACCCCGCAAATGGTAGGATGTATTCCTTTTAGTTTGATTTATGGCTACCAGTTTGGTACTGAATCTGTGGTTTGGTGCCTGCTTCCTAGTTCGTGAAAGAAAGGGGTAATGTGGTTGAGGAGGTGAAGCTGAAGGTTGCTTATGTGATGCCACCTGAACCACAATCAGAGATTGCAGAGGAGCACGACGGTTTAGAGAGAATTTTAGTGCCTATGCAGCGGAATGTGGACAATGGAAGGAGTACTTCAGAGCTGTCGAGTGGCTCTGCGTCTTTGAGATCAGCTGAGGTAGGGATAGCGAGCGTGTAGAATGTTCTTTTTCTGTCCGATGTATTTATAGCTGAAAATTTCTAAGAAAATGAACTAAATTATTTTCCTAATATCTTTTCAGGAGGTGGGATCACCTGTTGGGCGAATTGTGAAGAGTGAGGAGTTCCTGAAGGCTGCGGGACCTGCTCTGGTATGTGATATGTGCATATTCTTTGTTCTACAGTTTATATCTTGTGCCATGATTATTAAATTTCGGCTGTATCTGTGTCAATACTAGGAAACAAAAACATATCCAGGACCTGCTGAACAATCCAATCAGGTGAGCTTGCATTCTGTGTGAACTGTGGAATACTGAAGGTTTTTCCATACGTCTAGGTAGAATCCACATTTGACAATGGGAGATTAAAAGGGAGAAACCATTATGTCCCTTACTGACTCTATTTATTCATTCTTTGAATTTTATTGCTCAGAAACAATGGGGGATGTAATAGCAGGTCTTGTGAACTTTATGAATTCTGTTTCAGTTTATTTCTATTGGAATTATCTACATTGAAGTTTTCAATTGCACATAGATAGTCACTTAACAGCATTTCTCTTGTTACTCTAGTTACTTTGCTTGACTATAATTAGGGTTGTTGCTAAGAGCTTAATGTCATTTTATTTTCATTGCGTTCCACTATTTTGTAGTTCGATACAAATCATGTAATTGGTATTGGTAACATGGTGTTCTTTTAGTCTAGTGTGCGCTTCAAGTGTTTTACTAGTGATTGTTCCAGGAATCAGTTATTTGTTTGATGTAAATTTGATATATTTGACATTTCTTGTGTAGTTATTTCTAAGTTGAATATACACTTGTTTCTCTCATTCCAGCTGTCAGCTATAATTGCAAAACTGACTGAAGAAAAGAATTCTGCACTTGAGCAAAATAGAAAGCTTCGAGATGAATTGGTGAGTATTTGGTTGAAATCATGTGTTTTTTCACAGGTTGCCATTGGCGCCTTAAGTAGTAGGCTGATGTACGTGACAACAATGCTCTCTTTTCTATTAAATGGAAGATGAATATACACACAAATATATGTTCAACCTCTAAACATAGCCATTCTCTATGTCTCTTCAAAAGGGGTTCAAGTTGCATGGCGGCAGCTGTATACGAACATTAGTTTACTTTAGTGCGTTCAACTATTACTTCTCTTGGTAAGGGATTCTTTGAGGGACACGCATGTATATCAAGATAGAGATATTACTGGCGAAAGGGGCATATATTTGGACTTGAACACAGTCAAGGAACCATTCTAGACAATTAACCATTGGAATTGTTAATAGGCATTGAACACTTCAATTTGAAGCGAGTTTTATCACAAAAAAAACTTGAATCAAACTAACTTGTGAATATTCATGTAGTAATGGACAATCTTAACTAATTCATCTTAGTGATCAACTAAAACTAATAACAAAATCTTCAGTGCTAAGGAAGGAGCTAACAAGATTTTCATATCAGACTTCATACAATAAGAAGCCTTTCACCCTAACTGGTTGTAAATTTGTTTAGGGTTTTCTGTGGAAGAAATACTATACTGAATTCTGAATTTCTGATATCTGTAACTACCATGAATTATGTTGAACTCACTTGAAGATGGTTACATCTGTTGTTGTGACATGCAGGAACTTGTAAGGCGCGAAGCCAGTAAACAGCAAGGCAGCTTCTCGCTGGTTCTCTTAATAGCTATCGGGCTCCTGTGCATCATTCTGGGTTATCTTGTAAATAAATGAGAATTTCATATTCTAATGGGGTACTAGTTATGGTAAATAAAAGGTGACATATCGAGTGATTCTTAGATTCGTCAGCCATCTGCCAATGCTACGAGCCGTGCAACAGCACGAGCGTCAAATTGACAAAAGTGGGTTGTGTAATGGCATCTAGTTTGATCCTTGATGTATTTTAACTAATCACTGGGAAAGTGATTGCTCTTATGGTGTTTGATTTCTGTATCAATCCCCTTCAATTTATCACCTACATTGTGGATTAATTGTGTTCAGTTTTGAGTGTGACTGTTGTTAACAAATGAGGGGGTGATCTCGTCTGAATAGCGTCATATGCTGGTCCCACTCGAATTAGTCAGGATAAAAAACGAAGCAGCTTAACTGTAAGATTTATCAGTCACCTGGCGAAGTGGTCCATGGTTCTCCAGTTGACTCTTGGCCATTCTGCTGGTTCATGGCTGCATCATGCCAGTGGGGCACAGCACAGCTTGTACATCACTTACTTTCAGGATGCACGTAATATATGTGTAAAACACTCAACAAGTTGCATGTATCTGACATTGATAAGTGTTCAGAATTTCGCAAGCCAAGTATGCACACCAGAAAAATTATGACGTGTGTTCCATGAGCTGCTAGTTCGCTACATTCTTTGTTAGAAATCAATTTGTGTGGAATCTTCATTGTAAACTCCAAGGCACCTGAACATCATATAAACTCTTGCAGCCACATGCATCATGTGCTGTGTCAGGCTAGCTTCAATTTGTCACCCCTTTTCTAAGGAAGAGGAAGTTCAGTTACACAGGACAATTCAGAATAGATGCATAAACATTGCTAAATGGTTCAGCAGATGATTCAAGTAGCAGCAAGCCTTCAACAGAAAAATTCAGTTCTAACGCCATCCACCAACTGAAAATAGAGCATGCTGTTGCAAGCACAAGATGCTTAATATTTCTTAACCACAATACAGAAAGCCCACTCAAACTATGTATTTTCAATTATGAGTAAGGAAAAATTGCTTCATAATCGGCCATCACTAGCAATATCCTTGTTTACAGCAAAACCATGAACCAATGCATGCCATGGATTGTGGAGACTATCACCTTCCTAAAACAAATACTTCAAGAGTATTGTCAGTTGATTACAACAGGGCAAACACAAGATTCTGCTGGGTTCGACATGACACGAGAGAAAACTAGCACAGAACAACACACACATCAATAAAGCAAACAGAAAGCCTGAAAATAAGCTTTACAGAAACACCAACCAACATGATTAGGGGCAGTCAGGAGCAGCAGATTAATAAGCAGCACCGAAGTTAAATCAGAAATATAATGCTACCTCCGTCCTGAAATATAACTAGCTAAAATTCCTTGTATTGCAGGGAAGAGGTAGAAATGTTTGCACAAGGATACAGGATCAAAGCAAAGACGAAGTACACATTTGACAAATCCATCTTCATACACTCACTGCTCAATCAGAACATGACTTAGGTGCCTAGACTCCTCAGTTAACTACTACATGTTATCCGTTGTGCTCTTCAGTCTAAACCTTGATGCCTGTCTAATGCATCATGAAGTGGCTAACTGTGCACAAAACAACACTCCTGGCAGTAGGATGCAACATAACTTGCAGATATGTTTTAGGACGCTCTTAATAGTACTCAACAAGTAGAAGTTATCTGACATTGATGAAATTTCAAAAAAAAACGCAAACAAACTCTTTACATCAGGAAAATGTAAATAGCTTTACAAGCAAATATCGCTAGTGTAACATGAGCTGCTAGCTTCACTGCATTTACCCTGAGTATTTTATTTTACAAAAGAAAATCCCACATAAATTGATTTGATGATTTGTAACAAATAATGAAATCTTGCTGTTACTGATCAAGATGCTCTTGAATTGCTCACGAGTATCCTTTCCTTGGCAAATGAACAGTGTAATTCTTGCTGCCACATGCAATCATCTGCATCTACTTGATAACAGTCAGGTCATATTCAGTTCCATGAGTTATCCTGTGGAAGAGAAAGATCAGTCACAAAAATAAGACATTCTTTCCTTTTTTTTAGAAAAAAAGTTGATCATGTATCGCTGTTACATATGTTCATTTTTTTTAAAAAAAATAGACTATCGTTGTTACATAGTTCAATTGACCATTTAAGTACAAGTAATAATCTCAAAAACTTCAGTACAAACAAGTGTCAGTAAGAAAGTTGAATAAAGTTTCTAGCTCCAACCACCGACAATCAAATTGTTCATTGTTGTAAGCACAAGATACTCGATAACTCTAAACCACAACACACAGCAAGCTATTCCCACCCAAGATGCAAAAATCCAACTACGGATTATAAAATATGGCTCACGATCTGCTACCAATAACAATGTATTACTTTTCAGCAATATCATGAACCAATATGTGTTCTGGAATCTGGATTCTGGAGCCCATAGCATCACCCTAAACCAAACACTTCCAGAATATTGTTGGAGCAAACTAGCATATACTCCCTCCATTCCAAATTATACTTTTTCTAGATTTTCTAGATACATAGTCTTTCCTATGTACCTAGACATAGCGTGTATCCAGGTGCAAAGCAAATGCTATGTACGTAGAAAAGCCAAAACGACCTATAATTTTGAACGGAGGGAGTATAAAACAAGGAAGCAAATAGAAAGCACAATTTTTCGTGAACATCATCCAACCCAACATGATCAGGGCTTGTCAAGAGCACCAGAAAAAAATAAATCAGAAGAATGCTCACGTTTGCACACAGTCACATGATCAAATAAAATAAGCAATCAAAAGTATAGATGCGGCAAATCCATCTTTATACACTCATTGCTGAATCTGAAGAACCAAGAACATGTTGACAGTCATGACCAATCAGCCATCTATGTTGTCATTCAAATTTGAACAGCATTTGGTATTGCACAATAGGTCAAAATTAATCGGGCACTGCGATACTTTACCTTCAACAAATATTCTATGCAATCCTGCACATTATACCATGAAAATGCTCAAATCAACGAGCCCATCTGCATTGAAGGAACAGAAAAAAGATAATCGTCATATATCCATACAAACAAGCACAAAATTGCTAACTAAAAACATCAGAACAAGTTGTCAACCATGACGCTACCTCGACTGGCGCCCCCGATCAGCCTGCCTCTCCTTCCTCCCCGCAGCAGCCAGCACTGCGCGCTCGCGCTCCTTCTCCTTGGCCTCCCTCTTCCTCCTCTCCTCCCTCAGCTCCTCGATGCTCTTCTTCCCTCCACTCCTCTTCCCCCGGCTCCCTTCCCCTGCGTCTCTGGCCCTCCCCTCCTTGGCCGCTGCAGCCGCCGGGCTCGACATGTACCAGGGCACCGCGACGCCCTTGCCGGCGAGGCCGTAGCCCAGCCTGTACTTCTCCTCGTCGGGCCCCACCGCTCGGACCTCCTCCTCCTTCTTCCGCTTCTTAGGGTTCTTCTGGTTAGGGTTGGCGTCGGGGTCCCGCTCACGCGCGGCGCCCCTCCCGCCGCTGGCCGAGGCGAGCGCGGCGAAGTCGGCGGCGGCACCGGACCTCCCCGAAAAGAGGTTGATGTGGTCCCCGTCGGAGGCCGGGGACGGGAGGGAGTCCGCGGGACCCTCCGCCGCGGCGCCATCGGGAGCAGGCGGAGCGGTGGTAGAGGGCGGCTCCGCCTCGACGAGGCCCCGATTGCGGCGGAGCGCGGCGAGGCGGAGGTCCGACTCGCGGCGGCGCTCGGCCTCACGCTGGAGCTGCTCCTCGCGGGCGGCGGCGGCCTCGTCGTTGCGGACCTTCTCGCGGTTGTCGAAGTTGTAGACGTTCCACCGCTTCTGCGGCAGGATGTTCAGGCCGCCATGCCCGCCCATGGCCCCCTGCGCGAACTCGTCGGTTGGGAGATTTCCGGCTGCTCTGCTCCGCGCCGCCACCGATGGGGAGGAATCGGGGAAACGAGGGATGATTATCCCGTTGGCCCCCTCTTGTTTCTCGTTATTTTTCCTGCGCGCGTCGTGTCGGTTACGGAGGTTACACGTGCAGTCAGTCTCCCGCTCGTTTCTCACAACACATCCAATCGTGATGGCGCGACGGCCGAGCTGGGCGTCACCGGCTCCCGCGACGGAAGCGCATTTCACAATGTTCAGCCAAAAAGCATGATATACTTTCACAATGTTGTGCTTTGATACGCTTAAAAAAGCGCAATCGTTCAATACAATGTCAGGTCCTAATCAATTATGTAATGGAAAATAAAAAAAATTAATTTAACTGTTTTTTCCTGAACAAATATCCGGCAATCATAGATTACGCTTCTTTGGATGATCTAAAGTTAAGTGCTAAACTTTAAATATATATTAGCACTCATGCATATGTCAAAGCTTTTAAATTTTGGTTAAAATTTAATCTACCTATTAGCATTTTGGTTGAGGCGCTGGAATAGTGCTAAAGTTTAACACTTTCGTCTATTAGCCCTTCCAAATAAAATCTTACTCTAATGCGAACCCCATATTTATGACCAGATTACCAAAACAAAATCGAAGGAACAATACGATAAATCAGAAAGGCCAGTGGGAAGCCTACCCTTGTGGAGCGCACTAGTGCTGCGGTGTTGCCGCCACGTGCGTTGGCGCACCGCGTCGTCCATGGAGGCGGCGTGAGCCGGAAGGTGAAAAGCACCGTCCGACGACCGTCGGCCATAGGAGGTAGTTTTCGGGGATTGGAGCAAATGGGCCATGGAGAGGGCTGATTTCCGCGACGTCGAAGTTGAGAAATTGGGCCCAAATCGGCCCAGCACGCACGCCCTTTGGGTTTAAGGCTGACGTCACTCACCCACCCTCCCTCCCTTCTGCTACGGGCTCTCCATGGAGCGGCTCAAATCGGCGGTACCGGCCGAGCTCCGGCGGGCCGTCGGCGAGGGCACGGCCGCCGACCTCCCAACCACCACCTCTCGCCTGCTCGTCTTCTTCGATAGCCTCCCGCTCTTCCACCAGGTAATCAGCACCCAGCCGCACCCTTGTTTTGTCGATGCCCCTCTATCCCAGGAGGCATTGGCTGCAAGCACCCCCCCCCCCCCCCCCCCCCCCCCCCCCGCCCCCCGGGGGACAGCTGAGGCCGGACTTTTATCCATAATCTAAAAAAAATTCCAGGAGGCGTGAGCGTGCCTGCTAGGCCGCTGGTCTGACTGAGTGGTTGTTTCCGCTGCAAGGTTATGCGAGAGCTGATCGACCCGGAGCTTGCTCTGTGTCGCAAGGACAAGGGGAGGGCAGTCGAATTGAAGGGCAAGGGCAATGTGTGCTTCTCAAGGAGGGAATTTGGGGAAGCTCTCGGGTTCTATTCGCAGGTTTCCGTTTCTTCTTTTGAAACATGTGGATTGACTTTTAAATTTTGCTGGTGGAAATTGCGTAACTGCTGTAGAAATTGACTGATAACTAGTAATTTCTTACCGTGCCAAGAAAGCATATCAACTTGACAGCTAAAAGAGTGACAGAGAAACAGTAAATGTGTGATAGGTTGGACCTTGAGCTAATCTAAGTGCAGCATTTCAGTGTTTCGCACCAATTATACAATCTTATGAATGTACTCCCTCCGTTCTTAAATATATGATGTTCAGGACAAGTTCATTGAACTAATTAACCTGTCCTAAACGTCACTCTGTAGTTATGATGAGAATTTTCACCTATCGTAAATCCGTAACACTAAAATTAAGCAGTTACTTTTGCCGTATCCTACAATTTGCAGTTCATAAGAAAAAATAACATCAATTGTGGCTAATTCGTTATAAAAACATTTGTAATTATGATTAGGTTCCAGTAACTGACTTCTTGCAAGCCAAGTTCAGAAGTTATTGTATTTTCACCATTGAAGTTCTTGGGCAGTTAGGTTGTCAAAATAGCGGCATATTTAGTTATTTACACAAAACTGATCCCCTCCCATCCATTAGTAATGATGAATTGATGCTTTTTATGTGGGCTGATTGATGAATTTTCTATCATGATAATAACAGATTATTTGCATCGTGCAGGCATTGCGTCATGTCCCGATTAATTCGGATGGCATGGATGTGAACTTGGTATCTGCAATATATGCCAATCGCGCCTCGACAATGCATGTTAGTCTTTCTATTCCCTCTTTGTTACATATTGACAGTGGATATTTTGATGTTTAAGTATTGGGTTTGATAAATATTTGAGCTATTAGGTTGAAATGGGATTTGTAAATATACTTGTGGCAGGTGCATAAGCACCAGATCGAGATCTGTGAAAAATAATGGATAGCTTGGAATGGACGTACTAAATGTGTTTTCTGCTACTATTTTGATCTCTATCACTGAAAAATAATATAGTTCTGTTCGCTTAAGAAATTATGTATTCTAACCATTCTTTTCAACTATGCAGAAATTAGGTCTATTTAAAGAGTCTCTAAGGGATTGCGACAGGGCCATTGCCGTTTCATCTAATTATTCTAAGGCATGCCACTTCTGTTTCACATAATCATACTAAGGTTCTTTGGTTTGGAGATTTCAAGCAAAAACATGGAAGGCTACTCTTTTGATTTCACCTGTTTCTACATTTCAGGCATGGTACAGGAAGGGAATGGTAAAGGCATCGCTTAAGAATTATTCATCTGCCATACATGATTTGGAGATTGCATTGAGCACGGAAATGACTTCTTTAGGGAAGAGTAACATAGAACAAGAGCTAAAGTTGGTTTTACAAAAACAAGAAAATGTCAATGAAGTTGGGACATCAGACTGTGATAGCAAGGATGCAGATGTGCCACTTGCAGGTTACAACTTTTTATGTGCATACTCCTTTCTTTTGTGGAATGCATACTAAGTGGGATATATTGTTTGGCTAACTGACAGAGCAACCTCAGAAGGTTATTATAGATAGTATCTCAACACCCAACAAAGGTAAAGGAATGGCATCTACCGATGATATCCCACCAGCTTCATTGATTCATGTTGAGGATCCTCTGGCTGCGGTATAACTCAGACTCATCCCTTTTTATACCAAATGATATTTCTCCATCTTGTTATAGGCTATAGCCATATATGTATTGTTGAAGCCACGACAAGTTGCATATAAATTCAATGGCCCTATATATCTGGTCAATGTCAATGTGCACATTAGGTTGCTTTCTGAGGCCTTATCACATGTCTATGAACCTGTTATTTCTGGTGCAAATAAATGAATAATTATTGCATCTGATTTCAGTTTCCTCATAAGTCTGAACTGAAGGCTTGTATGCTTCTTACTTGCAACAGTTGAATGCAGATTATCATGAAATCTTCCTGTGAAACACACTGCCACTTTTGCTTTAATGAAGCTCCAGCAGATGTTGTATTCTGTCCTTCGTGTACAGTACCAATTTACTGTTCAAAAAGGTGCCAGGAGCAAGCTGTAGGAGATATTTCCTGTAATCAAGATACTTATCTTGAGTATGATGATCATGCAACAAGTCTTGCAAAACTGAGCATAACTTCTAGTTGCAAGTCTCCAAGCTCTAAACTGTTCGCTGAACATAGGCATGAATGTGGAGGTGCTCACTGGGCAGCTGTTTTACCAGCTGATATTGTTTTAGCTGGACGAATAATGGCACGAGACAGAGAAAAAAAGATGCTGTATGGAAAGAGTGTTGCTATTTCTGGCCCAAATCTGGTAAATGCCTAATTTCTACATGAGCTTGCCATTATCTTGAGCTGTTAGCATTCAAATATTATAGCATAGGCAATGTCATATCACGAAATAATGAGCTAAGTTGACTAATGCAGGATCTGGTTCACCATTATGATCATCATTCGCCTGATAACAAGTTGGAGTCCCAGATATATGCAATTGTCCTATTATTATGCCTCCAAAACCATTATAGATCAGATCTTTCATGGACAGAAGATTCTTTATCACAGGTATATATGACATTTATCTTCGAGATTCCCGTACTAATATATCTGGTAAAAGAGTATGGTCTGAATCTGAACTTGATGGCAGTTTCAGTTCCAGAATTTTTTAATTATAGTATAATTAGTTAAATACTAAATTGGGTCAAACATTTTGATCCATACTGTCTCGGTCGACATTGTTAAATATATCAAGGCCCATGGCCCATGATATATCATCATCATCGGTCCTAATAAACTTATGTTCTCACAACTCGCAAGTTATAGGTTAGGGTTAGGACTAATCTAATCCCACCCACTATTCAAAATGCGCGCTCTGTATTTTCCCCATTAGAGTCTAACGCTGATCCACCGTTCACCCTGAATCACATGGCCGTCGTGGCTTTGACGATTCATCATGAATCAGCTTTCCGCTGCTTGTCAGCTGCGGAATTGACATATTAGAAGTTTCCTGGTCAGGTCTTTCTCTCTCTTTTTGTGAGTATAAGTAGTTTCTGCTGTAATGGGCGGGTTACAGGTCCTCATCTGTAACATTTGGGGCTCCTCCCCCACCTTTTTCTTCTTAATATATTGATACGCAGCTCTCCTGCATGTTCGAGAGAGAAAAAAAAGCTGCGCAATTGACATATCCAATATCCTTGGGGATTGCCAGTTTCAGATTCTTCTGTAACCTTGTGTGCATCTCACTAGTAACAGTATTAGTTGAACTTCCTTCTGCTTAGGCCTCTTTAGCACATTTTTAGTTGTTCTGATACTTGGAAAACCAATTGTTTTTCTTAACATGCAAGAATTTGTGTCATTCTATTTAGAAGAACAAAAGTAGGTACATAATGAAAGGTCTTTAACTTGCAGCTTATGTGAACACATCGACCCAAACAAAATAAAGAAAAGCGGACCAATGAGTATAGTACCGAACTGAAGTATACAGAAATTATGGAGTATCACATTCACATTTTGTTGTTGGGAAAGAAGATACTGATTTGTTGATTATCATCTACAGCTGGTTCTTTTGATATTTCAAATTAAAGTCAATTCAATTGCTATTGTTCGAATGAAATCGATGGATGGAGGCCCAGAGCTCACAGTAAATAAAGGTGTTTCTGCAGCTGAAGGTGCAAACATGTGTAGTGTGGAGCAGGTCTGTCTTTTCAAAAGACTTACTTTATGTAATTTTTTGTGAGAGCAATAGATCGTCCTGTTATTAAAGTTGCCAAAGATCGTTTGGTTTTTGTCGTCAATCAATGTATTTTCTTCAAGTCTGCACTAGTTGCTTAAGTTTCTCTCACGCTGATAGAAGTATAGATTGCGATTTTCAACTGAGTAGCTGAAAATTGGAGAAGATTTTTTTTTAAAAAAATGGAGAAACTGGTAGAATTCAAGGTTATTTCAAAATTATTATATCAACTATCAAGTAACTACAAATCATATTATATAAGGCTAGGTTATTAGCATAAAAGTCACCTCACTTTAAATTGTGGTTTTTTGATTTTGATGTGATTTTGTGCCTGCTTATTTTAACCTTTGTCTTATGTTTTGTTTGCATGCTGTTAGGTCAGGGTTGCTCAAGCTATTTATGTATCGGGTAGCCTGTTCAATCACTCATGTCAACCCAATGTACATGCATATTTTCTTTCACGCACTCTCGTTATAAGATCTACAGAATTTATAAAATCCGGGAGCCCAGTCGAACTGTCATATGGTCCACAGGTTTCACTGAACTCTGTAGTTCTCTCTACCTCTCTCTGGATCAGAGATTTAATGTCTTAAGCTTTGAACCTTTTCTGCTTCGCACTTACAGGCTGGTGAGATGCATCTTCCAGACAGGCAGAAGTCACTTCAGGAGAATTACTACTTTAGTTGTCAATGTTCAAGTTGCTCAGAGCTAAATCTATCAGACCTTGTCATGAATTCATTTTGTTGTCCACAAAGTAACTGCCTTGGTGCCATATCAGAATCAACTTACTACAGGTCCAAAGAGAATTGTGTCCATGTTTCGCTAGGAGGATCTTATGTCTGGAAACTATCATTGCCTGTACGATTATTTTCACATACAGATGATTTTTAAATATCTTCCCAATTATTTAATTGTTATGGATGAAATCATGCTGAGTTTTTTTGTTTGTTTGTTTAGGATGTATCAAAGGTTGGTAAGGATATGGAGACAGTCGCTAGATCTCTTCTTGGAAATAGTGGTGCCAGTCTGAACATAGATTTTGGATGCTGCATGAATTGTAGATCCCATATTGATGTGTCATCTGCTGCAGTTACATCACACAGGGAAGCATCAAAGATCAATAGGTATGTTCTCATGATTTCTTGTGAAACTACCAAATTTGATTGCATCTGTAAATGTTGGGCCTTCATCCATACCAGAAATTGTAATAGCATTGCACTTCACAGGTTGAAGGAGATTACATTGCTAGACAAAACTCTCATCCTAGAGGCACTACAATCTCTAAAACAACTCAAGAAACTGAGGCATCCATATAGCAAGGCTCTTGCCCAGGTTAGGTTGCTTAGTTACTCGCCTTTGTTCAAATTTCATATCCATGTTCACCTTGCGCTTGCTGTACACATAAGTTGTGTTCTTATCATTTATCAACATATGGAAATGTATAGGCTGAAGACACAATTGCAGAGGTCTTTGTAAAGGTAGGAGACCAAGAACAAGCACAAAAGCACTGCGAAGCATCAATTCAGGTAGCCCTTTTTCCTTATCCCTTTTTCCTTATCCCCAACTGTTACTCAAGTTAATTAGGAGTCTAGGGCCCGCTGAGGAGCATCTTTATGCAAAGGAGAGGTGTATGTGCAAGTGCATTATTCTGAATAAGTGACATTATGCTGCAGATCCTCGAGAAGCTATACCACCCGAAACACATCGCCATTGCACATGAGCTAATCAAGCTCGTTTCAATTCTGCTGTCCCTGGGAGATGGGGCAAGTGCAGCAGCCACATTCGCACGAGCGGAGGCAATATTCTCCCTGTACTATGGGTCTCATATGGAGAACATTTTAGCATACCTGGGTACCCTGAAGAGAGCTGTCCGCTGCGAGTCCATCACCGGAGCATGCTGACAATCTACAGGCGGAAATGGTCCTCACGGTTCTGCGGAATCACACTCCTATGTAACACTTACCAAGCAATGGTACTCTAGGAGAAAAATAATACTATTACTTGATGCAGTTTTGTTTGATTCTGGACAGATGAAACTAGAAAACACAAATTAGCTCAAGCCAGTTCCTGGCTTCTGGATTTTCAGAAATGAGTTTCCGAGATTTTAGGAGTGCTCATCTTAATCAAGAGTTTCTGAATTTTATTGCATTCTGGTGCGAACTACTTCCTGTAGTGTGGTGAGTGGATTGGCGCTTCAGCAGTTCACGAGTGTGTATCACAAGCGAGCAGGACTGCTTGCTGGAGTGCATGGCATTGGCTTTAATGAAGACATTGAGGAGTCCGGGAGTACGTAGCTCGGATGATAAACAGTGATGAGCGCAGATGTCAGATGATAAAATTATGAGCAGCACCATAACAAAGGTTATTTACAGGGCCTAGGGAAAACTATTTACAGATTGGAGGTACGTTCTTTTTTTTGTCCTGCAAATTTCATGAGCGTAGACTTGTGAGATTTTATCACCCATCCAAACGGATGCAAAATCTTACAGTTATTCCTTTAGTTCCTTAAGAAGGGAAGGCTAATGTGTCAAGCGTCTAACTTCGTCAGTTGCTGGCGTCTAGCTTACTCTAAGCCTCGTCCACGATCTCAAGTTCGCCCGACAAAGCAGCCAGTTTCCTTGTATCCTCCTCTTGCTTGCTCTGCGGGGATTTTCTCGCGGTATCCCGAACCATTCATGTTCTGTGACAGGGCATCGTGTTGCCTGCAATTGTCATGGAAAAGCACGCCACGTTACCACTGAATACAACCGTGGAATCGCTAAACTAGTTCGATGCGGTGATGGTTGAACAGCAGAGATATTGCGACTGCTCTTACCTTTGTATCTTCTCCCTCTTTCTCCGTAGCTTCTCACGCTCAGCTTTAGTGTCCAGGGCTCCCCGGAGCTGGAGGTACACGGATAGATCCTTGTTGACGATATGTGTGGCGCAGTCAAGAGGAGTTGGGTCATCTTCGGCCAGGATCTGGTAGAACACCATTTGGATGAGCGCTTTGTCTTACCGGTGCCTTTGACTTCGACAGATTAGTAATACAAATACAGGGAGTAAACAAATGGATGATGGATCGAACCTTAAGAGATGATACAGAAGCAAGTGTTGTAATATAAGAACGGTAGGAGCGTATGGTGGCAGCAGTCTCCAAGCCTCGGAAAAGCACAAAAGCAGGACGTCTGTTCAGGTGCAAACAGAAAACGCGGAATTAGATTCAAATGAATCAGAAGAATAAAATGAAATGGCACATCATCTGTCACGCAATGCTTTTATCTGTTGATGGACTTGTACAAACCTTTCGTCGTATCTGTTGATGGCCGAAGTGACCGTAGCTTGTTCACAGTATCTAACACAATCTCCATTCCATTTTCGATTTGATCATTTGTCCATTCCTGCCAACCAAAGAAAAGGTTTCCCTTGAGATCTATTGCAGGATGCAGAGTTGCTCAATCTCCCAAATTGAGGTAAATGTCATATCCTATTCTTCATTTGTATTTCATTAAATAGGTTCTAACTATTGTCTCACAAATAAATTAAATCAAATTAGAATTCAGAACATCAAATTCCTGGAACATCAAGCTTGTCCTTAAAAGTAGTAACTTACCTGTACAACTGTGGGGTATTCTGATATCATAATGGAATCTTTCGTACAGGCTTCTTTAGGTTGAGGAAGACGCTGCCAAAGCTCCTCAGTTATGTAAGGCATGAATGGATGGAGCAGGCGTAAACCCATGTCCAAGCATACCCACAGCGTGTCTCTAGAGGCACCTCTTGCAGATTCAAACTCTTGAGATTCATTGAAATAAGGTTTTATTGCTTCAATATATACATCGCAAAGCTGGTACTGCCACCATGAGTATATAGAGGAGGTAGCCTCAGAGAATTTATACGCTTCTAGTGATGACTCAGTCTTGCCAACAGCCTTGTTAAGTACTGAGAGTATCCATTTGCAGACAGGTGGCAAAGAACACACTGCAATAGTTGCTGGGGGGACATACCGATCTCCAAGCTTGTTCATGGCAAAACGAATGGCATTCCACAGCTTATTGCACCACTGTCGATACCCATGCACTCTTTTGATATCCAGGTTTATCTTGTCAGACTGCAATACAAGAGAATTTTCACTGCAAGAAGTTGGCAAGGACAATAGGAAGAAGAAAAAAGAATCAGCGTTAGTAACCTGAGAAGTGTAGGAAATCAGGGCAAAGCGAAGGGCATCAGTACCACACTCTGGAATGCCATTAGGGAAATCCTTCCTCTGCCCTTCTTTTTGCTTTCTCTATCTCTTTTGGTTCCAGATTGCCATCTTCCAACTTTTTCTGAAGATTTTCCAGTGATATGCCATTTATTACATCGATGGGATCGATGACATTTCCCAGTGACTAAGCCATTTTACAGCCATGTGCATCACGAATAATTGGATGCAAGTAAACCTGATAAACAGATAAGATATTCAACATTAATCAGGGTTTCATCTTACAATTTTGAAGGTGTCATTCCTACTATGTGTGCCAAATGGAGTTTCTAACTTGGACCCAGAAGTCAGGTTAATGTCTATAGGTGATCATAGTGGACTACACTACATGTCTATATATGCAAGTAAAAGATACGATAAATATGTGAAGCAAGTAAATCAGTAATGCAGAGAAATAAATGGTAGAGAGTAGTTTAAAACGCCAAGAGTTTCTGGGTTCTCTAACAGGCCAAACCGATGGAAGCTAAATAGTTCAAGCACCAGGCATGGGTTTGCCCTCAAAAAAGAACTTATACATTTTATTTAATTTCCAATTAAAAGCTAGCCTGTTACACATTAGCAAGCTGTTACAGTGTTAATATGGCAGAAACATTAACAGCACAGCTATTGACTAGAGAAGAACTTGACACAGCTGCAATTTTCAATTACCTTTTGAAATGGCACATCCCCACCGAGTTGCATTCCCATCATCACCATCCGTGCTACCCAAAAGAAGAGGATATCCGATCCAGTTTCAAGGACAGAACTAGGGTAGAATGTACTAAGATCAGGTTTATCATCTGGCCAACCGAGTACGCTTAATGGAAAGAGGCCAGATGAAAACCATGTATCCAGTACATCAGGATCTTGATATAACTGATATTTCTTCCCTGGATACCTCTGCTTTGCCTCCAGGATAGCATCATTTTCATCCCTTGCGATAATCCAGTGGTCACTGTAAGAACCCATGTCTTTCTCTTCGTCATCCTCTAATGTCACATACCAAGCAGGTATGCGGTGTCCCCACCAAAGCTGCCTTGAAATACACCAATCACGTATGTTTTCAAGCCATCTGCAACACAGACAAAAGTCGCATGTCATGGATCATTTGTCTACTAATTCAAGTAGGTTGAACACGATATATATTTAAAAAGTATGCACGCCGGAAGTAAGAAAATATATATTACCTATACCAGTCTTGCTCATATTGCGGTGGAATGATCTCAATTTTTTTGGACTTTACAGCATCAAGAGCTCCCTTTGCCATAGAGTTACAACTAACAAACCATTGTGGCTTCATCATTGGCTCCTTAACATCTTTAGACCTTGAACACAGACTCAAGCTCATCACGTTACTTTTTGTGCCGTGGTAGAGACCCTTGATTGACAAGTGCAAAATGATTATAATTTTGCAACTACAATTACAATAACAACAAAATACAGGAAAACATGGATGGTAGCAGCAAGATGTATAGGCAACAAGTTTCAACTACAAATAAGAAAATGATTAGTAATCTACACACAAATGCCGCGTATAATATTACGAAAAACTACCCAGATTATGACAATGCAGCACAAGAACAAAGCTGAGGCAGGAAAAGGCTCTGATGGAATTACACTAGCAGATATAACATCACTCCGAGCAAAGGAAAATTTTAATGCCATTTTTTTCCCATTTCAGCTATAAGGCAAGCGAATTGAAGAAATAAAGACAGGAATGCTAACATGTAACAACAAAGTATACATACAATTACTTTTTTAATAATTCCTAAGCTTCAGGTTCAAGGAAATCAAATTGTGTGCAGAATTACTTTATGGAATGTATAAGCCAACAGTATTGCACTATAGATTATTTTCAAGTTGATTCAATTCAATTGCGAATTCTGAGTAACCATAAGATGGTTAAGATATCTAAATAAAAATGAATGCAAGGCAGCTACAAGATTGAGGTAGAATTAACTGGAATGAAATAGCAGCAAAAAAATAATATAGCAACACCTTATTCTTCAACGCATCAATAACAGCAGTTCGAGCAGAAAAACGTGGCATCCCTTCAAATTGCGAGCCCCCCATTTCATTTATTTTCCCATCATCTGTGAAAATATTAATGAACTCAAGGTTATGCCGTTCCCCAACCTTGAAGTCATTGGGATCATGAGCTGGTGTAATCTGCAAGATAGCAATAAAATCCAAAGTAGATGTAAGAGTGGATACTTATAGCAATATGTAAATAGCCCCAATAGGAAAAATCAAAACCAACATATTCAAAACGGCATTTGGGGTGAGCACACTAACCTTGACTGCGCCAGTACCAAAATTAGGATCCACTAACTCAGCGTCACAAATTATTTTTAGCTTCCGGCCATTGAAAGGGTGTACGGCATATTTTCCATGTAAGTGCTTATATCTTCCATCCTGTGGATGAACAGCTATGGCAGTATCACCAAGCATTGTTTCTATCCGTGTTGTTGCGACAATAATTTCACCTAAACCTTCCTCTAGAGGATAGGCGAAAGATATCAAAACACCAAATTGCACTGGAGACTTATAACCAGGAACCTCTAATGGAGTCTCCCCTGCAAGATCCTCATGGTCAACCTGAAAAGCAGTGATGGAAACATAATTATATCATACTGAAACATAATATTGGATGCTATTCAATTATGCCAGGAGTCAAACTGTCCACTGTATTGTTAATGTGGAAGCCTTGTCTACCTCAATATCAGAAATTGCTGTTCGAAGTGTGCAATCCCAGTTCACAAGACGATGAGCTCTGCAAAAGAGTAACCCGTCAACAAGATATATCGAGCAAAGATGAGAGAACTCCAAATATAGCACATAATAAAGAAAAAAATGCACGCACAATGTTGATGTAGAACCAAAATACCACAAAGCAACAGAACTTTCAACGAGAAAACTAACCTATAAATCAAACCATCCTTATACAGCCTAACAAAAGCCTCAGTCACAGCTTTTGATCTCAGCTCATCCATTGTAAAACACTGTACATAGATTGAAAAACTTGAGGGTTAAAAGAAACAAAATAGTATATATAGATGTAGATATTTCCAAGCTAAACCAACGAGAAAAACAAAAATGAATACCTCGCGTGACCAATCAAGTGAGGCCCCAAGTATGCGAAGTTGTTTCAGAATGGCGCCACCATGCTGCTCTTTCCATTTGAGGACCTATGAAACAAATGATTCAACAAAGGGAACAAACAAATGTGAGAGTGAACCGGAAAACAAATGATTCAACAAAGGGAACAAAGAAATATGAGAATGAACTAGCAATTTATAATATGGAATGACACCCTGTTTCCTTTTTGCAAAATATATGTGTGAATTGACATATAACCATGTGAGTCCAGAGCCATTTTGTTAGGCATATGGTTTTTTTTTTCAGAAGAAATTTGCAGTATGGATATCAGTGTTCACTGACATGATTTATAGAACAAATATTTGGGCACTAAATCCTACATAGGTATCGAAACAATGTTTATCAATGTGGCAATATACTACTTGGACATATTACTACTGAAGTTGAATTGGTCAGTGTAAGAAATAAAGCACCTACCTCACATAAAAATTTCTCACGTCCTACATCATGCCTTGATAGATTCTTCTCACGCATTAGTTTTTTCTCAACCACCACCTGATGGTGCAAAAACAAATAATTTAGCTGATACTTGCTACCATATAAAATATTGATAAAGAGATAATCATGCCACTCCCATACTACAAAGAATGGCAAAATCTACCATAAGTGATATTTTGATAACACACAAAGCCTCATGCAGAGGAACATATTGGGATCCCACATTTGTTTTATGCACTGAACTTAGCAGCCCAGTAAACAGAAAAATACCTGGGTTGCTATGCCAGCATGGTCCATTCCAGGAACCCACAAAGCATTGTAGCCCGACATCCTCCGCCGGCGAATTATAGCATCCTGAATCAAAATAGGAGGGCATCAATGACAGAAAATCATAACACACAACAAAGAATGAAAAGGACATATAATAAATAGTCACTACCTCAATAGCTGCTGTGATCGCATGGCCTATGTGAAGCACCCCAGTCACATTAGGGGGTGGCTGGACCTGAAAGTAATAAGTAGGTAAAGTAAGAATAGATGCATCAAATTATTCTTATTAGTATATTCTCTTACCCCCAAAAAAATGCTGTGTGAGATCAGATAACTGAACTGCAGCACACAATGAGTGCGAACGAATGTTTGTTCTAAATATAACCCTTTAGAAAATGAGGGCACTTACTATTACAAATGGTGGCTTTGAGCTTGCTGCATCTGCTTCAAAATACCGAGATGATTCCCACCAAGCACACCAGCTGCATGAAAAAAAAGAGAGAGAGAGGAATAGAAAAATTTATCCACATATTCCTTATCTTGAGTTACAAAAATGTTCTGGTGATAAGAGTCAATGGAGAAACAAAAGCAGCATACGATTTCTCAACAGCAGCAGGGCTATATTGTTTTGCCATTTGAGACGCCAGCAGTTTTTTCTGTCCAGCAGGAGTCTCCGGATCAATGAAATCCTCAGAGCTCTCATCCGTAGCACCTTTCTTTCTCAGCTTCTTATCACTCTTCTTAGCTCCGCCTCCATCAGATACTGCTTGTGCCTACAGATAACCAACATCAACACGGCGAAGATACAAAACAAAATCCATCACATGAAGTTGAGCATTAAGCCGTTGCAGCCACCTGGAGCCTAGCTGCTTCCTTCTGTTTTGCTTTGATCTTCTTCTCCTCCTTCTCTCTCGCCTGTCAGAGACACGTCTGACAGCATTGATCAAAACTGGGCATACACGGTCCGCACGACTCGACCAGATTTCCAGTTACATCATGTATAAGCACAGGATAATCCAATTGGACTGTTAATACCTTTTGATCCTTCTTCAATTTCCGTTCCAACTCCTTCGCATCCAGCGGCTGCAGACACACGCCAAAACCACCAAAATGGATCAGATCGATAAAAATCTAAACAGAAGATACATTCACTGTGCATGTGCAACAACCAACCAACCAGTGCAGTATGCTTCCACAATCCACAGACGCAAGCTAAATCCTAAAGGGTAAAAGGGGGGAAACACAATCCGCCTAGAACACTGCGCCTCCCTAATGACCAGAACGGGACTGCCGTCGCCCAGAACCTATGCAAAACCTCCACCAAGCAGCCGCATCGCATTCACGCGCCGAATCGTATCAAACACTTAAATCGGCGTTACCTCCCAATCGTGCAGGCGCAGTCACAAACAGAGCGTGCGCAGAGAATGGCATTGCACAACCACAAGCGTCAGCCCCCATGAGGTGCCAGTCCGCGGGGCACTCACCTTCTCCATGGCGCGGATCGGGGGGCGGCCCCCAGCCTCGCCGCCGGCTGCGGCGCCGGCGGTTGTCCTGATGGAGCGAGAAGGCGACGACAGCCGCGCCCGCGCCGCGCCTGGCTGGGACTTCTTCGCGGGGTTTAGGAGGGTGATCGGAATCGGATACGTGGTCGAGTGGCGGCGCGTGCCGTGTGATCGGTGGCCGGGATTTATACGAGGAGGATTCGTGAGGGGCAAGGGACCGGCCGAATGAGTTCGGCTCCAAATCCCATGGTGGAATCGGGGTAGCGTTGGCCTGATAATAATCTGAGCCTTCGCGCGCGAGGGTTTGGTTAATCTGAGTGTGATTTGTCTCCAGGACATGGCCAACAATGTATAGACTGCTAGCATTAGGAAGGAACAGTAAATTTGGAGTTGCTGGTGATTTGGCGTTTTTTTTAAGAAAAAAAAGATCCCGGTGAACCTGCGAGGGTTTCGACCTAAATCCTTAGGACCAGTTTAATTTGAACGGAATTTAGAAATGACGAGAACAATCATCCCATAGTACCATTTGAACGTCTTCTAAACTATGATTGAAATCAAATAAACAACATTTGCATCATCTATTTTTTTACCTAGGTACATGGGTGGCGGTCTAGTCTTATGATCGACAGTCATTAGTGTGTCAGGATGCTTCTCAAACATTTATAGGTTGTGTGCTCTTTGGGCAGAGATCGGAAAATTTTCAAGAACATGTATCACCTTGATGTATTCATCTTAAAATCAATAAAGCTTCTTTTTTCCAAAAAAAATCTATTGTTTTACACTTGGCATAGGTCAACACTCAACACGAGCTTTGCTTTACATCCCGGATTCGCGACATTGAGGGAGAGAGAGGAAAAGCAACACAGTTAATAATTGGAGCACATTAGTTCGGTGAAAGTTTTAACCTCTGAATGATTCGGCAGAACTTGGGAACCAAGCCGATTGGTAGCAAACTTGACAGCCAAGTTTGCTTGAAAGGAGACCTTCTCCGTCTCTATTTAACCAACATTGGATATTGATGTGTCTGATAATGATAAGCCAGCCCATATGCCAACATTGTTTCTGCTGCTGCCCCTGGACCAGGCTAAAAGTGCATCGGCCTCGACACGGGGTTCACAGACACGCCCGGCCCGGCCCGGCCCAATTGTGCATCTACGAGACTACGACTAATTTTCTTTCGCTTTCTTTTTGCGAGGACCAACTCAGACGAAATTTACAGAGTTTGTACTAGAAATTGGCGAAATTTCCAAGCCACAAAGTGAGTGCGTGGTTGGAACCAAAGATTCCCAAAAAGGAATTTCACATAATTTGCCACTTACGAATGGAGTACTTTCATCCTTTCCTTTGCCAAGCATCTCTCAAGCGCACAAGAACAGCTCTTCTTGGGTGATGTTGCCGAACAGTCTTCCAGTTTTCTTTCCCTACTTCCACCGCACCATCGAACGCCACATCACGCGCTCAGAATGGAATCGGATAAAGAGTCCAGAGTCGTATCAGGCGTAGTGCCACCGTCCACACCGTCACGACCCCGTCACGCGGACGCCGACGCGCCGTCGACCGTGACCCCGGTGTCCTTTCGTGCGTTCGGTGGCGTGGTCGGTTGGCGTCGCCTTGTCGCGGGCACACAGATTCAGACCTCAGAACGAGAGGACCTCCACAGCTGGTGCCCAGGAAGATGTATTCGCTTCCTTCATCAAAAAGAAAGAGCGGTATGAATTATCAAACAACCCGATGTTAAAATGAATTAGGATTGACACTTTGACAGTTCCGTACCTCTTCTTGGATGCAGAAGTCGGTGACGATGAGGTGGAATTATTAGTCACTTGTGAACACAAAAGTGATACAAGTCTGACTCATCACGCATCAACCTGACCGCATGTATGCAAACATATAATATAGTTCCCTAAAAAGGGAAGAAGAAAAAGTGAATATATAGAAATATAGTTGGCGAAATAAACAACCACACCCAGTGTCAACCAAAACAGCCTCCTGGCCTATTCGGCCACTCAGGACCAAGAACAGACAGGCAAGCACACTTGTCCCTTTATATAAAGGAACCCACCAGCAGCATCAGCTTTGGTTTCATCTCCTTATAAATACCCATTGCAAGGCGTTCTCAAGCATACCCTCCGCCTTTCCCTTCCTCTCCTCCGCTCCGTCTTCCAGAGCTTTGAGATGGCTCAGGTATGCAGAGCACTCACTCCTGATTTTGTTCTTCAGTTCTTTCGGTTGCTCATACCTCTGTGCTGCTTGACCGGTTCGCAGCAGAAGGTGGTGCTGAGGGTTCCAACCATGACTGATGACAAGATCAAACAGAAGGCCATTGAAGCTGTTGCGGAAATTTACGGTCATATTTTGTACCCTCTGATCGATGTTTTCTGGATAATGGATTGTTTTGCTGTTGAGACTTGGAATATATGTTTCTGAACAAAGAGACTAGATATGGTATTTGCACAAACTAGCATATTGTTTGCCCATCGTTGAATCTTTGAGACACATACTTTGAATGATTAGCATCAGTTTTAGTTGGATTGAGAGGATAAATCATGTTAGGTGGAGTTCGTTTATCACACATGCTAACACAAAGGTGAGGACCAGTGGACCACTCAATATACAATGTAGTCAAAAGGGCTCTTCTTTATGCATTATAGCTGTTATATGTGCCCCTTGCAGGTGAACAGTCATACATGAGGTTGGTATATGTTTTATAAAAGAAATGGATTTTAAAACTCCAGTACATTAACATTTGAAAAATCATGCAGATTGAAGAAAATTTGGCATACTGTGTACTGTTTATTCGATTCTAATTGCTGTGGGATATTCTTCCCCTTAGTTGTATGCTAATTATTTCTTCGAAAGAAATGTTTTCCGAATCAGGTTTTCTTCACGACATAACACAAGTACAGCACATAAAATGGAAAATAATATACTTGTAGCCTGTAGGAAGGGGTGAACAAGAAATAGAAAAGAACAATAATTATTGTGTCAGTAACAAAAATTGATGATACGTACCTCGTTTTGTGCACAGGTATTGACTCCATAGCAGCGGATCTGAAGGAGAACAAGATGACCATCATAGGCGAAATGGATGCTGTTGCAGTTGCCAAGAAGTTAAAGAAGATTGGGAAGATTGACATTGTGTCCGTTGGACCTGCAAAGGAAGAAAAGAAGGAAGAAAAGAAAGAGGAGAAAAAAGAAGAAAAGAAAGAAGAGAAGAAAGAGGAGAAGAAAGAGGAGAAGAAAGAAGAGAAGAAAGAAGAGAAGAAATGATAAAAGTATAAAGCATATAATGTCATTGCGTGACCTCTCTCTTATCTGCAGTTGCAATAGCTTTGAGCCTTTGACTTTGTACTGATGTTTCTATGTGAAGTTACTATGTAAAATTTATACTACAGAGTACAAATTAGTTAAAAATAAAAGCACGATTTGTGCATCTCTTTAGCATACATGCTCCCTACCTCAACAACTTGTGTTCATAAATGACTAGATGCTCAACCTAATAACATTTATCAGGGAACTCAAAAACACAGAGAGGATGGCGATTATGCAGAATCCTGGCAGACTTGTATCTAAAAAAATGAATCATATGAATACTCTCTTGACATCAGAAGTAATGGAGGACTGGTCAAACTGAATCTTGAAAACTACTCGAATAATATTTAATACTTAAACTGCCATGTTGCACCGATCCCTATCCCTTAAAGAAAAGGAAAACTTTTCAACGGGTATGAATATTGATAAAGCCAGAAAAGGTAAACTTTTTAACATCAATAGTGAATAGATATTGCCACTATCTTAAAGAGCACCAGAAAGTGGCAATAATGCATAAACATCCACCTCTTAGTGCTCAAAGATAATTCACATTGCATTCTCAGATCTTATCTGATTTCTGACATGTAATCTACTAATCCTATGCTAGGGTTGGCAGAAATGACTTTCGGTGCAGGGGCAGACTGGGGAAAGACAGAAGTTACTGCAGCGATGTTTCTTGTCAATTGGCTAAAAGATCATGCAACTAGATATGTATGCTTTCTTGAGCACATCAGGTTGAGGGAGCAATATAAGTCTTTTCCATTCTATCAAATCAGAGGAGCAGTAAAAGTTTAAAGGTGAATCAATTAATACCCTAACGTTCATTGTGTTGTACATTTAGAAAAACAATTGCCTGATAATTTACTTAGGGTGTGTTATTGACACTATAACAGTGTAATAACAATAAGCAATCGGATGTCATCTGGCTTGGGGGGCTAGGACCTAGGATTTAATAAAAGTATTGTTGTGTATACACCAGTGCAACAAAAAGAAGATTGGATGTCCTATCTAGGACTGGTGAATCAGGATTTATTCATTACTCATGACTAGTGTCCACCACCCTATCTCATTTAGATGTTACAAAAAATAATAATAGCATACAACACTACACTTCTGTACTTCATCAACTACTATGGAAACAGACGAAAGGAATGAACTACTATGCATCTAATTATGGAGCATGTCAGCTCAGCATCTTTTGTATCCCCCAAACCTTGAAAGCAGATGAAGATAATGACCCTTATCTGTCATGTACTTAATGACATTATTAGCTTGAGAGTCCTTCCCAGCATTACGCAGTCTACTCACTAGACTACTGTACACTGAGAAATTTGGTGTGCATCCATGCAACTCCATGTCTTTCAGCATAGAGAATGCTTTATCAAACTCCCCTACTGTGCAAAGCCCCCCTATCATGGAATTGTATGTGTACACATTCGGAAGCTGCCCTCTCACCAGCATATCATCAAAAAACCTCTGGGCTTCCTCAAATTCCCCAGCTGCCACGTAGCTTGTGATCATAACAGTATAGCAGACAACATCTGGCTCACAACCTTTCTTGACCATCTCATCAAAGAAATACCTGCAAGCTTCTAGGTTGCCAGCACGGCCAAGACCATCAATCAAATTTGTGAAATGAAGCACATTCGGTACACACCCAACATCACTCATGTAGTTCAGCAAATTGAGAGCTGCGAGGGGTTTGTCTCCCTTACCAAGCACATGAAGCAACAGATTGTATGTATGGAGGTCCGGCGTAAACCCATTTCGCCCCATCTCATCAAGTAAACGATGGAATTGATCCAACTTACCAAGCATATACTTTGCACGCATCACTATGTTGTATGTCAAGACATCAGGCGAGTGCCCCTCAAGGATCATTTTCTCGTGAACCCACTCAATCAGAGAGTACTGCTCTATCGTCAGAAGTGTGTGCAGTATTGCATTGAACGCATTCCTGAATGGGCGGTACCTGAAAGTACTCAACTTGATGAACCTCTCCACCAGCCTCCGCCTCAACCCAACCTTCCCAGATGCGCATATCAGGAGGTGGAACGTCCGGGCAGAGACAGGCAGCCCCTTTTCCGCCATCTCCTCCAACAGCCGCCACATCGCCTTCACCTCCCCACACTCAGCAAAAACCTTCATGAGCAAGTTGTACATGCTCGTGTTGTGTCGATACCCCTCCTGCTGCCCTGCCCACACGAAGAACTTGTACGCAAGCTTCGGGTACCTCTCACGGTTCACACTGTCCACGGACACAACAATCCTGAACAGCACCTCCCTTATCAGTGCGTTGGACACCTTCGGGTGCATTTCATCAAGCGTCTGGCGGGCGCTGAACCCTGGGCCGTCCTGCAGCAGGATCCTGAAGATCCTGTCAGCTTCCAGCCTCACATCATCGAAGAACCGTCTCCTCGGACTGTGCCCAGGAGAAAAATTTTCGGCATCATCGTCGTCGCTCTCCGGCGGGCCTCCTGGTGGCGGCAGCCGGAGGAGCATTCCCCGCGGGAAGCGGCCCGCATCCAGACCTGTAACCTCCTCTCCTCCCTCACGGACGCCGTCACCATTGATCTGTACAGTGTCCGAGGGACTCTCGCCGCCGTTTCTGGAACCGTCGCTGCAGAGATGCCGCGACGGGCAGAGCCGGGCGGAGAGCGCCCGGGCTGCTCGAAGCGGAGGTAGGTGAGCGCCCGGGATCATAGGGAGAGCGCGCCGGAGCGCATGGCGAGTGAGCGGCTCCGCGGGAAGATAGTGCCGAGCTTTTGTTCGAAGTGTGGCGATGGCCGATGGCCGATGGCGACGCCAATGGCGGGGTGGTGTGCGGCGGCGCCCAAACGGGGAAGGAGAGTCTGACTGACTGCCGTCGTGCGCTCGATTCCGCCCACGAAATGAAAACTCGTGCCCGGGCCGAATTTTCTTTGCTTGCTCATTGGGCCTTTCTGGATATGGCATATGTTGGGTCTCATATTCTGGTCTCCTCGCCTTTGAAACACCCCATAAAATTTAAGAGCTAGCTGGTCCCCGCGCCGAAAGTCTCCAAGTTTTTCTTTTTTTGAAAAAAAGTTTTTCGTAACTTTCTATTTTTATACTTTATAACTTACTAGCAAATATGCTGTGCGTTGGTCAAAGATTCGCGCTGATTTTTTCTGTGATGGATTTTCTTCGATACGGATTTTGTTGTGTTTTTACATTCTCACTATATTCGAGACTGTTTAGGTTACAAATATAGTGTTTTTATTCAATTCCAATTAGATATACGCTTCGGGTCCATCCGTCGGTGATATTGTTGGACCAAACTATTCTTATGGAAATACGACACGCTTTAGAAATAGGTAAATATTTATACGACTCTCTATGTATTCTCATCATATAATAACTTTTCAGAATAAATTTCACAAGAACTTAGTGCACAACTTTTCTTGGGATAACTTTTAAGTGCAACTTCCACAATAAATTGTAGAACTTCTGAGAGATATTTTTATTTTTGAAAACTTTTCTAAATAGCTTATACACATATATTTTTATTCTTTTTAGAATAACATTTTATGAGAGTATTATCATGCCAACTTGTCACACAACTTTTATGCATATCCTCACCAGAAAACTTCTTCAAAAATATATTTTATAAGACAACTCATTTAACTAAGTTTTGTACAAAATTTGATTACAATAACTTGACAACTAATTTCCGTACATCTATCCTTAGTAAACATGATAAATATAAGTGGTATGGCAGAAAAGAAAAGAAAAACTTTATATATAGAAGGTAAAGTAAAAACTCTTAAAGAAAAAATAATCGGTACCACTCGCGCGTCACATGTGGGCACAATAGCTATTCCGGAATTTGGATTTGAATTGGAAGCAAAATATTTTTTTTTACAAAAAGGTTCATGTATCTAAGTTCATGCATTTTGCATTTTTGCTTCACCATTCAACTACTTCTCAACATATTGGGCACACTTTTAGTACATCATGTATATGTCCACTAACCTCCAATCTTATATACCAAAACACGTCTCCCATCGATCATGTTGCGTGCCTGTCAAGCATCAACCCACTTCCCTTTTTTGCACAGATATGGTGTATATATATGATGGGCCTACCACCTCAACTCCAACCCTCATAGCCCACTGATGGATTTATCTTTTATCCTGCATCTATTTTTCCCTTCATCATATGGAACACCATTATCATGGGGTTATATCATCATCCTATAGGATCTCCTTAATGTTTAGTGAAGGTTTGCCTTGTCATCCTTTTGTGACTCTACCCAGGTGCGTATACTGGATAACCCCCTTCAACTATGAAACCTTGACCGATTGCTTGTTAACCTCTCTTGTATGTTCTATCTCCTCTTGATTCCAACTTTCTTCAATAGTAACCTATGTTGCCGATGAACTCGTAGAAAAAACATTTGGTTTATTTCTAGAAAAGAATGTAACTTCTAAAAAATAGTGTGCAACAACATTGCTAGCATGTGAAATTTGTATATAGCACTTTTCTTTAAATGAAATATACGTAGTTCTTACTTATTTCATGGAACATGAACATGAAATTCTTTCATTGTTTAAGGTTCGAATAAAGATATGCATACGAATTAGATTAAAAGTTTGTGTTGCATAGAATCTATTATGAAAGATATTCATTCACAATATAATTTGTTGTTTAAAGTAATGTAGCTTATACAATAATTGTACCGTTACATTTATCCATAGCATGGTAGTAAAACTATATTTGAAGTTGAGGTCATGGACCACAGCTCATAGCCATGGAAAAAATGAAAAGAACAATCTCAGACATTACTTTTGTAGCATACACACTAGATCATCTTGCATAGAGTGGTTCTATGTAATCTTCTCTAACAACTCTACTAGTACTTATCCAAACAATAAGGATTAACATTTACAACAAAAAACAAACACTTTTTCATTGACATGATGGCAAATGACCAAAAACAACTTGTTTTTAAACATCTTTATCATACCATCTTTAGACATATGATATCTATACATGACACCGCACACAAAGTGCACCCTACTTTTTTATCAATATGATGTGGCACATAAAGGACATGTCTTTTAATGGTGTGTACATTTCATCGACACACTTTTCATACTAGCAAGTCATGGTATTATGCTAAATTGATATGTCTTTATTAGATGACTCAAGAGTAAAATAAAATTTGTTGAACAACTTTCTATACCTTTGCTTGTGCAAATGGGTTTGTTGTAAATCAAAACAATGCAACGCTAAAACAAATTTTTCTTTGTCCTCTTGTTGTGTAAGGCTAAAACAACACAAAGCTTTTATCTTTTACATGCAGCACTAACTAAAGTTTTGTCAATGTATTGATCCTCTACAATTATTACTATGACTACATAAGGTAGATGTGCAACTTTGGCAATTAGATCGTAAGTCCACATTTAGGTCAAGAGATCCATCATCAAAATTATTTCCAAATGGATTGATCTTAACAATTTATTTTTGAACAAAGGACTAACCTTCATATGTATGTAGTGGCAATGGTTTTTAATGGATACAATCACCCCAGAATGGCTCATGCTCTCAGAAAAAAAAACATATGAAGAAACCTTTGTCTCCTACCTCATCGCTTCCAATGCCTTCACTCCTCTCAGTATCCTCCTTATCTATATGCCTTTCTCAGTGTGAAGATCATCATGACACCTCCCCTTGTAGCCACCTATAAATAATCCCTCACCTTTCATTACTACATTCATCCAATACAAACTTTCACTGTGTTGGTGGGAAACATAGAGATCAATGGAGAAGGTGCACCCGCAACTGTCAATGGAGCCTGAGGAAAATAAGCTTCGTCGCCTACCACACGTGTTTAGTCAAGAACTAGAGCTTCCATTTCCAAAGAATGCTGATGTGCGCACATACATCTTCCCAAAAGTTAGCTATATCATTGTGCCCCCCAACGTTATTGGTGCGCCTAGTGAGGTCAAGGTGCATGTTTTGAGGCTTAATCCATGGGGTTCAGTAGGGTGATGGTTCACATTGGCCCAGGGGAGCCTGATCCAAGGGATGAGATGGTGTATGATAAAATGCGCTTTCGCTTGACAAAGATGTCCATCCTATCAATGATTGTGGCTAGGTATGTGGATGACCACCTCGTTGTGATTGTCCCTAGTAAAGTAGATGGTGACAACAAGATGATCACATGACACCTCATTGAGGAAAAGGAGGCGGAGGAGAGAATATGGATGAGAATGAGATGTCCGCTAATGGAAACTTTATTCCCACTGCTACCGTTTAGTAGCATGGGGGCATAGTGTGGCAGAACCACCTGAATTAATCCGGCTCAAGCGCGCTAACCATCACCACAAGGGCAATCAGGGCTAACTCGCACTTCAAACGGAGTAATCCACTGGTCTGTCGGGTAACCTCCCGATACAACCACGATTTTTGCCGATCGGAACCACACATACATATACTCACACGAAGGTGAGCCCAGAGGATACAACATTCCATAAATTTTACACCACAGGGTTCATCATAAACTAATATTACAACGAAGTTCAAATTCGTAAAATGGTCAAGCAGTCTCAATAACCTCAAGAAACGGACGATTCGAATCGAATTTCTTAACCTTGCAAGGGAAACCTAAACACACGTCACGTGGTTGCTCCCAGAGTCACACGTGCAACTTTTCCCTTCAATTCCCGCTTCACGGAACAGAACCTACCGCCCTCGACTACACGTCCCCGTAGCCCGGCCATGGCGGCACATGCACCCGCCATTAGCTAGATGTGAACGAATTCAAGACGGTGGGGAGTATATTCCGGCCTCGGTTCAATCCGGTACTTAAGCTTACCGATTACCATATTCTCGGCATGTGGTTAGTACGTTCAAAGACTTAACCACCACTACCACACACTGCGGCTTTAGCATCTTTCACTAAATAGACGGGACCTCAATCATCAACATAAACATCGTACCATAGCCCCGTCCGTCGACCTGATGATTGCAGCATGTAGTAAACATTCAACTCCTAAATTCTCGCGAGTGACAGGAAATAACTCGACTTTTACCGAGTCCTATTAGTATAGCATTCTATCAAACCTTACATCTAGTGTTCAGAGCATGGGTACCTAGGATCATGCAACTAAGTTTTCATCCAACTCCTATAAACTTAATGCACAAGTAAAATAGAGTAATAAGTTGCATAAGTTTAGAAAGTAGGGTTCATGCTCCGGGGCTTGCCTTCTTGGGTAGGGTTAGTTTGGGGCTCGTCCGAACTCGAGTTCGGGTCTTCGAAAGCTTCAGTTAAATTCACTTGGGCTTCACGCTGCTCACTCTCGGACGCGGGCACCAGCTCGTACGTTCCGTCGGCGAGAATAGTCGATTCTGTATGAATGGACAAGTGTAAGTTATAGTGATGGTATACGACGATCATTTTCCTTCACGATAAATTTGTAGTTCACAAAACATCGATTTGGTTGTGAAGTTACTTAGTTAAGATTTCCTTGGGCAATTGTTAATAAAGTATAACTTAAATTATTAACTTCATTAAAGAAGGGGTTGTGTTGTATCAGAAATTTAGTTTTCGCAACACAACATGGATTGAACACAACTTCTGGATTAGGTAACTTCTGGTGATAAAATTTTTATTTAGAGCACATTACACAGAGATAAAGGCACTGTAAAAATTTCAGACATTTTTAGGCAGCAGAATAATTATGAAAAAGGTATTACATAGCAACTGCTAGATCCTAGTTAGTTTTATACAGGACAAACCATGCAAGTATTGGTGCTAAAACTTTTACAGGGTGTTAACCTATCCATATATGTATTACTGGAAATTTTTCTCAGATTTTACTATGCAAGATACAAAACATAATAAATAGGAAAAGATACACCTAGTTTAATAAAGATTAATTTCTACAGGATGTTTTACAGGATTTCTGTATATGAAACTTTTTATACAGCAAGAGATACTCTAAAGTGTGCTACAGTAAAAAGTTGAACATTTTCCAAGCACAGAAACTAACTATTTAAATTAGTGCAATTTTCCTACCACAAACTTATATAAATAGGTTACAGAAAGGAAAAAGGTTCTAAAATTTTTCTGTGGTATTTAGGCATCAACATAATAGCTCTGGAAAAGTTTCACAACATGAATCACAATATGACAGTAGTTACAAATTAGTTTTTTCAATTCATGTCATAAAAAAGTTTTATTAAAAGTTTAGCTAAAGACGGGTTCTGGTCCTAATATTTTTACACTGGCCTCCACATCAAGCAACGAAACTACTGTTAAATTTTCAGGTTCAGAACTTGTCTACAACAGTGGGTACAATTAAAGTCTATTAAAATTTCCATTTAATTTATAGCAAGATTTAGCAAGCAACTGAAGAAATGCATATAACAAAGTTGTAGATTTTATTCTGAAGATTCCAGAATATTTGAGTTTGTATTTTTTCCGAGTTTTCTACAATTTTATATGAATTTTACAAGTTCGCTGTTTTTGAATTCAAAGTTTAAACACACGTTTACAAATATGCCCCTGGAAACTGGCGTGCAGACTCTTTTAATGATTTCAATCGTTGCAATTGGGTCCCTGGCGGCGCTGGCATGGCGGCCGGCCAGATTCCGGCGAGGGGGCTCGTCGGCGGTGAGGGGAAAAGGGTCGGGAAGATCCAGGGAGGTGAGAGCTACCTTGGGATGGCCTTGGTCGGGGATGGGAGTGGCCGGAGGTGGCTCGTCGGCGCGGAGCAGAGGGGCGGCGGCGAGGCGAAACGTCGGCAACGGTGCTCCGGCGAGGAGGGGAGGGTGTGGGCTGGTCGATGAGCTTCACGGCGTCAAGGGAAACCCGTTTCGAGGCTTGGCTTGGACGGAGGAGCTTCGGAGTGGGCTGTCCGCGGAGCAACACGGGAGCGGCGGCGGCGCGGGCGGCGCTGGCGGTGCTCCGGCGGGTCTGGGCGGTGATGGGCGGGGTAGTGAGCTGCGGTGGGGTGCTGTGGTGGTGGTTGGAGACTCAGCTCTGGCAATGGGTGGCCGGAGAGGTGAGCTCCACGGTGAGCTCGGCACAACAGCAGTAATGGTGGCGGCGGCGGCGTTCTGGTGTCTGGGCGCGCGAGGGTGGCTCAGTGCGGCCTTTTGTAGGCAGTAGAGAGGCGGGAGGAGGTGCGGGACTGGACTGCGAGGCGCGGGCGCGGGCGGCACGACGGGGGCGCGTCACTGGTCGAGGCGGGCGGCGAACAGAGCCGGCGCGGCGTGCGGCGGGCGCGGGTAGGGGATTGGGCGCTGAGGATTTGGCGTGAGGAGCGGGAGATCACGCGACACGCGGGTTGGGCGACGAGCTGCAGCAGCTGTCTTGCCGGGCGGCGAGCGCGGCGACTGGTGGGACGCGGCGGAGACACGGGCACGACGTGACTTGCCCATTGAGCGCGGCGGGCGGCGAGCAGAGGCGCGCGTCGCCGGCTCGCGCGTGGCGTGCGCGGACTGGGGAGGAGCGCAGCGTGCGGGAGCGCGCGTGCGAGCGCGGCCAGGCATTGGCTTGGCGTCTAGCGCCGGTCAGGTATCGCCGGCCAAGTGGCCTGCAGCGACTGCGCGGCGGCGGAGGGTCGGGCGAAGCAAAGGTCTGTAGTGACAGCGCGTCGGGGGGTCGGGCGAACGAAAGGGTCGGGCGAAGCGGCTGCGCGTCGGAGGGTCGGGCGAAGCCGTGGGTCGGGCGAAGCGGCTGCGCGTCGGGCGAACGTAGGGTTGGGCGAGTGAAAGGGTCGGGCGAGGCGGAGAAGAAGGGTCTGTAGTGAAAATAGAAGAAAAGGCAGGGGCTGGTTTGCAATTTCAAGTGTTTCTCAAATTTTTGTGTGGCGACTCAAAAATCCTTGAACATGAAAGTTGTTCAAAATGAAAAGTTACACAAGTTTTATTTCAGGTCAAAGTTCATTTGAGTTCTAGTTTAGAAATTATTTTAAAAACTCAAAAAGTATAATTCGGAGGGCATGTCATTTACTGGGCAAAAATTCGCATTCACTCCTAGGCTTCAACTAGACTCTTATTTTTCATGTCAATAACGATGTGCCGGTTTAATTTTTGCAGTCATATTTGCATCAATGTGAAAGTTATTTAAATTGTTTGATTAACGTACATGTACTTTTGCACGTATATCCAACTATTTTTCAATTCAAAGCAAAATCAATTTATAATTCGTTTCTTTTAAACTTTTCTTAGTTATTTATGCATCGTTTTAAGCTAATGAGGCTTATTTAGCAATTTAAACACCTAGGGTGTTACACATAGTCATGATAATATTAATATGTTATGGTATCTACAAATAAGTCACCATACCAAGTCCATCTTATAGTCCCAATTAGTATATTTCCACCTTCTAGTTTTGGGTAAAGATGGATAACTAGTTTCTCTATTTAGCTTGTTTGGGTACCGTTTGGCTCAACTCAACCCAATCAAGGATGAGTTTGTTCCATATTCAAGTCATAAAGACTCCTATGTCCCTGCCGATTTCCTAAACAAAAGTTAAAGAGTTCTATGTATGGTTTGTCCATTATCTTGTTGTGAATCAATCATTGTCATGGAATAAGTAATATGTAAATAAAAATAATATTACAAGTGTGAATGCGTATGGTTTGGTTCGACTTGTGTAGTCAATATACCCTTTCATGCAAGTCCAAGTTTGAAATCGATCCAAGCAACAAAGAAACTGTCACCAAAACAATAGAGGCGGAAAGATCTAGATTTCGGTTTCATAACATCCAAATCGATCACGCACGCACGGCTACTACGTCTCCCCTTCCAAAGCAGGCTCCGGCCTCTATACTAACTGCCATCGCTCCCTCGGACCTCCATGGCCGCACTGCCTGGCAGCCTGAATTTCTCCAAGGATAGAGATAGGAAGGGGCAATTTTATCATTTCCCGTCACTGTGTTTTCACCTTTTCACTGATCCACAATTGTGCGGACCTCTTAACGCCAGGACTACATTGCTAGTTGTGGCAGATTGTACATAGTCAAGTAGCATGAGAATTGTACATAGTAGTAGTGTAGAACACAAATAACAGAGCAAAGGAACTGAACAACTTTGAACAAACAGGTTACAGGTACGCGTATGCATGCATACTTACAAAAGACCACCACATAAACAGAGTTAAAACCAAGCCCAAAATTACACTCGGAACTTCAGAAGTAAAGACCCCACACCTGTGCACGGCGCACCCCAACCAGTGCACTTTATTCCAGCCGTCAGACGAGACTCCACGGAACTAATGACCATCACGCACGTGTATCGACAGACACATTCACAATCACACAGAGCATCCGTGTGCTCTCACGACGCGCTTCACATTGTGTTCGTGTTGAGCCTCGCGCCGCCGACCTCCTCGCCGTGGATCACCGGCGCTTCCGCCGCGTAGCCTTCCTTCACCTCCTCCCCTGCATCGCAGAGCTCGTCCCACGTCAGCTCGTGATCGACGGGGCGAGTGTTTCCTTTCTCTTTTGCTTCGTATTGTAAGATTTTTGTTCTAAGTATGAATGGAACAGAGTAGAAGATGATGTTGTACCTGTCGCTGTGCTTGGCTGCACGGTCTCGGAGACGCGGTTCCCACCGGTGAGCGACGTGACGGCCTCGCGCGCCTTGGTCATCACCTGCCCGGGCGCCGGCACGCGCTGCGCCACCGTGCCGCCGACGTCCTCCTTGCGCCGCTGCACGGCACCGGAGATCGCCTCGCTGAGCGCGCGGTCTTCGTCGCCCGGCCGCAGCTTCTCGGCGATGTACCCCGTCACGGTCACCCCCTTGTCCTGCCCGCCGGCGCCGGGCGAGGCCGCCGCGGCGCTCGTGTCCTGCTGCTGCGCCCCGACCCCGGGCGTCGCCTGCTGGACCTTGCCCACCACGGCGGTGCCGACGCCCGCGACCTTCTCGTACACGGTGCTCGCCAGCTGCTTGCCGTACTCCGTGGTGCCGGCGGCCGCGGACTTGATCTTGTCCGTGTAGCCCGGGCCCGACGCGCTGTCATTGGTCGCGTCCGTGGCCGCGGGGGCGGAGGCGTCTTTCCACTCCTCAGCCTCAGCGCCGGTGTCCGACACCGGCATTGCCTCGCTGCGTGCGTCTTCCGGCTTCCCCGCGCCCACCTGCGGACGGAGGTTGGGCGCGACGGCCGTGCCGACGCCGGCCACCTTCTCGTACACGGTGGACGCCAGCTGCTTGCCGTACTCGGTGGTGCCCGCGGCCGCCGACTTGATCTTGTCCGTGTAGCCCGGGCCGGACGAGCCGTTCGTCGCGTCCGTGGCTGCGGGGGCGTCTCTCCGCTCCTCCGTGCAGGCGTCCGACGCCAGGGCCGCCTCTGCGCGTTCGTCGTCGCGCTTCCCCGCGCCAGTGTCCGTGCCGGTGCCGGCGACCTTTTCGTACACCGTGCTCGCTAGCTTCTTGCCGTACTCAGTGGTGCCCACTGCTGCGTTCCTGAGCTTGTCCGTGTAGCTCGCCCCGCCGGCCGTGCCGCCCATCTTGTCCGCGGCCGCGTCCTTCCACTCCTCCACTTTGGCGTCCTTCTTCCCCACGCCCACGTGCGCCGGGTCGTCGGACAAGTTCATGGTCTCGAACTGCTGCACGACGGGCGTCGTGCCGATGTCCTCGCCCTCTGCAGATCAGCACAACCATTTAAAAGTTTGAATCAAAAGAGCAGAGTGGCGAAGGACATGATCGCGTCGTGTCCGGTTTGCCGTACCTCTCGCGGCGGGCGTCGTGGAGCGCGGCGCGGCCGGATCCTCGACGACGGGGCCGCCGAGGTCGCCGAGCCGCACCCCGGGTGCGCCGTCGCCTTCCATCTCCTGCCCGGCGGGTTTCCTCGCCGGATCGTACTTCGCGACGAGGTCCTGCACGGCCGGTGCCCGCGCCGACTCGTACACTGCAACGTGTCGCGCGCGCACCATGTGAGTATACCAAGCCTCGGCATACGTAACACAAATCAACCTCTCCATGAACAACAGGTACTCGCACTTACTCGGCGCGCCGTGGACCTCGGGGTCGGACTCCGCGACGACGGGCTTGTCCTCGACGTCCTCCATGTACCCGCCCTTCTCCAGCGCGGTCTCCCTCTCCGCCGCGTCCTCCTCCCCTTCCTCGCTGCTGGTACTTCGGGCGGCGTCCCCCGCGCCGCGCTCGTCGCCGCCGTGGCCGTGGCCGGCGAGGGTGTTCTTGATCTTCTTCACCTTCTCCTTGACCTTCTTCAGCACCGGCTTGTGCTGCTTCTCCTCGCGGTGCAGCTGCCCCTGGCCCCCGGCCGCCGCCTCGTCCTCCCCTGCACGCGCGACATCACCGATCGAGCAAGGTAAGAGACAGTACGTGGCAGTCGCGACGCGGAACGTGTGGTGGTAGGCAGAGAAGCGGCGGTCGGCTCGGTCGCCGGCGGGGTAGTGTACTCACCGACGTTGCGGAGGCTGACGTCTTCGGGGACGTGCTTGCGCGTGACCATGGCGGGCGCGTCCATACCGCTCGCCGTCGACGCCGACCTCGCTGCTACCGACTGATCGGACTGGGGTCGCGATCGAGAAGATGACAAAGCTGGGTAGTGAGATCCTGAATCTCTCTGGTTGCTTAGCTAGCTGAGTGGCAGAGTTGGTACGGCGGCGAGAGGCTCGACGAGGATATAATAGGAGCGAGCCGGGGGGAGGCGAGCGCCACCTCGACGCACACGTGGTTAGGGTGGGGAGGCCGGTGGACGCGTGGCGCGTTCAGGTGCTGCCGTGCCGTGCTTCGGTTGGGGAGGGAGAAGCGACTGGAAGGTCCACCTATGGGAGAAGCCGCCGCCGGCCGATGAGGAATGATCAGGATTCAGGCCTGATCAGGTGGCGGGGTTTGGACGCGGGTGGGTGCGCATGGCAACCCCGTCGAATCGCGTCGATCGCTGCCCGTTTGGTCGGCGTACCGTGTAGCCCGTTTGGTCGCTAAGGCCCACAAGACGTAAGCCCAGCCCACAGGGCGTTCCTGAGATTAGTTAGATGTGAGTGAGAGGCCCGGGAATGATATGAGCCTACGAGGTCCGGTCCACGGGCCATTACATTAGACAAACTCTTAGCTACGTAGTACGTATTCGTATTCCATCCATTCCAAATTACTTATCACTTTAAATTTGTTATAAGTCAAATCTCACTAACTTTAGCCCAAATTTATAGAAAGAGATATGTTAATTTTCACAGTACCAAATAAATATATTATCAGTACGTATTTTGTGGTTGATTTGATAGAACTAGTTTTGTTGGTTTGACTTAATCATATTGATTGTTCTCGTAACATTGTACAGCCGTTTCATGTTATATTTGGATTGTTCCAGCACTACAATATTATTATTATTGTTCCTAAAACAAAATAAAATAAAATTGCTTCTCCGTAATCTTTAGAATGATCCATATTACATTTTGATTTGTTCTTTTGAAAAATTTGGTAAAGAGATTTGAAGGAAACTAAGCCCGGCCAAAAATTGATTAGCTTAATCATCTAATATAATCATTTCGTCCTAGATCAATTAAACCGCCGGATTAAATACTCCAAATACCCTTTTTTTTTGTAGGAAATGCTTGCTGACCCGGGCCCAACTATTACACATGACTAGAGGTGTCATAGCACGCATCCATGAAGTGCCAATTTTGGTTGTCGTCCTAAAGTTCTGAACGAGCAGATGCATACGGAATCGTCGGTATCGATGTAGCAGTTGCTAAACTACGTCGAGCTAGCTGTAAGAGATCAAACTGCCACACCACTTTCTTCTTCCCGCTTCCTTTCGTCGCACCGCACGCACTCTAGCTAGAGAGGGTAAGGCAACAATCGCAACCAACTGCTCGGCTAGATCGTAGCAAGCATTGGATCTCAACAACCTGTAAACAGCTGTACGACCTGTACATGTACACAGCTCACCGTCGATCATCAAAGAGGACTGTGGTTCGGACCTGGATCTCCCAATCATTTTTTGTCCTGGATCTGGCCGCTGCCCGCGGAATTTCAGTCTGCAACTGCCTCTGTGGTTCTTCTAGTTCTAGTAGCCTCGTAAAGCGTTCACCTGAAGTCCTGAACTTTCAGTGATCTGATGACAGGTCGCAACTGCCCTAGGGCGCCCTAGCCCTGGCATGGCATCGTACGCCGTTTCCGTTCGCATACCAAGGCTCGTTCAGATGCCCGTACAAACGTTAGTATTAAATATAGATTAATTAAAAAAATTAATTGACAGATTCCGTCCGTAAATCGCGAGATGAATCACAGCCTAATTAGGTTTATTAGATTTGTCTTACGATTTTCAGTCCATTTGTGTAATATTATTTTTTTAACTATATTTAATATAATATGCATATGTCCAAATATTAATGTGATTGATGTGTAAAAATTTTGACGGAAAACTAAACCAGACCCAACACGTACACATGAACGTTCGGACTTCACGAGTACCCTTCCCTTCACTGCCCGTGTCGTGTATGCCATTACGGCCAGACCCAACTGACAACCACCGAGCCTCGGGATCCCCTTTATCCTCCAACATCTAGCACTACAAAAATTTTGCATGCATAAAGTACTAAACGAAGTTTATTTGCAAATTTTTTTTATAGATGGGTGCAACTTTGCACCATGAATCTGATGAGCCTAATTAATCCATGATTGACTACAGTAATGCTATAGTAACCATCCTCTAATCATATGGTCAAATACCTCGTTAGATTCATCTCGCGAAGTAGTGCAGGAATTGTGAAGTTAGTTTTATAAACTGGCTTTATTTAATACCCCTAATTAATGGTTAAAGTTGGCTATAGTCCATGTGCTACCAAACTAAACAGGCCCAGATACATCAATGCGACTCGATGCCACCACTACTCCGGGCAGAACGCTAGGGCAGCGCGCTGGGACGGTTTCAATGCCACCACCCTCAGTATTGGGAGTGTTTGGAAGAATTATTAGGACAAACTAAAAAATATTGGGAAAAGGGAAGTATATTGGAAGACTGTTGGAGCAAAACCTTTTCCAATACTGGTAGTTTTTTTGGATTGGAAGACTGCTGATGATACTCTGAGCTGGCAGTGCCAGTATCCTCGCTCCAAATTTTGAAGTCCCGTTTCGAACACGGAAGCTAGTTTAATTGTTTGCGGGATAAGTTTTCCAAGAATTCCCTTGTTTCGGCCGGCTCGTCTGCAGGAACAAGAACAACACAGCCGATGGATTCAGATTCGTACAGTGACTGAACCACCCATGATCGATCAGCTCCGAGATCAGATGTCTTATTGTAGCTTATCCTGTTGATAACTGATCAGACGTAACTGGTGTCGCGTTCGCTGTGTGGCCAAAGATCTGGACATCGCGTAATAGGGTCTGTCAGATCAGCTTTCATTTCGTACACAGCTAGCTTCGCAGGTCATGATCTCATCGTAAGTCGATTCAGGACAGATCATTGGAGACCCCCAGCCGCATTCTCATCACATGACACAGGTAGATGGGCACCAGCACGCGACGCCGAACCGATGGATCTGCGAAAGAACCGCACCATGTGTGTACCGTGTGCTAATTCCTTCTCGCTTCTCAGGATGACTATGTACAGGGCGCTGCTGCGTCCGTAGCGAGTAGTAGTGGAGCATAGGCAACAGCTACAATCACTTCAACACTGAAACTGTCAGATGTAACCCTCCGGTCCTGCGCATGTCGACGTGGCAGGATCATTACTTCAAGCTCGATCTCTCGCACAAACAAGCAACAACGACTCCTCCATCTCTTTAGTACAAAGCCACAAAGGGTTTAGCTGCGTGCATATTCAGAGGTAATTATGCTGCGGGATCTACTACGTACTGACAGCAGCTATCAGACTCAGCTAGCGTTTAGATTTAGGCCCCTTTGATCCAATCTGCTAATAGTTACTCCGCTGCTAGCTGGAGGAAGCCTGCCAATAAATTCTTACCTGCAGTCCTATCACTTTCGCGATTGGTTGTGTCATGTCCTTTTCGAATCATCCGGCTAATATATAGTCAGCAATATTTAGCTGTGGAAGCCAGCAACTAATAGTTTAATTTATTATATCTTCTCATATTCTAGGCTAATAGGCCTTTTTTCATTAGTATAATAGTTAGCAGCTAAAATTAGTATGTGGTACCAAAACAGACCAGGTAACTATTAGCAACTCACCATGCATCCTGACATTTAGTCTTATACCTAGCTGGTGACTGTTAATTTGTGCTAATAGTTGAAGACACATTTTAGCAGATGGATTCAAGCAACTGCCGCTAACAGTGGGTAACTATTTACTATTAGCCAGCGAAGAACTATCGGTATTAATAAGTCCTCGCCAGCAAAGCCGGGGTTCTTAATGAAAAGCCGTGGGACGGTCTTAAACTCACCGGCCCTAATTTTTTAATCCAAATAAAGTCTTAGGCAGGGTGAATTAGCACGATCCAAGCACGTCTACCAAGATGTGTAGACGGCGTTTTTCCGTTTCGAGCTAAACGTTTTGATTCGCCGCCAGGTACCTGCTTCTACTCAATCAATGGTGTACGCAATCGGTACTGCCAGACTACATCCACCATCCAGCTCTTGGGTAGACCCAATTGCCCGATATGAGCGAGCAGCGGTTTAATGGACATGTAGCTCGAAGCCTCGAAGTGAAAAATTTTAGCAGCCAGTCAAAGGTAGAGAGTACACTACTCACGCAAGAAGCGTTACCTCGCAACGGCGTGCGACGACGTCGCCCTCTAAGCCCAAGCGCCTCGACGGCCGCCTATAAATACCGCGCCAGGACGCGCTCCATCCCGTGCACCACCGGCCCACACACCTCACTCCGCCTGCGCTCCTGACGAGCCACAGAGATCTAGGACTAGGAGGAAGGCGGCGAACGAAGGAAGCGGGGAGGAGGGCGTACGAGCCGAGAGCCATGGCGAAGGCGGTCGCGGTGCTGGCGGCGCTGCTGCTGGTGGCGGCGGCGGGCGCGGGCGGGGCGGCGGCGCAGCAGCAGTGCGACGCGGCGGGGCTGGCGGTGTGCGCGCCGGCGATCATCGGCGGGGCAGCGCCCACGGGGCCGTGCTGCTCCAGCCTGCGCGCGCAGCAGGGGTGCTTCTGCCAGTACGCGCGCAACCCGGCGTACAGCCGCTACATCAACAGCCCCGCCGCCCGCGGCGCGCTCGCCGCCTGCGGCATCGCCATCCCGCGCCGCGCCGCGCCGCGCGCGCGCGCGCTCCGCCTCGCTTATCTGGGTTTTCCTTGTCCGTGAACCGTGTGTGGCGTGGCGTGTAGACTGAAATAAAATTGTGCGAACCGGTTGATCGTGGAGTGTGTGCTGTAGCTTAGCCGATGGATGCATGTCGATCGGCCTATTGTACCTGTGCTCGAGATGGAGAGTACTTAATTACTGCAGAGTGATGAACTAGTGCTATCATGTTCTTGCTCGGTGTTACCGTACGTGCAAACTCGTCTTCCTGGCCAAAGATTACCAACCGTCTTATACTGGCTAAAGATCAGAGTACCACCGTTACTTTCTTTTTTGAGCAGTAATCGCAGTGCAGCACAACTGCACAAAGGTGCCGGAATGCAGAGAGACAATGAAGCTGAGCCTGTGCCGTTGTTTCGCTGTTCCGGTCTTTCAGAATCGTTGTCTCACCACACCTGAAAGATGCTCTTTTCGCCGGGGGCATTCATGCCAGACGGCGACGGCGTCACTAGCGCCGGTGCAGCGCCGCTGCAAAGCATTGAAGATTTCATTAAAGACCAGACAGAATCCTGTCCATGAGCCACTCACTAGGATTAGATTCGTACTTTCGTAGAACTGGGGAACTATCCCGGTTCTCAATCCACGTCCTACTTCAGAAAACTCGAGACTGTCAGCGTCGGAAGGCATGCCATTGCCATGGAGGAGCAGGAGCAGCAAAAAAGAAAACGTTAAGCACATCGCGTCGTGTGCTATTTCATCAGAACCTGATGGAAGGCACCGGTAACACGAACGTCGAACCGGTTAGCAGTTTAGCACCAAGTAGGAAGCCAGGACCGGAAGGCAGGAGTAACCGGAACTGGTCAGCGCCACCTGCAGGAACCCAAGGAAGGCGCACCGCGACGGCGCGCTTGCCGCTTGGCTTCTGGCCCCGGGCGACGCCGCGCAAAGGGCCCGCTCTGTGGGCTCTGCGTAGGCCTTTCTGGCTAGGTTTACGGCCCATGTTCACAGCGGTGCTCGGTGCCGGCATCCGCGATGCTCACATGGAAATCCATCTGCAAAAATGCTGCACTGCTAGATGCTGGCAGTTTCAGCATCGATAACAAAAACTACAGATTCCGTCGGCAAAAGCAAGCGGCCTCCATGTCACGCCAGGGCCGTCCCGGTAGAAACCGGGGCCCTGTACAAAAGTCTAAAGCGGGCCCTACTTGACTAGCAAAATAGCACATAAAAATAATGAAACCAGTATAATGTATTAAATAGCAACAGAAAATATGAAGAATTGTACCTATTTAATCTTGGTTGCATAATCTTTATTTGAATAACATCATTCTTTTCGTGTTTCTTGAAATGGAGGACCTTGATCAGTAGTTTGATTCTCGGGAACCACTTGTGATTCTTTTTATAATAGACCTATCCATAACTCCTTTCTGAGATTGAGTTAAATCTTCCATTCTTTGCTTTTTTTCTATGCTTTTAAGAACCCGAATCATATTTTCTAGAACTACTGGAAAGACGTAGTTTGGATCTTGAAACAATAACTGCCTAGATCAACTGATGCGCGCATATACAAAACAAAAACATCAATCGATCGATTCATCATTCATCAATTAAATAAAAAAACACCTTGACTTGTGTTGTAGCATTAAGTAGCACTTACGGCTCTTGTCTCCTGACAATATCCGCTGATCAGCAAGCCGCAGGGCTCAGCGGCCGCGTGCGAGAACTCGAAGCAGCGCTGCAGCGGACGACGTACACCGGGACATGGACGGACGGACGGTGCGTAGCGCGGAGCCAGACGCCCTACTGCCCTAATCGCGCGATCGTGCGAGGCAGGCGAGAAGATGCGACGAATCGAGCTGTCGTAATCGAACGAGCAACCGGGAAATAAAATGGGCTAATTTTAATAGTCTAATGGGTTGTTGATCTGGAATTTGGGGGCCCTGTTCAGCCGCACCAGCCGCACGCCCGCAGGGACGGGCCTGCTCACTCCGGAACCTCGGAGTCCACCTTTTCAGCGAGGACGATTTGGGCGAAGCCCCAGATCCACACTGACTTCTATAGTCAGGGCTCAGGAGCTTGGGTGTTGGTTCTTGGAACAAGATGCAGGAATATGGGCAGACAGGAGGCAGGGCCTTTCTGAGATCAAACTGTCACACCACTCTTTTCTTCTCATTTTCCTTTTCTTCACAACAGTCATCAGACACCGTGAGAATTATACAGCACAACACACCCTAGAGAAGGTAACACAACTATTGCAACTTATATTACTGCACGCACGCCAATGGGAGACGAAGAAAACAAAAAAAAGAATATTATTGTGACGAGATCTACATGCTGTGTACTGTGACTCTGACCGACCACACCACGGGCACCCCCTGCTACCCGGGGTGTGCCTGCCAGCATGGTCTCCGCGAAGCCCTGGAGTCTCCGTCTTCCAGTCGCCCGCCTGTACAAGGACAACGTCCTCGGGGTACCGTCTAAATCTTTGTAGCTACAAGTAAATCTTTGCCAGCTGTCACCGCAGGGAGTTCTTCAGCGACCGCACCGTCATCACGAGCTGCTGCCGCTCGCCCTCCACCTCCGCGAACCGCAGGCTGATCTCGGAGTAGCGCTCGTGCAGGTCCTTCAGCTCCTCCTCCATGGCTTTGTTCCTCTCTTTCAGAGAGGCCAGCTCTTTTGACGACTGCTCTGCGGCGTTCCTGAAATTGTGGGATCGATGCCGGTTCCAGGGCATGTGAGTCGTGCATCATGTGTCTCTGAACTGAAATGGTGTGGTCAGATTTTTGCTGTACCTCATGTCTTGCCCGTTGCAGTTGCAGTCACCTTCTGCGCTCTGCCTGTTGGTGCCTGGCAGCGCAGTAGTGCTCCCGGTGGAGCCGGTATTGTGCTTGATGCGCTTATGATTAGGGTGTTGATTGTCCTGCAAAACACAGCACTTTGTGAAACTTTCTAGGCAATAATTTATTATTACGATCTAAGCCATTCTATGTAAAGGTCGAATAGCTCAATAACGAAAAGTAATATATCATGTTCTCGTCAGTGGGGACCTCTATTTGTAAAGCTATTCCCCAGCCTATGATGACAAGGAGGCCGGTCCGCTGGTGGATAATAGAACTAAAGCAAAATTTGTCTTCCCATGTGCATAAAGACAGGAATCATGAGAATTCTTCATGACAGGTGCCAATAGTTACTTTTCATGCGTTTCACAGGATGCTCACCCTGCTGCTGACTTAAATGCAGAAAGTTACAGCTACTGGTTTGGATGAGTGCTCAGCAAGCAAATGTTCTAAGAGTTGCTTTTTTTAATAGAGTTTCATTGATTGTGCTTGGAGCATTGCAGTTGTTCACATCTAGATTATCATAAGCATTTTAGATTATAGATATACCAAAAGAGTAGCATAAAAAAGTATTTCAGCAGACAAACCAAATAAATGAACTATATGGACTGAAACATATTTTCTTCGCAGAATTTTACCTTCACATCTGCATGTACACCGTTTGTCTTTGCACCTTCCCTGGTTTCAAGGGATCGTCTTAGCTTCAGCACCTGAGAAGCAAGGTTGTCTTTCTCAGACTCTTTCTTGGACAGCAAAATTTTCAAGTTCTCACACTGGAGCTTCAATGACCCGATATCTATTTGCAGCTTTCCAATTGTTTCTTCCTTCTCATTCTTCAAGCATTTTAAATTGTGCAGTTCCTCCAAATGCATCTTCACTTGGTCCTTCAGCTTTGCAAGCTCTTCATTTAGCGAAATAATCTCAGCAGCTTTGCCTTGCAATTGCACATCCTTTTCACTAATTCCAGCTAATTCCTTATCTTTCTGCTCATTCTTTTCAAAGAGTTCATCTCTCTCACTGGATAGCTTGTCGATCTTGGCATTAAGTAGGTTGACTTCTTCTGACAGAGCGCTCAACTTTGCCTCATCACATCTTTTTTGGTTCTGGAACTCTTCGCTCTTGCTTTTGAGCTCCATCAGTAGCCTGTCAATCTCCTTTGACTTGAAATCCACCAGTGTTATTAACTGTTGAACCTTAACCCGGTGCTGATCCTGAATTAATCCAAGATCTCCTTGGGCCTTTTGAAGTAACTCTTCTAACTGGCTCTTCTGTAACTGCAGCTCTGCAACCTCTTTTCTTGCTTGCACAAGATGCCGTTCATTTGCACTGAAAGCCGAAGATACCTGCGAAGACAACACCTTGAATTCCTCCTGTAGTCGTTCTGCAGTAGTTGCATTGTTCCATCTTACCTTCCTTAGAGACTCCTCAGCCTTAATGGCCCGTTGCTCTTGTTCCACCTTTGCACTCATTATTTCTGCTATGTCAGCCTCGAACTTTTTAGCCTGTGTTTGGAGTTCATTATCCAAGCTCTCAACATTGGCTTCAAGATCACTTATTATAGCCAAATGAGCTGAACACTCGTATTGCATCCTTAATTGCTCCCTCAGTTGTGTTTGCTCCAGCCTCGAGGATATATCATGGTTCTCTTGCTTCAGAATCTCATAATCCAGTGCAAGTTGCTCCATTTGCATCTCGAGATCCTCACGGTCTTTCTTGTACAACTCAATTTCATTGCTCAACTCCATAATTTTCTTTTCAAGCTCAGAGGTAGAAATGTCATCACGCTTCTTTGCAAGTGCATCCAGCATAAGCTCATCTTCCTTCTCTTGTTCTGAACTTGTTTCAGATAAGGCTATTTTGTGTCCAGAATTGTGCACAATCGACAGAGCATGCTCATATTCTACCTCCTGTGGATCCTCATGTGTATCCTCTCGCAAAATGGAAATCTCTCCGTTCTTTTGCTCCACCAGTTCATCAAGATCTTTCACAGCCAGAAGCAGCTCAGAGTTGGATTCCTGCATCTTTTGCAGTTGTACATGAAGATCTGCATTTAGATTCTTCTCATGACTCAGCTCTTGCTTCAGCTCTTCAATCTGTGACCATGGGTCTTCCCCATCTGAGAGCCGTTTACCTGAGCCATTCGAATCATGGATCATCTTCTTTGCCCCCCTGAGTCCTTCACATTCTCTTCTGAGTGCATCCCTCTCCTCCCTCAGGCTACTCATCTCCTTGGAGAGATCTTGCCCACGCCGACTCTCCTTCACAATTTGCTTTCTGAGTGTCTGCAACTCCATATCTGAGACATCCAATTTCCTTGTTAAAGTGGCTATCTCACTTCTTAGTTTCTCCACATCATCCTCTTCCCCTCTTAACCCTGCCTCACCAGAATTGCTCGTTGACCCATCTGTGCTAGCATCAGGGGCTGAGCTTCCTGACCAGTCACCAGAACTGGTCAGTGGGTTCCTCAGAGTGCCGTTGTTGGCAAATGGAGAGAGGACATTGCCACTATCCTGAAGAAATGTGTTGTGCATGCCTGCACTGGTTTTGGGTGTATACCTCCCAGAACTTCCATCTGAACCAGACACTGAGACTGCATCGAAGCTGCTGCCATTGTGTTGATGGCCAACTTGGTCAACAGACATAGCCGGGTTTCTTCTTGATGGAAACCTCATCCCTGGAGGTTTCCTTATCAACAATCCATCCTGTACAAGGAAGATATCAACCATCGTAAGAACACGAGAAAAGCAAACCACATCTAACATGAATGAGATTTCAGGCATGAGAATTCAGATCTCAAACAAAAAGTGTGATACAGCTAATTATCATTGAGATAATCGTAGGGTTCCTTTGCCCCCTTTTTATTTAGCAATCTTCTTTGTATATCAAAAAGGCCTCTTTCTTAGCAATCACAAGATGAAACAAAGCAACACAATGATGATGAATCGAAAGAGGAAAAGCTCGCAAGAACTCCCAAAAGCCCCCACTTACTTGCACAGGACTCATCGCATCCGCAGCTGCTCTCGCCTTCTCTCTGTCCTCGTCCTCAAACCGGCTCAGCTGGCTCTGCAGTGTAGTCCTTCTCTGTGAAGTCTTCACCACCGGTGGCGAAGCGTCGCCGTTCTCACTGCTGCCACCCGGAGGACAACAACAATCAGCAACCGAACAATGTCCCAACCAAGCGAATGCTCAAGGCTCAAACCACAATGCAGCAGCAATGACTATAAATCTGGTTGAGATGGCTCAATCCCTAAGGCTCAAATAACAATGCAGCAGCGGCAATGGCTAAATCTGTCTGGGGGCGAGATGATCCTTAAAGCTCAAACAAACCACAATGCGGCAGAGATGTGTGCGTAGATTAATCCACCACCCAACCCACCTCGCGTCGTCTCCACACCCACCGGCGCCACCCACCACCCGCTGGATGGTCACCTGTCACAGGAAGCGAAGCACCAGCAAACATCAAAATCAAGAAACCGCGAGCACGTCGCCGTCACAGGTCACAAGAAAACGCCACGACCCTTTAAGGGAGGCGAGGCGAGGGGGAAGGGGGGGAAGAGAGATGGAGATGCTCACGTGCAGCAGCGCGCCGGGGCTGCCCTTGAGCGGGAGCGTCACCGCCGACGGCTTCAATGCGTCGGCGTACTCCGCCAGGTTCACCGTCGCCTCCCCCAGCAGCGCCGCCTTGCTCGATCCCTGCACCGACGGCATTGCCCGGGTCAAGATCGATAGCGGAACCACCGCCGGCGGTTAATCACGAATTAGTTAGCGGCGGCGTCGGCAGGTCTCTTACGGTCTCGTAGACGAGGAACTGGTAGATCTTGTCCTTGCCGGCGGGGAGCTTGGTGGCCTCCAAGATGGGGACCGCCCACCGGCACGCGCCGCCGGCGACCTCCGCGGGCTCCGACCGCGCCGTCGGCCGCCCTGCGTCCTGCGGCGTCACCACCACCATCATCGCCTCCCACCCCAGCTCCGGCACCTGCACCCAGAACCAATCCCCGTCACGCGTCAAGAAAACAGAAATCGAAGCTCCGCTTCAGGCCTAGGGAGGGAGGAAGGGAGGCGAAGCCATGCCTGCGTGGCGTGGAACTGCAGCTTGAACACGGCCTTGGCCTTGCCGCCGCCGCGCCACCGCGACTTAAACATGTCGGCGCCGCCGCGCTCGCTCCGAGCGAGCGGAACAAACTGCCGCGAAACCGGCTTCCGCTCCCCTTGGCCTCGCCCGCCGGGCTAAGCTAGCTGGCTAGCTGGCTACTCCGTCACGCCTCCGTCGGTGGCGGCATTGCAATGCCGCGCGCGGAAGAAGCCACCGGGCCGCGTGACACCACCGAGCTTGGCATCGCGGTGCGATGCGGCGGTGTGGGGTGCTGGTGGTTAGTTGGAGCGCGAAGACCACCACCACCACCACCACATGGTGGCAGAGCGAGCATAGAGCGTGGTGGGAGGTGTGGCCACTGCAGCTGCGAGCGAAGCGAAGCGAGCGAGCAGGCGCCTTTGGGCAAAGGCACGCACGCAGCAGCAGCAGCAAGGCCGAGGGCCAAGGCAGTGGACACTAGATCTAGTGAGAGAGGAGAGACAGAGCTCAACTGGACTCTCTCTCTCTCTCTCTCCCCCTCTACAGCTCTGCTTTTCGCCTTTTCCTCTCCCCCCTCTCTCTGATTTGGGGGTTTTAGGGGACAGAGAGAGAGGAAATGTGGCGAGAGAAGGAAGGTCCTGCGAGGCTATAAAACGGAGGTCAATTTCCTGGAAAAAAAAGGGAGAAACGGAATTGATTTCTTGGGTACAGCTGGGGAGGAGGGCGATTGGGGTCTGGTGAGGAAGTGACGGATTATAAAACCTGAGCCCCGGCTGCTGCCGCGTTGCTGTGCGGCCTCGCTGGTGCCCGTACGAGTGGAGTAGCGCGCGCCGTGCCGCGCCATTGCGTGAGCCTCACAACTGCAGCAGCGGCAGGGCGTGCTCCCCCTGCCCCTGCGCCGTGCTCCGGCCCGTGTGGACCTGGCGATGGCTGTTCCTCCGCTGCGTGCCGGATATTTCTATTATGATTCTTTTTTTGGAGTTCAGTATGTTGGATTGGATGCGGTACTTGGATTTGGATCCATGCCTGGTCGGCCTCCACGGACCACGGCCATGTGGTGGGGAGGAACTTGCTTGTGAACAAAGTTTCTTACCGGTTACTGAAGGGATGCAGAGGTTTTCTGGTGAGTGTGAGAGAGAGGAGTGTGCATGCAGCATGCTGGTCAGCTGGAAGGCTGTGCTGATGTGAGAGCGTGACGTTGAACATTTGGGTGAGTTCAGATACTGAACTGAAGTGTCGGCCGTATACATACTCAAATAGAAAATGTGAAAAAAAGGCACCGTAAACATTTGGAAAGTTGTTCTAATCAACGATGGTAGTATAAAGGTAGCAGTAGATCAGAAAACGATCGGTACTGGATTTGTGTTGTACAGGCATGGATTGTTTAATACGGTGTCGGTCAACAAAATCCAAGAACCGATGGTGCGATGGAGGAGCTGCCAGTACTAGTTTAATGCCGTGGCGATTCTTTTTACAGCTCCATTAGCTTTTGTACGCATGCAGACCGGTCAAACCGAAAACGGCTGCAGACGCTTCCAAATCCAGATTAAAATACTTCACGGCGTCACCCGCCACAGCAATGCTAATGTAAAATCTAGCCCAATAGCCCATGCGTCGAGATTCGCGAGATCTTTGCTAAAACAGCCTGAATGGACAATGGGACATCAATGCATCATCATCCACTCCAACCCGATCCAACCCATCTCGCTCTCCCGGAGGCATGGAAACAGACACCTAGCCATGCGAATGCAAGCGAACAAGGTGGAGTAGACCGGGACGTTCTCAGGTGAGGCTACCTTTTTGTCCACGACGAGCTACTGCCCCTACGCTACGCAGCGGCATCTGACGGCGGCCTCGGGACAGGGAGGGAGACCGGACTCCGGAGAGACCTTTGCTCGGCGAAGCACGCGGCCCCCACGCCGCGGCCGTCGTGGTGCCGGGCCTTTGCGCATGTGGTCGTGCGTGCCCTCGCCCCTCGGCGCCCCCCTTTCCTCGCGGTTACAACTTGGCACGCACAGCGCCGGTGGTGGGGGCATCGGATCCCGGCAGCCGTTCCACGCGCCTGCCACATGATCTGCTTCCGCTGCCTGTTCCCCGTGGACACGGTACAACAGGACGTCCCCCGGCAGGCGTATCCAGACGCGACGCGTCCATCCAAGGCTGGTGGTAAGTAGCTGCACGGATCGAACTGCTACGGCGTCCTGCTACTGGTTTCCCTGACGAGGGATGATTGAGCGCGAGCCGCATTTGGTTATCTCTGACCTGGCACGGTGGCATCAGCAAAGTGTGACAAATGGTAGGTTAACGTGAAATAGTTCTCGGGGTCTAAAGTTAAGCTAGTACATTTCTCCCACTCAAATTCTCACCCCTTGATATTTTTTTACTCCCTCCACTCATGAGTAGGTGATGTCTTGACGCAGCCTTGATCAAAACACAGTTTTGATTTACAAATTTTGTCACAAATATTTATAAACATAACAAATGTATGCTTTCATGATACTGAATTTCATCGTAATATACTCATATTTTAGTTATTAATTTTGTTCCTAGCTTTCTTTCTTTGGGCTGAAAGCACGTGTGCAAACCCTTGTAAATACTGCATTTTCCAGATATAAAAAAATAGGTAAGTGTCTCCCTCAAAAAAAACATAAAACTAATTCGTGACCGAAATCAAGAAGAGTTGACTTTGGCAACCCTAAAATATCACGGAATAATAGGCACCGGGAATGTAATGGAAAAACCTCACATCCTATTATTATTGCAAGAAGTATAGTATAACCAACTATTATATGAAGTACGTACTTGTCGTCGACATTTTTTTAAAAAAATATTTGTCCTCTGACGTATGCTCGCACAACCACGCCCGCATCTCCCCAACCATCATCAGTTGGTGCTCGTCCTTTCTTTTCATTCATCTAGACCAAGAAAAAGCTTGCCATCTCTCCGCAGCGTGCTCCGTTTTTTGCACTCTCTTCCTCGTTTCATGAAAGAGCACCATCGGTATCCTCTCGTTCGTCTGACTTTCCGCGCGTCCCGAAAACCCGCGTATCTTTCCCCTCAAATCATCCGCGCTCCTGTTTTCTTCCTCTTCTTTTTCTTCTTCCATCGTAAGCCGACTTGCGGGCCCTCATTTTCCTTTTTTTTAACACGCAAATGCGTTCCTGCGTCGTCGAGCACTCGCACAGCCCACACCCGTCGGTGCCTGGCTGACGACCACCACTAGTTTTTTTTACTGCGCAGCAGAAAAGAAAAAAAAGATCAAGATCAGGTCACGGCGACTGATCGCGCCTTGGTAAACCAACCATTTGGCGCGGGGATCTAGGTTAGTTTAGCGCGAGCGGATTTCTTTCCCCAATCGCCAAAGGGGAGAGAACGGGTGTGTTTAGTTTCCGAAAAATTTTAGATAAAATTCAATGTAGCAATTTTTAATTAAAAATTAGAAGGACTAAATATGATCTAATTATAAAACTAATTATATGGATGGATGAAAAATCGCGAGACGAATCTATTAAACCTAATTAATCCGTTATTAGAGGTTGTTTACTGTAGCATAATATTATCTAATCATGATCCAATTAGGCTTAAAAGATTCATCTCGCAATTTTCCCGGCGGTTATGGAATAAGTTTTATCAGTTATTCACATTTAATATTTCTAATTAGTGGTCAAACGCTTAAAGTTAGGAATAGGGCCAAAGATCGGGCAGGTCCGTCGATCCAATCAGCAGGGAAATCCTCCCCCTGTCTGTCCGTACATGATTTCTTTCCCCATTTCGTTCGTTCACAAAAAAAGGAAGCTTGCCTTGCATGGGTGATGGGTCACTCACTCGCAGGTGGGCCCTGCAGCAACCTTTTAGATGGTGAGGTAATCAAGCATCGAATGCATGCGCTGCAGCTGCACTGGCTCGCCAGTGTTCCTGGGTAGTACACTACACTCAACTAGCCGTTCGAGCACCGTCGTGTCCGTGGCAGCCTAGGTTGTTGTCCTCTCGCCTTACCCCGGGGGCGGGCCAGTGACCGGCGCCGGCCGGCCGCTGCAGCTCCATCTCCTGCCTGCCGTTGCTTTCCCGGGCGGCCTGCCTGCTGCCCGGTTGGTCTGCATTGATTCAGTCAGGCCGGGCTAGGGCTAAGACTTTATTTAAGAAATATATATTTAAAATATTAAATATAGATTAGTTAAAAATTAATTACGGAACTCGCCTATAAATTGCGAGACGAATCTATTAAGACTAATTAATTCATTATTAGCATATGTTTACTGTAGTATAATATTACCTAATTATGGACTAATTAAACTTATTAGATTCGTCTCGCAAAATATATTCAATATTTTTTTTCATCTCCATTTAATATACTATGCATATATAAAAATATTCGATGTGATATTTTTAGATGTAAAGATTTTACATTTAAACAAAGCCTAACTAATTGCGTCGAGCGATTGGTCCCAGCCGGCAGCCGTGACCAGCCATCTCCCCCAGCATCAGCTAGCTGAGCTCGACCCCGCCGACTGTACGCGTTCATGTGGAGGCAAATCGATTCGAGTGGCGCATACTTAGCTTGTCTGCTTTTGGCTCGGATCATTCAATAATCGGAATAGCCATTTGAGAAAATCTGCATGATAGTACCCTAATAATATCCTATTCTAGACGAGGCCACAAATTGTATGGAAATAAGAAAGGGACTGAAAATTCTTTTGGGTGTGACACAGACAATGCAATTCTGCCAAGCTGTCATCCATTTTCACGAAGGGCTTCATTATTACCGTGTGACACCCGTCTGCTTTTTCTGCAAACGTTTGATCCAGGAGAGGTACGCCGAGGTTCACTTTAGAGGTTCTTTAGTTATGGCAGCCATTCAATCGCTGCGCGGGCGCACAAACTGTACAGCACGCACGGCGTGGCTGTGGCAACTGGTAAGGGGCATGGCGCAGCGGCGACGGGGACGCGACGGCATTGCTGCCCGCTGGTCCACGAGGGCGAATGGGCGATCAATAATAGTAACCCCCCCACCCCACCGCCGTCGCGTCACGTGCCACGCGCCGCTGCCCCGCGACCCCAAGCATCTCGGTGGAGAGCTATCGAGCGCGCAGTGGCATCGTCGTGGTGGCGGGCTGCTGGCTGGTCCTCCGGTGTCCCGGGACAGCAGGGCTGGCGTGGTGAGTAATTGGCGATTAAGGAGAAGGTTTTAGGTGATCGAGCAGTGAGTTTGAAAGGTAAGTAATGGATGGAAGTAGAACAGAGTGAGCTGCGAGCCTCCCGGTCCAGACTCCAGATCTGCTAGAGGCAGCCTACTGAGTACTGGCTACCGCTGACGGCTGAGTTGCCTCTACCGACAGTGGTTTCTGTCGGTTAACGTTGGCCCCTGCTTTCCCTGTCCAACCAACATGCCTGCACTGCCACATCGTGGTGGACCTAGAGGGTCGTTATGCCTAACCACGACAATGGCTGGCCATCACATGAGTTGGGAACCTACGTCTACGTGCGTACTCTCCCTATTGCTGACAAGTGACAACGCCGTGTCGGACTGACAGCCAGGTCCCGCACCGTCCTCGAGTGTGCTCGCAACAGTGCTCTGCTCCCGTACGCAGGTCGAAGCTTGTCAGCTGCATGGACGCACGCAACGCAGGGATGCGTAAGAGCAGAACGTAGCCTCTGCTTTTCCTTTTTTGTTGGCCCTCTTTTCCGCCATGTGATCGACCAACGGCGGCGAGCAGGGGCGGAGCACGGCCTCCATCCATCCACCCGCTTTGCGCCTTTATTTGGGCAGCTGCGGCGTCGCCGTCGATCTGTTAGCGAAGGCGAGCCGTTGAGTTACTTGATCGGCAATCAAGGCACCTCGGCAGCCGGCACGTCGGAAATCGAGCGAGCTACCACCATGCCTCGGCCCTGCACAGGGAATCTCCAGCTCCTACAGTATACTCATGTGGCAGTCAGATCTTATTCAGATGCATGGATTTTACATCTAAAAATATCATATCGAATATTTTCGCACATACATGATATATTAAATGGAGATGAAAAAAAACCCTATCACAAATTGGGTGTATTTTGCAAGACGAATCTAATGAGCCTAATTAGTCCGTAATTAGACAATGACGTGCTACAGTAAACATATGTTAATGATAGATTAATTAGGCTTAATAGATTCACCTCGTAGATTACAGATGAGTTCTATAATTAACTTTTTAATTAGTCTATATTTAATACTTCAAATGTATGGTGATATTTTTCAAAAATTTTACAGCCTTGCATCTAAATTGTTGGCGTCGAAATTACTATAAAATTGTTTCTTTCCGCTTGCAAATAAGTCAGCGGGGTACTTAGAACCTGTTTGTTTTTAGATTATCATCATTTAGATTATATAATCTATTTCATATAATCTTTCTTTCGCTCACAAATATGCAAATACACTCATCCATATAAATTTACGAACGTGATTCTACTTCTATAAGGATCTTCGAAAAATCGAGCCGGCCGATTCTCGGGATTGAAGCACAAATCAAGCTGGCCGATTCGCGGAATTGACAAAGTTACTTTAAGGCTTCCTCCAACGATCTTGACGACATTGTCAGCTGGAGTGAGAGCTGAAAGTATTAAACAAAGAAAAAACCCGCTTCCCTTTTTCTCAATTTCTAAGCGGACTCTCACAGCACTCCGATAAGCGTGCCATAAGCTAGCGACTAAACAACCGCTACAGCAGGGAATTCTATTATTCGTTACTCAACACGTCATGTTGGGTTCCTATAACCTGGGTTACCAGAGGGTCCGCCTTATCAGACCAAAGCGCGGATAACTTCCGCACCCACATGGCCTCTTTAGCCACGCAACATTTGTGGGCCGTCCCGGTCCATGAGCCCCATCTAGGAAGTCTCCCTCGAATCGGACTCCACGGCCCACGACACCGAGTCCGAGTGCCCCCGCTGAAGGACGGGCGAAGAATCACAGACACCACCGCTCTCAGACTCCCAACTGACTCAGGTCATCACCAGGAAGAAAAATCCCACTTGTTCATGGACGCCCAGGCTTGGTCCGCAAAGTTCAGGCCTAGCCGTACCAAGTGGGCGCGGCCCTCCCAGGGTCGTACACACGAATAGTGAGCCACTATGCCTCTGTCACAGCAGAGGACCAGGGCTGTGGCGTCCACTTGGTCCTTGTGATGATCAGACTTGCCGTCACCACGGCTTGACCACCAAGAAACCATTAAACGGGATGGGACTTGGCATGTAAACAGTCCTCCCCCGATGGGACGGCTGCCTCATCCCATCAGGACTCCCGTACTTGTTGACTGACCGAACCAGGCAAACAGGTTCAAGACCAGGACACTCCCAGGACTTCGGGATCACGCAATCCACCAAGGACATCGCCGACTGACCCCCTGTACGGGACCATTGACGATTTGGGTCACCCGACTGCCGGAGTCAAAGATATTTCTCCCCGAAGCCTTCTTCTCCAAGAAATTCCCTGTAACATGGCCCCCCCTTGACTATAAAAGAGGGGTCCCTTTAGATTTAGAACATGACATCAGAAGTCAAGTTAGACAGAAGACCTAGCCCTCTAGCACTCGAAAAGCTTGTACTCCCCAACTCTCACGAGCACCTGGGCTCGAGCAATACATCCGACTGACCCCCGACTGGACGTAGGGCGTTCTCGCGTGAACCAGTATAATCCCTCGAGTCATTGTGTGCTAGGCCACCTCCGATCACGACGCACGACACACATGCTGTCGAGTAGTTTACCTGCCGCCCATTTCCAGGAGCGACAGTTTTGGCACCGTCCGTGTGGAGGATGTCGTGCGTCCTTTGCTCCAGCGATCGGATGACTTTATCCATCAACCTCACCAGGACTGACAACACGAGCAATCCGCTCTGCCTCGGTTCTCCGGTCCTATTTGCTCCAATGTGCATCGGGCCATGGTCACCACCGCCTGTCGCACCCTTCCAGGCCTTCCGCTTCGGAAGCTTGGACTTCGTCGCCGACCACCTCGGCACGCTTCACCTCCGGGAGGACGTGATCGCTCTGGCGGTATCCGAGGGGGCCAGCTTCGTCATCAACCCACTGGCCGAACTCGATTCCAACGCACTGGCCCGACGCATCGAGCTCTTGCTCGGCGCTAACCCTTCTGCGAGTGATGTGGACCTGGTCCTGTACTCTCTAAGCAACGTCGCCCGTCAACTTTCAGGTGGGACACCCTTGTTGCCACCTCCGATGCCACGGGTTGCGTCGCCGCTTGGCCTCCTGAACGCGGTGGCGGCCTACGCCGGGGAACTTGGCAAAATCATGTCGTTGCTCCGCGTGGCGACCTCGTTCATAGGCATGACCGGGTATAGCCCCGCATCGTTCCACCATCTCCTTCCTGATGGGGACGACGTCCTCAGCGATGCCTCAAGTGTCGGGGACGCATCGATGCCAGGATGCACCATGTGGCCGGGATGTGCCATGGCGGACCTTCCTAGCGGGAATACGTCCGTGGAAAGCTCGGAGCACACTCACGCTGCGGCGCTGAAGAAACCACTGGATGACCCGCAGCACGCACCACCGCCCGCGAACCCAGTGGCGCCGCAAGTGCCGCCCGGGAACGTGCGCAACAGGTGCAGCGAAGCATCGTCGCGGGAGGCGACGAGCTCCCGAAGTTCGAGCGAGCGGGATAGAACATCGCGGCTGCGGCCGTGCTCCTCCGCAACCTACCGCCTCCCACCGACCCTCAGCAACAAGAGATCCACCGCAACATCAGGGCATTGGTGGAATGCGCCGCCCTCCAGCAAGCGGAAAGCTCGTCGATGCGTCAGCGACGACCAGTTTTCTGCCCTGCCGGGGGTGCGGGCCCTCAACAGCCCAACCCGTCGGTGCTTCAGTCGCAAGGGCCTCAAGCCCCGCGGGCCCGAGGTGCAGTCAGCACCCCTCAGGCCAACCCGACACCCGCGCCAAGGCCTGCAACGATCTAGGGCTGCCTAGGCCCTAACTATGATGCACGGAGCGTCATCTATGCGAGGTAGTGAGCGCGTCACGACGACGATGTCAACCAGATGGCCGCCCGCACGCCCGACGACGCTGTGTCGGACGTTTAGAGTGAGCACAAGAACCCGCCCTCGCCACAACGAACGTCCGCGTAGCACAAGCCGTGACGCGCCTGGCCCACAGGCTTTCGCGTCACACATCCGGCAAGCGCCGTTCCCGCAGCGCTTCCGGCCGCCGACGAACGTCACCAAATACATTGGGGAAACCACCCCCACTATCTGGCTCGAGGACTTCCGGCTTGCATGCCGAGCCAGGGGTGCGACCGATGACAACTTCATTATCTAGTACCTCCCCATCCGCATTGGGGAACATATCCGATCGTGGCTCGAGTTCTTGCCTCCCAACAACATCCGCAGCTGGGCCGACCTCAAGCAGGTCTTTGTGGGCAACTTCCAGGGTACTGTCAGGGATAGATCCCCTGGGTACCGCAGGGAAGCTACCCGCAGGGGAAAAGAAGTCAAATTTCTACTAGGACTCTACCCTTTAATCCTACTAGGACTCATAACTTGTAATTCTACTAGGAACCCCACCCCCTGGGATATATAAAGGAGGCAGGAGTACCTAGATATGCAGAACCAAAGAGAAGAGAGCAGCCAACAGGCAACTCAACACCCAAGCATTGGGTGCAATATACAACACCCAACAGGACGTAGGGTATTACGCTACTCTAGCGGCCCGAACCTGTCTAAATCTGTGTCTTGTGTCCTCGCGTTTACCTTCAAGTTCCAGATTCGGCGGTCCCTCACCAAATAATCACCTACCTTAGGGTATCCCTAGGTAGGTTGGCGGTGAAAGTACCGACAGCTGGCGCCCACCGTTGGGCCGATCGTCACGATACGTTGGGCGAATTTGAAGGACCTAACCATCAACATCAATCCACTCAACGTGGCGGATTGCTACTTCCTACATATGCATCGGTGGATCGTTTCTTCGAGTTCGAGATCCGATCCTTCGGCGAACGACCACTTCGACTTCGTGAGGACCCTCGGGAACCCGCCGCCGACTATTTCGACTTTGCGAGGACCCTCGGCAACCTACCGACGACTGCTTCGACTTCGCGAGGACCCTTGGCGACCCGTCGACGAATGCTTCGACTTTTTAAGAACACTCGCCGATGACAACTTCGACTACTTCGACTACTCATCTCCACTAGAAAACTAGTCGAAGCGGGTCTTACACCACCAATAACTAGTCGAAATCGACTTTGACTAGTCGGGTTTCGTCAACAAACCATCGCAGCTTCATCGACGAGCGCTACAGCTTCATCGACAACTGCCCACGAATCAAGCTAAGTGACTTATACCTTTTTTTGACTTCTTCTCCATAAGGTCGAATATTTTTTTGGGTACGCTTCGCGACGGGAATTAACCTTGGGGGCTACGCCGTGATCAACTAGTCCTGGGATGTTAGACCGACAACCACAGCTTTGGTGCACCGAGTACTGGAGGCTCTGCCACAAAGTTAATACACCGAGTGCTGGCGGCTTTGCCACAGTCTTAGCACATCGACTACGGATGCTACGCCACAAAGTTGTGTTCTAAGTGCTGGAGGCTTCAAGTGGCTACACCCTATGGAAGTTTAGATCTTCGCGCTACAACATGCGCTCTCGCTGACTACTTATCTGTGTACGTCTCTCGATGGGCACGAAACCCTCCAGAGCTACACATCACCGACTACTCTTTGCGCAACGCGCATCCTCTATGTCGCATGACGACTACTTTTTTCTGCTCGTTCTCTTCTCTTAATGGTCGCTAATCTACTCGAGTAGCAAATGCCATAACTCGTGAAACCTCGAGTCTTTTCGTGACCTAAGCGACTCTAGGCATGAGACAAAGATCTGATGGATGCTATGAGCGAAGGCTAAACTGAGACCGGGTGAATGTAAAGGGTGGACTACTCGAGGGATTTAAATGGCCTAAACAAGAGCTCGACACGACAACTTCATTTCATATCCAATAAATTTTGGTATCTTGATATTATTACTAAGTAAAACTCGGTATCTTCACATTATGCTACATAATGTATGCATTATTTTTTTTTCAGATCAAGCTTCGGCAACAACTCGCCGGACCGCTTAGCCCGTCTCCCGGCTCGGGGGCTAGGCGGATTACTACTCGACGTGGCTCCTTTGGCTCCCAAGCTCGGGGGCTGGGTGCTAATAACTACTCGACGTTGCTCCTCCAGCTCACTTGGCTCATAAGCTCTGGGTCTGAACGCCGCAAAACTACTTGGAAGACAAATTATATGAAGACTGAAGGCCTAAAGGTAACCCTAGGTTGCCGCACGGTTAGATAACCAGCGGCGGCCTAAGGGTCCTTTGGAAGAGTTTTCCCTAAAAAAGCGTGATTTGTTTTGAGCCGTTATTTTGGAAGAGTTTTGGGGAGTTTATTGGATGAACCATTTTTTCGGGATAAGGTCCCTGAAAAAATGGGTTTTCGAATTTTGAACCAATTGATTTCTAAATCAAACCATCAAGGTAGATTACACAGTTTCTACACATATTTTGCACATAACACTGTTCAGTATGCCACGTTCTTTTGGATCCTTTTTTTGCAAACTTTAGGATTTGGATTCAAGGCTCGGGGGCTGCGGGACACGTGTCATCGATGGTTTATTTTTCAAAAAATGCTTGGAATATAAGGAAAGAAGATTCAATACTAATTGGACCCTCAGCATGATTCTTCGATTCAACCTAAGGCTCGAGGGCTACTCCATATGGAGTGCGATTTTCATCGCACCCCATATAATAGAAGACTTGAAAGTACTCGGGGCATGAGCACCTCACAGCCTCAAGGCAGCCAAGGAAGTACTCGAAGAATGCCTTTAAGATGGAGCTTCAGAAGAAGCTGAAGACTACTTCAGAAGTACTTGAAATACCCGCCGTACTCGGCTATAAAGAGCTCGGGGGCTTGTCAGGGATAGATTCCCTGGGTACCGTAAGGAAGCTACCCGAGGGGGAAAGAAGTCGAATTCATACTAGGATTCTACCCTGTAATCCTACTAGCACTCATAACTTGTAATCCTATTAGGAACCACACCCCCTAGGATATATAAAGGAAGGCAGGGGTACCTAGATAGGCAACACCAAAGAGAAGAGAGCAGCCAATAGGCAACTCAACACCTAAGCACAAGGCGCAATATACAACACCCAAACAGGATGTAGGGTATTACGCTACTCTAGCGGCTCGAACCTGTCTAAATTTGTGTCTTGTGTCCTCGCGTTTACCTTCAAGTTTCAGATCCGGTGATCCCTCACCAAATAATCTCATACCTTAGGGTATCTATTGGATTTGCACACCGGCAAGTCTGCCAAGGGTAGCCCCAAGCAGTAGATTTATAGGCGGGGTGGATCGGAGAGAGCCCGTGAACTTGATGGTAACACAAAGACGTAGAGGTTTAGACAGGTTCGGGCCGCACGGAGCGTAACACCCTACGTCCTGTGTTCGGGGGTTTGTATTAGGGTTAGCCGTCGAGGCTAGGATGATGTGGGTTGAATTGTCTTCTCTATGGGTCTCCCCACGGCCCCCTTATATATCCGAGTTTCCGTGGGTTGCAAGTTAGGGTAAATCTACTCGGGTTTGTTACAAGGAATCCGATTGGTTAAGATACACAAGATCATGCCTATTTAGTTCGACCTAGATCCTGACCCCGGGTGATCCTGCCCATCGTCCAGCCGAGTGCCTACACACCGGGTCGTTTATGCGGAGTCGTTCAGCGAGGTAGCCGTCTCCACTCGGCAGGGAGGTACCTGGGTCTACCTCTATCAAGATCCTGAGCGCCGAGTCACCGAATCGAGCCTTGACCGAACAATGAAGCCAATCATGTAATAATCCTTGCATCCTTGAGCTCTTGCTGCGACTTGACTTCAGTAGACTCCTGCCTTCATGTTTCTTCTTCAACGGGATGTGCCCCTGGGCGCACCCGTTGGGTGTAGCCCCCGAGCCTCGGAAGGTTTCGCAGAAGCATTTCGAGAGTCAAAAAAGGGAACAACCTCTTAAGCCCTTCATTCCTAGTCATCTTCCAGCGTCCAGCTTTTCAATCAGAGCAGCCAACAGAGTCACGGAGACACGCCAAGTCGAATAGTGGCGCCCAACCCCCGAGCAGGGTTACTAGCGGAGTCAAGGAGACATGCCGAGTCAAATAGCGACGCCCAGCCCCCGAGCAGGGTCACTGGCGGAGTCACGGAGACACGCCGAGTCGAATAGCAGCGCCCAGCCCCCGAGCAGGGTCACTGGCGGAGTCACGGAGACACGCCGAGTCGAATAGCAGCGCCCAGCCCCCGAGCAGGGTCACTGGCGGAGTCACGGAGACACGCCGGGTCAAATAGCGGCGCCCAGCCCCCCGAGCAGGGTGACTGGCAGAGTCACAGAGACACGCCGAGTCAAATAGCGGCGCCCAACCTCCAAGCAGGGTCGCTGGCAGAGTCACTGAGACACACCGAGTAAAACAGCGGCGCCCAGCCCCCGAGCAGGGTCACTGGCGGAGTCACGAAGACACGCCGAGTCAAATAGCGGTGCCCAGCCCTAGAGCCGGGTCACTGGCAGAGTCACGAAGACACGTCGAGTCAAATAGCGGTGCCCAGAACCCGAGCTGGGTCACTGGTGGAGTCACGGGGACACACCGAGTCAAATAGCGGCGCCCAACCCCCGAGCAGGGTCACTGGCGGAGTCACGGAGACATGCCATGTCATTTAACATCGCCTGGTACAGAAAGGAATATTCCAATCCAACGGGCAGATCCAGTCTGTTACGAGGATCCTGGGATCCGTTCTGATCTTTTGGTCAACTGCTCAACTTATTTTTTGGGGCCGCCCTTCCTTTTACTGCTGCTATCAAATCCTTTGTTACCATTTCCCCCTCTACCTCGTGGAAGGGAAAGGACGCTCCTGGAGTCGTTTCAAAATTCAAAAAGAGGGGAGAAGCCGATCGGCCCGTTAGGGTTGCGGCCGATATAAAAGCAATCGACTCGGTGCGACCTCATCTCTTTGTGCCCTTTCATCTCTGCCGCCTCTGAGTCTTCCAGATCTCTCCAGCCTCCACTCAAGCACTCGCCTCCAGAGCATTCCACCACCCCTTCTCCCGCCGCCACTCGCGTCGGGCAGGAATGGCCAGCGAAATCCCAGCAGATGCCGTCGTCGTCGCCGCCGCCACGCTGCCAACCCTTCAGCTGGCCTGGTCCTCGAGCACCATGGCCGATGCCGACATAGAGGCGCTCGTGGCGCAGGGCCTGCTGCTGGAGAAGGCAATCTCTGGCTAGCGGAGCTGCTTTGGGGAGGCGTTCCCCTCGAAGGATCGGACGGAGGCGGTCGTCTTTTGGTCCTTCTACAAGAAGGGGTTCAACCTGCCCTCGAGGGCGTTCTTTCGGGGGTTGCTCCACTACTACGGGCAGGAGGCGATGCACCTCAAGCCCAACTCGATCACACAGATTGTGACCCTCATCCATCTGTGTGAGGGGTTCTTGGGGATCGCGCCCCACTTCAACCTGTGGAGGGCCCTCTATCATGTGCGGGCGTATCCTAGCAAGGGTACACCGGATGTGGTCGGCGGGGCCGCCTTCTCGCTCCACCAGGGCGGGAAGTACCCGAAGGCCTCCTTCAAGGATAGCAACTAGCGGTGGGCGGAGGAGTGGTTCGTGGTGCCGAACCCTGCTCCAAGCTTTCCGCCTCGCACCGGCCTCCCACCGGTGCTGAACGCCAGGTGGAAGGAGAAGCCCATCGACGAGGAGATGGTGCTGGTGGAGGTGCTGCTGGCCGAGCTGCAGAAGCTCAAGGCTAAGAAGCTGACCGGCGCCGCAATGGTGCTGTCGTTCCCGAAGCGGCGGACCCAACCTTTCCAGGAGCGGGTCCACCCCGGGTACGAGTACTCAGGTCGTGACGACCCAACTCGCGTGCAGAACCACAAGGTCTCACGTAGCGAGGCTCACAGACGGGTCACACTCATCGTGAGCGGGGAGGTCGGCGACAAGGGCTGCCCGAAGGCGTACTGCCTGAAGCGGCCCACCACCGAGGTATGTAGTCTGCTTGTTGCCGAGTGGTTTTGGTCCGAATAGTTCTCCACCGAGTCATTGTTGTCGTCGAGTCACCCGTTGGGTTGTAACACCAGCCGGCTTTCTGCAAGAAAATATTGTGTCGTTCTGGTGCCCTGCGCCTCTGCCGGAGGCGCAGCAGGGCAAGGCTGTTGATCCGCCCGCCGGGCTTGCACTGCCGGTGGCGGACGTTGGAAGTTTCTTCTCCGACTCCTCCATCGGGAGCGAGTCGGATGACGTTGTAGAAGTATCAGGGCCAGTGGCTGGTGCCGACTCTGCCACGAAAAAGCGGCACTCCACCCGCAAGGTGGCCGCGTCGAAGGCCCAGCGAGGTGGAGTGGCATCGCAGGGCCGGAGCTCGACCCCTCCGGGCACAAGCAGGGTGGCGGCGGAGGCCGCGGTGGAGAAGACCGGCCTCACCACCCCCAAGCCGGAGGAGGAGGACCAGGGGGAGGAGCGGGGGTGGCCAGCGAGGTCGCCTGCGCGGGTGGCGCAGTCATTGCCCTCTGTCGTGCCGCTGAAGCCGAGCTTCAACGTGCAGCGGGCTGGGAGGTGAGTCTTCCAACCTCTTGCACTTCTCAATTTGACTCCTTTTTCATGTTGGGTTCTGACTCTGAGTCGATGAGCCGAATTGTAGGAGGGCGTCGCTTAGCGGCGCCAAGCGCAAGGCGGAGGAGTCCCCGAGTGAGGCCGTTCGGCTGAGGTGGCTAAGGGGAAGGCGTCCCCATTGGAGTGGCCGCTAGCTCGCCCTCGACTGATCTAGGGGGCGGCTGCCGGGGCTAAGGAAGAGATGGTGGCGTCAGAGCGGCCGCAGGTGTGACAACCCTGGTAATTAAAATTCCAAAATCAATGTCATTAGCCTAACTCTATGTTAAACCAACTAATGAGAGGGTGGAAAGAATTAAAACGGGTTCAGTTGGAATTCAAATTTAATTTGGGCACATTTGGACACATTTGAAACTTTTAAATCTAACTTTCAAACCATAAGCCAAATGAGATTTTGCCTGAAACCAAAGTTGTAGAACTTTTTATTTTGAACAACTTTCGTGTTCAAAAGTTTTTGAAATTCAAATCAGAAAGAGGAGAAAACGCCCTGTTTGCACCCAGCCCCCTGAAGTGTTTCAAATTCTTGCACTTAGGTCTCTCCCTCACCCCTCCCTCCTCTGCTGCACCGCAAGCTCGCCCGACCGCCGCCGGCCACCTGGCCCTCGACGCCTGCGCAGCACCAGACGCCGAGCCAACCCCCGACGCCCTGCCTGCTGCCCGCCCCCGCTGCCCAACCGCGGCCGCGCCTTTTCTTCTCCCTCCCGCACGGCATGCCCCTGCCCAACCCGTGGTTCTGCTGCACCGCCGCGCCGCCCAGTCGCTGGCCGCCGCCCCGCCACCCAACGGCGTGCCCCGTTGTGCCGCCCAGCTCGCCAGTAGCACGCCGCGTCGCCCGCACGCGACGTCGCGCCCCGGTGCGCGCCCAGCACACGCACGCCACGCATGGCGCGCCTCTGGTCACCGCCGCCCCGCACCAATGGCGCCCAGCCTCGCCGCCCCCTCCACCCCGCGTTCTGGCCGTGCCAAGCCCGCCCCCATGAGCTCCACCAGCTATAAAGCCGGCACAGCGCCCCTCCCTCCCCTCCTTTCTTCTTCCCCGCAGAACAGAGCAACGCAGAGCAGAGCTCCATTGCCGCCGGCGCCCCCACCTCGCCGTGGAACCCCCTGCTCCGGCCCACCTCCGCCCGAGACAAGCACTGAAACGGATTCCCCTCAGTGCGCTGAAGCTCCCCAGCCCGAGCCCCGCCGCCCTCCTCGCCGGAGCGCCGCCGTCCGCGCCGCCCCTCCGCCGCCGCCCCTGCTCTCCGCGGCCAGCCCGCCACCGGCCATCCCAAGCCACTCCAAGACCACCATTAGGTGTGCCCTGGTTCCCTCTCCGTTCTCCCCCACCTTGCCCTCGCCGCCGGCGACCGAGCTCGCCGGAATTTGGCCGGACAGGATGACCCCGCCGTGAAATTGCGACCAGGGACCACATTGCAAGCGCCCAAATCTTTCTAGGGGGTTTTCTGCTAGTTTTCAGGGACCCCTCTGTAAAGAAAGTTTTAACCAAATCAGTGAACTTGTAAAATTTGTATAAAATCGTAGAAAATTCAGAAAAATGCAAACTCAACTGTTCTAGAATCCTTATAAGAAACTCTACAACTTTTGTTACATAAAGTTTCTCAGATTCTCAATATATTTTGCTCTAGATTAAATGGAAGGTTTAATGGACTTCTTTTGTACCCACTGTTGTAGATCATTGCTGACTCTAATTTTTGGGCGGTAAGTTACTTGCTTAATGTTTAGGACTGTGTAAAAAGATCAGGACCAAAAGCCATCTCTAGATACACTTTTTGTCCAACATTGCTTTATGCCATAAAGTGATAGAACTAATTATTCCTGCTGTTCTGTGATGTTTAATGTCATGAAACTTTTTCTGTGTTGTTGTAGTGATACCTAGAGGCCATAGAAAAATTTAGAAACATTTTTACTATATGTAACCTGTTCATACGAATTTGTGGTAGGAAAACTTCACTAATTCAAAATAATTAGTAAAGCCCTTATAAAATGTTCATCTTTTTACTATGAAAAACAATAAAGTAGCTCAACCTGTACAAAAAGTTTCAAACATAGAAACCATGTATAACATCCTGTAGAAAATAATCTTTAATAACATGAGTGTAGCTTGTCCCATTTATTATGCTCTATACCATGTGCAATAAAATCTGAAAACTTTACAGTAGCACAAATATGGTTATAGAAACACCCTGTAAAATTTGTAGCATCAATACTTGCATGGGTTGTTCTGTATAAAAATAACTAGATCCTAGCAGTGGCTGTGTATTACATTTTTCATATTTAACATGCTACACAAAAATGTCTGAAATTTTTACAGTGATCTTATCTCTGCATAATGTACTTTGAATAAAAATTTTATTACCAGAAGCTAACTATATTAGTAATTGTGTTCAACTCATGTTTGTGTTTAAAAAGAGACTAAGTTTTCAATATAACACAACCCCTTCTTCTTTAATAAAGTTAAATAGATTAAGACGAACTCTATTAACGATTGCCCAGGAAATGTTAAAGTAAATAACTTCACAGCAAAACTTATGTCTTATGAACCGCAACTTTATCATGAAGGAAATCATGTCGTTTACCATCACCACTGCTCAAACTTGTGCATTCATGTAGAAACGACTACTCTCGCCGACGGGACGTACGAGTTGGTGCCCGAGTCCGAGAGTGAGCAGCAAGAAGCCCAGGAAAATCTAACTGAAGCAGTTGAGACCCGGGTCAACGTTCAGACGATCCCCGGACTAACTATTCACAAGAAGGCAAGCCCCGGAGCATAACCTATTTCTTTCCTAATTATGCAACTCATTACTCTTTGCTTGTGCATTAAGTTTATAGGAGCTGAATGAAAACTTAGTTGCATGATGTTAGGAACCCTTGCTTGAAAACTAGACGTAAGGTTCGATAGAATGCTGTGCTAATAGGACTCCGGTAAAAGTCGAGTGATTTCCTGTCACTCGCGAGAAAGTAGGAGTTGAATGTCTACTACACGCTGCAATCATAAGGACACGGACGGGCTATGGAACGATGGTTACGATTGAGGCCCGTCTGTCTAGTGAAAAATGCTAAGGCCGCAGGGTGTGGTAGTGATGGTTAAGTCTTTGAACGTACTAAACACATGCCGAGATTATGGGAATCGGTAAGCTTAAGTACCTGATTGGCCCGGCAAGGGGACGGCATCCTACCCTTTGAACTTCGGTCCCACTATATGGAGAGTGCACGAGTGGTCACGACCCGGCGCCGAACCGTGGCGTGGGGCTCGTGTACTCTCGGAGGGTAGCCCCGATCCACGACCCGGAAAGAAAGGGGAAAAGTTGCACGTGTGACTCTGTGAGTAACCACGTGACGTGTGTTTAGGTTTCCCTTGCAAGGTTAAGAAATTCGATTCGAATCGTCCGTTTCTCACGGCTATTGAGACTGCTTAACCATTTTTACCCACAGAGTAAGAAGAGGAACAATGATGATGAATGAACTGGTTGGATGGAAAACTTAATGCTTCACCATGTATGCATTAGACAGCTGCTTACCTAGACTGGCTAACGAAACTAGAATCTTGAGCTAAAAGTTGAAAGTAAGGACCCACTTGTAGATGCTTTTCGGCAAAACAAACCCCTGAGCCAAAAAGCCTGGCATGTCTAGAGTTGGTGGAGTAGTTTCCACTACACGGGTAAGTCTTGCTGAGTATTAGTATACTCAGCCTTGCTTGTGGCTCGTTTTCAGGTGAGCCCTTCGAAGATATGACTGCTAGCTTGACTTGGCCCTGCACTCTTCCCCCTGGTTGGTCGGTGGAATGGGATGCGCCCCCGTCCAACGGAGATGAGGCCGAGTGATGTCTCGTACGGGCTTCATCGAGACATCCTGTATCGTCGAGTAGTTTCCGTTGTTTATTTCCGCTGCAATTTAACTCTGAAGAACTTATTTATGTTAATTGAAGTACTTGTTTTCTAAACTCAGAACTAGGTCTGTAATATTGACTTATGCAAAGGATGTAATACTTGCTGGAATGTGGTATTCTCTGGGCTCATCGTCGCATGAGCATTTGTATGTACGGCGCTCGATCCGTTCACCGTGGTTGTATCGGGAGGTTATACCCGACAGACCAGTGGATTACTCCGTTTGAAGTGTAAGGTTAACCGAGGATGCCTTAATGGTGATGGTTAATACACTTGAGCCGGATTAATTCAGGTGGTTCTGCCACAGCTGGTATCAGAGCCGTAGCTGGTGCCACAGCTGGCAACAGCGGACACCAGAGCCGAAATACATACGCCAGAGAATGCTACAAGCCTTAAAAACTCATTTTACTAAAACATGACTAGAAGGTTGTGTTGCGAAATACGTTGGTACGTTAAGGATGGTGCCTAGTTCGTAAAGCCCTAAGGGATTATGGGAAAGTTACTAGGTGGCTATCTAACTTCTATATGTATTATCAACTGACTTCCAGCACATTACCTTCTGTCAAAACTTACTTTCATGCACAACCGACCCTAAATTCTGTAACGACGCACTCGTCGCTAAGGTAAGAAGGTAAGGATCCTCAGCCAACTGAGGGAGCTTGGCCTTCCTGTCGGTGATGCGAACCGAACGCTGCCCTCAAGCAGTGGCTTACTTGAGGTGCTGCCAATATGCCAACTGTTAGTTGAACATATTGGGAGTAGAAGGTTCGGCGCAGGGTATGGCGATCGCTGTTCATACCCCCGTCTCATGACGGTACCCCCGTGAATACGCTATCTCGATAGCGTATGTTAACGTCGTCTGTACGGCGGAAATTGTACAGATATCGTTTCTATAAGTAAACGGTAATGAATACGGACGCTTTCATGAGTGCTGGCATGAAAGGTTCATGATATATATGCTTGTCGATCTTCTGCAGGTACACTAACCGCGATTACGATAAGTTAAGGGACGAGTAGAAAGACTCGACTAGCTATTATAGGAGAGCCGTATTGTGTAAGCCACCGAAACTATCATCGTAAGACCAAAGCTATTTGGCAATTGTTTTATTTGTGAGGACGAATAGGACGTGCATACATCATAAACATGTGTATCTGAAATCAAAAATGCGATGTATGAGAGTGGTAAGGTTCTTGCGTATCTAAACCATGGTTTGCATAAGGACTATCTAGCGAAACTGTCCGAAATCTGCCGTCACCAAAAGGAACGATTTATTGACCCAAGAAAATGACCTTTTCTGGAGAAGTTCATGTTGAAAGAATTGTTCCAAATCTTGTGCCCTATCTTCTGTTCAAAAATGAAAAATTCTGAACTTATGGATAATAAGAAATAACAGAAACCTTGAAATGTCAGAATTCTGTCCAGAATAAGCACTTCTGCCCCTTAAATTTTTAGGCCCCCTTCCTGCGGTTTTCTGCCAAAGAGCACAACACGAAACTTGTTCCAAATTTACCCAGGAAGCTGCTGTTAAAATTTGGTAAATTTTGGCTGGGTAGATTTTCCCTGGTGTACGAAACTCTAGCCCTCTATTCACCGAAAATTCTGGGTAGACAGTAAGGTAAAACCTGAAAAGAAAGACCATCTTAGAGACCCAATTATCTCTGGAATTGACTAGCAAAGTTGTTCACCAATACCTTAGGAGTGATCTGGTGAGATTTGAGAATTTTTGGATGAGAACTGTGGGAGTTATGGTTATTTTTGCACTCTATACGGAATCTGTCCCTGTGCTTTTCACACTTTTTCTCGGCCTCATCCATTTGATCTTTCGTTCAGATGGCCGAGACAGCTGCCATGATGGTGGATGAGGATGGACGCGTTCACTCACAGTGTCTCCACTGGGAGGGCTTTCCCTCTATTTTGTGGAACGTGTTGAGCACCGTGGGTCATCTAATTCCCCCACGTTACGCCGGACTGGAGTTTGCAGAGAATGGAGTTACCCAGTGCCGTGTCAACGTGACCATTTTTCCGTACCCGCTACACCCGGAGTGGCCTGCCTTGGAGATCGAGGCTGTTGGTCGCCGTTTGGCCGATACTTAGGAGCTCACTCTCCCGCTCACAGCGAATCGTCCGTCAACGACTTGGATGACTTCTAGATGATGACCTAGAAGGACTTTTGCACATACTCCTCGATAGGGTAGCCTGACTTTTGGCAAGTGTTGTATTAGGCTAACTAGGAGCTGAGTAACTCTTTCGTGATGGGTACACCTGAACCATGTGGATACCCTCAGCATGTAAGGAACGGCGATAAACTTGGGTGATTTCGTTGTAAGTTGGTAAAACGATGAAATCCACAATCGCTGAAACTTGTCGGGAATTTTGTCCATGTCTCCTTACATTTCTGAGCTGTGAGTTGACTACCAAACCTGTCAGAAATTCTGTGATCTAGGGTCTCACAAAATTTCAACCCTATTGGATCTTGCTAGTTTGAGTTATAGGCCAGATACTATAACTCGCTCTGCCGAAAAACAGCCAAAACAGGGAAGCAAAGAGTGAACCGTTTGACCATCCTAGCCATCGATTTAGCATCTTGGCTGAATACCAAAGTGGTATATCTTTAAACTCCCTATCCACTGCCAAAATATAAGAAACTTTGGATGAACCTACCAGGAGTTACAAAATTCTTATGGCAGACAGTTTTTATGCCCGTGATTCCATCCAGGACCTTTTGGAAGTCTACTATTCTGCGTTAGAGCTTTTTGAGTCATGGAAGCAATATGGATCACGTTGCTAATGAAGAACATTCGCCTTTTCAGATGGTTGGAGCAACCCGTGGTAACCCGGATGGTTTTGGTGCTAGCGCAAGTGGATCACAACCACAGCCGCCACCACCACCCAGTTTGGTGGAAGTAATGGCCGCTCAAACAGAGATACTTCGTCAGCTTGTCAAGGGGCAGGAAGCGATTTTACAATGCCTGCAGCAACTACACCATCAAGGGGATGGGTGCAATGTCCACCATCCTCAGGTTGCTAGCTATCCCGAGCTCAATAACAAGATGATGGACACAAGAGACGTTTACTCAGACTCCTTATTGCCCCCATCACAACTTCCGATGAAACTTAAGGATCACCAAGTAAAGCGTCGGACTCTCAAGCCTGACCCATGCAGCATAGACTTGACTGGATGGGAAATTACCTGCACAGAATTCATCCCACGGGGCCGACGTCAAGTTAGCAAAACTACTGACGCCGGCACAGTCCTTCGAACACAAACTCGCTCACCTGTTCCGGAAAAGATAGACCCTGCCAAATGCACCACACCCAAGGGAGGTTCATTGGGTATGCCAGTAGCGATATCTTCAGATAACAAACAACCCCGTCGTCCAAGTGACAAAAACCGTTGCTTCAATTGTAGCAGTGCTAGCCATTTCGCTCGAGAATGCCCTCAGCCTAGGAAGCCAAAGCAGGGCCAAGGTTCTAGCCAAACCCATCAGAACAAGCGTAAAAGACAGAGGAACAAGAGCAAAGGACAGATTGATCAGCTTGAAGCGCTCCCTAAAGGTGCACCCTTAATAACACGCACATCCTCTATTTTATTAACAAGCCTGCAGTGGTATTATTTGATTCTGGTGCGTCGCATAGTTTCATAAGTGCAAAATTCGGTGCAAAAGTAGGCTTGGATGTTTGTCACACGAAAGGGTCATATATGATATCCACACCGGGTGGTAAAATTGCTTCAAACCAAATGGTCAGACAAGTACCAGTCAAATTGGGTAGTAAAACCATCGACACAGACCTTGTCCTTTTACCTCTTGACGGCATGGATATTATTTTGGGGAATGAACTGGATGACTATGCATGGAGTAACACTGGACCTTTCTTCCCGAGCCGTTGAGATAAATTCACCTAGTCACGGGGCCACTACCCTTTACCTACCGTTCCTAGATTGTACTAATTCCTGTGCTTACCAGAGGGAAGGACTTAAGCTAGATGATATTCCTGTGGTAAACGAGTATGCCGACGTTTTTCCGGATGACTTACCAGGGATGCCACCGGATAGGGATATTGAGTTCATCATTGAACTACAACCAGGCGCTGCACCTATATCCAAAAGACCATATAGGATGCCCCCTACAGAATTGGCCGAGCTGAAAAATTCAACTCCAAGAACTACCGGACAAAGGTTTCATTCGCCCTAGCGCGTCACCTTGGGGAGGTCCAGCCCTATTCGTAAAGAAGAAGGATGACAGTTTGAGATTATGTGTGGACTACCGACCTCTCAATGCGGTAACAGTTAAAAATAAATACCCCCTTCCTCGCATCGATGTACTCTTCGATCAATTAGCTGGAGCCAGAGTCTTCTCCAAGATTGATCTTCGTTCGGGATATCATCAGATCAAGATTCGCCCATGCGATATTCCTAAGACTGCCTTCTCCACACGATATGGACTATATGAATTCTTGGTCATGTCCTTTGGACTCACCAATGCCCCTGCCTACTTCATGCATCTCATGAATTCGGTATTCATGCCCGAGCTTGACAAATTCGTCGTAGTGTTCATCGACGACATCCTTATCTATTCCAAGGATGAGGAAGAGCATGCCAAGCACCTTCGCATTGTTCTTCAACGACTCAGAGACCATCAGCTCTATGCTAAGTTTTCTAAGTGTGAATTCTGGTTGGATACTGTAAAGTTCTTAGGTCACACGATCTCCAGCGAAGGCATAGCTGTTGACCCCAGCAAGGTACAAGAGGTGATGGATTGGAAACCCCCTACCTCTGTTCATCAGATTCGCAGTTTTCTCGGCTTAGCCGGTTACTACCGTCGCTTCATCCCGGATTTCTCTCGAATTGCTAAGCCCATGACTCAACTGTTAAAGAAGGAAGTAAAGTTTGTATGGGACGAGAAGTGTGAGGAAGCCTTCCACACTCTCAGAGAGCATCTGACTACTGCACCTGTGTTAGCTCAACCCGATAATACCAAGTCATTCGATGTGTATTGTGACGCATCATGTACTGGTCTAGGATGTGTGCTTATGCAAGAGAATCGAGTGATTGCATATGCCTCACGAGCCCTTCGGCCCCACGAACAGAATTATCCCACGCATGACCTTGAGCTCGCAGCCGTCATTCACGCCCTGAAGATATGGAGGCACTATCTCATGGGTACACAGTGCAATATCTACACGGATCATAAGAGTCTCAAGTATATCTTCACACAAGCCGATCTGAATATGAGACAACGGAGATGGCTAGAACTAATCAAGGATTATGACCTTGAAGTGCACTATCACCCCGGCAAGGCTAATGTAGTCGCGGATGCACTAAGCCGCAAGTCCCATTGCCATTGCCTATCCATGGAGTCCTACCATGAGACATTATGTGCAGACATGAGGAAGCTTAACTTGGAAATAGTTTCCCAAGGCACTCTAGATCACATCTCAGTTGAGCCCACTCTTCACGACCAAATCGTCATGGCACAACTACATGATGAAGGAATCAAGATCATCAAACAAAAACTCTCTCTAGGTGAGGAGAAGTATAAGTGTTTCCGCCAGGACCATAAGGGAGTTCTATGGTTCGAAAGTCGTATAGTCGTTCCGAAGAATCGTGAACTCCGCAAGCAAATTCTTGATGAGGCACACCTCTCCAAATTCTCTATCCACCCCGGCAGTAGCAAAATGTATCAGGACCTAAGGCAAAACTTCTGGTGGACTAGAATGAAAAGGGAAATTGCTACGTATGTCTCGGAATGTGACACGTGCCAGAGAGTAAAAGCTAGCCACTTAAAGGTAGCCGGTACACTTCAACCGTTACCTATACCATCATGGAAATGGGAAGACATAAGTATGGACTTCATCGTTGGACTACCAAACACGTCCCAGAGACATGATTCCATATGGGTTATCGTTGATAGACTCACGAAGACGGCACATTTTCTTCCGGTGCACACCACCTATTCTACCAAGCAATATGCCGAGATTTACCTCGATCGTATTGTTTGCCTGCATGGAATACCTAAGACGATTATCTCCGATCGTGGTCCCCAGTTTGTAGCACGCTTTTGGGAACAACTGCAAACGTCTCTTGGCACGAAGCTGATTCGCAGCTCAGCATACCACCCTCAGACCGATGGACAAACGGAAAGAGTAAACCAAATTCTTGAGGACATGCTGAGAGCTTGCGTCATCCACTATGACAAGAATTGGGACAAATGCCTACCCCTGGCAGAGTTCTCGTACAACAACAGCTATCAAACGAGTTTGAAAATGGCACCATTTGAGGCACTGTACGGACGAAGGTGTCGAACTCCTTTGAGCTGGTCACAAACCGGAGAACGTCAATTAATTGGACCCGACCTGGTAATCGAGGCAGAGGAGAAAGTAAAAGTAATACAAGCAAATCTTAAAGCCGCACAAGCCCGACAAAAGAGCTATTCTGACAAAAGGAGAAAGCCCCTAAAGTTCGAAGTTGGCGATCATGTCTACCTTCAAGTTTCGCCAACCAAGGGAGTGCGAAGATTCGGAATTAAAGGCAAACTAGCTCCCCGTTATATTGGTCCCTACGAAATCATTAAGAGCTGCGGACCCGTAGCCTACAAATTACGACTGCCCCCTCAGCTCACGGCCACCCATGATGTCTTCCACGTATCTCAACTCAAGAAGTGTGTTCGAGTCCCTACCGAGATTGTGGAACAACAAGAAATGTCGTTGGAATCCGACCTCTCGTATGTCGAACACCCAGTTAAGATTCTGGATCAAAAAGAAAGAGAGACCAGGAGGAAAGTAATTAGAATGTATAAAATACAATGGAATCACCACACGGAAGAAGAAGCCACCTGGGAAACGGAGAGCTACCTGAACCAACATTTCCCTGGGTTTCTTGTCTCAACCACTGGTATGTGCACCCACGCCCACACTAAGAATTGCCGAATCTCGGGGCGAGATTCTTGTTAAGGGGGGAAGGCTGTGACAACCCTGGTAATTAAAATTCCAAAATCAATGTCATTAGCCTAACTCTATGTTAAACCAACTAATGAGAGGGTGGAAAGAATTAAAACGGGTTCAGTTGGAATTCAAATTTAATTTGGGCACATTTGGACACATTTGAAACTTTTAAATCTAACTTTCAAACCATAAGCCAAATGAGATTTTGCCTGAAACCAAAGTTGTAGAACTTTTTATTTTGAACAACTTTCGTGTTCAAAAGTTTTTGAAATTCAAATCAGAAAGAGGAGAAAACGCCCTGTTTGCACCCAGCCCCCTGAAGTTTTTCAAATTCTTGCACTTAGGTCCCTCCCTCACCCCTCCCTCCTCTGCTGCACCGCAAGCTCGCCCGACCGCCGCCGGCCACCTGGCCCTCGACGCCTGCGCAGCACCAGACGCCGAGCCAACCCCCGACGCCCTGCCTGCTGCCCGCCCCCGCTGCCCAACCGCGGCCGCGCCTTTTCTTCTCCCTCCCGCACGGCATGCCCCTGCCCAACCCGTGGTTCTGCTGCACCGCCGCGCCGCCCAGTCGCTGGCCGCCGCCCCGCCACCCAACGGCGTGCCCCGTTGTGCCGCCCAGCTCGCCAGTAGCACGCCGCGTCGCCCGCACGCGACGTCGCGCCCCGGTGCGCGCCCAGCACACGCACGCCACGCATGGCGCGCCTCTGGTCACCGCCGCCCCGCACCAATGGCGCCCAGCCTCGCCGCCCCCTCCACCCCGCGTTCTGGCCGTGCCAAGCCCGCCCCCATGAGCTCCACCAGCTATAAAGCCGGCACAGCGCCCCTCCCTCCCCTCCTTTCTTCTTCCCCGCAGAACAGAGCAACGCAGAGCAGAGCTCCATTGCCGCCGGCGCCCCCACCTCGCCGTGGAACCCCCTGCTCCGGCCCACCTCCGCCCGAGACAAGCACTGAAACGGATTCCCCTCAGTGCGCTGAAGCTCCCCAGCCCGAGCCCCGCCGCCCTCCTCGCCGGAGCGCCGCCGTCCGCGCCGCCCCTCCGCCGCCGCCCCTGCTCTCCGCGGCCAGCCCGCCACCGGCCATCCCAAGCCACTCCAAGACCACCATTAGGTGCGCCCTGGTTCCCTCTCCGTTCTCCCCCACCTTGCCCTCGCCGCCGGCGACCGAGCTCGCCGGAATTTGGCCGGACAGGATGACCCCGCCGTGAAATTGCGACCAGGGACCACATTGCAAGCGCCCAAATCTTTCTAGGGGGTTTTCTGCTAGTTTTCAGGGACCCCTCTGTAAAGAAAGTTTTAACCAAATCAGTGAACTTGTAAAATTTGTATAAAATCGTAGAAAATTCAGAAAAATGCAAACTCAACTGTTCTAGAATCCTTATAAGAAACTCTACAACTTTTGTTACATAAAGTTTCTCAGATTCTCAATATATTTTGCTCTAGATTAAATGGAAGGTTTAATGGACTTCTATTGTACCCACTGTTGTAGATCATTGCTGACTCTAATTTTTGGGCGGTAAGTTACTTGCTTAATGTTTAGGACTGTGTAAAAAGATCAGGACCAAAAGCCATCTCTAGATACACTTTTTGTCCAACATTGCTTTATGCCATAAAGTGATAGAACTAATTATTCCTGCTGTTCTGTGATGTTTAATGTCATGAAACTTTTTCTGTGTTGTTGTAGTGATACCTAGAGGCCATAGAAAAATTTAGAAACATTTTTACTATATGTAACCTGTTCATACGAATTTGTGGTAGGAAAACTTCACTAATTCAAAATAATTAGTAAAGCCCTTATAAAATGTTCATCTTTTTACTATGAAAAACAATAGAGTAGCTCAACCTGTACAAAAAGTTTCAAACATAGAAACCATGTATAACATCCTGTAGAAAATAATCTTTAATAACATGAGTGTAGCTTGTCCCATTTATTATGCTCTATACCATGTGCAATAAAATCTGAAAACTTTACAGTAGCACAAATATGGTTATAGAAACACCCTGTAAAATTTGTAGCATCAATACTTGCATGGGTTGTTCTGTATAAAAATAACTAGATCCTAGCAGTGGCTGTGTATTACATTTTTCATATTTAACATGCTACACAAAAATGTCTGAAATTTTTACAGTGATCTTATCTCTGCATAATGTACTTTGAATAAAAATTTTATTACCAGAAGCTAACTATATTAGTAATTGTGTTCAACTCATGTTTGTGTTTAAAAAGAGACTAAGTTTTCAATATAACACAACCCCTTCTTCTTTAATAAAGTTAAATAGATTAAGACGAACTCTATTAACGATTGCCCAGGAAATGTTAAAGTAAATAACTTCACAGCAAAACTTATGTCTTATGAACCGCAACTTTATCATGAAGGAAATCATGTCGTTTACCATCACCACTGCTCAAACTTGTGCATTCATGTAGAAACGACTACTCTCGCCGACGGGACGTACGAGTTGGTGCCCGAGTCCAAGAGTGAGCAGCAAGAAGCCCAGGAAAATCTAACTGAAGCAGTTGAGACCCGGGTCAACGTTCAGACGATCCCCGGACTAACTATTCACAAGAAGGCAAGCCCCGGAGCATAACCTATTTCTTTCCTAATTATGCAACTCATTACTCTTTGCTTGTGCATTAAGTTTATAGGAGCTGAATGAAAACTTAGTTGCATGATGTTAGGAACCCTTGCTTGAAAACTAGACGTAAGGTTCGATAGAATGCTGTGCTAATAGGACTCCGGTAAAAGTCGAGTGATTTCCTGTCACTCGCGAGAAAGTAGGAGTTGAATGTCTACTACACGCTGCAATCATAAGGACACGGACGGGCTATGGAACGATGGTTACGATTGAGGCCCGTCTGTCTAGTGAAAAATGCTAAGGCCGCAGGGTGTGGTAGTGATGGTTAAGTCTTTGAACGTACTAAACACATGCCGAGATTATGGGAATCGGTAAGCTTAAGTACCTGATTGGCCCGGCAAGGGGACGGCATCCTACCCTTTGAACTTCGGTCCCACTATATGGAGAGTGCACGAGTGGTCACGACCCGGCGCCGAACCGTGGCGTGGGGCTCGTGTACTCTCGGAGGGTAGCCCCGATCCACGACCCGGAAAGAAAGGGGAAAAGTTGCACGTGTGACTCTGTGAGTAACCACGTGACGTGTGTTTAGGTTTCCCTTGCAAGGTTAAGAAATTCGATTCGAATCGTCCGTTTCTCACGGCTATTGAGACTGCTTAACCATTTTTACCCACAGAGTAAGAAGAGGAACAATGATGATGAATGAACTGGTTGGATGGAAAACTTAATGCTTCACCATGTATGCATTAGACAGCTGCTTACCTAGACTGGCTAACGAAACTAGAATCTTGAGCTAAAAGTTGAAAGTAAGGACCCACTTGTAGATGCTTTTCGGCAAAACAAACCCCTGAGCCAAAAAGCCTGGCATGTCTAGAGTTGGTGGAGTAGTTTCCACTACACGGGTAAGTCTTGCTGAGTATTAGTATACTCAGCCTTGCTTGTGGCTCGTTTTCAGGTGAGCCCTTCGAAGATATGACTGCTAGCTTGACTTGGCCCTGCACTCTTCCCCCTGGTTGGTCGGTGGAATGGGATGCGCCCCCGTCCAACGGAGATGAGGCCGAGTGATGTCTCGTACGGGCTTCATCGAGACATCCTGTATCGTCGAGTAGTTTCCGTTGTTTATTTCCGCTGCAATTTAACTCTGAAGAACTTATTTATGTTAATTGAAGTACTTGTTTTCTAAACTCAGAACTAGGTCTGTAATATTGACTTATGCAAAGGATGTAATACTTGCTGGAATGTGGTATTCTCTGGGCTCATCGTCGCATGAGCATTTGTATGTACGGCGCTCGATCCGTTCACCGTGGTTGTATCGGGAGGTTATACCCGACAGACCAGTGGATTACTCCGTTTGAAGTGTAAGGTTAACCGAGGATGCCTTAATGGTGATGGTTAATACACTTGAGCCGGATTAATTCAGGTGGTTCTGCCACAGCTGGTATCAGAGCCGTAGCTGGTGCCACAGCTGGCAACAGCGGACACCAGAGCCGAAATACATACGCCAGAGAATGCTACAAGCCTTAAAAACTCATTTTACTAAAACATGACTAGAAGGTTGTGTTGCGAAATACGTTGGTACGTTAAGGATGGTGCCTAGTTCGTAAAGCCCTAAGGGATTATGGGAAAGTTACTAGGTGGCTATCTAACTTCTATATGTATTATCAACTGACTTCCAGCACATTACCTTCTGTCAAAACTTACTTTCATGCACAACCGACCCTAAATTCTGTAACGACGCACTCGTCGCTAAGGTAAGAAGGTAAGGATCCTCAGCCAACTGAGGGAGCTTGGCCTTCCTGTCGGTGATGCGAACCGAACGCTGCCCTCAAGCAGTGGCTTACTTGAGGTGCTGCCAATATGCCAACTGTTAGTTGAACATATTGGGAGTAGAAGGTTCGGCGCAGGGTATGGCGATCGCTGTTCATACCCCCGTCTCATGACGGTACCCCCGTGAATACGCTATCTCGATAGCGTATGTTAACGTCGTCTGTACGGCGGAAATTGTACAGATATCGTTTCTATAAGTAAACGGTAATGAATACGGACGCTTTCATGAGTGCTGGCATGAAAGGTTCATGATATATATGCTTGTCGATCTTCTGCAGGTACACTAACCGCGATTACGATAAGTTAAGGGACGAGTAGAAAGACTCGACTAGCTATTATAGGAGAGCCGTATTGTGTAAGCCACCGAAACTATCATCGTAAGACCAAAGCTATTTGGCAATTGTTTTATTTGTGAGGACGAATAGGACGTGCATACATCATAAACATGTGTATCTGAAATCAAAAATGCGATGTATGAGAGTGGTAAGGTTCTTGCGTATCTAAACCATGGTTTGCATAAGGACTATCTAGCGAAACTGTCCGAAATCTGCCGTCACCAAAAGGAACGATTTATTGACCCAAGAAAATGACCTTTTCTGGAGAAGTTCATGTTGAAAGAATTGTTCCAAATCTTGTGCCCTATCTTCTGTTCAAAAATGAAAAATTCTGAACTTATGGATAATAAGAAATAACAGAAACCTTGAAATGTCAGAATTCTGTCCAGAATAAGCACTTCTGCCCCTTAAATTTTTAGGCCCCCTTCCTGCGGTTTTCTGCCAAAGAGCACAACACGAAACTTGTTCCAAATTTACCCAGGAAGCTGCTGTTAAAATTTGGTAAATTTTGGCTGGGTAGATTTTCCCTGGTGTACGAAACTCTAGCCCTCTATTCACCGAAAATTCTGGGTAGACAGTAAGGTAAAACCTGAAAAGAAAGACCATCTTAGAGACCCAATTATCTCTGGAATTGACTAGCAAAGTTGTTCACCAATACCTTAGGAGTGATCTGGTGAGATTTGAGAATTTTTGGATGAGAACTGTGGGAGTTATGGTTATTTTTGCACTCTATACGGAATCTGTCCCTGTGCTTTTCACACTTTTTCTCGGCCTCATCCATTTGATCTTTCGTTCAGATGGCCGAGACAGCTGCCATGATGGTGGATGAGGATGGACGCGTTCACTCACAGTGTCTCCACTGGGAGGGCTTTCCCTCTATTTTGTGGAACGTGTTGAGCACCGTGGGTCATCTAATTCCCCCACGTTACGCCGGACTGGAGTTTGCAGAGAATGGAGTTACCCAGTGCCGTGTCAACGTGACCATTTTTCCGTACCCGCTACACCCGGAGTGGCCTGCCTTGGAGATCGAGGCTGTTGGTCGCCGTTTGGCCGATACTTAGGAGCTCACTCTCCCGCTCACAGCGAATCGTCCGTCAACGACTTGGATGACTTCTAGATGATGACCTAGAAGGACTTTTGCACATACTCCTCGATAGGGTAGCCTGACTTTTGGCAAGTGTTGTATTAGGCTAACTAGGAGCTGAGTAACTCTTTCGTGATGGGTACACCTGAACCATGTGGATACCCTCAGCATGTAAGGAACGGCGATAAACTTGGGTGATTTCGTTGTAAGTTGGTAAAACGATGAAATCCACAATCGCTGAAACTTGTCGGGAATTTTGTCCATGTCTCCTTACATTTCTGAGCTGTGAGTTGACTACCAAACCTGTCAGAAATTCTGTGATCTAGGGTCTCACAAAATTTCAACCCTATTGGATCTTGCTAGTTTGAGTTATAGGCCAGATACTATAACTCGCTCTGCCGAAAAACAGCCAAAACAGGGAAGCAAAGAGTGAACCGTTTGACCATCCTAGCCATCGATTTAGCATCTTGGCTGAATACCAAAGTGGTATATCTTTAAACTCCCTATCCACTGCCAAAATATAAGAAACTTTGGATGAACCTACCAGGAGTTACAAAATTCTTATGGCAGACAGTTTTTATGCCCGTGATTCCATCCAGGACCTTTTGGAAGTCTACTATTCTGCGTTAGAGCTTTTTGAGTCATGGAAGCAATATGGATCACGTTGCTAATGAAGAACATTCGCCTTTTCAGATGGTTGGAGCAACCCGTGGTAACCCGGATGGTTTTGGTGCTAGCGCAAGTGGATCACAACCACAGCCGCCACCACCACCCAGTTTGGTGGAAGTAATGGCCGCTCAAACAGAGATACTTCGTCAGCTTGTCAAGGGGCAGGAAGCGATTTTACAATGCCTGCAGCAACTACACCATCAAGGGGATGGGTGCAATGTCCACCATCCTCAGGTTGCTAGCTATCCCGAGCTCAATAACAAGATGATGGACACAAGAGACGTTTACTCAGACTCCTTATTGCCCCCATCACAACTTCCGATGAAACTTAAGGATCACCAAGTAAAGCGTCGGACTCTCAAGCCTGACCCATGCAGCATAGACTTGACTGGATGGGAAATTACCTGCACAGAATTCATCCCACGGGGCCGACGTCAAGTTAGCAAAACTACTGACGCCGGCACAGTCCTTCGAACACAAACTCGCTCACCTGTTCCGGAAAAGATAGACCCTGCCAAATGCACCACACCCAAGGGAGGTTCATTGGGTATGCCAGTAGCGATATCTTCAGATAACAAACAACCCCGTCGTCCAAGTGACAAAAACCGTTGCTTCAATTGTAGCAGTGCTAGCCATTTCGCTCGAGAATGCCCTCAGCCTAGGAAGCCAAAGCAGGGCCAAGGTTCTAGCCAAACCCATCAGAACAAGCGTAAAAGACAGAGGAACAAGAGCAAAGGACAGATTGATCAGCTTGAAGCGCTCCCTAAAGGTGCACCCTTAATAACACGCACATCCTCTATTTTATTAACAAGCCTGCAGTGGTATTATTTGATTCTGGTGCGTCGCATAGTTTCATAAGTGCAAAATTCGGTGCAAAAGTAGGCTTGGATGTTTGTCACACGAAAGGGTCATATATGATATCCACACCGGGTGGTAAAATTGCTTCAAACCAAATGGTCAGACAAGTACCAGTCAAATTGGGTAGTAAAACCATCGACACAGACCTTGTCCTTTTACCTCTTGACGGCATGGATATTATTTTGGGGAATGAACTGGATGACTATGCATGGAGTAACACTGGACCTTTCTTCCCGAGCCGTTGAGATAAATTCACCTAGTCACGGGGCCACTACCCTTTACCTACCGTTCCTAGATTGTACTAATTCCTGTGCTTACCAGAGGGAAGGACTTAAGCTAGATGATATTCCTGTGGTAAACGAGTATGCCGACGTTTTTCCGGATGACTTACCAGGGATGCCACCGGATAGGGATATTGAGTTCATCATTGAACTACAACCAGGCGCTGCACCTATATCCAAAAGACCATATAGGATGCCCCCTACAGAATTGGCCGAGCTGAAAAATTCAACTCCAAGAACTACCGGACAAAGGTTTCATTCGCCCTAGCGCGTCACCTTGGGGAGGTCCAGCCCTATTCGTAAAGAAGAAGGATGACAGTTTGAGATTATGTGTGGACTACCGACCTCTCAATGCGGTAACAGTTAAAAATAAATACCCCCTTCCTCGCATCGATGTACTCTTCGATCAATTAGCTGGAGCCAGAGTCTTCTCCAAGATTGATCTTCGTTCGGGATATCATCAGATCAAGATTCGCCCATGCGATATTCCTAAGACTGCCTTCTCCACACGATATGGACTATATGAATTCTTGGTCATGTCCTTTGGACTCACCAATGCCCCTGCCTACTTCATGTATCTCATGAATTCGGTATTCATGCCCGAGCTTGACAAATTCGTCGTAGTGTTCATCGACGACATCCTTATCTATTCCAAGGATGAGGAAGAGCATGCCAAGCACCTTCGCATTGTTCTTCAACGACTCAGAGACCATCAGCTCTATGCTAAGTTTTCTAAGTGTGAATTCTGGTTGGATACTGTAAAGTTCTTAGGTCACACGATCTCCAGCGAAGGCATAGCTGTTGACCCCAGCAAGGTACAAGAGGTGATGGATTGGAAACCCCCTACCTCTGTTCATCAGATTCGCAGTTTTCTTGGCTTAGCCGGTTACTACCGTCGCTTCATCCCGGATTTCTCTCGAATTGCTAAGCCCATGACTCAACTGTTAAAGAAGGAAGTAAAGTTTGTATGGGACGAGAAGTGTGAGGAAGCCTTCCACACTCTCAGAGAGCATCTGACTACTGCACCTGTGTTAGCTCAACCCGATAATACCAAGTCATTCGATGTGTATTGTGACGCATCATGTACTGGTCTAGGATGTGTGCTTATGCAAGAGAATCGAGTGATTGCATATGCCTCACGAGCCCTTCGGCCCCACGAACAGAATTATCCCACGCATGACCTTGAGCTCGCAGCCGTCATTCACGCCCTGAAGATATGGAGGCACTATCTCATGGGTACACAGTGCAATATCTACACGGATCATAAGAGTCTCAAGTATATCTTCACACAAGCCGATCTGAATATGAGACAACGGAGATGGCTAGAACTAATCAAGGATTATGACCTTGAAGTGCACTATCACCCCGGCAAGGCTAATGTAGTCGCGGATGCACTAAGCCGCAAGTCCCATTGCCATTGCCTATCCATGGAGTCCTACCATGAGACATTATGTGCAGACATGAGGAAGCTTAACTTGGAAATAGTTTCCCAAGGCACTCTAGATCACATCTCAGTTGAGCCCACTCTTCACGACCAAATCGTCATGGCACAACTACATGATGAAGGAATCAAGATCATCAAACAAAAACTCTCTCTAGGTGAGGAGAAGTATAAGTGTTTCCGCCAGGACCATAAGGGAGTTCTATGGTTCGAAAGTCGTATAGTCGTTCCGAAGAATCGTGAACTCCGCAAGCAAATTCTTGATGAGGCACACCTCTCCAAATTCTCTATCCACCCCGGCAGTAGCAAAATGTATCAGGACCTAAGGCAAAACTTCTGGTGGACTAGAATGAAAAGGGAAATTGCTACGTATGTCTCGGAATGTGACACGTGCCAGAGAGTAAAAGCTAGCCACTTAAAGGTAGCCGGTACACTTCAACCGTTACCTATACCATCATGGAAATGGGAAGACATAAGTATGGACTTCATCGTTGGACTACCAAACACGTCCCAGAGACATGATTCCATATGGGTTATCGTTGATAGACTCACGAAGACGGCACATTTTCTTCCGGTGCACACCACCTATTCTACCAAGCAATATGCCGAGATTTACCTCGATCGTATTGTTTGCCTGCATGGAATACCTAAGACGATTATCTCCGATCGTGGTCCCCAGTTTGTAGCACGCTTTTGGGAACAACTGCAAACGTCTCTTGGCACGAAGCTGATTCGCAGCTCAGCATACCACCCTCAGACCGATGGACAAACGGAAAGAGTAAACCAAATTCTTGAGGACATGCTGAGAGCTTGCGTCATCCACTATGACAAGAATTGGGACAAATGCCTACCCCTGGCAGAGTTCTCGTACAACAACAGCTATCAAACGAGTTTGAAAATGGCACCATTTGAGGCACTGTACGGACGAAGGTGTCGAACTCCTTTGAGCTGGTCACAAACCGGAGAACGTCAATTAATTGGACCCGACCTGGTAATCGAGGCAGAGGAGAAAGTAAAAGTAATACAAGCAAATCTTAAAGCCGCACAAGCCCGACAAAAGAGCTATTCTGACAAAAGGAGAAAGCCCCTAAAGTTCGAAGTTGGCGATCATGTCTACCTTCAAGTTTCGCCAACCAAGGGAGTGCGAAGATTCGGAATTAAAGGCAAACTAGCTCCCCGTTATATTGGTCCCTACGAAATCATTAAGAGCTGCGGACCCGTAGCCTACAAATTACGACTGCCCCCTCAGCTCACGGCCACCCATGATGTCTTCCACGTATCTCAACTCAAGAAGTGTGTTCGAGTCCCTACCGAGATTGTGGAACAACAAGAAATGTCGTTGGAATCCGACCTCTCGTATGTCGAACACCCAGTTAAGATTCTGGATCAAAAAGAAAGAGAGACCAGGAGGAAAGTAATTAGAATGTATAAAATACAATGGAATCACCACACGGAAGAAGAAGCCACCTGGGAAACGGAGAGCTACCTGAACCAACATTTCCCTGGGTTTCTTGTCTCAACCACTGGTATGTGCACCCACGCCCACACTAAGAATTGCCGAATCTCGGGGCGAGATTCTTGTTAAGGGGGGAAGGCTGTGACAACCCTGGTAATTAAAATTCCAAAATCAATGTCATTAGCCTAACTCTATGTTAAACCAACTAATGAGAGGGTGGAAAGAATTAAAACGGGTTCAGTTGGAATTCAAATTTAATTTGGGCACATTTGGACACATTTGAAACTTTTAAATCTAACTTTCAAACCATAAGCCAAATGAGATTTTGCCTGAAACCAAAGTTGTAGAACTTTTTATTTTGAACAACTTTCGTGTTCAAAAGTTTTTGAAATTCAAATCAGAAAGAGGAGAAAACGCCCTGTTTGCACCCAGCCCCCTGAAGTTTTTCAAATTCTTGCACTTAGGTCCCTCCCTCACCCCTCCCTCCTCTGCTGCACCGCAAGCTCGCCCGACCGCCGCCGGCCACCTGGCCCTCGACGCCTGCGCAGCACCAGACGCCGAGCCAACCCCCGACGCCCTGCCTGCTGCCCGCCCCCGCTGCCCAACCGCGGCCGCGCCTTTTCTTCTCCCTCCCGCACGGCATGCCCCTGCCCAACCCGTGGTTCTGCTGCACCGCCGCGCCGCCCAGTCGCTGGCCGCCGCCCCGCCACCCAACGGCGTGCCCCGTTGTGCCGCCCAGCTCGCCAGTAGCACGCCGCGTCGCCCGCACGCGACGTCGCGCCCCGGTGCGCGCCCAGCACACGCACGCCACGCATGGCGCGCCTCTGGTCACCGCCGCCCCGCACCAATGGCGCCCAGCCTCGCCGCCCCCTCCACCCCGCGTTCTGGCCGTGCCAAGCCCGCCCCCATGAGCTCCACCAGCTATAAAGCCGGCACAGCGCCCCTCCCTCCCCTCCTTTCTTCTTCCCCGCAGAACAGAGCAACGCAGAGCAGAGCTCCATTGCCGCCGGCGCCCCCACCTCGCCGTGGAACCCCCTGCTCCGGCCCACCTCCGCCCGAGACAAGCACTGAAACGGATTCCCCTCAGTGCGCTGAAGCTCCCCAGCCCGAGCCCCGCCGCCCTCCTCGCCGGAGCGCCGCCGTCCGCGCCGCCCCTCCGCCGCCGCCCCTGCTCTCCGCGGCCAGCCCGCCACCGGCCATCCCAAGCCACTCCAAGACCACCATTAGGTGCGCCCTGGTTCCCTCTCCGTTCTCCCCCACCTTGCCCTCGCCGCCGGCGACCGAGCTCGCCGGAATTTGGCCGGACAGGATGACCCCGCCGTGAAATTGCGACCAGGGACCACATTGCAAGCGCCCAAATCTTTCTAGGGGGTTTTCTGCTAGTTTTCAGGGACCCCTCTGTAAAGAAAGTTTTAACCAAATCAGTGAACTTGTAAAATTTGTATAAAATCGTAGAAAATTCAGAAAAATGCAAACTCAACTGTTCTAGAATCCTTATAAGAAACTCTACAACTTTTGTTACATAAAGTTTCTCAGATTCTCAATATATTTTGCTCTAGATTAAATGGAAGGTTTAATGGACTTCTATTGTACCCACTGTTGTAGATCATTGCTGACTCTAATTTTTGGGCGGTAAGTTACTTGCTTAATGTTTAGGACTGTGTAAAAAGATCAGGACCAAAAGCCATCTCTAGATACACTTTTTGTCCAACATTGCTTTATGCCATAAAGTGATAGAACTAATTATTCCTGCTGTTCTGTGATGTTTAATGTCATGAAACTTTTTCTGTGTTGTTGTAGTGATACCTAGAGGCCATAGAAAAATTTAGAAACATTTTTACTATATGTAACCTGTTCATACGAATTTGTGGTAGGAAAACTTCACTAATTCAAAATAATTAGTAAAGCCCTTATAAAATGTTCATCTTTTTACTATGAAAAACAATAGAGTAGCTCAACCTGTACAAAAAGTTTCAAACATAGAAACCATGTATAACATCCTGTAGAAAATAATCTTTAATAACATGAGTGTAGCTTGTCCCATTTATTATGCTCTATACCATGTGCAATAAAATCTGAAAACTTTACAGTAGCACAAATATGGTTATAGAAACACCCTGTAAAATTTGTAGCATCAATACTTGCATGGGTTGTTCTGTATAAAAATAACTAGATCCTAGCAGTGGCTGTGTATTACATTTTTCATATTTAACATGCTACACAAAAATGTCTGAAATTTTTACAGTGATCTTATCTCTGCATAATGTACTTTGAATAAAAATTTTATTACCAGAAGCTAACTATATTAGTAATTGTGTTCAACTCATGTTTGTGTTTAAAAAGAGACTAAGTTTTCAATATAACACAACCCCTTCTTCTTTAATAAAGTTAAATAGATTAAGACGAACTCTATTAACGATTGCCCAGGAAATGTTAAAGTAAATAACTTCACAGCAAAACTTATGTCTTATGAACCGCAACTTTATCATGAAGGAAATCATGTCGTTTACCATCACCACTGCTCAAACTTGTGCATTCATGTAGAAACGACTACTCTCGCCGACGGGACGTACGAGTTGGTGCCCGAGTCCGAGAGTGAGCAGCAAGAAGCCCAGGAAAATCTAACTGAAGCAGTTGAGACCCGGGTCAACGTTCAGACGATCCCCGGACTAACTATTCACAAGAAGGCAAGCCCCGGAGCATAACCTATTTCTTTCCTAATTATGCAACTCATTACTCTTTGCTTGTGCATTAAGTTTATAGGAGCTGAATGAAAACTTAGTTGCATGATGTTAGGAACCCTTGCTTGAAAACTAGACGTAAGGTTCGATAGAATGCTGTGCTAATAGGACTCCGGTAAAAGTCGAGTGATTTCCTGTCACTCGCGAGAAAGTAGGAGTTGAATGTCTACTACACGCTGCAATCATAAGGACACGGACGGGCTATGGAACGATGGTTACGATTGAGGCCCGTCTGTCTAGTGAAAAATGCTAAGGCCGCAGGGTGTGGTAGTGATGGTTAAGTCTTTGAACGTACTAAACACATGCCGAGATTATGGGAATCGGTAAGCTTAAGTACCTGATTGGCCCGGCAAGGGGACGGCATCCTACCCTTTGAACTTCGGTCCCACTATATGGAGAGTGCACGAGTGGTCACGACCCGGCGCCGAACCGTGGCGTGGGGCTCGTGTACTCTCGGAGGGTAGCCCCGATCCACGACCCGGAAAGAAAGGGGAAAAGTTGCACGTGTGACTCTGTGAGTAACCACGTGACGTGTGTTTAGGTTTCCCTTGCAAGGTTAAGAAATTCGATTCGAATCGTCCGTTTCTCACGGCTATTGAGACTGCTTAACCATTTTTACCCACAGAGTAAGAAGAGGAACAATGATGATGAATGAACTGGTTGGATGGAAAACTTAATGCTTCACCATGTATGCATTAGACAGCTGCTTACCTAGACTGGCTAACGAAACTAGAATCTTGAGCTAAAAGTTGAAAGTAAGGACCCACTTGTAGATGCTTTTCGGCAAAACAAACCCCTGAGCCAAAAAGCCTGGCATGTCTAGAGTTGGTGGAGTAGTTTCCACTACACGGGTAAGTCTTGCTGAGTATTAGTATACTCAGCCTTGCTTGTGGCTCGTTTTCAGGTGAGCCCTTCGAAGATATGACTGCTAGCTTGACTTGGCCCTGCACTCTTCCCCCTGGTTGGTCGGTGGAATGGGATGCGCCCCCGTCCAACGGAGATGAGGCCGAGTGATGTCTCGTACGGGCTTCATCGAGACATCCTGTATCGTCGAGTAGTTTCCGTTGTTTATTTCCGCTGCAATTTAACTCTGAAGAACTTATTTATGTTAATTGAAGTACTTGTTTTCTAAACTCAGAACTAGGTCTGTAATATTGACTTATGCAAAGGATGTAATACTTGCTGGAATGTGGTATTCTCTGGGCTCATCGTCGCATGAGCATTTGTATGTACGGCGCTCGATCCGTTCACCGTGGTTGTATCGGGAGGTTATACCCGACAGACCAGTGGATTACTCCGTTTGAAGTGTAAGGTTAACCGAGGATGCCTTAATGGTGATGGTTAATACACTTGAGCCGGATTAATTCAGGTGGTTCTGCCACAGCAGGGGGACAACGTCGCGCCCCTGGAGGTCGCGCTGGGGGACGGTGCCAAGGGAGGGGTCGTGGAGGACCTTGCCGACCCGCACGCAGAGACCAGGGCCATCGCCCCCGCGCTCGCTGCCGCCCAGGAGCCGCCTGAGGAGAAGGCGCTTGGAGAAGAGGTAGTGGTGACCAAGGAGGCGTTGGTCGAGGCCGCTCGGCGCGCCGCCGAGGCTACCGAGCTGAGTCTTTGGAGTTTGCGTTGTAGCTTCTTGGGCGTGTTGCTTGATACGCTTTGTTTATGCAGGTTCTGGCCGACCTGAGTCGGCGAGCTGCCAGTCAACTCGAGGTGGGAGTGGGGTCGGCGGGCCGAGTCCTCCAGCTTGAGGAGGAGCTGCGGGCGTTGAAGCGTCACCACTCCGAGGCCTCGAAGAAGCAGCTGGTGAAGCTGAAAGGTTTGGCTTTTTAGTCATCTTCGTGTCTGGCTGCCCGTCTTGCCACAAGGGGCTGACGTCTGGGGCTGTGCAGAGCTGAAGGAGGCCAACGAGATGATGGCCCGAGAGCTCAAAGTCGTCGTGGCGGCGAACGAGGAGCTTCACAGGTTTCGGGAGGGCGCTGAAGGCCGGGAGTATCTCAGGAGCAGAAACTTCGGCTGGAGATGCAACGCTGCCAAGGTAACTATCCTTATTTCTTGAAGATTACCTGTCCTGCTTAGTCGCTCGTACTGATACAAGTATATTTTGCAGAGGTGGAGTCCCATTTGGCCAACGCCCGGGCGGACCTCGACCAGCTGATGGCCAAGATCGACGCCGTGCTGGTCGCGTTCGAGCCGGAGGGGGTTGCCTTGGCGGAAGAGGCGCAGCGCCTCGACGGTGCGCGGGAGCGCCTCAAGGCCTTCGTCAGGAAGACGCCAAGGACTCGGTGCAGTTCGCGTTGGCCCTCATGAAATCCCACAACCCTGAAGCGGACCTGGATCCCGTGTGTGAGGGCGTCGTGGTGGACTGCACCGATGTCGAGTGGGACACGCACTTCGCCGCCGTTGGCTCCCTCGCCGAGCGCATCATGGGCCAGGTGAACATGTGAAAATTCGTTAGTGGGGCAGAAACATTATGGGGCCAAGTGTTGGCCGAAAAATAATGTTTATTTTGCATGTAATTAAGTATTGCTTTTGCTAAGTTCCATAGCCGAGTAGTTTTCTGATTTGGCCAAGTGGTTAGGATGCCGACTCTGCGATGTGCCCTTGATTATTGTGTAGAGAGGTGGTCATGAGACACGTGATAGGCGTAAGTGACACAGAGGGGTTACAGAACGCACCGGGTTGCGATTAGTTCACCACCCAGCTAGGTTAGTTTTTGACGTGAACGATGCAGGTGCGAGTTGGCATGGCTGAGTCGCAGCCCCCGAGCATGCTGGAAGAGTCAGACTGGGCTATACCAGGTCATTTTTCAGGCACGAAAAAGAAATATAGTATAGAAAGACAAAAAGCGATAAAATGCTCTTGTTATTATATAGAAAGGTTGGGGTACATAGTTGTGAGCTCCTTTCCATGGATTGCCTATGTCCGTGCCATCTTCCCTCTGCAAGCGATAGGTGCCGGCGGCAACGACTGCACTTACAACGAAGGGTCTTTCCCATGGGGAAGACAACTTGTGAGCACCGGTAGTAGACTGGATCCGACGCAGGACCATGTCGCCTATGTTGAAGTCTCGCTCCTGCACGTTTCGGTTGTGATAGCGCCTGAGTTGCTGTTCGTTCGTAACGTGCGTGCTGCAAGGCAGCTGAGATGCGATGTTCCTCGACTATGTTGATATCATGGTGCCGAGTTGTTTCTGCTTCGCCTTCCTCGTAGTGTTGGATGTGCGGGGCACCAAAGGTTCTATCACTTGGGAGGACGGCCTCCGAGCCATACACTAGGAAGAAGGGAGAGTAGCCGGTGGCCCGGCTCTTTTGGGTGCGTAGGCCCCAAATGACATGTGGTAGTTCTTGGATCCACTTGGGAGCGAACTTCTCGAGTGGGTCGAAGATACGCGCCTTGAGCCCGTGGAGGTTCATACCGCTGGCGTGTTCCACCTGGCTGTTGCACCTTGGGTGAGCCACAGACGCGTAGTAGACGTCTATGAAATTTTCCAGGCAGTGTTCCCAGAACGCGCTTCATGTGAACGATGTGCCCGGGTTATTGATGATCCTGTTGGGTACACTGAACCTGTGTCAGATTTCCTGGATGATTCAACCGCCTTTAGTGCGTGGTTGCCACGACGGGTTTGACTTCAATCCACTTGGTGAACTTGTCGATGGCCACAAATATGTGGTTGTAGCCAGCTACGGCTGTCTTGAGAGGTCCGACCAAGTTAAGCCCCCAGCAGGCGAAGGGCCAGGAATGAGGAATCGTTCGCAGGGCCTGAGCCCGAACGTGATGCTGCTTTGCGAAGAATTGGCACCCTGGGCACCTTTTGACGATGTCGTGGGCATCAGCGAGTGCCGTAGGCTAGTAGAAACCAGACCTGAATGCCTTGCCCACTATAGTAGACGCGCCTAGGTGGTTGCCACAGAGGCCTTAGTGGATGTCGTGGAGTAGAGAAACTCCTTCACTCTGAGCGATGCACTTGGATAGCGTCCCTAAGGAGGTCGGGTGCTTGAATAAGTCCGTGCCAATAACCACATAGCTGGCAGCTCATCGCGAGAGCTTCTTGTGTTCTTTTCTATCAAGGGAGGACTTGTTGTTTGTGAGGAAGTCGATGATGGGAGAGTGCCAGTCGGAGTCGATTGCCAACACCTCTTGGCCCGGAGCAGGCACCAAGTCTGGCTTGGTGGGGGGTGGTTCCTCGACCTCGACCGTGGGTCGTCTCAGGGCCTGGACGAATACTCCGGCCAGTACAAGGGCGCAACTAGAGCCGAGTTTGGAGAGGACATCAGCCGCAATGTTGTAGTCTCTGATGACGTGGTGGAACTCCAACCCGTAGAAGCTGGCTTCTAATTTTCATATCTCCTTGCAGTAGGCGTCCATCTTTTTCTTTGTACAGTCCCAGTCTTTGTTGATTTGCTGGATAACGACTTTGGAGTCTCCATAGGAAAGAAGGCGCTTGATGCCGAGCGAAGCGGCGATTCGGAGACCGTGGATAAGGGCTTCATACTCAGCAGCGTTGTTAGTTGCTTTGAAAAGTAACTGGAGGACGTACTTGAGTTGTTCGCCTTTCGGGGAGATGAGTAGAACTCCAGCGCCGGCTCCGTCGAGGTTGAGGGCGCAGTCGAAGTACAAATTCCAGTGCTCGGGTCATTCCTCGGGTGGTGGGTTTTGTATCTCTGTCCACTCGGCCACGAAGTCAGCCAGAGCTTGAGACTTGATCATGGACCGAGGGGAGAACTGCAGGTTGAGCGCACCCAGCTCGACGGACCACTTGACGACTCGGCCGTTGGCGTCGCGGTTGTGGAGGATGCCGCCGAGTGGGAATGAGGAGACGACTCTGATGTTGTGTGCTTGGAAGTAATGCCGCAACTTCCTGGACGTGATGAGGAACGCGTACAAGAGCTTCTGGACCTGAGGGTAGCGCACCTTGGACTCACCGAGTACTTCGCTGACGAAGTAAACGGGTCGCTGGACCTTGTAAACGTGACCTGGCTCGTCCCGCTCAGCGACCAGGATGGTACTTGCCACATTAGTGGTTGCCGCTATGTATAGGAGGATCTCTTTCTCGGGCTCTGGAGCCGTGAGGGTTGGTGGGTTGGTGAGAAAGTCCTTAAGCTCCTGGAAGGCTCTAGTAGATTCGACGTTCCATACGAACTTGTCTGCTTTGCGAAGCAGCTGGAAGAAGGGGAGTCCCTCGTCACCGAGTCGACTGATGAATCCACTCAGGGCCGCCATGCACCCGGTCAGTTTCATCACATCCTTCTTGCACCGAGGGGGCTTCATTCTCCTGATGGTGTTGACCTTGGTGGGGTTGGCTTCGATGCCTCGGTTACTGACTATGAAGCCGAGTAACTTTCCTGAAGGGACCTCAAAAACACACTTGCGTGGGTTCAGCTTCCATTTGAATTTCTTGAGATTGTCAAATGTTTCGACTAGATCTACTATGAACTGATCATAAGACCTAGTTTTAACCACTACGCCGTCGACGTATGCTTCGACGTTGCGGCCGATCTGCCCCAGGAGGCATCTCTAGATGGCTTTTTGATACATAGCACCCGTGTTTTTAAGGCCAAATGTCATTGTGTTGTAGCAGTATGCCCCGAAGGGCGTGATGAACAAGGTCTTGTCTTGATCCGACTCCTTGATTGCGAACTGATGGTACCCGGAGTAGCAATCAAGGAACGAGAGGAGGATGACCCCGGCCGTAGAGTCAATGACTTGGTCGATGCGAGGGAGGCTTGTTGAGATCTTTATAGTCAACACACATTCTCCATTCGCCATTTTGCTTTTTTACAAGGATTGGGTTTGCTAGCCATTTGGGGTGTGTGACTTCACGAATGAATTCTGCGGCTAAGAGCCGAGTAACTTCCACCTTAATAGCCTCCTTCCGATCTTGAGCGAAGCGCCGGAGTCGCTGTTTGATGGGTCGCGCCTTTTCGTCGAGATCCAGGCAGTGCTCAGCCTCCTCCCTCGGAACGCCTGGCATGTCAGAGGACTTCCATGTGAAGATGTCCCAATTGGTGCGGAGGAAGGAGGTGAGCGCGTCTTCCTATGCCTTGTCGAGGTCCGCCCCGATGAGGGCGGTCTTCTCTGGGTCCTTCTCCCTAAGGAGGATGCTCTTTGTCACGCAGCCGGGCTACAGCTGTGACTCAGTTACCGAATCGTTTGCCGGGATGGGGATGTCCTCTGGAGGCATCACCTCTGCCGACTCGGCAATCATGATGGCGTTCTTGCTCCTCTCAAGTGCCTCCGAGATGTTTATGTTCTCGGTCTCACAGGAGTGGGAGGTTTGCAGGTTGTTGTAGATGGAGAGCACACCGTTGGGAGCAGGCTTCTGAAGGACAAGATACGTGTGGTGTGGAATGGCCATGAAACTAATGAGGGCGGGCCTCCCCATGTTGGCATGGTACGACGTCTCGAAGGAAGCCACCTCGAAGTGGATGTGCTCCGTCCTGTAGTTCTCCCGGGTGCCGAAGGTGACTGGGAGAGTAACTTGGCCGACCGGAGTCGAGCCTGAGCCGCGGATAATGCTATAGAAGGCCTCGTGGGTCGGGACCAAGGAGGTCATGTCAGACCCCATGCTCTCCAGCGTCTTGGAGAAGATGATGTTGAGGCCGCTGCCTCCATCGACGAGCACCTTGGAGAGACGCACCTGGCTGACCACCGGGCTGACCACATGTGGGTAGGAGCCAGGGCTAGGTAGGTGTATCCAGTAGTCATGCCGATCAAAGGTGATTGCGACCTCGAACCAGCGCAGGGTTCGACCGGGTATTGGAACACAGAGTTGACCCCGCACTGATCAAGCTTGAGGCGACGTCGGCACCTTGGGGCCCTGGAGCCACCATATATGAAGTTGACCGCCCGTTCTGCCTCCTGGAAGTCCGCTTGGGACTTGTCGCCTTGGTTGTCCCGGTCTCGCCTGGGTGAGTTGTTCCGGCGTCCTCGACCCCTGGAGGTTTTGAAGCTACTGGGCTTGTCACAGTCGTCATAGCGAGGACGCTTGGGGTCGTCCTGGGCCACAGTATTGCGGAGTGCGGGACACTCCTGCGCCGTGTGGTTGGAGTCCTTGTGCCAGGGGCACTTGCCATCGAGGAGTCGATCCAGCTCCTCCTGGTTAAGGGAGGTGCGCTGTCAAGGTGATCTGCGACTGCGACGTTGTTGTCTGGGCCGCGCTTGCGCTCCTACTGTTTGGACAACTCGGGTCGATCGTTGTGCTTGCTGGAGTTGTGGCGAGGCGGTCGACCGTCAGGTCGTTGACGATCGTCGTGTCGCTGCCTAGGCCGGTCATCAGAGTGACGCCGGTCCTTGTGGTGACGATGCGCCATCTCGGCGTCCTCCATGTCGGCGTGCTTGTTGACAACGACCATCATCTCGGAGATGGTTTTGGGGTTGCTCTCGAACATCTTGCGCCAGAGCACGATGTTGTGCAGCCCTTGGTGGAAGTAGTGGATGACGTCCCTGTCATCAACATTCGTACCTTTTAGTGTAGTCGCGCAGGGATTCGTTGGGTTGCTGAGTGACGCTACCTAGATCCCATCTGGTTTTGGGACCCGGGCATGAAGCCTGGAAGTGGTTGACGAAGGCGGTGCAGAGGTCCTGCCAGCTGTTGATGGAGCCGGGACAGAGTCCCTTGAGCCAGTTGAGGGCCTGGCGACTCATCATAACTGGGAAGTAGGCCGCCATGATGTCGTTATTGCTGTCTGCCGCCCGAATAGTGATGGAGTAGGTACGCAGCCAAATCTTGGAGTCGGAGTCGCCATGGAACTTGTCAATGCCGACTGGCTTGAACGTAGAAGGCTAGGAGACTCCGCGGCGCCAGTTGGACAAAGCGGAGAAGCCGTCCAGGTCCCCGGTGATGTCATCATCGAGGTTGATCGGAGCCTGCTGAGGTCGATGTGGGGGTTGGTCAGTGTTGCCGTGGCGAGCTCGACCGCCGCGGTTAGTACCGGGTGGGCTATACTTCTGGTCGTACTGTCGGCATCGCTCACGCTCGGCCTCATCGCGCTCGCGGTGTCTTTCGTTGACGACAGGTTGAACGTCGCGGTTGCGGAGTTTGGAGCGGAGATCCGGCTGGTTGACTTCGTTGCCGTCGTGGTGGCGGGCTGTGGAGTGGCGAGAGCTACTAGATTGGGCTCGTAGAGCCGAGTAGTCCTTCCTCAAGCGCTGGATCTGGGCATCAGCAACATGCAAACGGTCTGAGCTCGTTCGAGCTCGGGTGAGTGAGGTAGAGTCTCCAGTACCTTCGGTACATTTCAGACTCCCAACACAACCTGTCAATCAGTCACACGGGGGCCCAGCTCAGGGACCTCCTGAATCCTCACCTGCCGACACCACACCTAGCAACAACGACCGCCAGGTCATGGAAATCGTCGCCCTCGACCCGGGGGCCATGACAGCCAACTCTGACTGGAGGGAGCCTCTCTGTGCCTACCTCCTCGACGACGTCCTACCACCGGATTGAACTGCGGCTCGTAGAATCGCTCAGCGGGCCAAGACGTTCGTCACGATCAATGGCGAGGTGTACAACCGCGGCCCCACAGCAATTGGAATGTTCATGAAGTGCATTCCAACACAACAAGGCAAGGATCTGCTCCTGGAGATCCACGCCGGCATCTGCGGGCACCACGCGACCCCGCGCTCTCTGGTTGGCAATGCCTTTTGTCAAGGGTTTTACTGGCCGACTACATTGCGAGACACAAAGGAGGTCGTCCGCACATGCAAGGGATGTCAGTTTTATGCCCGACGGATGCACGTGCCTGCTCTGGCGCTCCAAACCATTACCATCACTTGGCCATTCACAGTGTGGGGACTAGACATGATCGGGCCTCTCAAACATGCTCCCGGTGGGTTCACTCGGTTGTTTGTCGCCGTAGACAAGTTCACCAAGTGGATAGAGGCAAAGCCCATCGTCAAAGCAAGCGCACAAGAAGCTGTAAAGTTCTTCCTGGATATTGTTTATCGATTTGGCGTGCCAAATACCATAATCACCAACAACGGGACCAACTTTAGAGGCAAAAAGTTCCTGGATTTGGTAGAGGCAGACAAAATCAGAATCGACTGGGCATTAGTCGGACACCCACGCACCAATGGCCAAGTCGAAAGGGCGAACGACATGGTCCTCCAAGGACTCAAGCCGCGCATCTTTGACCAGCTCAATAAGTTCGCTGGCCGCTGGGTGGATGAACTCCGATTAGTGCTCTGGAGGCTAAGAACAACCCCTAATCACTCCACGGGTTTCACCCCATTCTTTTTGACTTACGAATCAGAGGCGGTGATACCGTCCGACTTAGATTACGGCGCTCCAAGGGTTAAGGCGTTTGACCCGGATCGAGTCACAGAGGCTCAAAGGGAAGTCGTTGATCTTTTGGAGGAAGAACGGGAAATAGCCCTGTTCCGCTCTGCTCGCTATCAGCAAACTCTATGCAGGAACCACAAAAGGAAGATACGAGGAAGGACACTGGAAGTCGGCGACATGGTGCTTCGGAGGGCGCAGTCAATAAAAGACAAGCACAAGCTTTCTCCGCCATGGGAAGGTCCATACACGATCGCGGAAGTGGTTCGATCGGGCACGTACCGACTGAAGGACAGCGACAACAACGTTCTCACCAACACTTGGAACATCGAACAGTTACGTCGTTTATACCCCTGAACTTTCATTCATGTACTCACACTTTTCATTTTTGTTCCATTGGGCTCTCCCAGCGCCCCGGACCGAACACTTTCCGCCCTGGACGCTCGAAGGCCCCACCGGGGTATGCCACCATGCGGCGGCCTTCCCATCACCATGAACTTTGCCTTCGAAAAGCAAAACTTGTTGCTCCTGACTGAAGGAGCAGTCTTTTTTCTGCTCTTCCGCATGAATGGTCGTCGTAACCCACTAAGCCTGCCGAGTCCTCATCACGACCTACGCTGACTAGCAGCTGACGCCAACAGGGCTAGCCCCAGGCTATATGTTGCAGCCTACGGTTAACGAGTGGCTCAAGGGCTAGCCCCAGGCTATATTCAGGCGACAGAAACGGAAGCCTAGAACCCAAAAACACAAAAAATTTGAAACACGGTTTGAGTTAGAGTTTCCCAGCCTTAAACATTTAAGACTGGTCACTCGGGGGGCCATAGGGATTCCCCCACACGTTCAAAATTACAAAACTCAACAAAATTCAAACTGATTTCACTATTTTGTCGACATGCTGCCCCTCGCTGGTCTCCAGTGGCACTGGGGGAGGTGTGCTCTGTGTTGTAGGGTGCGGCGGAGCAGCGGCCGGTGTCTGTGTTTTACCGGCAAGCCTACCTAGGGATACCCTAAGGTAGTAGACTTGTGGTTAGGGTGTCACCGAGATTAGGAACTCGATGGTGCAAGGAACACAAGGGTTTAGACAGGTTCGGACCGCCATATGCGTAATACTCTACGTCCTGTATGGTTTGTATTGCCTTGGGGTTAAGCGTATGCACGATGTGCTTTGGAGGGGTCCCTGCCCGCCCTTATATAGTCTGGGGGATAGGGTTACATGGAAGTACTGGTCTGGTGCGATCTTAGGAGTACTAACCGAGTACTCCTGGGTAGCTTCCTTCTGTACCGACTAGTTGTACTTACATACGAGTACTTTATAGTATGGATAAGGTATGAGACATGCCCCACCCCTTACTTTAGAATGTTCTACGCCACGCGTGCAGTCCCGTTGCCCCGGTTCTGATAAGCCCCCGAGCTCTTCATAGCCGAGTACTGCAGGCTTCGAGTACTTCTTGAAGTCATCATTTGGTTGCTGCTGAAGCTCTGTCTTGAAAGTGTCTTTTGAGTACTTTTCTTGGCTGCTCAAGGTTGTGAGGTGCTCTAGTCCCGAGTACTTTAAAGTCTTTTCTTTCTATGGGGTGCGATGCAAATCGCACTCCATATGGAGTAGCCCCCGACCTTAGGTTGAATCGAAGAATCAGGCTGAGGGTCCCACTAGTCTTGAATCTTCTTATCTTTTAAATATTTTTTGAAAAATAAGCCATCAATGACATGTGTCCCGCAGCCCTCGAGCCTTGAATCCAAATCCCAAGGTTTGGAAAAAAGAATCCAAAAGAACGTGGCATACTGAACAGTGTTATGTACAAAATGTGTGTAGAGAATTCGTAATCTGCCTTGATGGTTTATATCGGAAATCAATTGGTTCAAACCCCTTTTCTGGGGATAAGGTCCCTAAAAAAATGGTTAATCAAATAAACTCCCCAAAACTCTTCCAAATAACCGCTCAAAACAAATCACGCACTTTTTTAGGGGAGAAAACTGGGCCTACCCGCTAGCTATTTAACCGCGCGGCGACTCTAGGATTTTTACCCTTTCACTTTCTGGCTTAGCCATTTCGCTCTCTCACCCTCCTGTGCCGCCAGTCACTGTTAGATCTAGGGTTTGAGAGCCCCTATTGAGCCCATCCTCCATCCCCAGCCAAACTAGTCGGAGAATCCATCCGCTCCATCAGTGAATCCTTGCGCCCCTCTCCCGAAGCCCCGAGCATATGCGAGTGTGAAAGTGCATTTGGCCCCCTAAGTGGGTTTTGGTGTTGATGACATAAATAATTAAGGAGCTAATGCGTTTATCGATTTTTGAATAGGTTATGATGCAATGAAATGAAAAATACGCGTACAAAGACGCCAAATTGCTTAATGGACAGTGTTGGAACTCAAAGAAGAGTTTTATTTATTTTCTATTTTTAATTTGAGTATAGGAAACACCGTACTATTAAGAGGGATACAAAAAAGTGTTCTGGAGATGCTAAAGTGCTTAGTAGAAAAACGAAGAGGCAAATGAGAGACCAAACCCCTTTATAGAAAACTCAAAACCAGCAGTTTCAGCCTGGTCGGAAGTTCCGACCTGGGGAGACTTTCGACCAGGGGTCCTCGGCCAAATAATTTTTGAAGGTCGGAAGTTCCGACCCCTAATCGGAAGTTCCGACAAGCACATAAACTGCACAGCAATAGCTAGTTTTTGGGGGTCAGGTATATATACCCCCTTCACCCCCTCATTCATTTGCTGCTGACCTAACCCAAGACAAACACCCACTAGAGCATTAAATCCACTCCCCTACTTCCTTCTTGAGCCAATCCTTGCATTGATTTGAGCTTGGGCTTGGGTGAGAGAGTGATTGAAGTGTGTGTGACTTGTCTCCTTGTGTTTGAGATCAGCCACCCTTCCTTCTTGAGCACTTGAAGCATCTCCAAGCATTGATTCGCGTTTGTTACTCTTGAAGCTTGCTTCTAGACGGTTCGGCGTCGCCCGTGGAGCGCACTCTCGTGTATGTGCGCCCTGGGAAGTTTGTATTGCCCAATCCTTTGTGGATTTGATAGTAAGTGAATCAATCCTCCTTTGTGGTTGATTGAGTGAGGAAAGGGTTAGAGAAGACCCTACTCTTTGTGAGTTCCTCAACGGAGACGTAGCTTCCTTAGTGGAAGTGAACTTCGGGATAAAATCACTTGTGTCTTGCTTTTATTATTCATATCTAGTTCTTGTTGACCTAGACCTTGTTTTGTCCCGATCTACGTATTTCTTGTTGTTGAGCTTGCTAGGATTGGTTGCAGAAGGTTCGTAGCATCACTACACAACTTTTGATTCAGCTAGGTTTCTCAGTTTCAATTTAGTTTTTGAATTTCGTAATAAATTCATTGTGTTGTCGGAAGTTCCGACCAGGCATCGGAAGTTCTGACCCATCGAAACTTCATATCCCTGATCCGAAGTTCCGACAGGTTTAATTTCTGCGAAGAATTTTCAGGTTTTGTAGGTTCGCCTATTCACCGCCCCCCCCCTCTAGGCATCACCAAGATCCTTTTAGAGCGAAGCACCTCGTGACATTCAAGATGGGCAACAAGAAACCGACGTCTAAGGGGAAAAAGGAGGAGTCTACCACCGGCGATTGGGAGAGAAGTAAGTGCACCCGTGCTGACCTTCTTAACTTAGTTTCTCAAGGTCTTGTTCAATTGGAGGAAATGGTTCAGTGGAAACCTTCCTTCCGCCAGTTCGTTCCGCGAGAAGATTGTCATCTTCGAGCATTTTGTCAAAAGGAGATTGGCCCTCCCCGCATCTGATTTCTTCCGCGGGCTCCTTTATCATTGGGGTATTCAGATCCATCATCTGAACCCTAACTCTATCGTTCACCTCTCCATTTTTGTTCATTTTTGCCAAGCTTTTCTTGGCATCGAGCCACATTTCAATCTTTTTCGCTACTTCTTCCATCTCTGCCAACAACCATCTGAGGAGAAGTAGTACCTTGTTGGTGGAGCCGGAATCCAGTTCAAGCAGGGGAAGGGGAAGGAGTATATTGAGTACTCGCTCCCCACGAACCACTCAGGTTGGAGATCCCTGTGGTTCTACATTGGAAACCATCCACCCGCACTACCCGAAAGAACACCAGGGAAAGCAGTGTGGAGGCCCGAGTGGAACAAGAAGTTGAATCCCAACCAACTGCTGCATGTCAATGAATTTCTCAAACTGATTAGTAAGTAGAAGGAATGAGGTGTAACCGGCGTGTCCATCTTGACCTCCATGTACAAGAGTCGTATCATGCCACTACAGAAGAGGTGTAGATTTGGATTTGAGTACTTAGGAAGTAACGATCCATCTCGCCTTTCCAAAGAAGTTCTTCCATCAGAAACGGCTCTTGACCGTGTTTGCCGAGTACTACTCGACGCGAACACGGTCCAAAATTGGTGAGTAATTTGTTTGTTTATTACTTGCAGAACTTGAGAAGTATCACTTGCAGGGGCACACTGAACTGTACCATTGTCCTGCTCCAAATCCTGACTTGCCTCGGGCGGATCACCTCAAGCCAAATGTGTTCCAGATACTCAAGACCAGTTGTTTAGATCCTGATCCCTTAACTGATGAAGAAATGATGGATTCCGACGATGATCTTCCTCTGGCAGTTTACTTGAAGAAGTCTGGCAGGGAATCGAGTAGCAACATGGAGATCCCAAGCCACCCGACCAAGTCGCGGGTGGGTGTGAGGAAACGGAAGCTCACCCTTGCAGATCAGTCAGACGACAACCCAAGGTAAGCAATGTCCTCGAGTACCTTCCTTGTTGCAGTTTTGATGTTCTTTGCTGCATTTTCTTCTGTTCTGTTTGCAGTCTGCCCGCCTCCCCCCTGTCCAAATGTTCCAAGGACGGGGGAAACTCAGGCCCTACTGGGGATGATGTTGCACCAGTGGTCGACGTCCAGCCTGGTGCAGCGGACCTTTCCGTTGTTGACGCTGCGCCGAGCCCCAGCAACTTGGTCCCGGCGAGTGCCCCGCAGGCTCAATCGAAGGAGCCTGCTTGCAGCTTGGGGAAGTCAGGTACTCGGGGACCATGGCTTCTAAAACTGAAGAAAGTGGTGACCAAGAGATCCTCCACGTAAGTCTCGAATACTTAGACTTGTACCATTTTGTAATTTATCTTATCGAGTAGTTGATATGACTGTCGTTTGTCCAGCCCTTCCTATGCTCTGAGCTTGGGGGAGCCTGACGATGCCCCGGCTGCCCAACCCCCGAGTCTGGAAAGGACACGGATGCTACAGCGTTGGACACCAGCGCTGCTCCTCCTCCTCCTCCCCCTCCTCCGGCCACCAATGTCGGGGCGGAGAAAGAAGTCGAGTCGGAGCGAGTGGAGGTGGAGACCACTGCGCCGGAACTACCCAAAGGTGAGCCCATCTTGCCTCCTCCGTCTCCCAGCACTAATCTGCCCAAGGCTACATTAGTGACTTCAAGTGGAGTGGCAGGCGAGCTGCCTAGGGAATCCAGCGCAAATGACGCCCAAGCCGCGGGTACTTCGGTCCCTAGCGCCAGCACCGTCGAGGCCACGGGGACAAAAGGCCCTAGCATGGAGGATGCTGGCACCGCGGGCACCTTAGGAACCAGTGCGGATGCGGCGGAGAAAGATGATCCGTTGGTGACGTCGCACGGCTGGCAACACACCATCGCGACAGACTTGATTGATGACCCTTTTGTGACCACTGAGAAGAGAAAACAAATCAAAGGGGTCTTAAAGGACTTGTACGAATTCACCACGGTAAGTTTTCGTCTTCCTCAAGTAGTTTTCTTCATCCCCTGTTTCTCTTTGAGTGGTGATAATTTATATACTCTTCTTTTTAAAACCTGACGGACCGATCCCAGGAGAAGTCCGAGAAACTTAAATTCATTGAGGACGGCCATCATAAGTTGGCAGAGAAGGATGAGCGCATTCGCGAAGAAATCCGAACGAGGATCGACCGCCGCAACGAGCTCGACCAGTTGAAGATAGAGCGCACTCAAGAAACTTGGCTCCTTAAGAATGAAATCCAGAATTTTGAGAAGGAAAAACCTGAGCTTGTTGAGAAGAACAAGAAGATCTCCAAAGTGCACAAAGGTAACTTGTCGCCTTGTCTTGTTGTCTTTGATTCGTTTTTTGTTCATGTAGTTTCTGAAACTTCTCGAATACTACTTATTTTCTCTTGCACGCATAACTGAAATCCACTTTGCAAAATAAAGAAAATATAATTATAGATCTGAAGAACCTTGTCAGTCGTGGCGCAGATGACGTCGAGCGCCTTGAGAAGATCCTCCAGGATACAAGCGTCCAATTCCGCGATGCCATGCAACAGATCAAGAATATGCTTAAGGAAAAGAATGTTATCCAAAAAGAACTCGAAGAATTCAAGACTGCTGCACAGGCTGTCGTGGAGATGGTGGAGTTTCCGGCTGAAGCTGATGCTGGCGAGCTGTCTTTGTTAGAGAAGCTTCGTGCGACTCCTCAAAAGGTTGCCACCTACATCTCGGAGGCCACCAGGACCTACATAGCTCAGGCGCTCGCGTTGGTGAAGTCGTACTGGCTCAAGGCGAAGCTTGAACCACTCGCTGAAGGCATGGCGGCCGACTGCTCTGTTGAGCAATTCATGAAGTTCCGTGAAGAAGTCGAGCCCCTTGCTGACAAGATAGCTGAGTGCCTGGAGCAAGATGGTTAGTAGCAAAAATAATGTGTACTTATTCCACTTGTTGATATGTATATAAATTTGCCTAATTGATCTTTCTTCAGCGCATATCTTTGTATGATGTTAGCTGGTACGATTGTAGGACTTAGAGTAGTTGGAGACATTTGGGTTAAGCCACTCCAAGAGCATCGGCTTGGATGTAGTCAGTAACTTGACGTTCCGTAAAAATGCTCGTAGAGAAAAAGGACTTAACCTGGATTTACCCGATCATGCGGTATGCTGGGCTTCAGTTTGAGAGCCTGAACGGTTAAGTTATTAACGTCCCGCTTGTAGTGGTGAAATAACGTGGCCATGTGATGGGTTTGGTGACCCCTTCGGCGGGTGCCTTAACGCTATCTTTCGAGTAGTTGTAGCAGCGGACGGAACTATGAGAGTACGTCGAGTGCTCTGCCTTATAGGTTGTACTAGACGCAAGTACTCGTGGCAGAGCCCCGGAGCATAAGCGAGCTAAGTACAAGTACTCGTGGCGGAGCCCCCTAATATAAGTAATCGAGAAAACATATAAACTCGTGGCGAAGCCCCCGAGTTTAATGTAGGCGAAAAAAATGTAGGAACTCGTGGCGGAGCCCCCGAGTTAAAACATGCAGAAAGTAGTCGAATTACGGCAAAATCAACTCTTTATTTATAAAAAATGCTGACATGTAGCTGGAGAATTGCTTTCACAACTTCTACTAGGCGTAGAATTTTTGGAGATTCTCTATGTTCCACGAGTTGGGAACTTCCTAGCCATCAGGGTACTGCAGGCGATATGACCCTGGTTTTTTGACTTCCGACACGATGAAATGACCTTCCCACCGTGAATTAAGCTTGTGTAGCCCAGTTTCAACCTAAATACGGCGAACGACCAAGTCATCGGTATTGAATGATCGCTCTCGCACATTGCGATCGTGATAGCACCGGATGCCTTGCAGATAACGGGCTGACTGAACGAGGGCACTTCATCTGGCTTCATCAACAGTATCCAGTTCTAGTTGTCGGGCTTCGTCCGCTTCCCCTTCGTCATACAACTGGACTCTGGGAGAGAGCCACATAAGATCTGCTAGGAGTATAGCTTTGGAGCCGTAGACAAGAAAAAACAGGGTATGTCCTGTGGTTTTCGATGGTTGAGTTCGAAGCCCCAGACAACAAGAGGCAACTCATATATCCACTTGCCACCCTTTTTACTATTCTCGTCATAGAGTCTCTTCTTCAGGCCATCCAGAATCAAGCCGTTGGTACGCTCGACTTGTCCATTGGCCCTTGAGTGTGCGAGTGACATGTACTTCACTTCAATCATGTTGTTTTCGCAAAATTCCCAGAATTGGTTTGCCGTGAAGTTTGAGCCTAGATCTGCGATGATGGTGTTGGGGTAGCCAAAATGGTACATAATGTCCTACCCTTTCTGGAGTGAGCTTGGTAATCGGCTTGTACTCGATCCACTTGGTAAACTTGTCGATGGCCACCAATACATGTGTAAAGCTTTCTGGAGCTGTAGTCAGAGGTCCAATCATGTCGAGGCTCCAGCATGCGAAGGGCCATGACAGCGGTATGGTGATGAGGTTGTGCATCGGGACGTGAGACTGTTTGCCAAAAAATTGGCACTTCTGGTACTTTTGTACGAGATCCTCGGTGTTGGAAACTGCTGTTGGCCACCAATAGCCTGCCCTGTAAGGTTTCCCGACCAATGTCTTGGACGCTGCATGGTTTCCGCATGTAACCTCGTGTATCTCGAGTAGTATATTGCGGCCCATGCCCTGGGAACACACTTCATGAGTACTCCTATGCTTGCTCCGCGCTTGTAGAGCTTATCTCCGACGATGACAAGTCCCTTGCTGCGGCTCATGATGTGTATTGCTTCTGGGCTTTTCTTTGTCACCCCAGGGGGTAGCTTCTTTTCCTTGATGAATTCGATGAATGTCCCCCGCCAATCGACCTCCGACATCATGACCTCCCGGCTGAGGTCTGAGGATCCCAAATCGGTGGTTGCTTGATTCGTGGTCTTGATCAATGGTTCATTGAGTTCCTGGACAAATACTCCTGCTGGGACTTGTGCTCGAGTGAATCCAAGCTTGGAGAGTACATCTGCTCCAACATTGTTGTCCCGGACGACGTGACGAATCTCCAGGCTAGCAAATTTATTCTCCACCTTGCGTACTTCCGTAACATATGCGTCCATCTCCTCCTTTGTGCAGTCCCACTCTTTGTTGACTTGTTGCACGACTAGCAGAGAGTCACCGTACAAGAGTAGTCATTTGATACCCAGTGAGACTGCCAGGCGGAGACCGTGTAGTAGCGCTTCATACTCGGCCTTGTTGTTCGACACCTTCCAAAGGATTTGTAAGACGTACTTGAGTTGTTCACCCTTTGGAGAGATGAAAAGTACTCCTGCCCCACCGCCCTCGAGCTTGAGCGAGCCATCAAAGTACATCGTCCAATGCTCTGGGCGGCTGGCTGGGGTTGGTACTTGATTTTCCCACCACTCAGCCATGAAATCGACCAATGCTTGGGATTTGATGGATGTCCTTGGCTTGATGTTGATTGAAAGAGCCCCCAGTTCTATTGCCCACTTGGATATACGACCAGTGGCATCCCGGTTGTGGAGTATATCCGCCAACGGGAAATCAGTAACAACTGAGATATTGTACTCGTCGAAGTAGTGGCGGAGCTTCTTTGATGTTATGAGTATTGCGTAAAGTAGTTTCCGAATTGAAGGATAGCGTACCTCTGATTCAGAGAGTACCTTGCTGATGAAATAGACTGGCCTATGCACGCCAAATGCATGGCCTTTCTTGTTTCACTCCACCACAATTGTTGTGCTGATCACATGAGTAGTTGTTGCGATGTACATCAGCAGGTTCTCCCCGGGACGTGGTGCTGTGAGAATAGGAGGTGACTGCAGGTGTTCCTTGAGGTCCTGCAATGCCTGCTCAGCTTCCTCCGTCCAGTGGAACTTGTCTTTATGCTTCAGGAGCTTGAAGAAGGGAAGGCCCCGTTCTCCAAGTCGTGAGATGAATTTGTTTAAGGCCGCCATGCACCCTGTTAGCTTTTGCATGTCCTTGATCGCTGCTAGAGCCATCATGTCGGAGATGGCGGTAATCTTCTCCGGGTTAGCTTCAATCCCTCTATGACTGATAATGAACCCGAGTAGTTTCCCGGGTGGTACGCTGAAAACGCACTTGGTCGGGTTGAGTTTCCATTGGAACTTCCGGAGGCTACTGAATGTTTCCTCCAGGTCCGCAATTAGGTCCTCGGGAATTCTGGTCTTGACGACCACATCATCCACGTAGGCCTCGACATTGCAGTGCAGTTGGTCTGCAAAGCACATTTGGATTGCCCGCTGGTACATAGCCCCCGCGATCTTCAGCCCAAAGGACATAGTCTTGTAGGCGTATGTCCCAAAGGGCGTGATGAAGGCGGTCTTGATTTGATCTTCTTCCTTGAGGGCAATCTGATGGTAGCCCGAGTAGCAGTCAAGGAAACAGAGGAGTACACAGCCGGCAGTGGAGTCTACTTGATTAATAAGCGTAGCCCAAAGTGTTCCTTCGAGCAGTGCTGTTTGAGATCGGTATAATCAACACACATTCTCCATTCATTATTATTCTTCTTCTTTACAAGGATAGGGTTGGCGACCCACTCTGGGTGGTACACCTCTTTGATGAAACTAGCCGCGAGTAGTTTGGCCAACTCCTTTTTGATTGCTTCCCTATTATCCTGAGCGAATCTACGGAGACGCTTCTTTTTGGGGGTAGCATCAGAATCTCAGTCGGTTCCTTGGGCACCCTGGCATATCCGCTGGTTTCCACGCGAATATGTCTCGGTTGGCCCTAAGGAAACTCATGAGTGCGCTTTCCTATTTGAGGTCGAGCTGTGACCCGATCAGGGCTGTCTTGGACGAGTCTCCTTCCTGCAGCTGGATGGATTCAAAGCGAGTTCTCCGGTGGGCTGCACCTTCGAGTAGTTCGCCTTCTTTGTGGGAATTTCTAGCCCTGTTTTGGAGAGTTGTTGTGCAATCGCGAGTACTTCACCCGAAGTATCTGGTACACGCATGGTCGAGGCATACTCGATGGCCTTCTGGTTGCAGTTATAGGACTTCTCCAGGTCGCCACAGAAGGTGAGAACCCCACTCATTCCTAGCATCTTCAGGAGAAAGTAAACATAGTGCGGTACGGTTATGAATTTGGCCATTGCAGGTCTGCAGAGAATGGCGTTGTAGGAGGTTTCGAAGTTGGCCACTCTGAACTTAATGTACTCGGTACGGTAGTTTTCCCTGGTCCCAAAGGTGATGGGAAGCACCACTGTGCCGAGCGGCGTAGCTGCGTTCCCAGGAACGATGCCGTAGAAGGGAACCTTACTGGGGGTAAGAATGTCGATGAAACTTGCCTCCATCTTCCTTAGGGTACTCGCAAAGATGATGTTGAGGCCGCTGCCTCCGTCGATGAGTACTTTTGCGAGCCTGACATCCGCGACCACCGGATCTAGGACGAGTGGCAGTTGGCCCGGCTCAGAAAAGCTCGTCCACTGATCAGCCCTAGAGAACGAGATGGGGACCTTCGACCACCGGAGGGGTCGTGGTATCGCCGGCAAACGGTCCGCTTGCGGCCCAGACGCAGGCGGCAATCGCGGCGACCCTGAACGCTGCTCTACACAAGCACGCTTCGCCTCCACGTCCTCTCGCTTCGCGGCATCCTTCGTTGCGCGCTTCCTCGCGCCTGAGTCATTAGAGAGACACTCCGGATCCGCTGGCATCGCGCGGCTCAAAGCTGCTGGCTTCATGCGGCCTGGCGTCGCCGACCACGCTCGCTGCAGAGGAGCACAGCGCCCCGCACCACGTCTCCTCCGAGTCACCACCGCTGCCAGAATTGGGGGTCGACTCGGTCTCACTGGTAGAAGGGTACTTCTCGCGTATCTTGTCACGATCCTCACCATGCTGAGCACGGCGCACAACCTCCCTCTCCTTCTCCTCCCGCTTCGCCGACTACCTCCCTTCTTCTTCCTCTTTTCTCGAGCAGCCTCCTGCTGGGCAGCCTGCCTTGCCCGGCCCTCTGGGCCTCCGGGAAGACGAGGACGACAATGCGGATGGCCGAGTCCCTGCAAAAACAGAGCAACATTGAACTACCAGATGAAGCTCTGCACCACCGACCAAAAACCGAAATCAAGGGAAGAACACGCACCAGATTGGGAGGATTCTTGCACTCAAAGGGAGCCATTGCCCTGAACTCTTCCTGGTCCGCCCCCTTGAGGACCATCATCAGCCAGGAGTACACATCATCCTCTGGGAGCTCCTCGATGAACGCTCGGTCCAGGTCGGACGGAGCGGAGTACAACCACAATGATTTCCTCCGTTCCGCCAACGGCATCACGGGCCGTCGCGCATGGTGAAGAAGAGTGTTACACCATTGAGGCCCGCCTCCACCACACGCCCCCGGATGACATCCTTGATGGCCGCCACGAGAGTCTTCTTCGGCGTCTGCGTCCCCCAGGTCCGACTTAGGTTCCTCACCGGCCGTCCCCCACGGAACTCAGGGAAGGGCGCATCCGGCGGGTTCCTGATATAGAACCAATCGCCGTGCCACCCCTTGTTTGATTCGGCAGGGGTGTACTCTAGGTAGACATCATCATGATGTGGCCTCCTCTGAAGATCAAACCCGCCAACAGGCAAGGCAGACGACGTATCCCCCTTTGGCGGCGAGATCTTGTCGTAGAAGAACACTTGGAACAAGCTGACAAGCAGCTCAATTCTCAGGAACGCCTCACACAGTTTGACGAAGCCGGCAATGTGCAGCACCCCATTCGGGTTCAGATGCTGCAACTCCAATCTCTATTCATGGAGCAGTCCCCGCAAGAACCAGTGAGCAGGGCACCCAAGCCCCCACTCATGGAAGGCAAGGAAGCTCACCACCTCGTGCGGTTCCGAATGCAGCTCCTCGTGCTCCGGCGGCGGCGCTCTCCACCCCGCCACCTCCTTCAGAGGGAGAAACCCCTTCGCCGCCAAATCCTCCAGTAGCAACTCTGTCACATTCGATTGACGCCAGTGCGACATCGCGACGGCGCGGATCGCTACGGCAGTGACTGCGGAGCTCTCTGGAGCGGAGGAACAAAGCGGCGGCGGAGATGGCGTGAACAGGCAGAAGGGGCAAGAAAGGCTTGGGAGGCGAAGAAAAGTGGTCAACTGACAAAACCCACCCTCCCACAGCCTCCTTAAAGAGACGCGACCCATCGCAAGGGGGCCCGCGAGCCCTGCCGCAGCCGAACCATCACGGCAGGCCACGCGGCCCGAGGGCCGCACCACTAGCCTGCTCGCGGACTCTGCACGCGAAGCGTCGTTCGCACTCCTCGCCTCGAAAAATGCGACTCGCGACACTCAGTTCACACCACAGAACGAATCGATTCGTAGAAACACGATTTGTAGGAGTCTGTTCTCGCTGCTGAACGGGTCAGTACATTCATAAGCCCAAACAGGGAAGGCTTTACATTAAAAACTTTATTTAGGGCGATACATATTGGATTAGCGAGCATTATGCCCACTAATCCAAGTCCAGATTACATGACACTCTGGGGCTGCCCTACCCCCGGCACTCAGACTAAAACAAAAGCGGCCTGCAACTACCGCGAACGTCGCCATGTCCACCCAGGGGGCCACCTACGCGCCGCCCAAGTTCGGCTCGACATCGCCGTAGAGGATGGCGTTGATGTCCACCACCGCAGTGGCGCCGTCGCCCCACTCCCGGAAGCCGACAGCAAGCTGCCGCTTCTGCTGCAGGACAAGGTGGGGTGGGAACCTAGGCAGGAACATGTGCCTGTCCCACGTGGAGCGCGCGTACACCGCCGCCAGGGAGACGGCGCCTCAATGGCGCACGCCCTCAGTCCCAGGTCGCGCACACGAAAGGGGAGTGCGCACAGACGGTCGGGCAGCAGTTGCCCTCCCGTCCCCGTCGCCACCACCGTCGTCGTCGCGGCGCACGAGAGGTCGTCGTGCTGCTCCTCCAGGTCGGAGTAGCGCCGCTGCAGGCGCTCCAATCCAGCCCGGACGGCGGCCACCTCCACCTCTCGCCCTGGAACACAAGGACGATCAAACAACGTTCCACCCGAAAAACCCAACAGGAACAAACGCGCCTCGAACACAGACTAACTTACGGCGAGCGCCTGGGCGTCCGCCACCTCGATGCGGGCCGTGGCGGTCTACAGCTCCGCGGCGTCCACGGCCCCCTTGATGTTCGTGGCCTTCTTCTCCACGGCCTCCAGTGCAGCCCTGATGCGGTCCAGCTCCCGCGTTGCCGCGCCATACCGCTCCCTCGCCTCGGCGCCCTCCCGGATGAGGACGCGGATCATCTCCCGCACATTCCCGTCGAACTCTAATGAGGACGCGGACCCTGAGGGAGACGACGACCGCGGCGGCGGCGAGTCGGAGCAAGGATCACCGCTAGGACCACATCCCGCCAGGTACATCCTGGCGCCAATTGAAGCAGCCCTGCATCAATCACAACGTCAGTCCCACAACATTCTCGATCAAATCACAAGCTGGGGGGAAGGAGGGACACAACTCACCCCTGAGAACGAAGCACCGCACGTAGAGGCGGAGGACGACGGCAATGTCCCCTCGAGCCCTCGCCAGTGACACGCTTCCGGTCAGCCATCTCCGCACTCAGGAACGGGAAGTGGAGGACTAGGGTTTTTCTCTCTACTTCTTGTAGGAATGGTGCAACTACCGCTCGCTGGTGAAGGGACCGGAGGGGAGGCGGGGTATTTATAGCCGAAAAATGGCTCCACATGTCGCGCGACCCATTGACTCCCGTGAAAAGGCCAAGAGGTATGACCCTTCCCACATTTCTTCCTGACCCATGACCACAACAGGAACGGGAGATGGAGCAGTTGCCTGATGCAAGCGTAGGAAGGTACAGCAAGCAAAGCGTTTCATCAAGTGCCACAGTGTGGCCGGACACCCGACGACGCTAAGCGTTCTCAGGTAAAACCGCACCGCGACCGTCGCCACGCTGGTGAGATCCAATGCGCACCCCTGGACGCATCATTTGCAAATCTACTTTGCCTATTTTGTTCTTGAATCTATTTTCAGGTACAAAATGTGCCGACTCCATGGACTCATAGACCAAGTTTCAAAAGCCGGCTCCCAGCGGGCTCCAGGCTGCCTTGCGTTGAACAGAACCAGGGGAAAAACAGATGGCCAACTCCAGCAGTCGCAAACCGACTCGCCCCGGCGACTCAAAACACCACGATTTTCCCGTCCGATCCTGACTTCTAGAACCCACAGAATCCTACCTGAAGGGAGGGCAACGGGCCACCTGAGTCGGTCGAACGACTCGGGAGATCTGAGTGGGACGGGCGGGTCGTGGAGTAGTAACGCACCCCATGCGGGTCATGCTAACCTCGTCACTAACGACGAAACTGGGCGTCACTCGGATCGCTCGAAGCATTGCGCTCAAGCACACACGTTAGGAGCTCACCGAGCACGTCACTCGGTCCACTCGGATAAGTGACGCCGACTCAACCCCTCCGACTTCGGAAGTCGCGGGGGGGGGGGGGGGGACTTAAGTTGCACACCCGAACGAGATAAGTTCAAACTTTCGTGACACTGCTCACGCAAAAGACCCTACCAGCCAGGGCACGTTCGGCTCTCTCAAGATCCGGCATGGATCAACGACGCTGACTCAACCCCTCCGACTGAAAAATCGCTGGGAACAAACTGAACCAAAGAGTTCGGATTATTGCGACGCTGCTCGCACTAACAAAGACCCCGCCAAGCCGGGGCACATTTGGCTCAGTCCAAAGCCACTCGCTATGAAATCATGCCTTCCAGACATGCGAACTAACAAAACCAATCTGAACTGGGAAAATCATTTCATTTCTAGCGAAACAAACATTACAAAGTACACTCGGCTCAAGGTCGTTACAAGGTACAAATTCTATTACTCTCACTAGGGGAGTAAGCCTAGGGCCCTAAGGAGCGGCTGCTTCAAGTGCAAGGAGGTGTGGAGGCACACCTGCCTCGCAAACCCTCATCTAACATCGCCACACGCACGGACGCCTAGGCATGGGGAAGCCACCAGGTAGCCTTGCTTGACGCCACCGGCGGCCGAGCCATTCCTCGAGGAAGAAGATGCTTCAATAGCTCCTCCTCGGTCGCCGTCGCTTCCCACGAACGTGTCCCCCAAGAGACCGCCAATCGACCGGGAAGAAGAGGAACCAGATCCCAACTTAGGGATCCGAAAGTTCCTGAGAGCACGTCTGGCTCTCATACAGAACAAGGAGTTCCTCCGGTCTTCCTGATCGGTGCGGTCAAAGCACCGACACGTCCGCCGAAGGGCTGCGACGTCAAGCTCGAGACCGCCGCCGCCGGCCGAAGATCATCGTCCGAGAGCAAGGGCGCCATCGTGCGCCGTACCCGTTTAATTGAACGGTTGCGACGAACACAGCGATGGTCGCTCCTAACCGGACGCGATGCGCCGGCTGGTCCGACGATTGTGTCAGCGATCCCCTAGCTCCCGCAGGTCGTCCCCTATACTTGAAAACTCTCCTCTAACACCAGATGTTGGAAGAACTACCGCCACCCTCAAGAGGGCACACACACACAACACGAGAAACATGACTTGGGTAATTTGTGGAAACTGAACCAGCAAGCCCCGGAAAGTGGACACACACGAGCCACACAGTCCACTCGTATAGGGAACAGATTCGCCTAAAAAAGGCGAAATGGGAGGCCTCTGACATGACACAACGGGCAGAGACCCGTCAATTCTCCCATCGGGGCAACGCAAGGCAGACGACGCAGAACCATCATAATGGCGCGCCGACCCCTCGGACGGACCGCCGGGTAAAAGGGTAATGCCACAGCACGATCGCCACGTAACACAGCACCATACGAGCGCAGTAACTCCCCTAACTAAGACAAAGCGTCCACACGATTAAAACAAAAATCGCGAGTACGCTCGGGGGCCTCTGTTGGGTTCCTAGAACCTGGGTTACCAACGGGCCCGCCTTGTCAGACCAAGGCCCGGACAACTTCCGCACCCACACGGCCTCTTTAGCCATGCAGCGTTTGTGGGCCGTCCCGGCCCATGAGCCCCGTCTGGGAGGTCTCCCTCGAACCGGACTCCACGGCCCACGGCACCGATTCCGAGTGCCCCCGCTGAAGGACGGGCAAAGAATCACAGACACCACCACTCTCAGACTCCCGACTGACTCAGGTCACCACAAGGAAGAAAAATCCCACTTGGTCATGGACGCCCAGGCTTGGTCTGCAAGGGTCAGGCAAGGTCGTACCAAGTGGATGCGGCCCTCACAGTGTCGTACACACAAATAGTGAGCCACTGTGCCTCTGTCACAGCAGAGGACCAGGGCTGTGGCGTCCACTTGGTCCTTGTGATGATCAGACTTGCCGTCATCACGGCTTGACCACCAAGAAACCATTAAACGGGATGGGACTTGGCATGTAAACAGTCCTCCCCCAATGGGACGGCTGCCTCATCCCATCAGGACTCTTGTACTTGTTTACTGACCGAACCAGGCGAACAGGTTCAAGACCAGGAGACCCCCAGGACTTCGGGATCACGCAATCCACCAAGGACATCGCCGACTGACCCTGTACAGGACCATTGACGATTTGGGCCACCCGACTGCCGGATTCAAAGATATTTCTCCCCGAACCCTTCTCCTCCAAGGAATTCCCTGTAACATGGGGCCCCCTTGAGCTATAAAAGAGGGGTCCCTTTAGATTTAGAACAAGACATCAGAAGTCAAGTTAGACAGAAGACCTAGCCCTCTAGCACTCAAAAAGCTTGTGCTCCCCAACTCTCACGAGCACCTGGGCTCGAGCAATACATCCGACTGACCCCCGACTGGACGTAGGGCGTTCTCGCGTGAACCAGTATAATCCCTCGAGTCATTGTGTGCTAGGCCACCTCCGATCACGACGCACGACATACGCTGTCGAGTAGTTTACCTGCCGCCCATTTCCGAGAGCGACACATCACCTCAGACTAGCGATATCGCCAGCCGTTGGACACGGCCTAAACATCTCGCTGTCGAGAGACACTCGGAAAATACGAGCACCTATGTCAAGTTGAGCACTTGTACTAGCTGAGCTAGGCTCAGTTCGCCTCATATAGTCTTACACGGACAATAAACACTACACATTATAATCTAAATTATATAATGTATATATTTAGATAATAATCCCATAAACTTTTTTAAGCCCTTGGGGAGATTAAAAGGAAATTATTAAATCGAGCAGAAAATTATTCAATCATGCTCGATCACACAATAAATGCTCTACCACAAGTTCATCCTCGTAAGATCATTACACTTCGCGTCAGTGACTGGTTTGGCTAGCTCACCAAGGGCATCATCTTCTTTCTTTTATCATTAATGATTAGCGGCCCCCCGTCACTAGTCCCATGGTCCATAGTAGCTTTGCTGGTGTTGGGATGTTGCACAGCACAGCCCAATAAAGACCGCTGTATTATCCCCAAGGATGAAAGATCGGGGCACCGCTCCACTTTTGTGGTCGCTACCTTTGCTTGATTGCTTGTTCCGTTTGTTTTCCTTTAGTAAATCGCAGCGGTTGACACTAACAGCTCCATAATGCGTCCTAACAGCAAAAGAATACGACTTTTTTTTGGCAGTGCACATGACTCATATTTTCACGTACTACCGGAACAAAAGAAGGCGGAAAAGAAGTAAAGTCACAGCGGTGGGCGTGGATTTTTTTGGAATCTCTCGTCGTCGGGTCCTACCAGCCCAAAGGGTAGTTCCTGCCAGCCCAACGGTCACTTTTCCAACCGGCACCCGGTGGGTCCTACTCCTTTTTTTATCCACTGAGAATGGAGTACCCTCCTCTCTCATTTTTGTTTTCTTATTCTTTTTCTGCATTTGATATTCCCGTTATTGTTATTATTCGGAAAAGGACGGTTCACCGACAGTAATCCTCCCTTGACAAATCCTGACGATATGCCGTTGCCGGGGTAGGTGCAGTGCTGAGATTGGATTCGGAAATGTGAGTGCGTGTACAATAGCATGAGGACAGACAAGGACGGGCTGCAATGGTTTTGTTTATTACAAGGTGTTTTCAGCGATTATGTCAGGCCATTCTGCCAGGCATATTTTATATGCTGGTCGTTAGTATTCGTAGCTTTTTCAAAGTATCCCCAGCTGCATGAGTAGCTCGTCAACTGTATTCTAGAAATCTAAACGAGTCCTTTTTTAACTTGCAGGTGTTTAAAAAAAATCTAAACTTTAAACGAGCCCTTTGCGCAGCCGTCTTAAGTGAATTATGAAAGGAGATAGTAGGAAAGATGGCGAGATCATGGAATCATTCAGGCCGCGTAATGCAACCCCCTCTGCACAGGCAACCGTTCCACTAATTAGAACGGGAGGTTAGCTCATGGCGTATGCAGTATGCTTTGATGAACTAATAATTGAACACAGAGATACAATAATACAACCTTCTCTGATGACATCATTGTTGCAACGGGCTCTGACCTTGCATGTATACTGTGAACTGAACGGAGGGGCAGGCTTCAGAGCTCAGTAGCATCGTCGGCAGGCAAAGCATTGAAGCCCGTGCCTGAGCTGGCAGCCAAATTTATGGCTCCCCTCGCCTTCTCGGCACCTCTGCATGAACCGAATCGAATTTGCATTGCCAGCGCACCAACGGTTCACCCAGCGGCCCGCAGCGAGCCCACGCGGCCGTCCCGCAGCGCCCGCCGGTTGGTTCCGCTGCCACGTGGGGCCCCGGCACTGCTGAACCTGCCCAGCGTGCGGCCGTACCCCGTACGGTACAGGCGATCGATCTGTTCCCGGATGAACGCCGATCGAATGAACGAAACTAATCCAGCCTGATCCGGAAAAGGGAAAAGCAATACTCCGGTCTAGGCTCTAGGCTCGTCACATCTCCAGACTCCAGCGTTTCCCTTCCCTTCCCTTCTTCTCCGTGCATCCTACTAGTCTGTAGTCCTCCCTACTGGCACACGTCGGGAGCCAATCCGGATGTCTGATCCGAGCAGATACGATTTGTGTTGTGATCGCACCGCGAACATGACACGGTCTCGAACCACAGTGACCTTGCCGTTGTGTCCAGTGCAGCGCGCCCCCCATGTGGCGCGATCGATGCGGTCGCGGCTTGCCTTTTCTTTTTTCTTTTTTTCTTTTCCTGATGGGACGTGCGCCGCCGCCATGATGCGTCGTGCCCTCCTCCCCTCCCCTGTTGTCTTGTCTCCGGCCGGGCGCGCGCGCGCGCACTCGCGCTGGGGGCCTACGGCGCGTGGCGGCTGACGCGGCGCTGCCTGCCACGCACGGGGCACGTACTCCACCTTAGGTAGGTGCTCATCACTTCACCGAGATCCCATCTATCGGGGAGCCTGCTCCGTCCGTCCGTCCGCGATCATCATTGGCTCACGCCCGTACGCGGTCAAGTGCGATCTCGCAGCTGGAAATTCTGGAATTGGATGGGTCGTGCGCGGACGCGGCGTGCCAGTGCCAGGCAGCAGCCAGCACTCAGCTCCGGGAAGTCATAGGTGTGCGTGTGCTGATTGAAGTAAGGGAGAACGGAAACCTCCATCCCGTGCTCCGAACGGGAAAATTTTACAGCGGTCGTAAGAGGACTGGTGTTCGGTCTCTTTCCGTTTCGGTTACCGTTACTTCGCTGGCCGCATGATGATCTCCTCCACCAAAAGGGGCGAGGAAAAGAGTAAACACGCAGGGGCCCCACCCCAAGCCCCCACGGTTCTTTCGCGAAAGTTGACAGTGAACCGCATCATCGATCGCTCCTTTCTCCCTTTTCCGGAAAGTGCCATGCAAATGCTTTCTGCCAACGCCGTCGGTTCGGTCGTAGGACCAGCACCGGTTGCTTCTCAGTAGGACGTTGGTTTCACGGTTGGCGAAGCCTAGGATGGCAGGAGGCATGAACTACCGGCCGGGCCTGGCCTGCTCCCATCAGACCTGCATCTGGATGCATGGCAATGTAGATGTAGCCTTCACACTCAAGAGAACTAAGAAATGGCAAAACCCTCTCTCTCTCTCTTTTTCTCCTTTTTTATTGTTTATGTGTACCTTCTGCTGCTTTATGCAGAGCTGCAGTTGATCTTGCTTGGCTTGCCCTCAAGGTACGAAAGCGCTCGCGCGCGCTGTCATGCGTAGGAGGCTTGCGGTTGGAGCTTTGCATGGCTCCAAGCAGAGAGACAAAAAGGAGAAGTTGAGGGCGAATGAGAACATCTCCGCCTGCTTGGTCAGACGGCATGTGTGCCGCCACTTGCTCGTCGTGGTGGTTTTCAGCTCACAACCTGTCGAACATCGCACAGCGTGCAGGGACCGGTTAAAACTGCAGAACGAAACTTTTCATCTCTTTCTGAATTCTGAAGCAACGGCTGCTGCTCCGGGCATGCTTGTTTTGGGCTTTCTTATCCGAAGAAGAGGTGACCTCTGACGGCCCAAAGGAACAATTTCGGCCCACAAATGAAGTAGACACCACAAAATAACAAGAATCTTCGAACAATCCCAGCCATAGAAACCTGGGTGAAAACGGAACACCGAATCAACCGAAATGTTTAGAAATTCCGAAAAAATAACCGCAGAGTAATCAACGAAATTTATTGGAATTTTTTTTTCGGAAAGATGAAGCTCGCAACCAACAATGCCTCCGGCAGGTCGGACGTGTCGGGGTGCGCCTCCAACTCTCTCCGGGACAGGATTACCTCCCAGTCGTCAAATCTCTCAAGACACACAACACCATCTACATCATAGGGCACCCGACAAGTCACTATCACCTGCTAATCAACTAAGGCACCTCAATCCCATGCAAACGAAACAATACCAAACAAATCAAGCCAATGATGCCGAGAATTTTCGTGTCGAGTCCAGCAGCAGAGCTAATAACCAGCCCAGCAGTAGAGCCAATATCCGCTCCAGCACCAGAGCTCATATCCAGTCCAGCACCAGAGCTCATAGCCTGATACTGGATGTTGGAGCGGTAGTAGGTGTTGGGCGCCCAATTGGCCGGGATGACCTGGTACGCCACCAGCTTCTCGCCGGACTCGTTGGTGATGCGCAGCGAGAAGGGCGCCGTGAGCCGGTGCTTGGAGTCCAGCCTCCAGATGGATCCCCACGACTCCCGCATCGGCGTCCACAACCCGGAGTTGGCCTCCATGAGGTCCACCTGGACTACATCGCCGTCGCCGTCTTCAAACTCAACAAGCACCGCAAAGTAGACGGGGTTTGAGCCATGCTCGATGTGGAAGGTCACCGTCAGCCCGGGGTAGATGCAGGGCACCCTACAGGAACATGCCATCTTATATGTAATTTGGATTAGGCTTGTCCATAGGCATACTAAAATGCAAAATTACTATTTGTGCAAATCTACTCAAACCAATAGTTGTCGTTAAAATTGGTTGAGCAAAAGTACAAGGGTTCCATAGCAAAGTAGCAAGACAATCGAGATATGAATCTGTTCGTGTAGGGCCTTGAGATTGGTCGGACTGTGGTTCTATGAAACGAGCAGTGCATGTCACGGACCTCTTGAACTGGATGTCGATGATGCCGGCGTGGCGGAGCTCGTCGTTGCGGCCGGGCTGTGCCAAGGCCCCAAATGCCGTGCCGCTAAGGTCAAAGTGGTACTTGGCGACTGGGTAGTAGTTCATGTCGGTGATCGCCACCGTCTCCGGGTTTCCGGAGCACGCAGGGTGGTTGAGGCATCTTATCTGAAAAAGGTCAACAACAAATGAAAGGATTTAGTCCAAACTGTGCCTAAACTAGTTTTCTCTCGGTCTGTCTCTGTTTCCATTTTCATAAGAATGGCCGACAGCACAAACAAGCTTGTCGACATCCTAGAAATAATATCTCCGACCAAGTTATGTACCTGGTAGCAAGAGCCGCAGCCCTTGCCATCCTTGAACAGGGGCTGGTTGCCGCACGATGTCATGGCTGAGAAAGGAGGCAGGTTCACGTTCTTGAACCCGCAAGCTCCACCTGCATACACAGAAGCTTATAGATGTCCAACAACAATACATGCCATATACAATCTGGCGCCATGCACCGACATTAATGTACATACCGTTGTCGTAGGGGCCAGCGCCGGTTGGCGCACCATACCAAGTGGCCCTGGCAGCCACCCAGTAGGGCTCCACGGTGATGTCGGAGGCATTGAAGTTGACGATCCTAGTGCATAAGCCATACGAGACAAGGAGGAGGAAGATCAGCGCACCAAGTGTAACCACCTTGGATGAGGCGATCATGGATGCCATCTTACTAGCTATATCTCTTTTGTTGCTAGTACTAGGCAGACATGAAGCTCTCTGTTTCAATGGTCAGCGAGACGCACATTGCAGGATATCCTTTAGTGGGGGTTCACATGGCTCTGGAGCAAACGCAGAGCACCTGATGTCTTTTTGGTGGGAGGTCACATGGCTGTGGAGCAAATCATGGAAGGAATGGAGGCATCAGGTCAGTCACGCTTATAGAGGATTTGAAGCTAGGGCGCTCTAATAAGTCAATTTTTTTGAATTATCTCAAATGTAAATTGTCAACTTTATTTACAATATAGTACAAGAATAAAAGCTTGTCTTACAAACATCTTCAAATCCACAATTAAGTATAAAATTTGCCTCCAAAAATATGCTTACACAAACAACAATACTATTTCTTCTCAGTGTCGGGCTTATGCTTTCTAACAGCCCATAAAAGTCTCCCAATGTGCAGATAAGACAACTTTTTGCTTACAGATAAGACAACTACTAGTTGCTTGCAAATCTACAAAATTTACATTCCTACCTCCAGCTACCAATGTGCATTCCTAGTTTCTCACAACAATGTGCAATGCAGTACCAATGTGCTACAATCCTACGTTCCTAGCTTCCTACCATGGCTACCAGTGTGCAAGGCTGCCTGCAAGGTACCTAAACAAGTTACCGAGAACTGAAATTGGTGTGGGCTACCTTGCTGCTTGCCTGCCGGCTCGCTGCTGGGCGTTGGCTGCTTGCCTGCCGCTCCTTAGCTCCTGCTCCACTCCAGTGCGGCAGTGCGCCAGCAGACCGGCCAAGGGCGCCGCCGCAAGCCGCGCCTGCGAACCAGCAACCCACCGCCGCACGCCGGATCTCCTCCGCGCGGCGCGCCTCCCTTGCCAGACGCCGGCTCGCTCCTCCGCTCCGCCCTCCCTGGCTCCCTCCGCCGAGGAGTCGCCCAAGTCGCCGTTGCCGGATGCCCGGATACGGCGGGGGCTGGCCGCCGCGCGCCGCCAATTTGAATCGGCCAATCCTAGGTCGCCCTCTGCTCCGCCTCGCGCCCCCGTCTCACGGCTAGGGATGAAAATGGACCCAAAAAATCCAGTCCCGTCCAGTATTTGTATATTTATCCCATCCATTTTTATATTTGCGAAAAAATACCGGACTGGAAGCAGGAAGGGTATATCCCGTCCGTTTATGAGATTCTATTTTTATTTAGGATGATCATGTATTAGTTATGATATTCTATTTTTATTTAGAATAATTCTATATTAGTTCTGAATTTATAAAATCTGAAAAAATTATTCACACCATATACCTTTCTATGGTTCCTCAACATCAATTGGTGCACTCCACGATTTAACTGTAGGTAACATAAAATCTTAATAATATTTTTAAAAATTAGCTTGCATGAAAAAGTGTGTAGTGTTGTATTCATTTCACGTGAGGTGAACTTGTGATTAAACAATAATGTATTCCGGTAAATTGCTTGATTCCCGTCTGTTTCCGTAACTCGTATATTTCGTTTTCGCTTCCGTTTCAGGTAATAAAATACGAAAATAGAAATGTTTAAGGGGTTTTTCCGTCCGTTTCCATCCCTATTCACGGCTCCTTCATCCATTATATCTACGATTTGGAGTTCGAGTGGACGGCATGGTGTGGTAGTATGTCTGGAAACCTGTAGTTGTAGAACTCTTTTTAGAAAAAGAACGTATTACAATCCCTAATAATAATTTTCTCTAACCGTCAACCTCCAAACCGTAGAGTGTATTCTCTTTACCAAACATGGACACTCGTCCACTCCGGAAGCATGCTGCCTGCTTCCCTCGTCTCATACAACACAAACTTTAGCCCTGATCTCTGATTCCATGATCAAAGTAAACCCATGGCATAGCTGCAGTCGGGTTCCAAGATCACCTTGTTTGGGCACCATTCTGCAGCAAGCTGCGTACCCTTCTGTTTGAATGCTTCCGATGTGTAAAGGTGAGCGGTGGTTGCACCTTGAGCTAGTGTACATGCTAACATTTTTTTTTCTGCACCGGTGTGTAGCTTACTACTAGCTTCTGCCTGGCTCGCAAAGTTAAAATTGGAGTACAAGGAGAGTAGCTAGCTGATTGAAGTTTAAGTACTAACAACAGGAAACCGATCCTTGATGAGTTCGTTTGCATATCTTTAACTGCAAGGAAAGGGGAGAACTGTGTCTAAAGTATGAACAGTGCCGTTCAGCTGGAAGCTGTCTGCCAGAACAGCTGCTCAAGAAAAAGAGAAAAAACATCTAGCTGTAGATGGTGCTCTATGTTAAAGAGGGAGAGATTTAGAATTGTGCAGTGATGAGCCGATAGTGCAGGAGACTGAACTTAGAGGCCATGGCAGGCGCGCCCTGGAAAAAGTGTGGATTCTTGCGAGCCGTTGCGGTTGCAATGTTTCCAAAAGAAGGCTAAGGTGTTCATTTCGAGATGGCGATTCCACCGACGTTTCTCTGAAAACGAAGTTCCTAGCTCACGGGAGTTTGGCCTTGGCCATATCTCCATCAGCGCAAACGGGAGCACACAAGCAGGTCAGGTCTTGGCCTTGGGATCGATCGATCGATCGAGACCGGAGCCGCTGCATTCAAGGTCGGTTAGGTGCGGCGTCGCGGGCGGGCTTGGGGCAGGGAGGGCGCGCTCTCGACTAGGCGTCGGTGTCGTTTCAGTTTCGTCAGATGCCGAGGACGAACGGGAGAGGCAACAGCGCACACGCACGCAAAAGGGGTGGTGTCCTCGCGGCGATGACGAGGTCCATTGATCAGGGGGTTTGGACTCTAGCACGTCCATAGCAGTGCATCATCACGCACGACTTTGGTGTGTGGTCCCTGCGTGGCGTTGCCGTGGGTTGCGTTTCCGGAAGGTGTAGGTGTTCATATGGATGTACAGGGACTTGGAGGAGGAGAATATGATGTACAGTGACACAGCAATTGAGACATTTGGGAGGTACGGAAATAATATTGTCTTCCAAATATGCCATTTTGGCCCATTTTAGTTTATGGCCCAATAAATAAATGCAATTTCAGGCAGAGGCCCACGTATGAACGTTTGCTGGCTAGATCTTCTTGTATAAAGATTTAGGTCGTCATGTGTGGTTCTTCGATCCGCCGGTGGGCGTGTGTAACTCTTATCATGTCCATAATCAATAAAATCTGGTGGTGATGCTAAAAAAAAAAAGCAGTGAGGCCCAAGGTCCACGCAAGCATTTTCTTTTTTTTTCCATTTTCCAAAAACACAGGACATCGATACCCACATGTACACCATCTATACTTAAGAACACTTTGGAAATATGGGTTGGAAGTCGACCAATCCCCAAGCGTCTCGTTGACGCGACGTGCCTGACTGCACACGTACCATGCTCCCCGTGGTTACAGCCGCAGATCAATATTATGGGCACCTCCGTGAATCTTGCATGGCCTCGCACCACTCAATGATCACTGGCCGGGAGTTCGAACTAGTACATACCTGTCAGTTAAAATAGACATGGATTCAGCATTTTGAGAGAATTCCCTGGCACTTTTGCAATACGACGAGGGTCGGAACAAAAAGCTCATCTGTGACCACCTTACAGCCATATCTCAATACATTGGAATGGCGATAATGCCGACAAAGCAAACGGAAAACAAAATTTGCCAGCACCAGGATTCTGATAGGGTCTCTACATCCTAGGAATGACTGTGATTCGGTTCAGGTTTCAGAAGAGTAGAGGTCTTCTAGTTCTCATCTTGGCCAATTACCCGATTAACTACACCAACAGCGATTGTGCGACCAGATGACCTTAAGTATGCCCTCCCAAGTGCTCGGCTCTTGGAGAATTCCTGAACGCAGACCGCCCCATCGAGGGCAACCTGACACAAGAATTAGAAGAGCATGAGTTTTGAATTGTATTGTACTGTACAAGCTCCACAAACTATATTATCCTAGGACATGAAATTTTGAAAAAAAGAAAGGTGCACGCAAGGATCCCCACTCGTTGATTACCTGCACAACAGCGTTCTGTTTTGATTTAAGAAATCGAGGTGCTGATTTACTTGGTTTTCCAGTCTTGTCAAGCAAAGCAATGATTTTTGTTACCCTCGCGGCCTCCTTGACATGATGTATGTGAAACTCCACCTAGGTCCATAACATTGTTATGATTATTACTCTGCATTTAATGCTAACCAAGCAGGCTTTGGTCTTTTATTTTTACCTGAGAACCAACAAGAATTGGAATGGCAATATCCAGGACTAGAATCTTAAGCTCCAAGCGGTTAGCTACAGCCACAGGGAAACCAGGGTGGCAAAGCACCCTGCCAGGTATTAGTTGATTTCCATCAATACCCTGTAAACTAACCGCCACATTGTCACCAGCTCGTGCTATGCTGCATGAATTAGTGTCCCGCTCAATGTTTTTCACCGTCGCCTCTACCCCGCAAGGTAAAACTAACACCTGCAGCAGCAAATGACACGCAAGATGTCAGGAGAGAGAGAAATATTAAACAACTTTGGTGCAGCTACATTCTAGCATCTGGTTACTGGAAGATGAGGAGGGCATCAAACAGCCAATATCATGGTCTCAATAGACTGGAATCCTATCCACTGTCACAAATTCTCAATGCAGTAGAGGATCATTTACAGCTTCTGCAGAGCAAATAAGTTTTAAAGGAAATATACCTTCGAACCATTTTGAATAGCCCCAGTTTCCAATTTTCCAAAAGCTGCCAACTGCCCCGTTGACTGAGACTTGATAACATCACAGATTGGAAGAATGAGGGGCTTTGTAACATCCCGAGAAGGAAGCTGCAGGGAATCTATAGCATCCAAGAGACAGAACCCTTGATACCTGAAAGGGTTCAGATATATTTAAAATTGTGAAGCCAATGGACTTTGGTTCAGATAGTTGTGTCCAGGTTCAGCTAGTGTCTAGGTTCATTGCTACTAGTGCTACCTAGATTTCAGCTTGTAGTTAAAGAGAATAATATGCAGATCATATGGGCATCGACTGCATTGATAGGAGGATATCATAGGCAGGTGTGCAGCAAACTAGTTTAGTTGGATCAAACTGATGAAAGCAGTCTGTAGATTTGTCTTGAAAAAAAACAAATGAGGATATAATTATAACATATATTACAATTAAAATTAGAGCCACATTTACATTTTGGAGTTGTATTGATGTTCAAGACAACACTGACCAGAGGGAGTAATAAGGAAACCCAATAAGGAACTACCATTGGTGATAATCTCCTAAGATCGTTTTCATGCAAGAGACCTAACATGCTATGTATAGTAGTGGTCATTGAAGATTTATGCTCCACAGGGATTGTTGGTACCCTAAAATAGTCAATCCATGAGACGATGTAGATTTAACATCCATTATGACAATAGTTTTGAAGGGTGTCTTCTAAACAAAGTGGAACACAAAAACTTCACGTCATTAAGTTCAGACAGCTTCAAAAAAGGTCATTAAATCCACGACCTCATCATCATTGAAAGCACTTACCAGGAGGTCAAACGAGCATCTGAAGGAGGTTTGATCAAATTTTGATTTTCTACAGCACTAAGAGGAATCCAGGTAATAGCTGAGTCTTTGAAGTTGCAAGACCGCAGAAAACTGCCAAGTTGTAGTTTGATGAACTCAAATCTTTCTTTTGAGTATGCAACAGCATCCATCTTGTTCACTGCGACAACAAGCTGCTCAACGCCAAAGCTTCTAATAAGCTGAGCGTGCTCTTTGGTCTGACCAACACTTTTTCCTCCTTCACCATCCATGCCAGCTTCAAAAGAACCAGTTGAAGCATCAACCACAAGAATAGCTGCATCAGCTTGTGTTGCACCAGATATCATATTTGGCACAAAATCTTTGTGGCCAGGTGAGTCAAGCAAAACCACACGGTATTTCTTCGTCTCCAGATAAGCCACACCTACTGTCATTGTCACACCTCGTTCCCTTTCTTCACTGCTCTCATCCATGGCCCATGCAAAAGCAAATGATCCCTTCCCCTAAAAAACGAATTATAAAACACAAACAGTTAGATATGCACATGAAGAAATAGAGCAGCAGATATGAAAGGGAGAATCAACATACTTTCTCTTTCGACTCCTTCTCATTCTTGTGCATATCTTTTCTCGATATCCTTCCTAATAGATGCAGTAATCTCCCAGATAGTGTCGACTTGCCAGAATCAACATGACCCACCTACCCACATTGTTCAAAGTCATTTCCCTTTAGACACAGGATATCTAGAAGAACAACAATGTCAAATAATAGATACTGTATTTACAACAGGACATGAGTGATGACCTACTATTGCAAGGTTTAGCTGGCTCAGCACCCCTGACTCCTGATCAGCTAACATCCACTTTTCAGGCTTATACTCTTCAGGCAAACAAGGTTTTGTAACATTCACATTGTTCTTGTCTACATTTAGCTGGCTTATGTCAGAAGAGAGTTTCTGGGTCACATAATCATTCTGTGAGGAACTGCTAGCCCCACCACTCTTGTCATCCTTCAGCTGAAAATGATCAGGGACCAATAGAGCTGTCCTTTCCACAGGTATTTCTTCAGAAACTACAGGAGTTCTCTTCTTTTTTTCAGCACCTAATGAGCTACCAGCAGATGGTAACTGTGTGGAATTGGCTGTTGAGATGCACAAAGAATTAAAATTGAGGAAATAAAACAAAACCTAACAACCTTCATTTTTCAGCAGACATGCTTACCAAAGGAAAGAGAGATAATACTGTTAATAGAATACCCAGCACTTCAATCTTAATACAAGAACAACTCATTCAGAAAACGTGGCAAATAAGATATAGAGTGCAAAGCCACCAAACAAGCAACCCACTTCTTTAGTGTGCATTGAAAATGTTTAGCATCAACAGATATTTATGCACAATTCAGTGCTACGGATTGCAACAGCAATGAAGTTCTTTTACTAGACTGCACGAAAGTAGAAAGTCCACAGCCATGAGAATATGAAACATTGGTGTGTTGGGAAAAAAATTGAAAGCCTGTTCAGCACACGAGAAGGAAGCGTGCATTGTTATGTTGTGAATTATTATCTTTCCCTTTCTCTTTTTCATATTTATTTGGGTAATTAGGAAGAAGCAGCCAACTTGATGCTACATGCCAGCTGAGTTCTTGGTTAGACATATTAACAAATAACAATCTATAAAAATGATTCCAATGTGCACCAAGCCACCAATAATACCTTTATCACATGGCGTACTAGCATGCTTTCTCGCAGAATCAGCATCAAAATGTACACCGCGAGTCTTCATTGGCGTCTTGGCAGAATCTGTTTTTGGTGCAGCACATGCCCTAGGCTCACTTGACGCTGTGCTGACTGCATCTGATAGGACAATGATAACATATAAGGAAACATTACGAGTCCTTGTTTACTTATAAACAGAATCAGAATGGATGAACCATGTGCGATTCTAGACACCTTTTAATGAACCATCCTTGGCAGATTTGGCAAAGGTTTCACGGAAAACCCCACACATCTCACAGTACGTCATGCTTTCATGATTATTGAACGTGCACATGGAACACGTCCAATGCACGGGCACCATAGTTGAGGACTTCTTCAATGATTCTATGCAATATAATGGAAACAAATATTAGAGATCAAAGTGTCATATTACAGTCAATTGGATTGTAGCAGAGAAACTCCTTGAAACTAAAACATGCAATAAGGACACAAAGTGCAAAACATTTAAAGCATAAAAGTTGGCACCCCCAAATTTGTACCAGTCAAATCATTAGCTGGATGATGTAAAAAAGAACAATTCTGAAGCTTAGAATGTTAAAAACAATACTATGCATGTGCGCAAGTGCAACAATCCAACAAACAATCAGCAGTGAAACCCACTAGTTTGACTGGTAACCTCCTAAGCCCCCACAACTTTGAGACATTTTCATACTGCACAAGGATTTCGTGTAAGTTTTACTGCCTGACTGGATGGATGAAATTTGGCCTCCAATCAGAGAAATGCACATATGCAGGATGCCTTCAGGCAATGAACTTGTAACACAACATCTCCATTGCAGTGGATAAAAGGATGGAAATTTTACATGTAATAAGTCACAGTGTCATATATAGCTACAGAACAGCTGAACAAAGGTACATACAATCCACAACAACCAGTTGAAGTTATCAACAGCAGGCGTGCAAAAGAAGAATTAGAATCTAATGCAAGCCGAGGGAATAAACAATATGAGCTTAATAACCATTGTTTTGAGCAATACAACTGCCATTGTGAAGGCTTACATTAACAACAACAACAACAACAACAACATAGCCTTTTGTCCCAAGCAAGTTAGGGTAGGCTAGAGATGAAACCCATAAAAAACAAAGGTCACGGATCTTCAGGTACGTGGATGGCGAGTCTCCAAGCGCTCCTATCCAAAGCTACCTCTTTGGAGATATTCCATTCCTTAAGGTCTCTCTTAACCGACTCGTCCCAAGTCAGTTTAGGTCTACCTCTACCTCTCTTTACATTTTCGGCCTGCTTTAGAACCCCACTACGCACCGGCGCCCCAGGGGATCTCCGTTGGACATGTCCAAACCATCTCAATCGATGTTGGATAAGTTTCTCCTCAATTGGTGCCACCCCGACTCTATCCCAAATACCTTCGTTCCGGACTCTATCCCTTCGTGTGTGCCCGCAAAACCACCGCAACATCCGCATCTCTACTACACTCAGTTGTTGGACATGTCAGCCTTTTGTGGGCCAACATTCAGCACCGTATAACATCGCCGAATGAATCGTTGTCCTATAGAACTTACCTTTTAACTTTTGTGGCACCCTTCTGTCACATAGAACGCCAGAAGCTTAACGCCACTTCAACCAGGCAGCTGAGATTCTATATCTAACATTTTCATCCATATCGTCATCCTTTTGAAGCATCGATCCAAAATACCGAAAAGCATCCTTCTGGGCCACCATTTGCCCATCGAGGCTAACATCTCCGTCCTCATGCCTAGTCGCGCTGAAATCACACATCATGTACTCGGTCTTGATCCTACTGAGTCTGAACCCTTTCGACTCTAACGTGCGTCTCCACAGCTCTAACTTCCTATTAACCCCTTCCCTACTCTCGTCAACCAGCACCACATAATCAGCAAAGAGCATACATCAAGGGATATCATCTTGTATGTCCCTTGTGACCTCATCCATCACCAAGGCAAATAAATAAGGACTCAATGCTGACCCCTGATGTAGGCCTATGTTAATAGAAAAAGTCAGTAGTGTCACCATCACATGTTCGGACAAACGTCATCGCATCCTTATACATATCCTTGATGAGGGTAATGTACTTAGTTGGGACTTTTTGCTTCTCCAAGGCCCACCACATGACATTTCTCGGTATTTTATCATACGCCTTCTCAAGGTCAATAAAGACCATATGCAAGTCCTTCTTCTGCTCTCTATATCTCTCCATCAATTGTCGGATTAAGAAAATCGCCTCCATGGTCGACCTTTCAGGCATGAACTCAAACTGGTTTTGAGTCACACTTGTCACTCTTCTTAGACGGTGCTCGATAACTCTCTCTCAAAGCTTCATCGTATGGCTCATCAGCTTAATCCCACGGTAGTTAGTACAACTTTGAACATCTCCTTTGTTCTTAAAGATTGGTACTAATATACTTCTCCTCCATTCTTCAGGCATCCTGCTGGACTGAAAAATAAGGTTAAAAAGCTTAGTTAATCATACTATCGCTTTGGCACCTAGACATCTCAACACCTCAATGGGGATACCATCAGGGCCCATCGCTTTACCCCCCTTCATCCTCTTCAACGCCTCCCCGATCTCAGCCTCTTGAATTCTCCTCACAAAGCGTCTGTTGGTGTCATCAAAAGAGTCATCTAACTCAAGGGTAGGGCCCTTATTCTCCCCATTAAACAACTTATCAAAATATTCTCGCCATCTGTCCTTGATCTCCTCATCCTTCACTAGAAGTCGATCTGTCCCATCCTTGATGCATTTGATTTGGTTGATATCTCTTGTCTTCCGCTCGCGGATCCTAGCCATCCTATAGATGTCCCTCTCCCCTTCCTTCGTGGCTAGCCGCTGATACAGGTCATCATACGCTTTACCCTTTGCTACACTCACAGCTCGCTTTGCAACCCTCTTCGCTAAATTATAGCTCTCGATGTTGGCTGCACTCTTATCAAGGTGGAGGCGCTTGAAACACTCCTTTTTCTCCTTAATATTCCTTTGCACCTCGTCATTCCACCACCAGGTGTCTTTCCCTTCATGTTTGCCTCCCCTACTCACGCCAAACACCTCTGAGACCACCTTCTGAACACATGTTGCCATCTTTAGCCACGTCTTCTGCATCTTCTCCTTCCTCCCAGGGCCCCTCACCTAGCATTCTCTCCTTGAACGTTTGCGCCGCTTCCCCTCTAAGCTTCCACCACTTCATTCTCGCGGTCTTGGCGCGTTTATCTCGATGGACACGTACCCGAAAACGAAAGTCCGCCACCACAAGCTTGTGTTGAGGGACAACACACTCCCCGGGTATTACCTTACAATCTAAGCAATTCCGTCTATCCTCCCTTCTAGCAAGGATAAAGTCGATCTGGCTCAAGTGTTGTCCACTATGAAAGGTCACAAGATGAGATTCTCTCTTCCTAAAAAGAGTATTCGCTATCAACAAGTCGTAGGCCAACGCGAAGTTCAAAATATCCTCCCCCTCTTGACTCTTGCGACCATACCCAACGCCCCCGTGCACTCGCTCGAACCCTACATTAGTCGCACCCACATGGCCGTTGAGATCTCCTTCTATGAATAGTTTCTCGCTGCTAGGAACGGTACTAGCCATGCTATCTAGGTCTTCCCAGAACTGCCTCTTGGTGCTCTCACTGAGACCTACCTGAGGGGCATAGGCACTGATCACATTCAGAGCTGAGTCTCCAACTACCATCCTGACCAGGATAATCCGGTCGCCTCGCCTCCTAACCTCTACGACTCCATCCTTAAGGCTCCTATCGATCAAGATACCTACACCATTCCTACCCGGTGTTGCCCCCGTGTCCCAAAGCTTGAAGCCAGTATCCTTAACCTCCTTCGCCTTTCGACCCTTCCATTTAGAAAGCATAGAATATTTACACGCCTCCTAATTGTTGCATCAACTAGCTCCCATAACTTACCTGTTAGGGATCCTACGTTCCAGCTACCTATGCGAATCCTAGTTGGCTCGGCTAACTTCCTTACCCTTCGCACCCGTTGAAGGAAGTGCGAAGACCCTTGCTCATTTTCCACTACACCCGAGCGCCGATGTAGCGCGCCACTCAGGCTGGGACGACCCGACCCTTGCTCACTTTTCATCGTACCCAGGTCACGATACGACGCGCCCTTGGGGGGATGGCGACCCGGCCCTTGCCCATTTAACACCACACTCGGGTTCCGATGTAGCGCGTCGCTAAGAGGGTTACGCCCCAACGAGTTTCTTATGGGTTTCATATCGATTAGAGTGACTGTTTTTTTACGCTGGTTCGCCAAACCTAACACAACCCTCCTCCTTTATCCGGGCTTAGGACCGGCTATGTTGAGAACCAACAAAGAATCAGACATTAACCATGCACTATTTATTATTGTCAGAATCAGACAATAAAGCAACTCTAGTAAACATTTCCGCCTCACTAGAGATGACATGGATAAAGCCAGAAGATTCATAAGTCATCATACCTTTTCCCTTCTGAACAGGATGTTGATCGTTTCCATATCTGGTGTCATCATACTCATCATAATCATCATCATACTCATCATAGTCATCGTAATCATCATCGTAGTCAGGCCCAGATACAACTTTGCGAGGCATTCTCCTGGCATAAAGAGGTTCCAACAACGAAAGCAATGTGAGCAATGCATATGGCGAGTAAAGTATAAACTAGGGATAGTTCATCCCAATCAAGGAACCCTGAATCCCATCCCCAGCAAATAGCCAGCTATCAGTCTATAGGAAGCACTAACAGAGCAGTTCCTAGTGAAGACAAGCATAAGCTTCATCTCCAGCCACTTGTCTTCCCTGCCCCAGCCACACACCCATAAATAAATGCAATTGAAATTCACAGTTTCGAAAGCCTATCGATCTGATATCAAAATAAGTAACTAACTCAACTGCCTAATGTTACCACTCTGAGCTCACTCACAGTCTAGCAAACACTTCATGCTCAACGTTGATAAGATTTTTCTTTCCTCAAACAAATGGAGAAGCATCAGATCAAATTCATTTCCCCTAAACCTCAGTCCTCTCGGCAGCCCTCTTACTGCACCCGCACCCATTCTCTCCTCTCCCTGAGCCCCTAAACCCTAGTGGCACTATCCATCGAAACCCATCTCTGCCTCCCCTGACTCCGCCACCCGCCAAGCCCGCTAAAGCCCCTCGCCCCTCGGCATCTCGTCCTGCCGCGAACAGCCGCTGCGGCGCCGGAGCCGCGTGCCGCTGTCACCGGAAGCACCCCGCAACCCACGAGCACGCGGCAAGCGCGACGAACACGAGACCGAAGAGAAACCACATCGGGAAACGAACAGATTGGGGGCACCCTCCGAGCGGAAGAGCCAGCGCAGCAGCCCCAGACCCAAAAGGCGCACTGGGAAATGCCAGAAACCCACGGGGAGCAACGGGGAGAGCGCGGGCGTACCTCGACGCCGGCTAGATGTGATCGGGGGCTTGAAACCTTGAGCTCTCTCGCCGCCCTCCGGAGGGAGCTTCTCTGGACTGGAGCCGCGAGAGGGTTGGGGATCGTGTCGGGGGCAAGTCGAGCAGGCGCGGCCGCGGCGTGGTGCGGGTGGGGGAGTGGGGGAGAGAAGCGTAAACGGAACGGGACGGAAGGCGGAAGTGAAGTGGGCGCAGTCAGACGGTTGGCCCCGCCGGACTATATGAGCCTACATGTTGTTCAAAGGCTGGTGGTGTGGGCCGGGCTAACCGTTTTCTCTGAGCCTTTGCTGTTGACTGACGACGTAGCGAAGACGGCCGGCCGGGTCGCCGGGAGACTTCCGAATTCCGGTCCCCCCTCCACCGCCGGGGGAGGAGATGGCCGTGCCGGCGCCCGCGAAGGTGGCGCGCGCGCTTGCGGCTTCCGCGGCTGTGCTCGTACTGCTGTGGTGCGTCCATTTCCGCGGTGGTCTCTCCCTCGGCTCCCCTACCAACAAGGGCCTCATCTTCAACGTAAGACCCTTCTTTGCCATTTCTAGCCGTGGAGTTAGCATTCGATCCCATTCCTCTAGAGTGGCAGAGCCCCCGGTCCTTGGTTAGGTTGGACTTTGATTGCCGGGATCCCATTCCCTCCATTTTTTCTCTCGGATTTTGGCGCTTCTGCACCGCTGGTGAACGGGGATCTGCCGTGGTGAATCAACATATCTTCTCTAACCAACCGGTTGATGGCACATGGTGGCTAATGGATTCGTCGCTGCTTTGACTGTAACTTGCAATGCTGTGCTGTACTAGTAATCATTTGGTTGCTCTGCCAATCTAGCGTTGTAGATTCGTGGTGTGCTCAAACTGGTTTCAGTATTTTCAAATCTAGATGTTATGTTTTAACCGATCTGCCTTATAGAGGATTCCTGCTCTCTGGTTATTTGCCAGATGTCACACCCTATGGATGGCATGTTTAATTGTGACATTCAAGAGAAATGCTTACTCTGGTTCCCTTGTCACTTTGTCAGCCAACCGTATGTACTTTTGCAACTGTTATATATGTAATTTGATTAGCTTGAATTAGATTGTCAGTCTACCATATAAATTTGCTAGGACTAGCAGTCTGTATGTATCCCTATTGCTTTGGAGTGTTCATCACCAACGACAAGGTGATATTCTGACAGCTAATTTTGTTGTCCGTATTCAGCCATACATTCTTGAATTGAGAAGTATCAGTGTATCTTTAGACATTTTAGATTTGTAATGGGAGAAACTCTGGAGCTTAATCTCTTCAAAGTTACAACTGTACGCTAAAAAAATATTTCATGGACTTTATTGAAGTGTATAATCGTATATCAGATAGGATCTCTATTCGGGAATGTAAAGTTCCCTAGTTCTTTTTACCAACACCTGCTTTTATTGGAAGGATATGGTTTGTTTCAAAACCAAACTGCTGGAGGTACCAGCTTGCAGTGAGACATCAGAGTAATAAACAAAATATGACCTCTTTAGTAAGCACAATTATGATCACAAGACTTCACTGACAGTTCAAAGGAGGATCTAGATTGAAATCCTTGTCATCTGATCCGAATGTGATTTCCTTCTTTCTTTACGCCACGGTTTCACCTCATCATCATCCTGCGTTCCCGTCTAGCCCCAGTCGACTGTGCTTGCTCACAGAATACTCCATTTCTGCATAAAGTGGATTATTTTTTACTGTCAGTCATGGGGTGTAAATAATTTATTTTCTATTTCCATCTTATTCCTGACATCCAAATTTACCAGAAGCAGTTACGCCAAACAAAAAAAAATCCCTAGGTCATATTTCTTTTCATCAATAGGAAGCCAAGAAACCAGAAAGTCATTCATTGACGGGGATCCTAGTCTTTATTTCAACAGAACGGATCCTTAGACGTGTATGGTGTCATGTTTGCCTTTTTCTCAATGAAAGAGAAGGTTATACTTAAAATGTCCTGATGTAACAAGCCACGTTTGCGCAGGTGCATCCTGTGCTTATGCTGATAGGATTCATCATCCTAGGGAGTGAAGGTAAAGTGCAGGTCCTTTATTTCTCTTCTTTCCTTTGATGATCTTTCCATCATGTGGAAGTATTGAACATTTTTTACCAAACTTTTGTAATTTGTCTGCAGCCATAATGAGCTATAAAACACTGCCATGGAGTCATGATACAAATAAGATGGTTCACATGGTTCTTCATGCTGTTGCACTGCTATTTGAAAGAATAAATAGTTCAAACCGTGCAATGGCAATGTGAAAAGAGATGAATTAACATCTATAGATTTAACTTTCTTTTCTTTTCTGTTGAGCTGGGCTTTGTAAGCATGCAGTGTTCTGATCTTTTTCATATTGTGGCAGTGGGTTTTTTTATAGCGCAGTACAAGAACCAGTTCCGGATGGGATGAGCCTGAAACATTAATGCATTGATGTCTTATTTCAGTGGCTACTTGGCGTTACAACCTTCTTCTTCCCTGGTGCTTCGCCAACAGTCCGGCGCCGGATGCTCCCGTGGCACGTTCGCTCTGGGCTTGTTGTCTACATTCTAGCACTGCTTGCGGCAGAGTTGGGTTTCCTGGAGAAGCTCACCTTCCTTCAGTCGGCCGGCCTCGGCAGGTACAGCTCGGAAGCCCTGCTGGTGAACTTCACAGCTCTTTTCGTGGTACTTCTTGGCGCTTCTGTTGTGCTCTATGTCACTGCTCCAATGCACAACGAGCACGCGCATGGGTATTCAGCAGTGCACAAGCCCTGAGCCACTGATACAGCCTCATGTTTTCCAGACTCCAGTTGGTGTATCCTTGTAAGAACCAAAACCAAATCAAATTTTGCCCGGCCTTGTGTACCTGAATTGTTGAAAGTTGTAGACTTGTAGTTAGTTCAGATTTAGCGGCGTGTAAATGTGTAATGATGCTGCAAAATGCATTTCCCTCCTGTGGTTTAACAATAAGAGTAACACAAAGATCTATACTGAATTCTATCGATCTGCAAACAAAGCCTGCCGAAGATGGTGACCTGATTTGCCGAAGTTTGTGCAAAATCGCATACGAGTCGCCCACATGCACTAGTTGCAAAGAAAATCTTCCGCCAACATGGCCACTCCTAAACCAAATGACTCGTGCGCGATTTTGCTCGACAACGCTCGCGCGAAGAAGTAGCTAAAGGTGATTGCGTCCTCGACCACATTGACTTCTCCCCCTACGGCCCCACCGCTTCTGCTCGCCGTAGTCGGCTCGCACGTTCTTCTGCTCTTCGCAGCCGTCGGCGCGGCGGCATTCCGCGTGTTGTTGAGCGCTTAACTGTTAGTATGGTACAAGCCGAATTCCCAGTCTAAAAGGAGCCAGAGATCCGGAGGAAAGGGCCGGGTGTTCGGGGAGCTGACTAGCTGAAACCACGTACACTAGCTAGTTACAAAACGAAACCTACCAGTAGGTAATAACACGGCGAATCGAAACCGATACGGATCCATGCAATCGTGCATGGGCATGTCAATTTGTTGCATTGCCCCCTAGCTCGACGCATGCATTGCCGTCGTCCTCCCCGACGGCATTGCCGTCGTCGACCGCCGTTCGCTTCTCCTTATTCGCCCACGCCGCCGCGCCCGTCCACCGCTTCTCCTCGCCGCGGCGTTCCGCGCCGCCCTCCTCTCGGCGCGGCGCCGCGCCACGTACTCCTCGGAGATGTACACGTCCATGGATCGCGAGCTCGCGACCGGGCCGGGCGCTAGTCTTTTACTAGTGCTCCAAGGAGAGTGCGTGGCAACGCGTACGGCCCCTGCTGCAGTGATAGGCTGGCTGGTAGAGAAGCTGGTGCTAGGCTGCTGGCCGTTGAGTTGCCGAGTTGGGAACGCTCGGCATGTGGCGCGGCCGGGGATTTATCGGGAGCCGGGAGGGCGCCGAACCGGTGGGCACGGCCATGGTTTGGCCCCCCGCTCCGGCCGCGCGCTCTCGAAACCACCCCGATTCTGCGAGCCGTGGCTGCCGGTTTCCGTCAGAAGCGGCGAGGACCTGGGCCGGGGTCTCTCGAAACGGAACGGGGCGCGGGCACGGGGCACCTTTCTTTCTGTACGCTCTGCCAGTTGTGTGACTGCGAGTCCGAAACGGGCGAAACCGACGTCTCCAGCTACTGCTCAGTGCTCACTACTGCCTGTGGGTCCTACTGAGGCTTGCGCCTGTGGGGCCCGCCCCGGCCCTGGCCTTGGCCCCGGTAGTTCTGCACAAAATTACTGTTTATTACTCCTTCCGTTTTAAAATATTTATCGCCGTTAATTTTTTCTTACAACTTTAATTATTCGTCTTGCTCAAATATTTATTACAAATATAAAAAATTAAGTCATACTTAAAAAACCTATAATATAAAGCATATCACAAACAAAGTAAGTGGTATTTACATATCTTTTTAATAAAATGAATGGTCAAAGTTATAAAAAAAATCAATAACGACAAATATTTCAATATATTTCAATATGGAGATAATACTATTCTTTAGCGCTACTGACCCATCGTGAAACAGTGATGACTCCGATGACCGCCGTTGCTGGCTTCGCGAGTGGGTAGATCAGTGAACTAACTACCCCGTGCTCGCATAGTCCTCACGATCCGCTAAAGTGCTAATCACAAGCAATCCGTCTTCATCTCTCCTTCGTCTCCGCGACCACAAGCAAACATGTCCTTCTCTTGCACAATTGGAGCCCAGATCTCATCTACAACGTCCTGATTATGGCTGTCGTCCACCTCGTTGCGTTCAGCTTGGACGTGTTAGACTATGACGAGGAGGATCAGAGCAGTTGCGCGGACACGCCAACGGCAACGTCACCGCGCCGCCGGCACCGTCACCGACGCGCTGTGGTTGCGCGATACTAGATGCGTTTGCTCAGCCAGGATAGACGATGAATGATGTGCTTCTCCCGTCCGTCATGGAAGCCGATTGCTTCGAGCCTCGCTCGTCTGGAGCCGAGCCGCGTCCTCGCGCTGCGCAGGAGCCGAGCGATGCAGCTTCGTCCAAGGCTCCAAACGTGGGAGAGCCAGGTTCTTGGCAGCCGTCGGATGGAAGGGCGTCCACGCGTGGCTCATCCAGCGACGGTATGCACGGAAACGCTCGTTGCATACCGTCTCCACCCGATTTTTTCCCTCGATCCACCTCCAAAGTCCAAAAGCGAAACCACGAACGCCGCGACGGCGAAACCATCGGAACCCTAGATCTCTCTCGCCCGACCTCCAGAATCCTAGATCCGCCATGCACCAGCCCAGAGCCCGCTACCCTCCCGGCTACGGCTCCGGCTCCGGCGGCGGCGGACGTGGCGGCGGAGGCGGCAACGGAGGAGGAGGCGGTGGAAATCACAACTACTACGGCCGAAACCCGCAGCCGCACCACCACCAACACTACCAGCACCAGCAGCCGCCGCCGCAGCAACAACCGCAGCAGCACGCGCATAGGAACTCCTCGCATCAACATCAGCAGTGGCTGCGGCGAGATCAGGGCCCCGCCTCCGCCGCGGGGTCTGGAGATGCTGCGGGGAGGACGGCGGCGCAGCTCGACGCCGTAGACTCGAGGTACTGGTTTTGTTGATTTGCCCATCGCCTCCGGTGAACCATGTTTTGGTCTTTGTTTGGTGCCGTGCCACCCTCTAGGGTTTGTGCTTTGTTTAGCGAGATATAGAATCGGCACCAAGCAGAGTTCTCGAATGATGGATAGTTGGTTTTGTTTGCTGTCTTGCTGCATTGGGTATAGTTCTACTGCTATATCATGCAGATATTAGTTAATGAGCTTGCTGGCTGTTCTTTGATTAGGTCATTTGTCTGGAAAAAGGAACCTAATCATTGTTGTATGCATGCTGTTCAGCGTAAAATGGTTAACACTCTCCACCATGTGTTTTCTATGCATAACGTCGTGATGTTAACATTTTTGATTATCCTGTTGCTGATTTCTCTACTTCCCCACTGTATAAATAATTCGCTTGGCTGTTTTGGATTTATCATGAATGCGCTGTTAATTGAACTTAGTGAGGCCTTCACTTGTTCATTTCAGTTCTCAAGATTGGAAGGCGCAATTGAATATACCAGCTCCGGATACACGCTATAGGACCGAGGTGAGTTCTGCCTAATACTCTTATTATCTTTTCATGTTCTAGTATATGCACAATGCATCCCAGTTTCTTTGAAAACTGTCTCAGATAAGTTTCTTGGATGTCTCCCATTTGCTTACATGTACAGGCAATTTCTATCTGATATTTGTCTTGTCTTACGCAGGATGTCACTGCAACAAAAGGAAATGAGTTTGAAGATTATTTTTTGAAACGTGAGCTGCTTATGGGAATCTATGAAAAGGGCTTTGAAAGGCCATCCCCTATTCAAGAAGAAAGCATTCCGATTGCACTGACTGGAAGTGATATTCTTGCAAGAGCAAAAAATGGCACTGGGAAGACTGCTGCATTTTGCATTCCAGCACTTGAAAAAATTGATCCCGAGAAAAATGCCATTCAAGGTGACTTCATGTGCTCAAATTTAGAAGGAACCATAATTAGTCACATTTTTTATTGCTGGTACCATCATGTGAGCAACTTAATTGGTCAGAAAGATTGTCTTAGTCACTTTTCTGCAATTCCACCATGTATCCATTTCTGCTCAGTTAATGTTTCATGGCCACTGAATTGTTGCTATGCTTATTGCTGTTGGTCACGTCGATGGATGGATTCAAATATAGTGAAAGAATGACTCCTGTAAGAAATCTTTTTTATGTTAGTTGCAGGAAGGTAACTTTTGCTACTGATATTAGGTATGAAATAAGAAAACCATTTGTGTTGTAGCCTTAACATTCTATTTTCTTTTTTTGATAATGCGTGCTTTCTCAGAAACATGTGTTGTGGATGATTTTTTGCGCAATGCCAGTTTTACATCCACTTTGTATTAGTTCATTGTTGTGTTTCTTGTTTGTCTCATTTTTGTGAACGTTGCATATTGTTAAAATTAAACATTTTTTTCTCGTTTTGTGGTTCTTTTCTTCAGTTGTTATACTGGTACCAACAAGGGAACTGGCTCTGCAGACTTCACAAGTCTGTAAGGAGCTCGGGAAGTACCTGAACATTCAAGTTATGGTCAGCACTGGTGGAACCAGCTTGAAGGATGACATCATGCGTTTGTACCAACCTGTTCACTTACTCGTTGGGACTCCTGGTCGTATACTGGATCTTACCAGGAAGGGCATTTGTGTGCTGAAAGATTGTTCAATGCTTGTCATGGATGAGGTATGACGAGGAACGCAAGTAATACTTTTCTTCTGCTGTATCTGTATATTTTGCACAGTGTGCGGGTAAGGCTGTGCGCAAACACCCTTCCCCAGACCCCGTGCAGTGCGGGAAGCCTACGGCACTGGGTACGCCCTATCTGTATATTTTGCAATCGTAGCGTAGGCACTGGAAGTGTGTTCTATTGACAAAAGTTGCTTCACCCCATTTGATTAACATTAATCATGTCAGTATATTGAAATTCTAGTCCCTTGCTGAAAGAAAAGAACATGGTAGTCCCTTTTGTATCTATTTTCATCTAGTTTACTGTGGTGTTGACCACCCTTTTGTTTATGTGCTTGATACTAATCATTGATACCCTGCTCAGAAAGCTTCCCAGAAACCTGATCTTAGAGCATTTGTGGCCTTCAAATTTCTACAATTTGCTGATTTGCAGTAGCAGGCGCATTTTACCTTTACATAAATGTGTGCATGGTTTATTTTGATAATTCATAGTTTTAGGAACTTTCATGGTCTATTTGTGTTGCATCTGGGATGTTTTTTGATACAGATGTTGCAACAGGGTATATAACTGTTTGTTAAACATTAGAAGTTGAACAAAAACATTATTATTTAACATGCAGGCCGACAAGCTATTAGCTCCAGAGTTCCAGCCTTCTGTAGAGTCACTTATTCATTTCCTTCCACCTAGTCGGCAACTGTTGATGTTTTCGGCAACCTTTCCTGTTACTGTCAAGGAATTCAAAGAGAAATACCTGCCTAAACCTTATGTTATTAATCTTATGGATGAACTGACCCTGAAAGGAATCACTCAATACTATGCTTTTGTTGAAGAAAGACAGAAAGTTCATTGCCTGAATACACTTTTCTCTAAGGTACAGCAAACATTAACTCTTTGTTTTAGTTTCACCATTCATATTTAAGTATAAACTCACTGTCCTTTTTTTGTGTGCCCTGGCCAGCTACAAATTAATCAATCCATTATATTCTGCAACTCTGTTAATAGAGTTGAGCTACTGGCAAAGAAAATAACTGAACTTGGTTATTCGTGCTTCTACATTCATGCTAAGATGTTGCAAGACCACAGAAACCGAGTGTTTCATGATTTTCGCAATGGTGCTTGCAGAAACCTTGTGTGTACAGGTCTGTACCCTTGTCAAATATTTTCTGATATCTTAGGAAAGATTATAATTTTTTGCTGGCTTGGAAAATCTTGTTGGTCTTCCATTATGTAATTTACTTTCAGCACATGTGTGTCATTTATGTCCAATCTTATGGTGCCTCTCTTTGTTGCAGATCTGTTTACCAGAGGAATTGACATCCAAGCTGTTAATGTGGTCATTAACTTTGACTTCCCCAAGACCTCCGAGACATACTTGCACAGGGTACTTTGTTGTCTCATCTTTTTCTAGAAGCTCTACGTGTTTTATAACTTTGTTGAACTTAAAAGTTCCTCAATATATGCGTTTTTGTAGGTTGGTCGTTCTGGTCGATACGGACACCTTGGTTTGGCAGTGAACTTGATCACTTATGAGGATCGTTTCAACCTGTAAGTCTGCACTGCGAAAGTGCATGCATCATTGATATGTCTTAGTAAAGTAAGCCGTACTTATCTTGTATTGAGATTTCCTTTTCTCTTTGTTTTGCAGGTATAGGATTGAGCAAGAACTCGGAACAGAAATTAAGACAATACCCCCACAAATCGACCTGGCTGTATATTGCCAATGATCAACGCTGCAGTTTCAGAAGCATCAATGCATTCATCTTTCATGAAAAACTTTTTTTTTGAAAACTTTTTCATGAAAAACTTGTCAGGCAAATACAGATGTACATAGCACCCACCAAGTGAGTTCTCCAACTGAGGCGTCACTCGTTGCACACTCCTTGTATTGTCTGGGACTCCTTGTATTGTCTGGGATAATATTTGATTCGCTCTCGTACTTGTAGGTTTTGTTTTGGTGCCTTGGTGATGTTTCTAAGCTTACTTCCGAGTAGTAGAGGAAGGGTTTCCTGTCGGCACTGATACCATTCATACACTGGGCTTGCTTGGAAGGTCCGGAACATTGATCAGAGAAAACATTTCTTACTTCATAGATCCTATTAACATTTTCATTGTACTTGTTTGCTTGTCCAAGTTCCTCTTGATTCGTCAGCTGTTTTCATCTTCTTTCCTTCTGTAATGACACATGGATATTTTTTTCTTAGCCAGCTTATTTTGTGTTTATTTTGATTTTATTTCTTTTGTCTATACGGTTGCCTCTAAATTATTTTGTGTTCCTTCTTTTTAAGAATACTCGTGCCCTGCTGTAGTAGGATCCAATCAACTGGCTCGACATCAAAAGCGCTGCGATGATACCGGCCGCGGATTGCCTGGAATTTGCACCTGGAAGCATTGGAAAATGATGCCGCGGCCCTGTGACGATGCAGTCTGATCTGATCCTATCACTTGGGCAGCATCCTGCATCCGCAGCCGCAGCTCTAGAGCCCCGTAGGAGTAAGGACATGATGCTGGCGACGCCCGGAAGAATTGCTTGATCGGTCGCTGCGTGCGGAGTGCGGAGTTGTGTGTCCGGCCGGAGAATTTTTGGCGAGCCAGGTCTCGAGCTGTTCACATCTTCACGCACGGGCTCAAAATTTTTTTGGATATTGACGATGGAATTGATAATCTGTTGGAGCACCTTCCATTATTAAAAGGATTATTTTTTTGGTATTGGTGAGAGATGAGTAATCTGCTGGAGATGCTTAACGTCTTGGCTCAGCAACGTTCCCAAAAGGAGTTATGTGGTATTGCCCCTTCGTTGAAATCTAATTGTGATTTTACTTCATTTTTTATCGGTTTGTGATTTTTTCCCTATTTTTTAAATTTTAAGACTCTGCTTGCTCCCGCTCTGTGAATAGTGTAACGGTGTCAAATAAATTGGGAGAGGACAAGTTTGCCCTTCGCAAATATGCTCCTACTTTTATGAAAATTACTATACCCCTGTTTGACATAAATTTTTTGAACAACATTCTAACCAATCCAAGAGGAAAGGTGTCGAATGAAGAGATGGAGACATCTGGAGAGAGGAAGGCAGCAGTTGCAGCAGATACATTTGTGTTTCTCTATGCAACATTTAGTGGGTCTTCTTCAACCCCCGATGCAGGCTGTAGAGGAACTATAGATTGGGCAGCGAGGAAGGCATGGCGGCAGATGGAGAGGAGTAAAAAAAGGAGGCACTCTACTCCGCTGGTCTACCAGCCGGCTTCTTTTAGCTTTTTTTTTTCTCTCATAAAATAATATTGAACCAGCCGAAATCAGCCGAAATCAGCCGGCTTCTAAACCAGCCGAACAGATGCAATGAGATGCACGTAGTGGATGGTGTGGATGATGATTGGTATGATTAAATGGGGGTGGTCAAAGAGTGATCAGTGCTCCTGCCAAGATGCTCTCAAATCCATGACCGGATTGCCTTCCCCCCTCCCAAGGCCACGCTCGTGCCTAGCTGCGTCTAGGCCCGCATGCGCCCGTGGCTGCTGGCTGGGACGCGCATCCGCCCGCGCGGAGTCGTGCCCGCCCGCGCGTGGCCAGCTTGCGGGGCCGCCGGCCCGAACAGGGAGCCGCGCCCGCGCGCGTCGCGCATGCACGAGGCCACGCCCACGCGTGCGTGACCTACAGGGGGGCCGCACCCTCCCTTGCCGGCGCCGGGGTGCGGCGCGCGGCGGGACGACTAGCTATCACTTATGTTGCAAAGCACAAAACTATCGCCTGAAGACGATTTTAGATGATTTCGACCCAATTACATTTTTGGCTCAGCTCCTTCCTCTTCTTCCTCGTTGCCCCGCTGCTGCTCGTGGCTGTTGCTGCTCATGCCGCCGCCACCTATTCGCTTCTTCCTGGTTAGGGTTAGGCAGTTCGAGGTTCTGGGTTGGGGTGGGGTTACCTTCGGTGTGGCTGACTCTAGAGGAAAGTCGCTGGAGGCAGGGTAGCAGGCGGAGGTGGTGGGTTGTGGGCACGGCAGCGAGACAGCGGGAGCCGCGGGCCGTGGAGGACAACCGGTGGCCCGTGGTTGCGGTGGGGGAGTCATGGGGAGCTATACGTGGTTGCGACCGGCGGCGTGAGGGCGAGCAGGGTCGTCGGCGGCGGCGGCTCCAAGTTAAGGGCGGGAGCCCTCGGAGGCGGAGGTGGCCAGCGGCGCGGGACCGAGCAGGGTCGACGGCGGCAAGGTGGCGAGGGTTGAAGCTGCTGGCAGCGCGAGGAAGACGAAGCGGAGTTTTTAGGCTGCTCCGCTCATGGGTTGTACTAGCGCTTCGGGTGATGGTTCGAGGAACCATCATCAGAAGCGATATGTAACCACGCCAGCCGCGTGGGCCTCGCACTGCCGCCCACCGCTGGCCTCGCGCCGCTGCCCGCCTGCCGGAATCGCCACTGCCCCCCTTGTGCTAGCGCACGATGCAGAGGAAGGTGGACGAGGAGAGGAGAGGATAGGAAGCGCGCGGTAAAAGAGTGGAAGGAATAAGGGGCATCTTTGTCTTTTCGCGGTATTAAAAGGGTTTTCTCTTTTATATAATTCTGTAATTTGTAGATGCAACTAACAGAATCAATAATTGGGGCAAACAGAGTCTTCAAATTGAAAAAGTAGAGGTAAAATCACAAACAGACCAAAACGAGGATAAAATCACAACTAAATTTCAAAGTAACAGTAAGAATACAATAACCCCTTCCCAGAAACCGAGCTGCCACCATCCCCGCCGCGCGAAACTGCAGAACCGTCGTTCTTGAATCAGACCGGGCTCGTGAACCGTGCTAGCTCACGCACGCGGCCCGACCACAACGCACGGAAAAAAGCCACGGCGTGGCCGCCCCCGTGCCTACACGTTCAAAGCCGACCCAGACACCCTCTTGTCCTCTTTTCCCTCGGCCCCAACGCCCGACAGGACCATAGCCATGTTGGGCCGTACACCCATGCTCACCGCTGCCAGCTAGCCTTCCGCCCTCCACAACCGCCGCCAACCGCCCCGTGCCGACTCCCTCTCCCACCGACACCACGGCCCCGCGCACGGAGGGCCCTGCATGTCATCCTCTCCGCTCCCTGTGTGTCCCCACCCCACCGTGATGATGCGAGCAGGTCTACAGGTCAGCAGGTGCCTAGCCCGTTGGCCGCTGCTGATCTGCGCTCGTCCTTGGCTTAGCTGCGACGCGGAGCCAAATAAGGAATTCTCTCTTGTCTTTAAGCTCACACGCGAACCGACCCACACTCCGCGCAAGCGCCACTGCCACTGCCATAGCCGACGTCGCCAGCCTCCACCTCCACTATGTCGGTGCCCCGCCCTCCGCTCCTTTTCTCATGCCCGGGTCACCGTCTTCGTAGCCGCCGCTGCCGCCTCGCCAGATCCTGTCCCGCGATGCGATGTAGAATCCTGTGGTGGTACCGTCTTGTCGGGGGAGGATGAGCAGCAATAGAGCATTCGTCATCAGGTGGATCAACTTCTTCACCATGGTTAGTCGGCTCCGCTCGGGCCAGCTCCCTACTTCAGCTCCCTTGCTCCCCCGCTATAACACCCTAGGTGTTTATATGCTAAGCAAGAAAATCATGAACATACCATCATGCATAATGATTAAGAATAATTGCCCCCAAAATGATCAAGAATAATTAAAACAATGCATTTCATATATGCATGCATGAATGTGTATGTATGTGTGTATGTGCATGTGTATGTGTGCAGATATGCTTAGTATAAGGTGCTTGTGTAGTTTTTCAAACTCAACTTGGCGTCCAAATGAAATATGCCCACACATCCCTCTTTTAATGTTGTACAAAGTTGCTATAGAAGGCAAGTTCAAAATTTGAAATAAAACACATAAAATGATAGGTTTTCAACTCTTGAAAGCTTTGAATTTTGCCTTCTTTGATCAAAGTTTAAAATTTATTTTATTTATAAACATAAATTTTAGCCAAAATAAAACTAGTAGTCGAATTTTTGTACTCCAATTCGGTGTGGTTCAAAACTGCAGTCCTACTCCTATTTGAATCTCTGTTTGAACTAAATTTAAGTTCAACCTTAACTCCTCATTGAATCGTTTTATCTTTCAAATCGTCGCTCAAACAAATTTTTGCTCAAAACTAATGTTGTAGATCTTTTGTTCCTCTACAACTTTCATTTTGGCTTTTTTCAAGTTTCCATGTAAATTTTGGAGAAAAATCGCAGTCAAAGTCATTGACCACGATGATGCCCCGACCAGCTGCTGCCGTCGGCCCGGCAGCGCGACCTCCCCTCCCCACCGAATCCCCTCCTGCCCGGGGAAATCTATTTATCGCGCGCGAGCGATCGCAGAAGCTCCCCTCTGCCCCTGTTCTTCTTCTTCCCTGAGCCAAGGGAGGGGGAAGCGGCCGCCGGCGAGCTAGGGGAGGGTTAGGGGGTGGCCGACGAGGGTGGTTGGTGGGTGGAGCGGCCGCCGGTCTCCGGTGGCCAGGGTGTTGGAGGGCGGCGGCAGCCTTAGGATCCGAGGTTGCTGGGGGTGGGGGCGGCCTGCATAGCCACTGGACCTAGAGGAGGGGGCCGGGGGTGGTGGCTGAACGGCGGTGGAGGCAAGTTGGCCGGCAGAGGGCAAGGTGGCGCGGGAGCGCCGCCGGCCGGGTAGGGCCGGACCCCGGTGGGCGGTGGGCGGCATGGAGAACGCGATGACGGTGGACGGACGGTGCGACGACGTGATTGGTTAGTGCTGGCGGCTGTACAGGGCGGCTGCAGAGGCCGCGGTGGTGCGGCCGGAGGCGGAGGCGGTGGAGGAAGGCGGGGGCTCTTGGCTCTGGTATTGGATCCATTCCACTCGCAGAGCCCGAGGAATAGACGCCCCCCCTCCTGCCTAGCTCGTGCGTGTCACGCAGCCGTCGATGCCCGACGGGCACACCGCGACGCGTCGGCCGCCCGCCCTCGCCGCGCCCCCTCCCCCTTGCCGCGCCCACTCCCTCCCATCCCTCGCTACGCGCATATAAAAGGCCCTACGACCCTCCCCAGCTTGCGCCCGAGCTTGCCGTCGCTACCATTGCCGCCGGCGAGCACCTCCATGCCGAGCTCCTCTCTCCGCGCCTCCTCCACCCAAACCAGCCGCCGAGCCACGCCCAAATTGTCCCAGGGGACCACGCCAACCCGGCCCCGGCCACCGTCCCCCGCCGGAGCGCCGCCGTTCGTCGTCTTCCTCGCCGCCCGAGCCACCCCACCGCCGACAGCCCCCTCCCGACCACCTCCGGCCCCAACTCCCGAACCAACCCGGTCGCAGGTGACCCCCTCATATTCCCCAACCACTTCACCGCCGCCGGCGAGATCTTCCCTCGCCAGATTTCGGCCTACACCACCGCAGCCACGCCCACGAGCGACATTGCAAAAGATCCAGTTCTTTTTAGGGTGCTTAGCACAAAATCCAGGGGCCTATCTGCGAGACTTAGTTTTAACCCTTGTTTCAAAAGCTGAGAAATTCTAAAATCCACCAAATATTGTAGAAAAATCCGACAATTGTAAACTAAAATTTGTTGAGTTCCTTTAGATAAGCTCTACAAGTTTTGTACAGGAGAATTGCAAGTTGCAAACCAGAACTTGATCTAAAATAAATCTTGTATAAAATAGTTCATAAATGTATCTCTTATTCTAGGATAGTACATGGATGATTTTTGGGATTTAGGCTAGTCTCTGAATGTTGAGCCTTGTGTAAAAATTCCAAGGACAGAACAAGTATCTAGATATAGTTCCTTCTATACCTTGCTTTATGCACTAATTTGGTATATTTATTTGTTCATGATGTTCTGTAGTTATGCTAGGGTCAAAACTTTTTAAGTAGATTTACTTTGATACATAGATATTATGTGAAAAGTTTAGGACTTATTGCTTTTGTCTTACTTGCTCATACAATTTTAGTTATTAATAAATACTTTAAATAAGTATAAATAGTTCTTGTGCTTAAAAAAGTACGAAATTTTTACCAGAGACTATGTGAGTAGCTAACCATGCTAGAAAAGTTTGGAGATCAGATGCTCAGTAGAACTGCCAATAAAAATAAATCTTTAGTAATGTAGATCTGTTTTGCTCTATTTTGTGTGCTTTGATAGTTGCTCAATAAAATCTGAAAAATTCACAGTAGAGTCTCTGTAGGTTGCTAAGTGCCATGTAAAAGTTTGAGCACCAGTGCCTGCTTAGTTTGATCTGCATAAATGAATGTAGGTTCTAGTAGTAGTTGTTTACTTTATTTTTCATGATTAATCTACTACAAAAAAGTAGCTGAAAATTTTACAGTAAATTTGTCACTAAGAAATGTGTTCGGCATAAAAATTTCATTTGTAGAATATTTATCTAGCTTCTGATAGTAATACCATATGTTTGCTTTATGCTTGTTTTTGAGAAATAAAATTTTTGCACATTAATGAAATGACAAAAAACCCCCCACTCACTTAGTATAGTAAGTTTAGTTAATACTCGGTAAATGACTGCCCATGATATGTTATGACTTAATTTGGAGTTTTGTTGGATTACAACTTTATAATAAATAATCTATTGTGTTCTTCCATCAATACAACTCATACATGAGCATTACATATAAATACGTCTACTCCCGTCGACGGAACGTACGTGCTGATTTTCGTGTCCGAGAGTGAACAACATGAAGCTAGTATAAATCTAACTGAAGTTGTTGAAGACCCAAACCAAAATTCGGAAGAGCCCAAGGCTAACTTTGCTAAGAAAGGAAAGCCCCGAAGTATGAACCCTATTTTCGACCTATGCGATGTTATTACTTATATGTATTTGTGCATTTAAGTTTATAGGAGTTTATTGAAACCTTAGCCACATGATCCTAGTATCTATGTCTGAACACTGGTATGTGTAGGTCGCTAGATTGTCATGCTAATAATAAAGTTTTAGTAAAAGTTGAGTGATTGCCTCTCACTCGTGAGATATAAAAGTTACTTGTTTACTTATATTGAAATCATAAGGTTGACGGGCGGGGCTGGTTACGATATTCATGTTTATGATTGAGGCCACGTCTGTGTAGCAAAAATAGCTAAGGTCGAAGTGTGTAGTAGTGGTGATCAAATTTGAACGTACTAATCACATACTGAGAATATGGTAATCGGTAAAGTTAGTACCTGATTGAACCGGTGTGAATTTTCCCCTACCGTCTTGACTTCGTTCCCATGTGGCTACATGGTGGGTGCAAAGTGACCATGACGGATGGTGGGCTTTGTACTCAAGGGGGTGGGTTCCTATTCCACGAACCGGGAATAAAAGAAAAAAGTTTCACGTGTGACTTTGGAAGTAACCACGTGATGTGTGTTTAGGTCTGCCTTAGAAGGTTAAGAAATTCTATTCAAATCGTTCTTTTCTCGCTGCCATTGAGACTACTTGATCCTTTCACAACATAGAGTAAGAAAAGAAATAATGATGATGATTAATATTATTTGTATGTTTAATTAATTCCTTCCACCATATGTGATGTTGGATAGATACTCACTTAGAATGGTTAATCAAACTAGAACTTAAAGCTAAAACTTCAAGCTACAAAACGCCCACCGGTCGGAGCGCGTCAACCAACAAGGAGCAACCGTTTAATTACCAAACTCCACATGTGTTGGTAAATATGTGTATACAACTCAAGCAAACGAGGAAACACACTTCAAAAGCAAGGAAACACACTTCAATCCAAGGGAACACCTCTCCGGCCAATCAGGCGCAAGCACGCGGATCCATGGGCCCACATGCAGCACCAAACCGACTCAATTCAATGCAACTCACCTGGAACCGCCTTAAGGGCCCACATACCAGTCTCCTAGCCAAAAGCGGTGGCCAGGGGTCGGTCGACCCACTAGGTCGGCCGAACTGGCACTGGCCCCTCGCCTCCAGCTTCCACATGGCTTCACGAGATTACCAGCCGGGAGCCCCCAGGTTCACCACTATATATATGAGGGGAGGGGTTTCTAAAGGAGACACAACTCACCTCTCTATCCTCTCTCACTTTTGGAGTTGGGAGCTTCCACTTAGAGGCTTAGTGCTGCCTAGGTAGTGCTTAGGAAATAGGGAGAAAGTGAGGGGAAGTCGGGGAGGTGCCGGTCGGCCACCGGCACTCTTCTCCATCTTATACCTCGACGGATACTTATCAATCATAGTAAGTGTTCGTAGCTTGCTTTGTGCTCTAGTTTATTAGTTAAATTTAGAGCTAGTTTCCACTAGTTGTTTGTTGGATCAATAGTTCGCTAGTGTAGTGGATGCCTCTAGAATAGGAACGATTCTAGAGTTAGGAAGGAACGATGTAGACGTGGTGTCTAGATCAGTTCTTACCTATTGGTTGTGGTATATCCTATGGTTAGATGAGGTAGGTAGCAGGTGGTGACAGCCCTATCTATCCAGCGGAACCCTCCCCGTTCGGGTATATCCCAGTGCCGTAATGCTGAAACTCACCAGTCTTATTCTGTGAGAAGCTAGTAGCCCGAAGCAAGCGACTAGGATAGTTCTATCTTACCTTTGATTCTTAGCCTTAGAAATCCTCTCTACTCCTTGCCTCTAGATGGTGTAGTGTCCTAGGACGAACCTGAACCTTAGAGAATATACACACGTTCGTCAGTGGATAGGATACCCTTGGAATACTCCTGGGTGAAATCTACAATGGTATCCGTGCACCTGCGAATTGATTTCGTGACGCTAGGAAACGTCAACAAGCTTTCTGGCGCCGTTGCCGGGGAACAGTTGTTATATTCCCTTCGGACCTAGTTCGCCCTCATACCATATTTTTCTTTGATTCTACCTTTACCCCCGCTATCCATGGAGCAGCTGTCCTTTCAACAGCTCTCTACCCCAAGGGGGGAATTCTTAGAGCCACCACCCTCTACACGTATAATACTCACATCCGGCTGTGAATTCCTTCGTGACCTTATCACTCTGGTTCGGAAATTTTCCTTCTCTAGGTTAGAAAATGAAAACCCATACCACCATCTATTGGACTTCGAGCAGCTGTGTTTACTGTGTGGCTCTCCAAGCATGACACAGGATACCCTCAAGTGGAAATTGTTCCCTTACTCCCTTATAGGGAAGGCCAAACAATGGTACACGTATGCTGTTGGCAGCATGAATGACAGCTGGGATGAGCTTAGAGACAAGTTTTGCCTTGAGTTCTTTCCGATATCCCGCATCATTGCTCTACACAAGGATATTCGTCATTTCCAATAGGATGAGAGGGAATCCGTATGTGCAGCTTGGTTTAGATTTGCTTGTTTAGTGGCGTCTGGACATACCTTATCGATATCTGAGCCCCAGTTGCTCCACCACTTTTATGAGGGTCTCGATAAGGGCTCCGCCTATTATCTCGACGCCGTCTCTGGAGGGTCATTTCTACTTATGTCCAGTACATCTCTGGAGGAGCGATGGACTTTCCTAGCTAGCATCATGGAATGTGTTCAACCCAGGCCCAAACCTCTCCAAGACGAACACAAGTCGAGCCAAGAGGATCCTCTAGTTGCTGAATCCAATCCTTCATCTTCCACATCCTTAGATTCAGCCATAGAAGCCTCGCTCGAACCAGGAACATTGAAGGGAGAAGAAATTCAACCTTCGATGTTCTCTTATCAATTCGAGGATGATTCATTTAGAAATCCCAAAAACACCTCGAATCCCTTAGGAGAGGAACCTTCTTGTGTCCATACAGATCAATCTCAACTTCCCTTGACAGAACCTTCCCTCGGGCCTACGGTACCTCTTCCTCCTCCTGATCCTCTTAACGAAGTATTTCTCGAGGAGGTCATGAAGGAGGAATGGTCGGGTGATGTGAGACACTTTTCCGAATCAATTTGGATTAGTTCACCCTCCACGATCATCCCCTCCTCTATAAGGGGAATTACTGTAGAAGCCCATCTTAACACCCTTATGGAGGTTAACATCATGCCATGGCACTTAGTGTACACACTTTTGGGCGATGCTACGCTAAAACCATCCGACAAGCTCATCAAGTGTTGTCCCTTTGGACACATCCTTGAATGTCGGGGGGTCGCAAGTGCCGTGATGCTCTCAATAGACAAGATCGAGGTCAACCTAGACTTTCATATCTTTGATATCCTTGATCTTGATCTGATCCTAGGGAGCCTAGGTGAAAAGCTTAGGGAAACCACTTCTGCCATCACTACCTCCTGTTTAGAAAATCCTAAGGCGAAGCCATTTCCTAAGCGAGACGCACTCGAGAAGATGATGCATACATCTCCGTTCGTATCATCCGAACCCGTTCTCTTTGATGTTGCAAAATCCGCGACTTCCGAGGAGTACGATTCGGAAGAAATTCTTCACTTTTGTGAAGATGAACGATCATCATCACCCTCGATCGAGTTTGAGCCTCTTTCCGCTGGTCCGGAGTACGTTGTTCTCGACAACGATCGAGATTCAACTACAATGTCTCATGATGAATCTCTTGAGATGGAGATCTAATGGGCCATGGAATTTTATGAGGCGCCGACTCTGGAGTCCGAGGGGATGGATTCTATAGATGAGCATGGGAGCTTTATTCTTGAAATACCTCAAGGACCATGCTCGTTCAATGCCTCTCTAGAGTCAGGCATGCTTAGTGCCCCGACCACGCACGAGGACTACAACCACCTTAAGTTCCTCTTTTGCAAAATCTTCAGAAGGTTGGTTATAGATGGATATATTTATCATAAGCATTGCAAATATCGTGGATGCTCTGTGGTGCTAACCTTGCAACTAAAAAGCTTCATGAAACATCAACAATTGGTGGTGGAGGGGAACGACATCACCAGTGATAGCTGCAAAAGGAAGTTCCTATGGTCGAGCTTCTGACCATAAACAAAGCACTGCCGCGAGATAATCCGGATTATCATTTTATTTCCCTTCAATAAAAAGCAAGAGCATGTTCTAGGATATAGTTCTCATTCGGATATTTTTGGTTGCTAACCATTTCATGTGGAGATTAAAAAAAGAACGAAGGACAGGTGATGCTTAAGAACATGAGAGCTACACTGACTACAACGCCATGGTAATGCTTGGTGAGGGAACGACTATGAAGGAAAGTTTGAACTCCACACACTTGAGTTGTATTGCCAGCAATGCAAACTCCAAGTGTGGGGGAGGTATGTGAGATCCCAAGTAAGTTCCTTTTATGCCAACTCTTACCTTGGTTTGGAGATGGCAGTAGATTTTGCATCTTGCCCCCCTTCCCCAGAAAAAAAGAAAAGAAAGAGAGGAGTTACCACGGTGGCGATACTGAAGTTCTTCATCAAGAAAACACCATGGTAAATTTTCTCAGGTATGTCCTGTTTTTGACTTTAAACAAAGCCCTTTCGGGAGGTAGCCCGAGGATCACCAGTTTCAAGCTCATGCTTTTCTCTCTTTGAATAAAGCTTGATCATGCTGTCATACTTCCTTTATCTATGTTCTGTTGCTCTGGTTTGAGTGTATGTTCGAACTACACTCATAGGTGTTTTTTTAAATTAAGCATGGTGCTTAGATTAAAAAGTATTCTTTAATCGAACTAGACATGGTGTCAAGTTTGATTGATGAACTTCAGAGACAATACTTGTATAGATCTTGATCGTATATGCGAACGAACCCCTGCTGGAAAAATGTTCAAATCCAAATGGGTAAGTCATCGAGCTTAAATCAAATGGGAAGATAAGCCAAGACGATGAATTCATATTGCGCAACATAGGAATGAGGTACATATCACCCCTCAACCCTCAAGGTTCCACCGTAAGTACATCCTCCTTTGCTCATGTTGATGCAACATCAATTCTGCCTTGCTTGAGTAAGTCTTATGGTGAGATTAAAAAATTTTAGTTGCAATAAAATTTTAGGGCTCCCTGGTTCGTAAAACCGGCAGAGCCATTATTTTATTTCCATGCTTTATTTAATAAGCACCAGGTATGAGAACAAGTGTGGGGGAGATCTCTCAGACTTTTGACGCACATACATTCGAGATCTCCCATAGACAGATGCACAAGACCGAAAGAATCATCATGCAAAAGGTTTATAACCCATCGCGACTGTTTGTGTACTCTATCCCTCAAATCTCCCTGATCTATGAGTTTAAATGAAATTATCTGCTAACCACAAAAATTAAACTTAATGGTGCTCGCTGGTCGCATACCTCAAAGTTTGATTGGCTTATATTTCATTCCCTGCTAAACTTGAGCTTTTGAATCATATCTTAGGGAACCCATAATTATTAAGTTGTTGAAAAGTGAGATATGGTTTGATGAAGGAATCCCTGCTTTCTGTGCCTTTATGTCTAGGAATTTTTTTTAAAAAAAGAAAAACCCTTTCACAGCTTTACAAACTCCCTATGTTTGTCCTACCAATGCCATATGTCGATATTCATGAATGAAACCTCATACATGCCTTGTATTGCATTGAGCTTTATCAAATCCTGTGACCCTAGTGAGATGTCTTTTCATACTTGCTTGATTAAGATCACGTACACTCCACATGCTAAACTTCTACACTAGAAGTTAGCCTTTCTATCTCATCCATCCACAAAATAAAACTCCATGTGTAATGATCTCTCTCTCCAGTACTCCTTGAAAGAGGCATGAGCTATTTGAAAAAAAAAAGAAAAAAAGAAAAAAAAGATCTGGACACATGACGGTCCAAGGGTTGAAAAAAATATATAGAAGAAAATTGGACATATGAAGGTCCAAGAAAAAAAATACATAGCCATGTTCTCATGTCTTCCAAATAAAGGAGAGGGAGTTTCATAAAAGGGAGTCTTTCATTTTCATTATCCACCGTCCATACACTTGCACGATCTTAATCAGCTTGTATGATGTGTCATCTCCATGGATCCAATTTTTAATTTTGCAATACATGTGAAATAAGTGCATGCTTCCAATCTCCTACGACCAGCTCCACATAAGCTATCTTTATAAGTAGGTTGAAAAAAGGCAATGCCTTGGTGAGGTATATACACATTGAGGGACTTGAGAGATCCAATTTAGGACTAAAGATATGGTAGGTCTTTTCAAAAATCTTTCAAACCCCAGTCATACAGCAGAGAAGTGGAGGAGACTCAAATCAATACCGTTCCACTCTTCAACTTCCTAAATATTTATCGTAGACATATCAAGATTCACATGGAAGGGTGAAGTTTGAAATAATCTATATGAAGGTATCATATCAAAAGGAAGTGGTGTTCCATCTTAGTCCTAAGCTTTGCTCGAGGACGAGCAAAGAGGAAGTGTGGGGGTCTCGTTGACGCTTGCTACAGACGAATTTTAAGCATCAATTTGACCCAAAAATTAGGATGACATACACACTCTACTTGCATATTTAACCCGGATAATATCATTCCACAATTTTCGTGGAGATTTTGCAATGTAGAAATTTGGGAAAAAATGCAGGTAAAATAAGCTCCAGGATTCAAGCTACAAATCGCCGACCGATCGGAGCGCGTCAACCAACAAGGAGCAAGCGTTTAATTACCAAACTCCATATGTGTTGGTAAATTTGTGTATACAGCTCAAGCAAATGAGAAAATACACTTCTCCAACCAATCAGGTGCAAGCACGCGGATCCATGGACCCACATGCAGCACCAAACCGACTCAATTCAGCGCAACTCACCTGGAACCGTGTTAAGAGCCCACATACCAGTCTCGTGGCCAAAGGCGGTTGCCAGGGGTCGGGTCGGCCGACCCACTAGGTCGGCCGAACTGGCACTGACCGCCCTCGCCTCCAGCTTGCACATGGCGACTCCAGACGCATTCCTAAGGTCGGTTTCGCAAAGCTTCACGACATTACCAGCCGGGAATCCCCTGGTTCACCCCTATATATATGAGGGGAGGGGCTTCTAAAGGAGACACAACTCACCTCTCCATCCTCTCTCAGTTTTGGAGTTTGGAGCTTCCCCTTAGAGGCTTACTGCTGCCTAGGTAGTGCTTAGGAAATAGGGAGAGAGTGAGGGGAAGTCGGGGAGGTGCCGGTCGGCCAACGACACTCTTCTCCATCTGATACCTCGACGAATATTTATCAATCATAGTAAGTGTTCATAGCTTGCTTTGTGCTCTAGTTTCTTAGTTAATTTTAGAGCTAGTTTCCACTAGTTGTTTGTCGGATCAATAGTTCGCTAGTGTAGTGGATGCCTCTAGAATAGGAACGATTCTAGAGTTAGGAAGGAACGGTGTAGACGGTGGTGTCTAGATCAGTTCTTACCTAATGGTTGTGGTATATCCTATGGTTAGATGAGGTAGGTAGCAGGTGGTGACAGCCCTATCTATCCAGCGGAACCCTTCCCATTCGGGTATATCCCAGTGCCGTAATGCTGGAACTCACCAGTCTTATTCTGTGAGAAGCCAGTAGCTCGAAGCAAGCGACTAGAATAGTTCTATCTTACCTTTGATTCTTAGTCTTAGAAATCGTCTCTACTCCTTGCCTCTAGCTGGTGTAGTGTCTTTGGATGAACCTGAACGTTAGAGAATATACACACGTTATACCCTTGAAATACTTCTAGGTAAAATCTACGACGGTATCCGTAGGCTTGCGAATTTATTTCATGACGCTGGAAAACGTCAACAGGGACTCCTCCCTAAACTCGTGCGCCGCCGCCGTCTGCACGGGGCTCGCCGCCGGATCCGTGCACCGACGTCCCAGAGCTCCCGTCGCTGGCTTGCTGCGTCGCCTTGCCGCCGGTCTGCTGCGCCGTCGCCCCTCGCAGGGGCGCGCTGCCGGCGTGTACCGAAGCGACGAGGAGCGAGCATCATTTGCCGTTGGAAGGAGAAGCCCCGTCCGATACGTCGGACGCTCGACGCTTAGCATTCCCGGTAAATTTATCCTCATTCAACTCGATTTTAACTATGATGAACAATATCTAAAAGTTTCATAAATCAACCAATCTTAATATTACTAGATTAGTTATGAAAAATACTTTCATAATCTATAATTTTATATTCTTAAATTATCAATCAAGGTAAGGTCGTTTTTGAAAAAAAATTATTTTCGAAATTTGATTTGTTTTTAAAGGAATCGTTTTTGAATTCTCAATCACATGCTCGAGGTCGAGGCGGAAAGCTTCCAAAATGACCCGCCCGCTTTCTCCCAAAGCCTACCTGGCAACCTTACCCATTCGAAACCGTCGCTCCCGGATCCACCTCCAAAGTCCAAAAGCGAAACGAGCGCCGAAACGGCGAAACCATCGGAACCCTGGATCTCTCTCGCCCGAGCTCCAGAACCCTAGATCCACCATGCACCAGCCCAGAGCCCGCTACCCGCCCGGTTACGGCTCCGGCGGCGGAGGCGGCAACGGAGGAGGAGGCGGTGGAAATCACAACTACTACGGCCGAAACCCGCAGCCGCAGCCGCAGCCGCACCACCACCAACACTACCAGCACCAGCAGCCGCCGCCGCAGCAACAACCGCAGCAGCACGCGCATAGGAACTCCTCGCATCAACATCAGCAGTGGCTGCGGCGAGATCAGGGCCCCGCCTCCGCCGCGGGGTCTGGAGATGCTGCGGGGAGGACGGCGGCGCAGCTCGACGCCGTAGACTCGAGGTACTGGTTTTGTTGATTTGCCCATCGCCTCCGGTGAACCATGTTTTGGTCTTTGTTTGGTGCCGTGCCACCCTCTAGGGTTTGTGCTTTGTTTAGCGAGATATAGAATCGGCACCAAGCAGAGTTCTCGAATGATGGATAGTTGGTTTTGTTTGCTGTCTTGCTGCATTGGGTATAGTTCTACTGCTATATCATGCAGATATTAGTTAATGAGCTTGCTGGCTGTTCTTTGATTAGGTCATTTGTCTGGAAAAAGGAACCTAATCATTGTTGTATGCATGCTGTTCAGCGTAAAATGGTTAACACTCTCCACCATGTGTTTTCTATGCATAACGTCGTGATGTTAACATTTTTGATTATCCTGTTGCTGATTTCTCTACTTCCCCACTGTATAAATAATTCGCTTGGCTGTTTTGGATTTATCATGAATGCGCTGTTAATTGAACTTAGTGAGGCCTTCACTTGTTCATTTCAGTTCTCAAGATTGGAAGGCGCAATTGAATATACCAGCTCCGGATACACGCTATAGGACCGAGGTGAGTTCTGCCTAATACTCTTATTATCTTTTCATGTTCTAGTATATGCACAATGCATCCCAGTTTCTTTGAAAACTGTCTCAGATAAGTTTCTTGGATGTCTCCCATTTGCTTACATGTACAGGCAATTTCTATCTGATATTTGTCTTGTCTTACGCAGGATGTCACTGCAACAAAAGGAAATGAGTTTGAAGATTATTTTTTGAAACGTGAGCTGCTTATGGGAATCTATGAAAAGGGCTTTGAAAGGCCATCCCCTATTCAAGAAGAAAGCATTCCGATTGCACTGACTGGAAGTGATATTCTTGCAAGAGCAAAAAATGGCACTGGGAAGACTGCTGCATTTTGCATTCCAGCACTTGAAAAAATTGATCCCGAGAAAAATGCCATTCAAGGTGACTTCATGTGCTCAAATTTAGAAGGAACCATAATTAGTCACATTTTTTATTGCTGGTACCATCATGTGAGCAACTTAATTGGTCAGAAAGATTGTCTTAGTCACTTTTCTGCAATTCCACCATGTATCCATTTCTGCTCAGTTAATGTTTCATGGCCACTGAATTGTTGCTATGCTTATTGCTGTTGGTCACGTCGATGGATGGATTCAAATATAGTGAAAGAATGACTCCTGTAAGAAATCTTTTTTATGTTAGTTGCAGGAAGGTAACTTTTGCTACTGATATTAGGTATGAAATAAGAAAACCATTTGTGTTGTAGCCTTAACATTCTATTTTCTTTTTTTGATAATGCGTGCTTTCTCAGAAACATGTGTTGTGGATGATTTTTTGCGCAATGCCAGTTTTACATCCACTTTGTATTAGTTCATTGTTGTGTTTCTTGTTTGTCTCATTTTTGTGAACGTTGCATATTGTTAAAATTAAACATTTTTTTCTCGTTTTGTGGTTCTTTTCTTCAGTTGTTATACTGGTACCAACAAGGGAACTGGCTCTGCAGACTTCACAAGTCTGTAAGGAGCTCGGGAAGTACCTGAACATTCAAGTTATGGTCAGCACTGGTGGAACCAGCTTGAAGGATGACATCATGCGTTTGTACCAACCTGTTCACTTACTCGTTGGGACTCCTGGTCGTATACTGGATCTTACCAGGAAGGGCATTTGTGTGCTGAAAGATTGTTCAATGCTTGTCATGGATGAGGTATGACGAGGAACGCAAGTAATACTTTTCTTCTGCTGTATCTGTATATTTTGCACAGTGTGCGGGTAAGGCTGTGCGCAAACACCCTTCCCCAGACCCCGTGCAGTGCGGGAAGCCTACGGCACTGGGTACGCCCTATCTGTATATTTTGCAATCGTAGCGTAGGCACTGGAAGTGTGTTCTATTGACAAAAGTTGCTTCACCCCATTTGATTAACATTAATCATGTCAGTATATTGAAATTCTAGTCCCTTGCTGAAAGAAAAGAACATGGTAGTCCCTTTTGTATCTATTTTCATCTAGTTTACTGTGGTGTTGACCACCCTTTTGTTTATGTGCTTGATACTAATCATTGATACCCTGCTCAGAAAGCTTCCCAGAAACCTGATCTTAGAGCATTTGTGGCCTTCAAATTTCTACAATTTGCTGATTTGCAGTAGCAGGCGCATTTTACCTTTACATAAATGTGTGCATGGTTTATTTTGATAATTCATAGTTTTAGGAACTTTCATGGTCTATTTGTGTTGCATCTGGGATGTTTTTTGATACAGATGTTGCAACAGGGTATATAACTGTTTGTTAAACATTAGAAGTTGAACAAAAACATTATTATTTAACATGCAGGCCGACAAGCTATTAGCTCCAGAGTTCCAGCCTTCTGTAGAGTCACTTATTCATTTCCTTCCACCTAGTCGGCAACTGTTGATGTTTTCGGCAACCTTTCCTGTTACTGTCAAGGAATTCAAAGAGAAATACCTGCCTAAACCTTATGTTATTAATCTTATGGATGAACTGACCCTGAAAGGAATCACTCAATACTATGCTTTTGTTGAAGAAAGACAGAAAGTTCATTGCCTGAATACACTTTTCTCTAAGGTACAGCAAACATTAACTCTTTGTTTTAGTTTCACCATTCATATTTAAGTATAAACTCACTGTCCTTTTTTTGTGTGCCCTGGCCAGCTACAAATTAATCAATCCATTATATTCTGCAACTCTGTTAATAGAGTTGAGCTACTGGCAAAGAAAATAACTGAACTTGGTTATTCGTGCTTCTACATTCATGCTAAGATGTTGCAAGACCACAGAAACCGAGTGTTTCATGATTTTCGCAATGGTGCTTGCAGAAACCTTGTGTGTACAGGTCTGTACCCTTGTCAAATATTTTCTGATATCTTAGGAAAGATTATAATTTTTTGCTGGCTTGGAAAATCTTGTTGGTCTTCCATTATGTAATTTACTTTCAGCACATGTGTGTCATTTATGTCCAATCTTATGGTGCCTCTCTTTGTTGCAGATCTGTTTACCAGAGGAATTGACATCCAAGCTGTTAATGTGGTCATTAACTTTGACTTCCCCAAGACCTCCGAGACATACTTGCACAGGGTACTTTGTTGTCTCATCTTTTTCTAGAAGCTCTACGTGTTTTATAACTTTGTTGAACTTAAAAGTTCCTCAATATATGCGTTTTTGTAGGTTGGTCGTTCTGGTCGATACGGACACCTTGGTTTGGCAGTGAACTTGATCACTTATGAGGATCGTTTCAACCTGTAAGTCTGCACTGCGAAAGTGCATGCATCATTGATATGTCTTAGTAAAGTAAGCCGTACTTATCTTGTATTGAGATTTCCTTTTCTCTTTGTTTTGCAGGTATAGGATTGAGCAAGAACTCGGAACAGAAATTAAGACAATACCCCCACAAATCGACCTGGCTGTATATTGCCAATGATCAACGCTGCAGTTTCAGAAGCATCAATGCATTCATCTTTCATGAAAAACTTGTCGGGCAAATACAGATGTACATAGCACCCATCAAGTGAGTTCTCCAATTGAGGCGTCACTTGTTGCAAACTCCTTGTACTGTCTGGGATAATATTTGATTCGCTCTCGTACTTGTAGGTTTCGTTTTGGTGCCTTGGTGATGTTTCTAAGCTTACTTCCGAGTAGTAGAGGAAGAGTAAAATAAGCTTGCTTGGAAGGTCCGGAACAGCGATCTGAGAAAACATTTCTTACTTCTTAGATCCTATTAACATTTTCATTGTACTTGTTTGCTTGTCCAAGTTCCTCTTGATTCGTCAGCTGTTTTCATTTTCTTTCCTTCTGTTATGACACATGGATATATTTTTTTCTTAGCCAGCTTATTTTGTGTTTATTTTGATTTTTTTCTTGGTCTATACGGTTGCCTCTAAATTATTTTATGTTTTTTCTTTTTAATAATATACTCATGCCCTGCTGTAGTAGGATCCAAACAACTGCCTCGACATCAAAAGCGCTGCGATGATGCTGGCGACGCCCTGAAGAATTGCTTGGTCGGTCGGCCCGCCGATCGCTGCGTGCGGAGTGCGGAGTTGTGTGTCCGGCCGGAGAATTTTCGGCGAGCCAGGTCTCGAGCTGTTCACATCTTCACGCACGGGCTCAACAACGTTCCCAACCGAGCTGGCAGCCTGGCACCGTCCCCGCCGCTCTTGAATCCGACCGGGCTCGTGAACCATGCTGGCTCAGGCACGCGGCCCGGCCGCAGCGCACGGAGAAAAGCCGCGGCGCGCCTACCACGTTCAAACCCGACCCGGACGCCCTCTTGTTCTCCTTCTCCTCGGCCCCACCGCCACGCCGGGCCGCACACCCATGCTCACCGCTGCCAGCCAGCCTTCCGCCCTAGGCAACCGCCGCCAACCGCCCCGTGCCGACTCCCTCTCCCACCGACACCGCGGCCCCGCGCACGGAGGGCCCCGCATGGCATCGTCTCCGCTGCCTGTGTGTCCCCACCGCGACGGCGCGAGCAGGTCTGCAGGTGCCCAGCCCGCTGGCCGCCGCTGCTGATCTGCGCCCGTGCCTGGCTTAGCTGCGACCGTTGTCTTTAAGCTCGCACGCGAACCGACCCACACTCCGCGCAAGCCACTGCCACTGCCACCGCCGGGCGCCGCCAGCTTCCGCCTCCACTCCACGGTGCCCTGCCCTCCTCCCCTTTTCTCGTGCCCGGGTCGCCGTCTTTGCAGCCGCCGCCGCCGCCGCCGCCTCGCCAGATCCCGTCCCGGGACGCGGCGCAGAATCCCGTGGCGGTCCCGGCTTGTTGGGGAGGATGGGCAGCACCAGCGCGTTCGTCATCAGGTGGATCAACTTCTTCACCATGGTCAGTCGGTCGGCTCGGCCCAGCCCTCCCTCCTCCACCTCCCTTGCTCCCCCGCCTCCCTTCCTCGAACCGGAGGAGGCGTTTTGCTTCGCTCTGCTCTTGTTTGGGGCTGATTCTCGGCTCCTCATTTCCCGCATTTGCTCGCCATCTTTGAGCTGGTTGTGTTTTTTTAGCTGCCTTATTATTTGTTCACTGCTCGGAGTGAACTGGCGCCGTTTGCGAGGCTTCAGAACTCGTTCCTGGTTCAGCAGCAGTTTGTTTGTTTCAGCACTTCATTTCACCTGCGATTGCGAATTGTGGTTTTTAGCTTCACCACCGTGGCTGATTGCTTATAAGTACACTTTCCCCACCATTTTGCTTTCCACTTTATCTGTCTTTTTGTTTTCCCGAAACGTGCACTTTCATCTGGTGGTTCTGCCCCGTTGCATTTTTTGTGTTAAGCTGCAATGCTTCCACATTCATGCCACACTGATTGGGTTTGATCTTTAGTAATTGTTAACTTCACAGTTCATGTTACATATGAACATAGGAGAGAAATATTGGTTACTAATCTTCCTAATAAATGACTCTTTGGTGTTTTTGCATTGCTTTTATTGGACAGATACTGGCACTACTGGTGGTGGGTTTCGGGTTCTGGATGAGCACCCACAACGATGAGTGCAGGCGGTCCTTGACCATCCCTGTCATAGCTCTGGGAGGAGTGATCTTCCTCATGTGTGCATCTCGTCTGCACCCCCATCCTGTGGCATTACCTCGGTGAATTATCATGCTCCACATATAGCCTGGCTCACTGGCGATTTATGCTGCAGATCGCTCATCGGATTCCTTGGTGCTTGGAAGAACATTTCTTGCTTGCTTTGGACAGTATCCTTGCTTTCCCGTGAATTGGATTAGTAAAGTCACAGTCACATGAGTGCAACTAATAGCCTTGGTTCCTTGTTTTTGGGTACTTTTGGAGTTATCTGTTACCTTGACATGTGGGCACCTAGTACCTAATCATGCTGTTCGTGGTCTTGGTGGCAATCATGGTGTTCACGGTGCTTGCGTAAGTTCCTCTGATTCATTTGTGATTGCACAGCCTTTATTAAGCTGGTGACTTGGTTGCAATGATGGCATACTTTTTGCTCGTTGCTGGTGTGCACATTGATTACGTGATGGTATTGTTTGAATTGTACTGCACAGTTAGGTGTTAATTATCAATTGACTAAATGAAAGAAGTAGCCGTGTTATTGCTTAACTGTGTCTTTGTCTTTTACTGCTGCAGGTTTATCATAACCAATACAGGAACTGGCCATGTTGTTCCTGGGGCTAGGTATGTGACTAATAGCTCCCATGGAGTCTCGAAGCTTTGTATTGTTTCAGAGAATGATACAAAGAAATACAGGAACATTGCGCTTATAGTAATTTAATGTAAAAAGGGTTAACATATAAATCATGTACTGAATGATCCAAAGATTCCAGCTTGTTTACTAACTTTTTGGAGCTTACTTAATGAAGTCAGAAACGGTTTGCTTTACCTACTTGCCGCCACATAAACTGAGGCATTTCTCATGTTACGTGCAGATATAAAGAGTACCGTCTTCAAGATTACAGCTCCTGGTTTGTCAAACAGGCATGTACTGCTTCTTTGTTGGAAATAATATGTTTCCTGCTATGCAAGTACATCTAAATATTCTGCTGTGCTGGCACATAACTCTGTTGATTTATTTTTTTCTTTCCAAACTCCAGCTCAATAACACGGAGAAATGGACTCACCTGAGAAGTTGCCTTGTGAAGTCAGATGACTGCAATAACCTGTCAAAAAGATACAAGGTCGCTTCTCACTTGGCATCTTCCTTCGCCTGATTTATTATTGTGGTTGCTCCATTTGCTACTATTTCTGTTAAGGTGATCTTACCAGTACAACTCAACTTCTTGCAGACTCTGAAACAATACAAGCTTGCAGAACTTACTCCCATGGAGTCTGGTTGCTGCCGCCCACCAGCAGAGTATGTACCTGAACCTTTCACTCATATTGAAACTTTGAAAATTTTGTTCGAGAAACTTTGAACGTAACCTGCAACTGCTCACTATAATCTTAAACATGGTCGTCACGTTTCTCTGATTTTTCAGGTGTGGGTACCCAGCTCTGAACGCCTCCTATTTCGATCTGAGCTATCATCCGGTGAGCACCAACATTGACTGCAAACTGTACAAGAATGCACGCTCTGTTAGGTGCTACGACTGTGATTCTTGCAAGTAAGCTGCTTAGCACCTCACTCCCTGGCTCTGAACCATCAAACCATTTTTTAACGCAATGGTAATGCCAAACATTGGTTCTAGAGCTGGGGTTGCGCAGTACATGAAGGCCGAGTGGCGCGTGGTTGCAATCTTCAATGTGATATTGTTCGTCATCCTGGTAAGCCCTGGCGTCAATTTGGACACGAACACTGATAGTACGGCTAATTTCAGACTAGCACTCTCCTCACAAGTCACAAGATGAATATTTTTAACACCCTCATGCTGATCTCCTTTTTCAATTCATTTTTCATCTGTGTTATTGTGGCTAGTCGTTCGTGTACTTTGTGGGCTGTTGCGCGCGGCGGAACGCTGGAGGTAGCGATGCAAAAGGTCGTGGAAGGTGAAAGAAAACACTTCGAGGTGAAGCGCTCGAGTGTGGAAGCAGGAATTAGCTTTAGCACCCCTGTAAAATTGTTCCATCAAATTCCTTTGATGAAAGATATTTGGGCTTATCTGTTGTGTGGTGATATTCTCTACTGCAAATGGGTTGCGAACATCTTGGAGATAAAATTCAGTTTGCCTATGATTTCGTGACAATTTTTTCAGGACAGAAAGAACTAGAGAAGCTCCGGTGTCTGATGCTTATTACAATAATCATGATAAGTACACTTACTGTGGCAGTATGAAGTTCAACGAATCTCAAAATTGAGCATTCTTTGGTGATAACAAGTAGCAAAAACAAATGACTAAGTCTGGTACATTCCTTCGGATGGAATGTCAGGGAGGTTCAGTGCAGCCCGTGAGATTTTTCCGATTTATTTGTTGTTCACAAGGGGGCTGTAAATAGGGTACCACATATTCCGAGCAACGTAGTCCACCGTTTGCGACTGGCAACAACACGATAAACTTTAGTTCAGACACTGCCATAGGTTTGAAGTTTGAACTATACGAATGTGAAAATTAATCTCTGTGTAGTACGGTACCTCTGACATGGTCCCAAGCTCCTTAGGACCCACATTGCGGTACCCCTCAGCCAGGTCTTCAGAAACGGCGGCACGGACAACTGCTGCGCTGACACGTGCGGTGATGTGCCTGATACTGCAGTGTTTGGTGGATGTCAGTCAACCATCAGTTGAAAATGGATAGGGAGTTCATAAAACAATGAGCAGGAAGAAATGATTGGATGGATGTGTCCGGTAACAGCATGCAGTAGCTGGTGAAGCTCACCTGGAGACTTCAGGGAAGAGGATTCCTTTTTGAATTTCATCATCTGTGATGTATGATGCGAGGCTGCATTGCAAAAATAAGCAGATGTTTATGTAATCTTTTTTCACAGTAAAACAAAAGAATGATTCAAATCAGATTAGGCGTTTGTTAAATCAGTGTAGTTGATGTTTTATGCCAATGGAACTTCAGCGGAACAAAATGCAGGGGACCTAATCAGGTCGAACAACCATAGATAGTTTTATCGAGCAAGACTTACCACTCAGCTGCTGCTTGAAGCATGTCATCTGAAATATGCCGAGCACCTGAAAGGAGAGCTCCTAAACCAATCCTGAATATGACCGAACTTCCATCAGTAAAACTAAAAAAACAAATAATTATCTAGGTGGTGAGAGTTTATCGTACCCAGGAAATAGATACATGTTGTTTGCTTGATTAGCATAGCCTGTCTTACCATTTCCTATAAAATCAATACTTTAGCACCAGTGATCATCTACTAGAAATTAATGCTACCAAACAACGCAAAAGAGAGTAGGCAGGAATTACCTAAAGAAACGTTACTGAAAGGGCTTCCACTAGCAAATATCGCATTCTCTCCAACATGCTTGAATACATCCTCAGGTGTACATTCAGCTGTAATGTAACAAGAGAAGACCAAACTTAGCACTTCATCTTAGGGTTCCTTTAAAAAGAAAAGCATTTCATCCTTGGGTCTCCTCAAACTATCTATGGCTGGCTGAGCACAAACCTTTAGTGGTTGGGTTGGACATTGCAAAAATTGCAGGGCGTGGGGAATCAGATTCTTTCATAGCCGTGAGAACCTGGTGACATATGGAGTTAGCACTCAATTGTAAAAATATGAACGCTTGGAGTATACTTTGGCACTTTCCTAATATGATCTTGTTCACAAAGGAGTGGAGCTTTGATGCTCAAAATTTGTCAGTAAGTACAGTTGATCAATTTAACTAGGAATGTGCTGAATGGTGAAATTTCATAAGAAAAAAGTTCAGTATTTCTCTTGAGTGGTGATGCTGCCCAACACTTTGATCAAGCAACATTATTAAACAAGGCTAGACTAGATTAGGCAAGTAAACAGCTGGCAACAGTTAACCCACAATTTCTTTTCTGCTGCTGTGGAATTGTTAACGGAGTCCAGATATATTGGCCACCATGATTGATAGTGCTCACTAGTCAGGCCTGACAAATCTGTCCATATAAGAAAGGTACATACTTGACACTGTCGTTGTCCAAGAGATCACTCATGAATCATGTTCAATCAGTCTAAACTCAGAATCTTCTAAGCTATAAGATTAACTGGATCTTTTTTTAGCATATGTTCACCCAAAAGGCAGTAACTGATGCAGTCATTGTCATTCACTGGCATCATAAGAATACATATTACGTGTCGAAGTACTGGGGATATTTTCTAGATTCAGAAACCGTCTAAGATCACAGCCCTTCACCAAACTTGAATGGATAATTTTGTGCTAATCATAAGCACATAGACTGAGGACTGCTAAATCAGGATTGGTAAGGTAGGAGAAAATGCATTCCTTAACTTGTTGCACAATCCTGAAAGAAGTAGGTTCTCAGATACTTATGCTTACCTCCTCGTTAAATATGCCCCCAACTCCAGACAGTCCTAAAAGCACATGAGGCTTCACTTTCCTGACCTGACGATCAGTATCCCACTGAATTAGTCCAAGCACAGAAGCATTGGAAATACGCTAATATAATATTCTCTAAGCTCCAGCAGCTGAAAATGTAATAGTTGGAATCAAATTATCATACCACTTCAACAAGACTAGCCCCCTCATGGAGATCTGGGATCTCATCCGGACCATGGCCTCTGGCAAAACGTGCCACTGCAGGATCCAGATCCTTCCTACCTTTCGTAATAAGGCCCTACATGGTACAGCACAACAGGAGCACATAAAAAAAAACAGCCTTCAGGTTGAACAAATATAATGGACACCTAATAAAAAATCGCTTGCCTAAAGTTAACTTACATCTTTGTCCAAAACCCAGAATTGATTATGTCCTTCCCCAGTTCTATGGCTCCCAGGCATCCTTAACATTTCCTGTTTAGCCATGTTGAGCACACCTATCCCAGCACTGGATTCTAAAGAGGAATTAGAATGGACGAACCAAGCTTTTGATAACGAACATGCCATATAAAATAGACTGGGGAAATTCTACAGGCATGTCAAACATATCGCATACCTTCCAGCTCCCGCGACGACTATCTTTTGATTTGTAAAATCATGTAGAGGTCGGCCTTGTGCTCTAACAGCACCAAGTAGGCCAGCTAGAGCAACACCGGCTGTACCCTATTTTAAATAGCATAAGCCCATCGAACAATAAGATATAAAATTTAACGATATGGGAATCAAATTACCTGTACGTCATCATTGAACATGCAAAATCGGTTCCGATACCTCTGAAGAGTCTCAAAGGCCCATTTCATTTGGAAGTCTTCAAACTGTGATTTTATCACTTCAGAAACAAGCATCATTGAACTAGCAAGTAGAGGATGACCTTAAAGCACACATACCTGCACAACTGCTTTAGGCCAACGTGCGTGGACAGCCTCCATGAATTCATCTACAACGGCCAGGTATTCTTCTCCTTCCAACCGGGGTTGCCTCAGTCCTAGATCTAAGTAAATACCACTGAATAAGGTATGTGACAACAGATTTATTTACTAATAAATACATCTTTTTCTAAACAAACAACATTCACGTTTCCATTTAATCAAAGAGAAGGTTATAAATAAGTTGTAAAAATCATGTCAGTACGAAAATGTTTCAAAATTGGGTTAATGTATCTTACGCACATAGATTGTCCTCCAGAAGTTTTTCATTATTTGTCCCCACATCAAGCATTACTGGAAGAATCTGCAGGTATTGATGTATGTTCAGAGAGAAGGAACATAAGAAAACCCATCCAAGTGTCACAAAAATCCGATTTTCAACCTTCAACAAGAAAACTGGATACGAGGGTCATCAAACTGTCGAAACCAGACAAGTTTGGCCCTTTGGGTAGTTTCATAGGTGGTTTTGTATTTTTTTTAAAAAAAATAAAAATTCTGAAAAGATCTAAAAAATCAGAACTAATTCATTTTAAATCAGAAAAATATGAAACTGCTATCAAAATTTGTATAAAAATATAACCTATCTATTGTTGCTCTATTTGAATCTTCTTTATTCAAAAACTAGGCATAAATACAAGCAAACAAATACTAGGAACATGAAAAAATTGGATCCGAATAAATTGACAAGTAGAGTGCCAACAGATAGGTTACATTTTTAGAAAAATGCCGGTACCCGTTTTGTATTTTTTTGATTTAAAATGAACTACTTTGTGAGTTTGTTAGTTTAAACTTAATTATTTTTAATTTTCACAAAATGAAAAAAAACACCTTTGAAACCACCCAAAGGGTCAAATTTGTCCGGTTTTGATAGTTGGATGGTCTCTGTTATCCGGTTTTGTAGTTGAAGGCTGAAAATTGGATTTTTGTGATAGTTTAAGGGTGTGAACTGGACTTTTCCGTAAATATAATTGGTTTGTTCTGGTTGGCGGTATTCTATGAGGTAAACATAAAAGCAATTTATTTGTAGCTGATGCATTTTCATTCTGGAAAGACAGTCGTAGGATATTCATTACCTTTTGTGGGTTAATACCAGCAGCTGCAACATAAAGATCCAGTTTACCAATAGGTATGCCTATCCCCTGAACACCAAGGTCACCTAAGCCTAGAATGCGACTCCCATCAGTCACAACAATCATGTCAACCTGAAAAGGTGTCAACCAATTGCATGAAGACATGTTATACAGGCAGAAATGGAAGAACTAATGCTGAATATTGCTTATATGGTCTCTAAAGAGAAGGCGTTAAGCACAACCGAGAGTTTTAACATGAAAATAGCAATATGTTGAATACAAATTAATGTGGGATTGCTTCTAAGCATTGGCTAACGGCATATTGAGATACATTAACATGCAGTATAGCTCTTGGGAACCACTAGCATCAATCAAATGTTACGATTCAGTTTCATATCTTTTTAATCGAAAAAGCATGAAAACAATCTCAACTTCCATTGCCACACTAGAGGCAATACTTAAAAAAGGGCACTTAGACAGCAGTTTCAGTTATTACCTTCTCTTGTGGCCAGTTGTAAATCATCGACATCATCTCCCCCTTATCCTTTGCGGTGAAATACATCCCACGAGGCCGTCTGAACAAACCACTGTAATTTTCACAGACCAAGCCGACAGTGGGAGTGTATATTACCGGTGCAAAATCTTTGATATTGTCGATTAGCACCTGGCAAAAACAGAGCATGTCACCATATAAGCACTCCAAATTCACGGCAGTCACCATTGCATCAGTTTTTCGTCCAGGCACGATACTGCAACACTGAGGGCTCACCCTGAAGTACAATGTCTCGTTCCGGTCGTGCAGCCTGTTGAGGATCCTCCACTTAGCCAGCGCGACGATGGAGTCCGGCTCGCCCCGCGTGTTCTTCTCCAGCGACCGGTACGAGTTTACTGCAAACAAAGCAGGCACGCGTATTAGAAACGGAGGATGATTCCGTGATCCCGTAACCCATTCGCCACGCGTCAGAAAGCGACGAAAGGAAGCAAGGGCGCAAACGGCCAAAGGTGTAGGCGCGACTCACTGAACCGCTCGTACTGCTGCTCGAAGGACATGACCCGCGGCGGGAGCAGGCCGCGGAGGCCGAGGCGGTCGCGCTCCGTCAAGGGGAACGCCGTGTCCTGCGCCCATACGGAATGGAATCGCCGGTGAGCTGAAACCGCATCAGAGCCCGCGCGCAACCGCCGTGATCGGGGTGCGGGGGAACGCCCGCGCGCGGCTGGCTGCCTACCTTGTTGTACCATGGGTCGTTGAGGATGTCGTTCCCGCGCTTCTGCACGATGCAGGGCCCCGGCACGGTGGCGAGCGGGCCCGTCGCGGGCGCGGACGACGACATGAGCCGCCGGATTTGCGACGACCGCCGCGCCGCCGAACGCCACATCGTCGCGCGAGAGATCAGCCGACACGCCGCTCGGCGGGGGTTCGTACCCAATGCGGTGCGGTGCGGTGGTGGTCGGCGAGGCCCGAGCTCATGGGAGTGATTTGGGTTTTTGAAGGGGTGGGGGAGGGGGGGTCGCGCCGCGGTACGGGTACCCGCGGTGAGGGCAGGACAAGGAGTGGAGGTCCCGGTCGCCGCGGGACGGGATGGGTGGGTGGGGCCGGTGGGGACCTGGGGTCCTGGGGGAGGCCGCGAGCGCTCGGGCCCGGGCCGGGGAGCGAGGTGAGTGGTGGGGGCCGAGGAGCGGACGCGGGACGGGGGCGCGGCTCTACCAGTGTAGGCGGTGTCGGGGGCCAGCCGCGGCGACGAGTCCCGCAGCGCGAGAACCGAGGAAGATTCGAAGCCGTAAAGGAGGATTTGCTTGGCGCACCCAGCGTGCATCACTACTAGCTTTTGTTGAGATTGTTGTTGAGATTGTCAAACCATTTCTTTTTGCATCAGACGTAAGAAACACCTGGAGTTCATGAATACTAGTACAATTCAGCTCGACCTTGGGTGACAACTGGTATAAAATTTGGCTACGACAAAACACTTGTGTAACTTGAGGTTCTGTTTAACTCAGAGCACGGCGAGGTGCAGCCAGCCATGAACCAGACGACTAGTCTCTCAACCTACACGGGCATGGGCGGTGCAAGCGCAACCCAGCAGTCCGTATCCATTTCCAAATCCCAACGGATGGAAGGCGTTTCTCGTGGCGTCTCAAGCATCGGCCAGTACGGATTTGACGAAATGGATTTGTATATTTGTCGCCGCAGCAAAGCAGAATTCCCCGTCTGTGGCCCTACGACTTCCATGGACCATGGCGCCGCCGCCGCCGCCGCCCGAATGGCCGCCAAGAGGATCGGGGCTGGGGTGGCCGGATGGTCCGGGCGTGCGGCGACAAGTGCGCGAGCTCGGTCTTGCACTAGAGAACCAAAGGGACCAGATGCCTTTGCGGCTTTGCCTTACCCGAATTGACCCAGCCACGTGCGCTTGGGTGGAGCACCTCTTCCAAAGTGCCAGGACGACAGGGTGGTGCCACAGCTCGACCGATCAAGAATCCTTGCGGTGCGCGTTCCGCCGCCCTTTTCTCTGCGGAGCTTTCCTTCCCATTATTCGGATCGATCCGGAAAGTAGATGTCGGTGGTGCTTGATGCTGATCAATGCTCGACGAACGGAATTGGACGGAATTTTTGTCAACTGCGTCGGCCTGAGCACCAAAGATAAGAACCCAGTGTCGGATAGCACCTGAACAAGGAATATACAAGATAAATACGACGCTGGGTTTGATCGGGAAAACTCCAAAGGAGCTAGTACTATTACTGCTGTCTGCCGGCGGAGTAATGGAGAATTTGTTGCAGCAACTGCGATGAATATACCCAATGTAACTGAACCTGAAACACTGGAAGCTATGGCTTGCTTGGAACCACTCGCTCTAGCTGAAGATTGTGCCATCAAGAAAATGATAGTGGCATCGGATTGTTTAACTGTTATCAGGAACATTAAGAAGATGACTTGACGTGCTTATAGGATGATTCTCCAGGATATTCATGAGAGGTCAAAGTTTTTTGAACGTGCCAGATATGCACATGAAGGTAGGGAGTTTAATAGGGAGGCTCGTTACCTTGCAAAGCATGTATGTTCTCTTACGAACAGCAGCGGTTTCTGGATTTATTCCAATATTTAATCGGTGATATTCTTTCAGTGGTAGGCGACGTGCTCGTCGCTAGCAAGACGTCTGTGGTGACTTCTTGTCAATATCGAGGATTTGCCGGTTTAGTCTTTCGAAGATGCTCACAGGGGTAGGATTGTGTGCATATATTTATAGGGATGAGTGTGTGTATGCGTTATGTGAACGTCCGTGTTTGTACTGTATTCAGAAAAAAAAACATGTATGTTCTCTTATAGTTAGCCGTCTTTGCTCCCCTCCTATATTGGATGTAAACGCTTTGAAATAAGTTAATAGAATCTCTAAAGGTCCGTTTGGATTCTTAGAAATGAATTTGGTTCTAGTAATCATATTCCATTTCAATTTTCAACTGAAAATAAATATGATGGAATGTGATTCAATTCTAATGTTTTTGTTTGGATAACATGGAATTCTTTTTCTTGAATTAAATTACACTAGCAAATATGTTCGTGCGTTGCCACAGTTAAAGATCCTATGCCTTGCAAATATTGTTGTTCGATATCATTGTGTTTTCACGTTCTCATTATATTCAAGTCCATTTAGGTTACAATATATATAGTGTTGTTGTTTGGTTCTTATTATATACACTTTAGGTACACCCGTCGGTGATGCATGTTGGATCAAACTAAAATTTTTGGTGGAAACATTACGTGCTTTAAAAATAGGTAAATAAATCTGTTTGGATGATTAAACATGGAATCATTTTAAGAGCTAAATAAATAATATAATCTAGGTGAAAATAACTACACCAAGACTAGATGCATCTCTCTCTCCCACTCTCACACACACCTCTAACAATATCTCTCCTCTCTCTCTCTCTCTCTCAACAAGCACGTACCTCTCACAATCACTCTCTCCCACACATATCTTGCACATGTCAGGAAGCATAGCACATATTCCCTCTCTTCTCTCTCTTTGGCTCTTTGCACATGTCATATGTACACAGGAAGCATAACACATTCCTTCAAAATGACAGCAATATGATCCATCTTAAAACAAGATGTTCACCTACACTGCACATGTTTGGAATTCAGCCATCAGTGCTCACCCATATGATACCACCCACTGACTGTTACAAAAATAATTCTACATTCTCGTTGGCCGCCTCCACGACGATATGTTCCCGCTCTTCTTGGGCAATGACCAGCCGCTCCATGCAGGATCAGAGCTTCTTCCATTCCAGCCATTGTTCCCTTGATTATTGCTTCTTATGCTCCTCCCTTGTGTGAAAACAATCAACAACAACTTTCATGTAAGCAACACCGTCAGCTTAATCTAGTTAATTCAGGGTTTTGGTTCAAAATATTATGCATAAACAAACAATCCAAACAAAGATTTACGTTAACAACTTCTGTCAGCATAGTTGTGGCCAAGCCAATTAGTTTTGCATGATGCACTTGCGCTTATGTATGCCCTAGTTATCCAATTCTACATTGTTTCCTTCCCCACGCAAAAACTAATCCGGTATACTACTTGCTTCCTTCCCTACCAATAATTATCCCAACAGGATTGCATATGTTCATGTCACTAATTAATCTGTTATTATTTTCTTAATCCACAAGACGTCTATGCGCAGGAAGAGGGCAGGCGGTGGAGGGAGCGGCACTAGAAAACCCTCTAGTGTCGCCATCGCCATCCTCAGGAGAGCCGAGAGGAACAGATGAGTCGGGGAGGTCGGAGAGCTCGGGGATGGGTCGGGAGCAGATGAGGAATTGCTTTCCTTTTTCCGGCCGTTAATCTATCGCAGCCCAAGATTCCGGACCATGGAAAAGTGATGGAATCTCCTTTTCCATTTCTTGCGGCAGCCAAACAGGCCGGTCTAGTTCTAATCCGGTCCGATTCCAAGGATGCAAACGGGCCCTAAAAAAATTTCTCCGGCGAGCTTTCCTTCCCATTATTCGGTTCGATCCGGAAAGTAGATGTCGGTGGTGCTTGATGCTGATCAATGCTCGACGAACGGAATTGGACGGAATTTTTGTCAACTGCGTCGGCCTGAGCACCAAAGATAAGAACCCAGTGTCGGATAGCACCTGAACAAGGAATATACAAGATAAATACGACGCTGGGGTTGATCGGGCAAACTCCAAAGGAGCTAGTACTATTACTGCTGTCTGCCGGCGGAGTAATGGAGAATTTGTTGCAGCAACTGCGATGAATATACCCAATGTAACTGAACCTGAAACACTGGAAGCTATGGCTTGCTTGGAACCACTCGCTCTAGCTGAAGATTGTGCCATCAAGAAAATGATAGTTGGTACCAAAACGGCAGCCCGGCCCACAAAACCGTCCTCCTTACCCCCCCCCCCCCCCCCCCCCCCCCCCTCAGCTACAGGCTACACAGCCTCCTACAGCATAGTACTTTGCGATCAGTGCTCAATGCCTCGATGTACATACGTACTTTCTCTGAAAGTCTACGGATACAATTTTCTTTAAAAAACATACGGATACGGCGTACTTATTCTCAAAAATTACGAAGCTGTTCGATTGATGTATACAAATCTACATGCTACAGTACACAACAACACACAACAGACAACACCCATAGCCGGCCCCGGCCGCAGTGCTGCATGGCGCACGCACTTCAGGCCGGGAGCCCTTCCCTGTTTGCTGGACGACACTTACTACGTATAGTGTACATACAGATCACCGTAACCCCACGCACAGTTGCACATCAACTTCGTCCACCCACTACGACACTACCCACCCACGCGCGCGACACGATAAAAGTATAGCACGAACCGAGAACCGACAGCGACTGACACGGCTCGCAGTCACAGCGCGGACCTGATGGCGGGGTACGCGTCCTGCTGCTGCTGCTGCTCCGCGGGCGGGCTCAGCAGCTTGCCCAGCTCGCGCACGAACGTGTCCATGGCAGGTCCGGGCAGGCACATGGGCACGACGATGCCGTCCTCGCCCTTGGCGTTCCTGAACGGGATGAGGAAGCTGGCCACCCCGGGGATGGCGCCCACGCCGCCCTTGGCGGGCCCGCCGTACACCGGCCGCCCCCACCCGAAGTCCAGGTCGCCGAACCCGGCCTTGGTCACGTCGGACGCCAGGTACGCGCGCACCACCGTGAAGTGCGGCCGCCCGCGCAGCACCATCAGGTCCGCCACCGACCGCATGTACTCCACGTCCACCTCGCCCTTGGCCCGCTTCACCAGCCCCACGGCGTACCCCAGCGGCCTCGCGGCGAGGTCCCCCGCCGTGGCGACGGCCACCGGGAACGCGAACGCGTTCCCGTAGTAGCCCTCCGGGATGGCGGCGCCGGACTTGCCGCCGCGGGCGTTCACGATGCAGATCATCCGCATCTCCTCGTCGGCGTCCGGGGCCAGCGCGGCGGTACGGCACTTCCACAGGAGGCCCGTGAGGAGGTCGAACGTGGAGGCCCGCGACCGGAGGTGCGGCGGGAGGTGCGCGCGGGCGGCGGCCACCTCCTGCCGCCCGAAGAAGAAGGAGCGGTGCACCATGTCGTCCAGCGGGATGATGGTGCCCTTGGTGTCCGGCACCTCGTCGTACTCGCGGTGCGCGAACGCCGGCCCCGGCGGGTCGCGCGCCTCCAGCAGCTCGCGCCCCCACACCGGGCGCACCGTCGGCGCCGCCGCGCCCCGCGCCAGCTCCGCCACCGCGCCCAGGAACTGCACCAGGCCCTGCGCGTCCGCCATCGTGTGGTGGAGCCGCACCCCCAGGATGAAGCCCCCGCACGCCAGCCGCGTCACCTGCACGTCACAGCCACGCATGTAACACATTAGCTTTCCTTCCCATGCACGTGCGCAACGTGTGCGGGCACACGCACAAGTGCCCAAGAAACGAGAGACAAGGACGTCGTCGTCGGCTCGTCGCCGTCGCGTACCTGGAAGAGTAGGAGCGGCGAGCCGAGGACCTCGGACGAGCCGGGGACGTCGAAGATGAGCTCGTCGAGGCACGGGAACGGCGGCTGCAGCGCGTCCCCGAAGTGCTCGAGCCGGACGTCCGCGTCGGCCTCGATGAACAGCACGCCCTCCCCGGTGCACTCCACGGCGAGCTTGCGCCCCTCGAGCTCCCGGAGCCTCCCGGCGAACGGGTAGTAGTGCACGAGCGCCGCGGCAACGGCGGCCCGGATCACCGGGGCCGGGTCCCGCGCCCCCAGCAGCGCGCTCCGGCGGTAGAACTGGATGACGGGGATGTGGAACCGCAGCCCGTCCTGGTCGTCGATGTCCGAGAGCCGCTTCAGCTCCTGCGGCGTCGGCGCCGCCGGCGCCACCAGCACCGCCGGCTTCCTCCGCACCGTGAACTTGAGCGACGCCGCCGCCATTTCCTCCCCTTGCTCTTGTTGGTGCACAGCACAACGACGCGCTGCTCAGTGCTCACTGAGCTGAGCTCCGATGAGGTGGTGGCGAGCTGCTGCTGGTGCTGATGATGTGTTTGGTGTGGCGAAAGGAGCGGCACTGGGGTCCGCTTATATGCACGCTCGTACAGGTAGGTACAGCGGGAGTGGCATCAGCGACGGACGATGCGGGGTTTTTGCGGTGGAAATGAGGGCGCAGTTGCCGAACAAGTTACACGACGCCCCGCGTCGCAGGTCAGGGCAAGTCAACAGGAAAGGCGACATGGCTTTCCGCGGGAAGGCGCCTGATAGATAGACTACTCGATCAAGTAGTCTTCGCTTGGTTTGGTAGTAATTTTCGCGAAAGATGCCATGGATTCGTCCGGTTTCGGTTGGGTGTTCAAATTTTATGCGATCCCAGTGGGGACGCACCGGACCGAACATGTGGGACGACCGGGCGAGGACGACGCCAGCGCTGCGGTCGATCCGTCCGGTGTACAGTGTAGTGGTGTCCTGTGTCCTGCTGTGCCCATCAGCTCATGCTCGTATGGTGTGGTGTCCGTCGTCGTGTGCCCATCACTTCGGATTGACGCAGCCGGGGCTAGTTCGACCGCAGCGGTTTCTCCCACTTCTCCCCGCAAGGGGTCGAGCTGGCCTTGCCGCTCTGCACCATTGGCTGCTGGCCGCTGGTGCCGAGTGCCGAGAACCGAGGGCCGGGTCCTCGCGACGCGACACCACCAGCGTGCCGCTGCTGCCGCCCCATGCCCCGGCAGATAGTAGCAGCAGCACGGATCGGAACGGACGCGAAAGGGACGGTGTTTCCCGGCATCATTGCCGGCGAGAGAAACCTGGTAGTACTGCCGCCGCCCCCCGCCGTGTACCACGCACGCTACGACGCTCCGTGGTGCAGGCTGCACCGCAGGCCGGCGTTGCTTTCCTTCGTGTGGAGTGTGGACGAAGGAAGGCGCGCGTGCAGCGTGCGCCCATCGTGCGGCGAGGGCGACCGTCCCCGCGAGCGTCGCTCTTGTGCAAAAAAAAAAAGAAAAAAAAGAAAAGAGAGATAGAGATAGAGATATTTCCGCGCATCTCCACTTCTGCAGGACCGCGTTAGGTTTTATGTTTTTCTTGGCGGTATGGTAGCACTACCAATTACGGCCGTATTTTCCTGAACTCGAGGAACTGTCAACAGTCATCTACTGTTCCTTTTTCCCTGAAATTTCACTTGAATTCCTGCCGGCGTCCAGATCCCAAACGCAGGATTTACTGCAGAAAACTGAAGCGAGGTTTGAATGTTGTCGACACGACTTCTCCGCTGCGGCTCGCCGCACTTGCAAGTCCGGCGAGAGCAGGAGGGCCAAGGGATTTTGACTAAGGGCCCGTTTAGTTGCTAAAATTTTTTGGTAAAAAATTTTTAGTAACTTTTTCAATACTAACTATGAGTATTAAATATAAATCGTGAGACGAATCTATTAAGTCTAATTAATCCGTCGTTGGAACTTGTTTACCGTAGCACGATATTGTCCAATCATGATTCAAATAGGCTTAAAAGATTCATCTCGTAATTTCATCCGGGATTACGAGATGAGTTTCGCCAATTATCCATATCTAATACTATTAATTAGTGGTCAAATATTCGAAATTACTGTAACGCCGAAAATTTTTTACCTAAGTAGAGAGGCGAAAGAGATCGGCCACGGGATGACACGGAAAGACATGACATTATTCTTGCCTGCACTAGCGCGGGGTGGTGGGGTGGTGGCCGCTCCGCGTCGACCGATAGCTACCCGGCACACCTCTGCCACAGACTCACGCAGCAGCATCCGTGACCCTTCAAGAGTTCAAGTCGTCTGCTGATGACTCTGGCTAAACCAAACCGGATGATTAGGCGGATGATTGTCCTGTTTGAATCATCCAGCTAATAGTTAGCTAGTTAAATTTAATTATTATAAATCTAACACAGATAAGCTAATGTACTAGCTATGAGATGTTTCAGCTAATTGAGATAGTATTATCGATCGAGCCTAGCTAATTCTAGCTAAAAATGTCAAAAGATTATATTACCTCCAACCCTTCCGGTGAATTTTTCCAACATAGAGGTAGTCTATAGTCTATTCATATTAACAATTACCAATTAAGTGGTGGATCCAAACACACCTAGCTAATAGCTAATTAGCTAACTTTTAGCCAGTTAAAAGAAGATTATTGGCTCTGTTAGGATCGATGGGCTATTTTTTAGCCCCCACTCAAATAATCCAAATAGTTCTAGAGGAGCCAAACATGAGGGCTATTTCTGAGCTATTTGCAAATAGACCACCCCAAAAAATTATCCCCTCCAAGAGGTGCTATTTGGGGCTATTTCGGGTGTGGTCTACTGATTCTCTCTTTCTCTCTCTTGTTAAAGTGGCAGCCAAATGATTGGAAAAGTACTTTAGAAGCTAAATAGCTCTTGGATCCAAACACCTCAAGAGCTATTTCATTGAAAGGTTATTTTCTTAGGATAAATTTTAACTCTTAAAATAATCCTTGGCTATTTCTCCATACAGAGTTATTATCAGTAAGTTAAAGGAAACCATCATCAATAAGCTAGCTAAGCTAATTATTAGTCAGACAGGATCTGAATAGAACCTTGCCGGGGCCAGGCCTGGATTAGCGCGTGATTGGCAGGGTGGTTCGACGGGGAAATTAGGAACTAAGATCCGACGCCGTGTCTGCACTCCGCGGAAGCGGACAAGAGGCGGCTCGTGCGGCTTGTGAAAGCGCAAGGATAGACAGGTCTGGCACTGCTCGACTGACCGGCAGTGCCTGCCCCGCGGTCGGTCGGTCAGCACAGCAGTCAGCTCGTCAGTTCCTCACCGGGGCCGGTTCGTGTTCAACGTTTGAGCTTCACGGGTCGCGCTAGATTGAACCGAAGTGTCGCTCTCATGGCCTTAACTGCTGCTGCTTGGAAGTATCCAAGAAACTAGATAACAAAGACATCATACGTTAGCGTCTCCCTAGAAGACAAAGGAATCATGTGTAAGCGTACTTGATGTATAGGAAATGGTTTCCAAAGAGAAAGATAGGACGAACGGGGGAACGGAAATTTAATGGGATGCGATCAGAGGAGGACATGTAAGCATGGGGCGTTGTAATACAGGGCAAATAGATGATCGAGCTCGCCCCAGCGTTATCCTCTTGTTCATAGCCATAGACTCTTCCCAGCTGAAGTTTAGGCCCTGTCTGTTAGCCACTCTAAATTATATGATTTAGCTTATTGCATTGAGCCATTGCATAATGCCCAACATATAACAGAGTCTCCCACTATCGCCATAGCTTTTGTCTAGTTCCATTCTTGTGAACCCCATTCCTAACAAGGGCGGAGCTACATGTATTCATTGATGTCAGCTGACATCGATGATTTTCTGCAAAAATAGTGAGGAATCACTGTTCTACACTGTTCGTATGTGAAGCTGACAACGTTGTGATATAGAGTTGACCTCGGTGATTTCGTATGCTGGCTCCGCCCCTGATTCCTAAACATGCATGTGGTTAGAACTTCGACACATATTCCTCTTGCATTGTGGGTACCACTGACCGGGACGCAGCACTAGCTCGCTGCTTGGTCTTTAGAAGAGGGGTGCTTTTCCTGTCGAAGTCCTCCAAGTCTGTGGTGTGTTGATTAGTCCAAGCCTGCAGGTCTTGATCAGTCCAAGTCGTCCTCTCGTCTAAAGAATTAAGAATGGGGCTAGAAGTTCTCAAAACGAAGTCCGTTATGCATGTATATATAGTAGTATTCGCTATGGAGTATGGATTGCTGATGCTAGTGTATACTATAAAAGTGCCAACATGTCACCTTCTGCATCGATCTACTGATGAATTATTAGTTTTTTTTATAGAATATTGATGAATTTTGAGTTATGACGCGTCTAGCCAGTGAGTGACATGGTTTCCCACTCTTGGACGCTTGACCTGACGACCGGTGACTTGGGGGGAGTCGGGTTCTTCCTGTTCCCACAGTTGGTTGCCTCTTTTCGGGCAAGAAATTGCCGTGCTTGTTTGCTAAATTGCTAGTGGCAATTGATTCGTTCTTTCCGGGAAAATCTTTCATTCCGAAACAGATCGCGTCAGACTTTTTCAGCAGTGTCACCTTGCTTCAACGCTTGACAGGCTCACAGGCGCGTCCATGCAATGGTCTTACACTTACCTGTTTCTGTAAGGGATGACCAGCTGACCCCACTGATGAGTGGGCACTTTCTTTCTAACACACCCGTGCAAGTACCCTGTCCCTTCTCTTTGTTTACTTGGTCATTCCTTTCAAAGAGAAAAAAAAAATCAAAGAATGCTATTCCTGGCCTGCTGGCCTCGGATTGACGGAGAAGCATGCTTCGTGCAGGATGCCTGCAGCCTGCTGTCCTTTCCTAGTACTGTTGTGAAAGCCCTCAGAAATTTTGCAAGGCCCAACCAAGGACAAGCTGCGCACGGATTTTCATGGTAGAGCCGAGCCCAAGAGCCTTGGATAACTAAGGAAAAAGAAAAAAAGAAAAGAGAAAAGAAAAGAGCAGGATAGCTTAGTGAAGTTCGATCGTCAGATCGTGTATATCGCAATCTCTCAAGGAAAGTGATGCACTTGAAAAGGACTTGTCGTCTGCAAGTTTGCAATTATCGGATACTGGCTAGCGTTTTCAGAGCATCCCCGATGCCAGATGACTACACTCCTTGCATCGCTGCATTGCCAGGAACTTTGACCCAAGGCGTACACACGAACAGAAAAGCTTCAGATTTATTACCCAACCACTGCTGGTCTAGACTGGTATAAAGGTCTGTTTGGATGGACTAAAATTAAATGCTAAACTTTAGCATCTATTAACACTTATATGTTTGCTAAAGTTTTTAAATTTTAACTAAAGTTTAGCCCACCAGGCATCTGCTGGCCAGGGGCGAATCCAGCTTGGGGGGGGCCTCCAAAACCCCCCTAACATTTTTTAGCCATAGATGAAGAAGAGGAAGAAGAAAGAGCGAGGAAGAAGAAGAAAAGGAGAGGAGGGGGGAGGAAGAAGAAGAAACAAGCTCCCTCTAATTCGAATTCTTGGATCCGCCACTGCTGTTGGCGCGAAGCGCCAGTCAGCAACCCGTGAGCCCGCCGCCCAGGCCCCGACGGCGTGGAGCATAGGAGGGAGAAGGGTGGTGGAACCCAATAGGGGCAAAACCATCTTTTCACAAGGTGTTTATAGTTCTTGGATGGAAAATCTAACAGAATGTTAAATGGGGAATGAAAGTTGAGCTTAATGTTAAATAGGGAACGGAAATCTTCTCAGTATCAAGAAAGGAACAACTTTTTTTAAGTGTCAAATAGGGAACTTTCTCTAGAGATATACAGAAAAAGAAATCGAGCAAAAATTTCGAATCATGATGCCGCATAGACAGACTGTAATAGAAGATGGGCTCTCTTGTCCATCTTCATAATGGGCGTGATTAGTAGGCTGGATGGCCTTGGGCCTGTCAAAGGGTCAGTCGGACGATGCAGGTCTAGAGGTGGTAAAGGGTCTTAATTTTTAGCTTAGCAAATCTAAGGGTCGGACCCTAAAAGGATCGGCCTTTAATCTTATATAATTTTGAGCTAAAAATATTAAGAGCCAAGTTAGGCTGTGAAGGGAGCATTAACGTCATGGCCTATTACCACCCTTATGCAGGCCAGCCTGAGCCAAGATCCGTAGATGCACCCGCGCCTGTTTGGTTTGCCTTAATAACCACTAATCATAAGTAACTAGGGGAGTTGACATGACAGAAGCTAGCTGGATGGCGTGGTTCAGTCTTTTTTCTTGAATGGGATGGTACATCTTGATGTCACGTTCTCAGAATTTGTATCATCTCATTCTGCAGGAATTGGTCCAGTTCAGCCAACCAAACAAAACGATAGGGGCATATCCAGGATCATCTCATACATGCACTACCTAAATCCCTGTAACAGTGCATCTGAAGCTGCTGCCCGCACTAGAAAACTCGGTATACACACCAAGATGTCGAGCTTCCTGAACTTGGCCTTGACGAACTCAACCAGCTATGCATGATGCTCGACCGATCCGCGACGTCCAAACGATGGAAGATCACGTCGGTCGGAGAGGCCGGACTTCTGAAGCTCCTCCACGCCGTGTCGCCGTTGCTCGCGAGCTGCCTGCATATCTCAAGCCCGATTCCTCTGTTCCCACCGGTGACCACCGCAACCCTGATGTGTGGTGATATATGCCCATAAGGAGAAGAAAATAGAGAGAGAAAGCATGCTTGAAGAACTGTTTACTAAGCAACTTTTTGTATTTGCAATGCACCGTACCTGGCTGCAATTGCTGCTGCTTACAGATTAAGGTCTCGTTTGGTTTTTTAAGTTGCTGTCACATTGAACATTCGGATGTCAATTCGAGTGTTCAGATACCAATTTAATATAAAACTAATTGCATAAGTTGCAATTAGAGTTCTAGACGAATCTATTAAGTATAATTAATGTATAATTAGCGGAAGCAATTAGTGATCAAATTATGAACTAATTAGGTTCAATAGATTCATCTCGTGAAATTAGTTTTATAATAAATCTATATTTAGTACTCTAATTGATATTTAAACATTCGATGTGACGTGATGACTTAAACTGAAAAAACAAACGAGACCTAAGGTGGTCAGGCGAGCCGTGAGAGAGAGGAGCGAGGTGGCAGTGGAAACTTATAAATAGAAGCCCAGCTCTGCACCGGCTGCCAGGTAAGTTACTGTTTCGGATTAGTAAATTGTGGCCATGCCACTTAGGCATCGTCGCATCGATGATTTCATCGACTAGTGCTAGTATACGTTCTGTAGACACTTGCACGAAAGCACTGACCGGAGCCTGTCTCTGGGAGAGCCAAACTGATTTGTTTCTTCTAAAACTGCAAACCTCGGAAAGCTCATTAGCCATTGCCGTTGCCAATCTGTTTGGGTATCTTGGCTTCGTTCTCTACAAGAGAGTCCACCTTCCGTTCTTAAACCTGCCATCTCTCCAGTTCGGTTCAATTCATTTTGGACGATTCCCTGTTGCACGGTGGCGTAGTGGGTTGGCAGTTATACGTGTCCAATGAGCTAATCAAATAGGACATTAGGACGGCAGGTTATTGGTGTGCAGGCACTAACTATAGTTGATTTGGAACAAACATGAATTAGACCACTGAATTGGTGTCCTCGGCATTGGTGTGGCCTGATTCGCTTCCAGCGCTTCCGCATCCGCCGTGGCCGTGGCATGGCCATCGCCGTCGCTGAGAACCAACGCGACCAGGAGTCCTCCTGGCTTCTTCACGCGTCCTCCTCCACGCACCAGCGTCCGGCGGCCAGCCGAATCCTAGGGGACGGCGGCGCTAGGCAGCATGAGTCGAAGAGGGGAGGAGGAATGAGGAACGAGCGAACGTCCGTTTACGCGAGTGCTTGCTCAGAGGTTCGATATGCTGCCGTTCCTCCCTAATTGGGCCAGTATAGCAGGCCGACCGTGGTCCTCAATAGGTTTAGAGAAGCCATTCATCTTATTTGGGCTCAAATATACGCATTCTAGCCCAGTTACGAGTACACCTATATGTATATGCATCGTAACTGAATTTTTCTTCCCAAAATTATTGGGTGTACATCTGTACACCCATGCACCTCTACTGGGTCCCCCCCCCCCCCCCCCCCCCCAAGACATGCAAATGTGGCATCTCAAGCAGAGCTTGCATAACTAGAGGGTTCCTCTATTTCCTTGCATCTGTAGGAGTTGAAGCTGGAGAAGTTGGTCATGCTGTAAAGTTCGAGTTCGATGTTAAGCATACTGTTGAGGTAAATTGTGATGGCTGCTGAGGCAAAGTTGTATTGTTATAGCGCCTCAACAATATTTTCCTGGTTGTGGTTGATTGCAAATATATCTCTCTTCTCAGGGAACTGCTCATTACCGCATTATTCTTGATGATAATAATTTCACACTTGATGCGCTTAATTCAATATGCCTCGATCTCTGCACCCCGTAAGTTTCAAATGCTTTCTTGAATTTATTATGACCAACTATAATTATGTAGGCACCTCTGACCCCTCATCTATTGGTATTGCAGCCATCATCGTTGGGCCTACGGAGATATGCCCATGGGTGAGTCCTTTCATGACTAATTTTTGTCTATCATTCTTGCGTTTGCGTGTCCTGAACCTTTGTGTGGCTTGTTACATTCATGCCATACACTATTGTTGCATATTTCAGTTGTTCTTACTGCTTATTTCTTGATGTCTAGTCGCACCTGCCTACTTCGCTTCTCGTGGGGACACCGATGCTCGCAAAAGTGTCCTTTCTACTGGTCGTGAGGAAGCCTGGGATTACTTCTACTAATCCTTTTGCTGGAGATGATACGGCTGCTTCTAGTTTCATATGCAAGTGGGCACAAAGTACTTGTAAATTTTATATCTTTCCTTTTCCTATGATCCCATCTTGTGGTGCTGAGTGATGTTTCTATTTATCTTTGGGAATGGAGATTCCCTGGTCACTGCCTGCGTAACTAATGTTTATGCTTGTTACTCCCTAAGGGCATATTATGGCTAACATCGCTTGTATGCCGAAGCGGCCCACCTAAATGGTAGAGTGAAGCTGGTTTGTTTTCCAATGAGTTGTGGCAAAATTGAATGAGGCAACTGTTTAGATTGCTACCGCATGCCACAAAGCGTACGTATTGTGACATGAAGGGGTAGTTTGTTTCGTAGCTACATTAGGGTCTGTTTGGTCGGTCGGTAATGGTCATATCATATATTTTTTCCTTACTATGTCGTCTAAACATAGTCCGGGCTTCGTGTAATAATTGCTCTCACGCCTAAGCTCGCCCGACACGCTAATAAATGGTGAGCTAATATGACCAACATCAAATTTTGATAATGTTGCAATTGATAGCAATCCAAACTCAAGTAGGGCCTATTTGGCATGGTTATATCTCCAAACTCAAGTTGGGAGCTAGGTAGAGCATGCCAAACATCCCAATTCTAGAAAACCCAAAAATTTGTGAGGCCTCCTTGAGTTGATGGATAGTTCATTTTGTCAATTGTTTTGATCTGTTCTACCATTGCAAGAAGCCAAACATCCCAAGCCATATAATACTATTTTAATGTGCACGATGTGTTTCAACAAATATTCACAAAGTTGACTTCGCGTGTCTGAGAGTAAAACTAGAAATTGCGGCGCGCGTCTTGCTTTTTTATTGCCTCGACCCGTTTGGTTATTTTCTTATGGGCATATTGCAAATGTGAAATAGCTTTAACTGGTACAAATAAAATTATAGTTGCTGACATAAATCGTTAAAATTGGCATTGATAGCCACGGATGATCTTAGACATAGCGCAAATAGTTGTATTTTTTTTGAACGCGTTTTCCGTAGTGTTGGACAGAGGGGTTTGACGGTTTACTTTCTCCCTAGCTCACAGATTTTGTTTGCAAAATTTTCGGACGTGCAACAGTTTCATACCGGCGCCGATCGTCTCCATCGGTCGGCCGTCGAATTCCGGTGACGCGGCCGCGCTCGTCGGGGCTGAATCACAGCACCCTTAAAGGGTGTGTTTGGTTGCTCGCATGACCCTTGCTTGCACCGGTATATCCGTATAAACTCACAGTGGAGAGTGTTTGGTTGCTCGCATGAGCGGATGCAAAAATACTCCCTCACCCTGGCTGGGTGGGAACGCCCCAATTGACTGCATCCACTCGTGCAGGCTCGCTGGATGCATTTGAAAGGACCTCAAGATGCCTAGAGAGGGGTGAATAGACTAATCTGCAACTTAAAAACACTTTTCAAACTGTCACTAATACTAAATCCGGATACTCCAGGTATATGTTCGGAGACTCCGGATTAAGTTTCCGAGGACACTGTCCGGAGTATCCGGACAAGAACCTACGACAGCAAAAGTAAGGAATTTAATGCTGGAAATTAGATCGAGTAAATTTGCAGGTACCTAGGTATCCTCTGAAGTATATCTCTCCAGTTTATTTCACTTAGAAACTTGTATACTAGTAGATCGGCCTCAAACCTTATAAACAAGGTGATACAAGCAAACGACCAAAGAAACAAGTAACACATATACAAAGAGACAACGATTTGTTTCCCAAAGTTCACTCCCAAAGAAGCTACGTCTCCGTTGAGGAAGAGTTCAAGAGATGTGCTCAAGAATCCCTATGCTCCTCACCCAAGGGCGAGACCAACGCTCAAGCCCAAGGTCACTTACTATGGATTCCTCTGAGAGGAAATGTCGATTACAAACTTCCCGCGATGCTCACAACTTGCTTGAGCATTCACGAGCATGCCTAGCCGTCTAAAAGCTTGAAGCTCCAAGAGTAACAAATTTGAATCCACCGGTTTGACGAAGTTCTAGTGCTCAAAAAGATGGAATGGAAGCTCACTAGCACTAATCTTTGCTCTTGCAACCTCTCACTTGAATCCCCTAAAGGAATCACTCAAAAATGGAGAGTGGGGAGTGAGAGAACTCTTTCTTGGCTTGCTGCAGCTGTTCAGTTCGAAATGAGGCAAGAGAGAGAGGCTGGAAGGGGTGTGAGGAGTATTTATACCTCACACCACAAGAAACTACCCGTTGGCACGAGGTACCCTGATACTCTGGGTATATGTTCGGATACTCCGGATCAGGTGTCCAGATATTCCGGGCTGTAACCCGGAGTCTCCGGGTTCAACAGGATTTTCACTCAAAAGAACTCTTAGCTGATTTTTAAGTGGTATTTGTGGCTCACGGGTGTTTGTAGAAATTCTCTTGAGCACTAGTTCCAAGTCAAAATCTGTAGACCAAAGTCCCTCTTGATAGTACGGGGTTACTATACTCAATTTTAAAATAAAATCTAATCTTTGAGTAACTTTTCAATCACCATTTTTTCATTTCCTTTTTAGGGGACGTGCTTCAACAAATGTTTCGCTTGTTCAACTTAGTCACCTGCACACATGCTAGATAGCAAAATTAAACCTATATATGTTTTGTCATTAAACACCAAAACTCACTTAGGGGCCTAGATATCTTTCAGCATTGCATCTGCTTCAGACCCACTGTCAGCCTCAAATGCAAGGTCACTTGCATCCACTCATGCAATCAACCAAACATCTTCACAACATTCACTGCATCCGCTCATACAACCAACAAAACACCCTCATTTTCGTGGTCACTACATCCACTTAGCCTGCTTTCCCTCATCCTGAGCTATACAAAACCCCATGTGAGCAACCAAACACACCCAAAAAGTCTGGATTTGAGATGGCGAAGGGGCAAAGATGGGGCGGAGCGAATGTCGGATGACGATCAGACGCCTCCCAACGTGGAGCTAAAGGTAACAGTAAAAAACAGTATTGAGGTGAGGCCCGTCCGCTAACACTGGACAACTCTACACCTAAAAAACCAGTAAGGGTGACGCTTTCCTTCATCTTACATCGTCTGTCACCTCCTGTTGGTGGAGGGTACCCTTCGGAAGGAAGAAGCACCACAACAATTCAAGTAACAAGCACCAAGAACATAGACACCTTCGGTTATGGAGTGTATTAATTCTCGGAATCCAAAAACGTCCCATCAATAACAGTTACACGAGTTATAGAAAAACTGTTCAACTACCCACTCCTCAATTGCACCTTTTTACCCTCTAACCGCTACATTTCCAGACTATTCCAGGGGCATTAGGTAATTTTGCTCTGATCCTGCCTTTACAGCTCATTTCCCCTTTTCAAACAGGCCCTCGGCGAAATCCCCTGGATGCCTTCGGTGACCCTTCGGCATGATGTACCCCGAAGGGCATGACTTTTGACCAGTCTTTGTGGGTCTTTGATCTGAAGAGCCCTTCGGTCTTGTGGGCCCTTTGGACAGATCCGAAGGTGGTGTCCCCAACACCCCCCCCCCCCCTCCCCCGTTTCGTCATCCAACCTCCGTCGCACATGGACCGTCCGTTTGAATCCCTGAACATCGCCGCTGTCAATTGATTGATCGTGCCACTGGTATGGATTATCTCCATTGTTAGCCATTCAGTAGTGATTGGTCACTACATAGACGTTTGGATAACCTTGTTTTGATTTTCCCTTCTTTGCTGGCATGTTGATTGCTCTTACTTTGTCTTTGATGAATGTAAGAATTTGCTGAGTGACAGTATTACTCTTAAGAATTTCTTAGTTCTTACCTTTTGGATCATTTTGTCTAGGAAGAAAGCAAAATGGACGATAAGTTATGTGGCTGAAATTGTTCATTGCGGCAAGTAACTGAGTACATTATGTAATGAGCTGGTTGTGCTTGCAGTTAGGGGAGCAGTTTTGTTGTTTGAGGGAGTGATCACTACTGCATACGCCTTTGCATTGGTGGAACAACGAGATGGTAGGAAAAATCAGATATGTCATAATTCCTCAGTGGTGATGTGCAGATTTAGAAAGGAATCAAGCGGCGAGAGCTGCTAGACTAGCATGGTCCATGCTAAGTTCCGGCGACAGAATCTATACTGAGTGAATTGCCATGCCTTCTAGCAGTTCTGTACATCATTTCTCCTAAATATGCAAGGTAATGGTAATGGTAATATTTTTTTCATCTCTGCAAGATCTAGTACATGTAGGTATCAAAGTAAATGTAAGCTGACACATGTCAATTTGAGTTGAATATATCATCAGTCCGCTTATTTTTTTGACGAATATCAGTCCGCTTATTTTCTAATGGACATCATGTACACGATCCATTAAATCCTAGACAATGGGAGCAAATTGATTGGACAAGCATCTTCTCAACATCCATGGGTGTCCATTTTATGGTCACTACTCCCCTTCTGGCTGAATGGTGCCAATATTCCCAGGGTAGGTCTTTTAGGTTTGTTCTGATTCAGGGTTCGATCTGTGCAGTACTCTGATTTTGTTAGTCTCTGTTCAAGCTTCTGAGGGATGGAAGTTCAACCTCCCCAATGGTCCCTGTCTGGTAACCCCACTCTTCTTTATTGGATTGTTCTATAAAGCCATTGTTGGTGTATGATGCTGGAGTGCGAATTATCCTGAGTGAAAGTAAAAGGAAAAAGGGACCGTTTGTCCTTTTGTTGGTATGTTCATACACCTGTTGGTAGTCCGAACATTGATGTCATTCTGGTTGGATGAAAGATTTGTATCACCATATTGCATAGAAAGATTTGTCTCACCAGTAGCCATTTGAAGAATTTATCATGGCTTTTTCCTGATTTTCGATTCCATCTGCTTGTTTCTGTATTGGCAGTCTGCTATTCATGGCTGAGAAGATAAAAGTTAAACCAAACATCAGTTTGTTTTCTATATGCTCTCCTTGTTCTGGTGAATGGTTCAGCGTTCAGCAGGTTACTTGGCGTATGGTTAGTTTCTTAACTCACAAATGGATAATTGTTTTACTCTATTTACATTTAAATTGTAGGATTATGCAACTCAGTGCCCATGTTCATTTGCTCTTTGCCTGGGTGTATTGTTCAAGATTGTTAGTGTGGCGTTAATTTCAAGACAATAATGCTGTGGGGAGATTTTTTTTAAAAGATAGATGTTTTGGCCTCGACTTCATCAAAATAGAGAATAACTTTTAGAATGTTTTTCTGCAAATAGTGGTTACAGGTTGCAGGGGCAACACCACCTCATTACAGTTTCGTGTTAGTGTTAACATTACATTCAAAACCAGCTCTTCACGTGATCTCACACCGACTATAAAGCACACTCTAACTATTTTTCTTAGTAGACTCTTTGTTGTATGGGTCTGAACTAGCCATCTTTAATAATGCCCTTGTGTGCATTTGTTTTCTTCAGGTACTTTTGAGGAATCGAGTGGATAAGTAGAGGGAGCAAGCTCGAGTGGATAAGTAGAGGGAACAAGCTAAAGAATTGATGGAGTGCCAGGTGTTATTTTTATTTTCTCCTAATTGTGGTGATCATTGCAAATACTACTCTACCATAATAGATATCGAGTTACTGATGTTGTTTGCATTATTGTGTTAGTAGAACAAAGTAGAGGAGTTTAAAAGTTTTTACTATGAAATTTATAAGTTATTTTTATGTCTAATAAAGTTAACATTGTGAAGCACTATTTATGTTTCATTATTTCGCTTTTGTACTGAATATAGATCTTTTCAATTGGGCAGGTTGTGTTGGTCCCTCATAATTTTCTTTTGTCTGTAGAAGTGGGAGCTCCAAACCATCCTCTTCGTGTTTAAAATATAATGGTGAGAGGAGCCATGCGAAAGGAGGAGGATGCTATTGGAGATGGCAAATGTGATACGCCCATGGTGAGGCTGACACATGGTAGGAGCGGACCTGAGAAGGAGATGCGACGGAGAATTTGGTTTTTTGAAGGAAGATGTGGGTTCAGAGTTACGAAGGTCGTTGTCTGAATTTGACTTACACAATGAAAAATTAAAACATCAGTGTTAGAGATTTTGTATACTTGTCTCATCAGGAAACTTGGACTTACCAAATGATCTAATGGGATCTGTTGCATAATATGGATTTTACTGAAAAATGCAAATCTCGTAGAACATTGCGTGCTCCTCTACTGAATCGAAGATTTTATATACCCGTAGCAACGGAAGAGACCATTAGCTATGCTTCCTGAAATGCAATTTACATTGTCTACTGAATTAAAATGCTTGTATTACCCGTAGCAACGTACGGGTACGAATCTAGTCTTTAATTAATCGATAGAGAAAAAAATTGACTCGGCACCGGTTGGAGTAGTAAGAGCAACTCCATCAGCCTAGGTAAACTTATTTTTCTTATGTAAAATTAAAAAATTACCCTTAAAACCAAATTCCAACGGTCCTTCTATATGGCTTGCTTGTCTATCCGGGTTGCTATTTCCCACATCCGCTCGCCATCTATACCGAGGGGAGCGGACTCGCCATCAACCCCGTCGTGTGTGCGCAAGCCGAATTACCTCTCCTCCCACGCGCCTCCCTCTCCTCCCTCGCACCTCCGTCTCCTCCCCCTGCAAGGCGAGTTCTCGCGCCTCCCTCTCCTCCCACGCGACCTCCCGTGAAAGGATCTTGGTGATGCCTAGAGGGAGAGGGGGTGAATAGGTGAACCCGTAAAATCTGAAAAATTCTTCTCAGAAATTGAACCTATCGGAACTTCCGACCATGTGTAGGAAGTTCCGATGAACCAGAACTTCCGACACTGTACTGGAACTTTCGATAAACAAGAATGTTCTTGAACGAAATTCAAAATTAAACTTGAAACTGTAGAACCTGGCTAAATCAAAAGTTGCGTAAAGATGACAGGAACCTTCTACAAGTGAACTTTGCAAGCACAACAACACGAGAACGTAGATCGGGACAAAACAAACTCTAGAACAACAAGAACTAGATAAAAACAATAAGCACAAGAGATAAGTGATTTGTTCCCAAAGTTCACTCCCACACAGGAAGCTACGTCTCCGTTGAGGAGCTCACAAAGAGCCAGGTCTATCACTAACCATTTCCCTCACTCAATCAACCACCAACGAGGATTGAGTCACTTACTATCAAATCCATAAAGGATGGGGTAATACAAACTTCTCGGGACGCACACACACGAGAGAACGCTCCACGGGCGACGCCGAACCGTCTAGAAGTAAGCTTCAAGAGTAACAAATGTGAATCAATGGATGAGGATGCTTCAACTGCTCTTGAGATAGAGATGACTACCTTCTCACTCATAAGGACAAATCTCACACCTCAATCTTTCTCTCATCCAAACCCTAGCTCAAATCAACCTCTTGGAGGGAGTGGGGAGGAGTATTGAATGCTTGTGAAGGTGTTTATCTCGGGTTAGGTCAGCAGTAAATGAAGAGGGGGCTGAGAGGATATAAATATCCGAACCCCCAAAACTAGTCCTTAGTGTGCTGGAAATGTACTTGTCGGAACTTCCGACACAAGGTCGTAACTTTCAACCCAATTAAATCAGCTGGCCTTCTAACAAAACTATTTTTTTAGGTTAAGTGCTCAAGTGAGTGATTTGTGTCTCTCATTGGTTGTTAGCATCTCAAGTAAACACTCTGACATCTTCACGTCATCTTTTCGCATCTCTCTTAATAGTACGGTGTTTTCTATGCTCAAATTCAAAATAGAAAATTAATAAAGATCTTCTCTTGAACTCCATCACCGTCTATCAAGTAAATTGACGTCTCTTTACGCGAATATTTCATTTCAGTATATTTTAACCTGATAATCTCATTAGTTCCTTAATTTTAATTATAGTTGTCATCAACACCAAAAACCCATATACGGGGTCAAATGCACTTTCATCCCGCCCCCGCACTTCTCCGTCACGCCGCTCTGCCGCCGCCGTCGTCCAGTCTTCTACCGCTGCTGGGCCCTGCAGCTACCGTGCTGAACCAAACCCGCGCCGAGCCGCCATCCCCCCTGTCCCGCTCCCGCACCCTGCCGCCGTCGCGTCCTGCTGCCGACGTCCGCTGCTGCCGGCGCCCCGTGCTGCTCTGGCCATGTACAGGCCGCCGCGTCCCCGTTCAACGACGGCTGGGCGAAGCGGCCTGTGGGATGGAGCCGGAAGTGTTCCCCTTCCTCAATTTGCTCCAAGAAGGGTGGATCCGGAGGAAGAAGTTGAGCAATCCGACGTCAGCTCGTTGCGCCGTCGGGTGGTTCCTCCACCAAGTTCCCATGGCCGGCTGTCAGATGACCCGATCAATGCTCATCAGTTCGACTTGGAGGACACATGCACTGGTGAAAGCTTCCAACCTCACACGAGCATTGGTAATTTTCTTCAGTTAATTCAGATAGCATGTGTTGATAGCAGGTTCAGTTAATTCAGTTTTGGAATAGCAGGTTCAGTTAATTCAGATAGTGCAAATGTTAATTCAGATAGCATGTTATTTGGAATAGCATGTTCACTTAATTCAAATAGTGCAAATGTTAATTCAGATAGCATGTCTTGATAGCAGGTTCAGTTAATTCAGTTTTGGAATATTAGGTTCAGTTAATTCAGATAGCATGTCTTGATTCAGTTAGCATCTTCAAATAGCAGGTTTAGTTAAAAATGACCTTGATCAGATAGCATCTTCAAATAGCAGGTTCAGTTAAAAATGACCTTGATTCAGATAGCAGGTTCAGTTAAAAATGACCTTGATTCATCAGTTCATAAATGCTAGCATGTCTTGGAATGATCATCTTTGTTTTTAATTCAGAATAGCATGTCTTGGAATGATCATCTTTGTTTTTAATTCAGAATAGCATGCCTTGGAATGCCCAAATAGGTGTGGCGATGTTTGATTGTTGCTAAAGAAATCACCATTTGTCTAGTTCATGAATTTTAGGTACTCTATTTGTTTTGGTAGATATTCTTTAGCATGTTTTGTTTTAATTCAGAATAGCATGTCTTCTAAGATATTCAGAAGCTTTAGCAGTGGATATCTCCACTTAGAAGAGAAGCTTCTGCAGTCACAAAAGGTTATTAATTTTGACATCGACACAATTTGAACACATATGTTTCACAGTAGTAAATCATGTTTAGGATGTCAACACAGAGGACAGCTTTGTCCACCCTGATTTTTGTTACAACTGATTTATGTCACTGACCTCCTAGTGATATGTGCAGATTTGTCTAGGCTTTGTAAATGATATATAAATCTGTACAAATTTGACTCTCACTCATTCCATGAAATTAAAATATTATTTTTTATATTACAGGAAGTACATACAGGGGATTGCACTAACCTCCTAGTGAATGATGTTGAAGAATTTTGTTTTTTCAACATCCTTTTGACAAGATTCTTGTGCTTTTGCAAAATATTCTTTCTTACTATCTTGTGATTCTGGAATAGTTTTAACAAAAGTTGCCCATGACGGGTATATGCCATCTGCTAGATAATAACCCATCGAATAATCGTGTCCATTAATAGCGTAATTAACTTGTGGACTTTCTCCCTCGGCAAGCCTTGCAAATATAAGAGATCCTTGAAGCACATTTATGTCATTATGTGAACCAGGCATGCCAAAAAATGCATGCTATATCCATAGGTCTTTAGATGCAACTGCTTCCAATATAATTGTAGGCTCCTTTTTATGTCCTCTACACATCCCGTGCCATGCAGTAGGATAATTTTCCAGCTCCAATGCATACAATCTATGGATCCAAGTATACCACGAAATCCTCTTGTCGCTCCAATTGCAAGTAACCTAGCACTATCTACAACGGCGACTACAAACTTTCTCAAGGCTTCTAGAGCGGTACTCTCACCAATACGAATGTACTCATCTAAACCATCAGCAGGTACTCCATAAGCTAACATACGGAAAACTGCGACGACCTTCTGCAGACAAGATAGTCCTAGCACACCGGCTGCATTCCTCTTTTGCACAAAATAGTCATCATTTTTCTCAACAACATTCATTTTGCGAAGAAATAGGTCGTCTCATCCGAAACCTATGTCACAATACAATTAAAAAATTAGCAATACTATAGTAGATGTCAAAAAAAATTTGATAAAAATATTGCAAACATGCTAACCTGCGTCTAAATTTTTTTTCTCGGAACATAAAATTATCTGAGAATTATCTTTATAAAGAATACCATGCCAGAATAGTCTTTCACGATCCACTACATCATAATTCTCAACGGAACCAATTCGACCCGAATGATTAACCGAATCCTAATGATCAGTGCGCGGTACAGATCATTCTTATCATCAGAAGAGGAGGGATCAATCAATTCATTCATTACAAACTGAATGAAATCATCATCTGACTCCATACGTCGAGGCCGAGGATTACCGTCGCGCACGAGGCACTACGTCGCAGCCGAAGCGTCCTCGCGCCCTCGCGTCCAGGCGCAACGTCCTCGCGGCGGCGTCTAGGTAACGGGCACGCGGCGGCGTCAGTCAGGCCACGGTCACCAGCGTGAGCCAGGCCTTTGTGCGGCGTCAGCCAGGTCCCTTTGCAGCCTCCAGTCGCGGCGGCGTGCGCTAGCCCCCTGTCGCGGCAGCGTCGGGCAGAAGGACGGAAAAAACCTGATCGCAAGGGTGGATCGATGTGGATTTTTATTTAAAGGCTAGGTTCGTGTCCGTTGCTACGGGCGGCAGTAATACGTAAAGTTTGGGCAATGTGGTATTCATCTTAGCAACTTGATTTTTTGAAACTGGGATTTATGAGCACTAACTTTTTATATAAAATATAAAAGTGTCAAAACAAGCATCAACTGCACATTAGTTCTAATCTTGGACAGTACATGGATTCGATTGGATTCTTTAGGCACCGCTAGTGTCCAGAGAAGTGAAGGGAGTGACAGAAAGATTTGGACAAAATGGGAAAGCTAAACTTTTAGGACAAGCGACAACAGGTCACCAGCAAAGTATAACTACACCTCTGCAATCCATGGACTTGATGACCAGAACCTCACTGTTTGCATGGTTTCAATGTTCCTAGTAAGACGAAATGTTTGTCCCCATATATCCAAGCATGTAGGAGCAGCCATTCTTGCTCCAGCCATGTTGCATGATGAGGTGTGTTGTGGCAGAATCGTATAGATAAAAAAGAGAATATTTCCATGCAAGACATACTATGTTACTAACACACATGAGGCCTATTCATGTAGGCTAGCAGTTTAATTACGATGTCAAAAAATATCATAGGAAACCTGGGGTGTGACATGGAGAAGAGTACCGCGGCACGAATTAAGAAGTGCTTTATGAATAAAATACACATTAACAAAATCTCACTATATCTGTTGGCACAAATTAAATTTTAGCTAGTTCAGAACCACAAAAAATCCTGTTGCCAAAATTTGGTGGACCATCAGCTCATTTTTTTTTTGTTATCTTGAGCTAGAGCAATTGAGACACTGCAAGAAAAGGTATTGGATCCCGGTGATACGATAGCTTTAATGTTTTGTCAACAAGACATGATTCCAATTCGATTGTTGCAATTTCCATGTGTACTAATCTGCACTCTAAATAAACGCTAAGTCGCTAACCCTACATCTGTTGAACATTTAAAACTCAACACAGTAAGAAGCACACACAGATGACGGACCTAAAAGAAATGTCAAATACTTTACCTAATAATAATATCCTAACAGAGATATTGGGTCACAGATGTAATAAGCAGAATACAACAAGGATAGTCTTGAACATGGAAACCCCAAATCAAACCAGGCAAGAACTACAAATAGGTGTAAACAGAATTAAACCAAGGGATGCCATGATATTCAACTCACTTCAAATGGTTTTGCCATGAGGCCAAATTTGTTTTTTACACATCGTATGCAATGAGACGTACTAATCGCTCAAATGCAATGAGACCAATGATATATGCATGGCTTACTTATTACACCAAAAATTCCATGGAATGAAAATCAAAAGAAGGTCAATATATATTTTTTACGGCACATAGGAACAAAGAACCAACCTATGCCTCTGGATTCTGGAACTTATAAACTCGTTGAAACAGATGAATATACACCAACAAAATTACTGAATGCACTGAACGAATTAGGCTACTATTTATCACAGCAAAGCACACACGATGAATTTAGATGCAAATCTCACTTACAGGAATTTAGAAGCAAGTCTCGCAGGCGGGGCGAGTACGTGAGATCGGACGGCGCAGCCGACGGCGTCGACGTGCGGAGCCGACGGCATCGACGTGCGGTGCCGGCGGCGTGCCGAGGCGACGGCGTCGACATGCGGAGCCGGCAGCATGCGCAGGCTCGGTGTGCGATGGAGGCGATGGCGTGCGGAGCCGACGGCGTACGGAGGCGATGGTGATGTGCGACGCCGGCGACGGACGGCCAACGGCGTGTGGAGGCGACGGTGTCAACGTGCGGAGCCGGCGGCGGACGCAGGCGATAGGAACCTAGATCACGTATGTTGGCAGGGCGATATGTTGGCAGGACGATTGTTTCGAGTGCGGTCCGGATGATCAGACGGTCTGTCCCACTCGAGTGGTAAGCCAGGGGATCGGAGGGTGAAAAACGGATGCCGGCAGGACGGTAAATCGAGCGGCTGTAAATCGCTGCTGGCAGGACGAAGGCGCGGAGGGGGCGACGGTCGCAAGCGACTGTGAGTTGCTTGTGATTTTTTTAGTTGTATATAATAAATAGAAATAGAGATAGAGAGTAGATGAAGAGTCTGTTGGTTTGCTCACTGTTTAGGGAGTTTTATATTTTCTTAAGTCCCCCTAAAACTCTAAATTTGATTAGGATTATATTTAGTCTTTTGAAGTTGCTCAGCATCTCTAAGAGATTAGCTAAAAATCCTAGCTAAATAATTAGGTAAAAAATAAAAGGCTAGTTGAATGATTGAGTAAACCAACGGACTAGGTAAATTCGCACCTATCTATATTCAAATCACCTTCTGCTCCTGCCGCTCCCCGTCGCGGCGGCGCGCGCGCTCACCGTGCTCCGCCGGCTCCTGCTGCTCGCCACACAGGTCTTCATCTCCCTCTTCTTCATGTTCCTATCCGCGCTCGCGCCCGCGCCGCGGCCGCATCCGCCGGCGCTCGCCCCCACGCTGTCGCGCACGGAGTCCGCCGTGGGGGGAGTGGCCCGGGATGGAGCTGGCCGTGCGCGCGCCGACCTTTCTCCTCCGGACCTGCAGAAGCTTGGTGCCGCGCGGCAGCGTGCGGGCGCGGTAGCTCCACGGAGACCGGCGCTGGGACAGAGGGGTCAGCTCGCCGGCGCCCAGGAGGCCCATCTCCTACTCCATCATCCACTCATCCTTGTCGAGGCCGTGAAGGTCTATTCCATACTCATCCACCGCCTCCTTACCCATGTGTGATTGATTTGACTAATCAATTCGATTGCTTATCTTCGTATGAGCGGGTGCAATTGGAAGTTCAAATCAACTCATAAACAGATCAATTTCAGCAGCCGGAGATGGAAAAGACGAGGCAGTGGATGGGTGGGGAGAGGAGGCGGCGAGCGTGGAGGAGCGCGGCCGGCTGCTAGCCTCGCGCGCGGACGAGCTCCGCCGTGGCCATGCGCATGAGCGAGCTTTGCCCCTGGCCGCGCGCGTGGGCGAGCTGCGCATCCGGCAGGCGGGCCGCCCATGTGGGCGAGAGCGGCGAGCTTCGGCGCGGCGTCCGCGCGGGTGCTCCACCACCACCAGCCGTATGCGGGAGCCCGAGCTCCACCACCGCTGCGTGCAGGAGCCGAGTGCTCCCCCGCCGCGAGCGGGGGCCCGACCTCCGGGTCCGCGTGCGGGAGCGAAACCTCCGCCGCCGCAGGAGGGAGCTCGGAGCAGCGGCGGCGGCGCTTCGGTGGGTGGGGGCGGGAGCCGACGGGAGGAGGCGGGGGGAGGCCGCGGGAACAGATGGAGCGCGCGGAGGACGAGCAGGGGGAGGGCGTGGAAGCGCACGGGACCGCGGGAGGAGAGGGATAGTGAGGGGGAAGGGCTCGGCATAGATGGCTAGGCGCGGGATGGCTAGGCGCGGGGTGGGATGTGTGCAGCACGATACCGAGCCGAGCGAGATAAAGAAACGGTTGGATCATAGTTTTAAGCAAGTTTATCTATTTTTACTTATTCCATTTTATTTACCTAGGCTGTTAGAGACTATTTAAATTTTTCTTAATTGCTACTTTTAGAGTTTTTATTAAAAAGGTACCTATTTAGTTATTCAAACATAATCACTCTCTGCTCCGGATTTCTCGCTAGCCAAATATAAAAAAGAGAATAACTTTCTAAAGTGCAAACAAAGAAAAAGCTGTTGTAAAACGGAAAGATATTGAAATGATTTTTATACAAATGACTCTCTAAATGATAATTTAGAGAGTGAAGTTTAAAGAGACTCTTGGAGATGCTCTAAATGGGTGTTTGGTTCTGGAGATTTAAACTTTAGCCCTGCCAAGAATCTTATCATTCAAAAGTATTAAATAAAGTTTAACTACAAAACTAATTGAATCCCTAATTCGCGAGACGAATCTAATGAGCTATATTAATCCATGATTAACAGATGGTTACTGTAGCATCACTGTTGCAAATTATGGATTAATGGGGCTCATTAAATTCACACGCGAATTAGCGTCCATCCGCGAAAAAAAATTATAAATATATTTTATTTAATATTCCTAAATAGCTAGATTCTCTTTGATGTGACTGGTATAAACTTTAGACCTCCGGAACCAAACGGGGTATAAGGTTTTTTATGGTAAAACCTGCCCATCCGAGTTCGAGCGCACATGTGCGTGCATGATTATAAGCGCCGTGTTTGGTAAAAAAAAAGAGAGAGATAGAGAGAAAAAACAAAAAATGTTATCCTAGGCTCGCTTTGATAGCCGTAGAAGCATATCAAGGTCTGATTTAGATTCCATTCCAAAACTTTACACCCTATTACATCAAAGAAAATTTACCATCTAAAAGTATTAATAAAGTCTGTTTATAAAACTTTGTCACAGATGGATGCTAATTCGTTAGACGAATTTAATAAATCTAATTAATCCATAATTTGTGATAATTAACTACAATAATCCTCATGTCCTGTTCGCTGACACGATGATCCGATCAAGACATTGGGATGAAGCTTCAAATTACAATCGTACTCGAGATGCCTACCACGAAAGGACCGTTCGCTGACACGAACGTAAACTAGTGTCCGCACGCGTTCGGCGTTTCACGCAACCAAGCAGGAAGCAGCCCACAAGTCACAACTAGGGAAAAAGAAAAGAGCAGAATGAAGCTCGATCGTGTGTATCACAATCTCTCGAGGGAAGCGATGCACTTGAAAAGGACTTGTCACCTGCAAGTTTGCAATTATCGGATACTGGCTAGCGTTTCCAGAGCATCCCCGATGCCAGATGACTACGTTCCTTGCATAGGCACATAGCATAGCTGCATTGCCAAGAACTTTGACCCAATTGAAGACACACGAACAGTATTACCTAACCACTACTGATCTCGACATGTACAAGTGTCTATTTGGATGGGCTACAACTGACTATTAAACTTTAGCATCTATTAGTACTTATATCTTTACTAAAGTTTTTGAATCTTGACTAAAATTTAATCCACCCACTAGTACTGATAGTGCTAAACTTTAACATTAGCACTTGGATCCAAACACCCCCTAAAAAGCAAAGCACCTAATTTTCTTCGGCCTTCAGAACACATTTTTTGGCATAGGGCTTATTTAGATACACCTATGTTCCATGTAGATCAAAGATGAATGGGAGAGAATCTCCTGCGATTCATACGGGAAATGGATTGTCAAAACTAGCCCTTAAGTTGCACGTGCTTTTAGTTGTGATTGGACTTTCACTTCATACTCCTTTTTATCGTTGATCTATTCACTACTGTTCCTTAATTGCATCCTCCCTATTTTTCTTTCCGAGATGTTTTTGTTTTTTTATCGAACTGTTGCCTCTTATTCTGCAAAGATTTGTAACGCTGCTCGTAAAAGTGGGCCAGAATGTACCTGGAAGCCCAATAACAAGCCCCATCCAGGCCCAACTTGCGCGGCTCGAACCAACAACACGCGAGATGTCAGAGCCTCCTCCGCTCCGCGCCACTCATCGGACGTCGGAGCGATGCGCGCGGGCGGCGGCGCGAGCCCCCGACCCGCACCACTCCCCGCGGTCACCTCCGCCACTGCCACGCTACTAGTACCCGCCTCCGTCGCCATGCCCCCGCCGCGCCTCGCGCACCTCCTCCTCCTCCCACTCCGCTCCGCCGCTCCCCACCCGCTCGCCCCTAACCCCTGGCGCCCGCTCCCCGGGCCGCTTCGCCCGTCCCTTCTCTTCCTCCCCCGCGCCATGGCCGGCGCCGCCCACGCAGGTGAGCGAGACGAGCCAGCCGATCCCGTACGGCTAAGCCCCCGTTGCATTTCTGGTTGGTGAACCGATGGCGCGCGTGGAGTGCAGGGGTGGCGACGGCGTCGGCGGAGTACGAGGAGGTGCTCGGGCGCCTCGGGTCGCTGATAACGCAGAAGGTGCGCGCGGACACCGGCAACCGCGGAAACCAGTGGGAGCTCATGGCCAAGTACGTGCAGGTGGGTGGGCGCCGGTGGGTTTCCGATCGGTTCGTGTCTGGTTGTAGTCGTATCTGATTGGGCTGTGGTTGCGTTGTCAGATACTGGAACTGGAGGAGCCCATCGCGCAGTTGAAGGTGGTTCACGTTGCCGGGACCAAGGGGAAGGTAAGCGGCTAACGCTGCTTGTGTTGTCACAGTTTTGGAGTTAGTTTTAAGTTCTGAATTGCTTTGGATGGATTTTGGACTGCGCGCAACGGTAGTTATCATGGAGTCATAACAATATCTCAATGACCAGTGCTAATTCCTATTTGTTTCCATCTGGGCTGTGTTTCCCTATGGAACAGTGAAGCCGGCATTGTTACTATCTTGGGATGAAAAAAGAAGAGCACCCAGGAGGAATCATTTATCTTTGATTCTTGGGAGAGGGGGGGACTTGAACTCATGACCAACCATCACAACCTTTGGTGTAAAATGGTTTGCGCTGAAAGATGCGTAACTGTGGAGTTTCTCTTTCATGATAAATGTATTACAAGCTTTGTTTGCCAGGCCAGTGCAAATGGGTGGAAGCTCGTTTTAGATTGTTGTAGTGCTCAATATACTATAGAACCTTGCAAAAGAAAATTTTTAATGGATGCATCTTGATAGCTCTGTATCTATACTTTAGGGTTCAACATGCACATTTGCTGAGTCAATTCTTCGGTCATGCGGTTTCCGTACTGGACTGTTCACTTCACCTCACTTGATGGATGTCCGTGAACGATTTTGGCTTGATGGGTACTTTTCTCTGTTGCCACCTTTATTTTTTATTATCAGTTTGGTATGTGTAGCTTGTCACCATTGTACTTAGAAGGCATTTATGGTTGAGTTGCTTTAGTTTATTTGCTTGCTACCGTTATGTACCTTTATGCTTATTGAGTGTCCTATCTTATGATGAGTTTATAGGCTGGACATTTCGGAAGACAAGTTTATAAGGTATTTCTGGTGGTGCTGGAACAAACTGAAGGTAACTATCCACCTGATTCCTTTATATGGGTAGTGAAATATAAAGAAACAACAGTGGATCTGCGGCATCTTTCTCTGAGTTTATGGATTCCTTGGAAACAATCATTGAAGTGGTTGAAATTTTGGTTGTGCCTTCCAGGACAAGACTGGTGATGATGTACCAATGCCAGCCTATTTTAGGTTCCTTGCACTGCTAGCATTCAAGATCTTTTCAGATGAGAAGGTTAATACTTTGCCCACATTTTATATTCATAATAGTTAGTGTTTCAGTGATTTTAATAATAGTGAATGCCTGAAACTATATGTAAAACTGGGAAGGACACTACCAAGAACAACGTCCATATGTGAACGCTATTAGGAACGACGCCCTTTCCGGACGCTATTCGCCATAGCATCCAGCTTCTGGTTCAGCAGTTCTGTCGGACAGAGCCGTACCCACTGCTTTCTTCTCATGGAGAACATGAGGCTGGGATTGCCATGCCTGATCATCAGATGGGAACAAATACACGGCCTTTGTCTTTGTCTTGATTGACGTCACTAGTGCCACCGCCACAGGCTTCACCTCACTTCTGCAGTCCGATTGAGAAAACAGAGCGGTTTAGGAGCAGTACAAGAGATAATATATGAGAAATCAGCACAGAACTGTGATTGCAGTCATCACATGAGGTCGTTAGAGCGATGTGGCTGACTGCCAGGTGAACCAGGCGCAGATGCTGTTCGACATAGCATCCAAATCTGACTGCAGAGCTGAAGATCATCCCAGATTGGATGTTGTCTAATATAGTGTCCTTTCTAGTTTTCTAATACTTGTCTCCTACTCCCTCCGTTCTAAATTATAGGTCGTTTTGGCTTTTCTAGATACATCATTTTTGCTATGCAGTTAGATATACACTATGTCTAGATACATAGCAAAAGTTATGTATTTAGAAAAGCCAAAATGACCTATAATTTGGTACGGAGGGAATATTTACTATTTATTTAATTTGAGAAGTATTCGTACAGAAAATACAAACTACAGGATACTTTACAGACACTTTCTGGTATACAACTATTTAATCATGTAGTGGTGTAGCTAAGCATATCCCAGCTTTCCCTTTTTTTGGATTTTGAATCTTTTCCCAGTGAAAGCATATTTGTGGACATTAGCTCATCTAATATCAGATTAAATTGGTAGAAAGACATATCTTGTATCATAGTTGTTGAATCTAAAAGATTGCTTCCTCCATACTTCACTTGAACTATCTGCAGCCAATACTCTTGACGGATACAGGCACACCATTAGTAATCTGAATTAGTTACTAGTCTACTATAAGTTTATTTAAGAAGCGATTGCCATTTTAGGACTATGAACTTTCCATATACTGTTCAAATATTATGATGCTTTCTTAGCAGCATACTCAAAACTTTTTCTTTGTTTTGACCCATTTAAGCAGGTGGAGGTAGCTGTGCTCGAGGTTGGTTTGGGAGGGAAATATGATGCAACAAATGTGGTATGTGGCATGCTTATTTTATCATTTTTCTATTCAAATAATTCACAGTAGTAGAAAATTTCCATGACTCATATAGTCATATGATATAATCGCCGACCAAAAAGAATGTTGCCAACTACCTAGAAATTATGTCAATACCATCTCGAATTTGTAATTTAAATGCTGAACTTTGCAACTAGATTTTGTATCCAAAAAGTTTGGACTAGGATCTCGGTAGTAGTGCTGTAGTTTGTTTACATAGCCATCTAGGTTCAGTTGCACTCTGCGTAGTCTGTTTGAAGCTCACACTTAGTGCATTCTTTTTTTTTTTCATTTTAGTCTGTTGAAACCATTGCCAATATCTTGACTTGGACAAAAGTTTAGGAGCATAGCTGACTTGTACATTGAAACGCTTGCAGGTCAGAGCACCTGTAGTTTGTGGAATATCATCCCTTGGGTACGATCATATGGAAATTCTGGGTTAGTCATGAAAACTTAAAGACAAAATACCTTGCATTCTTAGTAGATTTGTTTCACACAGCCAATGTCTGTTCTTTCCCATGAGCAGGAAACACACTTGGAGAAATTGCTGCAGAGAAGGCTGGAATACTTAAGGTTTTTTGCTAGTTTGCTCGGATCTTCTTTAACTGACCTTCTGTGGCTGAAACTGAAATTTTCTTGATTCCCATCTGGCCTATTTTCTCAATACAGAAAGGAGTTCCGGCATATACAGTTCCACAGCCAGAAGAGGCAATGTCTGTACTGATGCGCCGAGCTTCTGAGTTGGGTGTATGTTACATTTGATGCTGCACTTCTTTTGGCTGCCACCATCCTTGGATTTTTTTTAATTTATACATGAACATGGTTACAGTTATGATCAGTTTTTGATATATTCGACTTAAATTCTCTAAAGGTTTCTCTTCAAGTAGTCCAGCCTTTGGACCCACAGAAATTAGAGGATCAACCTCTTGGACTCCATGGTGAGCACCAATACATGAATGCAGGTCTTGCTGTTGCATTGGCTAATACCTGGCTTGAGAAGCAAGGTCATTTGGATAGAATACATGTCAAACATTCTGTAAGTACTCCAAATAGGTATCTATTTATATGTCTGCAAGATATTTTAGCATCAATTGTCATTCTACCAGTGAATGCAGGACACCTTGCCTCATCAGTTCATCGAAGGGCTGTCTAGTGCTTGCCTGCAAGGTCGAGCACAGATTGTTCCAGATCTACAAGTGAACTCAGAAAACGATAAGGATGGCAATTCTTCACTGGTCTTCTATTTGGATGGGGCACATAGCCCAGAAAGCATGGAAACGTGTGCAAGGTGGTTTGCCCACGTTACAAATAATGATAGAATACAACTAGGTTCTTTGAAGCGGCCTCATGCTGACAGGAATTCTAGGAAGGTATGCATTACAGTGGCAGACTTTCTTGTTGAATCGTGTTTCTTTCTTTCTCTTTTGCATACCATTGTTCTTTATTTATTATATTATATGCATTCTCTTTTGGACTCCGGATGTTTGCAGATTCTCCTTTTCAATTGCATGACTGTAAGAGATCCTCAGAGATTGCTTCCATGTCTTCTAGATACATGTGCTCAAAATGGTACATCAATAAAATTCCTTATTTCTGTTTGAAGATCTTGATTCTTAACAAATTTCTCCTGTAACCATTGCTGATTTGCACGTCATGTTGAAAATATATTTTATGATTCCCTTAAATGGTTTAGTTAACAAGCTAATTGAGTAGTGTGTGAACTTACTGTCGTACATTGTATCTGCTCACTCTTCAAGATCAATGTATTTCTATTATGAGTTGGATGAATGCTTCTGTTGGCCCTATGATGATTGATAAATCATTTTTTCTCAGGGATCCACTTTGAGCAGGCCTTATTTGTGCCAAACCAGTCACAATACAACAAGCTTGGTTCCCTTGCATCACCACCTTCAGAGCGTGAGCAAATTGATTTGTCATGGCAGTTATCACTCCAAAGGGTGTGGGAAAGCCTGCCTCATAACAATGAAGGTCGTTCTAAACTTAATTGTGAAACTGTGTTTAGCTGTCAGCATCTGTTTTCTTACTGAAACTACATAAGTCCATTGAGTTGAAGATGATACATGGAATTTTACGGGAATGATGCAGGTCTAAATGGTGCAAACTCAAGCAGGGCTAGCTCAGTTTTTGAATCTCTTCCACTGGCAATGCAGTGGCTAAGGGAAACTGCTCAACAAAACCAATCGACTCAATTTCAGGTGAAAGCCTTTGCTACAATTTCTGTAATACTCTCTCAAATGCTTCGCAGCACTTCGGCATCCTATCATGTGAATCCAGAGTGCTTGATGCATGAATCACTCAGTACTAGGCTTAGCTAGTTCTCATGAACAGCGATGCACGTTGGTACTCAATGCTGTTTTCTGGGTCAGTTAATTAATTACGATGGCAAGCCACTCTAGTTTATTTCTCCCTCAAATTAATTATGTACAATGCCATTCTAGTTCATTCTATTAACTTATTGGGTCGACCCAATGGCCCAAAATATTTATGACTTGCATCCCTACTCATGGACTTGCAGAATTCAGTGGCAGTTTATTAAATTAATTGTGTAACCGTCATTAATTCATGTACTTCATCATTAATTCAAATTGTTATGTATCGTTCTTCATCCTCTGAATCTGATTGCTCTTGTGTGACTGTGCATGTCAGTTATTTCATTCTTGTTTTGTCCTCTTTTATATTATTTGGAATATCTGGAATCTCTGTTAACTTTGTGTTTTTTTTATGTTACTGTGGTTCTGCTATTCCATGATATAGGGATTTTATTTTTTATATTTCTTCTCTTGCAGCTGTTTTCCTACTTGACACTGATACATTTGCATTTGAACACTGAACCAGGTCTTAGTTACTGGCTCCCTTCACCTTGTTGGTGATGTATTAAGATTGCTCAAGAAGTAACTTCATTTGGAATAGCACATTGTTCAGATTGAAATGGCTCCTTACAGAAGGATTAACTGGAGCCTATCGTATTTTTTGATTGGGATATAATATATGAACTTGGTTGGAAGACTGGAAGAAATTGGAATGCATTGTGAATTTGTGATTCCAGTGCCAATCGACTGTAAATTTGTATTCTTCTTCTTGTTGTTTTTTTTTTTGGCAATGCATGCCACTGCAGCCTCGATCCAGAAGAATGCAACCCAATTTTGAAATGTACAAACAGTGAATTACATTATACCAGTCATACCATTTATTTATATTTATCTGGAAATGAAGTATTTTCATATATTTTTTATTCTATATGTATTTGTTCTGGTAAGTTTCAGATGCATTTTCTCCCTGCATTCCCTGTTGGAGATTAATTGTCAACTTGTCCTGGATATCCCTGATAGTACTTTGCACACAAGCAGAACTGACATGGTACACTCTTTTGCAGAATGAATTCTAGGGAGTGAAATCAGATCTACATATAAAAATTCCTGCTTGCTTTTGGGGCTTAAGAGAATGTAACACTTATGCGTGAGAGAGAAGGAGGTATATGTGTATCCTAGTTCTCATCATTTTTTCCCCTTTTCCCCTAGTTTGAAGACCATAATAATTACTAACGAAATAATTCTGTTCCGATCATTCGAGGAGCTAGCTTTTGTTCTTGTTTATTCGTTATTATCTCCTATTTAGAAATATGACCATTTTCAATGCTATACTTCTCAAAAAGGCTAATAACATTTTCTTTGCATTAAATCATCAAACGATGAAGTGCATATCATTTTATATTCATCACGTTTCTGGGTTTATTAAGAATGCATGTGTATTTTGTGTGTATTTCTGGGTGCACTAAGAATAACATTGGTCGACAGATAACACTGGCCTTTTAGTTTCCTGTTGGTTCTGCGGATGTCTCAGACTATTATTGGCCATTAGCTATCATTGGACACCAGGCATGGTCCATCAGTTTGTGTAGGAGAAAAACTAAAAACTAGAACCATGCAAGGAGTAGTGTCCAAAGTTAGTGTTATGACGTGGCACTTTTATTCTCACACTTCTGACCTTTTCCTCTGGATTGGAGCCTCCCTCTAATATTTCTCCCGCAAAATTTTCTCTTGCAAATCAGGATTCTGGCATTGCATTTTAAAGCCTTCCGCCACTTCTCCCACCTTCTCTTTGGCTTTCTTCTGCATCTACAGTGTTGCAGATTGAGAGCCAAAGCGGCGAGGTTATCTGGATACCATTAGAAGGGTTGTTGCAACTGAGCAACATATTTTGTTAGGTACCACCACTTAGACATCAAAGATGACGTTCTATGGTACTCAGGACAAGTGCAAGGCTTGTGACAAAACCGTGCATTTCATTGATCTCCTCACCGCAGATAGCATTCCGTACCACAAATCTTGCTTCAGATGCAGCCACTGCAAAGGCACACTTTCGGTATGCCCTCTTCTTGACATTTGCAACCCATGACACGGAGTACCGATTTCTTGTACCCTCTATGATGTTCTAAATTATATTTTTATGCATGAGCTGATGTTAAATTGTGCTAATTTCAGATGTGCAGCTACTCCTCCATGGATGGGGTTCTTTACTGCAAGACCCATTTTGAACAGCTGTTCAAGGCAACAGGCAGCTTCAGCAAAAACTTCCCCACAGGTAAGCTTGAGTTGCATCACGGTTTTCCTCTGATTTTTTCAGAAGCATGGCATCAATCTTATTGCTATATATTGGTTTTCTTTCCCTTCAGGTCCGAAGGCAAATAATGAACAGGTACTGTATCCTCAGTCTCTGATTGCTTTGTTTGTAGAGTTTTTTTTTCTGCATCTCGTAGACCAGAGTCCATATTTTTTCTTGCGTGAAGACTATTAAACAAGTACTAGGATTGTAATCTTCAAAAGCTGCCAGTATGATTAGTCGTCCATGCTGTCCGTTCAATATTTTAAAGAGTACAATCAGCAACGCGTGTCAAATTTGTTATGGATTTCAGCTCATAAACGTGTTTTTCTTATTGTAAACAGTCTAAGGTCCCCAACAAGTTATCCTCTGTTTTCTGTGGAACTCAAGACAAATGTGCTGCCTGCAAGAAGACTGTATACCCATTGGAGAAGGTACAAACATACCTTGTTTTACAGCGAACATGGCACCTAGCTTTTCCTGTATGTTTGCGTGTGGAAACTAGCATATTTTGGCAGTGGAATCGAGCATTCATCTCTCAACTTTTGACGAACAAATTCAAGCAGAGTTACAACGCAAATGCATGTATTTTTTGGTGAATTCCACCAGATTTTACGATTAAACTTTCGACAGGATGCACATGCATATAGTTATTTACTTATTTTCCTTTTCTCCCGGAGTTCATCTTGCTTGCCTGAACTCTGTATATCTATCTGATCGTTCAAATTCACTCTGCAGATGACAATGGAGGGTGAGCCCTATCACAAGACCTGCTTCAAATGCGCCCGCGGCGGCTGCCTCCTGACGACCGCCTCGTACGCCTCCCACAACGGGATCCTCTACTGCCAGAACCACTTCTGGCAGGTGTTCAAGGAGACCGGCAGCTACAACAACCTGCTCAAGCCGGCGGCCGCGAAGAACGCCGCCGCCGAGGAGGCCGAGGCCGCGCCGGAGCCCGCCAATGCAGAGCCACCCAAGGAAGAAGCGTCACCGGAGCAGGCCCCGGATGCCCCCGAGGAGCACTGAAGCGCCTGCACACGCGATGCACGCGGGCGCATACCTACACTACACGTCTGTTGGATTTTAGCCTTATTTACTCGCCTGTTCTTGGTCCCCCTCGGCTCAGCGCAGGCGCCGCTGGTCTCTACTTCGCCCCGGATCCTGTATCCGCGCCAAACTTCCAGTGTTTGTTTGGCCAATGACAGCAAAAATTTGCACAAGAATGGCAGGATGTGTCCGACAAGACCGCTGAAATTCCGCTCGGTCGCTGCCTGATCACTCGTGTCGCCGCGCGGTCGGCAGGCGTGATTGCGTGCTCGCAATCCGGAACACGTGGAAACATGATGAGTTTCGCACGGAGTGCCCATTTCTCTACGTCTTTCAGCCCTGCCCGGGGGTGTCAAATCGCGGGCATGCATCAAGCATTCCTCCCGTTTCACGTCTCCAGCGTGCCTTGTCAGGTTCCCGGCCGTGCCGTGTGCCAAGCAGGGTTACAGGAAGGCGAGTGCGGCCAAGAGAGAAACAGCCATGCCTTACGATGCTGTTTGGCATCCATCAGTGGAAATGGTAGACGCTGCAGTCATCTTCCTTTTCCGATGGGACCTGCTGTTAGGCAAGTGCAAATCCAGGGTTAGGCTCCGGAGAGAGGAAGAAGGAAACGGGAGGCTGCAGTGGTCCTAGGCTGCCAGAAAGTCGCCGCCGCTGCCACTCTGTTCCAGCGCGCACTGTAGCTGTCGACCCGTAACTTTCGGCTACAGCCAGCCTATCGTACGCACACGCAGTGGCCTGGGCCTCCATTGACCTGATCGAAGTCGTTTTTTACATAGTCTCCCCCCAAGCGTGCCCGTCGTGGCGTCATCCCCTCCCTAACCAGAAACCCTGCGTCACATTACCACCACACAGGTGCTCCACGAGTCCCCCACCTACTCCGCACCGGCAGGCGGGCCCCGAACAGAGAGACAAAACATCACGCCGCCGAGAGCGGAAGCGAAGCGAGGAGGAAAGGCGGAGGCGGCCAGCGCGATGACGTCGCGGGGAGAGAGACCGATGAGGTCACCACCGGGGAGGGGTGGACCACTGGACTGGCTTTTGACAGGCTGACCTCTCCCTCCCCGTGCGTGGAAGGGAACAGCTGAACAGGGGAGAAAAAGCTGCTGCCCCGGCTGCATATTCCGCCGCCTGGCCTGGCGCGCGCCATCCCGTCGTCGGGCGTCCGAGGAAAAAGCCGCGTCGCGTACTCGCGTTCGCGTCGGTCTCCGCGGGGCTCGGCCCTGCCCTGACAGCCTGACACTGACTGGGAGAGGCGAGTTGGGGCGACCTTTTGATCGCGTCCGGCCGCCGGGGAGAAAGTTCCCTGCGCGCCACCCTTCCTTCTCGGACCAAAAGAGGCGGGGGCGGGGGCGGGGGCGGCACCCGCGACTTCGGCGAGATCCGAGCGCTGCCGCCGTCGCATCTGATCGGACTCGTTAGCTAAGGGCGCGCGCACACGTCCGCGTATGGCTTTCGTCACGATTGATTGATTTTCGTAGATGTGGGTGCAAATCCAATTGAATGCTCGCGTCGCGCTCTTGCGTGTGCCGATCCTTCATCGTCACTGAGAATGTTTGCCTGCTAGGCGTCCTTTGCACAGAGATTGCAAGGGTCGGCGCCAACGAGAAGTAGAGATTTTATCCCTCGAGGTAGCATTGGATGCTCGGAGCAAGATCGATCCTACTATATGCGACAATAATTTCCGTACATCACGATCCTTCCTTGTGAATGGAAACAACTTTTTCAAAATGGAAAGAAAAAGAGCGAGCAACCCAATATACTATAGAACTTCTTCGATAGGAGATGCCAAGGGTTTCAGCTATAAAAATACTATCAGGGTGGAAATTGTAGAAATAGCCACGAAATTTGGACACCCAGCGTGGAAAAACATTTGGACACCCAGCCACGGTTCACGCAGACATGCCTGCGACAGTGCGACCCGAACTCGACCCGTTTTTTACCCCGGCCGGGACACCCCCCCCCCCCCCCCCCCCCCCCTACCCTCCCTGCGGCTTCCTCTTCCCGGCCAAGAGAGGAGGGGTGGCGCCGCGCAACCCCAATTCCACCGCCTCCGGCCGCCGTCGCCGCGGCCGGGGACCCCTCCGGCCTTCCTTGGTTCTTTGCCCCGTTCCTTTCTCTATCGCCTCTCTCCTATCGGTCTCCCTTTCCTGGCGGCGACGATTGGGCGAGAGGCGGCGCGATTCGCCGCGTCTTCCTCGGCGGCTCCTTTGCCGGCGACGAGTGCCCACCAGGCATGCCCTCCCCTTCTCGTTCCTTCCAGCTGCGTGAAACAGAGCGTCCCAATCCCTAATGTAAGCTATTGTACTCGGATCTGACCCAGTTGCAAGACATACATGTATGGGGAACTTCGATTTTGTTTGCAAAGATTATCATGTCCTATGTTGGGTCTGCCAGTGCCCATGACCCAAGTGAAATTCGCCGTAAATTTGACATTCCTGGATTTTGTTCCTAGTGATTCCTCTATCCCCGATTGTCAGCTGCGGTTAATTAGAGTTGCAGTCGAGCATATTCCTAGTCTGTAGCTGTCTTCAGTAGGGGATCCTCATTTTTCTTTTTTTCTTTTTTGGGGCACCTTTTGATTTTATAGTTGGATTTCCTGGTCAATATCTGAAGATGGGCGACTTTTTGCTTATTTATGTTATTAATTAGGAAGGTGTGTTAACATTTCTTCAAGATCTTCTGGTTTGTTTTTGTAGAATTTCAAACTTGCTCAAGCGAAACTGTATGCACTGGGTTCTGTCTGCTGGTAAATATATTTGCAGGGATGCAAAAGCTTTTGGTTTGGACGTTTGGTACTCTCAGGACATTTCGTTGTGGGATTAGGGAATAGATGAAATGTTCATATCATATTAAATTCTACTGTCTGTCCCTGGTCTACTGACCATACATACCGATACCATCCTCACTCCTCAGTGACAAATATCTTCATATTGTGTTCATGAGATTGAAGAATGAAGTATCTGTCCCATTTATTTGGCTTAACCTGCTCCTAGTATCTTTTCTTGTTAAGGTTATTGTGCTAGTCTTACCTTTCTTAAATCCTTACTTTTGGACCATTTCATAGCAAATACATAAATGTTTTCTGAAAACGAAGAGGGGAAAACAACAACCAAAGATGTTGGTAATTTTAATCAATACATTTTGTGGGGATTTGGTGGAAGGTACAGTGTTGAGAAATTTATTTAATGTTTTTCTACTGCCTACCGTGCTATTAGTTGATCCTCAAGATCTCCATAGTCAAGCTAAGTAACCGTGTTGATCTTAGAAGTAGAATTTGTGTCCGTGGAACTTATTTTCTTGGAATTTGGTTCTGTGAAGTTTACTTACTTCTATTTGTACATATTATAGCTTTTGTTTGTTTGTTAAGCTGCTCTTGCAAGGGCAGCAGATATGGCCAGATAGTTTTTATCACTCAGTGTATTTTTTTTGTTCCACTACAGGTTTTTTTGTTAAGAATGGGAGAGAATAAATGGATGGGCAAAAGATGGGAGGACATGGACACTGATGTCCTTGTGAAGATATTCAAGGAATTAAATTTGGTTGAGCTGTCACCAGTATCTCAAGTTTGTCGATTGTGGCGTTTGGCCTGTTCAGATCCACTTATTTGGGGCACTCTTGACTTTGGATTGCTAAAATCCAATTTTATTCAGACAAGAGCATCGCCATATATTTGGGTTGATGATAGGTCTGACAGAAGACTTGCAAGGATACTACGGGTGGCTATGGCAATTAGCTGTGGGAATGTCAATTGCATGATATTCCATTACAATTTGTACATGAAAGATGAGCACCTTCATTTCATTTCAGAAAGGTAACAAAACCCTTTACATTTCATCAATGCTGTGGTTCCACATTCCTTTATGCATGCCATATCTCTTATGTAACTTAATCCTGCAAGTTGATTTTGAACACAATAGTTGAACTACATCTTATGGCTTTCTGCACAGATGAGTGCTTGTAGCTAGTCATGATACGAGATCTGCAGTTGAATCATAAATATGAATGCATTATCCAAAGTAAATATTCTATGTTTGTAACTATTCTTTCATGCATTTTGTGTTAGCAACTTTGGATAGCTGTTATTTCAGAGTCATTCAAACTAGAAGGGTTCTAGGGAAGAATGTCAGAGTACACTTAAGTTGAGAATCGACTCTTATTTTTTTTGTACACTAATCTTCTGATTATATCTCGAGAAAACTCCTGATGCTTGAGTTTTGTGGTGTCTCATTTGCATCGAAGAGGGCTAACACTTTATAATTTTGCCTGATGTCTAGCAGATCTCCTCACCTAAAACGATTGGTTATGCCAGCCTGGAACCGCATAACCAGAGTGGGAATATGCCATGCTATCCAAAGGTGGCAAGAGCTGGAGTCCTTGACAATGCCTACCATCGGACATCCTCCATATATTATGGAAGAGATAGGCAGAAGCTGCAAGAATTTCACAGAACTTAAGGTCATGGGCTCATTTGATCTCCAATTTGCCTCTGCGATTTCGCAGTTCCTTCCGAAGCTGAAAGTATTGAGCCTTCGTTGCTCAAAAGTGACCCTGGATGCACTGCAGTATTTACTGCACTCGATGGAATATCTTGAGGTTCTGAATATTTCCCACTCCCTGCTGTTGGTCATTGCGGCAAATGGGCGGAAGCAAGTGGTTCATGAGCTGGATGGCCAAATTCTCGAGAGAGCTTCACGGCTGCGTGAATTCCACTACTGCCAGAGCAGGACGTGCATCGCATGCCAGCGGATGGTGGTGGATGAAGGCATCATGCGCTGGTACAGGTACGAGGATTGGTTTTGGCGTCGAGATGAGGTCAGGTCCCTTGACCTGCAAGATTATGGGAAGCTATTTGATGCTGGTTGCGAGAGGTTGACGTCCGTGGAGTAGATGGTTAAACAGGGTATAAAACCCGCCTCCTCACTGCAGAAACTTGTTGACCTGGCATTTGTAAAACAGAATGTAGCAACCTCCAAGTTGTAACCGTAGATAAATAATATCGGACAATAATGTCGGTGAATGGTGTGTGTGGTGTGTAGGTAGTGTTGTAAATCCAAGAATAGTTGGTCATATTTGAATGGGTTGTGATAGTCTCTATGGTGACTGCAAGTCTGCAACAATGGAGTGGACCATATGCTTTCAAGTTTCAGATGATGTTGCATGGACACCAGCTGGTAGTACATTGGTTTCATGCATGGAATTGGTAAGTACAAGAGCTTTTTGCTAATTGGAACCAACGAGTTCTTTGGTGATCTTTCTCCTAAAAGTTCGTTCTCTTTTGGGCGCCTTGAATTGTCGTTAGAATTTTACTATAGGTCATTTTGTTTAGAAGTGGAGCTGGTTTTGCAATTAAACGGCTTGTTCCGTGTTGTTCCCTATCTATAATTATTACATTATTGAATTATTTTTGAGGTGACGTCGTTAAAAATTTGAAAGAGTTAAATGCACGGTTGGTACATGAACTTGGCAGGTGGGTGCACTTAGGCGCATCATCTCTCCAATTGCTCGTTTGGATGCAATAACTTGGCAGGCGGGTGCACTTTAGGTACATGATCTCTCTAGTTGCTCGTTTGAGCACAATAATTTGGTCGGTGAGTGCACATAGAAACATAATCTTCTTCCCTATCCTCAAATCCCTAGACAAGCCAAATAAAATCCTTAAACTGGCTCTCTTCTCATAATCGAACAGTCTCAAAATTAACACCTCTGATTCCTCCAGACCCCATGCATCGTCATTTTGAGATGTGTGGACCTAGAACATAACCGCGAACAAAGTCACGTTGCAGGACGCATGACACGTCCACGAACTATGGCGCAATGCATGACCCATGTTACATACTAGATTAGCTTGCCAAGTTACTGCATCCAAATGAGCAATTAGAGAGATGTAGTTATATGCTCCCACCTGCCAAGTTATTGTACCCAAATAAGCAATTAAAGAGATGATGCACCTAAGGCAGTCTCAGTGGAGACTGTCATCGCACAGTTACCAAGAAGGGGTTCTTAGAAACTGTGCCAGCGAAGGGTCATGGTGATGACACTCCTCTCTTATTCCATGATATTCCCTCTCTTCTCTCTCCTCATAAATAACTCTGTCATGTTAGCAAATTTGCTGATGTGGCATGATATTTAATGCTTATAACACTCCCCATTGAGACTGGCCATGGCGAGTGTCATAAACATTAAATATCATGCCACATCAGCAAATTGCTAATATGATAGAGTCATTTATAAGGAGAGAGAGGAGGAGTGTCATCATGACATTCCTCTGGCACAGTTCTCAAGTTTTTAGTCTCGGTAATTGTGCGATGACACTTCCCTCTGAGACTGTGAAAGTGCATTTGGCCCTCTAAGTGGGTTTTGGTGTTGATGACATACATTATTAAGGAGCTAATGCGTTTATCGAGTTTTGAACAGGTTGAGATGCAATGAAATGAAAAATATGCGTGAAAAGACGCCTAATTGCTTAATGAACGGTGTTGGAGCTCAAAGAAGAGATTTATTTATTTTTCTATTTTTGAATTTGAGTATAGGAAACACCGTACTATTAAGAGGGATGCGAAAAAGTGTTCTGGAAATGCTAAAGTGCTTAGTAGAAAAACCATAAATATTTGTGAGTCAAAATCCTTTGTTTAGAACCTAAACCAGCAAAAAAACAGACTTGTCAGAAATTCCGATCAGGGATCGAAAGTTCCGACAAGGTGGTCGGAAGTCCGACCAGGGGTTCTCGGCCTGAAATTATTTGTCGGGTCGGAAGTTCCGACAAGTACATAAATTGCACAGTAACGACAAGTTTTTGGGGGTCGAGTATATATACCCCTTCACCCCCTCATTCATTTGCTGCTGACCTAACCCGAGATAAGCACCCACTAGAGCATTAAATTCACTCCCCTACTCCCTCCTTGAGCCAATCCTTGCATTGACTTGAAATAGGGCTTGGGTGAGAGAGTGATTGAAGTGTGTGTGACTTGTCCCCTTGTGTTTGAGGGCAGCCCCCTTCCTCCTTTGAGCACTTGAAGCATCCCCAAGCATCGATTCGTATTTGTTACTCTTAAAGCTTGCTTCTAGACGGTTCGGCGTCGCCCGTGGAGCGCACTCTTGTGTGTGGGCGCCCCGGGAAGTTTGTATTGCCAAATCCTTTGTGGATTTTGATAGTAAGTGACTCAATCCTCCTTTGTGGTTGATTGAGTGAGGAAAGAGTTAGAGAAGACCCGGCTCTTTGTTAGCTCCTCAATGGAGACGTAGCTTCCTTAGTGGAAGTGAACTTCGGGATAAAATCTCTTGTGTCTTGCTTATTTTGTTCATATCTAGTTCTTGTTGACCTAGACCTTATTTGTCCCGATCTACGTATTCTTGTTGTTGAGCTTGCTAGGATTGGTTGCAGAAGGTTCCTAACATCGCTACGCAACTTTTGATTCAGCCAGGTTTCTCAGTTTTGATTTAGTTTTTGAAGTTCGTAGTAAATTCATTGTGTTGTCGGAAGTTCCAACCAGGCATTGGAAGTTCCGACCCATCGGAACTCCTATCACTGATCGGAAGTTCCGACAGGTTTAATTTCTGCGAAGAATTTTCAGGTTTTTACAGGTTCGCCTATTCACCCCCCCTCTAGGCATCACCAAGATCCTTTTAATTGGTATTGGAGCCTAATCTCTTGATTAAGGCTTAACCGCTAAGGGATTTAGCGATGTCTCAAGATGGGGATGGTGCCACTCGCACGGAAGACGCCACCGTTCGCATACCGTTGGATCGTATTCCGGGAGGCTCCGGAACCAGAACCGCAAGACCGCGTGGGAATGGAAGCCGCGCTCCCTCCATCTACGACTCCGCTTCAAGTGAAGAAACAAGCGAAAGTGATGAACTTGAAGGGGAGGACGTAGGCAAGAAAGAGAAGAAAAGAGAAGATGAAAGCTAAGATTGAGAAGAAGGCGGAGAGGATGGTAAAGAAAAGGATCAAGCAAGAGATGGAGAAGCATCCTTTCTTCGGGATGCACCAAGTACCACCTAACTATCCTCAATCTCAATATCCTGCTTCTCAATTTCAATCGGTCCAATTGGGAAAAGCTCCATTCTTTAATGGAACGGACTATCCCAAGTGGTCTTATGATATACAAATGCACCTCTATGCGTTTCACCCTTCCGTTTGGGAAATTATTGTTGTAGGTGTGACTCCACCCATAAATGGGATACCCACGGCCGAACAAGCTCAAGACTACTTCCACAATGCGCAAGTCGTGAGGGTTATCACAAGTTCCCTTTGTGCTCAAGTGTTCAACAAGGTCCGCAACGTTCAAGTGGCCAAGAAGATATGGGACACTTTGAAAGAAGCTCATGAGGGGACCGATGAGATTAGAGAAGGCAAGATTGACTTGATACAAGGAGAGCTAGAGTGCTTTATCATGAATGATGATGAAACCGTGAGACAAATGTCTGATAGGCTCATGATCCTTGTATCGGATATTAGAGCACTTGGATGTGAAGATTGGGAAGATCACAAAGTAACAAAGAAGTTGCTTAGGGCTTTCACACCAAGAAACCCCACTCTTGCAACTATGATTAGAAGAGACCCAAAATTCAAGACCAAGACACCAAATTAATTTCTTCATGAAATTCTTCATCAAGAGTTGGTAGAGAGGGATGTGGCTAAATCCATGAGCCATAAGATCAACAAGAGCATAGCACTCAATGCTACCACTAGCAACAAAAGTTGAGTCAAGCGCCAAATCCCCCAAGTCAACAAAAGAAGGTTCAAGTGATGAAGGGTCAACCGATGAAGAAATAGCTTTGATCTTGAGAAACTTCAAGCACTTCATGAAGAAAAAATCCTACAAGAGAAATGGTGATGACAAGGAAGTTGGCCATTACATTGCCGATTGTCCACAATTGAAGAATAGGGCCAAAGAAGAAAAGAAGTACAAGGAGGAGATCAAGGACTACAAAAAGAAGTATCAAGGTCAAGCTCATGTTGGGCAAGAATGGGAGTCAAGCCGTGAAGACTCCGATTGTGAAGGAATGACAACTTTAGCCATACCCAAGCCCACAAGGAAGCTATTCAAGAACTTCTCCGATGATGAGGATGATACTCACTTTTGCCTTATGGCAAGAGGTACCAAGGTACAAGAAACACTCATACCTTCTTTCCAACCTCCTTCCACATTTGATAACGCACAAAATGATTTGGAAGATGAGGAAGAACAACATAGAGCTTTTATGATTAAAGAATTTGGAAAGAAAGGTTTTAAAGAAATTAAAAAGCTTATGGAGAAATTAGAAAAGAAGAAAGAGACTCTCAATACGCAACAGGACTTGCTCATCCTTGAAAAGAAGAGAAATCTTGCCTTAGAGAAATCTCTAGCCGAAGAAAAGGTTAAGGTTCATAAGTTGGCTATTGACTTGTTTTTGGCCAAAGATTCAAACAAGAGGATATCTAAGGACAAATTCTTGGTAGATGAATCTTATGCTTCTCTAAAGAACATACATAGTGAACTTTAAGATAGGTTCTCATGCTTGACGGTCAAATACAAAGACCTTAAAGTCAACTATAGTGCTCTTTGGAAAAGCACCAAGACCGATTCTAAGACAACCTTTGATTCTAATATCTCCACAAGTGAAGGTTGCTCCAAATGATATAAAATTGATGTGCAAGCTTGTGTTACTAACTTGGCAAAGCTAGAGAAGCTCATCAAGGCAAAAAGATGTTCAACTTGATAGATTGAACAAGTTGGTAAGAAATGAGTATGATGGTGATTTCAAGACCAAGCCAAAGGTAGTGTACAAGGAAGGGAGACACTCCCACAAAAAGGATGGGCTTGGTCACTATTATAGTGTCAAAGCAAATGAAACAAGGATGATCAATGGTAAGGAATGTGTTGTGTTCACCAAAGGAACAAAGCTTGAGAGTTTGATGAACATAGCACATGGTGTGACCTCCACCACTCCTACTCAAACAAAGAAGAAGGTTGAGGCACCAATCAAGACAAATGTAGTGAAGCGTGAGCCATCACCAAGCTACACTATGGATTACATGGTTACCATGGATCACAATGGTAATATTGTGGTCAAGTATGTTGGGGCCTACACAAAGAAAGCCATTCTAAGGAGTGTGTGGGTTCCAAAAGTTTACCCATCTAACCCTCAAAGACCCAAATCTTTTTGGGTACCTAAATTCAAAGCTTAACTTGTTTTGTAGGCTTACTCCTCCGATGGCACCGCATGGTTGCTTGATAGTGGATGTTCAAATCATAGATCGGGGAGAAGGACTTGTTCACTTCCTTGGAGACAAATGATATACCTAAAAAAACTATTGTCTTTGGAGACAATAGCCAAGGAGAAGTGATCGGTTTGGGTAAAATTGGTCTTGCCCACAATAATTCAATTCAGGATGTTTATTGGGTTGAAAAATTGGGATACAATTTGTTGTCCATCTCACAACTTTGTACGATGGCCTACAATTTTATCTTTACTAACGAGGGTGTGACCGTCTTTAGACGGCAGGATTCCTCTATTGTTTTTACTAGTCAATTGAAGAGAAAAATTTATCTTGTTGATTTCTCTAAGGAGAAAATTGAGCCCGAGACTTGTTTAGTGGCAAAATCTGATTTGGGTTGGTTTTGGCATCGCCGACTAGCCCAAGTGGCATGAGGAACTTGGCCAAACTTTAAAAGGGCGGGCACATCCTAGGACTAAGCAATTGTTTTTGAGAAAGATAGGTTGTGTAGCGCATGTAAAGCCGGGAAGCAAGTTGGTGCTCCACATCCCGCCAAGAACATCATGACTTCATAAGACCTTTGAAGCTTCTACACATTGATTTATTTGGACCAATTGCCTACATTAGCATTGGCGGTAACAAATATGGTCTTATCATTGTTGATGATTTTTCCCGTTTCACTTAGGTATTCTTTTTGCAAGATAAAAATGAAGCGCAAGGAATCATCAAGAAATTTATTAGAAGCGCTCAAAATGAATATGAATTAAAGATCAAGAATATAAAAATTGACAATGGTTCCGAATTTTGGAATACCAATGTTAAAGACTTTCTTGATGAAGAAGGAATCAAGCATAAATTCTCCGCTCCATACACTCCTCAACAAAATGATATTATTGAGAGGAAGAATAGGACTTTGATTGAAGCCGCAAGAACCATGCTTGATGAGTACAAGACTCCGGATATCTTTTGGGCCGAAGCAATCAACGCCGCTTGCCATGCAATCAACCGCCTCTACATTCACAAGTATTTGGGCAAGACACCATACGAGATAATCACCGGTAACAAGCCTAAGGTGCACTACTTTAGAGTTTTTGGTTGTAAGTGTTTCATACTTAACAAGAAAGCCAAAAGCTCAAAGTTTGCACCAAAGGTAGATGAGGGTTTTCTACTTGGTTATGGTACTAACGAACACAACTATCGTGTCTTCAACAAAACCATCGGTTGTGTTAACGTCACGGTAGATGTGACTTTTGACGAATCTAATGGCTCTCAAAAGGAGCAAGTTGATATGAACCTTGTAGATATCGAGGAACTACCAAGTCTATCAATCATGAGGATGGGCTTAGGTGAAGTGAGGCCTCGTGAAGCTTAAGATCAAGCACAAACACCGGTTGATCAAAGAAGCAATGATCCATCATCATCTACAAGAGTTGAACCACCAAGTTCGCATCAACCTCAAGATCAAAGTCAAGATCATGGTGACGATCAAGATCATGTCATTGATCAAGGGGGGACAAGGTGGAGAAACTCAAGTTGATGCACGACAAGAAGATGATGACGATGGACCAATTCAACCTCAATCACAAGTGCCTCATCCAAGAGTTCATCAAAATGTTCAACAAGATCATCCCGTTGACAACATTCTTGAAAGTATCCAAAGAGGGGTAACCACTCGTTCACGTTTAGCAACTTTTTGTGAACATTACTTGTTTGTTTCCTCTTTGGAACCTCTTAAGGTAGATGAAGCACTTGGTGATCCGGATTGGGTGATTGTCATGCAAGAAGAGTTGAACAACTTTACAAGAAATGAGGTTTGAGAATTGGTTGAACGACCGAAGCAAAATGTGATTGGCACCAAGTGGGTTTTTCGAAACAAACAAGATAAAAATGGTGTCGTCACAAGAAACAAGGCAAGGTTAGTTGCACAAGGTTTCACCCAAATTGAAGGTTCTGATTTTGGTGAAACCTATGCACCCGTAGCTAGACTTGAGTCAATTCGTATTTTATTAGCCTATGCTACTCACCATGATTTCAAGCTTTATCAAATGGACGTGAAAAGTGCATTCTTGAACGGCCACCTATCCGAGTTGGTGTATGTTGAACAACCGCCGGGCTTTAAAGATCCAAAATTTCCAAACCATGTGTACAAGCTCCATAAGACGCTCTATGGGCTTAAGCAAGCTCCTAGAGCATGGCATGAATGCCTTAAGGATTTTCTACTCAAGAACGACTTTGTAATGGGCAAAGCCGATTCTAATCTCTTTACTCACAAAGTCGATAAAGATATCTTTGTTTGCCAAATATATGTCGATGACATTATATTTGGTTCCACTGACCAAAAGTTTTGTGAGGAATTTAGTAGGATCATGACCAAGAGATTTGAGATGTCTATGATGGGTGAATTGAAGTTCTTCCTTGAGTTTCAAGTCAAGCAAATGAAGGAAGGGACTTTCATATGTCAAACCAAGTACGTGAAAGATATGCTCAAGAAGTTTGACATGGCCGATGCCAAGCCTATCAAGACACCCATGGCAATAAATGGTCATCTTGATCTCAATGAAGAAGGAAAGTCGGTCGATCAAAAGGTATATCGCTCCATGATTGGCTCTCTTTTTTATTTTTGTGCATCTAGGCTCGATATTATGCTTAGTGTGTGCATGTGTGCAAGATTTCAAGACAATCCCAAGGAATGTCACTTAACCGCTGTTAAGAGAATTTTCAGATATTTAGTACACACTCCTAACCTTGGCTTGTGGTATCCCAAAGTCTCCACTTTTGATCTACTTGGCTATTCCGATTCGGATTATGCCGATTGCAAAGTAGATAGAAAGAGTACGATCAGGCCGAAAGGCGTAGTCGATGGACAACAGGTCAATATTCCTGTACTACCCCTTGTTGGTACGGAGGGACGGAGGAGGCTAGGTTAGCCGAAAGATGGTTATAGGTTTAAGGACACAAGGTGACCCTGCTTTTTCAGGGTAAGAAGGGGTAGAGAAAATGCCTCGAGCCGAGGTCCGAGTACCAAGCGCTGCAGCGCTGAAGTATGAGCCCCGTGGACTAGCCATTGCTTCTCCACGAGGCTCATACCAGGCGCTACGGCGCTGAAGTATGTAACCCATGCCATACTCCCAGGAAATACTTGCCAATTTCTTGGTCGGTCCCTAGTATCTTGGAGTTCTAAGAAACAGAATTCAGTTGCTTTATCCACCGTGGAAGCGGTGTATGTTGCCGCGGGTGCATGTTGTGCCCAACTTTTATGGATGAAGCAAACCTTGAGTGACTTCGGTTTTGAGTTTAGTAAGATTCCGCTCTTGTGTGACAATGAGAGCGCCATCAAGCTAGCAAATAATCTGGTGCAACACTCCCGAAGAAAGCACATAGATATAAGACATCATTTCTTACGGGATCATGAGGCGAAGTGAGATATTGCTTTACGTCATGTGAGCACCAAACGGCAACTTGCCGATATCTTCACTAAGCCTCTAGATGAGCAAAGATTTTGTGCTTTGAGGAGTGAGCTAAATATCTTGGATTCTCGTAACTTGGCTTGACTTGTTGGACATACTTGATTGTTGCCTAGATAAGAAAAAAGAATTTTATTGTGTTGAGTTCTACAAAATATTTGGATTTTGATCTTTGGATAGAAACTTGACACTTGTGATCATTGTCATGTAATGATGTTGGTGCCTGATCATCAAGTGTTAAGTTGTCACATGTCTACAAGCTAATCCTCTCTTTAACTCCAAATCAATCCTATATCAAAATCCGTCTTTTTGGAGAAAATCTGCTTCTGTCGGAACTTCCAACACGAGGTCGAAAATTCCGACAACCATCAGAAGTCTCGTCGTTCTTCCGACCAGGGGTCCTCGGGAGAACATTTTTATCTCTCGGAATTTCCGATCCTTGATCGGAACTTCCGACCCGCGTCGGAAGTTGCTTGCTACTTCCGACAAGGGGTTCTCAGTTTGGAAAAATAAATTCGTCGGAACTTCCGACCCGCCATCGGAACTTCCGACCCGCCATCGGAACTTCCGACAAGTTGCCTGGAAGTATATATACCCACTGGATACCCCTTCGAACCCTAGTTCTTTCTTTCACTCCCACCGACGCCTCCACCTCTCTCATCTCAAACCCTTGAGGGGATCTCAAAAATCGACCGTGGGATCTCGTTGCCGTGAAGTTTTTTGGATTCCCCAAGCATCAGAACTTCCGATTCCATCGTCCTCTTCTCCGATTCATGCGGGAAAAGTTCAAGGTATTGCATTCAAAATCCTCGTCGCCCGATCTCTCAATGCCGTAAGAGTTAGATGGATTACTTTAGAGGATAGGCTCTAGATACATCTTAGAACACTTGCCTAAAGTTTGATCAAGTTTGGTGGGCTAAATCATCTGTTCCATGGCTCCTTGTGCCGCCTCGGGCTAGGTCAGAACTTCCGACCCCGGGTCGGAAATTCCGACCACACAATGAGTCTATCTCTTTACCAAACTTCATTCCGTTTCTTCAATCCATCCTTATATTCTTGTTATGACTGTCAGATGGCTCAAGGGAGCAAGGGCAAGGGTCATGAATCATCTCCGAAAATCCAACCATCTCCATCTGATTCCGAGGCCACCGTCGATGCCTCACCGGTCCCTCAACGCAAAAGGAAGGCCGTTGCCAAGATGCCACAGAGTGCTCGTGGGCGTGGAAGGCTCACTCAAGGTCAAGGTTCTAGCCATGGTACATGTACAAAGCGTGCCGCCCCACGTCCTCAAGATGATGATGGTGAAGAACCTAATGAAGAAAACCCGGATGTTGCATTTCTTGAGGCGTATACCATTAGGATGAGGCCTCCAACGCGTCTCACTCTCCCTTCTTATGTTGGTCATCGCATGGTCAACTACACCAAAGGCAAGCACAAGCTATACACTTTGAGATATGAAGATTGGACAAATCTTGACAAGGAGCAGCAGGGCAATTCTCGCTTTTGGACTTGGTTTCACACCAATTGGTATGAGTCTGTCATCATGACCAAGTCCCACCCAACAACCGAGATGAAGTCAATTGATTGGAACCATCTCTCGGACATTGATTTGCCCGTTATACAAGATGTCGTGGATGCTTGTGGAAGGATGAATCTCATGGATATCATGTCTTTTTCTTGTGATTGGAATGAAGAGGTGATTGCTCAATTTTATGCAACACTTTATGTGAACCGTCGTGACAAGACCTTCCATTGGATCACTGTCAGCCAGCGCCTTCAAGTTGGATATGCTCAGTTTGCTAGCATTCTCGGTTTTTTTAGTGCTGATCTTACTAGAGACAAACTTCATGGGGAAGAGAATGTGCTTAGTGATGAGGACATGGCCTTCATGTATGACCGTGCATATGGTGACATCAAGCTTGGGACTGTTAGTGGACTCACCCCATATTACAAGCTACTCAAAAATCTTTTCCGCTACACGGTTTGTCCCAAAGGAGGAGATGCGGACAACATCTCCAATCTGTCAAGGAATTTGCTTGCAAGGATGGGTTCGGGTCGTGAAGCTTTTAGTGTGTTTGATTTTATTTGGGAAGAGATCATTATGTGCTCCGTGTCACCCAAGAAGAGCTGCAACTATGCCCCATACATCTTTGCCATGATCAAGGCGGTGACCGGTGCCGACATCCGCACTGACAAGGGTCATCAAGTCTATAGGCCAAACAAAGGCACTCTTACGTGCTTGGTGAAGGTTGGTAAGCATGCACCACAAGGAAGAGCCGCAGCATCATCTCATGGACCTAGCTCTCAAGCTCCATCAAGTTCTCATGGTCCTTCTTCTTCCCGTGGTCCTTCTACGTCCTGTGGTTCACCTCCTAGGGTTCCAAAGAAGAAGGGCATTCTTGGTTTCATCTCCAAGGGTCTTTTCACTTGTTTCAATGTGGGCCATCACAACGCCGAAGAAATTCATGCCCACAAGAAATATGTTGATGAGCAGCTTCTCAAGATTGAATCAAGGCAAAAGAAGATTATGGCCAAAAGCGATATTCCACACTCCCCGGTTCATGCTCCTATGGACTTTCCTCCTCCTCCCGTCTTCTACAACCCTTGGGAGGGGATTAGCGACCCATCTATGCTGTTTGGATCTAAATATGGTGGTGACTTTGAGGAAGATTTGGGTGGGCGTGCTGGAGACGGATGAAGAAGAAGAAGAAGACGTTCCCGCTGCAAACTCCGATGACAATGATGATGATGAGTGATGGATATGGAAGGGCCTCTCCTTTTTGGTGCTTGATGCCAAAGGAGGAGTGAGCTCACCATAGGCCATGTTGGATGGTGGTTATTTTATTGCTTTATCTATCTATCTATCTATCGTAGCTTGTGAGTGTTGAACTTTTATGGCTTGTGGACATGTAAGACAATGATTATGTATTTGTGTTATGTGTGGTGTGCCAAGTGTGACTTTGAACTTGTAAGACTATTCATGGTTTGCTATGCTAGTGTGATCATAGAACTTAATGCTTGTGATGATCATGACTTGGTGTAATATTTATTTCCACTTTGTTGTTGTGATATATCTTGTCATATGCATCACGGATGATTATTGTCACACTTTGCACCCCACGGATTCAACGATATAGGGGGAGCTCTCTTAATTTGTGCAAATGGTATTTGAGGCCGTTTTTTATTTCATTACAAAAAATGCACATATTAAGGGGGAGCTCAACTATATGATTGGTTCAAAATTGATATATAATTTTATTTGTGAGCCTTAATTGTGTTGTCATCAATCACCAAAAAGGGGAAGATTGAAAGTGCATTTGGCCCCCCTAAGTGGTTTTTGGTGTTGATGACATACATAATTAAGGACTAATGCGTTTATCAAGTTTTGAACAGGTTGAGATGCAATGAAATGAAAAATACGCGTGAAAAGACGCCTAATTGCTTAATGGACGGTGTTGGAGCTCAAAGAAGAGATTTATTTATTTTTCTATTTTTGAATTTGAGTATAGGAAACACCATACTATTAAGAGGGATGCGAAAAGGTGTTCTGGAGATGCTAAAGTGCTTAGTAGAAAAGCTATAAACATTTGTGAGTCAAAATCCTTTGTTTAGAACCTAAACCAGCAAAAAACAGCCTTGTCGTCCGATCAGGCATCGGAAGTTCCGACAAGGCCCTAGACTTCCGACCAGGGGTTCTCGGCCTGGAATTATTTGTCGGGTCGGAAGTTCCGACCCCTGATCGGAAGTTCCGACAAGTACATAAACTGCTTAGTAACAGCTAATTTTTGGGGTCGGGTATATATACCCCTTCACCCCCTTATTTATTTGCTGCTGACCTAACCCGAGACAAACACCCACTAGAGCATTAAATCTACTCCCCTACTCCCTCCTTGAGCCAATCCTTGCATTGATTTGAGCTAGGGCTTGGGTAAGGGAGTGATTGAAGTGTGTGTGACTTGTCCCCTTGTGTTTGAGGGCAGCCCCCTTCCTCCTTTGAGCACTTGAAGCATCTCCAAGCATCGATTCGTATTTGTTACTCTTAAAGCTTGCTTCTAGACGGTTCGGCGTCGCCCGTGGAGCGCACTCTTGTGTGTGTGCGCCCCGGGAAGTTTGTATTGCCCAATCCTTTGTGGATTTTGATAGTAAGTGACTCAAACCTTCTTTGTGGTTGATTGAGTGAGAAAAAGGTTAGAGAAGACCCGGCTCTTTGTGAGCTCCTCAATGGAGACGTAGCTTCCTTAGTGGAAGTGAACTTGGGATAAAATCTCTTGTGTCTTGCTCATTTTATTCATATCTAGTTCTTGTTGACCTAAAGCTTATCTTGTCCCGATCTATCTATTCTTGTTGTTGAGCTTGCTGGGATTGGTTGCAGAAGGTTCCTAACATCGCTACGCAACTTTTGATTCAGCTAGATTTCTCAGTTTCGAATTAGTTTTTGAATTTCGTAGTAAATTCATTGTGTTGTCAGAAGTTCCGACCAGACATTGGAAGTTCCGACCTATCCCTTATCGGAAGTTCCGACAGGTTTAATTTCTGCGAAGAATTTTTTACAGGTTTACTTATTCACCCCCCTCTAGGCATCACCAAGATTCTTTTAGACTGGCATAAGTGCACCTATCTGCCAAGTTTATATATTAATCGTGCATTCAATTTGAAATTATTGATTGCTGATTCCCCTTGCGTATCCTACTATCCTTGTAAAAAGAAAAAGATAAATGAGATAACATCATTCCTTTTTTAAAAAGCAGCGAATCGTCGTGAGGGACATCATCAATGAATTAGTGTCGTGGCGGAGCCAGTATCATTATCAATAAGCTAAGAGCACTCTCAACCAATAAACTACGTAGTAGTAGTGTCTATAGCATGTCATATTGACACTACCTAACAAAATATTACTCCCAAATTCCCGATGCACAATATATTATTGTGTCTACAAAATAAATTCTTCCACTGATCCTTCTCCTTTTCCTTCCAATTCCTTCCCTTCCTACTCTTTAATTCTATCTTGGTTATGTAGTCTCTTAAACTTGTTTGGGGTGGGGGGTTGCAGGAAACCATTTCTTGCATAAGATCTAATTTTTTAACTTTTTTCTTCTTTAATTGTATTGCCAAATCAGCAAAATGTCCTACAGAATATTATATACTACGTGTGTTGGCATGGTATCCTTAAATAATAGGCATATATCGAGTAAAACATAAAACATGGTTGACATTTTTATGAGGAAGTTCGACTAGTGCTTGGCTAAACAGAGCATTTAGTTTTTATGAAAATAATTTATTTCCCTGCTCTTATCTCCTTATCTCTTCTTGGTTTAGGTAAATGCTGCGTCTAATAAATGGCTGCTGCTTGGTTTAGGCAAATGCTGCGGCAACTACAGGCCTTTTCACCACAAAATCTGTGGCGCCGGTTTTTGGCGCCACCCTATTGCCTCAGCTGGGCATGGCAGCATGCGGCTGTCATCCAAACACGCCCTTAGTGTTTAAAAAATTCAATTGAAATTGGCAAAAATTTAGTTTTTAGTTTCGAATACTTGCTTTAACATGCGGAAGTTGGCCTGGGACAGGGAATGGAGGCATAAGGAGAGCTAGGGAGGCCAAATGCAAATAGAGAATCCAAGTTGGGCTTTAACATAAGTATGTGACTGAAAAGCGGCCAAAATGCATACAATATCTGCATCTGTGTTGAGCTCTTGGTGTGCGCGCGGAACTGGGCTGAGCTCCAGGGGGAGGACATCTCTCGCCTGCGATTGCTGCCGCCGTGGATGGCTTGTCTCCGATTGCCGCTCTCCCGTCTGGGATCTGCTGGGCGTCTATGGGCATGCTGATGGAGCTGTCTGGGATCGCCGGTTGCCGTGCATTGCTTCTTGGTGTGCAGGTTCTCGGACGAAAGTCGTGCTTGGCTGTCGGTGATGACGGTGATATGTGTATCGTTTTCCTTGTTAAAAGCATTACCGTGAGGACCTCAATCTACAGAGACAGATCCAGGTGAAAACTAGAGAACCGACACACTGGTTCGGGCGGTGGTAGCATCTTGATGTTGCTCTCCTCTTGAGGCGTCGTCTTAGAGTCCTTGGTGGCGGCATTGGAGCAATGGCGGTGCCTGATATGTTGCGTAGTAGAGATAGAGATCGACTTAGTGCGGTTTCTAAATCACGGAGTAGCCGGACAGCGTAGGACCATCGACGTTCCTTACATCAAGAGTTTCTAAGAAGATAGTTGATGTGAGAATTTTGTTCCTGTATGAGGACCAAAGCAAGGTTGAAGGAAGGGTGTTGAAGAAGTTCGAAGCTTAGTCTTTCATACTTTCGTTCTTATTTCTTCCTTTCTTGTCTTTTGTGTTTCTCGGTTGGAGGTTTGGAGTCTAAGTACTCGTGTAAGCTTCTAGCTTTGTGGCCAGATGTATTGTTTTATGGTCGTAGACATTCACTTGTGAATGTTCAAGACCGGGTTCTTTCCTTAATTAAAAAAAAATCTGCATCTGTGTTTGCTTCCTTCTTCTGATCATCATCAGTACGGCTGCTGGTATTACTGTTCCTCTTTGGGAAGTCCAGTCCATCGTCGATCATGCTTAGTAGTTTCTCTCCGCGGCCGTGAACTCGAAAGAATGTGGCTGTCCTGCAATCGGTTCAGACTTCAGAGATACGCATCCTGGACTGGCCGCTGCAGAACCCGTAAACAATGACGAGAGCTTCTGAACTGTCCGGAGCGAGAAGACCCAGAACCAGCAGCTGCCCCCGCACCGTCGCCACCTCATTGCGCGCATCAGCTGGGCGTTCGTGGAGGGAGGAGATGGGCGAAAATGCAGCTGGTGTTACCGCCTTCTAGGGTGTTACCATATTACCAACTTTAGTTACAATAAAATTTGTACATTTAAAATTCTAATAAAAATATAAATGAATAGAGCATGCAAAAATCTACCATCATGCAAAATTTAAGATGCAACTAAAATTTGTGCAATAAGAAAAAAAGAAATTTATGGTTGAATAGTTGTGAGGTTCAACTGTGCATCTCAGATACGAAACTTGCTACTATTCAAGTGCAAAGTTTTTTTTTCTCATTGCACAAATTTCAGTTGCATCTTAAATTTTACATGATAGTAGATGCTTGCATTCGCTATCTATTTATATTTTTACTAGAATTTTAGATGCACAAATTTAAATACAATTAAAATTGGTAATACGGTAGCACCTGAACCGCTGATAACATTTCTCGGAGATGGGCACGCTGCTGGCATCGGCGTCTCCCGTCGTCAGATCCAGCCGAGCGGGCGTGCGGTCCCGTGCAGTCTGCAGTCTTGGGACGTGCACCGAGTTCGTAGACACGTACGGGTTCTCGATTGAAATAGCACTTGTTTGAGAGAAAAAAATGGGCCCGTGCTTTGGGCTGGGCTGCCGTTATGCTACCTGTCAATGGGCCTTCCGCTGTATCTGTCTATATAAAAGAGTTTGCCTTTGTAAGTTTGGAATTGTAAACTATCACAGGTTTAAATGAATATAATCCCGGTTTCTCGAAAAAAAATTGTTTTCACAAAAAAAGAATAAAAGAAAAAACTTGTTTTCGCAAAAACAAATAAAAACATGAAAATAAGAGAGTAACTTGTGCTTGGCAGATTTCCACTGCGTCTCTACTGTGTTTCTTAAAAAGAAGTTTGAAACAGCAGGTGTAAAAAAAGTAGTTAAGCAGCCAAATATTGCTGACAGCGAGACTATATAAACATAAATGAATCCCTATTTTTCTCAGAAAAATACAATTTTTCATCAAAGCTATTTGAATTTTGCCGGGGAAGGGGACATGGAAGGACAGCAAGAGCCAGAGAAGCTCCGCAGCATTGCCTTGCCCTGCGCCACCGCCACTCCTCCCTTCATAACCGCCACTCCTCCCTTATGAAGGGCTGATGGGCGTTGGCCAATGGCTATTCGAGTGTGCTATTCAGGTGTACCCAAACAATGGGACATTCACAGATGGGCGTGATAGCTCCATTGGACCAGCATCATCATTATTATTATCTTTTTAAAAAAACATCACTAGGATCCAGAGCTTCCATGGCTACTGCCATATCACTACAACTGAACAAGCAGTACTGAGAACTTAAAATTTCTTCAAAGAAATTAATTGTTGGAATTAAGTATCCTGTGATGGTGTGACCTTTGGGCCACGGCCATGGCCATCGTCAGCTATTCCGTCAGCACGAATATTCTAGAAGGTGTTTTTGGCTGCCGTGCAAACCGTACCAATCGTGAAACAAAAACGCAGAAAGGGCCTAGCAGCACTTCTTGCTCGATAAACGCTCGTAAACCAAGATTAATGCAGTTACACACTGTTGGCCTGTTCGTAATTCTAGAATTTTCGTTGAATCCATGCATTCCACTTGGCATAATCACTATGTTCGGTTTTTTGCGCTCGACTTCTTTTACCTTCCCTCGGATTATTCTCTCATATAGAATACTATTACACCAGCTAAAATTTACCTGTCAAACAGAGTGAAAAATCTTGCAAAACTCATGTTTCCAACTTTCAAGAAAATCGTTGCCCAAATATAATTGTCAAAATGTAATCAAATCGAGGATACAAAAGTTAAATCATGCTAGCAATCTCAACGGTAGAGGACTCACGCCTAAACGAGACGGATCAGGGTCCCACTTACAGCTGGGCCCTGGATCCGAGGCGATCCGATTACCCAAGATTCTGGACCTCGAGATCTCCGCTGCACCCCGGCAGCCCGGCCCAATGGTCTCACTGAATCCCCGGACCCCACTCGTCATACTCAGATAGGGCTACCTACTTTCCCCTTCGCTTTATAAAAGCTGCGGATATTTTGCTCCGCCTCCGCTCCCTTCCGCAGCAGCCCGAAAAGACGAGACTACCCCGCTGCCCCGAAGTCAGAGCGGGGGACTGGGGGAGAGGGGGATAGGGTAGCGCATCGGTCGTCGCACCGGTCGCCGGCGAGCCAGCAGGCAGCGATGGCGGTGGCGGAGCTGTGGGAGACGCTGAAGCAGGCGATCGTCGCGTACACGGGGCTGTCCCCGGCGGCCTTCTTCACGGCCGTGGCGGTGGCGGCCGCGCTGTACCACGTCGTGTCGGGGCTCTTCGCGGCCCCGCCCCCGCCGCCGCCGCGCCCGCGGGAGGAGCCCGAGGCGGAGCCGCTCCCGCCGCCCGTGCAGATGGGGGAGGTCTCCGAGGAGGAGCTCCACCAGTACGACGGGTCCGACCCCAAGAAACCGCTCCTCATGGCCATCAAGGGCCAGATCTACGACGTCTCCCAGAGCAGGTCTGTTCCTTGCACCAAAACCCCAAGAATTTTTTTTCAGCTACCCTACTGTAGCCGAATCGGTGTATGATTTTCTATCGATTAGATCGTATACAAGAGACGGCCGACACTAGGTTCTGTATGATTGTTGATGAGGTCGCGCAATCGGCTGGTTTTGCCATGTAGTTAGTACCAAATGGGTGACCTGACTGAGTAGTGGTTGCCGATTTTTTAGCTCGTAACGATTTGAGTTATCAATTCGGTGACAGGAAGCTACTTCTTGTCCAAGTTTTCAGGCAACTGTAGAGTTGTCGTTTCCGATGATTGGAGTGATCCGGGTGACAAATTTGCGTGAATTTCTGTGAGGCAATTGAATGTCTTGTCGTATTCGAGGTCTTTTAGCTTGTCGTTTACATCTTCCTGGCAATGGGAGAAATCTAGGTCTCGTTGAATGTTTTGTCGCAGTTGGTGTTTCAGTTGCTTGGATGGCATCGATTGGGCGAAAGAAGATATGCAAACTACCAATTAATTGAACTGTTGTTTGTTAGTGATGATTTGCCATTTTGACGATTTGTAACGTTTGTAACCTCCTGGTATTTCAGCCCATCAAGGTCAAAACATCGGTATTTGGTAAAGCAAACTGGTTTGATTGATTATTATTTGTGTAATATGAAATACCACTATGGTTAGCTAGGGGAAATAACTGTAGTGGGTGGAAAGTTAAGGTGTGTGCATCGCAGGCTCATAGTGAACCTTTGGGCCTTGACATCAATTGCCTAATGTTTGTTGGGGTTGCTTTCACTGACTTTTTCTTTGCACAATCTTTGGATATTTATAAAGCTTGATATACCTAATCATTTGGATACTTGATTAGAATCTTTTGAGCACCAGTTGACTGTATGCCATCTGGGGGCTTTGGAGTTGCTAATGGCAAGTATATTTGGTAGCGATTTCCTGATTGAATATAGGTATCCGATGCTCATAATAAATGACAATACAAAAAGTTTAGCAGGCTAGCAGCTGTGCCTTAACAATCTGGGTGCCATAGACTGTACCTTGAATTATTCCCCGACTTACTAGAAAGACAGTTTTGTGCCATAAGAATGTTGTGTCGTATGATTAAATGCGTAGTTTTGTACTTGGAGATGAAATTATCTTCTAAAATTGTAAATCTCTGAAACCTAAAAGGATTGTGGTATGTTTACTTGTAAAGTTGTTCTGATTCAATGGGAGATCAGGAAGGTGCTGAAGCCACTATCACTGTATGCCTTTCAGTCAGCACTGGAAGAATTAGTGAGAGTTGTTGTTCTTTCTGTTCCTTTATTCTGTAGTATTTCTGTGGTTAGGAACAGCTATGGAATAAGATGTAGTATTTCTGTGGTTAGGAACAGCAATGGAATAAGATATGTGATATCCCTTATCTATTCCTTTGTTTGCGAGATGCAGTTGCTGGTGTAGCCATATCTTGTGGGTGGATGATGATATTTTAGAAGTTCTTGGATCTGTTGTATTATATGCACCTCTATCTTCAAATGGACACATGCTTTCACAATCACAATCATTTATCTATTGCATCGCTGTCCATGCAAAACACATGCACCCTTGTAGGTGAGGGATCATTTTACATGATTTATGCCTACCGTATTCAAGAATAGCTGTGCTAATTTTGATCAGTTGTTAATTAATTTGTATCCACAAATGTGTTGGTGAAGCTATCTTTCACATCAGTTATTTTTATTATTTTCGGCTTGGCTTCTTTCGGCTTTTTTCGGCTTTTTCCCTCTCACATAATACTATTGAACTAGTCGAAACCAGCCGAAATCCAACCTGCCGAACACTGTGTTTTTCTTTCCTCATTTTACTTATAATATTGCATTATGTAATTATATTGTTTATTTTATGGCCTTGTGCAGAATGTTCTATGGACCTGGTGGACCTTACGCTCTATTCGCTGGTAAAGACGCCAGCAGGGCCCTAGCCAAGATGTCCTTCGAGCCGCAGGATTTAACCGGCGACATCTCTGGCCTTGGTCCCTTTGAGCTGGACGCCCTGCAGGACTGGGAATACAAGTTCATGAGCAAGTACGTGAAAGTTGGTACCGTCAAGAAGACTGTCCCCGTTGAAGATGGCAATACCGCAAGCACAGCTGCCGCTGAAACCAGTGAGACCGCAACCAAGGCACCAGCAACTGAAGAGAAGCTGAGGGAGGTAGCTGCGGAGGAAGTGAAGGAGAAGGAAGCTGCCGCTGACGAAGGCGCCAAGGAGAGCTAGAGTGACTCAGAGCTCCTGCGTATGCAGCAAATAAATGGACATGGTCCCGTTGGGTTCGTGTCAGGGCACTGCCATCCTCTCCTATTAGCGACATAGGCTGTGTAATTTGGATATGTAATCTGGACCAGCGCCATGGCCCTACTGGGCTTTATATTATTCTCAGTCGTCATTGGGGATTTAAGGTACAAAGGCATCCAGTTGTGCAATCCCTTCCTCTGTTAATATACTTGTTTTAGTACTCTATGTTGCAGTTGCATGCGTTGCATTTTCTTTCCCCTCCCCATATGAGCACAAAAGTAGCATCTAATTTCTTCTATCTCCTCACCCATTTCGTAGGAAAGAAAAGGAAGAATCCTTGTGGTATGGGTTCCTTGCGAGATTCCACCCACATGGGGGTGTGCTGTGGAAATCTTCTTGTCAACAAGACTGATTTTTTTTTTTTGACACGCAGCAAGACTGATGTTGGGTCAAAACCATGTGTTCAAAGGGCTTGAATGGCATGGGAAAGTTGATGTTTGGTATGTGGAGCGTTGTCAATTCTCAGCATACAATAGAGCCGCCTCTATTTGAAATTTGATATAGTAGATATTATTGACAATGATGGTGGCGTTCCTTGGTAAAATCAGTATAGTTTCTCGTAGGTTTCTACGCTTGCCCCTGTGCAGTGTCGCCAAAGTTCTTGGCAAGTACTTATACTTAGATCCAAATTTGGAATTTTGAAAAAAGGGAATCTTGCGATTTTGAAGTATTAAATAAAATTAATTTACAAAACTAATTGCATGGATGGGTTGTAAATCGCGAGACGAATATAATGAGTCTACTTAATCCATAATTTGCGATAGTGATTCTACATTAACCATCCGTTGATCTTCCACTAATCAATAATCCATGATTTACCTTACCTCCTGAAAATATAAGTAAATATATTTTCGTTTTAAGTCAATGTTTTCTGTGTACGTATCAATCAGTATGCTTTTCTCGAACAAGGGAAATCCGGCAAGCAATATACTGGGAAAGAATCTGAAGAAAAAGAAAGGAAACAGAACCCATGATGTCTTTTGTACGCCCAATTGCACCAGTGGGCCTTACAAAGCCAACACGCTCTGGTTTCAGCCCATCGCACCCCGGCGTTCCCGACCGACAGAGAGTCAGCAGCGCGTGAAGGCGTGGAGCCGTTTGCCCGTTTAGTCCCGCCTCGCCCGGCCGAGCAGCGCGGAGGCGTGTCAGCTCGCTATATAACCAGACCCAGACCTCCGTTCCAAATCATACCTTTCTCGGCCTTTTGGCTAAGATCAAGTGTAGTATCTGTTCTTATCAGTTTAATATCTGATATGTGGGCCATGTGCCCACTTCGATATTAAATTTATTTTTTGTGGGGGAGGGCCCACCACAGTAGCTTGCTGCTGGGGTCCTCGAGCGTCGCCCAGGCGTTGCACTGCTGCCCGGGCCTGGCGCACCCCAATCAAATCTAAATCAAAATGATTTTTCAGTAAGCGCAGAGTGTGAACAAGAATTACGTGAACGATGCCGTTTCTGTCTAATTAAAGAGGGGAGAAGACCACCTGTTATCACTGAATGGCGTCGTGCTCCGTCTTCACCCCACCGGCGCTCTCCGCCTCTGCGGACGGCGCGCGGCCGCGGCCCTATGTCTCCCCGGTGTTCGCCGCAGCCGCCTCGCGTCCCGCGGCGTGCGGTGTAGCGTTGGGCAGGGCGGCATCAAGGTCCCGGCGAAGCGTAATCCCTCGCATCGAATCAGCCCCCTCGTGTAGAATTTGCGTGGAAATCTGACGGGTTTTGCCCGGTGGGTGCGTGCGGCGGTAGTGGCGGAGCTGTGGGCGGCGGCGAAGGACGCGCCTCCGCTGGCCGTGCTCGCGAGCGTGGCGGTGGCGGTGGCGATCTACAAGGTTGGGTCAAGTCTCCTTGCGCCGCGCCCTCCCCCGCCGCGTCGGGTGGAGACCCAGACGGCCCCGCCGCCTCCAGTGCCGGAGCCGGTGCAGGTGGGTGAGATAACGGAGGAGGAGCTGCGGCAGTACGACGGGTCCGACCCCGAGAAGCCGCTGCTGATGGCCATCAAGGGGCAGATCTATGACGTCTCCCAGAGCAGGTTGCTTCCCTTGATTCCTTCAACCCTGAACCTCCAATTCTTCATTCATCCCGCTGCAACGTTGCTCTGCTTTGCAGTAGTCGTTTATGGTTGTTGCATCTAAGTTGATCCAGAGTTTTGCTCTGATCGATTGTTCAATGATAGTCAATCAGTGCTTCATTCTCTTCATTTGTAGAAGTGCCACTTTACAGAAGCACTGCTCTTAATTTTAAGAGTTCTTGCGCCCTACTAATGTGAAATGAAGCTGGCAATGTTCTGAATTTGGGATGTCAACTGTAGGTTGTGACTGACCAAGTGGATTGAGAATATGTTTGAAATGTTTTTGGTTTGATGAGTGGATTTTCTGTATGCTTGTCTAGCCAGTCAAAACTGGTGGTGTGCTGTCATTCAATTCTGCAAACATAGTGCAAATTGTATTGTGATTGAGCTTCTGATGTTTGGCATGTAGGTTCAGTCATTGAGCGTGAATCCACATGGTATGTCTTGGATTTATATGGGTTCAGTCATTGAGCTAATCCACATAGTATTTGGTCGTCTATTGTTGCCAGCATACATATAGTAGTAGTATTAAGTATTAACACTCCTTGGTTGATTAATTTGGTACTCAAGTAGTAAAGTGTACTATGATATGCCAAAGTAATTGGTACCGTACTTCCATTTCTATCAGCAGCAAGAAGCCAAGAATATACTCATGTTTCTTTTCTTTTTAGTTTTCTTGTCATACTTTCTGTTGGTTTTATCGGCCCATTCCACGTCTATGTCCTTGTGTTCTTCTGAAGCTTATTGATTTCTCCTCATAGATAGTAGAACCACGAACACTTTTACTTCGAAACAGGATTTTGTGTGAAAGATGTGTGCCGCAATTAGGACGTGTTTAGGATGTGTGTTCTTCTGAAGCTTATTGGATTAATTTCTACCAGCATGTGAAAGATGATTTTACTAAATCTATTTTTTTCCTAAAGGAACTTAGTTGTTGCACCATTATTTTGATGTAATAAATATCTGAGTCTTTACGTTAAAAAAAATAGCCGGGTCCCTCATACCTCATTGGTGTCTAACACGCGAACCTAATAATTCCTGCTTTGATGGAGTCATTACATTCATGTGGTACTACTGTAAGCTCTTGGAGAGCAACAATTCCTTTGGAACATTTTAAGCTGCACTGGATTTTTTTCCATTTAGCTTGCTGAATTTGAGGCATGAATAAGCTGTTGTTTTATCCGATGAGAATAATTAGATAACATACCCCTTGCAGACTTGCAGTTCAAATAACATGTAAATACCATGGATTTTGTCGTGAACCATTACGAAAATTTAAATATATGTGTGCACTCCAATGCAAGGGCATTTGCATTAATGTTATGTATATTCAAAGTTTTCATAGTCACTGACTGTCTTTATCTTGAAGAGACCCTGTAATTACAATGCACAATAGTACAATACATTGTGTTTGACACTGATGATATGGCAATATTTTTTGTTGTCTGTGATTGATTTTCTCTGCAGAATGTTCTATGGACCTGGTGGGGCATATGTGTTGTTTGCTGGAAAAGATGCCAGCCAGGCATTGGCCAAGATGTCCTTCGAACAGCAGGACCTAAATGGTGATATATCTGACCTTACACCTATGGAGCTCGGTTCCTTGAATGACTGGGAGTACAAGTTCACCAGCAAGTATGTGAAGGTAGGAACCGTAAGAAGGGCAGCGCCTGCAGAAGAGGGTTATGCTAGCATTTCGCCTGAAATACAGGAGAAAGTTACTATGCCTGCACCTGTGCTTGAGCCTGAGCTTGACCTGGAGCCGGAGCCGATCGGCGACGATGCACCATGAAAGGAAACACACAGACATCTGAGCAACAACAGGGAAGGGCGACGATGCACCATGAAAGGAAACACACAGACATCTGAGCAACAACAGGGAAGAACGAAATGGAAGGCGGGGCACTACTGATAGTGTACCAAAGGGAGTTAGAATTTAGGAATAATCGAATGCCGCCTATATGCTGCGTGGATGTTCGGAAGAAATAGTATATATGTACTGTACAGTAGGATCAAATGGTTGGATATGATTATATGAAGAGGTCAGTGCTCTAGCTCAGCGATGTTCCATCACTTGTGCAGCTCTCGCCCTTGGAGTGCAAACAGGCCTCTGCGGCTCACTAGCTCCAGAAATACATAAGTATATTCATTTGAATAGGGTTTTAATCTTTCAGCTGTCATCTGCCTGATTAAATACTGATATGTAATTGGACCACCATAAGCAGGAACTGATCATCGGTGCACTGATCCCATACACATCACTGTCTGATCTTACTTGCTCTGCAAACTAACGAGTTTGATAAGAATCAGATGTTGGGTTTTTGACACATGGTACTGGCGTGCTGCAACCGCTTCACAATTAATAAGTTTAACATTTGCCATCACTATCTGACACGCATCACTTGATTCCATCTCGTATTTTCCAGAATGGATTGAACATTGAAGAGACTTCACTGAACTGTGCGCTCCATTTTTGGGCTTTCGGAATATCACCAAGCTTGGACCTCTGAAATTTGGAATATCACTGGATTTGTATGGAGTTCATTGATTTCAAATAGCGCAAGGGTGAAATGTAACGCACATGCTTTTCAAAAAAATGAAGTTCGCCTATATGTATAAGTTCCATTTCACATCACTTCCTGTAGTAATATCTATGTAACAAATGAGTCTCTATGAAGCAAATCTGTATGATCGTATCGGTCGCGGAGCCATTTCTGCCTTGAGCAGTTGAGCTAGATCCTGGAGGCTGATCAGATGGGCAACAGAATTTTTTGCTTGCCAGATGCCGAGATGCGGCAGGCCGCCAGCAGTTCGTCGCAGGCTCGCAGCCAGGTCGGATCAAGTGAATCCAACTCAGGCTTTGATCAATCCTTTTGAGCCCACACATGATACACAGGCACACAGCCGAAAAGACCGAAATCCAGTAAGTTTTTGGTTTTCAGTTCAGAGGTGGTTCAGCGGCATCCATCGAAAATAAATTGCACGAGACCTTTTCCTCAAACAGTAGGATGCCAAGATGCACCAGACCTGCAGTAAACAAGTTAAATGTTCCTGTACAATTTGTGGTTGACCTTCTTCCCTGAATACTTCTGACAACGTGTATCCTGATTGCACACATAGATGTACAAGTATATATATGTTCCAAGAGGAACGGCAGCAAGAGATAGGAACCATAAATTAGATTGTGCACGCCTCCTCAATTCCTCTCCGAGACTCTGACGCTGCACAACTGCAACGGTTGCCTTCAAGGAAATTGCAGTGGGGTCTAGTTCACTGACGTGACATAGATGGTTGCCACGGACTGCCAAAATAAGAGCCTTGGATGGTTGGGTTATTGATGTTGTCTGTTCTAGTTTCTGGACAAGGATGATCTGACCGAAAGGCTTGGTCTACAGACAGCACTAGTGACAACGGGCCAAACCGGGCCAAACGAAGCGTCTCACTGTGCGTGGTTTGTCCCAAAACATGAGTAGAAAACAGAAACGGTTTGCTCCTCTATTCGAGAATTGATAGTGATGGAGGCATTCCTCAGCTTTCTATTCTAAGAGCATCTTCAGGAGTTCCCCATCTCTTCTTCCCATACTTATTTTTTAAAAAAAATAGAAAAAACACCCTCCAATAATTTCACATCCTACTTCCCCATCTTCTAACAATTGATAAATTGGTTGACCGTGTGCGTAAACATGCGCACTCCTCCGTAGGTTCCCATCTGACTCCCGCAGACACTAATGAGCATGCGGCGGCGAGGCCATGTTCCGGCGCCGGCGATGCGCGAAATGGAGGGGAAACAGGCTGAATAGGTTGAGGGGCTCACCGCGAATCCGTTTTGGGGTCGAAGGGCGCCGAGGGAAGGCCGGAGGTGCTTGTCCCGGCGGACACTGACGAGCACACGGCGGCGGCGGCGGGTCGACAGCGGCGGTGAGTCCATGTTCAAACGCCGGCGATGCGCGAAACAGAGGGAAAACAGGCTGAACGGGTTGAGGGGCTCACCACGAATCCGTTTTGGGGTCGAAGGGCGATGAGGGAAGGCCGAAGGTGCTTGTCCCGGCGGACGCTGACGAGCACGTGGCGGCGGCGGGTCTCGACAGCGGCGGCAGGGTCATGTTCCAGTGCCGGTGATGCGCGAAACGGAGGGGAAACAGGCTGAACGGGTTGAGGGGCTCACCGCGGATCCGTTTTGGGGTTGAAGGACGACGAGGGAAGGCCGGAGGTGCTTGTCGGTGTTGAGGTGAAGCTTCGAACGATAATGGTGTTGAGTAATATTTGGAAAGTTAAAATGGGGTACTCTTGGAGATGGTCTCTTTTTGCCTCTCATACCTATTTGGGAAGTTGGCAAATAATAAGATTTGGGAAAAAAAATGATAAACTATTGCAGATGCTGTAACCATGTTGTCAGTAATTGGCTCGTGTAAGGATTTTTCCGCTCTATGTTTCTCGTAGGTTTCTCCACTTTCCGAGTGCAATGCCTAGTCCATGTCACTTTGTCAGTACTTGGGAAGCTCACTAGGTATGTTCTCTTTGTTTTTTTAAATATGTTATCCTTATATGTGATGTAGATAATAATTTTAAACAAGGTAGTGGAATAATCGAAGAGGAAATACTTGGCAATGAAAAGGAAAGAACAGGACAGAAAAGAAGAAGCCGCATCGAAGAGGAAATACTCGGCCTGGACGTGCTATTCCAATTGTGGGCCTTGAAAGGAGGAGGGAAACGTGCGCTGGGCCTCGTCGCATTATTCGTGCTAGGCTGCTAGCGCACTCGACCGGCATGGACAGGGAACAGATGCAGCGGCAGCGCGCGTAGCCGTTTAGTCCCGCCTCGCCCGGCCGAGCAGCGCGGAGGCGTCAGCTCGCTATATAACCAAATCATTCCTTTCTCGGCCTTTTAGCTAAGATCTGTTCTTATCAGTTTAATGTCTGATATGTGGACCATGTGTCCACTTCAATATTAAATTTATTTTTTATGGGGAGGGCCCACGCCTACCACAGTAGCTTGCTATTGGGGCCCTTGAGCGTCGCCAAGGCGTTATGGATGGGAATGGTCCAACCCGGATGCCCTTATGGCCACAGGGTCGGTCCTGGCTAGTATCGATATTATGCAGTTGTCATTTGACACATAAGATATAAGTACTTATGCAAGCATAATTATACATAATTAATATAGAGAGTTTAATTTTTATGATCATTAGCAATTATTAATTAGAAGTTTATCTCCATGGAAGCAAAGATTTACAATTAAAAGAGTTGGCGATGGTAAAGCTCTTATTCGAGGTACACTTTTGTGAGCCCCTGCAATAGAACAATGAGCTCTTATCCGCCCCTACAATAGAACAATGAGCTCTTATCTGTTAGGATTAAGCACGCAAACACCGCCCCTACAATAGAACAATGAGCTCTTATCCGTTAGGATTAAGCACGCAAACACGGATTAGACAAGTTGTTTGATTTTACGAAGTTTGCTGCCTAGCTTTATTCTAAGATCAAGTTCACTTATAAAAAAATTTAAAAATTGTCAGCTCTGTCAATTATCAGGATTAAAGATCATGTTAATCATAAAAGTTAATGTCCGATAGCGATGGTCGATAGCTTGCTCGTCTCCATACCTATCTATCTTCCGTGTGTTTGATGGAATTAAGGATCATGTGGGATGGTGGAGGTGTTTTGGGTCGACCCATCTTACCCATTGGGCAAGTAGGGTCCGGCTTCTATGGACCTTTATCTAATTTGAGACCGGCTCATATGGCCCATTGGTCTTGCATTCGTGGGTCAGGCCAACTACCCAATAGGTCGACCCGACCCGCTCCCATCTTGACCAGGCGTTGCACTGCTGCCCGGGCCTGGCGCACCCCAACCAAATCAAAGGCAAAATTTGTGTTTAAACGAATTTTTGATTATTTCTCTTTATATATCGTTTGAAGATTTGAAGACTAGCGTGACTACGTGAGTTAACCTGGTCTGGTGGATAGGGCAACTGCAGCGGCGCATCGAGTGGTGGGAGATGGCAGGTCCCGTCGGCTGAGGCCTAGGCGGCCCTGGCGTCTGACTACCGTAGCCGGTGGAGGTGGATGAGATAGCTCCCGTGGCCGTCAAGGGACAGATCTGTCTCCCAGAGGTTGCTTCAAACCTTCATCTCGATCTGACACGCTGATCTGCTGGCTTGTTCTGTAGCACTCAATTATCAAGTGATCAGTGGTAACCATGAAAATGCACTGGAATTTTAATCAGAGTAGGCAATATTCTGAAATTTGGGATGTCAACAGTAGGGACAGACTGATGGTGAAAATATCTTCGGTGACCATATTTTTTGGAACTGCTGCAACTGCTTTTTGTTGGTTAATCAAATGAAAAGGGTGAACCTCTCACCTCGGATGCTATCAGGCATTCAGGCTAATTAGTCAATGGATGCTCGACAAAACATTCGGAGATAAAAAGGAACCATGTGTAATTCTGCATACATACTGTAATGGTGCTCGGCATGCAAGCTCAATTATTGAATGTCGATCCACATAGCATGCTTAAAGTTGATTTTAGGTTTGACTAACTGAACTTGATGCACATAGCATGCTTAAAACATGTGCAACCATTGCCAGTCGTTGGTTTCATTTGATTTGGGATTTATATGCGAAAGTACCGCTGGAGGGTGGCTTACCAGTAATTCCTTTTGCGGTACCAGGAATAACATAATCATGTTTTCTATTTTATGTTCTATAAATCTGAAGCTTGCAAGTCCTCCTAGATATCATAATTGTGGACAACTATACTTGATAGACAAAATTATCTGAAATATGTGCAGCAATTTAGGATGATCCGAAACGAAGTACATATTGTACTGGGCTTCTACAGAACATGTCCAATACTCTGGGCGAAAAACTTACTTGGTGTCCATTTTATGCTGTAGTGATAGCTATCTCAGTCTAAATGACATCTCCTTTGTTCCTGTTTGGATGGAATCATGATCTTCATAGTTTCATGTGGTTCACCTGAAAGCTTTGGAAAATAGCAATTCTTATGGCCTCCCTCTATCGGTGGTTGTAGGTGCCTCTTACAAATATTCATTGGTAATCCTAGATTTCTAGGTATTTGATTCGAAAATCTACAATTTCCGTTGGGAAGTAGGTGCATACTGTCGCTAGGTCTTGTTCAGTACGGCATATAGGTGCAGTCAAGCTTTTCTGAGGATTGGTGTGCAGTCCCAATGCTTTACCGAACAAGTTCGGCATCTCCCTGGTGGAATCTAAGGTTTGGTCATTTACGATTATAGTAAAGTGTATGGCTGCACTCCATGGTTATTTGTATTAATTTCAGCCAATTGAAGGTTTTCACATAGTCACCTTGTCTCATCAAATATGATATCTGTACTTTACTGTACATAACAGTGTAATACAAAGTGTTTGATCAGGCTACATGAATTTTCCTCACAGTAAAAATATGAGTATACTGCATACATCATGTTGTGATCAGGTTGCGTGAATTTTCACTGTTTGTATCTCAATTTTAACTTCTGCAGGATGTTCTATGAATCAAGTGGAGCATATGTTACATGCGGCTATGCGCAGTTTGCTACCTTAAGATGCCAGTAGAGCATTGTCGAAGATGTCCTTTGAGCTGCAGGATCTGAATGGCGCTTGAGCCTGATCCTAGGCCCGAGCTGAATGAAGATGATGCACCATGAAAACAAACAAAGATATCTGAGTTCTTTGGAGAAGAACAAAATGGAGGGCGCTAGAAACACATCTGCGTTCTGAGTTCTGAGCTAAACGAACAACACTATGAAGTTGCTGATGAATGTTCCAGATGGAGCTGGAAATAATTGAATACCTCCCCTACCTGCTGCAAGTGTCAGGTTTGATGCTTGTAGGAATGATGCTTCAATTTTACATGACTAGTACTCTAGTTGAGGTGTCAGTTGTAATCTACGACAAAATTGAATGGTTGAATATGATGGGTGAATGATCTAGTTCGATGTTCATCATGTTCTAAAAACGAGTTGCGTTGTTCCATCATGTATGCGACTCTCCCCTGGAGCAGCAACTTCCAATGTTTCAACATCTTTCCAATGTTTATTAGTATATGTAACCAACACTTCATTCATACATAACTACATAAGTTCTTAGCCACAATGCAGTTGAAGAGCAGATGACGATAGACAAGCATTTTCCTCTCATATACAGGAAGAAAAAGATTGATTGGCAGACATGTCCTGTCTCTCTTTCAATTTACTGGCCTTAGTTTGTCTCTCAGATTTCTCACTTGGCTCCAAGTTTACTCAATTTCCTGCTACAATCTTTTCTCTTCGCAGACGTCATTTTCTATGTATTATCTCCAACTCAGAGACGAGAAAGTGGTAGAAAGAGATGTATCTTCTTTTACCCATCGATTATCATTTTCACTATACCCATCATGTATACTAACGGTCTGGTCCTATTTTTTCTCTGGAAGTGGGCAGGATCGAACACAATTGCATTCTTAGACTTTGATAAGTAGCATGGATCAGATAGTATTATTTCAGTGCACAGGAGTGCTGACTGCAGTTGATCATAACAAATGGCTTCTACCCTACCGTCGTAATTTTAGAACAGATCACAGGCTTGCATCTCGAATTATCCTACAATTTCATTTGCATGTCATAAAATCTCACCAAATTGGAGGGGGGGGGGGGGGATTATACTGTTGCAAATGATTTCTGCCAGCCAGATTTTGAAGCACTTCTTCAGGTCAAATTTGAATTGATTCCGTGTCTGGAACTGGAACGAGAAGATACAGAGCTTGGATGCCAGGTAGACTTCTCTCCTCGGATGCTGCCACTTTCACTTTCAGGCGTTCATTTAATTTGATCTTGTAAGAATATTCTTCAAGAAGCTCAGCCCACCAACTCAAGTTAAGAAGAGTGAATAAAGGCCCAAGGCAACAAAAACACCAGAAAGAGCCCACTCTCTGCCCAGTGCTCACGTTGCTCCGCAGCAAACCAACAACAAAGCCTTGCCAAGTGCCAACTGGCATGTCAGCATGTGGCGTGCCACACTCCTGTAGTGCTGTTGTTTAGTCCCATACCGGCTGTTCACGGAGAGCCACACCAAGTTAAATAGCCAGTCCTCCGCGCCTCACTCGCCGAGCAGGTAGCGACTGCTTGTGACCCGAGCGGGGGCATTAAGGTGGTGTGGATGCCAACTGTGGCGCTTGGGCCTGGGTCTGGTGTCGCAATCCACGGCCCGCCCGTTCCAAGTTGCGAAGTGGGCTGTTGGGCGCTTTGGCGAAGGCCTTGGCGTCCCGGCACCTAGAGCGGCGGGCAATGCGTGAGGCTGGTTTCACAGAGCAGCGAATACCGCCCGCTTCCAACGGTGGGAGGATAACGGGCCGCTGCGCTCCTGGCCCGCTTAGGCTCAAGTGCCCTCTCTGGCAGACCACCATCCTTTTGCAATTTTTCTTCTTCTTTTTTATCAATTTTTACACAGTGCCATATTAATATATGCTATTACGAGCTGTAAAAGTTCATAGTAATTGATGCAAAGCACACTGCCGCACTATCTATTGCACCTAGCTGACAACAAAAACCCACTTATATATACTACTAACATAATCCAATGTTACTGTCGCACAAGATCTAGGCATGAAATCTAGAAGCTCGGATATTCTATTAGCCTGATGAATGAGCTTCCGGAATACATCCATCATTGCAATTTTTCTTCTTCTTTTTTATAGTAAACAAAGCACTCAAGAAACACACAGTGCCATATTAATATATGCTATTACGAGCTGTAAAAGTTCATAGTAATTAATATCATGCTTCTTGACGAGTAGGGATCTTCCGTGCCGGGATCTCTTGCGCCTGCTCACCTGTTCTATTCATTCCAGCATCCTGTTGCGACATCTCCTGCAGGACGGAACGGAACAAGTCGTTGCGTGTAGAAGATCCCAGCTTTGGCATTCCGACTAAAACGTGGTCTAGCCAACCAGCAAACCCACCGCTAGCCCTGTAGCAATGATTTTTTTGACGAAATATGAGCACTTGCATCAGCTGGGATTAGAACCGTCTACCTCAAGCCTCGCGTGTACCTTCCTACTTTGCATATTTGGGCCTCCATCTTCGTAATCCTACGTACCTTCTCAAAGTTGAAAAATCTAGCTGACTAACATCACTTAAGGATGTGCATTTATCGAAAATTTCAAAAAGTTCCAGACCACTGCGAAATTTCTACTAAACATTGGCTTTTCCAGACCACTGTCCTCTATCCAGTTTTCCAATGTATAAGTTCTCTTGAACCTAGTTGTTGTTCACACTCCAATGAAGCTTGTGGTCTTAGTACTATTCCTTCAGTGTGAGCGTGACTGTTGTCACTGATCCTTAATACTCTGAACTGTGGTGTTGCATGTATGGATCAGGTGTACAGGATAATAGACTAGTGCCATTTTCTGATGAATTATCCTGCTGAAAGACGATAAGCGGCGGAAAAAAAGAATATTATCTTCGTATTGCTATTTATTTCTTTAATCTGTAAGCTGCCACCTGCCTGACTAAACAATGTTGTGTATTTGGATCATGCATGAACACCACTGACTTGAAGTTTTAAACTGTTAGCTGTCATGAGGCCTTTGGGATCAACAATTTTCAAACTTTTAGAACCCTTGTATTGTACTTCCTCACTCATCAATCAATCATTGCACATTCCTATCATACACATCACAGGTCTGAGCTTATTTTACCCTGCAAATGGACAAGAACAGACCTGTATGGCTGTATGCTAGAGTCTTTGACTAGCAATCTAGCTACTATTTCACTGCAGAGGGGTTGCCACTGCAATTGACCACATGTACTTCTATCTTACCATTTCACTGTTGTCACACCATATCACTGGATTATCTGAGAAATCACAAGTAATTCTGTAGAGAAATTTACAGTGGTCAAAATTGCTATGGGGGACTGCATTCCTTTTCAGGTTCCTTATGGAATGGAGGAATCCCCTTGGAATGTTTGCAGGAAATGTACTTATTGTAGCAAAATCCCCAAGAATCTCCTGTCAACTCTAATAATATTTCAAAAGGAATAATAAGGAAAACTAAATGCAATTCACTTAATTCCCACTTCCACAAGGCTCTATTTTACATCAGTTCAAGAGACAGCAGCAACAACTTCACAGATCACTCCGTATGGCTGGATACAAAAACTCTGCGTATCTCTCGTTGCCAGTGCAGACCGATTTCTGCTTCGCTGGAGGCAGAGCCGGTCAATTGTGCAGTGGGTTTGGCCCCTGAGGCACCAACCTCTTGGATACCACATGCATGTGCCTGTAAGCATCACCAAGGTGTCGCCGTGGAGCTGAAGAAGATGCCTGCTTGGACAAATAGACCGGTGGCAAGCCACCTCCGCCGCTGTCGCCGAATGCCACGACATCCAGTTCTGCAACTCTCTGGCCATCGCTGACGATTGCCATTAGAAGAAGACCGATGAGCAGCAGCATCGCCCTGGTTTTCAGAGATCTTCTCACCATGATGCGAGGCTTCAATTCAAGAGAGATGTTAGACAGAAGAGAAGGTGAGGTAGAGGGAATCAGGGAAGAAGAAGGAGAAGATCTGGACCCAGAAGTTTTGAACACAAATCTGATGCTTTGCCGCTTTATAGTGAGAAGAAGGTTATGGATCACCAACTACTTTTTCCGATGGAAGTCCAAGAGATTTAATGCCATGCGCAAGCAGAGACTTGACTTCTTTATCGATGACGCGACAGATTGATCTCTTATAATATACTGCATAGTCTTGAACCGTGCACATGAATCTCCAAGAACAATTGGTTTGCCAGAAAGACACTGAACCCTATTCACATGGCCATACTCTTTCTCGGTTTGCTCTATCATAGAAATGTGCCAACAGATAAAGAAGGATTTTGCAAAGGTATGACGTGTATTTGGGCTAAAAGACACAAAGAAGTCTTCCACGGGCACAGAAAGAAGAGCACAAAGTGCACCGTATCATTCCGATCGATCATTTCAGGCCAAGATTAGGTGTTAGGTCCAAGATCTTGACTCAGAGGTCACAATACGCAGGTGGCCATCAGTGACGAGTCAGAGCCATCGCCTTTTCTTCAGAAACCAACACAAAAGCACGGTTTCCCCCCATGAATTCCGTGCGGCGTTTCAGCACCCCGCACAACACTTCGCCGCCAAAGAAATCGAGCTCGTAAAAGTTCTCACAGGACGGCGCGCAAAGCCTCACCAGCACGTAGAACTACTCAAAGGAAGAAGGAACCATCATGCCACATGCCTGAAGATTTCAGCCATTAACTCCATCCAGCCCCCACACCATATTGCTCGGTACAGCAGGCCGCAGCGACCAACTGAACCCTGGTTTTCCTCCCCGGATCGCTCGCGGTCGCCGGAGACGCGACGTGATGCGATGCGACCGCCGGCGTGAAAACGAAGGGCGTCAAGGGGTTCACACTGATCGGCGGCGCGCGGCGGCGTGCCGCCGGACCCCGGCTGCTCGGCTCCCTTTCATCCTCGCCGTGATCCACGGGTAAGATTTAGTTAGGAGAGCAGCCCAATCCATCTTATTGGGCTACAAGGCCGGCCCAATAGCGCCAAAGGGATCCAGGAGTTATGTGCTGCGGCCCACGCGGGAGGGCGTTAGCAATTAACCAAGGAGGAAGGAGCACAGCCCGGCGTCCACGGCCAAGGTAAGTTAGTCCCACCCTGCTTAGTCTCAAGGTGATTACCCCAACAATCACACGTCTTATAGAGCGGCAGCTGAAGGGTTCAAACTTAAGCAGCTGCGTGGTGAGCACAAAGCGAACTATTCTTTCGCCTTTTACTAAAGAATACCGTGTGCACGCCACAATAAGCAGCATACCCAATTTTTGGAGGGTGCTTTCTCCTTGAGGAAGTGCCCAACAAACTGAACTTTCAAATATTTGAAGTTTCTCTTTTAGGGTTTCTTCCTGGAGGCTCTAAACTGTTTAAAATTTGAATGATGATGAACACTAACCTTTTATCCTTTTTTTTTGTAATTACCCTTTTATCCTTAAGATAAGAAGAATAGCCCACAAGCCGTGCGACCATATTGTTCAGGATCTATTCAATTTATGCTCTTCTCGTTAAAGAAGCCCTCAATCTTCTGCTGAATCCGTGTGGTGTGGGTTAGTCTACTTGTGGTGTGGTGGTTAGTCTAAGACTCTAAACCATGGAAGATCCTGAATAATCCTAGGAGGCAACAGAAAGCCCAGTCGCCAGCACATGTAAACCATTGGCACCTAATCTTAATATAAAAAAAATCAGTTACCTGATCGACGACTGACAAATTCGATTGACGATTAAGCAAAGCTCCAATCGTCTGGCGTCGAGCAAATCTGCTATTTGTTTATCTATGCATGTGCTTTCAGGAAGAACATATCAACATTGCAGTAACGAAAAGAAGAGTGCAGATAACTGAACCATCTGACTTCTAGAAAGCAGGGGCAATGTAAACTCTTCTGAAATGTTAATGCTCGACAGTCTGAATACAGGTCTAAAGTAAGAGGCATACAGTATCAGTACAAGCTTACAAGTATAATACAACAGAAGGCATCAACTGGCACATTGATCGATTCCTGTTTATTTCGTCCAAATTGCGTATAACTTAAGAAGAATGGCCTCTTGCCACAGCAGCTCGAGCAATCATTTACAGAGACATGCGGCTGGAGTAGAGACAATTTGCCACTACCTCTCAACGGATTGAGCTACTGCCATGGCGCTAATTCACGACACAGTTGGCAATCTCAGCGAGTGGGGGGAGGAGCTATGTAAGCGCAGGATTTAACAAAAAAAAATGGGAATCAGAGTATGTATACACGGGGTAGAAAATTTTCTTCCTGGCCTCAATTTTGGGTCTTCTCCACCTTGGCCTTGATCTTCTGCTCGATGATCGCCTTCTCGGTGTCAAGGCTGAACATCCGGTTGAGGGCGTGCATGTTCTCAAGCGTCTCGTCGAGGGTGCGGCTGTCGCTGCCATCGCACCTCAGGTGCTGCAACGGGCCGTGGAGGAGCTTGTTCACGATGCCGGTGCTCAGCTCCTCAACTGCTCTCCGCATCTTCTTGGTGAGATTGTCATCCCCGATCTTCTGCAGACACTTCTCGAGCTCTGAGGCCCGGATCCTGTCAGCGTATGACCTCAACTTCTTGATGGTCGGAACGGTCTCCAGTGAGTCCCTCCATGCCTCAAACCGTTTCAGTTCTTCGGTGATGATTGTCTGCGCCTCCATTGCTTTCCTGAGCCTGTCCTCCTTGTTGGCTTCCACCACCTCTTTCAAGTCATCAACGTTGTATACTCGTGCAGAGCCAACTTCAGACACACATGCACTCACATTTCTCGGGACAGATATGTCGACAAATAGACGGACACCACCCATAGTATCAGAAATAAGGGGAAGTGCCTCTGCGTGCTCCTTTGTGAACAATGGGGTTTCAGATGCGGTGCTCGTGAACACGACATCAGCTTCAGAAGCAGCCTCATACATCTCTGAGAGAGGCCTGTACACAATCTCGATATCTTTCATCTCCTCACGAATGGCATCCACCCTTTCCACCGAGCGGTTCACCACAACAACCTTTTTGCATCCTTTGGCAATGAGATGCTTGACCACTAATTTGCCCATCTTACCAGCACCAATCAGCAGCATACTAGCGGACAGGGCTTCAGTCTTTGGAAGCTTCATCAGGGCCAATTCAACTGCAGCTGAACTGACAGAAACCGCACCAGATGATATGTTGGTCTCACATCGGACACGCTTACCAGCTGTGATTGCATCCTTGAACATCCTATCAATGTTCTTTCCCAGGCCTCCACTGTTTTGCCCGCTCCTTACAACTTGCTTAACTTGAGCAAGGATTTGTCCTTCACCGAGAACCAAAGAGTCAAGCCCAGCTGATACCTCAAACAGATGGCGTGTAGCATCACTGTCACGCAACATGAACAGGTGCTCCCTGAGCTCAGAAGCAGGAATGCCACTTTTCTGCAAAATCACAAAAGTACACATCAGGACATCTTTCCCAAATGGTGTCCTTGAGCAACTTAAAGGGAAAGCTGGGCCAAAAAGACAACGGACGGAACAAATATAGTTGAGCAGACTCACCTTTGACATCCAGTCTATTACTTCTCTGATACCACGGTTCCATGACAGAGCCACCACATAAATTTCCATTCTATTACAGGTACTAAGAACAGCAGCCTCTTCAATATGGTTTAGACTAGTGAGTTCTTGAATAGCACGGGGCCATAGTTCCTCAGCAACCGCAAGTTTTTCACGCATCTCCACTGGTGCTGTGTGTACACTGAGGCCAATCACAGCTATGCTACTCCTTTCCTTCATGTACCCTGGTAGTGAATAGAAAAGTAAAAACATCATCAAAAACTGCAGACTGCAGAGAAAGTATGTTTCTAATAGAAGTAAACTGAATATAGTTGCACATTTATTGCTAACAGCACCATGGAGATGTTTATTGAAGCAAATTCTATTCATAGAATTTCACGTGTTTACAGTAGATTAATATGACCAAAACGAGAGAAACTCGAAACTTTTTCAGTGCAAAATGCTTGAAATCTTTGTTGTCGAATTAGATTTCTCCTTTCTAAGGACAACACAGCTCTATATGCATTCACTATCGTTTGGCTTGTTACCACATGTTACACTCCATCAATTTGTGAAGCATTGGCTCCACAATCAGTTAACCTTGAACAAATCCCCCAAAAGTAACTTGCCATTCACTATTGGTTGCTTGACTCGGTTCAAAAAGGAAACAAATTAGTGTTTCAATAGCGATGCCCGGCGGTTTCATCATCCTCATGACCAATTCCGGATGACACAAGCAATTCCTATCTGTTGCCACACGACCTGGTCTCGACTGCACATACTAATCTGTAATAGAGACTGAACTTTTTGAACGAACAGCATAACACGAAAAAATTAAGTTATGCGTGGTGAAAGAAAAATTGCGACAGAGCAATGCAAATTCACGTTCATTCCTTTTTCTTCCCCAAACCACCCACGCCTTTTGACCTGTACCAAACCAAAAGTCCAAAACTAATCCCAACTGCAGCATAACCTCCACGCGACGCAAAAGATCCCTCAAATCGCGCACCAGAAATCCACTTCACCAGGCCGGGGCACAATCGCGCATCCAGAGTAACAGGAAAGGCAACAGCCGCTGCAGATTTGAGGACAGGCGAAGGGCAAGAGACTCACGGTCGGCTGAGATCTTGAACTGCTCGAGCGCGGCGATGCTGGCCGCCTTGGCCACCGCCTGCACCTGGGTCTCCACGCCGGCGTCGCACCGCACCACCCCGGAGCGCCTCCTGCCGCCGCCGGACACCCTCGGGCAGATGGCCGACGACGACCCCCGCGGCTTGGCGGTGGCTGCGGCCCCGAATGCCGCGGTGGCGGTCGCTGACGTCGTGCTCGCCATCATCTAGAGGGAAGACAGAAAAGCTGCCCCCTTTTCCAAGGAAACCAAACCAATGCGACGAGAATCGCAGACAGATATGAAGACGGAAAGGAGATAAAGAGAGAGAGGCGAGGAGAAACTTTTATCACTTCTCTCTCTACCCCTCCCCCGCTGTAGGTGCAGTTCTTGAGGAGGGTCCTCGGTGAGCGAGGGCGGAGATGTGGAATTGGTTTTCGCCTCGCGTTGGCCCGAGGGAGAGGGGGTGGAGAGGAGGAAGAAAGGCCCTGCTGCTTCTCGGAACCAAAGGTTATGGGAGAGGGAGGGGGGTTGTTGGGTCGCCGGGCCGCGCGGCACGGCGTGTGGGGTCCACGCGTGGTGGGGTGTGCCTTTGGGCTAGGTCTTTGGGTCGGCCAGGAAATTTCTTATGTTAGAAAAATATTTTGCATAAAGGCCCTCTTTATAAGAAAATATTATATAGGGCTTCTTCCCCCGACAGATGGATTTTTGCTAGATTTTGGGTTATGTTCAAACTTATTTTGATGAATCCATATGGAACGATTCGTAGAAACAAGCGTAACAGTTTTTAACAGCTCTATTATAGCTGTGAGCTACGAACCTACGACAACCACTTTTGCATATTAGTGGCATACTCATTTTAGCTTTTTTGGTTATGGTTGTAGTTGCAGTAGATTTTATTTGTTGGCTGATGGCTGTTGCAGCCGCTGCCACAACAAGCTGAAGTTAGTACCTAGACTTGCATATACAACCACATCTTCACTGAGTTTATTATGAATTTTGGCACATGAACAACTGTCATACAGAATTATGAATCAGCTAGTACAAAAGTTGTTCATCATCGAAATCTCCATGTTTGCGACGACAAATCTGCCGTGAGCTGTTGCATCCAAGGAAAATCACGGACCTCTATTAATTATGAGGAAATTGGAGGACCCCTTAGCATATTTTCAACCTCCATGCGTTTTGCTTACCTATTTTATTGGTACTGGTGGGGGTGGGTTAGGCACAGGGAGGAGATGAGCCGGGAGGATGAGAGGGTAGCGGGAGTGTGGTGGCCTCTGGCCTCTGATTGGCTGCGGCCGCACTCTTCTATCCAACCCTTATCTCCCTCTCTCTTTCTCCGTCCTGGCGCAGAGTGGGCACACGAGTTCCCATGGCCGCCTCACGCGCAGCCTCGTGCGGCTGATGGCGAAGCGTGTCGACGTGGTGGCCACACTCTCCTGCCTCCCGGGGCCCGCATGTCTGTCCGACTGGCGCTGCGCTTCCCGTGGCATATTCGGAGCCTCGTGGACTCTAGGATTTCTCATGTTAAAAAAAGAGAGCCTGTAGGATCTTTCTCATTTTCTAGCACATGAAAATTATAGTTTAAAAGAACTCACCGCATTAAATAAATTGCAGGACCACTACATTGTCATTTAAGTGGGCAGAAGCAAAGGTTCAACGTTCGTGCATAGTGCTATTACATAAGATATAGATAACTTAACTCTACTAGATAAAGTCAGATTATGGAGCGAGGTTCATGATTCAAGCCCTAAAAAAAAAAGCATTTGAAGTTTTCAAAAGATACCCGCATGCTGAACTCATATTTACAGAATGTTTATTATACCATTTTCTTTCATGGCATCATTATTATTCGACACGTGCTCGGAGCATTTTGCATTATACCCACCTTCTTCCGTCGCGCCGTTTCTATTGAACCCATCTTTTGGATCAAGCTCAACAGCGATACCCTTGCTGTAACACCCAAAATATAGGAGCTAAAATTTCTAAAAGTATTTTCATAAAAATCATAAATTAAAATTGTGCATGCATCTTTATATCTTTCTTCTCCTATTTCTTTCTTTCAGCCAGCCCAATTTCTTTTCTTCTTCTTTATCGTTTCCCGCGGCCGACCCAGTGGCCGATTTCCTTCCCCGACCCTTGTTTTCACCGACAGCTGGCCGATTTCCTTCCCCGACCCTTGTTTTCACCGACAGCTGGGACCCACCTGTCGGCGCCTTATTCTTCTTCTTCTTCTTCTCTCTTCTTTCCTTACCCAGAGTCCAGAACGACTCCGTGCCGTCGTTCGGATCCCGTTCTCTTTCTTTCTTCTTATCCCGAGTCCTGATCGATTTCCGCAGCACCGCCTTCCTAATCTCGGCCGATCTGCCCCTATAAAATCCTGCCAAAGCCCCGCTTTGCAACCCACGCCAAACTCAAATCTTTTCCTCAACACAGCATCGTCGTACGCCGCTGGAAGTTGCACCTTGGAGGAACGCCGCCGACCCTTGTCGCCGATTCTCCGTCGACTCGCCGACCTGCAGCTGCTCCGCCGTCTTCAACTCTCGCCAGGGCTCCGCAAGTTGGTGAGCAACAAGCCGCACCAGAATCCTCTCTCTCTCTTGCTCCGCCGCCCACCAGATTTCTCGCCGGACCCCTGTTTCCGCCCGCCGCCGTGGCCGCCAGTTCACAGCCGCCGCACAGCCAACCCGTACCCACCCTCACCTTCACCGTACCGCCCACTCGCTCCCCGGCATAAACTCAGCTTGAATTGAGCCCCGAAACACCGGAATCGGTGAAGCTCCAGCCGTCCACCGCCGCAATCGCCCGACCCTATGCCCAGTTAAAACTCCGCCTCGCCCGACCCTTTTGTTCTGTCGAGCCGACCCTTCCTTTGCCGCTTGATCCAGATCTAACGGCCAGAATCGATCTTCACTTTACCCGGCCGATTTACCCGACCTACTCTTCACACCTCCGATTCGCCCGACCCTTACTCCGCCGATTCGTTTGATCCGCCGCCGATTCTGATCCAACGGACCAGATTCACCGACCCTAGCCGTTCCCCGAAACCTTTGCAAGAAGATCCCTAGGTTTTCCAGGAATCAACTCGCAGTCCAGATCAGAAGAAAATAATTATAGTTGAGCCCTTTCTTTTTCTATCCCGACCCCTGACTTTTCTAGAATTAGAACCCGCCGTCCAGAAGCTATAGTTTTTGCACCCGACCCTCTGTTTAAGGTTTAATTATGTTTTGGCCCCCGAATTCTTCAGATCTAGCCTCGAGAGACTTAAAACTCTAGCAGTTAGGTCCTCAGATCACTGTTTAAACCATATCTTCATCGTTCCAACTCCGATATCAGCGATTCTTGAGCCCACACGATCTTTGCATCATGAACTACAACTTTAGCATCTTTTCACTTTCTGTTTGTACTGTTTGTTGTATTGTTCCTTATTTGTTTGCGTATGCTTGTTTGTGTGATCGCGTAGACAACGTGACGTTCAAGCCAAATCAAGAGCAAGCTTACGAGGAAGAGAATCAGCAGTTGCTTGATGAAGGCAAGTGGATTTCCCCCTCTGCATATTCTATTTGATCCCAATAACAGCATGAAAATTCACTTTACTTTACTGTTGCTTGCATAAATTTGATGGGTTACCTATGCTAAGGACATACCTAGTCTTTTACCCTAAACCTTGAAACACCCGGGTTTACTACTTTGTTGGGTAGTTACGCTTAGTTGCAAACTTTGGGATTGGTATTGGTTTACTCTTTTGTTAATGTTGAACACGTTTCATATTGTGGTTTTATCGCGTAAGTTCAAGATCAACTTTGTTTAATGGGAACATGGAGAACCACCCAAGTAAACAGTGCAACCACAAAGTCATATGGCTCTGACCTTAGCCAATTAATTAGATGTGTAGTTTGCTGGTGGCCTTACCGAAAGGGCAAGGAGGGGGTCGGTGATAGGGGTCATAGCCCGGTCCTCTTGGGGTAGCTGCCTTTGCTAAGGAGCTGACCATTAGGGAGGTTTATGGACCACACCGCTACTGAAACTCTAGCGGGCTGCTTTGCTCTCGACATGTCTTTGTAAAGGCTTCGTAGTGTACCCTCGCCACTCACCTCGGAAGTGTTTAAGGGCCTTGCAAACCCGGGCGACTCAGGGAAAACACGATTTGTGGGTAAAGTGTACAACCTCTGCAGAGTGTCAAACTGTTATAACAGCCGTACTCACGGTTAAGAGTGGCTTGGACCCTCACATGATTAATGAAACTTGAAGATTAAATAAATTGTGGTTCGTGGTTTATGTTATGGTTGATGGTACCTTTATATTTCTACTAAAGTGGGCTGGTATAAACCTAAACCTAGTTAATAGGTGCTTGTTAATAATTACTTGACCAACTAAAAGCAACCGCTGCTGCAAACCTCAGCCTATCCTTGATAGCCTTGCATTTTCACCCCACTTGCTGAGTACCAACCATAAGAGTACTCACCCTTGCCCCCTGCTGTTCAGAAGAGAACTTTGAAGAGGAGCACTTCGACGACTTCGAGGAGTTCTAGGTCCTGCGTTCACCAGTCATCGCCTGTGGAAGACGGAGTTGTTGAAGACTTCGTATAGGGTATAACGATTAACGTTAAAGACATTTGTGTCTCTTTTATACGGAGTGTAATATTGTTAAATACTTTATTTAGTTACTTTTGAGCATTGTCTTTGATATATTACACTTTCCGTCTACCATATGTGTGTGAACGAGATCCTGACGCACATATGAGATGCATCTGGTTCTTTCTAGAATCGGGTGTGACAGAAGTGGTATCAGAGCTATGTTGACTGTAGGACGCTAGCCTAGATAAAAATGGTCGAAATTAAGGATTTATCTTCTAGAAAGCCATATCAGCCTCAAAAATTCCTTTTATATTTCCACATAAAAACCTATGTTTACATAAACCTTCTACCAATATCTTTTCTTCAAAAATAAAAATATACTGAATTTTTCTCCCACTCTGCCAGATGGTCAGAATTTACCAAACTGCTCGCAAGCGCACCGGAGGTCGCCAAGTTCGCATTGCCCCAGCTGAACCAACTTCCCCTACCCCAGTCCCAGACCCTGTTGAAGAGGAGGAAGCTACTGACGAAGAACCCGAGGAAGTCTATTACTTCGTGGATGGTGAAGATGGCCGCATCATGGCAGTTGATGAAGAAGGAAATCAGTTCACCCCGCCGGCATCACCAGTCATTGAGAGATCGCCACCACCCTTAGTTGTCCCTGCTGTAGCCCCCTCCCCAGCACCGGTTGACGTTGAAGGAAGCCCGAGTAACTTCGAAGATATTAGAAGAGACGATGACGAGGACAACAACAACGATGAAAACAACAATGATCAGAGTGACGAAACTCCAGGGATGAGGCAACTTTGCTGTGTTCGCACTTCGGACAGAGAACCCGGCCACTTGTCTCAAGTGCTACAAGGTGTTCTTCAAGAGATGGGCAACCACGTGAGACCTCACTACCATATGCATCACTACACCGACCCTGCGCTCGGCGACTACTACCTCTCTCGCATCCACATCAGGATGGAATGTGCCAGAGGCCTGAGGACTCTCACAGCACACGACTCCACCACACCCCACGCTACATATGACGCCGCCGTCAGCAGTGCCGCCAGGAGAGCTCTATGGTCCATCTGCCACGCCTACCGCCAGGAGCTTCAGAACACGGAGTATCGCCACCTTCCTCGCCGCCTCAGTGGAACTGAAGAAACCATGATCACTCTAGGTGAAGATGATGAAGACCGCCTCAACACTCTTGCTCGAGTCACCGCCGCTCTCAACACTGAGCTGAAAAGCGTCATCACTGAGCTGGACGATACTCAGGACATGCTACTGGAGGCCCATGAAAAGATCCGCATGCTGGAAGCTCGACTAGAGGGAAGAGCGCCGCCACCACCACAGATGGATGAACCCCGCTTCCCCGCGTTGTCACCACCCCGCAAGAAGCTTCGTCGCGGCGAACCCGGCTCCATAACCCGCCCCGAGGAATAGGCACTTAGGCTCTTAGGCTAGAATCTCTTAAAGTTCTCGTTAGAATCATTTTCACTTGAGAGGACGATGATGTAATGATTGCTTGAGAACAAATGTTTGCTTTGAGTGCTATAAGAATTGCTTGATATAATATATACATTAATATCAGTTGGAGTCTTATAAATCCATATTTTGTTAAGATATTATTTTCTATATCTAGTACACCTGTCTTATCCTGGGTTTATTCCCTAACGGTCAGATGGTGAACACCAGGACAGGTGGAGGACAGAATAACCCTAGCTCTAGGCGTGCCCGCGTAGTCAATCGACAGAGTCAGTTGCCAACACAGCCCAACCCAACAATGGAGCAATTCTTGGCAGCACAGATGCAGGTGTTGCAGAACCTCACTGCCACCATTCAGAACATACAAGCTCAGCAGAATCAGCAAGCACCACCGCAAAACCCGCCACCAAGAGACAAACACAGAGAATTCATGAGCCACCACCCTCCTACCTTTTCTCACTCTATGGACCCCTTGGACGCTGATGATTGGTTGAAGGTCATCACCAAGAAGCTGGACATCACACAATGCAGTGACCGTGAAAGGGTCCTGTATGCTGCAGGACGTCTGGAAGGTGCAGCCGCTGATTGGTGGGATGCTATCACTGCTGCCCACGCCAACGCCAACACTATCACCTGGGAGGAGTTTAGAACCAACTTCCGTAGCCACCATATCCCAGCGGGACTAATGAAGCTCAAGCAGAAGGAGTTCCTGAACCTAAAGCAAGGTAGCATGACTGTCAGTGAGTACCGGGACAAATTCACTCAGTTGTCCCGTTATGCGCCCCATGAGGTGGATAGTGACGCAAAGAGGCAGGAGCGCTTCTTGGAAGGTCTGATAGGGCCGCTCAACTACCAGCTGCATAGTCACACTTTCCCAAACTTCCAGACCTTACTAGACAAAGCCATTGGTCTTGAGAGCAAGCGCAAGGAGCTTGGGGAACACAAGCGAAAACTTCAGTCCCAAGGACAATCCAGCAGCAACACCCGACCCCGTTACAACACACCCCAAGGACATCAGCCGCGCTTTGGAGGACAAGGTGGAGGATATCAGCAGAGTCAACAGAATCAAAGAACTCCACAGCGGCCTCAACGTTACAACCAGCAGACTCAGTGCAACTCCAACCCGCAACCGTACCATCCAGGCTATGCCACAGGTGCACCAGTGTGGTCCAACAATCCAGTCACTCCGGTCCAACCTAACGGATGTTTCAAATGTGGAGAACTGGGTCATTACGCTAACAATTGCCCAAAGCGTAATGTGCAAACTCCTCAGAATCAGAGGAACAGTGGACAAAAGCAGACACCTCAGCAGCAGCAGCCGCGCAACAGCAACCAGACACCACTGGGCAGCAAAGGACAACAGAACTGCGTGCGCGGAAAAGTGAATCATGTGGCTGCAGAAACAGCTGAAGAGGCTCCCGATGTTGTGCTCGGTACGTTCCCTGTCAATTCTGAACCTGCATCAGTTTTATTTGATTCTGGAGCATCACATTCATTCATTACTGAGCAATTTGCTGCAAAACATAATTTACCTATGAGCCCTATGAAGCAAATATTACTAGTAAGCTCCCCGGGCAAGGAATTGAAAGCCAGCCACTTATGCCCAAGGGTCAGCATGAATATTATGGGGATAGAATTCCTAGCCAATCTAGTAGTTCTAAAGACTAACGACATCGATGTGATCCTCGGAATGGATTGATTATCAGGATGTGATGGTGTTATTCAGTGTCGTAAGAGGTCAGTGCTCTTGACCAGTCCTCAAGGAGATAAAGTAGAGTTTGTGGCATCAGCTTTGCCCAGTGCAGTTGGGACAGTGAACCAAATGAAGGGAATGCCTCTGGAAGATATCAGAGTTATCAGTGAGTACCCCGACGTTTTCCCGGAAGATTTACCAGGTATGCCACCTGTTCGAGACATTGAGTTCAGTATTGATCTTTTACCTGGTACTGCGCCTATTTCTAAAAGACCCTATAGAATGGATGTTAAGGATCTAAGTGAATTAAAGAAACAAATAGAAGAGATGTTAGCTAAAGGATTTATACGTCCTAGCTCATCCCCGTGGGGAGCACCCGTGATCTTTGTCGATAAGAAGGATGGCAGCAGAAGGATGTGTGTAGACTACAGGTCGCTGAACGACGTGACGATCAAGAATAAGTATCCACTGCCCAGGATTGAAGATTTGTTTGATCAGATGAGAGGAGCCAAAGTTTTCTCCAAGATTGATCTGAGATCAGGATATCATCAGCTAAGGATCCGACCGGAGGATATACCCAAGACAGCCTTCACTACCAGATATGGTCTTTACCAGTTCACTGTGATGTCGTTTGGATTGACCAACGCACCAGCATACTTCATGTACCTGATGAACAAGGTTTTCATGGAATACCTTGACAAGTTTGTGGTTGTGTTCATTGATGACATCTTGGTGTATTCGCAGAACGAGGAAGAACATGAAGAGAACTTGAGGATAGTGTTACAGCAACTCCGAGAGAATCAGTTATATGCCAAGCTGAGCAAATGTGATTTTTGGTTGAGAGAAGTTTCTTTCCTTGGACATGTTATCACAGATGGAGGAATTGCAGTAGACCCAAGTAAAGTTCAAGATGTTCTGAATTGGAATCCACCGAAGACGGTGCCTGAAATCAGAAGTTTCCTCGGACTTGCAGGCTACTACCGCAGATTTATTAAAGGCTTCTCAAAGATCGTGAAACCTATGACTTCTCTGTTGGAGAAAGGGAAAGAATTTAAGTGGGATGATACATGCCAGAAGTGTTTTGAAGAGCTGAAAACAAGATTGACCACGGCCCCTGTGTTGATAATGCCGGATATCCACAAAGGGTTTGACGTGTATTGCGACGCTTCACGGATGGGTCTTGGATGTGTGTTAATGCAAGAAGGCAAAGTTGTGGCCTATGCTTCAAGACAGTTGAGAAAGCATGAGCAGAACTATCCTACCCATGACTTGGAATTGGCTGCCGTTGTGCACGCATTGAAGATTTGGAGGCACTACATGATCGGAAACAAGTGTCAGATCTTCACGGATCATAAGAGTCTGAAGTACATCTTTACGCAACAGGATCTTAACTTAAGACAACGACGATGGCTAGAACTAATCAAGGACTATGATTTGAATATTCAGTATCATCCTGGCAAGGCTAATGTTGTGGCAGACGCCCTAAGCCGGAAAGGACAAGCTAATATGATGATCGCCCAATTGATGCCTCAAGAATTATGTTGGGAGATGGCACGTTTGAATTTGGGAATTTCCACTAAGGCAGAAGCCATGATTATGGAGATAGAACCGACATTAGAACAAGAGATCAGAAAAGGACAGTTGACAGATGCTAAGATCAAAGAGATCAAGATTCAAATTGGATTAGGCAAGACTAAGGATTTCATCGAAGATGAACAAGGAACTGTTTGGTTCAGAAAGAGGATCTGTGTACCAGAAATTGATCACCTTCGTGAGCTCATTTTGAAGGAAGCACATGATTCCGCTTACTCCATTCATCCTGGAAGTACCAAAATGTATCAAGACTTGAAAGAAAGGTACTGGTGGTATGGTTTGAAAAGAGACGTAGCAACTCACGTAGCTTTGTGTGATGTATGCCAGAGAGTGAAAGCAGAACACCAGAGACCAGCAGGTTTACTCCAGCCTTTGAAAGTACCTGAATGGAAATGGGAAGAGATTGGTATGGATTTCATCGTAGGGTTACCTCGTACTCGTGATGGTTACGACTCGATATGGGTTATTGTGGACAGATTGACAAAAGTCGCACATTTCATCCCAGTCAAAACAACCTACACTGGAGCCAAGTTAGCAGAACTATACATGTCACGAATTGTGTGTCTGCACGGTGTTCCAAAGAAGATAGTGTCTGATCGAGGTACTTAGTTCACATCGCGTTTCTGGCAGAAATTACATGAATCCATGGATACAAAGCTCAATTTCAGTTCTGCATATCATCCGCAAATAGACGGTCAGACTGAGCGAACAAATCAAGTATTAGAGGATATGTTGAGAGCAGGCGCCCTCAAGCATGGAGGTAGTTGGGATAAAAGTTTGCCTTATGCAGAATTCTCCTACAACAACAATTATCAAGCAAGTCTCAAGATGGCCCCATTTGAAGCATTATATGGAAGAAAATGCAGGACACCATTGTATTGGAATCAGACAGGAGAAAGTCAAGTTTTTGGACTAGAGATTCTTCAAGAAGCAGATAGACAAGTCCAGATAATCTGAGATAATCTCAAGACTGCCCAGTCACGACAGAAAAGTTATGCCGATACATGAAGAAGGGAATTGACATTTGAAGTTGGAGACTTTGTGTATTTGAAGGTATCACCCATCAGAGGTTTACGTAGATTCAAAGTAAAAGGAAAGTTGTCACCACGTTATATTGGTCCTTTTCAGATCCTGGAAAGGAAAGGTGAAGTGGCATATCAATTGGAGTTACCAGCAAGATTGTCAGATGTCCATGATGTGTTTCACGTATGACAGTTAAAGAAGTGTTTGAGAGTACCAGAGGAGCGATTACCGTTGGAGGAACTTGATGTGCAAGAAGATTTAACTTATGCAGAGCATCCGATTAGAATTTTGGAAAAGTCTCAGAGGGTTACACGAAACAAGGTAATCAAAATGTGCAGAGTACAGTGGAGTCACCATTCAGAGGATGAAGCTACTTGAGAAAGAGAAGATGAGCTGATGGCAGAATTCCCTCAGCTGTTCCCTAGTCCTTCCTAATCTCGAGGACGAGATTCTTTTTAAGGGGGGTAGGTTTTGTAACACCCAAAATATAGGAGCTAAAATTTCTAAAAGTATTTGTTGACGCCAGATTTTGACATGTATTGAATCGGTGTCAGGAGGAGAAGATTGGCCGATGAAGCAGATCTAAAAGCTACAGTAAGGAATCGGACGATTGAGGTAACAGTTGAAAATCGGCCGATCGGTAGCGCAACCTATGCCAACAGGATGGGATTATTCCAGAAGATCCTGGTTAAAAGCTGGTCAACAGGGCACGTCAAATCGGTCAAGGGGCAATTGAAGAGAATCCTGATTGGATTAGGGAACGGCGGCGGAAGATTCTGCGGGAGTCCGTTTCCTTTAAAAGTTCTTATAGATATAGTAGTTTTCCTGTTTTAAATAAGGTTGTAACAAGTCGTAATCGACCAGGAGTCCTAGTTTTAGAGTATAAATAGGAGTCGTCAGGGCTTTGCAAGATATCAACACATCAATCAACAAAATACTTCTACTTTTTACCAGTACTTTACTTTCAAGTCGGCGACTTCGCCAATATTTTCTTCTTCCACGAGTTCGTACGGATTGGCAGGGCTGCATCAACCTGATCTCCGGCCAATTGGTAGGTTCCGCTTATCGAGTAATATCTGAGCTTTAACTACGGGCGCATCGCTGTGGTTTCGTTTGGATTTATTCACAAGTTATCGATATTTACTAGAATTGCAAGTTTTACCTGTTATTCTAGTATTATCACCAGTTATCCAGCTTGAGATCAGGGTAATCGGCTTCGTCATTGTTCTCCTTCAACCCATCGCCATACAGCCGATTAGATCTGTTTCAAGTGTTGCTTCTATAGTAATTGTTTAGATCGCTCTAGCAGTCTTGTTTACAATTACTATACGATCATCGGCTGACCCATAGCCGATCATCTCTACAGCAAATCGGCCGATTTGCCGCCGACGCGCTCCTCAGGACAGATCGGAAATCCAGCCGATCGACGCGCCTGGAATTTAATACTCTATTTCCTTGTCAATCAACAGGTCAGATTGACTGGCACGCCGCGCGAACCGCACCAGGGCGATAACCCGAACAGGAGCTAAGCAGATTCTCCCGGGTCGTGTGTCCGACGCTGAAGACCCATCGGCCGATTCCTATCCGGCCGATTTTAGCGCCAACACACTTTTGGCACGCCCGGTGGGACCATCCAAGGTCTGATATGTCGAACAACGCGGAAATCTCTGACAGCAACATCATTGGGGTCACAGAAGCTGATCTCAAGGACGACCAGAGGGAGGAATTGGCCAAACATCTGGAAGATTACAAGAAGATGTACCTCCAGTCGTTCAGTCGTACCAGAAGCGGGGAAGCAGTTAAGAAGGCCCCTATTCCAGCACCTCGCCACATCACCATTGCTGAAGACTCGGGCAAAATGTCAGAGATGATTCAACAGTCTGTGTATCAAGCATTCATTGACCAATCCTCGGTGATGAGCAACACGGTGTACAACGCCGTCGTCAACTCTCTGGCCAGCGGAGCCGTTCAAGGTTATCAGGGACCGGCATATGCCCCTCCGACTACTCTGCCGGCTAGAAACTTACCATACACATCCCAATCGGCTTCTCAGCTGATATTAACGCAGCGTGAGGGATACAGCTCTCCACCACTTCCGGCGTCTCCAAGATACAGCAGTGCACCATGTCTCCCATCGCGAGCGCCGTTTCAACCCGTTCAGATGGCTTCTGTGCAAACACTACCTACGAATTCAGTGCCTTGGGGGACGTCAGCCGTGACGTATTTTCCCGAGCCAGCGAACGGGCATGGCACTTATCCGTTTCAGATGCCATACCAATCGGCCGCCCGGCCGACGGTCTCCCAGTATCAGCCGATTTTACCAGAAATCGGCAGGGGGGCAAGCACTGTGGAAGCATTCAGAGGCACGGTGCCAGCAACGACGTACGAAGGGGGTGCGGACTCGTTTCGCCAGCAGTTATCGGCCGCTCAGCAAACTTCGCCGATTCATCACCTGGCCGAACCAGCCCTTCAACACCTGCCCGCGCCGCGAACAACTGTTCATCAGCAGCAGGTGGACTGGACGGCAAAGATAGCAGAAGTAATCCAAGATCAGTTTGGGCTGAAGCCGAAAGTTCAAACTTATACTTACAAGACGCCGTATCCATCGGCCTATGACTCGTTGCCGTTCCCACACCGCTACAAAGTTCCTGATTTCACCAAGTTCTCGGGGACGGACGGCACATCCACGGTGGAGCACATTAACAGATTCATCATCCAGTGCGGAGAAGCTGCTACGCAAGACGCTCTGAGGGTGCGATTATTTTCATCATCTCTATCCGGATCGGCCTTCCAGTGGTTCACCACTTTACCGCCAAATTCTATCGTCACGTGGGCCGATCTGGAGAAACAATTCCACAAGTACTTCTACGCCGGGGTACACGAGATGAAGATCTCAGACTTGACCAGCCTCAGACAGAGGAGCGATGAACCAGTGACAGGGTATATACAGAGGTTCAGAGAAATCAAGAACAAGTGCTACAGTCTGGCTCTGACCGATGCACAGTTGGCCGATATCGCTTTCCAAGGTCTCTTACCGCAAATCAGAGAGAGATATGCTGCCCAAGAGTTTGAAAAGCCTGAGTCAAATCGTCCATCGGTTGTCAGGGCAGGAGGTCCGACCGTTTGAACAGCGGAGGAGCTTCCAGAAGAAGGTGGCATACTTGGAAGGATCTGAATCCGACGCGGAGGAAGAAATCGGCCTGGCGGAATGGGTAAAAGGGAAAAAACCAATATCCTGCCCCTTCGGCAAGAAGGAGCCAGAGACATTCGGCTTTGACACGTCGAAGGCCGATAAAATTTTTGATCTACTGCTTCAGGAGGGACAGATTAAGCTGTCACAACATCACACCATCCCTACGGCCGATCAACTTAAGAAGATGAAATACTGCAAGTGGCACAACGCTACTTCTCATGATACGAATGAATGTAAAGTCTTCCGTCAGCAGATACAATCGGCCATTGAACACGGGCGGCTCAGATTTGAAACTCCAACCAAATCGGCAATGCCGATGAAGATAGATCAGCATCCCTTCCCGGCCAACACGGTCAACGCTGGAGAAGACTCAAGTCAAACCAAGGTGCTGACGTCAGAATCGGCGAGAAGAGGCGGCGCTGTCGACCCCAGGAGGCAGATCACGACGGAAGAAATCAGAAGGAACAAGCGAGGGCCAGAACGACCACACAGGCCTATCACCTCCCGATTTCTACTCAGTAAATATCGGCGGCAGCAAGAACAAGCACAACACCAGGAAGAGATGATACGCCGGCGTGAAGATCACTGGCAGTGTCCCTTCTTCATCCACTGCTGGGAGAACGATATCAGGTTGCCATCTGCCGATAACTGTCCGGAGTGTAACGGATCAAACCACAACGATCGCCCGAGGCTACACTCTAGGGACAAAGGATCAGAGCCGATCAACAGAAATCGGCGCGAAGAACGGCGCGTTTCGGTGCATGATCGGCTGGGGGGCAGAGTTGACCAGTGCAACAGGTCAAAAAGCAAGATCGGCCAGCAAGATGGACTGGGGGCCAGGATCAGCGCGCACGATCGGCTGGAAGAGATGGCCGGTGATAGGGTGTCAGATGAAGATCCCCTAGGAAGGGAACCAGATTGGGAACACGCCAGATCATCGGCCAAACCAGTGAATCCCAGGTGGTGTCCTGACGGCCTATCCAGATCCCAAAAGCGAAGGATCCAACGCCTGCGCCAGTGGGAGCATCAAGAAGAAGAACAAAGACGGATGCCAGAGAGAAGGAATGTGAAATCTCGAATTTGGCGCCCAAAGAAGAATGATCAGGAAGCAAACAACCAAGAATCGGCAGCCGAAATTGATATGGTATTCATACTGCCGATGGAGTTCATGGCGCCAAGCGATCGGGATAAAGTGACGAAAACAGAGGAAGAGCAAATGGCACAATAGAGCCGATGACGGCTACATTTGAGAAACCAGAAGAAGAAAAATGACAGCATCTCAAAGCGATGTTTCTCAAGGGCTATGTCAACGGGAGACCCGTCACCAGATTATTGGTAGATGGAGGCGCGGCAGTTAACATCATGCCGTATGCCGTGTTCCGCAAGCTGGGCAAGGGCGATGACGACCTCACCAAGACGGACATGATGCTGAAGGATTTCGAAGGCAACGTGTCACCCGCCCGCGGGGCATTCTGCGTCGACCTCACCATCGGCAGTAAGACCCTCCCTACTACTTTCTTCGTCATTAATGGCAAAGGGTCCTATAATATGCTGCTTGGTCGCGACTGGATACATGCAAACTGCTGTGTCCCATCTACTATGCGTCAATGCCTTGTGCAATGGGTCGGCGACGGTACAGAGATAGTCGCTGCCGATTCCGTCTACAGCGTTGCGGCGGCCGACACACAACAGTGGAGCTGCGAGCACGTCAAGTGTATATCTGGCAGGACTTGGGACACTGACTTCCTGAAAGTGTCCGATTTCGGTCTACAGCCGATCCAAGCAGTCGGCTCTGAAGATTCAGCTCGTTCGAAAGGATCAGAAGCTGGGGCATGGGTTCACGTCGGCTGATTCATTAGAGATGGTAGATTTGGGAGATAGCAGCAAATCAAGGCCGACGTACATTGGTACCAATTTGGATTCTGAGTACAAAAAGAAAATATGTCAAGTTAACATGACCGATTTCTCATCGGTTTTCTGGCTACACATCTGGTGAAAGAAATATGGGGATTCATTATTAAGTGGAAATTACGGATTACATGAAGTAGTTCAAGACCAAATCGGTGCAGTGGCATTAAAGGAGCAATAATGTTTAACATATTGTTTACAGCCCAAGGAAGGCATCTATGGCTACAATCGCTCGTCGTCTAATTTGATCGGCCGATTCTACTATTCTCTGATCATTTTCGGCCGATCCTGGTACTTCTGACATGCGGCGACGGAGTCTTATTGTTTCACGGGTCAGATGTTGTCTTTTTTGCTTCAGCTCGCTGATCATGGTTTGGAGTTCTTGGAGCTTTTTCTCCTCAGCGGCTATCTCTTTGGTTATCTGTTCCATCTCCTTGGCTAGTTCTGCTCTCCTCCGTTTCAGCCGATCTATTGTGCCAACGATGTCCGGACGGCAGTTCTCGAGTAAGTTGATTTTGTGATGTACTTCCTGGGTCTGGTGCTTATACGAGTCAACCTCCTCCTGAGTTTTGGCCATCTGAGCGTGATCGGCCATACGTTGCAGCGCCCGCGAGACCGGAATCCGCATACCCTCTATATAGGCAGCATACCCCAAGTCTTCCGACACTTCATCCGGGATGTGATCTACGACCTCATTGAAAAGTTGTCGGATCGGCGATGCATCTTCCACCAGTCGGCCGATGTCACCTTGGAGGAGAGTACGGATGCTTTCGAGCTTAGAGCGGACATCGTTGGAGGCAGAGCTCGGTGGAACCGCGTGTGAGGCGATTTCTTCTTCATCGGCCAAGGAGACAGCGAAAGAAAAGATACTATTGTTGGGAGAATCTTGCTCCTGCAAGGGAACGAAGCAAAGGATAAGCAAGTAGTAAAAGGAAATCGGCCGATTCTGATGGTAAGATTGTTACCTCTTTGAAACGAATCTCTCTTGCCTGCGCCGGTGGAAGTATTTCCCTTGTTTCAGGGATTGGTGCACTGGGTTCGCCAGAAGAAGAAGATTCGATCATTATTGGTGCTTCGCTTGGGCCAGCTTCCTGAGAAAGGTATAAATGCTCGTGAAAATACTATGGGAAAATGAAATAAGACGGTAATGGGAATTTGCCATGCCTCTGCGGGTTCCCCGGCCGATTCCTGCTGTGGAGTTACAATCGGCGTACCCAAGTCGACCTGCATCAAAATTGGTTAAGTTTCCTGAATATTAAGGATGCAGGGTAAGAGATCATATACCTCGGCAACAGGAGCTGCTGTAATCTCAGTCCCTACTTGAGACGTGGCCGATAGTCGCGGGGACTGTGGTGGGATAACTTGTGTAGCCTGGCAAAGGGATGGAATTGATGTCAGCAGAAGATTTGGGGAATACATGAGATAAATAAAGTTACCTGGACGGCTTCTACTAAGAGCGATGCTGCAGCAGCCCCGGCTTCGGCGGTGACATGGGGATCGGCCGTCTCGACAGCTGGTAAGGGTGAAGGACCTGAGGTCTCGGCGAGTATCATTTCCACCTTATCGGCCGATCCAACACGGGTAGTCTCGGCCGATGCTGCTGCCATCTGGCTAGCCGATCCGATACGGGAGATTTCAGCCGATGTTATTGTCGTCTGATCGGCCGATCCAATGCGAGCCCGCATCCGACGGCTGGATATCTTCGGTGTTGGTCTTTTGGGCGCTCGTCTTGATCGGCCGGTGGAGATATCTCTGTTAGATGGAGCATGGAAGCCGATGAGTGGGTGCACAGTGTATTGGTGATGGCTATCGATCGGCCGGCCGCTTCGGCTCCGCATTGGGGGAGCATGGCTTTCAGACTGAAGAGGTAAACATAAGTTAACAGCGAGATGATAATGCAACATTGAAATCGGCTAAGGAGAAAAGGACATACCGCAGCATTTGGGTCGATGTTCTCTGGGTCCAGAATGTTGCAGTAAATTGATGGGGATTTACCGAAAAGATGCTGCTTCCATTCTGCCCCCCATAATTTATACTGTTGGGTGGCGAAAGAGGCAATTGACCAGCCGTTCAAGTCAATGGTGCTGGAGTCAGGTACTAAATCGCACAATCGGCTGTAGTCAAGACTTGAGGTTAATCCGTCTCTGAATTTTGTTTAGCCGGCGAAATAGACTCGAATCGGCAATTGGCCAAAACCTAGTTGCCTTGCTGCAGCCGACGGGCAGTAGAACTCATAAGTGGGTGAGTCCTTTCCTGAGAAGAAGTTAGCCGGCAGAATTCCCGGCTTAATCAAGACATCCATCAATTCTCTGTCAAATGTGTGGGTGGAGAAGTCGAAGCATACAGGCAATTCAAAAATCGGCTCTGCGGTTTGATATGGATACCAGATGATCATCTCCTCACTAAGTCCATTATAGAAGCATCTGAAGTATTCGGCTACGCGGGTAGTGGTGAACTGGCAGCCAGGAAAGGCCGATACCGCTTCTCCAATAGATCTGCAGCGGCGACGGACCGATGGATTCTCCTCTGACTCGATGTTGGGAAAGGTCTTTGTCTCTATCCTCTGCTGAGAGACCTTGCTCATGTGTAGATTGAGCCAGAGGGTGATGAACCACCAAGGACCGCTTGGATTCCCTATCGACTCTCCTTTCGACAGCTTGACGCCGATTTGATGCATCATATGGTATGCCGATCCCAGCAAATGTTTACCGAGGGGGACGGCCGATCCTTGTGCAAGAGACTCTGCCAAAGCTTGAGTGTTGGAAGAGGGGCCGACCGCTCTGCCACAGAAGAAGTGTTTCTCCAGCCACATCATCAAGAAGGCGGTGTGCTCCCTCTGTGAGACTGTTCCTGTCTTCATGTTTTTACTGATGTATCCTTTCCACCCGCCGATTCCTTTGGTGTCTAGCCGATGAGATGGCTTGAACAGATAATTGAAGGGGGTATCGGCGGAGGAAACATCTAGGCCGGTCAGCAGCAGGACATCGGCCAAGGTCGGGGTCATGGGTCCGTGTCCAAAAAGGAATGCGTTAAGTGCATCGGACCAGAAGTAAGAGGCTGCCATAACCAAAGGTTTGTTCTTTTCCATCTGAGACAGGGACAAATCTATGCACTGGTCGATTTTAAGTTCTTCCCATTGGACTTTCCAAGACCCGGCTACCCTCTGGTACCATTCTCTCCACCCAGGTGTTTCATTCGGCCAGGATCTGAATGCGCCTACCCAGTGATCTAAATCCATGGGTGACTGCTTAAAGGGGATCCTGTGAGTTTCTAAACTGATTAGATCCGTTGGATCAGGACTCCCCATAGGGCCTAGACAGATGAGGTCAGGAGACTCTGAGAGAGGAATGGTGATCCTGTGCCTAAGGGCCTAAAAAGAAAGGGAAAAAAGGGAAGAAACTAAGAAAGGGACCGGAAAATACTGAAGCAGCAAGGCGAAAAGGAAAAAAATTTCGGGCATTTACCTCTGGGATGGAAGCCATCGTCGCCGATGACGCTGCTGGAGAAGCCGCCGATTGGGCCGCCGCCGCCAAAGGAGCAGCCGATGGAGCCTCTGTAGATGGGGTGGTCGCCGATGGAGACGCCATTGGGGGTCGGAGCAGGCTGCGGATGACATCGCCGGAGAAGGGGGAGCGCTTGGGAATCGAAGGAACTTGGAGGAAGATGAACAGTGATGCGACAGAAAGGATGCTGGATTCGTGGAGGAGGAGAGGCGGAGAAAACCAGTACTTAAGAGAGATAGAGGGGGCAAGGGCAAAGATGGTATTTTTACCGCACCGTCTACGCGAGTTCCAGGGGAGCGGTCGTTTCGCGCGCTCGGTTCGAGGAAATTGCAATCATTGTGCCACACTCTTCTATCCAACCCTTATCTCCCTCTCTCTTTCTCCGTCCTGGCGCAGAGTGGGCACACGAGTTCCCATGGCCACCTCACGCGCAGCCTCGTGCGGCTGATGGCGAAGCGTGTCGACGTGGTGGCCACACTCTCCTGCCTCCCGGGGCCCGCATGTCTGTCCGACTGGCGCTGCGCTTCCCGTGGCATATTCGGAGCCTCGTGGACTCTAGGATTTCTCATGTTAAAAAAAGAGAGCCTGTAGGATCTTTCTCATTTTCTAGCACATGAAAATTATAGTTTAAAAGAACTCACCGCATTAAATAAATTGCAGGACCACTACATTGTCATTTAAGTGGGCAGAAGCAAAGGTTCAACGTTCGTGCATAGTGCTATTACATAAGATATAGATAACTTAACTCTACTAGATAAAGTCAGATTATGGAGCGAGGTTCATGATTCAAGCCCTCAAAAAAAAAGCATTTGAAGTTTTCAAAAGATACCCGCATGCTGAACTCATATTTACAGAATGTTTATTATACCATTTTCTTTCATGGCATCATTATTATTCGACTCGTGCTCGGAGCATTTTGCATTATACCCACCTTCTTCCGTCGCGCCGTTTCTATTGAACCCATCTTTTGGATCAAGCTCAACAGCGATACCCTTGCTGTAACACCCAAAATATAGGAGCTAAAATTTCTAAAAGTATTTTCATAAAAATCATAAATTAAAATTGTGCATGCATCTTTATTTCTTTCTTCTCCTATTTCTTTCTTTCAGCCAGCCCAATTTCTTTTCTTCTTCTTTATCGTTTCCCGCGGCCGACCCAGTGGCCGATTTCCTTCCCCGACCCTTGTTTTCACCGACAGCTGGCCGATTTCCTTCCCCGACCCTTGTTTTCACCGACAGCTGGGACCCACCTGTCGGCGCCTTATTCTTCTTCTTCTTCTTCTCTCTTCTTTCCTTACCCAGAGTCCAGAACGACTTCGTGCCGTCGTTCGGATCCCGTTCTCTTTCTTTCTTCTTATCCTGAGTCCTGATCGATTTCCGCAGCACCGCCTTCCTAATCTTGGCCGATCTGCCCCTATAAAATCCTGCCAAAGCCCCGCTTTGCAACCCACGCCAAACTCAAATCTTTTCCTCAACACAGCATCGTCGTACGCCGCTGGAAGTTGCACCTTGGAGGAACGCCGCCGACCCGTGTCGCCGATTCTCCGTCGACTCGCCGACCTGCAGCTGCTCTGCCGTCTTCAACTCTCGCCAGGGCTCCGCAAGTTGGTGAGCAACAAGCCGCACCAGAATCCTCTCTCTCTCTCTTGCTCCGCCGCCCACCAGATTTCTCGCCGGACCCCTGTTTCCGCCCGCCGCCGTGGCCGCCAGTTCACAGCCGCCGCACAGCCAACCCGTACCCACCCTCACCTTCACCGTACCGCCCACTCGCTCCCCGGCATAAACTCAGCTTGAATTGAGCCCCAGAACACCGGAATCGGTGAAGCTCCGGCCGTCCGCCGCCGCAATCGCCCGACCCTATGCCCAGTTAAAACTCTGCCTCGCCCGACCCTTTTGTTCTGTCGAGCCGACCCTTCCTTTGCCGCTCGATCCAGATCTAACGGCCAGAATCGATCTTCACTTTACCCGGCCGATTTACCCGACCTACTCTTCACACCTCCGATTCGCCCGACCCTTACTCCGTCGATTCGTTTGATCCGCCGCCGATTCTGATCCAACGGACCAGATTCACCGACCCTAGCCGTTCCCCGAAACCTTTGCAAGAAGATCCCTAGGTTTTCCAGGAATCAACTCGCAGTCCAGATCAGAAGAAAATAATTATAGTTGAGCCCTTTCTTTTTCTATCCCGGCCCCTGACTTTTCTAGAATTAGACCCCGCCGTCCAGAACCTATAGTTTTTGCACCCGACCCTCTGTTTAAGGTTTAATTATGTTTTGGCCCCTGAATTCTTCAGATCTAGCCTCGAGAGACTTAAAACTCTAGCAGTTAGGTCCTCAGATCACTGTTTAAACCATATCTTCATCGTTCCAACTCCGATATCAGCGATTCTTGAGCCCACACGATCTTTGCATCATGAACTACAACTTTAGCATCTTTTCACTTTCTGTTTGTACTGTTTGTTGTATTGTTCCTTATTTGTTTGCGTATGCTTGTTTGTGTGATCGCGTAGACAACGTGACGTTCAAGCCAAATCAAGAGCAAGCTTACGAGGAAGAGAATCAGCAGTTGCTTGACGAAGGCAAGTGGATTTCCCCCTCTGCATATTCTATTTGATCCCAATAACAGCATGAAAATTCACTTTACTTTACTGTTGCTTGCATAAATTTGATGGGTTACCTATGCTAAGGACATACCTAGTCTTTTACCCTAAACCTTGAAACACCCGGGTTTACTACTTTGTTGGGTAGTTACGCTTAGTTGCAAACTTTGGGATTGGTATTGGTTTACTCTTTTGTTAATGTTGAACACGTTTCATATTGTGGTTTTATCGCGTAAGTTCAAGATCAACTTTGTTTAATGGGAACATGGAGAACCACCCAAGTAAACAGTGCAACCACAAAGTCATATGGCTCTGACCTTAGCCAATTAATTAGATGTGTAGTTTGCTGGTGGCCTTACCGAAAGGGCAAGGAGGGGGTCGGTGATAGGGGTCATAGCCCGGTCCTCTTGGGGTAGCTGCCTTTGCTAAGGAGCTGACCATTAGGGAGGTTTATAGACCACGCCGCTACTGAAACTCTAGCGGGCTGCTTTGCTCTCGACATGTCTTTGTAAAGGCTTCGTAGTGTACCCTCGCCACTCACCTCGGAAGTGTTTAAGGGCCTTGCAAACCCGGGCGACTCACGGAAAACACGATTTGTGGGTAAAGTGTACAACCTCTGCAGAGTGTCAAACTGTTATAACAGCCGTACTCACGGTTAAGAGTGGCTTGGACCCTCACATGATTAATGAAACTTGAAGATTAAATAAATTATGGTTCGTGGTTTATGTTATGGTTGATGGTACCTTTATATTTCTACTAAAGTGGGTTGGTATAAACCTAAACCTAGTTAATAGGTGCTTGTTAATAATTACTTGACCAACTAAAAGCAACCGCTGCTGCAAACCTCAGCCTATCCTTGATAGCCTTGCATTTTCACCCCACTTGCTGAGTACCAACCATAAGAGTACTCACCCGTGCCCCCTGCTGTTCAGAAGAGAACTTTGAAGAGGAGCACTTCGACGACTTCGAGGAGTTCTAGGTCCTGCGTTCACCAGTCATCGCCTGTGGAAGACGGAGTTGTTGAAGACTTCGTATAGGGTATAACGATTAACGTTAAAGACATTTGTGTCTCTTTTATACGGAGTGTAATATTGTTAAATACTTTATTTAGTTACTTTTGAGCATTGTCTTTGATATATTACACTTTCCGTCTACCATATGTGTGTGAACGAGATCCTAGCGCACATATGAGATGCATCTGGTTCTTTCTAGAATCGGGTGTGACACTTGCTCAGCCGGATTATTTTGCCACTAGTATTTTCCGGTAGACCTTTCAGTCGGAGCATGCAATTTGAGAGGATAGGAAGGGCAACATCAAGCCAATTGTCCAAGGCTCCTACTTTGGCAGGCCATGCGTAGGCGACGTCTTTGAATAGAGAAAATTTCTTATTTGACAGTGGGAAAATGAGTCATTCCTTTCTTGGCCCTGAAATTTTCTTCGTTCCCTATTTGACACTCGCTTCAACTTTCGTTCCCTATTTGACACTACCGTCTGTTCTGCTACTTATCCCGTTAGTAATCATGGGCCCCGCTGTTAGATAATAACGTTTGGGTCCAAATTACCCAAGGCAGCGCACGCAGCACGCCGAGGAGTCTCCCGTGCGTCTCTCTCCCAGGTCCCTCCCATGCGTCTCTCTCAGTCTCTTCCAGATTGAGGTGGCGGCCGGCCGTCGCCTCCCTCGGGCTGCTTCGATGGCGGCGGCGAGCCCCCCCCCCCCCCCCCCCCGACCGGGGGAGATGGCTATGGCGGGATCCCCCCGGCGGGGCGGGCCGGCTCAAGCGGGATCCCCCCGGCGGGACGGGGCGATTTCGGCGAGATCCTCCAGGCGGAGCGGGGCGGCTCCGGCGGGATCCCCCAGGCGGGGCGGGGTGGTTGCGGCCGGATCCCCCCGGCGGGGCGGGGCGGCTCGGGCGGGATCCCCCCGGCGCGGCGGGCCGGCTCCGGCGGATGCGGCGGGAGCCCCCCAGTGGGGCGCGGAGGATGCAGTCGGAGCCCCCGGGCGGGGTGCGCTAGCTTCGGGGCGCCCCCCCCCCCCCCCCCCCCCCCCCCCCCCCCGCGGCGGGGCGCGAAGGCTCCAGGGAGATTGCACGAACTGCTAGTATACCTTGTGCAACTTTTAGTGGAACAAGTGACAAATTGAGATGTGTTGTCCAAGTAAAGGATTGGTGGTGGTGTTTTGCGATGAAATGATAAGCAATAAACCTGATCTCTATACGTATTGTGTTCTTATTGATGGCTTGGTTTTGATATTGTCAAAGTAGCAAGGTGTGCATGCATGAGGAGGTGAATCTAGGACGCAAACACAAAAAATATAATATCAGTTGTAGCCCCCAACTGCATTCACAGTGCTTGACCAAAGCTTTGGTAATTAACTGGTGCTTGTTATATTGAATTGAAGCCATGTTGTTTAATTCAAAATGCAGGGAGCATGGTTGGGCGGGCTTCAGGGGGCATGGAGGGTCTGATAATGCTGTCACAAAGCCAGACTGGCTCCTTGAAGGGTGAGTGCTTACTACCTTCAATTTATTTAAGCAGTGCAAAAGTTATGTGGAAGTAGTATTGTTGATTTCTTAGATTGTTCTTTTCATTTGCAGGATGGATCCAAATTCAACATATTTGTTAGAAATTAGAATGTTTGGCAACAAGAAGAGAGTTAGAAAGGATATCAAATGTTTTTGTTTTGATATGACCGTTGATTCAGGTTTGACAAACTATAAGGATTTACTTGAAGAGATTGTAGACAAGTACCCGCCTGGTTATTTGGAAGTTTCTCATCTTCAGTACTATGATCATAATATGAAAGAATTTCCTGAAGTTCATTCTGACCAAGATTTGTTATCTATGTTTGAGAAAAATTCAAAGACAAAGGTTGTCGACATGTTCATTTCTTATTGTGATCCCTTTGAACCATTTGAGCCCATCAAAGAGTGGCATAGTGATGTGCAAATGCAGGATGCAGCCAAGAATATTGCAGAAGATGAGGATAGGTACCTTTGCAACCCAGTACCAGAGAATGAGCATGTAGATGTTGATGAGGAGGTCATGTACTTAGAGAAGACACCTTGTGAAGATACAAATATGGCTATGATTGTGCGTAAGGATCAGGACAAAGAAAATGATGAGAGTGAGGATGAGAGTGAGGATGAGAAAAAGGATGAGGATGAGGATGAATTGGAGATTGAGTCAGGTACTGATTTAGAGGATGACCAAGAGTTGGTAGGACATGAGACAGAACATATTCCAAACAGGGAATATAATAAAGAAGACCCTCCTATGGTAGTTGGCTCAACATATCCTAGTATGGCAGAGTTTAAGATTGCATTATCTCAGCATGCAATCAAACATGAGTTTGAGTATAACACAGAGAAGAGTGCACCATATAGGTTCAGGGCCTATTGTTCAAGGTGGGAGGAAGATAAGTGCCCATGGAGACTACATGCTTCTACAACAGATGATATGTGCACTGTTGTGGTAATTATTCAGTATAAATAATTTCTGTTTTTTTCCTAAATATTTATTCTATTATGTTGGGGTAGCTAAATAGTAATGTTAATATTTTGTAGGTGAAGAAGAACCCTTATGCTCATCAGTGCTCTAGTACAAGGAGGAAGAAGAAGGTCAAGAATGCCACCAAGCATTGGGTATGTGCTAAAGTTAAGGACTGGCTCATTGAAGATGGATCACTAACTGCAATGGTGTTGAAAAAGAAGCTGAAAGAACACTACAAGGTGAGTGTTCACTACAAGAGGGTGTGGATGGGTAAAGAGCTAGCATTGAGGCAGATTTATGGTGACTGGGACAATAGTTTTGACAATTTATATAGGTTTAAGGCACAAGTTGAGAGCATTTGCCCTGGTAGCCTAGTAGTTATAGATCATCACACAATAAATGGGAAGATCAGATTTAAAAGTTTTTTCTTTGCCTTGAAATCATGCATTGATGGGTTCATAAGTGGTTGTAGGCCATACTTAGCAATAGATAGCACTTTCCTGACAGGCAAGTTTAAGGGGCAGTTAGCCAGTGCTTCAGCCGTTGATGGTCACAAGTGGTTATTTCCAGTTTGCTTTAGAGTATTTGATTCTGAAACAAATGATAATTGGAAATGGTTCATGGAGAGAGTTAGAGAGGCCATAGGATCACCAAGGGGTTTAACCATATGCACTGATGCTAGCCAAGCAGTGATGTCAGGGGTAGTTGATGTGTTCCCAGAGGCAGAACATAGGGAGTGCATGTTTCACTTGGTGTCCAATTTTAAGAAAAAGTTTCATGGCAAGATTTTTGATGACCACCTTTGGGCAGCAGCATACTCATGGAACCCATATTTGTTTGAGAAACATTGGGCTGCAATGGAGGCAGCAAAGTCAAGTGCTACTAATTATCTTAGGAAGTGGCACACTAGGCTATGGACAAGGAGTCAGTTCTCAACCACTTGCAAGGTTGATTATGTAACCAACAACTTGGCTGAGTGCTTCAACAATTGGATTAAGCACCACAAGTCCTTGAACTTGGATGACTTAATGGACAAATTAAGGCAAATGCTTATGATCAAGTGGAACCAAAGGAGAAAAATAGCAATGAAGTTAGATGGCTTGATTCTGCCCCACATAATTAAGAAGCTGAATGAAATGAGTAGAGAATTAAACTTGGAGGTGCTTGAATGCTCAGAAGAAGTTGCTGAAGTTACAGCATTGAGGGGTACTGGTTTTAGGTTTGTTGTCAACTTGCAAGATAAGACATGTTCATGTAGACAGTGGCAAGTTTCTAGAACTCCTTGCAAACATGCAGTAGTATTTATCACATCAATTCACAATGCTCCTCTAGAGAAGTATGTAGACATGTATTACTCTATTGATAAGTTTAGGGCAGCATATCAACACTTAATCCCTGCTATGACTGACAAACGCCAGTGGCCTAAATCAACACATGGATTTTTCATGCATCCACATCTATTGAAAGCAACTGCTGGTAGGCCAAAAACTGAGAGGTACAAAGGCTGTAGTGAGAATAAGAGGAAAAAAGGACAACACCAGTGCCCTATTTGTACAGGCTATGGGCATCATTGGCACAACTGCAAGAAAGGTAATCCAGAGGACATTGCTGCTATGATGGCTGTGAGGTACTATACATACTAAGTACTTTATTTTTTATTACATTTTCCTTTTGTCAAAATATAGATTCTAACTACTTCCTTCTTTATCATGCAGAGGACCACCTAAGAAGAAGGCAAAGAAAACCAAAATAGCTAAGTCATCTATTGTGCCTTTGGACAATGAAGCACCAGCTACTTCTATGTCTTTTCCACCAAGGTAAGCTCATGATTTTGTCACTTTTTCCAAAACAACCTGCCATGTTAGCTCACTATTTTGTCACTTTACTTTTGCCATGTTAGCCAAAATTTGACCTCAAATACGACTGTGTGCGCAACCTCAGAAGCTGTCCTAGAACAACTTTTCTCTCTCTCTGATATTTCCTCATAGCAAAACACCCACAACCATGAGTGATTCAAAATAAAACAGCACACAAACACATCAAGAAAGCAGGAGCTAACCTTTTGTCTCTCCATAATCTCATCTTCTTAACATTTTCATCAGCCTTCTGCTGCTCCACTACGGCCAACCTAAGATGATTGGCTTTCAATGCATTCTATACAACCTTGTGTAAGTTATATGCATGAAGTTGTCTAATTTTCACTCAGCATTCTGCTCCTATTATATTGCTAGATGACACTCAAAGACTATCTTCATTCATTCACTATGACAATCAGAACATTAAAAGTTTTGCTCCATGATATCTAGCAACAAATGGTAGGTATCACACTGATGTTTTCTTCAAGCACAGAACATTGTGATGGTAGACAACTGATGGTCATTAACAGATTATTTTCATCATTTTGACATGTTGTCATAGGAGACAAGAAAACTAAATACATTACACAAATTACCAAGCTGTTACCTAACTGTTCTCATCAACTACTCTTTGTTTATTTTATTGAGAAAGTTGTCGCATCTTCAGGATTTCTACTGATAGTGAAATACAAAATATATGTCAGTATAACTTACCACTACATCTATATAATTAATCCAAATTGTATGCATAAATAACCAGATATTCTTGTGTACCTCGAGTATATGACTACTCCAGTTGTTCCCTCTTTTGCATCAATGTGTCAAGCAATGCAGATCTATTGTTGCACTCAGACTCAAGTTTCTCTAAATGCATCTCCTTTTATTTAACTTGACAAGCCAAATTAGCCATCAGTTTGTCAGTTTTATTTGTCCCATCATTCTCAATATCACTGAGAGTTTTCATATCACCATTTTTTCTCAGTAGCTCGCCTATTGCCCCAAGAGAATTGAAAATGACTACTACTCCTGTGTGAAATATTCAAAGGGCCTTGCTTTCATGTTGGAGTAGCCATTTTTTTTCAAGTAGCTACAATCAGCTTGCATGTACCGGCGCTTATTTGGTAGCACATAAAAGAAGGATTAGTTGTTAGCCTCTCTCGGTTGCTTCATTAGTTGCTTTATAAGAACATATTTCTCAGAGAATCAAAGGCACATGTTAGCTCACTATTTTATCACTTTACTTTTGTCATGTTAGCCAAAATTTGACCTCAAATACAAACAGTAAGGATAACCAACTCGTTTCAAGTATTGGAACATCAAAAAGCGAGGAGATTACATCCAAGAAAATGGCAAATACGGGCAAATCTAGTGCTATTTTGTTGCTACTGTTATATGTAAAAGTCTAGTTCTGGCATACACAGGTCAATTTCAGATTCAAATGAACCTCTGCCTACTGCTGCTCTAGTCAAGGCAAAGAGCAAAAGAAAAATGAAGACTCCTATGCTGCCACTTGACAGCCCTGCAATGGGCACAAGAAGCAAAAGGGTGGATCCTGTTAGCCCTGCAATGAGCACAAGAAGCAAAAGAAGGCTAAGCCTCATGTATTTGTGAATTTGGATGTGAATTTGAACTCCTGTGAACTTGCATGTGAATGTCAACTCCTGTGAACTTGCATGTGAATTTGAACTCCTAAATTTGAATTAATGTGGTGTCGGTCTGTGAACTTTCTATATCATGTGTCATCATCATATTTTGTGAATGTTGAAAAAATATTGTATACATGTGTTACAAATCATGCAAAAATAATATATTACAAATCATGCAAAAAATCCCTGCATGCACATGCACCCCTGCATGCATGGCGTCAGCGCCCAGCCTGCATGCATGCACCCCCTGGTGCATGGCGCCAGTGCCCAGCCACCCCATGCATGCATGCATGGCGCCAGCATGCGCCTAGGGGCAAAAACGTCTTCTTAACAGTTACTTAACACCGTTAGCTCATTAATTTAACTGCGGTGTCAAATAGGGAACGAAGTTGAAGCGAGTGTCAAATAGGGAACGAAGGGCCAAGAAAGAAATGACTCATTTTCCCAGTGTAAAATAACGAATTTTCTCGTTTAAATACGTCAGTGACCTACTGTGCTTGATACAACATCCCCAAATTCCCCAGTGCAGCTTCCTTCGAGGAAGGCATGACATTTGTGCAGCGTCAGAAAAAGAATGAGAGATCGAGGACCATGGTGCACGTGATCTAGTCTGCAGCAGTTGTTGGCAACGTCTTTGAGTACGTAAGTGACCTAACAGAAATTGATTCGGCCTGAAGAAACTAATCAGGAGACGTTGTCAAAATACTATATTAGACTCAGAAAATGTCAACAGAAGCAGCTCATTACACGGTTATGCACAATACACTGGCACTGCACATGAGAGAAAAATACGGTAGAATTGCAGGCGAACCTTCGTAGAAAAAAAGAGAGGCACTACTATAAAAATAATTTATAGCAGAACAGGGCGGATCAAAATGTAACCTGCTCCTACAAATGGAGCGGTGGTACTGTAGCATCCGACCTGCCCTTAGAAAAATATTTTTTTATTTGTTTTGCTATATGTAAAAATTTAAACGAATTTTTGAAATAAAATTAAAAAATATTTCTAGGGGCGGGTGATGGCATACCCCTTTGAGTCACAAGTGACTGTGTAGTGTGGTGGTAAGGAAGATACACGCGAGGTTTGAGGTAAGGTTTGAGGTAGACGGTTCTAATCCCAGGTGATGCAAGTGCTCATATTTCGTAAAAAAAATTATTGCTACAGGGCTAGTGGTGGGTTTGCTGGTTGGCCAGAGCACGTTTTAGTCGGAATGCTCGGTCTGTCAAAGCTGGGATCTTCTACACGCAGCGACTTGTTCCGTTCCGTCCTGCAGGAGATGTCGCAACAGGATGCTGGAATGAATAGAACAGGTGAGCAGGCGCAAGAGATCCCGGCACGGAAGATCCCTACTCGTCAAGAAGCATGATATTCTCCATGGTTGGCTTTGACCAGAGCCTCTTCTCCTCTTTTGATTCCTCTTTCATCTGCTAGCTGCTTGCCTTTCACACTGGACGGCCAAGGCACATCTCAATTCTCAGCATGTGTTCTTTGACGGCTACAAATCCCCCCCGCCCCTTGTAGGCCATTTAATTTTTCTACATAAAAAACAAACAAAAATATATTTTATGTTGAATAAACCTTTCTTCTTGAGTATGTATAAGAAGCAAAAGTAGCAACTTTCTAATGTGATCAGAGTAACAAGATGGTTAGCACATGAAAATTCGGTAATTTGGAGGTAAGAGTATAAGAAGCAAAAGGTAGCAACTGGTAACAGGGATGTTCTCTCTTGACCTGCCCCGGCCCAGCTTTAGCTGGAGAGCAAAGCAATGAGAAAGTTATTAAAAGGACCAGCCGGCATCAACCTCATAAGCAACCGAACAATCTTGCCACATGACCAACGACCATCGCAGTTCTCCATGAGATCGTGCGTGACATACGCCCTGAGATAATTAAGAAGAAAGCTTCTCTCAGTTGGTCACGCGCTGTCCACCGGTCCTTGACAGGAAGTACTACATCACAAAACAATTAATGTCTTGTTCTCTCGCCGCCGAGCAATGATGGATGTATTCCGGAAGCTCATTCATCAGGCTAATAGAATATCCGAGCTAGGTGCATTAGATAGTGCGGCAGTGTGCTTTGCATCAATTACTGTGAACTTTTACAGCTCGTAATAGTATATATTAATATGGCACTGTGTTTCTTGAGTGCTTTGTTTACTATATAAAAAAGAAGAAGAGAAATTGCAAAAGGATGGTGGTCTGCCAGAGAGGGCACTTGAGCCTAAGCGGGCCAGGAGCGCAGCGGCCCGTTATCCTCCCACCGTTGGAAGCGGGCGGTATTCGCTGCTCTGTGAAACCAGCCTCACGCATTGCCCGCCGCTCTAGGTGCCGGGACGCCAAGGCCTTCGCCAAAGCGCCCAACAGCCCACTTCGCAACTTGGAACGGGCGGGCCGTGGATTGCGACACCAGACCCAGGCCCAAGCGCCACAGTTGGCATCCACACCACCTTAATGCCCCCGCTCGGGTCACAAGCAGTCGCTACCTGCTCGGCGAGTGAGGCGCGGAGGACTGGCTATTTAACTTGGTGTGGCTCTCCGTGAACAGCCGGTATGGGACTAAACAACAGCAGTCTGTCATGCCAGTTGGCAAAGCATGTGGTTGAGCTGTGGCGAAGGGACGTGAGGAGAGAGTGAGTGAGCCTCTTCCTTTTGTGATGTTTGTCGGATTGGGCCTTTCTTAACATCTGCTGATGGGTGGGCTCTCTGAAGAGTTTCATCAAGTTTGGTATGCTAATGATTCAGCCTTCAGACACTCAGAACTTCGCATCAACTGCAAGGGAAGCTCACTGGCATGATAAGCACGCCACCTGATGACAACGTTACTGGAAATGTATGGTGCATGATCAATTAGTATAGCTCATTGCTCGATTTATAGGGTGACGCAAGGCGCAAGCCTGTTAGGCTGTGACGCGTTAGAATGCTGATGGTAAGGTTAAAGCTACTTCTTGTCAGCTGTGGCCACCAGTCAAACACTCCTGTGCACTGAAATACCAGTGTATGATGTTATGATACTCATCAGCTTTTAGTATGCAGATGTGCATGATGGGCATACTGCAATGATGACTGACGTTTGATGGGTTAGGCAGTACAATCCAGTTTATCTGAAAACTCAGCATTGTTTGCTTTCAGAGGCCCAATGACCTGTCTGTCTGATCCAAACGCACCATTGTCTACAAAGGCATGTGGAAGCTGATAGATGCAAAAAAAAAAAAAATATAGTACACGTATTCTTCAGAAATTAAAGCAATACAAGTGAAGAAAATGCTTGTTTTAGGCACGAGAGTTGAACATTAAGATGCTAACTAGTAGGACTAGTTCCTGCATTGAATCTTACATTAAACGGGCTGCATCTATGATGATGTGAGTCATCACTAGTGCCGCCACCCTCCAAGGCGGCCAGCATCGCCGCGCTCGAGCAGTTCAAGATCTCAGCCGACCGTGAGTCTCTTGCCCTTCGCCTGTCCTCAAATCTGCAGCGGCTGTTGCCTTTCCTGTTACTCTGGATGCGCGATTGTGCCCCGGCCTGGTGAAGTGGATTTCTGGTGCGCGATTTGAGGGATCTTTTGCGTCGCGTGGAGGTTATGCTGCAGTTGGGATTAGTTTTGGACTTTTGGTTTGGTACAGGTCAAAAGGCGTGGGTGGTTTGGGGAAGAAAAAGGAATGAACGTGAATTTGCATTGCTCTGTCGCAATTTTTCTTTCACCACGCATAACTTAATTTTTTCGTGTTATGCTGTTCGTTCAAAAAGTTCAGTCTCTATTACAGATTAGTATGTGCAGTCGAGACCAGGTCGTGTGGCAACAGATAGGAATTGCTTGTGTCATCCGGAATTGGTCATGAGGATGATGAAACCGCCGGGCATCGCTATTGAAACACTAATTTGTTTCCTTTTTGAACCGAGTCAAGCAACCAATAGTGAATGGCAAGTTACTTTTGGGGGATTTGTTCAAGGTTAACTGATTGTGGAGCCAATGCTTCACAAATTGATGGAGTGTAACATGTGGTAACAAGCCAAACGATAGTGAATGCATATAGAGCTGTGTTGTCCTTAGAAAGGAGAAATCTAATTCGACAACAAAGATTTCAAGCATTTTGCACTGAAAAAGTTTCGAGTTTCTCTCGTTTTGGTCATATTAATCTACTGTAAACACGTGAAATTCTATGAATAGAATTTGCTTCAATAAACATCTCCATGGTGCTGTTAGCAATAAATGTGCAACTATATTCAGTTTACTTCTATTAGAAACATACTTTCTCTGCAGTCTGCAGTTTTTGATGATGTTTTTACTTTTCTATTCACTACCAGGGTACATGAAGGAAAGGAGTAGCATAGCTGTGATTGGCCTCAGTGTACACACAGCACCAGTGGAGATGCGTGAAAAACTTGCGGTTGCTGAGGAACTATGGCCCCGTGCTATTCAAGAACTCACTAGTCTAAACCATATTGAAGAGGCTGCTGTTCTTAGTACCTGTAATAGAATGGAAATTTATGTGGTGGCTCTGTCATGGAACCGTGGTATCAGAGAAGTAATAGACTGGATGTCAAAGGTGAGTCTGCTCAACTATATTTGTTCCGTCCGTTGTCTTTTTGGCCCAGCTTTCCCTTTAAGTTGCTCAAGGACACCATTTGGGAAAGATGTCCTGATGTGTACTTTTGTGATTTTGCAGAAAAGTGGCATTCCTGCTTCTGAGCTCAGGGAGCACCTGTTCATGTTGCGTGACAGTGATGCTACACGCCATCTGTTTGAGGTATCAGCTGGGCTTGACTCTTTGGTTCTCGGTGAAGGACAAATCCTTGCTCAAGTTAAGCAAGTTGTAAGGAGCGGGCAAAACAGTGGAGGCCTGGGAAAGAACATTGATAGGATGTTCAAGGATGCAATCACAGCTGGTAAGCGTGTCCGATGTGAGACCAACATATCATCTGGTGCGGTTTCTGTCAGTTCAGCTGCAGTTGAATTGGCCCTGATGAAGCTTCCAAAGACTGAAGCCCTGTCCGCTAGTATGCTGCTGATTGGTGCTGGTAAGATGGGCAAATTAGTGGTCAAGCATCTCATTGCCAAAGGATGCAAAAAGGTTGTTGTGGTGAACCGCTCGGTGGAAAGGGTGGATGCCATTCGTGAGGAGATGAAAGATATCGAGATTGTGTACAGGCCTCTCTCAGAGATGTATGAGGCTGCTTCTGAAGCTGATGTCGTGTTCACGAGCACCGCATCTGAAACCCCATTGTTCACAAAGGAGCACGCAGAGGCACTTCCCCTTATTTCTGATACTATGGGTGGTGTCCGTCTATTTGTCGACATATCTGTCCCGAGAAATGTGAGTGCATGTGTGTCTGAAGTTGGCTCTGCACGAGTATACAACGTTGATGACTTGAAAGAGGTGGTGGAAGCCAACAAGGAGGACAGGCTCAGGAAAGCAATGGAGGCGCAGACAATCATCACCGAAGAACTGAAACGGTTTGAGGCATGGAGGGACTCACTGGAGACCGTTCCGACCATCAAGAAGTTGAGGTCATACGCTGACAGGATCCGGGCCTCAGAGCTCGAGAAGTGTCTGCAGAAGATCGGGGATGACAATCTCACCAAGAAGATGCGGAGAGCAGTTGAGGAGCTGAGCACCGGCATCGTGAACAAGCTCCTCCACGGCCCGTTGCAGCACCTGAGGTGCGATGGCAGCGACAGCCGCACCCTCGACGAGACGCTTGAGAACATGCACGCCCTCAACCGGATGTTCAGCCTTGACACCGAGAAGGCGATCATCGAGCAGAAGATCAAGGCCAAGGTGGAGAAGACCCAAAATTGAGGCCAGGAAGAAAATTTTCTACCCCGTGTATACATACTCTGATTCCCATTTTTTTTTTGTTAAATCCTGCGCTTACATAGCTCCTCCCCCCACTCGCTGAGATTGCCAACTGTGTCGTGAATTAGCGCCATGGCAGTAGCTCAATCCGTTGAGAGGTAGTGGCAAATTGTCTCTACTCCAGCCGCATGTCTCTGTAAATGATTGCTCGAGCTGCTGTGGCAAGAGGCCATTCTTCTTAAGTTATACGCAATTTGGACGAAATAAACAGGAATCGATCAATGTGCCAGTTGATGCCTTCTGTTGTATTATACTTGTAAGCTTGTACTGATACTGTATGCCTCTTACTTTAGACCTGTATTCAGACTGTCGAGCATTAACATTTCAGAAGAGTTTACATTGCCCCTGCTTTCTAGAAGTCAGATGGTTCAGTTATCTGCACTCTTCTTTTCGTTACTGCAATGTTGATATGTTCTTCCTGAAAGCACATGCATAGATAAACAAATAGCAGATTTGCTCGACGCCAGACGATTGGAGCTTTGCTTAATCGTCAATCGAATTTGTCAGTCGTCGATCAGGTAACTGATTTTTTTTATATTAAGATTAGGTGCCAATGGTTTACATGTGCTGGCGACTGGGCTTTCTGTTGCCTCCTAGGATTATTCAGGATCTTCCATGGTTTAGAGTCTTAGACTAACCACCACACCACAAGTAGACTAACCCACACCACACGGATTCAGCAGAAGATTGAGGGCTTCTTTAACGAGAAGAGCATAAATTGAATAGATCCTGAACAATATGGTCGCACGGCTTGTGGGCTATTCTTCTTATCTTAAGGATAAAAGGGTAATTACAAAAAAAAAGGATAAAAGGTTAGTGTTCATCATCATTCAAATTTTAAACAGTTTAGAGCCTCCAGGAAGAAACCCTAAAAGAGAAACTTCAAATATTTGAAAGTTCAGTTTGTTGGGCACTTCCTCAAGGAGAAAGCACCCTCCAAAAATTGGGTATGCTGCTTATTGTGGCGTGCACACGGTATTCTTTAGTAAAAGGCGAAAGAATAGTTCGCTTTGTGCTCACCACGCAGCTGCTTAAGTTTGAACCCTTCAGCTGCCGCTCTATAAGACGTGTGATTGTTGGGGTAATCACCTTGAGACTAAGCAGGGTGGGACTAACTTACCTTGGCCGTGGACGCCGGGCTGTGCTCCTTCCTCCTTGGTTAATTGCTAACGCCCTCCCGCGTGGGCCGCAGCACATAACTCCTGGATCCCTTTGGCGCTATTGGGCCGGCCTTGTAGCCCAATAAGATGGATTGGGCTGCTCTCCTAACTAAATCTTACCCGTGGATCACGGCGAGGATGAAAGGGAGCCGAGCAGCCGGGGTCCGGCGGCACGCCGCCGCGCGCCGCCGATCAGTGTGAACCCCTTGACGCCCTTCGTTTTCACGCCGGCGGTCGCATCGCATCACGTCGCGTCTCCGGCGACCGCGAGCGATCCGGGGAGGAAAACCAGGGTTCAGTTGGTCGCTGCGGCCTGCTGTACCGAGCAATATGGTGTGGGGGCTGGATGGAGTTAATGGCTGAAATCTTCAGGCATGTGGCATGATGGTTCCTTCTTCCTTTGAGTAGTTCTACGTGCTGGTGAGGCTTTGCGCGCCGTCCTGTGAGAACTTTTACGAGCTCGATTTCTTTGGCGGCGAAGTGTTGTGCGGGGTGCTGAAACGCCGCACGGAATTCATGGGGGGAAACCGTGCTTTTGTGTTGGTTTCTGAAGAAAAGGCGATGGCTCTGACTCGTCACTGATGGCCACCTGCGTATTGTGACCTCTGAGTCAAGATCTTGGACCTAACACCTAATCTTGGCCTGAAATGATCGATCGGAATGATACGGTGCACTTTGTGCTCTTCTTTCTGTGCCCGTGGAAGACTTCTTTGTGTCTTTTAGCCCAAATACACGTCATACCTTTGCAAAATCCTTCTTTATCTGTTGGCACATTTCTATGATAGAGCAAACCGAGAAAGAGTATGGCCATGTGAATAGGGTTCAGTGTCTTTCTGGCAAACCAATTGTTCTTGGAGATTCATGTGCACGGTTCAAGACTATGCAGTATATTATAAGAGATCAATCTGTCGCGTCATCGATAAAGAAGTCAAGTCTCTGCTTGCGCATGGCATTAAATCTCTTGGACTTCCATCGGAAAAAGTAGTTGGTGATCCATAACCTTCTTCTCACTATAAAGCGGCAAAGCATCAGATTTGTGTTCAAAACTTCTGGGTCCAGATCTTCTCCTTCTTCTTCCCTGATTCCCTCTACCTCACCTTCTCTTCTGTCTAACATCTCTCTTGAATTGAAGCCTCGCATCATGGTGAGAAGATCTCTGAAAACCAGGGCGATGCTGCTGCTCATCGGTCTTCTTCTAATGGCAATCGTCAGCGATGGCCAGAGAGTTGCAGAACTGGATGTCGTGGCATTCGGCGACAGCGGCGGAGGTGGCTTGCCACCGGTCTATTTGTCCAAGCAGGCATCTTCTTCAGCTCCACGGCGACACCTTGGTGATGCTTACAGGCACATGCATGTGGTATCCAAGAGGTTGGTGCCTCAGGGGCCAAACCCACTGCACAATTGACCGGCTCTGCCTCCAGCGAAGCAGAAATCGGTCTGCACTGGCAACGAGAGATACGCAGAGTTTTTGTATCCAGCCATACGGAGTGATCTGTGAAGTTGTTGCTGCTGTCTCTTGAACTGATGTAAAATAGAGCCTTGTGGAAGTGGGAATTAAGTGAATTGCATTTAGTTTTCCTTATTATTCCTTTTGAAATATTATTAGAGTTGACAGGAGATTCTTGGGGATTTTGCTACAATAAGTACATTTCCTGCAAACATTCCAAGGGGATTCCTCCATTCCATAAGGAACCTGAAAAGGAATGCAGTCCCCCATAGCAATTTTGACCACTGTAAATTTCTCTACAGAATTACTTGTGATTTCTCAGATAATCCAGTGATATGGTGTGACAACAGTGAAATGGTAAGATAGAAGTACATGTGGTCAATTGCAGTGGCAACCCCTCTGCAGTGAAATAGTAGCTAGATTGCTAGTCAAAGACTCTAGCATACAGCCATACAGGTCTGTTCTTGTCCATTTGCAGGGTAAAATAAGCTCAGACCTGTGATGTGTATGATAGGAATGTGCAATGATTGATTGATGAGTGAGGAAGTACAATACAAGGGTTCTAAAAGTTTGAAAATTGTTGATCCCAAAGGCCTCATGACAGCTAACAGTTTAAAACTTCAAGTCAGTGGTGTTCATGCATGATCCAAATACACAACATTGTTTAGTCAGGCAGGTGGCAGCTTACAGATTAAAGAAATAAATAGCAATACGAAGATAATATTCTTTTTTTCCGCCGCTTATCGTCTTTCAGCAGGATAATTCATCAGAAAATGGCACTAGTCTATTATCCTGTACACCTGATCCATACATGCAACACCACAGTTCAGAGTATTAAGGATCAGTGACAACAGTCACGCTCACACTGAAGGAATAGTACTAAGACCACAAGCTTCATTGGAGTGTGAACAACAACTAGGTTCAAGAGAACTTATACATTGGAAAACTGGATAGAGGACAGTGGTCTGGAAAAGCCAATGTTTAGTAGAAATTTCGCAGTGGTCTGGAACTTTTTGAAATTTTCGATAAATGCACATCCTTAAGTGATGTTAGTCAGCTAGATTTTTCAACTTTGAGAAGGTACGTAGGATTACGAAGATGGAGGCCCAAATATGCAAAGTAGGAAGGTACACACGAGGCTTGAGGTAGACGGTTCTAATCCCAGCTGATGCAAGTGCTCATATTTCGTCAAAAAAATCATTGCTACAGGGCTAGCGGTGGGTTTGCTGGTTGGCTAGACCACGTTTTAGTCGGAATGCCAAAGCTGGGATCTTCTACACGCAACGACTTGTTCCGTTCCGTCCTGCAGGAGATGTCGCAACAGGATGCTGGAATGAATAGAACAGGTGAGCAGGCGCAAGAGATCCCGGCACGGAAGATCCCTACTCGTCAAGAAGCATGATATTAATTACTATGAACTTTTACAGCTCGTAATAGCATATATTAATATGGCACTGTGTGTTTCTTGAGTGCTTTGTTTACTATAAAAAAGAAGAAGAAAAATTGCAATGATGGATGTATTCCGGAAGCTCATTCATCAGGCTAATAGAATATCCGAGCTTCTAGATTTCATGCCTAGATCTTGTGCGACAGTAACATTGGATTATGTTAGTAGTATATATAAGTGGGTTTTTGTTGTCAGCTAGGTGCAATAGATAGTGCGGCAGTGTGCTTTGCATCAATTACTATGAACTTTTACAGCTCGTAATAGCATATATTAATATGGCACTGTGTAAAAATTGATAAAAAAGAAGAAGAAAAATTGCAAAAGGATGGTGGTCTGCCAGAGAGGGCACTTGAGCCTAAGCGGGCCAGGAGCGCAGCGGCCCGTTATCCTCCCACCGTTGGAAGCGGGCGGTATTCGCTGCTCTGTGAAACCAGCCTCACGCATTGCCCGCCGCTCTAGGTGCCGGGACGCCAAGGCCTTCGCCAAAGCGCCCAACAGCCCACTTCGCAACTTGGAACGGGCGGGCCGTGGATTGCGACACCAGACCCAGGCCCAAGCACTGTGTAAAAATTGATAAAAAAGAAGAAGAAAAATTGCAAAAGGATGGTGGTCTGCCAGAGAGGGCACTTGAGCCTAAGCGGGCCAGGAGCGCAGCGGCCCGTTATCCTCCCACCGTTGGAAGCGGGCGGTATTCGCTGCTCTGTGAAACCAGCCTCACGCATTGCCCGCCGCTCTAGGTGCCGGGACGCCAAGGCCTTCGCCAAAGCGCCCAACAGCCCACTTCGCAACTTGGAACGGGCGGGCCGTGGATTGCGACACCAGACCCAGGCCCAAGCGCCACAGTTGGCATCCACACCACCTTAATGCCCCCGCTCGGGTCACAAGCAGTCGCTACCTGCTCGGCGAGTGAGGCGCGGAGGACTGGCTATTTAACTTGGTGTGGCTCTCCGTGAACAGCCGGTATGGGACTAAACAACAGCACTACAGGAGTGTGGCACGCCACATGCTGACATGCCAGTTGGCACTTGGCAAGGCTTTGTTGTTGGTTTGCTGCGGAGCAACGTGAGCACTGGGCAGAGAGTGGGCTCTTTCTGGTGTTTTTGTTGCCTTGGGCCTTTATTCACTCTTCTTAACTTGAGTTGGTGGGCTGAGCTTCTTGAAGAATATTCTTACAAGATCAAATTAAATGAACGCCTGAAAGTGAAAGTGGCAGCATCCGAGGAGAGAAGTCTACCTGGCATCCAAGCTCTGTATCTTCTCGTTCCAGTTCCAGACACGGAATCAATTCAAATTTGACCTGAAGAAGTGCTTCAAAATCTGGCTGGCAGAAATCATTTGCAACAGTATAATCCCCCCCCCCCCCCTCCAATTTGGTGAGATTTTATGACATGCAAATGAAATTGTAGGATAATTCGAGATGCAAGCCTGTGATCTGTTCTAAAATTACGACGGTAGGGTAGAAGCCATTTGTTATGATCAACTGCAGTCAGCACTCCTGTGCACTGAAATAATACTATCTGATCCATGCTACTTATCAAAGTCTAAGAATGCAATTGTGTTCGATCCTGCCCACTTCCAGAGAAAAAATAGGACCAGACCGTTAGTATACATGATGGGTATAGTGAAAATGATAATCGATGGGTAAAAGAAGATACATCTCTTTCTACCACTTTCTCGTCTCTGAGTTGGAGATAATACATAGAAAATGACGTCTGCGAAGAGAAAAGATTGTAGCAGGAAATTGAGTAAACTTGGAGCCAAGTGAGAAATCTGAGAGACAAACTAAGGCCAGTAAATTGAAAGAGAGACAGGACATGTCTGCCAATCAATCTTTTTCTTCCTGTATATGAGAGGAAAATGCTTGTCTATCGTCATCTGCTCTTCAACTGCATTGTGGCTAAGAACTTATGTAGTTATGTATGAATGAAGTGTTGGTTACATATACTAATAAACATTGGAAAGATGTTGAAACATTGGAAGTTGCTGCTCCAGGGGAGAGTCGCATACATGATGGAACAACGCAACTCGTTTTTAGAACATGATGAACATCGAACTAGATCATTCACCCATCATATTCAACCATTCAATTTTGTCGTAGATTACAACTGACACCTCAACTAGAGTACTAGTCATGTAAAATTGAAGCATCATTCCTACAAGCATCAAACCTGACACTTGCAGCAGGTAGGGGAGGTATTCAATTATTTCCAGCTCCATCTGGAACATTCATCAGCAACTTCATAGTGTTGTTCGTTTAGCTCAGAACTCAGAACGCAGATGTGTTTCTAGCGCCCTCCATTTTGTTCTTCTCCAAAGAACTCAGATATCTTTGTTTGTTTTCATGGTGCATCATCTTCATTCAGCTCGGGCCTAGGATCAGGCTCAAGCGCCATTCAGATCCTGCAGCTCAAAGGACATCTTCGACAATGCTCTACTGGCATCTTAAGGTAGCAAACTGCGCATAGCCGCATGTAACATATGCTCCACTTGATTCATAGAACATCCTGCAGAAGTTAAAATTGAGATACAAACAGTGAAAATTCACGCAACCTGATCACAACATGATGTATGCAGTATACTCATATTTTTACTGTGAGGAAAATTCATGTAGCCTGATCAAACACTTTGTATTACACTGTTATGTACAGTAAAGTACAGATATCATATTTGATGAGACAAGGTGACTATGTGAAAACCTTCAATTGGCTGAAATTAATACAAATAACCATGGAGTGCAGCCATACACTTTACTATAATCGTAAATGACCAAACCTTAGATTCCACCAGGGAGATGCCGAACTTGTTCGGTAAAGCATTGGGACTGCACACCAATCCTCAGAAAAGCTTGACTGCACCTATATGCCGTACTGAACAAGACCTAGCGACAGTATGCACCTACTTCCCAACGGAAATTGTAGATTTTCGAATCAAATACCTAGAAATCTAGGATTACCAATGAATATTTGTAAGAGGCACCTACAACCACCGATAGAGGGAGGCCATAAGAATTGCTATTTTCCAAAGCTTTCAGGTGAACCACATGAAACTATGAAGATCATGATTCCATCCAAACAGGAACAAAGGAGATGTCATTTAGACTGAGATAGCTATCACTACAGCATAAAATGGACACCAAGTAAGTTTTTCGCCCAGAGTATTGGACATGTTCTGTAGAAGCCCAGTACAATATGTACTTCGTTTCGGATCATCCTAAATTGCTGCACATATTTCAGATAATTTTGTCTATCAAGTATAGTTGTCCACAATTATGATATCTAGGAGGACTTGCAAGCTTCAGATTTATAGAACATAAAATAGAAAACATGATTATGTTATTCCTGGTACCGCAAAAGGAATTACTGGTAAGCCACCCTCCAGCGGTACTTTCGCATATAAATCCCAAATCAAATGAAACCAACGACTGGCAATGGTTGCACATGTTTTAAGCATGCTATGTGCATCAAGTTCAGTTAGTCAAACCTAAAATCAACTTTAAGCATGCTATGTGGATCGACATTCAATAATTGAGCTTGCATGCCGAGCACCATTACAGTATGTATGCAGAATTACACATGGTTCCTTTTTATCTCCGAATGTTTTGTCGAGCATCCATTGACTAATTAGCCTGAATGCCTGATAGCATCCGAGGTGAGAGGTTCACCCTTTTCATTTGATTAACCAACAAAAAGCAGTTGCAGCAGTTCCAAAAAATATGGTCACCGAAGATATTTTCACCATCAGTCTGTCCCTACTGTTGACATCCCAAATTTCAGAATATTGCCTACTCTGATTAAAATTCCAGTGCATTTTCATGGTTACCACTGATCACTTGATAATTGAGTGCTACAGAACAAGCCAGCAGATCAGCGTGTCAGATCGAGATGAAGGTTTGAAGCAACCTCTGGGAGACAGATCTGTCCCTTGACGGCCACGGGAGCTATCTCATCCACCTCCACCGGCTACGGTAGTCAGACGCCAGGGCCGCCTAGGCCTCAGCCGACGGGACCTGCCATCTCCCACCACTCGATGCGCCGCTGCAGTTGCCCTATCCACCAGACCAGGTTAACTCACGTAGTCACGCTAGTCTTCAAATCTTCAAACGATATATAAAGAGAAATAATCAAAAATTCGTTTAAACACAAATTTTGCCTTTGATTTGGTTGGGGTGCGCCAGGCCCGGGCAGCAGTGCAACGCCTGGTCAAGATGGGAGCGGGTCGGGTCGACCTATTGGGTAGTTGGCCTGACCCACGAATGCAAGACCAATGGGCCATATGAGCCGGTCTCAAATTAGATAAAGGTCCATAGAAGCCGGACCCTACTTGCCCAATGGGTAAGATGGGTCGACCCAAAACACCTCCACCATCCCACATGATCCTTAATTCCATCAAACACACGGAAGATAGATAGGTATGGAGACGAGCAAGCTATCGACCATCGCTATCGGACATTAACTTTTATGATTAACATGATCTTTAATCCTGATAATTGACAGAGCTGACAATTTTTAAATTTTTTTATAAGTGAACTTGATCTTAGAATAAAGCTAGGCAGCAAACTTCGTAAAATCAAACAACTTGTCTAATCCGTGTTTGCGTGCTTAATCCTAACGGATAAGAGCTCATTGTTCTATTGTAGGGGCGGTGTTTGCGTGCTTAATCCTAACAGATAAGAGCTCATTGTTCTATTGTAGGGGCGGATAAGAGCTCATTGTTCTATTGTAGGGGCTCACAAAAGTGTACCTCGAATAAGAGCTTTACCATCGCCAACTCTTTTAATTGTAAATCTTTGCTTCCATGGAGATAAACTTCTAATTAATAATTGCTAATGATCATAAAAATTAAACTCTCTATATTAATTATGTATAATTATGCTTGCATAAGTACTTATATCTTATGTGTCAAATGACAACTGCATAATATCGATACTAGCCAGGACCGACCCTGTGGCCATAAGGGCATCCGGGTTGGACCATTCCCATCCATAACGCCTTGGCGACGCTCAAGGGCCCCAATAGCAAGCTACTGTGGTAGGCGTGGGCCCTCCCCATAAAAAATAAATTTAATATTGAAGTGGACACATGGTCCACATATCAGACATTAAACTGATAAGAACAGATCTTAGCTAAAAGGCCGAGAAAGGAATGATTTGGTTATATAGCGAGCTGACGCCTCCGCGCTGCTCGGCCGGGCGAGGCGGGACTAAACGGCTACGCGCGCTGCCGCTGCATCTGTTCCCTGTCCATGCCGGTCGAGTGCGCTAGCAGCCTAGCACGAATAATGCGACGAGGCCCAGCGCACGTTTCCCTCCTCCTTTCAAGGCCCACAATTGGAATAGCACGTCCAGGCCGAGTATTTCCTCTTCGATGCGGCTTCTTCTTTTCTGTCCTGTTCTTTCCTTTTCATTGCCAAGTATTTCCTCTTCGATTATTCCACTACCTTGTTTAAAATTATTATCTACATCACATATAAGGATAACATATTTAAAAAAACAAAGAGAACATACGTAGTGAGCTTCCCAAGTACTGACAAAGTGACATGGACTAGGCATTGCACTCGGAAAGTGGAGAAACCTACGAGAAATATAGAGCGGAAAAATCCTTACACGAGCCAATTACTGACAACATGGTTACAGCATCTGCAATAGTTTATCATTTTTTTCCCCAAATCTTATTATTTGCCAACTTCCCAAATAGGTATGAGAGGCAAAAAGAGACCATCTCCAAGAGTACCCCATTTTAACTTTCCAAATATTACTCAACACCATTATCGTTCGAAGCTTCACCTCAACACCGACAAGCACCTCCGGCCTTCCCTCGTCGTCCTTCAACCCCAAAACGGATCCGCGGTGAGCCCCTCAACCCGTTCAGCCTGTTTCCCCTCCGTTTCGCGCATCACCGGCACTGGAACATGACCCTGCCGCCGCTGTCGAGACCCGCCGCCGCCACGTGCTCGTCAGCGTCCGCCGGGACAAGCACCTTCGGCCTTCCCTCATCGCCCTTCGACCCCAAAACGGATTCGTGGTGAGCCCCTCAACCCGTTCAGCCTGTTTTCCCTCTGTTTCGCGCATCGCCGGCGTTTGAACATGGACTCACCGCCGCTGTCGACCCGCCGCCGCCGCCGTGTGCTCGTCAGTGTCCGCCGGGACAAGCACCTCCGGCCTTCCCTCGGCGCCCTTCGACCCCAAAACGGATTCGCGGTGAGCCCCTCAACCTATTCAGCCTGTTTCCCCTCCATTTCGCGCATCGCCGGCGCCGGAACATGGCCTCGCCGCCGCATGCTCATTAGTGTCTGCGGGAGTCAGATGGGAACCTACGGAGGAGTGCGCATGTTTACGCACACGGTCAACCAATTTATCAATTGTTAGAAGATGGGGAAGTAGGATGTGAAATTATTGGAGGGTGTTTTTTCTATTTTTTTAAAAAATAAGTATGGGAAGAAGAGATGGGGAACTCCTGAAGATGCTCTTAGAATAGAAAGCTGAGGAATGCCTCCATCACTATCAATTCTCGAATAGAGGAGCAAACCGTTTCTGTTTTCTACTCATGTTTTGGGACAAACCACGCACAGTGAGACGCTTCGTTTGGCCCGGTTTGGCCCGTTGTCACTAGTACTGTCTGTAGACCAAGCCTTTCGGTCAGATCATCCTTGTCCAGAAACTAGAACAGACAACATCAATAACCCAACCATCCAAGGCTCTTATTTTGGCTTCTGCTGCTCCACTACGGCCAACCTAAGATGATTAGCTTTCAATGCATTCTATACAACCTTGTGTAAGTTATATGCATGAAGTTGTCTAATTTTCACTCAGCATTCTGCTCCTATTACATTGCTAGATGACACTCAAAGACTATCTTCATTCATTCACTATGACAATCAGAACATTAAAAGTTTTGCTCCATGATATCTAGCAACAAATGGTAGGTATCACACTGATGTTTTCTTCAAGCACAGAACATTGTGATGGTAGACAACTGATGGTCATTAACAGATTATTTTCATCATTTTGACATGTTGTCATAGGAGACAAGAAAACTAAATACATTACACAAATTACCAAGCTGTTACCTAACTGTTCTCATCAACTACTCTTTGTTTATTTTATTGAGAAAGCTGTCGCATCTTCAGGATTTCTACTGATAGTGAAATACAAAATATATGTCAGTATAACTTACCACTACATCTATATAATTAATCCAAATTGTATGCATAAATAACCAGATATTCTTGTGTACCTCGAGTATATGACTACTCCAGTTGTTCCCTCTTTTGCATCAATGTGTCAAGCAATGCAGATCTATTGTTGCACTCAGACTCAAGTTTCTCTAAATGCATCTCCTTTTATTTAACTTGACAAGCCAAATTAGCCATCAGTTTGTCAGTTTTATTTGTCCCATCATTCTCAATATCACTGAGAGTTTTCATATCACCATTTTTTCTCAGTAGCTCGCCTATTGCCCCAAGAGAATTGAAAATGACTACTACTCCTGTGTGAAATATTCAAAGGGCCTTGCTTTCATGTTGGAGTAGCCATTTTTTTTCAAGTAGCTACAATCAGCTTGCATGTACCGGCGCTTATTTGGTAGCACATAAAAGAAGGATTAGTTGTTAGCCTCTCTCGGTTGCTTCATTAGTTGCTTTATAAGAACATATTTCTCAGAGAATCAAAGGCACATGTTAGCTCACTATTTTATCACTTTACTTTTGTCATGTTAGCCAAAATTTGACCTCAAATACAAACAGTAAGGATAACCAACTCGTTTCAAGTATTGGAACATCAAAAAGCGAGGAGATTACATCCAAGAAAATGGCAAATACGGGCAAATCTAGTGCTATTTTGTTGCTACTGTTATATGTAAAAGTCTAGTTCTGGCATACACAGGTCAATTTCAGATTCAAATGAACCTCTGCCTACTGCTGCTCTAGTCAAGGCAAAGAGCAAAAGAAAAATGAAGACTCCTATGCTGCCACTTGACAGCCCTGCAATGGGCACAAGAAGCAAAAGGGTGGATCCTGTTAGCCCTGCAATGAGCACAAGAAGCAAAAGAAGGCTAAGCCTCATGTATTTGTGAATTTGGATGTGAATTTGAACTCCTGTGAACTTGCATGTGAATGTCAACTCCTGTGAACTTGCATGTGAATTTGAACTCCTGAATTTGAATTAATGTGGTGTCGGTCTGTGAACTTTCTATATCATGTGTCATCATCATATTTTGTGAATGTTGAAAAAATATTGTATACATGTGTTACAAATCATGCAAAAATAATATATTACAAATCATGCAAAAAATCCCTGCATGCACATGCACCCCTGCATGCATGGCGTCAGCGCCCAGCCTGCATGCATGCACCCCCTGGTGCATGGCGCCAGTGCCCAGCCACCCCATGCATGCATGCATGGCGCCAGCATGCGCCTAGGGGCAAAAACGTCTTCTTAACAGTTACTTAACACCGTTAGCTCATTAATTTAACTGCGGTGTCAAATAGGGAACGAAGTTGAAGCGAGTGTCAAATAGGGAACGAAGGGCCAAGAAAGAAATGACTCATTTTCCCAGTGTAAAATAACGAATTTTCTCGTTTAAATACGTCAGTGACCTACTGTGCTTGATACAACATCCCCAAATTCCCCAGTGCAGCTTCCTTCGAGGAAGGCATGACATTTGTGCAGCGTCAGAAAAAGAATGAGAGATCGAGGACCATGGTGCACGTGATCTAGTCTGCAGCAGTTGTTGGCAACGTCTTTGAGTACGTAAGTGACCTAACAGAAATTGATTCGGCCTGAAGAAACTAATCAGGAGACGTTGTCAGAATACTATATTAGACTCAGAAAATGTCAACAGAAGCAGCTCATTACACGGTTATGCACAATACACTGGCACTGCACATGAGAGAAAAATACGGTAGAATTGCAGGCGAACCTTCGTAGAAAAAAAGAGAGGTACTACTATAAAAATAATTTATAGCAGAACAGGGCGGATCAAAATGTAACCTGCTCCTACAAATGGAGCGGTGGTACTGTAGCATCCGACCTGCCCTTAGAAAAATATTTTTTTATTTGTTTTGCTATATGTAAAAATTTAAACGAATTTTTGAAATAAAATTAAAAAATATTTCTAGGGGCGGGTGATGGCATACCCCTTTGAGTCACAAGTGACTGTGTAGTGTGGTGGTAAGGAAGATACACGCGAGGTTTGAGGTAAGGTTTGAGGTAGACGGTTCTAATCCCAGGTGATGCAAGTGCTCATATTTCGTAAAAAAAATTATTGCTACAGGGCTAGTGGTGGGTTTGCTGGTTGGCCAGAGCACGTTTTAGTCGGAATGCTCGGTCTGTCAAAGCTGGGATCTTCTACACGCAGCGACTTGTTCCGTTCCGTCCTGCAGGAGATGTCGCAACAGGATGCTGGAATGAATAGAACAGGTGAGCAGGCGCAAGAGATCCCGGCACGGAAGATCCCTACTCGTCAAGAAGCATGATATTCTCCATGGTTGGCTTTGACCAGAGCCTCTTCTCCTCTTTTGATTCCTCTTTCATCTGCTAGCTGCTTGCCTTTCACACTGGACGGCCAAGGCACATCTCAATTCTCAGCATGTGTTCTTTGACGGCTACAAATCCCCCCCGCCCCTTGTAGGCCATTTAATTTTTCTACATAAAAAACAAACAAAAATATATTTTATGTTGAATAAACCTTTCTTCTTGAGTATGTATAAGAAGCAAAAGTAGCAACTTTCTAATGTGATCAGAGTAACAAGATGGTTAGCACATGAAAATTCGGTAATTTGGAGGTAAGAGTATAAGAAGCAAAAGGTAGCAACTGGTAACAGGGATGTTCTCTCTTGACCTGCCCCGGCCCAGCTTTAGCTGGAGAGCAAAGCAATGAGAAAGTTATTAAAAGGACCAGCCGGCATCAACCTCATAAGCAACCGAACAATCTTGCCACATGACCAACGACCATCGCAGTTCTCCATGAGATCGTGCGTGACATACGCCCTGAGATAATTAAGAAGAAAGCTTCTCTCAGTTGGTCACGCGCTGTCCACCGGTCCTTGACAGGAAGTACTACATCACAAAACAATTAATGTCTTGTTCTCTCGCCGCCGAGCAATGATGGATGTATTCCGGAAGCTCATTCATCAGGCTAATAGAATATCCGAGCTAGGTGCATTAGATAGTGCGGCAGTGTGCTTTGCATCAATTACTGTGAACTTTTACAGCTCGTAATAGTATATATTAATATGGCACTGTGTTTCTTGAGTGCTTTGTTTACTATATAAAAAAGAAGAAGAGAAATTGCAAAAGGATGGTGGTCTGCCAGAGAGGGCACTTGAGCCTAAGCGGGCCAGGAGCGCAGCGGCCCGTTATCCTCCCACCGTTGGAAGCGGGCGGTATTCGCTGCTCTGTGAAACCAGCCTCACGCATTGCCCGCCGCTCTAGGTGCCGGGACGCCAAGGCCTTCGCCAAAGCGCCCAACAGCCCACTTCGCAACTTGGAACGGGCGGGCCGTGGATTGCGACACCAGACCCAGGCCCAAGCGCCACAGTTGGCATCCACACCACCTTAATGCCCCCGCTCGGGTCACAAGCAGTCGCTACCTGCTCGGCGAGTGAGGCGCGGAGGACTGGCTATTTAACTTGGTGTGGCTCTCCGTGAACAGCCGGTATGGGACTAAACAACAGCAGTCTGTCATGCCAGTTGGCAAAGCATGTGGTTGAGCTGTGGCGAAGGGACGTGAGGAGAGAGTGAGTGAGCCTCTTCCTTTTGTGATGTTTGTCGGATTGGGCCTTTCTTAACATCTGCTGATGGGTGGGCTCTCTGAAGAGTTTCATCAAGTTTGGTATGCTAATGATTCAGCCTTCAGACACTCAGAACTTCGCATCAACTGCAAGGGAAGCTCACTGGCATGATAAGCACGCCACCTGATGACAACGTTACTGGAAATGTATGGTGCATGATCAATTAGTATAGCTCATTGCTCGATTTATAGGGTGACGCAAGGCGCAAGCCTGTTAGGCTGTGACGCGTTAGAATGCTGATGGTAAGGTTAAAGCTACTTCTTGTCAGCTGTGGCCACCAGTCAAACACTCCTGTGCACTGAAATACCAGTGTATGATGTTATGATACTCATCAGCTTTTAGTATGCAGATGTGCATGATGGGCATACTGCAATGATGACTGACGTTTGATGGGTTAGGCAGTACAATCCAGTTTATCTGAAAACTCAGCATTGTTTGCTTTCAGAGGCCCAATGACCTGTCTGTCTGATCCAAACGCACCATTGTCTACAAAGGCATGTGGAAGCTGATAGATGCAAAAAAAAAAAAATATAGTACACGTATTCTTCAGAAATTAAAGCAATACAAGTGAAGAAAATGCTTGTTTTAGGCACGAGAGTTGAACATTAAGATGCTAACTAGTAGGACTAGTTCCTGCATTGAATCTTACATTAAACGGGCTGCATCTATGATGATGTGAGTCATCACTAGTGCCGCCACCCTCCATTTTTGTTCTTCCCCTTAGGCCTGAGATGCTGCCATAACCGTCATGTTCCATCGTCTTCATTCTGCTTGGGCTCAGGCTCTCAGGCTCAGCCACAGCAGCTTCCTCATGAAATCCAGGCGAAATGCTACCATAACGCTCTTTCTGCTGACGCTGCTCTTCTCATGGTTCCTACCTTAACAATTCACATACCTGCTGCCTGCTGGTGAACCTGCAGTACTCCTGGAGTACCAGTCATTCAAAGAGCCAAGCACCGAACATTTTTTTTTTGGGAAAAGGCCAAGCACCGAACATGATCGCAGAAGGCCAGATATATCATCATTCAGATCCTGCTGTTCGATCGAATGACATTTTGGCCAACAAAGTTAAGGTAGGAACAAACAATGCATATGTTCTGCCACCGTCAGGTACAGAGAACATCCTGCACATCACAAATCGTTACCAACAGGAAAAATTCTCCTCACTCGATTTCGCAAGCCATTCGACCCCTTTGAACACATGCCTAACGAAAAAGTTTTGTCTACATGAGAACCCTTAAGTTAACGGTGGAGGTTCTTTTCAAAAAAAGTTAGCGGTGAAGGGGTGGTAGTCCAATCTCGGAATCTCGGCTTCATTCTGCAAAAGTTTGGTGGAAAACCCGAAAAAGAAAAGATGGCGCGAGTCGCAATTGATTGAGCCTGTGAACAATAATACCAGGGAACGCACTTGGCAATTGGCATGTTGGTGACACGCAAATTCAAATGTAAACGAACTCTGAATATTTAAATGTCAGGCATCTGAAATTTGCAGAGTGCTCGAGATCCATCAACACAATGCAGTCTCGAAACCCAAAAACAAAAACAAAAGATCAAAGCAAATCAAAGGACAGCACACGGCGCGGAATTACAGATCCATCAACGCTTCGGATCTCAGACACCCGCATACGATCGAGTACATCAAACAATTTCACAACGGAGCAAAGCAAAGGATCAGCAAGATCAAGAAACGGATCGGATCGGATCGCGCGGCGCGGTCACATCTTGGCGAAGGAGGCGGAGGACCCGGACCGGTCGTAGTAGTACTCGGGGAGCGCCTGGGGACGGGAGAGCATGAGCGGGCGCTCCCTGGCCTCCTCCAGGTCCTCCTCCTCGTCGCCGTCGTCCTCGGCGGTGTGGAGGTGGATGCAGGCACACCGCTCCAGGGACGCGAAGAAGGCCGACGCCACGCCCGTCGCCACCCACATCGCGTAGCCCTCTAGCGTCCCGTAGGACAGGATGCCGCCGTTGGGGTTGATGCCGTTCATGGTTGCCGTCCGGTCCCCTGCCCCGCGCCGGCCGAGGAAGACGCGGTGGGTTGGTTGGTTTGCCTTCGGTTTCTGGCTGTTGGGGTTGCTCCAAAATTAGGAGAGGGACGACGGTGTTGAGGTAGACCGATATAGCGCGGCCTCGGCTTGGGGTTTTTAACGGCCGGCCACGACTTCAGAGCATCTCAAGCAATCCTTTAATTCCCAATTCAACTACTATATTATATTAGAGGAGTAGAAAAAAAAATAATACTCCAACGGTCTCCTAAAATTTTTCTCTTTTCCCAATAATTATTGGGATAAACTCACCTCAAAGGAGCTCAAGAGAGAGTTGTGACTCTTCCAATAAGGTAGTTGGATTGAGAGAAAGTTATTAAAAGACTGTAAAAGCAAATCCCCAACAATCCTAAAACTTCTATTAGAATATCTCCCAATAACAGTTATTGGGAAAAGATTATTGGGGGACTGCTGGATATGCTCTCAAACGATATATCCTATGTCAAACCCATAGCTTCAAACCAAACATGATGTGCTTCTTACATTCAAATCTAAGAGGCGTCTTTTTTATTTTGGGTGCTCAGTTTTAAAAGACGCATGAAGGAAGAGTGTCATGGAATATGCATTTCATTTGCTTATTAATTATAATGAGATGGGATTATATAGACATCTCTTGAGTATTCTTTAAATTGTACACAAATTGAGGGGGCCGAGTCTGTCAATCCCATTTTGGATTTACGGTTGTCATATAATGAGTAAAACTTGTGGAATCAAATTAGTCCAAATAAAACTTGTGGAATCAGATTAATCCAACAAAATTACTCATCGAGTTGTATTAACACAACAATAGATACATTGATATCATTTGAATCTCGATGCGTATGAAAAACAACAACTAGAAAGATCGTGCGCCCCTCTTTTTTTTAGCTAGTAAATCCTTGATGTTGTCATTAAATAGATAGTAAAATCAACTTGTGTCCTGAACATTATTTTTGAGTTGTAAGTTTCTCAAGTAGTGGACCTGGACTTCCACTTTTTCTACTTTTATTATACTTAGCAATGATCTTGCATTGGTAGTTGTGATGGCACGCATTGGAGTTGAAAAGGAGAAAGAAAAAACTAAACTACAAAGTGGTGATAGAAGGTTCTTCGAGAGAAAATGGGTTTCATTTTCACCATACGAGACGTTACGATCAAGAATACAACATGTAGATGGAAGCCTTTATCTTTGATGTCAAAGATGATTTAGATGAACTGATACTATGAATAACTGGCCAATGTAGCTGTCTGTAATCAAAATGCATGCAGCGAGTACTCACAAAATTAGCATTTCAACACAAATTGTAGTTCCATCAAATAGAATGAATAGCTTTCATAGGAAACAATATAAAAAATCTGTTTATCTACCCTACACGGTTCGTCGGTTCCCAAATTTATAAGAGCATGCCTTATATGCGATCAATTTCAAAATGCAAAGTTTGACTCAACGATCCTAGCATAAAACTCAGTTTCTTAGGTCCATATTAAGTTTAAAAATGATTTCGTCCACGCTAACTTTTCTCTAGCTGATTATTTCTCTCACCACGGGCACGCACCAATGCAAGCCAGCCCCTTTGACTCTCCAAATTGGGACCGTCAATTTTAGACTTTGGGTGTGTTTAGATCACTTTGCCAAAAAATTTTGAAACGGAATCTTGCTAGTTAGGAGTATTAAATAAAATCTATTTCCAAAATATTTTGCACGGATGGATTGTAAATCGCGAGATGAATCTAATGAGTCTAATTAATCCATAATTAGCGGATGGTTACGGTAGCATCACTGTTGCAAATTATGGATTAAATATGATTATTAGATTCGTCTCGTGATTTACAACTCATCTGTGCAATTGATTTTTTTACCCATATTTAATACTCTATACATGTGTTCCCCATTCGATATGACGTTTCTGGCCAAATTTTTTTGGGAGCCTTTGTATCTAGGTTTGAATTGCGATTGCACGTTGAGTTTAAGCTATAGCATCGAGGTAGCCTAATGTTTCAATATGTATGGCACGGTTGTCCCTCACGCTTCAGCATTTGCTCGCCACTGCATTTACTCTTAACAAGATATCATTTCAAGCATGGACGTAAGAGTCTTTTTCCAGTCAAAAATTACCCTTTCATGTTAGGAGGAAAACTGCACAAGTGGATATATAAACTTAAAATGGAACATGAGGAAGAAACAACCAAGAATTAGCCCAAAAATAGGGCCGGTCATGGTCAATCATCCACACGACCACCACACACACCTCGTGTAAAATGTCTCTCAATTCATCGGTCGCGGCGTGTCGGAACTCGGAACCCCTCGAGAGTCACGTGTGAGCCCCGCGGGCCGCCCGCCAAGCGGACGGATAAGCCGATAAGATAGCGCGCGCGCGAGAGAGAGAGCTCGCTCCGACTCTGCCTCGCCGCCACCCTCTCTTCTCCCCTCTCCCACCTCGCAAAGCCAGCCGCGCCGCATTGGCATGGCCTCGTCCTGCCTCGCCTCGCCGGCCGGCGCCGCGCTCTGCCGCCCGCGGCGGCCGAGGTGCCGCGTGGCGTGCTCGGCGGTCGGCGCGGGCGAAAGGAGCACCGAGCCGGCGTGGTTCTCGGCCGGGGGCAAGAGCGCGGGCCGCCTCGCGTGCGGCGTGCTGGCGGCCTGGGCCGTCGCATCCGCGTCCAACCCGGTCATTGCCGCGAGCCAGGTTGGTGGTTTTGCCCCCTCCCTTTCTTATCGCAATCGCACTGCGGGCAGGATGCAATTTCTGGAATGTAGTTTTGAGAAATGAATAGTTTTGATCGACCTCGGTCAGATTCTGCTAGGCTGCAAAAGGCAGATAATGCTGAAATCAAATGGAACTTTAATCTTTGTCAAATGCTAGTCTCTATCTCGGTGTGACTTGGGAATGAATTGACCTCACATTTTACGATCTGATAGCAGATAATAATGGAATTTTACTGAATTTTTCTTAGGCAGAATGACTGTTTACTATTTCTCTTAATTCGGTCCAGAGAAAATTTCTGTCAGATATACAAAGCTGCCCCATGGATTTTTTAAAAAAACTTAAGCAGGAGCATTGCTATTCATTTTAAGATACAGTGCAAGCACTAACCCAACAATAGGTTTCCACACGCCTGCCTTCGCAGGCGTAATCTTCTTGTATCAGGGCAAAAACCTTTGATTCCGTTCCTTCCATATATGCCATGCTGTGTACATCAATATTGCAGCTGTGGCTCCATGGAAATTTTGTATCCATGGGAAGCACTAACTAGTTAAATATAGTTTTTTCCCCTTAAGAAAGATGTTATAGCTGTTGGAAGCTTTTGAGGGCTCTATTGGAGAATTTGGTACTTTACTACTGTTCTTGGTACTAAAGAAGCAACCTCAAGAGTTCGTGTTATTCAACTTAAGGAATACATCAGTACAGTTACAAGTTACCACATCATTTGATATGAGCTAATGCAACATCAGTTGTTGCAGTTTAGTATGGTATTCAGTTCAATTCTCTAGTCTGTCATTTCCGCACAATCTAAAGCTAGAAGTTCTGTTCTGATTAATTTATTATATAAGGATATATGAGAATTCAGTTTCACATTCAATGTTCACAAAGTAGGTTCTGATACAGCTATGAATATTTGTGGAGAAATGATTATTTTGCTGTATTTGGTGATCAGATTAACTGGATGAATCATGAGCATTTTCAATTAGAAATATATCTGACAGAATTTCAATGGAGCTGCTTAGAAATAGCTAGCTAGTGTTTTCCATTGAGATTAACTTGTTATCTCGGTGTCTTTTGCGCTTGCAAAGACAAATTTCATCTGAACACATTCTTGCTTGGAATTAGTTGTGAACTATAAATTCTTCATTTTCCTTTTGATCCTGTGTGACCTGAATATACAATCAGTACTAAACATTCTCGAAATCTTGATCCTAAATCTAGGACCTATTTTTCTTACTGCAGTGCTCTTTTGATTTACTGAGATAACATTGTTCCCTGTTTGATTTGGTTGTTAGAGATTGCCCCCACTCTCAACGGAGCCAAACAGATGTGAGCGTGCATTCGTGGGGAACACAATTGGTCAGGCAAATGGGGTGTATGACAAGCCCCTTGATCTCCGGTTCTGTGATTACACGAACGAGAAAACTAATCTGAAAGGCAAATCTCTAGCTGCGGCGTTGATGTCAGACGCAAAGTTTGACGGCGCTGACATGTCTGAAGTTGTCATGTCCAAAGCTTATGCTGTTGGCGCAAGCTTCAAAGGTAGAAATTAATTGCACACCTTATTCTGCTGCTCTGGTTCATTGCAAAATATCGCTGCACTGTTTCCCAATACTGAATAAACAGAATGATGAGCTCTTCTCGTTCAAATGCTTTCAGGAACCGACTTCACGAATGCAGTGATAGACCGTGTCAATTTCGAGAAGGCCGATCTCACAGGGGCAATCTTCAAGAATACAGTCTTGTCAGGATCGACCTTCGATGATGCTAAGATGGACGATGTTGTGTTCGAGGACACAATCATCGGCTACATTGATCTTCAGAAGCTATGCACAAACACCAGTATCAGCGCAGACAGTAGATTAGAGCTGGGCTGTAGGTGATTCAGGAGATTTCATCTAATCATCTCCATTGTTCATGTTAATATGTTGATATCGTTCGATGAGTGTTCATGCCTGTCTATAGAGCCACCATGACAAGATGCCACGATTTCTCTCCATGTCTATATCTATCTCAAATATCAGCAGCAATGCAACCATGTTTCTTACACCTTGCAAAGTCAAGCACCATACATAAAAAAGGAAACACTATATGTTTTCCCCATATATATTATTATTGTTGTTGTTCACAGATCACGAGGTGGTTATAACATTTCTGTCTGATGATGAATCCATGCCCTGGAAGGATGCATGAATGCTTTATTCCACACACCACTAGTACTAGCATCACACACACTACAAATACTACATGCGCTAGCTTTGCCAACATTATTGTTGCCTCCTGGGTTGGCTCCTTGTTGATGCGCATTCATCTAGTATAGAGTTACTGGGTACCTGGCCCCTACAAGGGCCGATGCTGCTCATTGATGCTGGCCATGCGACACGGCAGCAACTAGATGCACCATCTAAATGGTCGGCCCGCCGCCGGGCACTTGCCGGTGGAAAGGTCTTGTCTTGGGTTCCCGATGCATGGGCGGCGGCGGTGGTTCATTCGTCGTCGTTGCCGTTGTTCTTGCCGGTGTCGATGAGGCAGGTCTCGACGCCGCCGGTCATCCAGAGGAACCACGCGTAGCTGCTCCGGTGGTGGCTGCTCTCGGGCTCCTCGTCGATGGCGCCGGTGAACATTTCCTCCGCGCCACCGATGTCGCCGCGGGCGTGCCAGAGGAACATGCCGTACCTCCGCATTGCCTCGCCGTCCGCCGGCTCCGCAGCCACCGCCTGCTTGAAGTACATCTCCGCCCTGTCAAATGCGTGCAGCGATCACGCGTAAGAAATCAAGATCGTAACAGCAGGGAGATGTGATCGAAAGGTTGGTTGCATGCGTGCATGCGACACGAAGGAAGCACCTGTTGATGTCCGTGTCCAACTCGTAGAGGAGCTGCGCATAATTGGACAGGACGAGCGAGTTCGCTCCGCCGGAGGCGATGATCCTCTCGTACGCCGCCTCCCGCCGCCGTGCGCGGGCGCTGTCGATCTCCTTGATCTCTTCCTCGTCGAGCTCCTCCTGGCCGTCCCCATACAGGCCGTCGCCATGCAGGATGCCGATCCGGCCCCACAGCTCCTTCTCCATGTCCCCCTCCACCAGCTCCGGCAAATCCTCGGGCTCCTCCGCGTCCCCGTCGTCGTCGGGCTCGGCCTGCGTGTTGCGCAACGCCTCGAGCCTCTTGGCCTCCATGCGGTCCCTCTCCGCCTGGACGGCGGTGCCGAGGCAGCATGCGACCATGCCGAGCAGCCCGACGGCGAGGTCGGGCGACTGGAAGTGCACCTTGCTGAAAACCCACGCCACGGCGTCACCGGCGCCGCGCGCGGCCTCGGCGGCGCCCCCGGCCGCCGCGCCCTGGACGGCCTCCACGGCCTTGACGAGCGCCGCCACCGCGCACCCGGCCGCGCTCGTGGCCGTCGCCCGCGGCACCCCGCGCTGCGCCGCCGCGTGCTTCCGTTTGGCCTGGATGGCGCGCAGCGACGGCGGCACCGCGGCCATGGACGGCTGCTGCTGCTCGTCCCCGCCGCACGCCGCGGGCCTGAGGGAGGGCCGGGCGCTCCTCCGCTCCCCGGCGCGCGCGGACGCCGAGAACGCCGCCACCGCTGCCGGAACGCTCCTGGGCAAGGAGACCATGCTCGCCGGCGTCATCCTCGCGACCGACCGGGGAGCTGAACGAGCCAACGCGATAGACTCTCTCCCTCTCTCTCAAAACGGAAGGGCTGTTTGCCTGGACCTGGAACCGAACCTCCCACCGAAGGCGGAGTGGAATGGCGATCTAGCTGCTTGAGGAGAGGGAGGGCGCGGCAATGGCGGTATTTATAGCTCCCCCGGGCCCTGCCACGTCGGGGAGGGTCGGGGGCTCCTGGGCGATGCGTGCCTTGCGCGGCAGTTCGGGCCAGTTCAGCGCCTGGTTAATTTCGTCGTGGGGCGAGGGGGAAAAGGCTCGGCCGCGCGCTGCTCTCGGCGCCGGGAGTTTTGGCCGCGCGCGGGTGGCAGCGCGGCTGGTGTGAGCGCGCACACGGCGATCTGGCGTGGCACTGCGACAACCTGGACCTGGACGGGAAGGCGTCCTCTGCCGAAGCGTGCGGGAGAAGAGGCCGGAGTGGAGACCGGGGGTGCCGCGCCACGCACACAGAGATTGCACCGTGTTTCATATCATCAGGTGGCGCAAACCCAACATTGAACAGCGAAGAAATTACTCATGGTTCCTAACCTCATATGGCAGTGTAGTGTTCCATGTGCCAAATTGCACATCGCTTATGTAGCATTGGCACGAAAATCATAAGAATTTTGAAATGGTAATTTACTATTAGAGATATTGATTAGTTGCTTTAGGTTCTAATTCTTATATTGATTGCAGTCCACTACATCATGCGCTGTATACCAAACCAGCGTGACGGGGCTGGATTGCACGATAAGTGTAAGATGCACGGTTGTCGCAATACACGCCAAAAGGGGGAAATGGGATAGATGGTACACCGCGGGTTTCCACGATCTGATGTGGTAGGATTGGCATACGTTACGTTGTCGTATTAGTTTGTACATTGATCTACAATCAAGGATAGCTATGACTTGGCATCTATATCGCGACTAAACACGGTTGTTGATACAAGGAAGAATAGACAAAGGTGATACAAGCTAGAGTATGGTACTGGCTAATGAACACCTTTCTCTATAGGAAATTGGCATCCTATTGTAACATGCAAAAAAATGATAAGAAAGTAGAGTACAAGTAAGACACGCAAATTTATCCACACGTCAAAACTAATAAGGGATATGCGCTACACCATGGATTTCCACAATTTGATATGGAAAAATTATTGCGCACTGTATATGTCATGTCTGCATGTACATTACTTCGAGGACTAGGAACAATAGTGAGATGACTTGTATATATTACTGACTAGATTGACCTGTTGGTTTTAGGAGAAATAACAAATACACAAAAGGTTATATAGAGCATTGAGCAATTTTGACGTGGACAATTGGTGCATGAGTTATAACTTTTTAAAATGTAACATATAAAAAAAGTATAGCAAGAAGCATTCCCCATGCATTACTCATCAAAATAGAAGAAAAATCCATTTAACATGGGATGATTGGCTCGCATTATACATGTTATATTTTAATAATGTATTGCACTATATGGAATAATCATAGCTATGATGTCATATATACTATATCTAAATTTTGTTTCAGAATTTATGATAAAACCAGACATGCAATAATGTGTTGACAAATATGGCCTTATGCTAATGAGCACATATTATGACAAATATGTGATACAACAATAAAGAGTCCACATGTCTAAAAAGTGCTCAAAATTCATCCATACATAAATAATGTGTATTTATGGTAAAATTAACAAGTAAGTTGACAATCGGATTTCATTACCATCGCAAAAATTGTACAAAAAACTTGCAAAGGTAATTGATGTTATTTTCGTGTGAAATGATCTAGCATTTCCATTTTATATATTTTACATATTATATGTTACGTTGTATGATAATTACCTCTTAGGGGAGATAACATAAATTATATTAATATCTAACCTATGTGGAAGTGAAGGCTTTTAAATCCAACATAGAAGGTTTAGTGTACAATGTAGATGAACAATTTAAAGCAATAATATTTCATTATGCTGATAATAAAATAATAGTATTTTTGAGAAACTACTTAATGATACCATATAAAATCACATGGTTACATTTTTGGAATCTTTGCACAAACTTTCATCATCAATTAATTGACCAAATTCTAGGCTATTATACTAGCTACAGCAATCTTCATATGACAACATCAAAACTTGGAATCTAGTAACTTTGTTTATCGCACTACATATCAAAAGGAAAAATATATATACGTGGTGCACCATAAATTTCTGCTATCGCGTGTGGGAGCAGGGATGGTGTGGCGTACATTATATTGTTACATCCCTATGCATACTGATTTGGAAGTGAGGATAACCATGAGTTGTATATTGTGATAAACTAAATTGTTCATACATAAATACAATAAAAGGTTGTAAAAGACAGTGTGATATTACCTTTTGTCATGCAAAAATGGTATGTGCATTTTGTCTAGGGATGAAAGTGGAGCGGATAATTTCCGCATCCGATCCGATCCGAATCCAAATTTTGTGGATATGAAGAAAGTTTTTTGATATCCACGCGGATATGGATAATCCGAATTCGATTGTATGCGGATGCGGAGTAGGATATGGTATTAGCAAAATCCAGAGGATATGGATTATCCAATAATTGAACGCGAATAATCCGAGGTTTATAATAGGATATCCAACTACTTTCGCGAGCCCAGCAGGCCAGCACTTTGTACAAATGAAGCGCAGTCCAAATACACACATAATATTTTTATAGCCCCTTAACCAACAAGTATTTATATTATGTGCATATGCATCGGTAAACCCTAGCGGCTGATCGACAATATTTTTATTTTGTTTTACATGTTTGCTCTATACACCTAAGTCTAAACTGAGAACCTGTAATGATTTTTACTGGACGTCAAGTTTGAAGTGTCACCATCAACTTTGTGTCGTGAACTATAAAGGTGAGTATTTTATTTCATGATGTTTTGCTGCTTTATAGCTTTGGTTTACGAATTATTAATCAACATAAAAAACTACACATAAACATATATTATCCGACCATATTAATCCGTATTCGGTCCGACACCGACCCGACTCCGCACCGCATCCGATATCCTCATAGCTCCATATCCGTAACCGTATCCGTGTAATATCCGCTCCGCTCCGCATCCGATAAAAAAATATGGATGAGGATATGGAACAGGTATTATCCGCTCCGATCCGCTTTCATCCCTAATTTTGTCTGCTGTAACATATGAGAAATGGTAATGAAGTGTAGTAAAAGTAAGAGAGACAAAAGCACACGTCAAATGGAAAAGGAAGATAGGTGGCACAACCCTGGATTTCCACTATTTGACGTGGGAAGATTGGTACGCACTATACATGCCGTGTTTGTAATGATAATGTTTTGAGGATTAGGGACGATCATAAAAGTGATATAATATTGTGTGCTAACAGGCACTTTGATGTAGTTGATTGGTGTATGCGTTTTATTTATCATGGCACAAATAAAGCACGGTAAATGTAAGAAGCCTCACACATGACATTACATGTAGAAGAAAAGAAAGCATCTATATCTTACGTAAGAAGATTGGCTTACATTGTTTTATGTATGATTGGCTTACATTGTTTCATGGATATACAATGCATTTGACGATAAGGGATAACCATAACTCACATGCAAATCAGGACTATATTTGCCTTTAGATTTGCGATACGACTAGAGCTTCAAATAATGTGTTGAACAAGTAGTATTATACAATGGGTCCCTTTGCTGTGTGCATAATTGAAAGTATATATTATTTCTACGGGAAACATATTTTTGTGAGTATGGGAAAATGTTTATTGTAGTAGTGGTTGCTTTATACAATTGACAACACCATATTTATACATTCGGTTTTTTTCTATTCAACGTGGGAGGTTTATCACAAGTATGGCGTAATGCTATTGAAAATTTTGAACAAGAAAATTTTATTGTGAAAATTACAAAATTGTACTTTTCAAAAACAATCAGATAATGGCATATAAAATCGTGTGTCCACGTTTGAAGTTTCAAACAGATACAAAATTTTCATTATAGACCGACCAATCAGCAAATCGTTGGCCACCAGATGGCATCGATGAATCTTAAAACCAAACCATTAGTTAATGGATTACTGGCCGGCATCAAAATTTGAAAGTTCATCAGCTTGTCCATTACTATCTCCCATCGCACGACTACTCGCAGTGAATAGTGATTGTACTTGCAGACTTGGAAATTGGAATGGTTCTAGCTATGCTGTACCAGTAATTCTGGCGAGCAGGACAGTTGAGAAAAAAAATAATTGAGAAGCGGAGCATTATTAGCAGTAGCATCAAATTGTGGTGAGCTGGACAGTTGAGAAAAAAATAATTGAGAAGTGGAGCGTTATTAGCAGCAATTCTGGCGAGCTAGACAGCTGCAAAAATGTCCCAGGATGCTAGGGCTACCAATCTCTACATACGATTCTTGCACCAAGAGCGGGCAAAGCATCGTGCCACGTCGCCCGATAACCCGTTAACCGTTGGATCGAGCGATCATGCGATCTGGTCCGTCCAATGCGGTTTGGTGCGGATCTCTCACCCGCTTTGTCATCGACCCGAGCCATCGCGAATCCTCGCGAACCCGAACGCGGGCGATGGCGAGCGCTGACCCAGCACAGGCGCGGCGCCCCCCTCTCGCCGTCCTCGCCGCCGTCGTGGTCGTGCCGTAGCACGCCTCTCACCGAGTCGTGGCTAGCCCCGGCCCTCTCGCCATCCTCGCTACCGTCACGCAGCCATGCCGCCGTCGCGGCCATGCTACAGCCCGCCTCCCACCGAGCCGTGGCCGGCCCCGGGACAGCGCGGGCCCGACGCAGCTTGACGGCCGGCCAGCCGCCACAGCCGTGGCCTTGCCCGACCAGATCAACTCCTTCAGAGCCTGCTCGCCACCGAGTGGCACGGCTCCAGGCCGCCGTTGCTCGTGGCTGCAGGGCTACAGGCCCCCTCCGCCCTCGATTCGCCCCTGCACGGGAGCATGCTATCCCGGGCTAACCCCATCGCTGCCCCTCGCCGCCAGCGCGGCCGCCGGCTGCCCGGAATCGGCTCTGCCGAGCCCGTTCCCCGGCTTTATTCGTGAGGGAGAAGAGAAGGAAGGAAGAAAAATGATTAGGAAGTTCTCCAGGGTTTCCAATGCAAAGATCTAAACTCAGATAAATAGTGTTGCATAGTGCTTATGTGCTGCAGGTTAATTCCTTAAAAGTTCAGGGTTCCACCTGTGAAGTCTCTGCCTTTAGTGTTTTTTTAATTCTTTAAATCGGCTGAAAATTGATAAATGCATAGTAATTCGTAGATAAATCCAAAAATGACAAATCCAGTTTTGTTGAGCTCCACGTATGTAGGTCTATGCAATAATCACATAATATGACATGGTTTAGTAGAAAATTTTTGCTGTAGATGTTTGACTATGCTTTTTAGTGTGAAATTCATATCATTACTCCACATATCCGCAGTTATATTGTTCCAATTACTATGAATATGCTTTTAGTGTGAAATTCATATCATTACTCCACATATCCGCATTTATATTGCTCCAATAATTACTATGAATATTTTATGATAACTTTTTTTGGCTCCACAACGACGCATTTTGTTTTTTAGTATAACCCCAACTTTCTTAAAGAAAATACCATGGCGTCCATTAATTGCCAAATGTCATAATTTAAAGTCGAATTCTCTGCATTTCGAAGCTACATTAAGCTGCCGACAAATTATGCCCCGCCCTCCCTAATAAATAGCTTTACCCCTTCTTTGACCACAATAAATACAACAAAGTATATCATAGGTCCACTTCGATATCCAAAATAATACATTACTTAGCATCACCACATTAAGGTGCCCAAAATATATATGAAGTTCAACAACGGGTCGCAGATCATGACACCTATGGAAAATAGCGAAGCAATCCAAATTGCGTTGTTCTACGTATGAACTAAAGTTTGTATCATCTAAAATACTACAACACCGTGGCAAGGCCGCGCGCCTTTCTAGTATGTTAACAAGGCGTACAAGAGCTCGTGTCTATGGTGCTGTGAACCTGGTGCTGTGAACCTCAACGCAGCATGTCTCACATGTGAGCAACAAACAGTGCAGCCGAGTCGATACTGCCAATTGCTCAATTCAACAATGAGTAAGATCAGGCAGAACATATTAAACATAGGCATCGATTCTTACAGTAAGGATTCATAATACACCTCATAGTTAGCCAACAGTTATCCAATGGTGGGTGCCACATGCAATGCAACGCAAGCAGCCTCCAAAGGAAACCCTGTCCTGGACGACTACTGCGCATGGATGCTTAACTTTACATGCTAAGATAGGTTATACCGAATACGATAACATGGATTGAAATATCAGCAGGGCACACAACATATACTTTGTGCCACTAAGTTCAAGCTACTTCATTGATTGGTCATGCTTCGCTGCTGATGGTTGTTGATGATCACCCTGGTGACCTGACGACGAAGATGATCCAACCTTATTGAAAACCCTACCGCCAAAGATGTCCTTTCCAATCCTCGCTTTGAAGGGGAACTGCCTTTTGAAGCGGTTGCGGAACAGTGAGATGCCACTGCGCCTTGGCACGATAGCAGAATGGATCCTCTTCAAGCCGTGATCACTGCAAGGAGGGTTTGCGCTGCTGCTACTCCCACCAGCACCACCACCCAATGAAAGGTTCCTGCGAGCAGACCGGAGTGCGACATGCAGAGGTTCTGAGAATGACACATGCCCTTCATCATCAGCGGCTCGCGTGCACAGGGGGCAGGGTGGTTCATTGACTTCTGTCTTGGGAGTGCTTTCCTCCAAGCAATCTGCATGGAAGACATGTCGGCATGGAAGGACCGCTGCTACTGGCATGTCAGTGTTTCGAACAATCCGGTTCGAGGTCCAGGGTGATTTCTGGCGCAGGAATCTCTCGCACAGCCCACACTTCAGGAATCTCACTGAATTTGCGGGTGACCTCTGGGACTCGATACTGATATGATCTGAAATGTCAATGGCATCTCCATCGTATCCAAAATCATAACTGCTGGCATTGCTCCATCTGAATCCTTCCCTTCTTGAGCTTGTGTTCGGTTCAGGTGAAGCCTCCATCTTCCCAAGCTCACTCAGTGCATTATGGAACTTGAGCTCTGGACTCGCCAAGCTGTGACGCCACAGAGGAGAAGCCTGGCTATCATCACTTGGTGTTGTTCGCCCAGCATTAGTAACCTCAGGCATCCTGGACGCTTCTGTTTCTGACACTGGATTCCGGTAGACAAGTGGGTAGACTGGTTTTGACATGAAAGATCGCCTACCCATTTGATTGCGGGGTAGATACGGGGTTGGTTGTTTACTAGACGATGCTAGCTGACTTGATTCTGAGAATGGGGACGCAGAACTGAAACTGCTAGTGGCAGTCAGTTGCCTCTGCAGCAGATGAACATTAATGTCAGTACTGTTATACAGACTGATATTCTTATTAGTTGCACTAGATCTATGTCATCTGCCAAAGGAATGGGAAGATAACAACACAGAAGAGAAAATGAGCTTACCTCACTTGACTGAGGATAGTCAGAAGTTTCTGGTCTTGATCCTGATTCAATGAATAAAGCAATCATTAATTCAGCAGGAAGGTATCAAAGGAATATTAGAAACGCAGCAATGTCTTTTAGTAGCTTATACCATTGCAGAAAATATCCAACTGTCATAAAGAAAAAAATTGTAGCACGGTATTTAACTTGCAGTACCAATAAGCCTACTCCAATATTTACAATGAAAAAAAATAACAGTACCCAGTAGACTCAGTTTATAGCAACCACTGAAACCAAAGTGTTTGGTCTCAATATACTTATCAGTTGTCACGGCCGACATCATTCCAGATATACTTGTTTGATTCACAAGGGGCTAAACTCTTTTTAGGCTAAAATATTGCTCAATTTGATGCAAAACAGAACAAAGCATAATTACCATGTCCAACCGATACAACTTACATTTATGACTAACAGAGCATATAATGTACGAAAAGAATAATACGCCCAACCAAATGGGGAGAATATAATCAAGAAGAGTGAATAACCATGAAGATCAGGTAGGGACAAAATAGCTATCTAAGAAGCAAGAATATCTTAACACAAAGAAAATATAGTGTTAAAATCTACCATTGAAGTGGCCAATAACAAAACAAATTACAAGTCTTCATTGACTATGCAATGAGAAGGAATGTTTGTAAAGAAACAAATTTATTTTAGAAATTAGTTACAAACATGTAAAAGATTCAATAAAGAAGCCTAGTCTCCTTTGGACTTAAATGTTGTTCAATCCGATGCAAAATCGAACAAGCCAAAACTACCATGCATCAACCTGATACAACTGAATATGTGCTGAGTAACAGAGATATACTGTATGAAAAGCATCCGCTCGAAATATTATAAGAAGAATGCATGTGCATGACCATGCAAGTCAAGTAGGAAAAAAAATGGTCTTTTCAATAGCTGCTATACAAGTGGCTAATAAAGAATCAAATTACAATTCACTCATTTATTATGCAATAGGAAGGTATGTTCATAAAGAATCAAGTTTAGTTTAGAAGTAAATACAAAAGTGTAGAAGATTGGTTAAACAAGAAAGATATTCTATATTTTTATCAATGGAAATAAGTTAGCACACTGTGCTAGTTTTTCCAGTAAAAGCCTCCCACTCGGTCTAACAATTCTATGACAAGATAACCATATTAAGAAAATAGAAAAAAAAGTTAATTAGCTGGTCACTCATGTCACAATCTGCCATATGAAATGAACAGGTACATACCTCCTGCAGGGGTAGAGAATTCACCGAGATCAAATCTTTGAAGAGAGGGTGTACAGCGTGGAGCCTGAAGGCTGTCAGATGGACTCCCCAAATAAGAAAGTGCCCCATCAGATATAAAATGATGGTGATTGAGGTACTGATCACTGCCAAATGCACTTCTGCTTCCTTTACTATGGGATGATAATGATGACACATAAGGTGGGCGATCATGAGGAGCATCATGAACTCTGTGAGGCAATCCATCTGATGAATAACGGCAGTCCCATCTCCTTGACGTTGGAGGAGAGAAGCTTGAGTTTATCCGCCAACGAGGCTCAGTAGGATCCATGGAACAATCTCTGCTAGCTGGAATAGACTTTGTCCCATGTGGCCTAGCGGCCACGCAGCAAAGAGCGCCCGTCTTGACTAATTTTGCCAATGACGTGCAGACGCTACTTGCTTATTTATGTTTGACAAGCTTGACCGGACCAGAGAGAAATTATACACCGAGCCAGGAGAAAGAATACATCAGATGTATAGTATCACCTATGCACATAGAAGCATGTCAGTGTTGTCAAGAATAAACAGAAAAACCATCATCTAAAGAAAAGTCTTCTTTTGTGGTATAATGAACATGCTATTGTCTCCAATAACCAGGATGCATAACTAGTTGAACTACCCAATTCCAAACCCCATCCAGAGCACAAATAAGCATATTATTTATCAGGTGAACTATTAATACACCATAGAGCTTCTATACGTATATATCTATATGAGAGACTGGCTAATTCATTGGGTAAAGCTTTTTATGTAATATTTCATTGCCACTAGGTTTAGTAATAGCTGCTCCTAGAAATTTGCGTCAATTAAAGTCTCATCAAGTGACACTAACCTAGTTCTAGAGGTTAATAAACTGGAAATGAATCCACTTTGCAAATGTTTTTCTAATTTCTAATTCTATTTGCACCAAAATACTTCCATTCCTCTGCGGTCACTGATGCCCCTATTCAACAAGAAACTCCCCACCTGGAGGCAAAATCTAAGCGGCGCGGACTAAGAGCTCCGATTGGTACTCCAACCCTCAGTCCGACAAACCACCAATCCAACCCAAATAACTCGCAAGCCCGGACAACTTTTGCATAAACTCAACAGGTACCAATCATACATATACTTGTGATTGGGTCAGATCCGAATACGAATAGCTTACGAATTACGATAGGGTTTGGGGTGCTCGGTTTCGCACAGCAGGGGGGAAGGAAAAAAGGGGGGGTCGGGCATACCTGATGGGTCCTCATCGCCGGGGAAGACCTGGTGACGGGCGGCGGCGCTCGCCCAGTCGTCGTCGCAAGGAAGAAAGGCGAGAGAGAGAGAGAGAGAGAGAGAGAGAGAGAGAGAGAGATGTGAACGGGAGAAAGAAAAAGGGGGAGCAGGAGGGGTGTAAAGGTGCAGCAGAGGATGGATAGCAGCGCACACACTAGTGCTTATTTCTTATTTTATAATATAAAAGCTAGTCGTTTGCTTTTAAAATTTACTAATATATATAATATTGTAATAAGTAAAGGGCCGCCTCTTTTTTCCAATGACGCTGGATGATGATTGCTACTTGATTTCGGCTTTTTTTTATTATCTCTCACAGAATACTATTGAACGTACCGAAATCTGCTAAAATTTTTTTAGGTATCATCTTTTCTCTCCCCGGTGTCAGCTTGTTCATACCAGGCGGTATGCTTCTCACTTAGCATCTCCAAAAATCTTTTTAAAATCTAGTCTCTAAATCATTATTTAGAGAGTTATTTGAGTAAAAAATATTTTCTATATCTTCGCACCTTCCAATAGTTTTTTATATATCTTATGCGCAGTCTAGAGAGTCATCTTCAATTCCTCATTCTCCATCTTTGACTAACGAGAAATTCAGAACAGTGGATCTCTATATTTGGATATTTCGTTGAAGAGACTATTGAAGATTGTTTTTTCATCAAATCTCTATTTCTATAAATTAGGAAGAATATAAAGAGTTTCTTATAGATGCTTATGCTCCCCTTCTCATTTCTCATGTTACACGTTGGTTATTAGTCGAAGCCTGCAATTACACGCACATGGAACCACGACATAGAACCATTGGCTGAGTCAAGCTATGCGAACAGGACATGTAAACATAAAAGTATTCTAATATCATTTCTATATTCCGTGTTTGCGCATAGATTTTGATATAACTTACTAGAGAGTTATTTGAGTAAAATTTATTTTCTATATTTTTTACTCTCCAACAGTTTTTCTATATCTTATGTGTAGTTTAGAGAGCAATTCTTCACCTTCATCTTTGGCTAGCGAGAAATCCGGAATAGAGTAAGTTTATATTTAGACATCCAGTTGAAGAGACTGTTGGAGGCTAATTTTAACCAAAATCTTTATTTCTAAAGATATAAAGAGTCTCTTGGAGATATGCTCCAATCAGGGGATTGAATTAGACATGAAAGAAGATATATTTTTTATTAACATTGAATTTTAGGATTCGGTTAACCAATGCGCGTGGCCGCTTCATCCGCTTTCTGGTGGCGGCCGGAGCGCTGACCCAGCGCGTCGCGGTCGCGGCCCGCGTATATGGACGCGCGCGCGCGCGTCACGCACTACTCGCGCCGCAGGGACCTGATCGGCTACCGGAAGCCGAGCGGCGCGCGGCGTCGGCGAACGGCGGCCGAAATCGTGCGGGTGCCCTGGCTCGTCGCCGACGGAGGTGGCCGGCTGCCGTTCGCACCCAACTAGTGGCTCAAGATTAGACGGTCGAGGAATTTTGATGGAGGGGGAAATCGGACTCGGATTAGCGGCTCTTAAAATTGTTTCGGAAATAAGCGGGTGTATTTTTCCCAGGTACAGTGCATTTTAAGCAAAAGTAGGTTCATAAATTTTTGGCCTAGCTAAATAGTACCACAACATTCTAGCAGTGATCATTAGCCATTTTGCATTCAAATTTTGCTAAACGGTGTCACAACATTCTAACAATGCTTTTAAGTTTTATTAATAATCTATAAACATGAACTCCCAGAGCTCCTGTGGAATTTTAATTACAGCTGAGCAAATAAGTCTTTACTCGGTTCCAGCAGTGTCAATTGAATCTCAGACCTCAAACAAGGTCGAGCACTCCTTCAGAAAAAAAAACAAGGTCGAGTAATGCACCACATGATGAAATGATGCACAAGTGCTCAGAATGTACAGATCACACATATGAATGCTAGGGTCTGATACCAGCCTGCTGAACCCAGGGGCTCGGGCCAAGACAGAGAGATCTGTTTGCGTGTGCAGAATTGCCCTGACGAATCTCATCCTGTTGGCCATTCTTCTTGCCAGTTCATCCAAGAGGAACAGGCACGCTGAGGGTGTAATGCTGTTGTGATGCTTGCAAGCCCCAATTTCGAGGAGATGAACTGTCTCTGGGATCTGGTTTCATGTGCTTGGCCAACATATCATCACTAACAAAAAGCCAGCAAGTGGGCATCTTTCAAACAAGTAAATGGTTGATGAGCTATGAGTTTTCAGGGAAGACAGTCTGGATGAACTTCAAGAAACGCTCCGAGTAGAACTGGGGGTCCACGGCTGAGATCGAGACTGAGTCATACTGCATGGACTTGACAGCATGCTCGATTTTCTTTGTCATGTTGTAGTCTTGCAATATGTCAATGATGCCCAGGTAGAGGACGACATCATACACCTCGCGAAATGGTTTGCTTTCGTCTTCCTTAGGGATTTGCTCTGCCCTTGCAGGCATGTTAACTCCTAGCTGGATCTGAAGCCTGACAAACATAAAAGGCAGTTAAAAACAGCAGTCGTAATTCTCCACATTTGAAACTACAAGCAGTGCAGCACGATTTCCGCAAGTCACTCAGGATATTTGAACTACAAACAATTCACAGAAATCTCTATCTTACCTGGCTGTACCAGGCAGCAGTAGATCTACTTCCCCAAACCCAGCAGCTGATGCACGCAAACGGCTGCCTCTTATGTGAGGACCAACAACAACACTGTTCTCGCCACTGCTTTGAACCAAGACTAATCCTTCTGGGTAGTTCAAGGCATCATCTTCCTGAGCATCTGTGCAAACCATTATTGACAATGAAAATTAGCGCATCAATATTGAAAAGAACTGAACATGGAATTGCATGTGATGAACAAGTTAAAGCAACAAAAGAGGCGTTGCAGACCAATAGCAACTATAAGAAAGAATTGTGCATCTCACCAAATATAGCTTGAAGATAACTTGAGGCTGCCTAACTCAAAACATCATTTGGAAATTAAGACAGTTAAGGACTACACAGGATTTCCAGGTAACTTTGGATGTTGGATGATTGCATAATTCAAGTTCCTTTTAAACAAAAAAATCAATTAAAAATAGTCAAGAGCTTGGCAACTACAGGCTCCAGCAGGGCACAAAGAGTAGATATACTTCACATGTCGAAAACCAATCCATGTGACTTTTTCCTTACACTCATGTAGATGTGCAGCAGATATTGTAGGGAACAAACATCTTATGGAAAGTGTCAGGTGTGTCCTTACCTACTTCCGAAACAACAGTCAATCTATCTGCCGCCATGCTCTGGCGATAGGATGCACGTGTCCGCAAGTGCTGGGGTGCTCTATAATGGACACCAAGCAGTAGGCTATAATCCATTATCCGCTGGGTTCTCAAAAATTCGTTGTCTGTTTCAATCTGCCTGAAGTATCAACAGTTTAAATTGAGATAAGTATAATGCAAACACATAAGAAGGCTGATTTCTAGAGAAAGTATGCTCACTTAAGTAGAGCCTCACGCCAGGAAGGTTCAAGATAAAAGGAATAGTTAAGATCCAAATCCTTCAGAGTTGTGTTCTCATCAATTTCAATTTTGTCAGTAGAGCGCCCTAAAGATGAGCCTTTCAAGTCAAATCTCCGGTGAATTCTCAATTCGGTGCAAAACATGTTTCCCATTACAACAAACCGGAACTGCAATTTGCAAATATTAAGAATGATCATTACATTAAAAAAGAAGGGGGGAACTAATCTAAAGAAACTTTAAAAGAAATTGGCGGTGATGTCAATCATTACCTTTTGACCACTAGAAGGTTTCACCCTGTGGAGGCCAAAAAACTTAGTTATGAGGGTGTTCTCATAAGTACGGACATGATGATAATAGTTTGGAAGCATTCGTAAAAGAACCTACAGGATAATATAGAATCATGAAAAGTTCAATTTCAGCTTCCTAGGAAAATGGTCCTACAGTATATGCATGAACAATCCAAAGAATCATGAAAGCTAGGAAATACAATCTCTGTAGTTTAAATAGAATATAAACCTGCACTTCAGATTTTCGGAGAGTCTTAATCATGAATCTATCATCCTGTGACAAGAAAAAGACACTTCCGCTCTTTCCAGGAGAAGATAGTTCCCTAAGAGCAGAATTTCCGCATATGGAGATCATATAGTCTGCAGCATCAATCTTGAACATCTCTCTCAAATTCCTACAAAAGTGGATCGGCATCGTGTTTTAAATGTATGAGTCTGGGACAGAAAGAAGATTATAAGTCAGGAGAAACAACACAAAAATATGTCAACAAGGGACAAGGGGTCCTAACAACGAATATTGTGTTAGCTAAATGTGCAGAATCTAAGTATCACTTGAATCTGCAGCTGATAAGGACATCATCATTTTTCAGATGCGCATATTAGCATGATTGTCAGTAAAACGAACCTGAAAACCATGGGACAGTAGTCCTTCCATTTGAAATCTTCTGCTGAATGTGAAGGAGTAAGGCGAGATCCTTCTTTTGGGAAGTTCATCCAGAAACTTGCTCTTGGTCCAAAATCTGAAGCGCGAACTTCACGTTTTTGAATTGGTGTAATCTTTCCAACTGTGTACCTAAGTACAACAAAACAATGCCTATTTCAAAATATACTTAAAAGATCTGTAAACATCATGCTCTGGAATCAACTAAAAAAATGTATGCTGCAGGAGCTAGCAGTTCCTAACAGAAATGAAAGCACATATTGCAAGCTAGGAGCTGGTAACCACTACTTGCTGGTGCAAGCACATCAGCCACCAAACCTTACACCATTATTTTTCAGAAGCTAAATGATACCAAGCATATTTTTTGAACACAAGATGATTAGTTCCACGAGCCAGATGACTAGTAACCTGTTACTTCTATGCCATGCTTTTCACCAAATAGTTGCAAGAAGATTATTTTATAAGCAAGAACGTTAAGCTGCAGGGAGTAGCTAGGCCAGTAATAGCTGAACAAACAATGAAAAAAAGGGCATACCCAGTGCTGAAAGCTCTAACATAAGGTGGGGTCTAGGGAAGGGAATTTCTAGCAGCCTTACCCTTGCGAAATTCGCAAAAGGCTGGTTTGAACCCAGGACCCTCCAGGACACAAGTGGAGAGACTCTACCACTGTGCCAGGCCCGCCCTTCTAATAGCTGAACAAACAATGAACAGAAGAAAATGAATGCAAACAAAAACCAGGATTTCAGGAGGTGCTACCTGATTCCGAGCTGCAGACTGAGCATTAAATCATAGCTTCTGTGTCCCTTAATTATTGTCTCTCCAGGCTTTTTAGTGTCCCTCACCATTTTCTTCTGGCGGCGTTTTCCCTTCTTTGAGGATTCTGAAAAACTTCTGTCAAGTACCACCTCACTGATTAGAACACCTTGCATGTATTCCCTTTCCAGTATAGGCAAACGAGAATCACTCAAATTTTCCAAGCTTTCTAGACCAGAACTTTCACTTGATTCATGGCCAATGAACTTTTCAATAGCCACCTCAAGACTCCACCGTCTTTCCAAAGACACATTCTTCAAAGGAGGCTGATCAGTTGAATTCCTTTTGTACGAAACATCTGAAGATTGCCTAGACATGCCAACCTTCATGTTCCCCATGTCAACTGAGGCAGATTGAAGTATGCGTGAATTATGATTCTGTCTTCTAATATCAGGCAGTACACCTCGGTTTCTTAGATTATTGATATACAGCTCATCGTTAACAGGAACTCTGCAACCTTTCGGATAGAATGTACCTTTACCATCCTTCAGGCCCCTCGTCCATGTTCCAACATAATACCCGCATTCGTTCCATGTATAGATTCCATACCCGTGCATCATGCCATCTAACCAGTTACCTTCACACGAGTCCCCATTTTTCCATGTAAGAGTTCCTTTCCCTGACATTTTGCCACTTTTCATATTGCCAACGTAAGTGCCCTCATTTGCCCATGTGTACTTCCCATGACCTTGTATTTCTCCCTGAATCCACGAACCTTCAAACATGTCTCCATTTGGATATGTCTGACATCCAAGCCCATGCTTACGATTCAACTTCCATCTTCCCCTGTAGATGATGTTATCCGGTCCAGTATAGGTGCCTTCACCATATATGTATCCACCAGAATACTCACCCTCATAGGTGGCTCCAGATGGCCATCGTGTCTTCCCCTGCCCATGTCTCATCCCTCTCCTCCACTCACCTTCATAGATGCAACCATCTGACCAGATGTACCGGCCTGAGCCCTCTGGTGTGTTCCCCAATAATGTGCCAGAATAAATATCTCCATTAGGAAACCTGATCTCTCCAACTCTGAAGCCAGGATTTGTTCCGGCAGCATTTGAATCTTGGCCATTTCCCAAACCGGCCAACACCTCCTTTGCAATGTTGCAGCTAGAGTCTCGGAATAGCTCAACCCTTGCAGAATGGGAGATCCCTTCTAGCTCATTTGGAAGAGCCACAGGGGCTGTCATGCATAACCCCTAGGAGGACCGGTCCACAACAATCAGGAAGGTAATACCCAAATCACTCCCTGTGAAAGGTTGGATGAGATACGTAAGCCATACTGTTTACAAGAGGCACTAGAAGTAACCAGGATATGAACATTCCACTTTTAGTATTTATTTTACACAACCAGTGGCCTTTTCTTTTTCACTTGTCGCCAAGAAACACATGATTGAGAGGGAAACAAATTTGGTCTGCATTATTCTTCACTTCATTTCCATAGGAACTATGTGCTAGTAATTGGAGTTGAAAACATGGTTTTCTATTCAAAATTCCATCGCCAGTGCTGCCATTGACAATGTGACCAATCCGAGTTAAGGTGCTTCCTATTGTTCCTTCAGTAGGGAAGACTGTTCACTGTAGCCTCCATGTGCCCTTCGTTAATTTTATAATGATTTGCGGAAAATGTTTTATAAACCTTTTAACAAAGGATAAATTGCAATTGGAAATTGACAGATACATATCAAATTCACGTACGAAAGTAAAAACAGGCCCAAAACTATCTCACCTTAAGCGTGCTCTACAAAGCTCAGCCTAACCATGTCTTACACATCCTAAATCAAGTATATTATATTAGGAAAAGAACACACGACGCGATCAGAGTCTAAGAATTATTAATATAGTTCTTTCCCCCTTCTTTTTGAAAGAAAGCAACACTAACATGTCTAGTTTAGTGAACGGAGGTACATACACGATCATTGTAGGTTTGCATCGTTCTGATCGCCAACTGCGACGTTTATTTTCAGAGTTACACCTACAGGAGCCTAAGAGAGGCAAGGAATGGACAGGACAGGCTTACCTCACCGCTTCAGAAGGGGAGCTCGACGGAGGAGATGGAGGCGCCTTCTTACAGGCACTACCTCGCAGACCTGCAGACAGAGGAAGAAGAGATGAGCACGGAGAGGAACCGCGCGGCCTCGCCCAGAAGCAGGGGGAGGGGGTGCTGCGGACGGCGCAGATCCGGCCGCCGGATCCACGAATGGCGTTGTGCGCACCGGAAAACGGCGCGAAGACGGAGGACGGCGCGCGCCCAGAACTGATGGGGATCCGGCCGGAGAAGGAGGCGCTCCGCGTAGACCCTCCCGGATGGAGGAGAACGATTCTCGACAGAGGGGAGCGATTCCCGCCGGAGGTGGAGAGGGCCAGCCGACCAGGGGCGGAGGAAGTATAGTGAGGACCACGGTGGGCGGTGGGGCGCTGTGTGTTCAGTGACCATTGACTTTAGAAGAAGTCCAAATAACCCGCTCAACCTTTTTTTTGACACGAACCCTCTTAACTTTTTTTTTTTCACAAACCCTCTCAACCTTACTCCGGAGTCTTATCTTTAAAAGTTACGGTACCCTTCTATAAAATTGACCTTCAAAACTTTGTTTCTTCGTTCAAATTATCATATAGCCTTTTTAGTCTTTTTTTACGTACATATATTACGCTCGTATTGCCAAATATGCAACTAGGGTGATCAGTCTAAGCAAGAGTTCAAAAGATTCAAACGACTAGCCCTCTTCAGTTCATTTCATCAACCATATTTAGACACCAAATACATTCTACTTCGATGATATCATAGCAACACAATAAATTCCAGACATACAAGTCCAATGTGTATATCATAAATCTACTCTCATGTGAGATGATAAAGTCTACTTTCTAACAGCTACTTTTCCTATCAGCAATGATGGTAAACCTAACGGATGGCGGTATGGGAATGGACCCTAACTTTAGGAAGCGGTTTTAGACATGTGCTACATGTCAGCTGCTGAATGTTGTTATGCAATCTTGCTAAAAGCATCACATGAGGCACCCATATATGTCGTTCAATTGCAACAAATTTTGCACCGCACATTACTTCATGCGACGTGCCACCGCGAGGTCCTCTTGGCACCAGTATGTTCTCCTTAGTCTAGTCAGTATATACTATCATGCACACGGAAGTGTTGCATACTTATAACTTTAGGATATGTGCCCTGGATTTTTTTTTCTTTCTTTCTCGAACACCGTAGATTATTACTATTAACAATAGCTGTGGGGTTGCATGGTTTTGGCATCGGATGCTAATCTACGAGCTATTTTATCCGCTGCTCTTTGGTCGGCGGGGCCGTTGCGAATTCCCTTTCGGCCGGGGAAAAAAAACCCATGTTGAAAAGCAAAAGGATAGTAGCTGAAAGGCGGCATTGGGATTACACGGATGGCGGATGACCAGCTAGCATATGTGCTGCCGCCCGTGCCCCTAGAAAATTTTGCAGGCCCATCCGATCCTTTTCAGAATCATATCCCTGGACGAAACGAAACGAAACGTCATCTCGGCCTGTCTCAGAATAATATCCCTGGAACGAAAACGAAGCGTCATCTGGGCAGCAGAGCAGGTAGTGATGTCAGATTAGTGTCCAACACGGTCGCAGTCGTTGAGGCTCCAGATAATCTTTCCCTGGGCCGGCAAGAGTATCGGTTACTTGTGTAGATTTATGGGTCAAATTAAGCCACCATTTTGATTTTAATTAGGTGTGGCCGTATGGGTTTGGCCTGCGCCGTCCACGAACACATCGCGTCCTTAGAGATTAAAAAAGATCTAATATCTTGCTCAAGCAAATTCACGTTATCTAACTCACCAACTCCTGCTGGAAAACTAACTTTTCCGGTTTGGAGCCGGTCACTGTCGTTTCGCGCCAATGAGCACCCAATCAGGACACAGGTTTCAAGCTTAAATCTGGCTCGTCATCGCCTCAATTTGAGTAGTATGCTTTTGCATCCGCGCATCACAGGGTACACGAATCATCCCCACCAAATGGGCATGAAAAAAAAAACAACGAATGAAACGAACAGGATCAATGGCAATGGCAGTAAGAATGGCAGTGTCCGCCCTCCTGCGCCGACGACGGCGCTGCCGTCGAGCAGGGGGTCCGGGCCTGGAGCACCGGCGGGAGGCCGCAGGCTCGCCGAAGCTCGTCGTACCGGCGGAGGTCAAAGCCACGGGCCTGCATGAGCTGCTTCTGCTTGGCCGCGAACCGGCTCTCGAAGAAACCCTCGAACGAGGGCTCTTTCTTGGTCCGGAGGAAGAAGGCGTAGCCGGCGATGAAGTACATGGACGTCACGTAGAAGCAGATGGGCTCCATCACGTCCCAGGAGAGCTCCCAGAAGGTGAGCCGCATGAACCCGGCCGTCTGGACCACCAGGTACGCCAGCCCGCACCACAGCTCCCGGCGCACCTGGGACGCCGCGGCGCGGTCGATGTCCGCTTTCTGCGCCTCCATGGCCTTCAGCTCCTCCCTCGCCGGGTCGTTCTCGGCGATGGGCAGCGTTTCGCGGACGGGAATGGCCTTCTCGATGGCCTTGACGACCTGCAGTTGTCATGAAACAGAACACAAAAACATTTCCACGATTTACTTGGCTGCTCTTCTTTTCAAGGGAGATCCATCAAAGAAAGAGCAATGCTGATAAGAGAATATTGCATCAATGAAGGCCAAATGAAAAATGCCTCAACTTCCAAAGGCTCTGCAGTGGTCAAGAAATACAAGTGCTTCATGTTGTCAACATGAATGCAAATATGTTTTCGAAAGTAAAATAACTTCAAATTGCTTCAAGAAAACAATGCCATGCCGACCAGGATCTGGACCGTGCAAGAAAAGATTGTTTACTTGGAATGGAACATATCCTGGACACACTTACTGCAGTATGCAAGAAAAATAATGCAGCTGAATCAGTAAAGCGTGTAAAAGGTTTTCCAAAACTATCTTTCAAATGCTCCAATGCCACTACCATGAGGGCAAATTGCCAAATTGTCTGTTCTGTAGCCACCAACCCCAGCTAGATCAAGATTGAAATAAAGAGCAAAAGGTACTACTAGTGCTGCCCACGCATGCCATGAGTCTATGACCTAATCAGCTCACATGCCATGTGAGTGTTCACCAAACTTTGTTTGGCTCACCCATAACATAAGAAAAGTAGATTAGCCATAATTTGTTAGCCCTCTATTAGTCTCCAATTAATCAAATGGATGGTAACCATAGCATTCGGCGAGGGGAAAAAAAGGAAGACCTTTTCTTTTGTGATAAGCTACAATATTCACAAACACAAAGGGTAATAGCAACAATATCAACGTGATTTATTTATGAAGTTAACATGAATCTCAAGCAGTAAAGATGAAAAGAGCAGCTATATCTATCGGATGTAAAAAAAAAGAATAGAAATCTCCTAGTTCTTTTATTTCCTATATATTCTGCCGCATGTAATGAAAACTACCTTTTTGTTTTTTACATTCTAACAAAAAGAACTTGCAACTTTACCCTACAACAAGCACACCACATGGTTGGCTGGTGCCACAATTGCCACAAAGGGCAAACCAGCAAATATACCCGGAAAGAAGTAATTGAGCATATATGTTTACCAGCTAGCTACAGCTTTTCTCTATGTAAGAAATTATTAAAGGTGCGTCAATTCAATCCTCCTCCACCACTGGCATGTGATGGGGCACATGATGCTATTGCTACAAATGGCATTCCTGTACTGTAAATTTTCTGGCAGACAAGTTGTTGAAAAACTATTAGCAATTTATTTTCCAAAAAAAAAGTGCCCAAAAAGTGGGCCAGGTGAATGCTCCTCATGTTCATTCATCGGAGGTCAAGAATCAAAATTAGTCTTTCTTTTTCTCATCGGATTCTACCCTCTCTGATTTAGACAGAGGGATAAAATTAGATTTTTTTTTCTTGGTTCTGGTTTTGAGAGAAGAAAAACTCCCATCTTGGAGCGGAGTAAAATTCCCCAAACGTTGGGTGTCAACATCTCTTACTATCGTTTTAGAACACCGCCCTTTCTTTCAATCTTTTCCTGTTGGGAAACATAGAAAAAACACGCGAAAAGTCTCATCAGATCTCTGTGGTTTCCAAAATCAAATCTCTACCCGGTCACCCGGAAAGAAATTAACAGCACACAAGAGAGAAGAAACCAACGTTACTTTTCTCTTTAAGAGATCCTAACTGCAAAGCAAAAACTAGACAAGAGATAATTTGGAGACGAATCAAGCAACATTAAGCTGATGAATTTGAAATGAGGAACAGAGAAGATGGGGGTGAGGATCGTACCATATCGGGCCTGAGGAAGACGGTCTTGCCGAGCACGATGACAGATCCGGACTCGTCGAGCGCGCGCGCGACGGAGGGCCCGGCGTCCGGCCCGGCGGCGTCGCAGCAGAGGCGCAGGAACTCGGCGTACGGCACGGCGCCGGCGCCGGACGCCCGAATCCGGGCGCGCGCCGCCTCCATCTGCGTGGCGCGCAGCACCTTCCGCGCCTCCTCCACCGTGAGGCTCGCCGGCGGCAAGTCCCGCGCCGCGTCCGCCTCCCGTCTGGCCGGCGCCGCGGGCGGGACGAGGCCGTCGAGGTTGATCCGCGGGAACGCGACGCCGACCCCGAGGTCCCGGATCCGGTCGGCCAGGGGCATAAAGCGGTCGGGCGGCACGGCGGGCCGGAACGCCGGCTGCTCCTGCAGGAACCGCCGGAGCCCGAACGCCGCCGGCGACGGCGACGACGCCGCCGCGAAGCGCTGTGCCACGGCTCTCCTCAGCACGGCCGCCATTGCTGCTTAACGGGTCTAGCTTCTCTCTCTCTTGCAGACTCCGATTGGATGGGAGGATGGATGAGGATGCACAACGGGCTCGCTCTACGCAATCAATGGAGCTCGGGTGGATTCGAGGGAGGTGGGGGATGGAGGCTATTTATACCGCCGCTCCCGATTGCGTATGACTCCGCGCCGCGAGGGAACGAGCGCGCCCACACGACGGTGGTGACAGGGACGCAACACACGGCGTGAGCCGTTGGCGACGGCCTTGGCCCGGTCCGCCGATCGTGCCCAGCTCGCGTTCCGACCCCGGGGACTCCTCGGATCACCACGGAAATTTGGTCCAGCCCTTTAGGAGCCAGCTCGATCATTTACCCAATCGTTTCGGCCATAAATACCAATGCAAACGTGAACTGTGTTTTTTTCATCACAGTTGGTCTAAATTCTAAAATATACTATTTGAACATAATCTTTTAAATACGCGAAGATTTTAGTACTATGATTTTTTTTGTTATAACGAAATATAGTTTTTGTTCCTGCAAAATAACAAACTATAGTTTTCTAGTAAAATTTATCTTTTAAAGTTCGATGACACACTCCCTTTGTCCAAACATATGTGAATTTCTAACTATGCACCTGGATAGGTAATTGTCCACATGCATGGCTAGAAATGCACTTAGAGACCAAAGGAGTATTCCAATATGCTATCTATTTTTTATTACAACAAATTGCAGTATTATAATAAAAACTTCTGTTTCAGAGTTTCGTGCTGACACATGTTCTGATATGGCATCTATTTCCATTATAAAAAATTATATTTTGCTAGTAAAATTGTCTCTTTAAAAGTTTAATGACACGTATTCTGATACAATATCTATTTTGCAAGTCAGGGTACTACTGCTTTTTTTAAAAAATAATAATGGCAGGAGCTCTATCTTTCAATTAAGATGAATGAATATATGTACAAGGAAGGGTAATCCGCCAACACCGGCATCGAAGGTTAACCTACCCATACATCGCAGCAGAGCACACAACAGCACCGGATCATCATTGCCGAGCATGGTTGCATGGCAGCCAGCAGCTCCGACTCCCAAGACCGACCCCAGATAACTAGCGATGCCAAAGACAACAGTACTACTACCTATTGCGGTTAGGATTCCACAGGTTTCGAATTGAGGCGTAACATTTGAAAACCAAAAAAAAAATGTCGAGCTCAAGGCGTGTCAGCATGTTCCGCGCAAGTGTCACAACTCATGACTCACGACCATGAAAACGTGTACCGCGGGCGCTATTGGTTGGAGACGTACTGTGCTTCGGGGAGAGACGCTCTGGCGATGCGCTGCTTCGTACCATTAGTTATACGTGACGTTCCGTTTGTCTGTTTTTAACTTCTTTCGATTTCGACATTTTTCGACTTATTCTCTCTCATATAATACTATTAAACCGGTCGAAATTTCATCACGATGTCATGTTTTTCTAGAAATTAGTTCGGCAACCGGTCACTGAGCCCACGTGGACCATCGGCGTACGAGCGAAACGAGTGAGCGACTCCCACGTTGCTGTCAAACCAGTGACGTGGCAAAAAGAAACGGAGTTAATTACGTGCGTGACGGTACACGATAAGATGCTTACGGCCGGGGTCCTATATAAGTTTTAAATTTTATAAATTGGCCTTCTTACGCAAAAGGTCTGGATGATCGGATTGGATCCCAACACGAGATGAGGTGTGTGACGATTGATAAACTAAAGTCTCCTTACCCGCGATCGGGGAGTCCTGGACACGAACGGCTACGCGATGAAAAAACGACGAAAAATTCAAAACAACTCAATTCATGATTGAGTGATCGATTGATTTGGTTGAAGCATGTCAATGTCCTGGTATGATATCATGGATTAAAATAAAGACATCAAGATCATCGCGGGTTAAGAGGGCTACGAGCATCTCTAATAGTGGTCGGTTTGATCCATGACACCAGTAGATAACACAATGCCCTCCAATGGTCTAGTTACAATTATCTCTCTAAATTTAAGGCATGCCTATATCCGTCCAAATAAAGCTTTCCAACTAATTTTACCTCTACTTGATCCAAACAGGCTCAACTAATTCCCAGCTAGGAACTCTGATGTAACAGGCTAAAAACTAGTATCCAGCTAGCTGCCTCCACCCAGCTAATCCCTAGTAACAATTAACTATAATTGATCCCAAGCAGGAACTCAATGCAGGTAAAGTTTCCATGCATCATATCCAAACGTGTTATTGATTGAGTAGTAAATATTAGTCATATCTTCTTTCTGTTCATTAAGTTTGTTCTCCGCCCAACAGCTAAACTAAAATCTAAAGATGCCTAAAAAGACATCGAGATTTTTTCTCTCAGCCTACTGAGGTATAAGACATCTAAGAATGCATACAGCCATCGTATAAGGTGCGGCTTGGCCACGTAAATAGTCATGGACCTATAATCTCACCACCATACGAAAAATGCTTTATTTGTTTATTTTTCTAATATAAATGTTTTATTTCCTTTTACAAAGTCACCGTAATTTAGTTGGTTCATGTCCTCGTCATCGAGTCACCTGCGACTCCAGTTACCCACAATTTTCTCGATAAAACAACATCCAATGCACATTATCCATCCTAAAAAAAACACTGGCCTCTATTTTTCAGCTTGCAGCTGTACATGTGAACCGGTTCCGTTGTGCTGCGCATATATGCGCATCAATCCGGGATGTCCAGTTCTTGGCGTGCTTCTAATCGACCGGGGAAGATTGCGACCTCATCCTCGGCATCCGTTCGGTACACCAGATCTTCGAGGGATATATGGAGCTGCACGGCCGCGCGCGCAGCGCCTGGCAAGGAAAAGCTACACATCTTTGGCGTATCCATCCATGTCTAGGGATAGCACGGCATGCCTGCAAGGAGCCTCCCCCTGTCACGTCCGGGAATGCCGACACGGCGCCGTGACCCGCAGACCGCAGCTCAGGGCATCGCCGTGGAATCCTGTTCGAAATGCCGATGATACGAGGAGCATCAAGAGGAGGACCGGCGAGTTGATCGCATGACTGAAGCATCATCACGCACTCTGTCCTGTTTTTTTTTTTTTGAAAGACTGTCCTGTTTGATTTGTACAGTAGACTTGCAGTAGCCTCAAAGTTTTTTTTTCTGGAATAATCCAGTAGCCTCAAAGTTAGCTGCTGGCTACTTGAACGCACAAAACAAAAGCACCGGAGCACTTGACGGTGGAGCAGGGCGGCGGCACTGCTCTTCAACCGTGCCAGCCAAATACAGCCTTCCCCAATACACGCCTCTGACCTCTGCTTTTTTTCTTTCTTTCTTCATAAATAAAATATGATATCCAGTTATCCACCGGAATCTGCGTCCTGGAAAATCTAACCTCTCAATCTGGACCGCAGGCCCGGTGCGCGCGGCAGCCCGTGTCCACCGCCGCGCGCGCAACTTGTCAACCCGGACACCGATCCGTGCCCGTCTAACTGGAGGTTGGCGGCCTACCGCGCGGGCAGGCCGGCAGGGGCGGCTCCTCCCTCACGCGCCCGCCCCCCGGGCGGCCGCTCCCAGTCGCAGCTGCGCCGGGCAGCGACTCCCCATGGGCCTGCGGTCGCCGACGCGCACAGGTGTCGCGCGCGTGGCCGCGCGCCCCGCTTTCCGGTGGCCCGAGAGCGCTGACCCCGCGCGGCGCGTTCGTCGTCCCCACACTGACTCAGCGCGTCGGGCGGTCGCGGTCGCGGCCCGTGTGCCGCGCCCCGCCCCCGCGCGAGTCGCCGTCGCGCCACGCGATCCTCGCATCACATGAACCTGACCGTCAACCTGGAACCGAAACCCGAGCGCGAGCGGCGCGCCGCGCACGGCGTCGGCGCTCAGCCATGGGCTTGGAGGTTGGCGAGCAAAAGCGTGCGGTTGCCAGGGGGACCCTTTTCGACAGCGTCGTAACGGGCGGCTGCTTTGCACTGGGTCTGGGCCGTCGGCGGCGGCGGAGCCCGGGGGCGGCTGGCTGTCGTGCTCATCCAGCCAACCGCGGGCAGAGGATTCGACGGTCGAGGAATTTTTCGTTCACTACTCGAATGGTTTCAGAAGAAAGAAATGAACGGTGCTTCAAGTGGACGCCCCCATTATTATTTTTCGACCGGTTGGATAAGATCGTATGGGTGCGCAGTGCACGCACAGTTTGGCGTTACAAATCGGCCGGGCTACAAGTTCATTCGGTGCATCGAACGTGCCATGCGTCGGAGCCTCGGAGAGGTCACTTCACCTTCGTGTTACCTTTTTTTTTCTTGGATTCATGGTCATGTTTTTTTTCGAGGATGATTAGTCTTGCACGTTTAGTTTATTTCTGGAATTAATTACCTACGCCGCTCCGTTTCTCTAGCGTAGCGTAGCTGAACGTGACCACCCGCGAAACGGCGAAAGGAAGCGTGATCAAACGGCGTGCTCGGCAAATGTTCTTTTTTTTTTAGGAACTGTGAAGCCCACATCACGAATCCCCAGAGGTGTCACTGAGAGTTTCCGGGTGAGATCGTGCGCGGCAGAGCGAAGGGACGACAAAACACGGCATCGATCGCGAGGGGCAAGGTGCGGGCCGCCTCCCCCGGTTGCCGATTTCTCCTTTCGTGGATGGGTGCGCGCGTGTCCGAAGAAACGGGTGCTAGCCGTGTGCGCGACCTTTCTGCGTACGTGACATCTGCCCATGTCGAGCGAGCTGCTTCGCCGTGCTGCTCTCTCGGCCACCAAACTGCACGCACGAACTCGATCGGCACCCATGAGCCATCACGTACGCGCTCGCGCTTTCCCCGGCGGGCGGCGGCCCAGCTTCCCCTGTCATTGTCTCTACGTACACTTCACGGTAGGTCCTAGTTTCCCGTTCACCCGTTCTGACCAGCGTGAGCCGCCCGTAATAAAACAGTGGTGGGACCGTGGGATGCAACCTTTTCTTCTTTTTTTTTTCTTTTGTCTCTCTCTTTTGTCTCTCTCTGCATCACATATATATATATATATATATATATATATATATTCACATCCCATTTTCTAGCGAGGGAGGAGACAAACGGCGGTGAAACAGAGTGAGCTTCCAGAAAGAGGGAGCTCCCGTTCCCGACATGTTGGGTGTGCCTTGCCGGTAGATGTGTGTCCAGGTAACGCATTAGCATTGCCTTACCTCCGGAAATGACGAAGCAGGCGATTGGGCGATCGGGAGGCGGCGGCGCCGCCACGGCCGCGATCTAGTCGATGCCCGGTGAGACGGGGCTACTACCAACCTCGTCTGTCGGGCTGACTGCCAGGTTGATTCCTGAGCTCTACTGCTACATGATCCCTTCGCTAGGGTTTGTGCGAGCAGACGTTTCTTCGCTGCGTTCGATTCGGATCGATCGTGTGTACTTCGTCCGCTGCCGCCGTCAACGAGTCGGAGACGGTCCACGGTCTTTTGGGTTGACATCCAAGTTGAATACGACTTGGAGTTGACAGTGTCTGTCTCCACAAATACAATCTCTAAACCTAGGATTTGGTATTGTGTTTTTCATGTTCACGTTATCCTGCTGCGACCTAGCTCCTGATCGCTTCCGTTCAGACGCTCTGCGGTGGGGGCGACTAGGGATTTCCGGTGAGGAAATTACCCGTCTGAAGCCAAAGACGTTCGAACTCGATCTAGGGCTCGTCCTTAGCGGTAACGTTGCCATGGAATCTGACAAGCAGTTCAGCGGGGCTGGTGCCGGGGTAGCCAACCACTCTCTGCCCCCATGGATGTGCAGGGAGGCAGTGGGAAAGCTGCGGGATTGAACATCAACCGTGGCCAGATCCCGCCGGTGAAGCATGATGGGCTTCATGAGCGACAGCTTGCCCTAGTGAACAAGCAAGATGCAAGGAAGGAGGCTGACGAAGAGGAGTATGTCTTCGAGGAGGACGAGGAAGCGGCGTAGATGCGCTCACGCTGGATGGCAATTACAAGGTACTACTCCGGTGAACCTTACTCCACTTGGGGTATGTTTAATGAGTTGAGTTCAAAGTGGGGAAAAAAGGCATCAATTCCGGTGCGAGAATTAGGCGACAATAGATTCTTGGTTGAGTTCAATTCAGAACAGCTCTGGAAGAAGGTGACTGGTGGAGGGCCTTGGAGGCACAAGGGAGATGCTGTGATCTTCGTTCCCTACGACGGATTACGTCGGATCTTAGAGGTGGTAATTGACTCTATTGCTTTGTGGGTTCGCATCTATGATATTCTAGTTTCAATAATTACAAATGGTTTTACTCGAGCTTTGGGGGCAAAGATTGGTAGAGTCCTGGAGGTGGGACAGGTAGTAGATAACTACAAGAGGGTGAGGGTGGATTTTCCTCTTGACAAGGCCATCATGCACACTGTACAACATAAAGTACGTGGCTATGGTGAGATGGAGTTTATGGTGCGGTATGAGAATGTCCGTAATTTCTGCTTTGGTTGTGGTCACATTGGCCATGACAAATGTGAGTGCCCAGATGAAGCGCTTGTGGGTGGCGGGGTTCGCTTTGGTAAGCGCTCAGATGCTCCCCACACAAGCAGGAAACTGGCAAACGCATGACAATTCCTGCAGAAGATCTGGGTGCGAGAAGAGGTCTTAACTTTAGTGGTCACCAGAGGCGCAGGGCGATGTCGGCGGCAAGCTCTCCTGCTGGGCAAAAGAAGAGAGAGGATCCGGTTAACAACAAGAGAAGGGATAGGGATGAGGAACGTGAGACAGAAGCTCATACTAGCATCCCTGCTGAAGTCTCCGAGGAACTGGTGGCCAGGGTGAAAAAGATGGGCATGGACCAGCGGAATGGGTCAGCCCTCAACCAGATGGCTTCTTCTGCCTCGCCAACAAGAGTTTCAGGTATGGATTCTTTTGTGGATTCCAGTGATGCTTCAGGTAGAGAAGAGATAGTGCCGGAATCTGTCAAGCACTTGAGCATGCGTGAAAGGCTAATGCTGGCCAAATCCCCCAAGGATGGCGGGGTTGGTGACAAGAAAAACCAAACTGGAGTGGTAGCCAAAGACATTGAGAAGCCGAAGCGCAACAAGAAGATGACGGATGCCAACATCTCAGCTTCCATTCAGGAACTGGAGAAACATGGCCTGGCGACAGAGATGAACCAATTGAAGCAAGATACAACAGCGGCAGCAACAGAAGATGAAGCGGCGTTTGTGAAGGAAGGAGAGTCCCCTGCGAAGCGCAGCCGACGATCGACTTCACAGACCACACCCCTGATGGGAGCTCATGTTGGGCCCCGTCAAGCGCAATGAATGCGTTGGCTTGGAACCGCCGGAGGTTGGGGAACTCCCAGATAGTTCAGGAACTTTGCAACCTTGTAAGGTTGCACCACCCCAAGCTTGTCTTCCTCTCTGAGACAAGAATGAGCGCCAATAGGAGTAAGAACTTGCAATGGAAGTTAGGTCTGAAGAACTATTTAGCTATAGACAGTGATGGTTTAAGTGGTGGTCTTGTACTTTTTTGGGACGAATATATCAATGTTTCCCTGCTATCGCAGGGTGAGTACATCGATGTGCTTGTGAAGGAAAGCCCTGACGTTGCTCTATGGCGAGCAACCTTTGTGTATGGGGAACCTCGCGTGGAGAATAGAAGGGATATGTGGGAGTTGTTGCGTTCGCTATGTGGTGCTTGGAATGGCTCGTGGATGGTCATGGGTGATTTTAATGAGGCGATGTGGCATTATGAGCATTTTTCTGAAACACCACGGCCCGAGCGCTAGATGATGGATTTCAGAGAAGTTCTAAGCCATTGTGATCTGCATGACTTGGGTTTTTCGGGACTCCCATGGACTTATAACAACAATCAGGGTGGCAGCAGGAACGTCCGAGTAGATCGTGGTGTTGCTAACACGGATTGGATGTTCTCACATCTAGATGCCAGCATCGTCCACCTCACTTCATCTCGTTCGGATCATAAAGCACTCCTGCTCTCAGTTTATCAGGATGCTCAGATCCCAAGGGCTCAAACGTTTCGATATGAAATCATGTGGGAGAGAGAGGAGGAACTAGGCCTGATAGTTGAACAGGCTTGGAAAAAACAAAATCCGGGTAGTGATTTGGGCGCATTGGCGGTGGCACTGCAGGGTGTCACGCAGGAGCTAAAGGCTTGGAGTAGGGAGAAATTCGGCAATGTTACAAAACAGCTAGGACAGCTGCGACAAGAGATAGAAAAGCTAGAAAGAGGAGGGCCTGTAGCTAACCGGGAGGCCATTCTTAAAACTAAATGTGATCTTGATGAACTTTTATACAGGGAAGAGATGGTGTGGCTCCAAAGGTCACGGATTACATGGCTGAAATAAGGTGACAGGAACACCAAATATTTTCACCGCCAAGCACAATGGAGGGCTAGGAAGAACCATATAAAGCGACTCAAACGAGAAGATGATACCTGGTGTCATAATCAGAAAGAAATGCAAGGTATGGCGGTGGATTACTTTGAACAATTATTTACTACTGATGATTCAATTAATCCTCAAGATATTATTGATTTAATCGAGCCGGCTGTCACGGCCCAAGCTAATGCTGATCTCTGCAAGGACTATAGCGATGAGGAAATTGGAGATGCTCTGTTTCAGATAGGTCCTCTGAAAGCCCCCGGTCCAAATGGCTTGCCTGGTAGATTCTTCCAACGCAATTGGGCTCTGCTGAGAGAGAAAGTCACCTGTGCTGTAAAGGAATTTTTCTCTACAGGTATCATGCCTCCAGGGGTCAATGACACCTGCATACTTCTGATCCCAAAGGTCCCTCATCCGGAGTATCTAAAGGACTTTCGGCCAATTAGTCTTTGTAACATCATTTACAAAGTTGTGTCTAAATGCATTGTCAATAGGTTGTGGCCGCTCTTGCAGGATCTTATCTCCCCAAGCCAGAACGCGTTCATCCCGGGGCGCATGATAACTGACAATGCCTTGATTGCTTTTGACTGTTTACATGCCATTAACTCAAATGCAGATGAAAGGAGTCGGTTATGTGCATATAAGTTGGATCTTTCCAAAGCGTATGACAGAGTGGAATGGTGTTTTCTCCGCAATGCGATGCTGAAACTGGGCTTTCAAAGTTCATGGGTGGATCGAGTCATGACCTGTGTGACCTCGGTTCGCTACACTGTCCGTTTCAACGGTGCCATGTCGGCGCCCTTTACACCATCTCGAGGTCTATGACAAGGTGATCCTCTTTCGCCATACCTTTTCCTTTTCATTGCTGATGGGTTATCTACATTGATCAACGGGAAGGTAGCAACTGATGCTTTGAAAGAGCTGAAAATATGCAGAAATGCCCCTGGAATCTCACATCTGCTTTTTGCGGACGACACGCTGCTTTTCTTCAGAGCTTCGTCCGATCAAGCATAAGTAATAAGAGAAGTGTTGGATACATATGGCAAGTGCACTGGACAACAAATCAATCCAGCAAAGTGCTCCATTATGTTTAATGATAAGTGCCATCAGGATGTACAAGCACAAGTCAAGTCCATCCTGCAGGTCGAGAAGACTGTATTTGATGCCAAATATCTTGGACTCCGTACTCCATCAGGCAGGATGAAAGGGGACCGGTTTCAGCATCTCAAGGAACTGTTAAGTAAAAGACTGGAGGACTACTCTGACAAGAATATCTCCATCGCTGCAAAGGAAGTTTTAATTAAAGCGGTGGCTCAAGCCCTCCCGACATATATTTGTTGGATTGATATCTAACCCCTGAGGCCCAAAGGCCTTGGGCCCTTGATCCGTGCCCTGATCGGGGGCGCCCAACCCAACTGCTGTTGGTGGGCCCCCATCGCCAGCGCCACAATAAATAGAGAGGTGGGGGCCGGGGGCACGCACGTCGAAGTTCACCGCCACCTACACTAAAACCCTAGACCGACCTAGAGGGGCGGCGCTGCGGCAGCGGGAAGCGCCACTGGCACTGCACGGCACCGACAGACGCTGCCTAGCGCGGATCTGCACCGACCCCGGCACTGCGCGTCGCTGCCTAGCGCAGACCACACCAACGGACCCGCGATGGCGTCCTCGTCGGATCAAGGTATACTAGCGTCTCTCTCTCTGTCAATCTCGTCTAGCACGCACACGCACACACGCGCACCAGTGATTGATCCTAGAAGTAGATCAAGAGATAGACCCCGAGTTGATTCTACTACTAGAGATCCCAGATTAAGCCCTAACAATGGTATCAGAGCCATTCTAGTTTAGTAGATTAACTCGGAAGAGATAAAAAAGGGTTAAAGATCGAGCAAATAGAAGAATCAAAAAAGAAATTCAAAGAAAACCAAGAACAGAGGCTCGAAACCCTAACCCTAACCCTAGATCTACCCGGCCTCCAACTTACCCGGCCCTTCTTGCTTTCTTCTCTTCTCCTTCTTTTTCCCTCCGCTGCTTCCCTTCTTTCTCGTACCCTAGAGATCCCCTCGACGGAGCCGCGCGCGAGACGCACGCGACTCCGACGAGGAGACCCATAGGGCACAGATTCGCTTTGTGCGGACGCACACCGAGCCGAAATCGAGAGAAAACAAAAGATTAAGGGGTACTGGAAGCAGATCCGGCCATGGCACGACCGCCGGCGTCGAGGACGAACGTGGCGGCGCGGCCTCTGATCGGAATAGAGAGAAAAGCGAGAGGGAGAGGGCGAGGGAAAGTCGACAGAGAGAAGGAGAGGGAGAGGAAAAGATGGAGAAGCTCAGGCACACCGATAGATGGCCCGCGGCTGGGCCGTGCGCCGCGCCGGAGCTCAAGCCGGCGACGGCGGCGACAGTCACAACCAGAGGGAGAGAGCGAGGGAGAGAGAGAGAGCGAGCGAGAGAGAATGAAATGTTCTAGGGTTTCCTAGGGCGTCCGCCGGCTGCGTGGTTTATATACGACCCGAAACGCGCGCTCAGCCGTCGGATCGCGATGGACGGCTGAGATCGTGGCGGGCGGGCGGCGACGCGCGGGTGGGCCAAAATGGCGGCCCAGGCCCAGGTTGCGGCCTGTTAAGCCGTGGCCGCACAGTAATGGGCCGATTTCACGAGTGGGCCGGGTCGCGGAGGCGGTTTTGGGCTGCACAGTAACGGGCTACACAGTACTGGGCTGCACCGTAATGGGCTGCACAGTGCTGGGTTTGTCGGCCCGTTTCGCAGATGAACAGTAAAATTTGATCTTTTTTTCTGTTTTTGAAGCAAATTTGAATGATTTTGCACAGAATTTGATCTCCTTTCATTTGGAACCAAAGGGATAAATGTTTAGAGAATAGAAATACAGATTTACACAGACCTTACTTCAAAATAGAATTTATTTTATTCATGTTTCCGCTGCACAAATGATTATTTTGACTTGAATTTAAATTTGAACCAAAGGGATAATTTAAATTTCGAGTCACAGATTATTTTTTAGATTAAATTGTAATGTTGTTATTTTCTGACCAAAGTTGATAATAACAATATTATGATTTCACAGATTAATTTTTCAGATTAAATTGTAATGTTGTTATTTTCTGACCAAAGTTGATAATAACAATATTATGATTTCACAGATTAATTTTCAGACTAAATTGTAATATTGTAATTTTCTGACCAAAGTTGATAATAACGATATTATGATTTTCATGCCTTTATCATTATTGTTATAATGTTCTCACTTGAGCTAACCTATTTCAGCTGGTTTTTCTATGATGGTTTCCATCAAGAACATTCCAATTTTGAGAGGAGACAACTACAATGAGTGGTATAAGAAGTTGGATCTCTTCTTTACCATGGCTGAGCTAGACTGGGTTCTTTCTGCACCGGTTCCAGTAGAGCCTGAGAGGCCGGTCAGAGGGGATGATGTCACAGATGCTTCTTGGAAGCAAACAGAGCTCACCTATAAGGCGAGCAAACAGAGGTATGATGCTGATCATGCCAAATGGCACCCTGCCAACAAGAAATGTTTGGCAGTGGTAAAGAACACAATAGAGCCTGCCATTCTGGGGGCAATCACAGATTTTCCCACTGTCGTTGAGTACCTTGAGAAGATAAGGAGTCAGTACACTGGCTCCTCAAAGACTTATGCTACCCAGTTGATCAAACAACTGGTTACAGAAAGGTACTTGGGAGGTGGGATAAGAGAACACATTCATCGCTTGGTTCACATAAACAACAAGCTTAAACCGATGGATATGGACTTCAAACAAGAACACATAGTTCATTTGGTCTTTGCTTCGTTGCCGAAGGAGTTTGACAACTTTGTTGTCAATTACAACATGAACCCCGAGAAATGGGATATAGAGAAGACCATAGCGATGTGTGTTCAAGAGGAAGAAAGAATAAAGATAGCACATGGTGGTTCTATCAACTATGTGAACAAGAAAAGAAATAATAAAGATATTCCCTCCTCTTCCAAGGGAAAAGGACCCCAGACGCCCCAGCAGCACAGCCATCACAGGCCCAAGTTTGCAAGCTATAGTAGAGAAGGATCATTGCCTCTACTACAAACAGAAGGGACATTACAAGTCAAATTGTCCCGACTACTTAAAGATGATCATGGAGAAACGAGGTGAGAACATTATCTCATTTGTAAATGAATCCTTGTATACAGATTATTCGAAATCTACTTGGTGGATTGATTCAGGAGCAACAATTCATGTTGCAAACTCTTTACAGGGATTCCGTTCAACGAAAACTACGGGAAGAAACGAAAGCAGAATTAAAGTCGCGAACGGAGTCAAGGCAGATGCTGAGGCGGTGGGAGACCTCCTCTTAGAGCTCGACACTGGCTTTAGTTTATTACTTAGACATGTATTTTATGTTCTCGTGATACAGAGAAACTTAATAAGTATGTCTCGTCTAGATGACGATGGATTTGAATGTCGTTTTGGAAACGGCATGTGTGTAATAGAGTTTAATGATACAGTTGCTACTATTGCTTTCAGAAGAAATGATCTTTATTTGTTATCGCTACGTGAAAGTGTGAATTCCGTATGTGATGTGAATGCGACTGTATCTCCAACCACAGATAATAACAGAAAATGAAAGAAAACTCAAGACACGTCGTCAAAATTATGTCACTGTCGTTTAGGCCATATTTTGAGGGGTAGAATAGAAAGGATGGTTAAGAATGAGATTCTACCTCCTCTTGAGTTCTCAGATTCAGACAAATGCATTGATTGCATAAAAGGAAAATATGTAAAGATAACAAAGAAAAATGCTGAGTATAGCACAGGTGTTTTAGAATTAATTCACACAGATATCTGCGGTCCGTTCTCAGTTAAAAGCATAGATGGTTATGACTCCTTCATAACGCTCACAGATGATTATTCCCGTTATGGATATATCTATCCAATAAAAGAGAAATCAGAAGCGTTGGATAAATTTAAAGAATTCAAGGCTGAAGTTGAGAATCAACATAATTTAAAGATAAAAGTTGTCCGTTCCGACCGTGGAGGGGAATACTACGGTCGGCATACCCCATACGGACAGGTTCCAGGACCTTTTGCGAGGTTCCTCACAGAACAAGGAATAGTTGCCCAGTACTGTATGCCGGGCGATCCTCAGCAGAACGGAGTAGCTGAAAGACGGAATCGTACCCTGATGGATATGGTACGAAGCATGATCAGCTATTCTACGCTACCAGTGAGTTTATGGATGGAGGCGTTGAAAACCGTTGTCTATATTCTCAACAGAGTACCTAGTAAAGCGGTGCCTAAAACACCGATGAACTGTGGACAGAAAGGATACCCTCACTGAATCACCTACGGGTGTGGGGGAGTCCTGCTGAGGCAAAGATATTTAACCCGACCATTGGGAAATTGGATCCCAAGACAGTGAGCTGCCATTTTATTGGTTATCCAAAGAAATCAAAGGGATATCATTTCTACTGTTCAGACAGATCTACAAAGTTCGTAGAAACGAGACATGCTACCTTCTTTGAAGAAGAGATGATTCGGGGAAGTACAGCAGTTTGAAAGATTGATCTTGAGGAGAAGCGGGCGTGCGCACCTACTCCGATGATTTAGGAACTGTTTTTCTCACTGCCTACTGAGACTGCACCAGCAGTATGAGTTACTGCGGTGCCAGTTCCCGAGGTGGTCCCTTCTGTGGCAACACAGAGTGAAGATGTGGAACCAGTCCTTCAGGATCCTATAGATAACAACATTGCCGCAGATCAAGGGGAGCCACCACAGGCTCCAGCAGAGAATGTTCAAATAGAAGAGTATCCTAGTAGATCTCAAAGAGAAAGAAGATCGGCTATTCCCAATGATTATGAAGTGTATAACACAGAAGAGTTTCGAATGGAAGATGATCCCATCTCATTCGAAGAAGCCATGAGAAGCAGACATTCATCCAAGTTGTTTGAAGCCATGGAAGATGAAATGAAATCGATGAGTACCAACCGTGCTTGGGACCTAGAAGAAATTCCTAAAGGAGCCAAAATAATAGGCTGCAAATGGGTCTACAAGACAAAATGTGACTCCAAAAGGAATATAGAGAGATACAAGGCTCGTCTTGTGGCAAAAGGATTTACACAGAAGGAAGGAATAGATTACAATGAGACCTTTTCTCCAGTCTCATGTAAAGACTCTTTTAGAATCATTATGGCCTTGGTCGCACATTTCGATCTGGAATTGCACCAAATGGATGTAAAGACGGCGTTCCTAAATGGGGATCTCGAAGAAAGAGTTTACATGGCACAACCCAAAGGTTTTGTCGTGAAAGGAAAAGAAAATATGGGATGTCACTTAAAGAAATCCATTTATGGATTAAAGCAAACTTCAAGACAATGGTATTTGAAGTTTAATGAGACGATAAAGAGGTTTGGGCTTACAGAGAATGTTGAGGGTAATTGCATTTATGCAAAGTTCAAGAGAGGGAAATATATTTTCCTGATACTGTATGTGGATGACATTCTACTAGCGAGTAGCGATGTCAGTCTGCTATTAGAAACAAAAGAATTCTTGTCATCGAATTTTAACATGAAAGATCTTGGTGAAGCCTCATTTGTGCTAGGTATTGAGATTCACCGAGATAGAAGAAATGGGGTACTAGGTTTGTCACAAGATACATACCTACAAAAGATTCTAGAAAAGTATAGTATGCATGCGAGTAAGCCTACTCCTGCTCCGATAGTCAAGGGTGACAGATATGGAGACTTTCAGAGTCCCGGAAACAAATATGAAAAGGAACAAATGAAAACTGTTCTGTATGCTTCGGCAATCGGAAGTTTACAGTATGCTCAAGTGTGCACACGTCCTGACTTAGCCTTTGTCACTAATGTGCTTGGCAGATTTCAGAAAGATCCAGGTCTAGAACACTGGAAACTTGTAAAGAAAGCCTTGTGATATGTGAAAGGCATAAAAGGCTTCATGCTAACATACAGAAGAACTGATTCATTAGAGATTAAAGGATACGCAGATTCAGACTTTGCGGGAGATGAAGATGATACAAAATCCACGACAGGTTACATCTTCACTTTCGCAGGGGGAGTTATATCATGGAAAAGCTCAAAACAATCGGTCACAGCAACATCGACGATGTATGCTGAGTTCATAGCATGCTATGAGGCCTCCGGGCAGGTAGAATGGTAAAAGAAATTTATACCTGGCTTGAGAGTGGTGGACAGTATAGAAAGACCACTAAAGATGTACTGCGATAACCAGCCAGCAGTGTTTTATGCTCATAACAACAAGAAGAGCACGGCTACCAAGTCGATACAGATAAGATTTTATTCAATAAAAGACAGAATCCAGGATCACACTATAAGTCTCGAGCATATAAGAACAAAAGATATGCTTGCGGATCCGCTAATGAAAGCCTACCAACCAGCGTGCTCATGGAACACGTAGCCGGCATGGGAATGAGGTACAGCCTATGATCTCTGGATAATAGAGGCCCAAAAGGATTACAGAATCTATTTCTGAACAGAGGCGTGTATTGTGGCTATTGATTCTATCGGCAATTGCACGTGACGATGAGATATGCCCTATACATAAATCTGTGATGAGATAAGGAAAATAGAAAAGTAAAAGAAAAGGATAATGTGAGATCAAGGGGGAGATTGTTGGATTGATCTCTAACCCCTGAGGCCCAAAGGTCTTGGGCCCTTGATCCGCACCCTGATCGGGGGCGCCCAACCCAACTGCTGTTGGTGGGTCCCCGTCGCCAGCGCCACAATAAATAGAGAGGTGGGGGTCGGGGGCACGCACGTCGAAGTTTACCGCCACCTACACTAAAACCCTAGACCGACCTAGAGGGGCGGCGCTGCGGCGGAGGGAAGCGCCACTGGCACTGCACGGCACCGACAGACGCTGCCTAGCGCGGATCTGCACCGATCCCGGCACTGCGCGTCGCTGCCTAGCGCAGACCACACCAACGGACCCGCGATGGCGTCCTCGTCGGATCAAGGTATACTAGCGTCTCTCTCTCTGTCAATCTCGTCTAGCACGCACACGCACACACGCGCACCAGTGATTGATTCTAGAAGTAGATCAAGAGATAGACCCCGAGTTGATTCTACTACTAGAGATCCCAGATTAAGCCCTAACAATATTATGAGTGTGTTTAAACTCCCACTTGGTCTATGTGATGATCTTACTGGCATCATCAGGAGCTTTTGGTGGGGCGTGGAAAATGGAAAGAGGAAAGTGGCATGGCTGGCTTGGGAATAGATGATACTGAAAAAATGTTGTGGAGGAATGGGATTCAAAGACCTGCGCTTGTTTAACCAAGCAATGCTGGCGCGCCAAGCGTCTGATACAGTTCCTGACAACCATTGTGTGCGTCTGTTAAAAGCAAGGTACTTCCCTAGGGAAAATCTGATTGATACACCATTTCGCTCCAATGCTTCAGTCACATGGCAGAAAATTCTACACGGACTGGAGCTTCTCAAGCAAGGAATTATCTGGCGAGTTGGAGATGGCAAGCAGATCAGAATCTGGCAGGATCCTTGGTTACCGAGGACACTATCCTTGAGAGTTACTTCTCGATAGGGCAGAAGCCGTCTATGCTGGGTGTCAGAGCTGCTAGATGTTGACGGCAGAGACTGGGACTACGGCAAGCTCAGACAACTCTTTAACCCACCTGACGTTGAGGAGATTTCCAAAATTAAGATCCCTTCTAGATTACAAGAGGACTTCTTGGCTTGGCAACTGGAGAAATCTGGCATTTTTTCAGTGCGCAGCGCCTATAACCTAGCACTCAAAATCAAGCTCGGCCCGGATATTCAGGCGTCGAGCTCTGCTCCAAATGGAGAGAGGAAATTGTGGCAGAGGATTTGGAGTGGTCATGTCCCCCCCCCCCCCCCCCCTCCCCCCAAAGTCAATGTTTTCGCGTGGAAATTGGCAAGGGACATATTGCCAACCAGGAGAGCAAAATTCATGAGGAGATTGGAGGCTAGCGATATATGTACTCTGTGCGATCAGGAACCAGAGACAAGATTTCATGCCACGGTCGCTTGCCCGCGGGCGCAAGGGCTACAGCACGCTATGCGTGAGCACTGGCAGTTGCTGGACGAGGAACAGTTTAGGTAATCAGGACCTGACTGACTCCTTCTACTTCTGGACCAGTGCTCAGACACGAAACGCGATCTTGTCAAACTGTTGCTGTGGAAATCTTGGTCAGTACACAACAACATCACCCACCAGACGGGCCCTACGAGCATTACCGAAGCGGTGCATGCTCTGTGTGCTTTATAGACCTCATTATCAGAACACATGTCCTCTAGCGGCTCAAGCCTAGGCAAGGGAAAGCTTCCCTACACTGAGTGCGGCAAGAGAAAGCAGAGCAGCGCAGGCTCCAAGGTGCTGGGAAAAATAGCCTGGGAACCTGCTCCCACGGGGTGGATCAAGATTAATGTTGATGGTGCATTTGTCTCTAAGACAGGTGAGGCGTGTCCTTTTCAGGTGCCAAGATGCAGCGGAGGCGGAGGCCCTGGCGTGCGCGGAGGGGCTTCGGCTGGGGACCCAATGGGCTCCGGGCTCGGTCATCGTGGAGACATACTGTGCAAGGATTGTTCAAGCTATGGAAGATGAAGTCGATCGCACGCTCAGTTTTATTCTAACTGAGGCGAAGGACCATGCACGACTGCTCGAGAATTGGCGTGTTGTCAAGGTTAAAAGAGAGTGTAACCTAGTTGCTCATGAGTTAGCTCAATTAGCTCGACGGACTACCTATTAGGCGGTGTGGTTAGGTCAAGCGCCTGCGTGCGACCTTATCAAAAAATGAGTGTAATCCCTCGATCTAATCAATAAAGTTCTTTTTTACCCCAAAAAAAAGATGTGTGTGCAGGTACAAGCACGCGTGCAGGCCCCCGTTCTCTCTAGTCAATCCCGTGACTGTGAGTGTTATGCTATACATCGGATAGACTATTTTGTGCGTGGTAGCTGCCGGCAGCGCCATGCCGGTGGATCGGTGGATGCCATGCGAGATCTGCGCATATGCTGCGCGCAATATGTATGGCTTTCCCATCAGCGGCATATTCCTGTCAGATATGCTTGCGCGTTCCCCAATCATGCGTGCCGCTAGCAGCACTACGCATCCATCAACAACCCCCCATGTTCCATTTAATAATGAAAATTATACCATATGCTATATATATTCCCTTCATCTATTTTTATAAGACGCACGTGTATATCAAGATTTAAACTTTGCAATCTTTAACCAATAATTTGACTATTAATTTTTTATTTTTAGAATGTAAACTTTATATGATTAGATTCGTAATCAAATATACTTTACATAATTATAAGTTTATAACTATAAGTGATATAATATACGGTAAATGAATGGTCAAAGTATTATTTGGAAGACCGCCGTACCATCTTATATTACGCCTTATAAAAATGGAAGGAGGGAGTATTCCACAACAGGAATGCGGTGGTAAGAGCTTTGATTGTTACCTGAGGTAACTACTGTTGCTCATCAAGAGTCAGCACCTCTAGGTATTTGGATAGTTACTCCCTCCATTTCAAATTACAGTTTGTTTTGGCAAATTTAGATATATAGATTTTTTTATGTATCTATATAAATACAATATCAAGATGTATATAAAAAAATTTACGTATTTATATTTATTAAAACGATTTACAATTTAAAATAAAGAAAATTTACGTACACGTCGACGCCAAGTTAGAAAAAGAAACTAGCTCACGGGTAGAAGGATTTCACCCGATAGATCTGTGCGTGTAGCGCTATGTTAGTCAGATTAAAGGCGGATCATGTGCAGCCGTGTTAGTACAGCTCGTTTTCTCCATCAGCTTACCTAAACGTAATCTCCGCCTCACCCACTCGTGTCCTTCTCGATAGGTAGCCGGTAAACCCACCTCTGAGCACCACGGAACCGGACGATAGCGTGGGAGCAATAAGATCAATCTCAACCTAAAACATCACTAGTAGTTTCTATATTTGCTATATCATATAGCATATAAAAACTACCATAGTTTCTTCAAAATAAATTGATATCCAATCGTATCTCTTCTCTCTTTTTTCTTCCACAATCCCCTCTTCTTTTATCCTGGTTTTCGTGTAGACATAGTTTCTTACATGAGATCCAGTTTTTTCATATTTTTTCTTCTCTCCTCATTAACTTCTCTGCCACCTCAGCATTTTGCTTATGTGATAACGTATTTAATGCTATGAAAAATAGCTAAGTTGGAGGGTTGGGGGTGCTCTAATGCTCAGACCTCGGATCATTTCCGGCTTTAATTTGAGTAAGTAGCTCATCAGCTACCGCAACGAAAGTGCCCGGGTTACGCCTGCTGCTTCCAACCTCCCAATCAGATGTGCTTTCTCTCTTCAGATGTACGTGCAGGCACAGATGCATTTATTTTGGCTTCGAACAGAGTATACGGAGTGAAGTTCCGTTCCTTCCTATAATGCAGAGAAGAGAAGACGAGTCTTCCTCTTCGTTTAGGGCCAGATCTTCCTTTCGATTGGATGCTGCGTGTAGTATGCGAGGCCGGCACGCTCCTGCCTCCTGGGATGTCAAAATCTGGCAAATCAAACTTAGGCGGCGAGTAGTGGTACACCTGAAAAACCGGAGAACCGAAGTAGGCCAGACACGTTCACCTTTTGGCACCTACACGTACGTCGTAGCTAGCGAGTCATAGTAGCGTCTCCTCCTCCTCATCGCCGAGTTGTCCCGGCTAAGCACGTCTCCGTAACCTGAACGTGACACAACAAAACACCACCCATCGGTGGATCAAGGAGGTGTTTGGATCCACTGGACCTGAACTTATTTTAATCATCTCTTTTAATACCGATTAGTGGACTAAATAAAAATTAATTGTAAAACTAATGGCAGAAGTCGCGGTTAATTGTCGATACGAACCCATTAAACCTAATTAGCCCATAATTAGCACATATTACTGCAGCACAACATTATAAAATTATGATCTAAGATTCGTCTTGATAATTAGCCTCCATTTATACAATTAATTTTATAATTAACCTATATTTAATACATCTAATTAGTGTCCACACATTCGATGACTAACTAGCGCGCGCCTCTAGCCGTTACACGGCACGACACCTCCCTCTGCCTTCCAGACTCTTCCGGAAGATCGGCCGGCTCGGGCGATGAGTAAGAGCTCGCGTGCGTGCCGAGTTGGAGTTCCATCCGGGCCACCATACGGACAGCCAGTTCGGCCACCGGAATCCGGCACCCAGCAGCTCCCGCTTCGTTCTCGCCGCCTGCCGCCCGCTGGACACGCCGCGCGAACCGAACGGAGGCCTCGAGCGAACGAACGGTCAGTTCCGCGCCTGGCTGTCACGCCGAACCGCCAGGAGCTCGATCCGCGTGGATCGATCCGGACTTTGAGGGGGGCCGGCCTAATTCTGTCCAGAAGTTTCCAGATGGAGTTTCTTTCCTCTCATCCAGCTCTGCTCCGTCGACGTCTCAGCCTCCCCGGCCGGCGTCGTGCTCTGAGAGCGAGCCTGCGAGTGGAGATCGATCGTGACAGCAGTACAGCACGCAGGGGGTGCAGAAAGATCCAGGCATTCCCAAATGGTTGGCGTGAAACTAGCTTGGCTACTCAAACTCCATTTAGTGCATTTTTATCCAAAAAAAACTCAATTTAGTGCACACTACAGCTAGAATTCACTCAAGTCCGTTTTCTTTCAAACTAATCCAGAATTCATTTGGAGGTACAACACGCGTGAGTATGTATATCCAAGTCATGTAGGAGTAGAGATAATAACTCCAGCACATCTCATCAGGAAAAGAAAAATCTCAAATATAATGGGGTTACACTAGCTTGCCACTTCCTGGAAGCTAGCGAGGGTACGACGAATGAAGTCAGGCTCCAGTACCCCCACTTCCATTCTCTTGACTGGTGATATGTCCGTTGCGACTTTCATGATTCGCACGCACCCTGCACCTGTCGATGGCAGGTGGGACCAGGCACGGAGCCCACTTGCCAGTTGCCACTTGAACTTTGCGTGCCTGCATGCCACGAGTGGCGCGTGGACGAATTTGGGAAATTTATCGGACCATCGCGCAAAGCAACAAAAAGACTTCGTGCCATGGTGCGGTGCGAGTGTGACACGATGTCCATGGAAATTAAAAACTTCGGAGCGGAAGATGGAGGAGGAGGAGGAGGGATGCAGCGGAGCGTGAAACTGACGTCACTGCAAACCTTTTTTCACCGGTCCCTCGCTGAGAAGTCCACCGGAACAAGTAGAAATAGAAATAGGAGCAGGTAGGGAAAAAGTTTATTAAAAAAAGAAGTATCGGAAACACAAACAAGGGACAAAATCGCCGAACGTAACAGCACTGCAGACTTTTCAGAAAAATAACAGCACTACAGCAGGAGTGAGCTAGGTGTTTGTGCTTCATGTTCGAGTGGCGTGGCCAGTGCCCGGAATCTAGCTCAGAACCTCCGATGCGATGCGATGCGATCGCGGGGACAACTCGGCAGATTCGTGCGGCGATGCTACATGCCTGCACGCCTCGATCCTTTCAGACGCCGAGATTCAGATTCTCTTGAGCAGCCTAGCTATCGTGGTGGTGTTGCCTTGCCCGGGGGATTCAGATTCTTGCTCTCCCTGCCAGATCCAGAGATTCTGTCGCTGCCTAGGCCGAGGCCAGCGATCGAGACACGTTTCGCATGGAGCACCTGCACAAGAATGACGACAGCCCGCTCCCCGTGTCCGCCGCAAGAGTTGCCAGTCCAGACCGTTCCCCCATCCGACCGCCCAGTTTGATCGTCCGTGGAAGATCAAGGGCTCCGATTGTTTCTCCGGTCGCACGTCCTCTGCACTGTTCCTGCGTGCACAGGGTTGGGTAGCTGAGGGTGCGGCCGGCGACGCCGTGACGGCCCATGCGCCAACCCGTGATGCTACCGCTCTCCCCTTTCGGTGCTAGAAATAAATTTGTTAGTGATGGATTAGGTGTCACCTTTTCATAGAGGGATACCTCTTAGTAGATAGATATGATCTTTCATGAAGGGGCCGATCCTCAAGGGATATGTTCTTTGGATACATGTAATCACACCATTCAATCAATCAATTAATTTTTTATTTCATTTCGCACTCTACTTTCTACCTTTAACACGTTATCAGCACGCTCTCCGCTGAGCGAGAGAAGAGAAGATGGCGAGAACGAGACTCTATCATCTTCATCGGAATCGGCAACCGAAGCAACTCGTCTCGACATCATCCGAACTGCGGCAGCCGGCGACGCACCCACGACAACGACTCAATGGCATAATCACAGCATGCATCGGAAGAGGAGTAGCAGATGAGGAGTTGAGGACCGAGTGCTCCACCGCAAGAGATGCATCGAGTCTTCTTCATCTACGCCGACGAGAGCAATTTGCATATATTCTTTCCGGCGGTTGTTCTGGTGACGCCCTCAACGTGAAGATACGAAGAACCAGAGGCCAATTGACATCAAGGCCACGTTCAAGTAGAAGAATGGAGGCCTTTTTCCTTGACGTTACTCCCAACAACCGAAGATCAGTAACTACGAGGCGCCCTTGACTGCTCGGCACAGTTGTCCAAGAAGGCCGCAAAAACAGCGGCTACTCGCCGGCGACGACGACGGGCGCCATCAACTTTGCGAGATCATGAACAGAGGCCCGATCTCAACTGCAGGAAAAAGAATCAGAGAGGATAATGGCCCAAACCAAAAAGAAAACAAAGATGATTATGAGGCTACCAACGATCTCCTCCCCAAAAATTTGTTTCTTTACATTATTTTTGGTTACTCTTGCATCTCTAATCAACCGCTGCATCAGTCTCCGCTGCGGCATCCATCGCAAGAATAGAGAGAGGCAAGATCGGCGGCCTTGTCAACAATGATGAACGACGAACTCATCTGCAAGAAATTGGAGGCACAACGCCCCATCACAGCAACGCCACGGGCATCTAGGCACAGGCATCAAGAATGGCAACGATCTGCAACACTATGGCCATGCAACAGGAGAACAAAAACACAAGCCAATTTGCATTAATAACTGTAAGACATGGTTTCCAATCATAGGAGATCTTACGGATGTGTTCGTTCTTGCATGTCTTCGTCTATATTCTTTCCGGTCAACGACGCCCACATCTTCAAGAGCGTGCACGGCAACCGTAACAGCACCGGCGCGCATCAGCGGCTCGAAGCGGGGACGACATCAGTACGCATCGCTCTCCACCAAGATGAGAGCGCAAGGTATGGGCTGATGGACCACGAGTCCATAGAAGCAAAGGGACAAGAATAAGTATGATGAACTATTTTTTTTACACATATGCACTAACTGTTATACTAAAAATTTAAATATGTCAAATAGAATTCTCTTAATTAAGTTTTACTTAATTAATGGCCTATTCGAGGCAACATATACTACATGTCTTTAACTTGAAACTAGAACATAAGGTGATGGAGATCTAGACATTGACTGCAATAAGTTCTTTTATAAGAATTTATTTGCCCTGAGACCAAGTTTTTAGGCAGCAAATTACTTTCCTATCACTGAGATGTCTACATCTTATGATGATTACATACACGTGTTCTTCCAAGAAAATATTTTACAAATATGATATTGGTCTACACCCTACTTATTTTGTGCATAGTAATTTCAATATTTAAGTCCACGTCTTAAACTCGAATTACATCCATGCAAAGCCATGCAAATTCACACTCCAGACGCTATTTGGTCCAGAAAATTATCATTATTCAATATGTATGTGTAATGCAGTAACTATACCATACAATATCTTCTGTAATTTGTTAGTTTTGCAATTTATTACCTATTGCAATTTTATAATAATTCACCGTGATTAAGCACCAGATATCATGTTATATGAACAATAAGCTTAATTCAAGTAGAATTATATAATCATAAAAATGAAGCAGTAAAGGGTTGACAAATGTCATGCAACAATATGCTTAATTCATGTGGAATTATATGCAAAAGATAAGTGTCACCTCATCATTTTGTACAATACGAAATTCCAAAACCTTATATATTGGCCATATACAAGGTAGTACCTTAGTACTGCTGTAGGATATATATCAAAGTTTGGAATGATTAAAGGCTACACCTTTTTTCGCTGATTACTTGATTCATATCTCATATTGGCCATACACAAGGTAGTATCATAATACTACTGCGGGATCTACACTATTACATAGTGACTATCCTCAACGTGTGTATCCAATTTTGAATATGGTTTAAACAAAATCTACACCAACATGGTAACCACCCCATACTAGTATAATACATATGAGTGGAGTCTAAGGCATCTATTGCAATGACGTCAAACTGTGCCTATAGCAACGAGTTTCTCGTCCACTAATGTAAGGTCTACACCATTTAGGTGACTACCTTTGATGTGTTAATTTATTAGTACATGATGATATAGACTATTATCTTGGTGGTGAAAACTACTCAACCTCGATAATAGTAGCGCTTTTATCGCCTATCAGAAATAAGAGGTCACACACTACTTGTAGTTCAACTAGCATTTTGAATCTACAAATTTTTGCATATATTAATTCAAGACTCATCTTGAATTCAAATTTTAAGCATTAATGTTTGCTTAGACAAATAGCAGAAAATAGTGCAACATATTTTGGTGACTATCTTCACTCAAAAAGCTGAGCCTATGTTTTGACAATGATCTTTGCATCGTCTATTCATTGTAGAATAGAGTTCAAAACAATAGTAGTGACTTTTGTCACCTGTCAATTATTGGATAGTCCACTTATAATCAAGTACCGCCTTGGTTAAGAAATATGCACATCAATATTTTATGGTATATAATTTACGATCCAAGTAAATTACTTAGATACATGATGAACTCATGTAGGACATGACTAATGTTTCGAAAATGGATTTTTTTCTTGAACTTATATTGAATGGGATTAATTATCTAATATAGGAACTAGATATCAATGATATTATTGGGATGCTTATGACACCATTGTCACCATACCTCTACTCAACTTTTTTTTAAAAGAAATGAAAATGCAAAGGAGCAAGATCCATCAACTTTTGCAATTTCTATTTGAAATTGCTAACAAATAATATATTATTTCCCAAACATAAGCAATTCGTTGCTTAATCATTTATCATGATTTTAAGTTAAATGGTAATTTACAAAGCAATGGATCTCTAAAACACATATGTCGGTAATGTCAAGTCTTACATTTGTCCAATGGTGTGGTTATACGGCTTACATGCATACCAAATTAAGAATTTGGTTGAATCATTTCTCCAATAGTTGGAGATAGTCAAGTTTAAGGGGATAAGTTTGAAGCTCACTTCAACAAATGAGATCCACAAGAATCTCCATATTATCCTAGAATTAACATTAGTTAAATATTATACTCTATGCGTAGTATATTGTCCATGTTAGATATCACGTAATTGTACATGATATTAATATTTTGTATGAGTTAAAATTCATACTAAAGTTCATTTGGGATCCAACCAGATTATAAAGAAAATTTGTTCAGTAGAGTAGTGCACCGCTAATATAATCATGGAGATCATACTCTCGTTATGGGTATTCAATTATTAATCATGGATGCACTCATGTATCTAAATTTGAGAATACCGCTATATGTTTCCATAATGTCCATTTATATAGTTTTATATTGAAATATATTACTAAGAGTTATGATGAAATATGAGCACTTAACATGGTATAATGGATAGGTAAACTAGATATTCATAAAAGGAAATTATTTTCAGATCATCTAGGGTGTATTATACATACATCAATCACATAAAGAAATGTTGCATACAAAATAATTTTTTAATCTCAATTATATCATGACTTGGCATGATATTTTTTGATCATTCAGCTTAAGTAATGATAAAGAAAAATTATTATTAATTTTATTGGTCATAGGTTATATTCCCGGAATCCTCAGATTCTATGTGCACCGCATGTGCTACAAACGCAATTGATTTCAAGGCCCTCTTACCTTAAAATTTGAGACAATGGGTTGTTCAATTTTTGACTGCATTCATAACAAGTATGTGGTCTAATTTAGCCATTAAATGGATCATTTAGGTATTCTAAAAATGCATATTGACGCATTTGAAAATAGCTCAACATGTGTCCCTTACTTATAAGGCACCACAATTTGACCAAATTCTTTGCTCACATTGTTTAATTGGAACAAATTATCCCAGGCAAGGGATTAAATCCATTCACATGGAATTATTCGGTTTGGGAACTATATCACTAAAGTAGCCTATGTCCATATTAATTATTGGCATATTGAATCTCTTATCGAGATAATTTAATTGATGACCAATGAAATAAAATTGCAATTTATCTTAGTAAATGCAAATTCTATATCAAATTTATTATACTGCAATCATACGACTCCCTCCGTTGCAGTTAGTATGTGTAGGTTGGCCTCAACCAAATATATCCCGTCAGTGTGTTGGGTATGTTCTACACATACCGTTATCACCACCTCAGTATACATTCATGGCATTGAGGATCTATAAGGAGGTATTATTATCCGTCATTTATAAGTACCTTTGATCGCTCATAGAGGAATAATTCACAAGCTAGTATACTGACACTGTTGATGGTAGCTCCAAGCATTAGTGGGAGATGAATACCACATATATAATGCCAGGAATCCAAAGTGAATGTTACAAATTCAACCCTCAAATCCACATACACATCAAAGAATATCAAAACCACGGTTCAGAACATCTTATATTTGTAACACATTACAAATAGTCTGCCAAATGCATTTACTCATCAAAAGTGTCATCATATCTGATCCCTACTGATAATGTAACAGAAAAGAGTAAAAGTACCTAATAAATCATTCAGCTCCCAGGTTAAAATAAGAGGGGGAGAAGTATGGTCATTAGGGATATAGCTTATTTAATGCTTCCATGGAAGTTAATAGGGCATAGATCCTCTTGGATAGTAAATGCGAATTAACATCATGCATGTTATTTGATAATTTGTGGATATTCAAATCCAAAGCCTATGAATGTTGTTTAACATTCAAAAGTCCAGTATTTGTGCATATAAATTCAGGAACCAGGTCAATGGAACACCTTAACTCCATGATAATGGGAAATGAGATGGAGTTGTGAAGGGTGGATATTTTTACCAGCTACATTGATTCCAATGAATCAATGATATAAACCTACAAATTGTCGACATATCCTCTTATCAAAATTGTCATACACCTTCAGCTGGATCCAGACCAAAAGTTCTAGGTAGAGTGTTGAAACACTCAAATCGGTCAAATCAAAGGTGACAATTAGGGAGAAGTGTTCTCGTTAAATTGGGAGAAGTATTCAGGATAGTAATATCTTCTCATGATGCATTCTTTGTGAAAGCAAGGTGGTGAAATAGCGAGAACTTGTAGTACATGGTTTCATGCAAAGAGTGAGCAACATACCCGCATGGTATGTGTGAAAATTATATTCCTTATTCGATCATTGGCAGATAAAATAAATTTGATAGATTCAGATGTACAATGGATTTTGTTCCGAAACAAAATTGAAGTTGCAACATATATTGTGTATAACTAAAGTTATGGGGACTTGAAAAGGTTGAGTTGATGTGGTACAACTAACCAAGGGAGTAGCATCCATACAAGGATTACTCCAATTGTTATGATTGCATATGTGTGTCTATAAAGAATCATCTCAACACATAAACGAGCAAGCAATCATTTAAGACGAATTTTGAGATAAAATTTGGGTAAAACCAAACTATACTTAAGTCTACAACTTAATCAGGAACATCATTTTACCAATATAGAATTGTTATTGTACATCAATATTCAAATAATATTGGAAAGTTATATCCATCAACACTTGTAGTCAGTCACTCCCTAAAGATGGATCATTTTCCATGAGGACCGTGGGATGACATCCTTAGTACCAACAAGCGCTTGTGTATGCTACAAATTGCAACAGGCCTAATACTGCATTTGTAAAGATTTTGCTATAGCTCAAAATAGCGCAATGACTCAATAACACCATATAGGTGGGAGTCAAAGAGGATATCCACATATATCAAATGGTACCAAAAAGGATTTGATTTATTTTTAATAAATCATGATGTGAGTAAAGTTGGATATATATAGACACTGGCTATCTAATCCTCATATTGCCAGATTATTGACTGATGTTATGGTAATGAAATTTCCATTGAAATTATGTAAATAAATTCTAATGGTAACTTCATCTAACATTTTGAAGTATTACATGGATTTGTATAACTTCACTGAATGATTAATTATGATTTCTTTGGATCACTTAGATTATCTATAAGGATAATACGACTTGTATTGCTTGGATGATAAACGGTTATAGAAATGCAATATTGCTAAACGTATTGCTAAAGATCTTGCAAAATTAGATTCTTAGATAATCTCATAAGATTCGCTCATAAAGTTATTACCAACAATTATATTCTAAAAACGTAATTCTAAAATTGTTATATATATACTTTGATTTTTGCAAGGCTCTGGGGGAGACTCTCCTTAAATTATAACCTATTCAAACATCATATTGTACTCTTTTTTCCTACATGAGTTTCGTTGTAACAGTTTCTCATAAAGATTTTAATGAGGAAATATCAATACAAGAATATATATCATATCTCCTATTTTTCTCATGAGGGTTTTTAAAGGTGATACTTAAGACATATTGGATGCCATATCTTGGGTTTTTAAGAAGGTATCAAAGATATATTATTCCTCCTCATATTTTTCCCATTAGGTTTGGGGGAGGTTATTCGAATATGATCCGTAGATCATGTTATTGATATCCAAACTTGCTTATAATTTTTCCTTTCGAGATTTTCTCATATGAGTTTACGATGAGACAATAATCTATGTATGCTATGTCATTTTCTCCTATTTTCCCACTGGGTTTTAAAGGAGTTTTAGTGGCATATCAATATACATTTTGTTTCTCCTCATATTTTTCCCACATAATTTAGGAGGAATTTTTTCCATACAATAATCAAGGATGATTGAATACAGATTACATGAAGCATACAAACTAATTGAACAAGGGGGAGTGTTAGAATAAGTTTGTTAATGGTCAATTAGGTGGCACCCCTTCATAGAGGGATACCTCTTAGTATATAGACATGACCTTTCCTGAAGGGGCCTAAACCCCAAGGAACATATTCTTTGGACACACCCTTTCACCATGTATAAATATATAATCACACAATTCAATCAATCAATCAATGAATCATTTGTTCATTCCATTCTGCACTCTACTTTCTACTTTTAACATTGATTTCCTCCACTCTACTATTACTCGTGGGAATCTTTCACAATCTGCCAAGCAAAGAGACTAAAAGAGAGACGAATAATCCTATGAAATCCTTCGCTCTGACCACTTTCCGAAACCCAACCGAAAAAGAAAGAGGGCCCTCAAAAAAAAACCCGAAAAAGAAAGAGGAAAGTAGAGTAGGCGACCCCAGCCGGAAAACAACCCAACGGTCAACGGAGCTCCCTCAGTTCCTCTCGGAAAAAAACATGTATCTAGTGTGTCGTACCAGGACTCGAAGCATAGGCACCAAGAGAGGGTCGGGGGAAAAAGGCGTAGAACTCGAAGCATAGTTTGGGATTTTGGGTGTGATCATGGCCCAAATTTTCAAAGAAGTTCATGGAGCCCAATTCGCACGCACAGGGTTGGCGCCGTGGCGCTACCAGCCAAGATTCTCTCGTGCGGTCGCCGTCGATGCGACGATGCCATGCCTCGATGGAGCTAGGAGAGTAGGAGTAGTACCGCCGTCCTGCTGCAGCTAGTGTCCGGTGGGTGGGATATTTATTATTCCCTGTCCCTCTCGTGTGCGGTCGCCAGCGAGACACGTCTCGCCGCCCGTCCCAGGAGCCGCTGCTCGCCGCTCCCACGCGCGACGTCGCGCCCATGCGGTTTTGGTTGCCAAAGCCCGCCGCTCCTGCGAGCGGCGAAGCCGTGCGGTTTTGCCGTTCCGGGGGTGCATGTTTTCGGCCGCACGCGCGCGGGGCGAGTGGCCGTGACGTTCGCTTGTTCAAAGCGGTCAGGCGGGTCGTGTGGGGATTGATTTTTTTGGTGGGGGGGGGGGAGAACTCCACAAGGGCGAGTTCGGTCGGAGTCAAAATCACGGCATGTACACTACATCCATCCGTGTCACGCACTCTTTGTTCTTTCGGAATCGGCGCCTTCTTCATTTCTTTCGCGTCCTACCTGAAAGCCAGCACCAAAACACGCAAGAAGAAATGCACCGTACCTGATCGAGCAGGAATTGGGTAGGGATGGAGTTGAGAATCAGAGCGGGCCATTTGAGATTTACGCAAAGGAAACGATGCCGTGACGCCCCGTGGACTTGTGATGTCACTGGCTCCTTTCTCACTAATCCTCCATTCTGCTCATTCGTGGGAATCATTAGAAGCAACCAAAGACGTCGATCCCTTTCGATCGAACACCCGACCAGAAAAGAAAGACGAGAAGGGCCAAATAGATACTAGTATTAGCGTAGCGTTCCTTTTCATGACGAAGAAAGCCATCCAAATCAGAGCCGTAAAGCAACCCATACATACATACGTGCTGCTGGTCGTCGCAAGTTCCGTCAGTTCATCTCATCAGCGGAAAACGTAACTGTCATCTGACATGGGACTCGGTCGGAAGATGCAAAAAGAATGCACATATTGCAGTAGCACAATAATTTGGGTGTGATTGTGATCATGCTTGGAGCCAGGAGCCAACTCACACGAGATTGGTACGGTGGCGCTACGGGCCAAGCAAAGATTCCCTTGCGCCGTAGCCTCGCCATTGATGCCTGGACGGAGCTGCTGCTGCTGCTGCTGCTAGTACTAGGCTAGTGTCCCGTGCGATATTCTCTCCTCTCCTCCGTGCCAGCCAGATTCTTCTCTCGAGTTGGCCATGCCGTAACACGACGGTCCAGTTCTCTTCCCAAGTGGTCATGTTTAGATCAAATTTTTTTTTAATAAAAACGTTACATCGAATATTTGAACACATACATGCAGAATTAAATGCGGGTAAAAAAAACTAATTGCACAGATGTGTTGTAAATCGCGAGACGAATCTAACGAGCCTACTTGATCCATGACAACAGTGATGCTACAGTAATCATTCGCTAATCATCCGCTAATCATGGATTAATTAAGCTCGTTAAATTCATCTCGCGATTTACAATCCATCTGTGAAAAAAGTTTTGTAAATAATTTTTATAATACCCTAAATAGCAAGATTCCGTTTAAAATTTTTTTGACCAAATCATCTAAACTTTTTTTTGAAAGATTTCCAAATCATCTAAACTCCCATGTCGATGCGATGCCCAGGACACTAGGGCGTAGCGCTGGTGGCTGGCTGGTTGCGCTGCCTGCGTTGCGGTGGTGGTGGCACGGAACGGAACCTGGGGGCGGCCGGCCGGGCGGCGCAGCACCGAACAGCCCGCATGCGCCGAGGACGGAGGAGGCGGTGGGCGCCGAACGCAACCGCACAGGCACAGCTCATACCATTCAGGAGCGTAGTCGCGTATATCACATGGCGTCCGTGGACAGAACAGAAGGTGCATGGCTGATGAAGCGCTGACTGGGCGGCCACGTTTTGCGAGCAGCAAAATCGTCGGGAAGAAAAGAACTTCACATGACCTTTTCTTTTCTTTTTGTACTTTTTCACATGGCCTTAAAGAAGCCATCGACAAGAGCAGAGGATCCGTTTGTTGCTCGAGAATTTCCAACGACGACGACGACGGATTTTGCCACCTGGCTGAATCAGGCCAGCGCATCAGGAGAACCGAGCCGTCAGTTGGAGCAGCAGCGAATCCGGCTCGACTCGAGGGTACTGGCAGGAACAGGAACCATAACAACCGGTAGATTCCAGTATCTGTAGACATCGCAGGAAGATACAGTTCTGTACTGTAATGACAACCTGAAACGCGAAACGGTAGCTGGGACCATATCGGCCTTCACCATCTGCAAATTTGGAGCAGCATCTCAACTAGTACTCTGTCTGTTTCATGATAGATGGGAGCACATTTAACTCGAATTCAGAAGCTACCGAAAAGCTCGCGGGATGGCCTGACTTGGAACGGAGAAACACACACCTGAACATGGTAGTTCCCCAGAAGGGATCCGAACCATTGTTCCTCCATGCTACACAAAACTGACGCAGGCTGATCATGTGAACCCGGCTCAGGGGCGCTAGCCAAACACAAACTGAGCCGTTTCATGCAGCGGCTCGAGCGCCGCGCACCAACTGAATCCAGCGTTTCCCGGGCTTCTTCACCATGGCAGCACAACATTTCCCAGGTAAACGTAGTACAGATCGTTAGAGAAAATAACGCAGTACAGATTCATAAGAAGCGCAGGTATATGTATTTCCATGACAGCAACCATGTTTTGTCAGTGTGTCCATAGAGGGCATAACGGAAGCAGTGAGAATCTCATGAAGAAATAAAGTAACACATAGGGCCTGTTACAGTCTTAAAGAGGGGTGAAGCATCATGCCCTTGTGAAGTTGCCATTTAAACAAATGAATGGCTCCATCGTATCCGACCCCATTAAAAATTTAAAATTGTACAGAACACCCACAGCTCCACAGGCCAGTAGGCCACTCTGCTCTATGAAGCCATCAACAAGGAATTGCAGTGTTTCATGTAAGCAGGGTTGAAGGGGGAAGAAAAGTGGACGAAAACAAAAGGCAAAATAGGCGTTTTCGTCCTTCAACTTTGTCTCAAGGGTCAAATTCATCCTTCAACTTCCAAATCGGCCAATCTAATCCTCAACTTCTATTTTTAGGTCAAACTTATCCTTATGCTGATGTGGCGCTTCATGATAGTATGAGACTAATGTGAAAAGTTCTTTTTACTCCAGGATACTTCTTCCCCTCAGTTTCTGCACATGCGATCGAGTTGGAGGCTTGCATATGCATTTTTTGTGAACTCATTGCACTTTTATTAACATGTGACGTACGTGTTGCTGTTGGTGGCTCGTTTGCTGAGAGAAATTGGAGCAGAGCGGCGGTTAGCTGCTGCTTCCTTGCCGATTGTGGGTGAGGACACAGAGAATGCTACATGCTTGTGCATTGTATCTGTTCCTTGCTTGCTTTCACGGAGAAGAGGAAATGGAAGTTAATTCCTGTGAAGCTCATTGGAGAGAAACGAGCAGGCAGTTGGTGTGGATTTGGTGGCACAACTAGCTAGATCTGCTTGATCAGATATGACATCATGACCATGTATAGCGCAAACGGTGATAGCGGAGAATTACAGATGGGAGAAGAAGCCAAGGGGTAGAAATGACTTTTCTCTTTAGTCTTATGTTAATATGGAACACCACATCGGCATAAGGATGAGTTTGACCAAAAAATAGAAATTAGAGGGACTAGATTGGCCGATCCGAAAGTTGAAGGATGAACTTGACCCTCCAGACAAAGTTGAGGGATGAAAACGCCTATTTTGCCAAAACAAAACGGAAAATGACATCATTTACTGATGCATAATTGTATGCATCTACTGCACTCCCCAGGAAGGATTATACTTGTTTCTTCATCAGCCTCAAGACCATATTGTTCATACGATCAAGCAAGGCAGACACTCGCTTTCCCACACGGACATATCTCTTCAGCAAGTAACGATAAACATCCCTAGTCAAAGGAATCATCTTCTGTGCCATACTCGTCATCTCCTAAGCTGCTTCTACATTCTTTTGGTCCATGAAGCGTTTCAGGTTCAGTAGCACATATGTTGCGCTAGATTCATCTTCAGCCTTGAGTAGCACACTTATCCTGACCAAGAAAATTGAGTTGTATGGTGGCATTTTGGACACTGTGAAGCATAAGCAGGAGGAGCTCCGCTGCCTATATGCCTTCAGGAGGTTAGTTAGGCGCTCAGGCATGTGCAGTTCACTTCTACAGCTCACGGCCATGCGCATGGGAAAGCCATCACCTGATAACTCCAGGAGTTCATCTACTGAACAAGATATATGAGAATCAGGGTAAGCATTTGAGAGCATGAAGAAATGAGGACAAAACTCAATACATATAATGAAAGAAATAAAAAAGATATGCAAAGATGGGGGTAATGTGGACTCAAAAGTAATATTTGTCCGATTAAAGGAAATGGGAGCATTATGCCCCAAAACTCAGTTAAAAATGAATGGTTTCATTCCATTGCATCTCATCCTATCAGTACTATATAAATCACTCAAATCACCACTGCTCTGTGAGGCCATCACAGACAAAAGATTGTGATATTTAATGTGACATGCGTCAAATTAATGAGAACTGAAGAAAAACGAGGAACAAAATGAACAGATAAAGGAGACCATTTAGTGATGGACAATGGTGCATATCTACTAGCATTCCCCTGCAAGGATTCTATCTGTTTCCTCATCAGCCTCGAGGCCATCTTTCTTCATACGCTCAAGCAAGTCAGACACTGGCTTTCCCGCACGGACATAAGTCTTCAGTAAACTATGATAAACATCCCTAGTCAAAGGAACCAGCTTCTGTAGCATACTCGCCATCTCCTCTGCTGCTTCAACATCCTTTCACATTTGCCAGGTCAGGTTTCCATGGAGAACTCGCAGAAGCAAGAGCCTTCCTTGTCATGTCCACTGCCTTCCGCACCTGACAAGTCATAAAAAATCCACCAGCCAACTTATACCAAGTATTAGCGAAAGGTGTCCTTCCTTTCTTGATCGCGTCATCCACCCGAGCTACTGCCTTCTCTACAAGACCTTTTCTGCAGTAAGCATCAACCAGTAAGTTGATTAATCTGAGATCCTTATAAGCAACACAGACCCTTTCCCACTCTTCCAATGCTTCTTCAGCCCCATCGATATCATTCTTCTTGAGTAACACACTTATCCTGGACATGTACATCGAGTTACATGGTGGCACTTTGGATTTGTAGACCCTCCAAATGCGTTCAACTTCAGGATACATCTCCAAATCAGCATATGTATTGAGCAAGAAACTGTATGCGATCATACCATTCTTGGGAGATATCCTCCTCTCCGCTTCCAGAAGAGCTGTGACAGCCCTTACTTGCATCCCAGATTTCATAAACAATCTTGCTGCTGAAGCATATCCATGCCAACTCAAAAGCTTCTCGTGCGGATTGGCCTTGTTGAGCACCTTCTGAACTCCCTCAAAATCTTCAGCAGCAATGTACGCAGCTACTAGACTCTCCACACTGAACATATCGGGCTTGACGCCTTTCTCTTCCATGTCCTGGAACATGGCGTGCACCCTTTCGAGCTACCCAGTCTGCAAGAATAGATTCATCATGCAATTGTGTGCATAAGAGCTCTTCATCCCCATGCCCTCCATCTTGGTGAAGAGCTGTTCGGCCTTCTCAACGTCCTTCGCCTCCACATAGCATTTCAGGAGGGAGCCATAGCACTGCGGCCTCCTCAGCTGCTTCGGCACCATGCCAAAGTACTCGACCGCTTTCTCAAGGCCGTGTACCTTGCTGATCAGCTCCAGCCGGTACGCGACGTCACCGGCCGTCAGGTGGAGGTGCCTCTGGTCCGTCATCCAGAACGACACCTGCAAGAACGCAATGAATCGCCTGAAAGAGCGAGCGCAATGTGCATGGAGAATGGGTAATAATCTAAAAAAAAACAAATTCACGGGGCGGTGAGGGAAGGAGGATTTGCCTAGTACCTCGAGTGCGTGGGCGAAGCGGCTGAGGCCGACGAGCTTCTTGACGATGGCCTGGACGGTGTGCTTCTTGATGGTGTGGCCCTCTCGAGCCCACTGCTCCAGGACGGGGGACAGCGGGAGGTTTGGGTTTCCAACATCCGCGATGCGGCGGTACAAGTCATCGGGCAGCGGCTTGGATGGTGATGGGGATGAGGAGGGGGAGGCTGTGACGGCGCCCTCAACGCTGGTGGAGAGGCGGCGGAGGAGACGCCGGAACATGGTGGCGCGGCGCTCCGGCGGGCGGCGGCTTTGTGCGGGCCGGAGGAATGCGAGGGTTTGTTTTGGGGAAGAATGGGTACTCAACGAGGAATTGGGCCGAAATGGTCAAAAGCCCAAAAACGAGGCAGGAACCACACGCACCCGCCGCAACCCAGCGCAAGCCGCCAACCGCCACGGCATGGCCTCGTCCTCTCTCTTCGCCGCGGCGCGCCGCTTGCTCCGCCTCGGCGGCCGCGGCCACAGCTGGATCCTCCCATCTCGCGCCGCCGCTTCCTCGTCTCGCAGCATTAGCGAGGAGAAGCGACCGCGGCCGGCGCGGCCACCGAGCCTGCAGTCCACGCTGTGGCCGCTGGGCCACCCGGGCACGCTCCTGGTGCCGGAGATCGAACTGTGGGCGGCGCGGCCCGGGAATCGCTTCCGTTCCGTTGAGCTCCAGCGCATCGTCAAGGAGCTCCGCAGGCGACGCCGCCCCCGCCAGGCTCTCGAGGTAGATACTCTGCCCTCGCCTGCGACTTCCTCTGCTCCTTGGTTACTGGTTCTGGTTGGTGCACGGTATGTGTTCGATGCGTTGCCGCTGATGGTGTTTGGCTTCTCGGCAGTGCTGCCCATTGCTTCGTCACGCTTTTATGTGTGTACATTTGTTAGTGACTCACGTGTGCAAGGTGCACGAGGTAATGCTGCAACGGAAAGAGAAATTTTGTTCTGAGGAATTCATAATTAAAAAAAGGATGTGTTTCTCTCAGTTACTAGGTTATTGTCAATTGTGATCAGTTTCTCAGGAATTCGATGTTCATCATGTGAAATACTTTTTTTCTATTGCGAACAACACGGAAAGGACTGTAAGGAGGAGAACTGTGCTTGTTATTGCTTGGACGTTAGGAGTCCGTAGAAGAGTTAACCTGCCTGTAGTTATAGTTACGTGCGCGCTATTCGACAAGCATCCACAATGGTGATTGGCATCTATAAGTCCGTACGATTGAAGGCTATTGTCAATTGTGATCAGTTTCTCAGGAGTGCGGTGTTAATCATGTGAAATAATTTTTTTATTGGAAACAACATGGAAAGGACTGTAAGGATGACTGGAGGAGACCAGTGATTGTTATTGCTTGGACATTAGGAGTCTGTAGAAGAGTTAACCTGCCCTATAGTTATAGTTATGTGTGCACTGATTGACAAGCATCCACAATGGTGATTGACATCTATAACTCCATACGAGCTAAGACTACCATTGCCAACAAGCATGTAATTAGTTAACACTTTCCACTTTAAGAAGCATTGATGTTCTAGCCTTCGAGGTCTTGTTGCTGCAGGTTTGCTGAATGAAGCAGTCTGTGCAATTTTTATCTATTTTTAGCAGACTTCATTAATCATTAGTGTTTTTTTTTGCTCTGCACAGGTCTCCGAATGGATGAACCTTAAGGGTCACGTCAAATTCCTGCCTAAGGATCATGCAGTTCACCTGGATTTGATCGGTGAAATTCATGGAGTTGGAGCAGCAGAGACCTACTTCAATAACCTGTCTGACAATGATAAGACGGAGAAACCCTATGGTGCACTTCTGAACTGCTACACACGAGAGCTCCTTGTCGACAAAGCATTGGCCCATTTTCAGAAGATGAAGGAGCTGGGCTTTTTATTCTCCCCACTCCCCTACAACAACCTCATGAGCCTCTACACCAACCTGGGGCAGCATGAGAGGGTCCCTTCGGTGATGGCAGAAATGAAAAGCAATGGGGTTATTCCTGACCAATTTAGCTACAGAATATGCATTAATTCTTATGGTGCGAAAGCAGATTTTTTTGGTCTGGAGAACACCCTGGAGGAGATGGAGTGTGAGCCTCAAATTACTGTTGACTGGAATACCTATGCTGTTGTGGCGAGTAACTACATTAAGGGAAACCTAAGAGATAAGGCATACTCTGCATTACAGAAAGCAGAGTCAAAAATACATAAAAATGATTCGGATTGCTATAACCATCTGATTTCCTTGTACGGCCACCTGGGGGACAAATCAGAGGTCAAGAGGCTGTGGGCGCTCCAAATGTCGAACTGCAATAGGCATATTAATAGGGACTACATCTCAATGCTTGCTGTACTCATGAAGCTTGATGAGATCGCAGAAGCTGAAGCTCTGTTGAAAGAGTGGGAGTCTAGCAAAAATGCATTCGACTTCCAAGTTCCAAATGTCCTGCTCATCGGGTACCGCCGGAAGGACTTGCTGGACAAGGCTGAGACGCTGCTCGACGACTTCTTGAAAAAGGGAAAGGTGCCTACTTCAACCAGCTGGGGCATCGTGGCAATTGGCTATGCGGAGAAAGGTAATGCTGCGAAAGCTTATGAGCTGACGAAGAAAGCCCTCCGTGTATACACCCCAAATAGTGGCTGGATCCCTAGGCCTTCGATGATCGAGATGATACTTAAGTATCTTGGAGATGAAGGAGCGCTCAAGGATGTCGAAACTTTTGTTGATCTGCTGAAAGTTGCTCTGCCAATGAACTCGGATATGACGGAGGCTCTGTCAAAGGCTCGTGCTAGAGAAGAGAAGGTGGTTGCGGAGACAAATGCATGAGGCTGTTGCCTGAGCTCATGATTAATAACGAGACGGAGCTTTAGTTCTGCTGCTGTTGCCCTCCCTTCAAACTGCTAGTCGTTCTACTTGGAAAGAATTATGTCAGTTTTTGAATTTCTCCAGTTCATAGACTTTATAGTGGAAGTGCTTAAGTACTATTTTTAGTGGAAATGCAAGGAATAGAAAAGGCGAAGTCCTAGTCAGCAAAAGCTGGTTGGTTTGATGAAAACCGAGCTACCTTCCACATACAGTCGCGTGTGGTGTCTTTGCATGCGTGCACGTTCCCGCGGAGCCTGACAGCAAGCCGGCTTCGATGAGCGCGCGCCGGCGCAAGGCACAGTACAAATATCGTGGACAAGCACCCGGCGCGTAGCTGATCACGGCGAGTCAAGCTGATCAAGGCACCGCAAATATCTCACACCGACCATGCGCGCTACATGATGACATCCGGCAGGTTTTATCAGAGGGCTCGAGGTCGCTAAATTCAGTAGAAGCCAAAGTGACAGGAAGATTGAGTGCGATGAGCAGCGCAAGACGATCAGCGGCCGCCCACGCCGCGGCCGGCTGTGAGCAGCGTACTCCAGCGTGCGCGCATACGAATGCTTGGATACGAGGGCGATTGGCACAACATTCAATATCAATTCCAATTCTGTCTGTTTTTCAAAAAAAAAATTCCAGTTCTGTCTCAAGCCCCACACAGCAGTACCACAGATCACATCAATGGCCAAACGGCTTCTCTCCACTGTGGCACTTGGATGCAATCATGCCAAGTTTCTACAACGATCAACTACGGTTTCTCAATAATAGTGGAATCAAGGCATCAGTTTAATACACATACATAAACATTTCAATTCACCCATCTATTAATCGTGATAATAACCGAATAAAAAGCTTCTAGCCTGTGCCAGGCCCCCAAATTAAACTGCATGCTGATATAGACCAAATGCATGGTACCGAAGTCGTTTCATGTTATTCCTTCTGCAGATGTCACAATTCTAGAAATGTGGCACTGGCAGATGTCTCAAACGTGGATCTAGGAATACATCGGCATAAATGTAATCTTAGCATAATTCAACTCTGGCCAGACACTAGAAACGCCAGCGAGACAAGAACGCAATGGGCCTACTCTGACAGGGTTGACTTCAGCTCTCCGCTCCTCTCCATCTCAAGAATGATATCGCAACCACCTATCAGCTCTGATTTGTAGTACAGTTGAGGGAAAGTAGGCCAATTGGAGTATGTCTTCAGACCTTGTCTAACTTCCTCATCGGATAAGATATCAAATGACCCAAAGCTGATCCCTTCCTTCTTCAATGCATTCACAACCTTCGAACTGAAGCCGCAACGAGGAGCATCTGGGCTGCCCTTCATGAAAAGCATCACTGGGGCTGAGGAAATCAGGGCCTTCACTCTGTCCTCGAGAGTTTCCTTTGCTATAACCCCTTTCTCAGATAGGACCTTCTTCAGTTCACCGCTCTTGTGCATCTCCATCACTATGTCAGAACCACCAACCAGTTCACCTTTTATGTATAGCTGAGGGTAACTAGGCCAGTTTGAGAAAACCTTCAGACCCTGTCTAACCTCATCATCTGACAGAATGTCAAAACTGGAGAAAGGAATGTTCTCTTGCTTAAGGATGTGAACCAACTTCCCACTGAACCCACACTTTGGCTCCTCAGGTGAACCTTTGATAAATACCATCACAGGGCTGGAATTAACAAGGCTTGCCAAACGAGCTTTCTGTGCATCAGTAAGGACTGGTTCAGAAACTGCACCAGCTTTTCCAGACGGAGCCTCATGTTCCACTGCCTCAACGCTTTTGCTTCCCTGTGGTTTGAGGGGAATATTGTGCTCCTCAAAAACATCCTTCAATTCACCACTGTCATGCATAGCAACAACAATATCACATCCACCAAGCAGTTCACCTTTGCAGTAGAGCTGGGGGAAAGTGGGCCAGTTAGAGAACTTCTTCATTCCTTCACGCACATCATTGTCTGTGAGAATATCAAAGCTCCCAAAGTTGACTCCTTCCTGCTTCAAAATGTCAACCACTTTACGGCTGAAACCACACCTTGGTTGCTCAGGGGTTCCCTTCATAAACAGAAATACAGGATGGGAATTGACAAGATGCTCCAAACGCTTATTCAGTGTATCTGGCAGGCTTCCAGTGTTTGTGCTCTCAGCAGCAGAAGATCCATTACGCTGAGCCAATTCTTGGACCTTTTCAAGTACAGCAGGCCCAGCAGCCACTCCAAGGCTTGCAGGTACAGCGGACTCAGCAACACTGGCAGGCCCGGCTATTTTTGCAACCTTATTGGCCAGGCTAGCTGGATTTGCTCCTTCCAGAGTATCAACAGTTTTGCCTTCCTGCCAGCAGATAATGTAGCATTAGGATGAAGAGATCCTAATAAAGAAAAATCATACAAATCTATTTTGGTAACAAGAATTTTAGGAACTCCTGAACTTAACTAACAAGAAAAAAAATCCTCCACGAAAAAGCAACAAACACTTTAGCAAGGTAACCTGCTAGCCTTTCAAAAGAAAGAAAAGAACAATAACCTACTAGGTCATTTCACATCTTCCATGCAGTTCTTAAACTGTGCCTTGACATTATAATAAATACGTACGCAATACAAACACATAAACAAAACAGTTACAGAAGAAAAAAAAATTGTCCATATTCATAAAGAATTCCTTGTGAACATTGGCCAATGTTCATTTAATTGCTATAATTTGTGATGTCAACTAGTAAATTCAAATAATTTATTTAATTCGCTCGAGTGAGGAGGTGTCCATCACCTAACCTCACATATGAAAGTTGTTATCACAGAACACTATGTAGTTGTATGAGACCCAAAGAACGAGGTTAGTCAACTAGTCATTGGAAAGCCACTTGGGAGCTTTTCTCCCAAATGATGGTAGTCAAGGCTCCCAGGACTTTGTCTATTCTTGCTTAATAATGAATATTCTTCCTTAATAATGAATAAAAAATTAAAATATAAAACTTTTATAGGAGGGTTTGACTTCAAAACACCTAGTCACCTAGATAAACAAACTCTTTTTTTTTGAAATAGTGATGAACGAACTCACCCCCTAACATCAAATCTATCTGGAAGGACACTAAAACTCTATCCAGACCTCGCTAAGGGCAAGTACATTGCTACACGTCACCGGTCTCATAGGTTGTCTCATGCAGATCCACATAGGATTTTTGATGACGTGGAGGAGAGAGGGGGGAGAGAGAGAACAAAGCGGTTGTTTCGCGAAACAACCGCCTCATAAGCTAAAATTAAGGACTATGAGACCGCTTCCTCACCATTGTATGAGTTGTTGTTGTCATGGTACTCATAATATTCCTTTTTCTCATTCTACATATTAAGGGATATGATACTACTATGAGACAACTAAAAAGACAAGCTATTGTAGAGGTTGTTTGTTAAGTCGTCTCAAGATGACGTGTCATTGCATGAGACCGTCTATTATACGACTTCAATGTACTTGCCCTAATATCTAACTACCAACAAGTAATGCTATACATACTTCTGTTTGAGCAGTGCGCAGATGCTACAATGCATATGGGACCAGCTGTGCACTTGTGCTATAGTGCCATCATAGTATTAACTACCTTACAATTTCCTTTCTGCATGGCAAATCATTCATCAAATATACTAAATTGATGCAATCGGTTGTAGAATATGAAAAGATCAATTCTCTGTTGATCCTTAAAGAATTGCCACTCATTATGAAAAATATATTTCACTCTACATCGTCATTGACGATAAAAGGGGTTCATTCAATTATTCATCCTCAGTGAAGAAGACAAGCAACAGACAAGCAACATAAAACATTGTGCAAAACTAAAATAAACGATATGACAAGAAGCAAGAATAAAACACTAGTAGTTGACCATACCTTGCAGAAAACAAAATATGGCACCGCTGTAACTCCATATGCCTCTGATATTTCAGGCTGTTCTTCTGCTTCCACCTGATAGAAGTTACCAGCAAATAAGTGAATAATTTTCAGACATTTTGATGTTGATGACTGTCAATGAACCATAAATACTGGACACTAAGGGATGCAAAAGTAGCGGCCTGAGCATAATAACCATGAAGGTGAAATAATGAACGGCAGTAGCGATTACTCAAAGCTCAGTCCGATGAATTGCTAATTCAGTGAAAGTGCTAAATGAAGGATCAATAAGGAAACAGATTCAAAATGTTTTCGAATGTGTTCTTCTTAAAAAAGTCTTCAACTACATACACATCACAAACTAGTGCGACATTCAACAGGGTGACCCTACCACAACTGAACACATACTGAACAAACACCGCACAGAAAACATTATTCAAATATAAGCATGAGACTTCAAATAGCAATAGTTCTAGATAGCACAAATCGATATCATGTGCACTAGGCAGCACCAAAAATTACATTAAAAAACTAAAGGACTACCGAATAGCACCACTAATCACAAATCTCAACTGAGCACAGGGACATAAGCCCACACATAGACATAAAGGTCCTCTCCTTGATCCTTTCCAGCAGAAATTTAGAAAATGAGTGAAAAACACTGGCAAGGGATGTGAGGATGAAAACATCGTATGCCATTGAGTTGGCTACAACTAGCTTTACAATTATGCGACCCCACAAGTTGGATACTGTTTAGAGTTGAAAGTAAGGCTAGTACAATAGTTTTCAAACCCAGCCTACAAGGAAGTTGCAACTAGTCCAAAACTATCCTGCGAACAAATGTGCAGAAGCATTACAGCAACAGAACACTCAGCTCGGTTTTGAGTTACTGATTTGATCCTGTGAGCACAGGTCCAATAGGGAGGAAACATTCACAGTACAGACTACAGCAACCCAACCCAACAAGCGCTCTCCGCCTTAACCACTACAGAAACCCTAAACTCTAGCCCCGAACCGAATCTACCGCGATCGGAGGGCGAGGCGAAGGAGGGCAGCGGAAGCAGCCGTACCCTGAGGAAGGCGGCGTGGGGGAAGTCGACGGCGAGGTGGGCGAAGACCTCGTCCATCTGCTTGGACGCCTCGCACCACCCCGCCCAGAAGTGCACGGCGGCCGCCCGCGCGCCGGCAACCGCCGCGTCGAGCTCCGCCTTGGACCCCACATCCCTCACCGCCCCACCGCTCGCCATCGCCCGCACCACCTTCGCGCGCTGGCAGCAGGATGAGGCGGGAGGAAGAAAGAGATGCGGGTGGAGGCGGCGGTGGTAGAGGACGCCGGGCGTGGGTGGAGGTTGCGGCCTGGGGTTTTCCTCTCCTTTTCTGCGCGGCGCGAGGGATCGATTCGACCGATCGAATCGGCGGGGTGGGGAGGGTCGAGCAGAGCTGACCGGCGCGGCGCAGCAGCGAACCCGAGCCCGGGATGGGTCGCCTCCTTTTTGTGCGGCTTTCCCGTGCGGCGGTGAGACGGGGCGGACGGCGACGGAACATTCGAGAAGGGGGCGCGTGGGAAAGCGACGGCGGCCGGGGAGCCGGGCCGCAGTTTTGGGCCGATCCTCGGCGGCGTGTGCGCCCACGAGAGAGCCCAAGGTGGCGAGGTTTCGGCCCGCTTCGGCCTGGTGGGGCGCATTTTTGGGGGGACGTGCGTGCTTGCGTGGTGTGGCGCCGCCGGTCTGGCAAAGTGGCTGGGCGGCGGTGGGGTCAAGCCGCCGTCCGCGCGGCCCGCTGCCGGACCAGGAGCCTATAAAATGGGGAGGGTCTCCGGCAGCTGGCGAGCGCCATCGCTTGCGCAGAAACCCTAGTCCACGGCCGCCTCGCTCTCAATCGACGTAGTACCTTCTCTAGATCTACGCGCGGCCACGCCTTGTCTTTTTCTCCGATGTCGAGAGGCTAGTACGCCGGTTGCGGCGAGGTACTGGTACGTTTTGCGTTTGTGTGTGTGTGTGTGTGTCGTCTCCTTTGATGCGGTTTTGGCTGTTTTTTTTTTTTTTGCTATCTTTTTGCCTGATCAATCACACGGATCGATGATGCTGTTCAAGAAACACTGCGTTATCTTCCTGATACAAAAGTGAGGCCGTCGTTGCGATGGCCTCCTGATGACTCAAACTGTCTTGCTGAGATCCAAGTAACAGATCGGCAAATCTTCTTTCTTTCGCCTTCCCCGGCCTCTTAACTGCATGACTCGAAGCTTCTTTGGATTGCCTCGCGATGCCGTGCCGTACAGGTGTTTTTATCGTCGCCCAATCCATCTTACCGCCTTGCTAGCTTCATATGGTTGAATTAATGCGATTTTGATTTTGATCAAGCAGATTTAGAACGGTCTTTTCATCAATGTGAACTAAACAACACAGGTCGCAGTTTCAGTGCACAGTTCAGACAAGCATTCTTTTTTTTTTGAAAATACAGTTCAGACCAGCATTCACTAACTTCTCTTTGGTGCATCTTAGCCTCGTTTAGCATAGATTAACATAAGACGCAGTTCAGACCATAAAACGGTAATTAGCATTTAGCAGGCACACATGACGTCTGAGAACAGCACCGGAAGATAATGAAAAAAGGTCCCAAACTAAACAGCATGTGTAAACCCAGCCAATGTAATTCGAAGATGCTTGCAGCGACGGAAACTGCACCATTTAACACAGCGACGATGAGTGCGTGAATGTTTGGCAGATACAGGTTAACTGAGTTACGACACGATTACATACATTGCAGGCAATGCAGAAGTAAACTACGGTGTCAGCGTTTAACGCCACTTTTCACAGTATTGGCAAGCGTCCTTATTTACAGCTGCTCTAGCGAATATACAGTGACTCCGTGCTCTCTCACAACTGAAGAGGGGGTGACTACCCATCAGCAGCGTAGAATGGAATCGACTTCAGCGGCATCACCTTCTCCTGCAATGAAGGAAATTGCTGTCAGTGAGTTCTAACCTATGTTCAACAGGAAAATCGTGCCTTTGAAGCTACCTCAGAGTTCTCCAGATGCTCAGTGGGGAAATGAAGCCCAGTGGAACAGTTCTCAAGCACCTCCGGACTCTTCAGCCATGCTTTGTGAGCTTCAATGGCTTTCAGCTTAAAGCGAAACATCTGCAAGTGCCAACATCCACCCATTCAGTCACTAACATGATTTACTGAAAAGTATCCTGAAAGAGGAGAGAAATAAGTAGCTGACATAAAGGAGTGATATTGTGCTCCAAACCTCAGATAAAGAAATACTTGGCTTCTCCAGTTCATCCCCCTTGACATGAGTTCCAGTACCTTGACACTCTGGGCAAAATATGGATGTTATTTTGGTCTTCTTAGGTGCATTCTTTGCCTTTCTTCCTCGATTGCTCTTCCCCTTGGTAGCTAATTGGTCAGTAAGCATCTCATATTGACACAAAATAGTCCAGTGTAAGAGGCAGGAAGTGTGAAACAGATGATAAGCCTGCAAAATCAAGTGCAGCAAAGTCATTACAGCAGAACATTTGCGATTTCAAAGAGGAGATTTTCTAATTGCATTTTTGCAAGAGCTTTTTGCTTCAGGTGAGATAGCTTTGTTTTGCTAATTGTGAAACAAAAGTCTGCAGGTCTTAACTTTTGAATTACGTTCCAGTTTACTTTCTCTGTACAAAAATGGTAAACCTGTCCATCCTACTGTCTTCAAGAAACATGATGAAATAGAAATAGAAAAGCTTAAAATTACTCACCCCACTCGAATTTCTGCTGCTGCAAGCTAGGTTTCCTGTATTGCAGTTCAGCAAGGTAGCAACATCCTTTCCAGGAAGCATTGGTCTCCCACAAATATCACACACTTTCTCAGCTGCTATGCGTTTCTGCTTCCTCAACTCTCTCCTCACTGATTTGCTGGATAAGAGGCCAACTTGAGGATTATGTGTGGTATCTGTTGGGGAACCAGTCACAATAGCTTGGCTACTGCCCTGGGGAGAGCTGCTCTGACCATTTGACTCTTCTGAAGATGCTTCCTGATCAGAGAAGGACTTTTTCAATCTCTTTCCACGATGTCCAGCATCATCAATCACAAAGAAAGATCCAGCAGAGACAGAAAGGTCCTGTTCATCAGAAGACCACTTCCTGCCCAAATCATGAGTATAAGAGAAGTTGACTATGGCAAAGCCAGATTGCTCATATGTGCTACAACTGTCAGAACCATGGGAGGCTTCTTGTCCTACCCAAGCACACCAGATCTTGCTTATCTTCTTGCAATTCTTGTTACCTTCACAGATCCTGTATGAAATATTTCCATACCCCAGAAGATGCACGGGCAAGTCTGAAACAACATCCTTTAGCAATACACCAGGAATAACAAGAGGACCATCGGTTCCACTGTTTGACAGCACACGATCTTTAGATACAGCAGCAACTCTACCACTAGCACCACTAGCACGGCCTTTTGCACAATTGCGTTCACCATTTGCACCATTACAGGAGCTAGAACCATCTCTCAACTTTGAGGTCACCTCGGTATCATTTCCAGAAACCTCAGGCTGTGGAACCAGAGCTAGCTCTCTGGTAGTCTGCGAGCTTGAGTCCAGCAGGAGCGGATCCTTCTCACGCGAGTTGTTGAAGAACAGCACGCCGTCGTTAAACGGCCATGGCATCGGCCCAAACAGTGTGACCTTGGCCTCGGCATACCGCCGTGAGTGCAGATTCCCCTTGAGGTGGTCGAACAACACATTGTCGCTGAAGCACTCGGTGAGACAGATGGTGCAGAAGAAGATGACACGCTTCCCAACGCGCCGGAGCTCCACGTATGGGTGCCCACTCTGCCGCACCTCCCGAAGAGTGGCCTTCGCAGCAATCTCACGGATGTCCACAGGGCCATTCCTCTGGACCACCAATTCCTTCCCCACCATGGTGAAACACTCAGTTTGCCACCAAACTTAAAATTCCGCTTCTTTTGCTAACAAATCCCACAAATTTCCCTCCAAAACTACTTCCCTAACCTTCTCTCTTGAAATTTTCTGAAATTGCAAACGATACTAACACCTCTTGAGATCTATGCTTCCCTCCAAAGTCCAAACCCTAAAATTACAAACTTAACAACAAACTAACGGAGGTCGGAGCGGGCCTCGACTACCCAGGGGCGGACCCAGCATAGGACATGGGTATGCACATGTACACCCGATCATTTTTGCAAACGAAATCGACGGGGCGGGCATACCTGGTGGATCAGATCCGAACACAAATAGTTTTGTTAGGGTTTGGGGTGCTCCTTCTCGCACAGCAGAAGGGAAAGAAGTGGAGGGCGTACCTGGTGGATGCTCGTCGCCGGCAAAGGGCTGGGCGAAGACGTGACAAATGGCGCCGCCGCTCGCCCAGTCGTCGCCGCCAGGGAAGGAAGACGGAGGAGAGAGTCAGAGAGAAGGGAAAGGGGGGAAGACACTGAGAGAGCCTGAGGCCCTGAGCCGTGAGGGGGAGGGCTGTCAATGAGCCGCGCTCCAGCGAGCCTGCCACCTCAAGCTGGAGTTCGATAGCATTCCGAGCCGGCGTGGGAATTTTCGGATGAGAAGGTGCTGCTGCAGGAGGACGACGACGAGAATTCGAGAAGAGAAAGGAAGGCAGGTAGAAAGCGAAAGAAGAGGCGCTGCCGCGCTGGGAATAAATGCGTCATAGCGTGTTTCCGGAGACCCTTAAACTGCGGTCTTTTGAATGGCTCATGACTTATCTGGAGTAGGGTGACAAATTATGGCCAGAAGTCCATAACACAGTTGATGGAGTTTTACGTTGAAGGGAGAGAAAAAAGAAATTTACCATTTATTTTTTTCTGAAATATTATACACACATACTCACTCTTGTAAATATGTCAACGTATTTTCTATTTTTATAAACACTTCTGAGAGACTGAGTAGAAAATATTGAGATTGACAAAATCAACATAAGAGCATCATCATCAATTGTGAAAAATATACCGCCATTAAATTTTAGCTGAAAAATACGACCACATGTGTCGATTCAATGACTCGAACCTGGACCTCCAAGTTTCACCATGAGAAACGTATCGCGCTCAATTTGCAAATTTACCATTTACTTCATTTTACTAGAAAACAAAATTAACATGTATTTTTTCAATAAATCTTAAAGCATAACGATGACACATAAGAAATCTGTCTAACAATATAAACTCCTCAAATAATAAGATCATAGGTCAGCTTGTGTTTCAGAAACAAGCGGAAGTCGTCGAGGAAGGGAATACAGTGGGCCCAACATTACATGAACTCATGACGATTCTTTTAAAAGTTTTCTTAAAAAAAGATTTTTAGCTTGGAATTTGCGGGAGGACAGAAGCAACAAGTTTAAAATAAACAAACTATACAGATACACGCAGAAATTTGCATGACCGTCTCCAGTCCCCGTTTCTATCTGGGCAGATAAAAAAAAGCGTTCATCACGCGCTTCGTCTTCACTCATGAGAAAGGAAAGCGACCAAACGAGCTCTTTTTACATGTTCGCTCGTTGGTTTCGTGTGAGGCTGAACATTTCCCCTGCTTTTCTTGAGAAGAAAAAGAAATTCTAACTCTACAATCAGGATCTCTTCCGTGACCACGGATATGCCGCATCTTATATTCCGGTACCAATTTCCGAATCGACACCTGACCTGTCCACCAATCAACACCGACGTGACACTGACACCCAACCACACGCGAATAAACACCGTAACGTGGTGTGTTCTCTAATTTATAGTTTTTTCAATGGCAACTAGCACATTTCTATCAACTAAAAATACTGCTTTTGTGCCGGTCAACATCAGACCACAGAAACTGGGAGCCATGAGCATCCCCAGAGTACAATCCTTTCTGAGGCCACAAAGGTGCAAGGGCATATCCTGACCCCGCACTATACATTCTTTCTGAGATAACCGGATAAAACCCTTCAAAAGCAATAGAAAAATGAAGCTGCCAGCAACCAGCACATGAATCATGAATTGTTGGTGCCCACGTTGAACAGACGAATAGTCATGCTTGGATATGAAATTGAATTCAGTAGTACTACCACAAAGGTTTCCCAGCGCCCGATCACATGGCCCATTTCATATGGCATATGATCTCCAGCCTGGAGCATGCGTCACTGAAGATACTTTGCTATCATGCCACAACGGGCAAGCAAAAGTACACAACGTAATGTTACAGTTTATTCAGGCTAAGCTGAGCTATCCTCTGAGCAAGCAAAATGGGGGCATCAGGGCAGGCATGCAGAGCTGTGTCAAATGAGAGCAACCAATGAAAGGGGCGATTGCAAAAGGTCGCTCCAGAATGTTTACGCAGCCTCCACGTTTGGCTCAGCATCCCCATCCTCATCAGGCTCACCACCCTTCTGCTTCACAAAGTCGAATCCATATTCTTCCTCCGAATAGTGCTCCTCGGCGCTTCTGCCAAAGATGAATGGTCTTCTACCCATCGTTGTGAAAGGCATTAGCCCAAAGGCACGAGCGGTTTTGATCTCTCTTGCAATCTTACGCTGAGCTTTCGCACTAATGCGAGTCTGTGAAGAAGATCAGTAAGTCAAAAACCATGGCAAACATATGTTCAATACGGAACTACATTTGCAACAGTTTTCTCTATGGTAGTAAGGTAATATAAGTTAAACAAGGTAATACATTGAAAAAGAACATTCGCAGTGGATTTGCAGATATGAATATAGATCACACGCATGGCTCTCCATTTAATTACATGAATTGAATCTATAGTTAAGTCAAGGAAAAGATCGACATCCAGCTAGGCACAGCAGCAGCAGCAAAGGCCTGTCTTTCCAGGAAGAAAATATATACAATGATGGGGTAATGCATTGAGGATAATGGCACTCAAACTCTACACTTCTCTCAACATGAATGATTAGCATCTATCTAACACAACAGGATCACCATTAAAAATGTAGGATTATCATCCCCAAAAAGTTCATTGTCATGTGTATAACAAGTAGCAGTTACCTGGCTTCTCTTGATGATAATTCCGGCTTCTGTAAGAAAGTTGGCGAGAAATCTAACATTCTGCAAGGAACAGTTCCGAATATGTTAGAAAATGAAGCTGGAAGATACTTGTAGCCACGTCATAGGAATTCATCAATCAAATCAACGATATAATATTTGGACAACAGCTATATTACATCCCATAAAACTTTTGAAGTGTTGACCAACAATAGCTTTCGAAATTTTTACTTTGGAAACAAAAACAAACATATATGCCAATTTGTCCTGAAAAGCACTTCATAGTCTTCTACTCTCATTAGACATCATAAACATAATCTAATAGGAAAATTAGTGGTCCAAATTGCACCTTGAAGCTCTTAAAAAATCAAAAGCATAAAGTATTTTTTGACTGGAGGTAGTATATATCTTCCTTGCAGAGAGGCGTCTAACAGTAAATATTTATTGGCATGATTTATACACAAGACTATATTCAAGAATGTGCTTTAATACTTACTGCAGTCAAGTGTTTGAGACCAAAACCATCCCAAGATACATTTAAACTTCATATGTGCATTAGTAACTTAAAACGAGTAGCATAGCAACAAACATTTACTCCCTCCATTTTGAAATCTATGGCATTTAGGACAAGCTAATTAGTTCATTTATTTAAAAATTTAACAAGTAGCACAATCAAAAGAAAATGTCAGAGTAACATAGATTTAGGAGTAACTATGAATATTAACCATGTTCTATTTGTATATAAGATGATAGTTCAGGAAAATTCACATATTGACAAATACAAAATAAATTATAGGGTGGCAGGTAGAATGCGTGCTAACATCATCAAGGCTATGACTTTCTCAAATTGAAAAAAAGGGTGCAATTTTTGGATCAGCATAGACTCATGGTGTTTCCAGAATTCATGCTATATTGCTATTTAGCAGTTTTAGGATTTACAAAGCAGTGGAGCACAACAAAACTCACACCTCAATGTAAAACAAAAACATAGTCAATTTCCTTATGTTACCAGGTTACTCACCCTAAAATCAGCCTTCCTCAAAACCTCTGCTGTAGTTGTTTCAAACTGTGGTCTAGGAGGGTTCTTTGCGGCTGCAGGTCTTTTAAGGTCAAGGTCCTACAGATATTAGAATTGAATGAAATATAGCTTTAGAATAGCAATCCCATAAATGATGAAAGCAAGTTGTAAATTACATGCGGTATTACAAAGACTAATACCACCAGCATTTGGTGGCTTTTAATGATTTCGGAAATAACTTAGTGGAAAAGCAATTCCCATTCTGTTTAGCAAACATCTGCCTAATAAAGCATACAATTTTGCTGTACATATTCCAGGACAACACAGGCATTTCTAGACAGCACACTTACACACTGCAGAAGATTTTAGATGTCATGAGACTATGCATTGATGAACCAAACTCCGTCTTACCCGAACAGTATAGGTTGAACCTCGCCTGAAGTCCACGTCAGGCCTGAACTCAAAGTCCTCATCATCCCAGTCCTCATCATCATCATCGTCATCGTCTATTTGGAAGTTACGTGCCACATTACCAAGCATATCACTCATTCCATCATTCAAAGAATCAAAACCACCCAATGACCCAGAGCTGCTCCTGTCGCCAAACCCACCAAAACCACCCATGGATCCAGTGCTGTTACGGTCACCGAACCCACCAAAACCACCCATGGTCCCAGAACTGCTCCTGTCACCGAGACCACCAAAACCACCCCTGGATCCAGAGCCCATGCCGTATCTCTTACTGGTATTCTCAACCCTATCGAGTTTCTGATAGAGTGAACCCTCGTCCATGCCCTTGTTCCCAAACAGCCGCGCCTCGAATTCGTCCATGGTCTCACCAGTTTCGCCATCTCCTGCGCAGCAACAATGGGGAACCAGATAAGCATAGCAGCAGCAGCATAACTGAAATCACTATAGGATCAATTCTTCAATCTCATAACATTACACATGAAGTCACTAGAAATGATGAGTTTTAGCAGGCGAAAACTAGGCAACTAATATGCGTCAAACCTAGATCTCTAAGGCCATCCGATTGTTATAAAAAAAAAGGTCATTCGATTCACCTTATTATTACAACTCAATGTGAAGGGTGGGCAAGTATTAAAACTACGCGCATCACGCGGCAGGAAGGTGCGGGAGACACTACACAGGACGGCTAGGGAGCGGCAGGGATCGGAAGGAGGAGGTGTGGGTCCTCACCGGACTGGAAAGAGCGGCAGAAGTCGCTGGCGGCGGGTGGCCGGCGGGAAGAGAGGGCGCTGCGGAGCGAGGGTCCCCGAGGGAGAGATCGCCTCAGAGCCGAGCTCGCCATCGCGCTCGGTGGTGGCTCGTCGGCGCCGCCGCAACCCCGACACCAGGGAGGAGAGGGGGGAGGAGCGGGTGATTAGGGGTTAGGGGGGTTTCCTCCTTTTTTGCGTTTCGGACCCCGTGGATAGCTCCCTTTTGTGTTAATACTACCACTCCAGGGTTTTTTTTTTGGAAACTACCACACCACACCAGGTTCTAGCTTAACTAGTTCAATGCACTCTTTTGTTCATTATGATGTTTAGCTGCTGATGCATAATTTTTATTTTAATTAAAAAGGTTAAATTTTAGATTGAGACAAGAAAAATCGAGCGCTGAACATGACATTAGATTTGTATAGCTTTACATATATTCTCCCAGTTTCTTTTATAAAGCATATGATGATCTGAAAAGCTCAAACTTTATAAATGTTAACTAAACAGTAGTCAAATTAATCACATCCATTTGAGTATAAAAATAACATTAGTTGATTTGTATTTCATAAATCTTTTAGTATGGAATTATTTTATAGCAAATAATATTATATATTGATCTAAGTGCACTTCTAAAGACTTTTTCAAATAGCCATGTAAAACTAAGCGTGGGGAGTGCAAGTTATTATTTAACTTGGCATTGTACCTATTATATTGTAAAGTCTCCTATAACTTTTGTTTTGCGAAAAAGTCTCCTATAACATTGTGCTAATATAAGAGACTTGGGATTAATATTCTCAACTTTTCGCAACCTACATTGTCCCCTCTTGTAATATGATATATTCATCGGTACGGGGTTATGACATACTTTAGAAAACATCTAGAGAGGGTCAATGTGGTGTTAGAGTCCATTTAAAATCATGTAAATGCTTAGAGCTACTGTTGAAAAAGAATAATTATATGCCTGCACAAGAACCATGTCATGCAATAGGAACAATTAGCTTGTAGATGAGTACCTCATATAACTATCTTTTTTTTATAGTGGTATGGGTGCATATATGCGTAGGAACTCTCTGAGTTTTAGCTTGAGTAAAGTCCCCTTAATTAAGTAGTTTATTTGAAAGCTATCTGAAATACTCTCCACAGTTTAATTACATTTGATACTTGATAGCAAGTTTTTTAATGTTTTAATTTTAGCAAAAATACTTAAAACAAAATAGTGTTAATCTAGTCCAAGAGCAGTAAAAAAGTGGCAGTTATTTTCATCTCAGGACTGCTCGGTCATAAAGGGTTGAGAGCGGGGTTGAAAGGGCAAAAGTACTAGCAGCTCGCTCCGCTCGATTCCGCCACGGGTAAGGATGGCGGCGGCGGCGATACTCGAGCTGGACCCGTCGCACGAGCGCGCCGGCCGCGTTATCGACAATATCGTGCGGCTGGAGAGGAGGATCTTCCCGAAGCACGAGTCGCTGGCGCGATCCATCCACGACGAGCTCAAGCGCCGGAACTCCGGCCTGATTTACATGACATCCAGCGGCGTCGCAGGAGGCGACGGCGACGAGGTCGTCGGGTACGCCATGTACACCTGCCCGACCTCCCTCTGCGCCTCCATCACCAAGCTCGCCGGTGAGAGCCTTCTCTCTCATCTCCTCCCTGAAGCTGCCAGCTAATACCGTGCGCGAAACTGCAACTCTGCGTGCAGTGAAGGAGAGTTGCAGGCGGCAGGGCCACGGCGAGGCGCTGCTGGCGGCCGCCGTGGAGCGGTGCCGGAGGAGGCGGGTCCAGCGGGTGTCCCTCCACGTGGATCCGGCGAGGACGGCCGCGGTGGCGCTGTACCGGAAGACCGGGTTCCAGGTCGACGCCACCGTCGTGGGCTACTACGCGCCGCAGAGGGACGCCTACCGGATGTACATGGATCTGTAGGGATCATCAAGAGGGACAAGCTCAAGAACCAGTGCTCAATGCCCATCCCCATTGAGAAAATCGAGCGTGCTTGCCAATTGTGGGCGTGCTCGGCTGCAGCGGCAGCGAGCACACCCTGTGATCGACCAGTAGCACAATTGATAAAAGCTCTGACGAGTTCTGATGGATGTTTTATGTCGATGACTGTGTAGTCTCAAATTGTACTTTTACTAGCGATCTGTTTGGAGGATTGCACAAGATCAAGTTGATTCTCGCTGGGTTCTGGAAAGAATTCTACATTTCGAATGCTGCCGATGGATGACCGATAGACCATATATGGTTTCAGTTACAACTGCAGAAATCGCTCAAAGTGTCAGATAATTCAGTCCAGAGATGCTGCCCTATCAGCCCCTCCGAGCTCAAGCTAACTCAGCAAGAGGCTCAGGTAGGTAGTTTGATGGAAATTCTCGAATCATTTTGAGCCTCCTGGCTAGTGTCTGTGATACGCTGTCACTGACACACATAGAAAAACCAAGTTTGATTCAAGAAGCCCCTGCAAGCAAAAGCTGCATTACTACTTGAAACAGTGCATTACTATTCGACCACGATCATTTCTCGCGCTGTCTGTCAACCTGACTCGCATTCCATTCTTTTCAAATCTTTGGTGTATTCATTGTTTCAATCAAAGAACACAACGCCATCCAAATTTGGCCAGCATTAGCGTAAGTACCCACAGTTCCAACTTCCAAGCGTAGTGCAATGGCCTTGATCCATTCATTCCGGATTTCACCTCATTGCTACTTGGTCGCCCAATCGGAATTCGGAAAGAAGCAAAACGTAGCTCCCTCCCTTTCCAACACGGCTCAGGCAGCTATGGCGGCGGCGGCGATACTGGACCTTGATCCGTCGCACGAGCGAGCCGGCCGCGTCCTCGAGGACATCGTGCGTCTGGAGCAGACGATCTTCCCGGAGCACGCGTCGCCGGCGCGGTCCCTCCGCGACGAGCTGAAGCGCCGGAACTTCGGCCTGGTCTACTCGACGCCCGGCGCCGGCGGCGAGGAGGTTGCCGGGTACGCCGTGTACACCTGCAACACCTCCCTCTGCGCCACCATCATAGAGCTCGCCGGTGAGTCAGACACACCGACTCATGCTTGCGTTGCGTATCTGTGCCCCGGGGTAAAGGCTTCGGCTGAATCCGTGCACGAAACTGCAATCTCTGGTCGCAGTGAGGGAGAGCTGCAGGCGGCAGGGCCACGGCGAGGCTCTGCTGCGGGCGGCCGTGGAGCGGTGCAGGGGGAGGAGGGTGCAGCGGGTGATCCTCCACGTCGACCCGGCGAGGGCGGCCGCCGTCGCGCTGTACCGAAAGGCCGGGTTCCAGGTCGAAGCCACCGTCAAGGGCTACTACGCGCCGCAGAGGGACGCCTACCGGATGTTCATGGATCTCCAGTGATAAAGAGACGAGCAAGAAAAAGGCATCGCCCATAGTCGTCGGAGCATTGAGTTCGATCCGGGGCTCTGATGCTCCTCTCAATGTCAATAAAATGCCCTGATGAATTCTGATTCTGTGAATGCTATTATCGATCGTTCCCTACTACCAAATTGCAAGGTCTGTACAAACGATCCGTTCGGTTCAGAGGATTTCACAAGAAATTCATAAAATCCTCGCTTGGTAACGGAAAACATCTCACATTTTCAGTTAAAATTCAGACAAATCCCCACATTTTGAGCTTATACTATAGTACTCTCTGCAATTACGCTGACCCTAGATACTGTTGGAAGTGTTAGATAATTCGATTCAAAGTTGACGTCATATTTCTCCTGCAAGGACAGTAACTCGATAAGAGTTGGACATTTTTGGATAAGTTTGAACCTTTTATACGCTAATAGTGGGCTAGATTCATTTGGCACTAATTAGAAGCCCAATTTTGCAGCAGAAACTTTCCAGTGCTCAGACCTTTATGTTACTTCACTAGCGGAAACAGGAGATGGTCACAAACAAGCCTGCCTCCATTTGGGGCAAGCACAAAGTTCTCTATTAACAGAGCCAAGTCAGATATGTACAGAGTGGCTGGATATGATTTAGGATGCATGCAGGGACTAAATAAGTTCTAAAGCACGACTGGACGGCTTGCGGCTCCACAGCAATTCAGGCACTTCCAAAAGCTCGAGCAAAGCATGGAAATGGAGAACATGGGACATAAGATTAACCAGAATTGAGCACTGACTGAAGGTCTTCGAGGAGGCGGCATCACGGTCATTTTACCTGGGAATCGTAAACACTGAAGATGACGTCTGGGACAATCAGAGGCAGCTTGCTTATGTACATGAACAGCCGTCTGAGGTTCTCGCTTGACACCGTCTCCATGTCAACCACATCTTGGTCCTCGACATAGATCCACAGGTCACCAGGACAAGTCTTCTTCAGGTTGTCACGGCAGAATGGGCACGACTGCGATCTTGAATTCCTGCAAGAAAGCAATGTTATTGGCAAAGCATGGTATCTGGGGCACAAACAATGTTAATTCTGATGGTAATAATTACGGGGTAACCCTGGAACGTGGAATTCAGTGAGCCAATCCAAGCTAAGCTAATTGAAAAGGTACATTGGCCAAAAGAATACAGACCAAACCACACATAGGGACACCTAGTACACAGAAACAATAAATTGCAAACATCTACTATTAATGTTTGCTAACACATGAAGCTACTATGAATGGCAAGACCACATGTTTAATGAGCTAAATTGTTAGCTGAAGTGAGCAAAAGAGTACTGTGTTTTTATAGCAGGAAATGATGAGCTGTAAGAGTGCATTGTTTACACAGAAGATGAATGACTGTGTTCGTGGAATGTACCAAAAAGAAAAACTCAGTACTTGATAGGGCACCACATTCAGGTTTCTCTTGCAATGAAAGGAATGGCAGAACATAGTTTAAAGAAAAAAATGCTGCCAACACCGCATTTAGCATAGTTATAGTAGTTGGAGAAATTGTCTTAATATGGCAATGCTACTTTCTAATGGTCACTTCATTTTCAGAAAGCAATGGGAAAACATATAAATGAATATGAATCTGTTTTGCAGAGTACTATGTTCTGTTCAGCTAACTAGCCATTCAACCCCCAGGGAGTTCCTTACAAAAGAAAGGTTAACCTCATGGTTGCCCCTAAGCATGGAGGGGCTCAATCTTGTTTACATGTACATAAGTTGGTGGGAAGAACCATAAGGTCAGAACATATTCTCTATCTGCTTATGTACAGAGTCACTTTTCTCAGCAGCTCGTGCTTAGAAGGCACTCAAGCTTCGAGATTATCAAGATAGAGAATATACTTGAACAATATATACAGCTAAAAACTTGATAATCAATAATGACAACAAGAGCCTACACAAGAAGTTTGCACTTGCACAGCAGCTAAAGTAGGCAATCGAGAATATAGCGCTCAATGGAGTCACACAAAAAGCATGAGCAGAAACTGAAATGTCGCGCGTACCAGTCCTGGTAACATCTGAGGCACATAGCATGTGTGCAGTTGGGCAACACAACTTTGCTGTTCATCTCCATGCAAATCCCACACTCTTCTTCCCTCTCAACATCAATATCAGATAAGCTGCTCCGTTCATCCTCATCTTTCTTTCTGTACCTCTCCATGCACACAGCCTTCTGCTTCTTGTCCTCCACATCAGTGATCCCCCTTTGCAGTTGCAGCAAAGAAGGAAATATCACAGCTGCCCATGCCAACCACATATCGATTCCGATCAATGAAACAGCACAAAAGATAACATTGTCAGGCAAAGTTGTAGGAACATCATGTACTCTTACCATAGAATTCTTTGATGCTTGCTTTCCTCTCGTGAGTCGACATGGTTGTTGTGCCATCAACATAAACCTGCACAGTGAGCTACACATTCAGCAGAGCACCTCCACAATGTGAGCCCAACAACCATGCAGCAGAGCATGCCACAGACCTTGTATATGAGGATTCTCAGCAGGCCAAGCGCCCCAGCAAGGCTGCAGTCAGTCCACTGGACGAAGAAGAGGAATATATGCGCTGCAGGGCTGTAAGACAAACGCATCTGCAGGCACGCGCCATCGTAGTCCCTGGGAAATTCAGAGGCCCTGCTCTCCAAACAAGCAAACAAATAGCATCACTTGGCAGCAGACCACATGCACTTGGAGAAGAGATATACTGCCTTCTCCTCCCCTTTCCCTCTTGGCAAAAACTACTACTATAATTTAGAGCCGAAGCACATGGGGAAGGAGTGTGCCTTTCTTTTAACATGCTAAACACATGCGATCCCCTCCCGATCTACCGCCGCGCCGCGCTCGTGCGCGCGTGGATAACGCAATAATCAGCGACCGGCACCGGACAACCCCCGCGACGGATCCCTCCGCAGGTGACGGACCGGGTGCTCGATTGATCAGCCCATCGCCCTCCCAGGCCGCCGCATTGCGCGGCCCCGGCAGAAACCCCAAGCGCCGGCTCGATCAGGGAACCAGGCGGAAAGACGAGACGGGCACGGCCCTGTACTAGTGAACTGCGAGCGGAATCGACAGGGCACGCGAGGAATCGGGCGGGTGGGACTGGGACCGAGCGAGGAGGAGGGCGAGCTGGGGGCTTACAGGGTGTTGGCGTGCTGGATGTCAGCTTCGAGCACCTTGATGGAGTCCCTGTACGCCTTCCGCATCCTCCGCCGCCGCCGCCGGTGCCGCCCTTCTCATCCAAGTGCCGCCGCCCCGGTCCCGGCAACCCCCCGCCTCCTCGCCGCGCCGGGAAGAAATCTCCGGCTGCCTGGCTGCCCTGCTCTGGTGGTGTCGAATTGGGAGGTGGAAGGTGAGGGGGTCTGGGTCTCGGGCGCCGCGCTGTGGGGTGGGGTGGGTGGCGTGGGGGAGTGGCGGTGGGCTTCGAGGGGAGGGAGACGATGAGGGCGCGGGCGCAGGGGCAGGACGCGAGTGTGCGTGCCGGGCGCGCGGGCAGACAGGGGCGAGCAGCCGCGTCGGGATGCGTGAGACCCCGTGGGTCTGGGTCTGGGCGCCTCTGCGACTGCCCGCCCGCCGGCCCCGCCCTTGTTAAAACTGGTGTCCGGTTACAGCCGGGTGAAAAAGATATATAAATATGCGTGGAAAGCAGCGGTGCGCCGGCGACGGAACTCGAAAGTCACCGAAAACGGCAGGAATAAGGTGAGGCGGAGGCCGGGATAAAGATTTGGCAGAAATCGTCAAGGGCTCTCTCTGGTTTGCACTTGTAGATTATAGCACAACCTAGAATGGTCCACACGGGCGCAGGCAGCCTATTGTTATCCCGTTGCTTTCAACTCTTCTTGTTCACGAGGCACACTAGCACACCATCCATTGGACCCAACTGAACAACTTTCAGAATCGCTAGGTACTACCTCCGTCCCAAAAATAATTGTAACTATAGAGTTTAAAATTTGTCCCATAAAAATTGCTAACTTTGATCTACCTACCATAAAAGACAAAGCAATTTCTAGAAGATTCTCATAAAAGATAACTAACACTTCATCCACTTATCACAAAAGATAAGGAGTATTTTTATAATTTTACATCTAATATTGGTTTGCGTGCTCAGTCCTAGAATTACATTTATTTTGGGACGAAGAGAGTACAGTCCATGACACTAACTCCCTCCGTCCCACAATAAATGCACTTCTGGAGTTCAAAATTTATCCCAAAATAAATGTATATCTACAAATAGAACAAACTAACTCTATTTGTCCTTTTTTACTTTTTCTTCTCCTAAGGTGGAATGATTACATTTTTATAGGGCTATATATGTAATTTCACGTGAACCTTAATCTTTTCATTCAAACTCTAAATTTAAATGTGTATTTATTTTAGGACGGAGCGATTACCTTGTTTCGTGTATGAGAGAACTCTGAGTCGGAAGTACAACTTGAACTATAGTACACGTTAAGTATTTAGCTGTAGCGAAAATTCTGAAATCATTTACATCAACATCTATATATCATGAATTATCATTTTACTGGACTCAAGCATTTTAGGCCCGGCCTGACTCGAGCTCGCTGGGTTTTCGACCAGCCCGGCCGGGCTTGGTCAGAAATGCCAGCCTGAAAAAAAATTCGAGCTAGCCCAATAATTTAATTCAATTTAATTTTTCACATATTATTTCCTGGTAATGAATTCCCAATATTTTAATTGACAACAATCTCATATTCATGTGGGTTTCCCCATTAAGTGAAAAAACCTCTTGGGTGTTTTCATGTGAAATAATGTGTAAAATAATCAATAACTTTAAAACAACTCTCAACTACGATTTATACAAATATAGTTCTGTAAAATGAATAGTACCCCCTCTAGCTATGATAGCATGGCATTATGACAACAAAACTAAAATATCATAACATGACATTAGGAAAACAAAACAAGGCAAGTTCTTTTTATATTATCCTACATCATGTTATCATGGCAGGAGAGATAAGTTGTATTTATCCACTTAGCAGTTAGTTACGCACTAGTGTAATTCTAGGATGCGCCTAGCAATTTGCCTCTTTTGGACCCAGTGGACTACCCGGCCTAACCGGCCTGGATAGATTTATGAGGACGGCAGTGGATCTTTCCAGTAATTAACTAGTAATTAGATGATTGCAGATGGACACGACAAGGCAGACAGCCCCAGAATATTTCTAGACCGACCAGCTGCGGCTGCTTTGAAAACAAGCTTTACCTTATCCTGTACGCCATGTGGTCCCCGGCTTTGAAATTGAAAATGTTTTTCCTCTTTTTTCGGATCTGATCCTACTTGTCCATCAATGCGGCCAGATTCATTCATCCACTCGTTTTTTAGAGTCGAATCCGTCCTCTTTTATTTGAAAAAAGAAAAATCCGTCCTCTCATTTTCACTCTGGTTCCCCGTCTTTGATGCAATTTCTCAGTCTCGAACTTAATTTCTTTTCTGGCTGAGAAAATGTTTAGTAGTAGTAGTACTATGTTGCGTGGACCTCACCTTTTCTTAAGGAAAAAAGAAGATAATTTGCGCAGGGACCCTGCCAAGTTGTCACGTTGGGACAAGTATCTCCACACAAATTCCTTTTGACGTGTGCTCTTCCCACCCTTGCAGAAACTGAACTAGATTTCTAGATCCTTTCATTTGCTCGGAGAAAAGGCCGCACATTGACTTCCAGCTCTGCTGTTCCTCGCCGCGCCAGCTAAACTGGATTCAGTATTTCAATTCATCAGCCCGCGGGCCTTTTTTTAATTGCGACTGATCCACGCGGCAGATTTGCTGCCGTTTTGACGAGACGAGGCAAGAGTTTCTTCCGTGCGTCGACGTGACGCGAACGCTGACAGGTCGCCGTCGCGGCGCCGCCTCCTGGTGTGGCCGCTCCGTACGCTGGCTCCCCGACCCGGCCCGGAAGGCCGAGGCAGCCGTCGTGAGATTTGCTGCATGCTCGACGAACGCCGTGGCGAGACACCCAGCGGCGCGACCCGCACATTCGCTTCCGTCACCGCCGACCTCGGCTAGCCTCGCCAGCCTCCGTCCACTCACGGGACCAGCTGCGCTGCCAGAGGTCCCCAGCGGACCCCCGCTCATGGCCCTAGGTTCTCTGGAGGTGCTCCCGCGGTGGCGGCGTCGCGTCGAGAGCGCGTGGTGCCCAGAGACGGGGAGGGAGCGCACCAGCCGCATACATGCTACAAATCGGCGAGGCGTGCAAGAATCGGCTGCGCATTCACCTCTAGGTATTCGCCCAATCCCGAAACTCTTCTTCCTTTAGATGATGAAATGCTCTGAAACTCTAGCATGCAGTACGCACATCTGTCGTCGGTGTCTCATATTTCTACAACTGACATGAGTCATCCTCAGAAATAGGAGTAAATATTTATATCCCTTTTGACAAGCAGAGCCAAGGAAGATTTGCTGTTCTGTCAGAAAATGCACGAGACGGTAATGGCCAACAAGCTTGTGGGGTGTGTAAATCTGTTGCAGAATGTGTCACAGACAATGGTTTCTGTGTTTGAGTTCTGTTCTTGACAAATGCTGTGTTGTACCTCTGGTCAGTAAAAATATGCAATAGCTGTCAATTAATGGCAATGTTGGATGGTTAACCATTGTTTTTCTGATAGGGATGATTAGCAATTGGAATTGTACTCGAGATTATTCAGACCTACAAATAAAACTTGCATCTCTTTTTTTAGCGACCGTGCCTAAGCATATTTTTCATTAAGAGAAAGAATAAAACTTGCATCTCAATATTATGTTCCCACTGATGCCCCCTGTTTATTAGATCTGTAGCTGTTTGTCGGCCAATAGAAGTTGAATTATAATCAGGCAGTCACGTGAAAAGATTAATCTAACTGCAGTTGATTTTTCGTAAAGCTCGGTTGATTGAAATGTTAATGGTGGATGAGTTGTTGACAACAAGAAACTATCCAAAGGGTTATTTTTTTCTTTGGTTCCAAATTCATATGGAATTTCTTTGTATGCAAGCTTCATGACTTCATTACCTCCATTGTCTGGCTTGGGTGAAAATTATCTGCCAATAGTTAGACACGATGTGCAGCACTGAAAAGAAAAGAAAAGATGCTTTCATGCCTGTAGTCATGGTCAAATTGAAGGTGTTTCTACTCCATTTCAATTCAAGAATCTCTACGTTTTGGGCAACCTAACAAGATACCAAAAAGTTCTTTATCTCTCGACTTTTCGTAGGTGGTGCAAGATGGCTGTAGATGGTGCAACATAGCAGAAAAACTGTCCATCTCACCACACTCTCTCTCAACCCATCTAGGCCATTTTTTGAGTGAATAGGTAATACCCCAATCTATTTTTCTTGAGGAATCTATACTATAAAGTTCCAAAATAATTGAAAGTCATTTTACCAAGATTAATATAAGATTACCCCTCACTGTGTCCCCACGTAACAAACATCAATCCTGGCGGACCCACGGTGGATCTATAGAAAACTAAAGATGCAAAATAAATCTGCCAAAACCCAATTTTTTTTTGTCACCTCGCGCCTCTCTTACCCCCCACCGCACCCGTCTTCATTCAAATTTCCGTGATCGCGCGTCCCTTGATCACGGGGTTTCCTTCTATAGGAGTTACCATCGTCAGAATCCCTTGATCGCGCGTCCACCGTGAGAGAACTCTGCATCTTCCCATGAACGGCGCGGCCACCGGCGGGCTGGCCAGGGAGACACGCGCGTGATCAGTCAGAGGACTGTCATGGTGGCCGGCGGCCGCGGCGACGCAGAGCGCACCGTCGGAGGCCGGGACGTCGCCGCGGCACCACGCGAGGCCCCAGACAGCGGAGCCGCCGCTACCGGAGGCCCCTTGGTCGCGCGTCCTCCCGGGACGTCAGCGCGGCACTGCGCGAGGCCCCGGACAGCGGAGTCATTTCCTCCCCGCGGCGACGGCGGTGGCTTCTGCCGTTTCCTCCCCACGGCGGGGTGGGGCCGCTGCGCACCACCACCGGCGGTGGGCGCCGGCCCGGCGCTGCCCGTCCCCATCCGAGCGAGCCTCCACGCATAGGTACTGGCTCTCCTGGTCCATCGCTCTGTTGAAGTGAACCTGGTGCTACTGTCCACCGTGTTCACTGGAATCTTCGTGCCCGCAAGTTGTTTGATGGTATGCCTCTCGGGCTTAGTCAGCCGAGTTTGAAGTTACGGAAGTGATGATAAGGCTTCTATATGTCCTATTTTCTGGTTTACATTTCATCTTATTACTTCTATCAGGTGAACAGATCAAATAGGGATTCAGTGTACTCCAGGATGACCCTCTTGCTATGCGCACGGACCCTAAAGGTCAGGGTTACATTGCTGTTCCTTTTCAGGTCTTTTCCAAAAAGTTGAAATCAACATCAATTTTAGTTTTATCTTCAAATTGTTGTACTACTCTTACCTATACATAAGATTAGACAGGCAACTTTAAGAGCAGAGGATATCTTGAATTCTTGGCCGGAGCTTGAAGTTGAATGTATCCTGCGTGATCATGGGGAGGAGAGCAATTGGCAATTCCTTCAGAAGCAAATTGTAAAAGCCTGGGAAATGGGTGGTCTGCACTCTACTAGGGATCCTGTCAAACTAATTCAAAAAAAAGTGTACCATCTCAAAATATTTTCTCATTCAGTTCAAATACTCTTTGCTTTCTGCGGTTAGTATGCTTATGACTCGGGTTTGATTGCACTATATGCATCCTGTTACATGATGCTTTTTGTAACTTCTTTAGTTCTCAATGAATCGGTAGATGAGACAGCAGTGATTGCTTACATTGAGCAAGTGGTATTAGGCAAATGAGTAATCCTCAGTCGTGCATCGTGTTTTTTTTTTTCACTTGTACCATCTTAATTCTTTTAGAGGGACGATCTATTTGACAAGGTTGATTGGGGTGATATTGCTTTAAGTGAATTTTTATGCGATTGTACTCATGCGCTTTGTATCTTTGTGTGTCTTCATGGGTAATGTTGAGGGCAGTGGGTGGCCTCCCCGCCCGTCAACGATCTGAGGGAGTTCGGGGTGGTTAGGGACGAGAGAACAATGAACACGGCCACGTTCGAGGCGGCGGTCGTGGCGATCGCCAAGAGGGGCGGTGGGAGGCTCACCGTGCCCGCCGGGCGGTGGCTCACCGTGCTGTTCAACTTCACCAGCCGCATGACGCTATTCCTCGCTACCGGCGCTGAGATCCTGGGAATCCAGGTGAGGAATTCACCTGCTATTTGCCCAACTTTGTGGATTTTATGACGCTACCTTTTATTTTCAAAAGAAAAGGGACGCTGCTTTGGGATCTTTTACTCACATTTTCTTATCCTAAATAAGGAACGTTTGTTGATTATTATGTGCGTCGATTTGTTGTATGGACGCAACGCACTACATTATAAAAGATGCATGCAGTTTTGATTCGTTTGATTTGAATATTGTAGGGTTACTCAAGATCTTAACATCTTTATTACGGATGAATAATATAATATAATGTGTGGATAAAAATAATTATGGTATGAATTATGATTTATGCTAAATTATTGGTTAATTAATCTAAATATCTTGTTTCCTAGGTTCTTTGTATAATTCAATCATTGCTATAAATATAAAGTTTTTATTTCCTGACCTATGCTAGAAATCACTTGATTTTAAATCATGTGCGTGCCGAATATTTTGTCTATTTTCACCACAACTGAGACCTTGTTGCTCGTTTTCACCATATATAGTTTCTTAAAACTGTTTGTTGCAACTAAAGTTTAGTGTGGTTATTTTTTCGCAATATTATTTTTCAAACACGTGTGTGTCGCATGTGCACCCTACTAGTAGTTTTAATTCCCTTTCAAGACTTCAAACCATCTTTATTTTGCAACCACCAATTCACCATCGAGCTAAGAACGTAGTGCGACTTAGCATCCATAATATGACAGAAGCACGTGAACTCAAACTCATCTACCGTTAAAAATTCAAAGGCTATCTACATCAAGATCAACTGCCCGGGGTTCGCGCTCCTCAGCAGCAGGGGAGTGAACACACATGTAATTCCTTTCTACATCAACTGTAACATCTCAATGACATTCCTTTTTTTTTACCTTTCCCCTTACCTCTGCAACCTCATCATGTGCTGTGAAATTCTCATTCCCTTTACCCTTTACCCTTCCCTTTCGTTTCACCCCCTTTCTTTCCCCTTCCTGAGAATAAGGAATCGTTGGGTATATAATACAAGACAAAGCAATAAAACGACAAGAATGCGAGGGGATATTACCGCACAGTAAACCATAGGAGATTATCACGCGTTAGGTGTTTTACCGTACCTGGGCTAGCTCACTATAAATTGGGCACTGTACTGCTCGTTTGAATTCCTGTGCCCCTTTGGGAGACAAACCAAAAAATCTACTATCCAATAGACAAAGAGTTTAGTACAAAAAAACCCCAAAAAGGGGGAGATGACGATGAAGAAGGGGAAGTGGTCCAAGGAGGAGGATAACTTGATCAAGAACCACATTGAGAAGTATGGCATTGACCATAGTTGGCAGGCGCTGTCCAACACTTTAGGTTTGTATTTTTGAACCCCATTACCAATCATTTTGAGCATTTGAGATAGCTGATAAAATGTACGTTTGTGTACTTCCAATTTCTTTTTTTTAATAAAAGGAAACAAACCTCCCTGAAATGTGGTATCAATGCTTGTTTGGCTTGGAAATGATCTGTCCATTTGAAGTCCAAACTTTTTAGTTCTCTGTTCTTCTGTACCGGCGTGTATGACTGTATGAGCACTAGTACTAGATATGTAGTACCAGTTCAATGTGCATTATTATTATGCAATAGCAGCAATACTTTTGCCCATTCATCATGTTCAACGTTTAGTGCCCTCATTAGTTTGTCTTAGTCAAAAAACGAAACGCATAATCACCTTTGTCTACTAGCATTGTGACTCCTGATTCAGCAGTCATCTTCTGTGAAATTGTGGAAAGCTTCTATTGGTAATTTCGCACAAGGAACGGCTCTGTCGGAACTAAGTCTTGTACTCATATCTGACAAGACATGATAGTGGTAACTGGTAATACATGCATGGTATGATGACTTGGCGAAGTTCATTTTTATGTTTCAATGCAGGGCTGCGTCGGTGCGGCCGGAGCTGCCGTTCCCGGTGGCTGAACTACCTCCGCCCGGGCCTGAAGCACGGAAACTTCACGCCGGCGGAGGAGAAGATCATCTGCGAGATGTACAGCAAGAGGGGGAGCTGGTAAGCCCCCACTCGAGCCCACGCTCCATGCAAGATCTCTTTGGAGCCACACGCTGCACATTAACACCACTCATCTCTTTGGAAGTTAATTATTTTCCCTTGTTCTTGTTGATCATGTTCTGCAAGATCCGCAACCTTTTAATCCCTGATCAGATCGAACATATGAACCAAACTGCTGCTTATCGAATTGACTGCATCCTGCTCTGCTTCTAGTGCAAAGAAACTAAGCACTGTTTGCTTGTTGATCACCATTACTGATATTCTATAATTTTCTTCGCTTTATATGTTCATTGTCGAACAGCTGGTCCGTCATCGCTGCCCAGCTCCCGGGGAGGACAGACCTCGCCATCAAGAACTACTGGAACAGCACGCTCAAGAAGAAGTTCTCGGCGGCGAGAACATCCACGGCCACGGCCTACCGCCGCCGGAACCTCCCGGCCTGCAGCACGTCGTCCGACGCCGGGACGCCGGCGCGGGACCTGCAGCTGGTTTCCTACGGCAGCGAGGAGAGCTCCACGGCAGGGTCCAGCCCTGCCAAGCCCGTCCTGGCCGGTCCGACGCCGGTTCCGGTCGTCGCCGCTCAGCCGATCACGGCGGTCCCGGTTAGCGGACCGGTGAAGATCGAGCAGAAGCAGGCCGTGGTGAGCCTACCGCGTCTGGGGAAGACGCCGGCGCCGCCACCGCCGCCACCACCACCACCACCACGGGCCTGTGATCAGACCGGCGAGAGGGTCATGGATATCGTCTGCGCTCCGATGTCTCCTGTTCCTCTGAGTTTCATGGAACCAGATGAACTGGCCTGCATCTACCAGTTCGATGACATCGATAGCTTCTTGCCGTGGTTTGATCATCACTAATCTGACTATATCATCGTAGCTCCATGAATAGTTCAGAGCTTAGACTTAAAGTTACCAAAAATGGTGGTTCAGAATTAGCTGCAGGATCTGTCATGTGTGAGTGTGTCCTGTTCTTGTTATATTCGCGTGTTACTGGGGAATTAGCACTGTCTGTTGTTTACGGTTGGGGAATGTTAGAATGTAGTAGTGTGACTTCGGTTTATCAGAAACTAGCTGGGCTGTCGATCTTGTCATTTCTCTTTTTCTTTGTTTCTGAACACTGCACGTTTCTTCAGTCATATTCATCTTACTGACAAAGCATGGGAGATCAATCTTTTATGCCAGCGGCTTAGGGCCCTTTTTTTCATTCTGCTTTAACTTGTTCTGTTTTGGATCCAGCATATGGATCACTGCAAATATGGCAAAAGGAATCAAACTATTTTCAACTTTGAGTTCAGCAAGTAGTTTGCACATACAGCACCCTTACAAACAAGAAAAAAAAACACTGCCAAGAATACAATCAAGAAAAGAATTTATGGTGGTAAAAGTAACCAGAAACTGCTTGAACTTATCAAGCAACCGGGACAAACCCTGTCAAAACTCCCGGCTTTTTTTAACATGCACCACAGCACCATCAGAGTTCATTCAGATTTAAGTGCTTGAGTATCCGACCTCCTTCTTGCATTGTGGAGCAACGATCTTCGGAGCATCAACGTGCATCCTCAGGGAGCTGAATTCCAGAGCGAAGATGGGCTTCGACAGCAAGACCGAAATGCTCTGGCTTCGCGCATCTGAGTCGGCTAACATGTTGGATCCCACGCTGTTCATCTTGCCATCAGAACACTCCTGTGGCTCTGAGGTTCTTGGATTCCAAACCCTAGCAGGCTTCACAGGACGCACCCTGTGCAAGAAAAATATTTACTTAGAAAGGGAACTACATGTTAAAGAAATAAACATTATGCCATCGATGTGTGTGTGTGTATCATGCCATCACCTGCATTCTACTTTGCAGGAGTACTTGAGAAGATCAGGATGGTCCTCAGTCTGCCCACTGAAATTTGCAGAACAAGTAAGCCATGTGCATGTTCCGCGACATCGAAGAGAAATGATACATGTATTTTGACGAGGTTTTTACGCTTACTCAAAATGAAATCTGCGTAAAGAATTTAATTTCTTTTGTTTATTTACATGTTTTTGGGATCTGGCAGTTTTTCTTTTGAGAAATTATGGAGGCCACCCGGTTTGTTTCACCTAACCTGAAGCTTGGAAGCGACATTCTGATTGCCGGGCCCATCCACTTGTGGTGCCTATGTGATCCTGTTGTCACTTCACATGATCAGAAAGTGAAATAAAGCGTTGGATCAACAAAGCGAGGCTTTGTGAGTCCCATTTCGAAAGAGGGAAAAAAAAAAGATAAGGTTAGGAAGATGTCATTCCGAAAGGCATTTTGGAAATGTGAAGTGTCTGTCATCCACCTGTTTTCAGTGATGAAGCAAAATAAACGTGACTACAGAAGTACAGATTGCAGTACGGACTAGGATAACTGAATAGCAAATTCAGGCGATTGTATGGGTTCTGATGAGCTTAGATGCCCAACTAGTTGCTAAAGCTGGGCAAAACCTACCTTTTCCATGTGTTATGTTTACTGAAAAGTTCAGGCAAGTTATTAACTAAAAATGCTAAGGAAAGCAAGTAATTAACTAGAATCTTCCAGAGCCTAACAACTATTTCCTGTAAAAACAGATCACATGACACCAAATGCATTAAGCAGATAAGGGGAGTCGAATTACCGGTAAGCGGCATGCTGATGTTGCACAGATGCTTAGTGGACGAGCCCTTGGTCTCGGAAACCTCGATCTCGCGGCGGTTCTCTTGCCTGGGGACGGTCGAGCCTATTCCGAGCACGCTCAGGAAGCCGTTCGGTTTCGCCAAGGGCTCGTCTCCGAGCGCAGAGGCTTCAGTCTGCCCCCCCCCCCCCCCCCCCCCCCCCCCCCCCATGTGCAAGTTCATGTGATAGGCAGGTTACAAGTCACATGAAGATCGACAAATAAACATTCATCAACGCAAAGGTTAATCACACGAGAAACATGAGCACCCTGCCTCTAATGTAATGCTCAACTTGGCAAAGGGTTTGTCTCAAGTACCTTTGAGAATGTGGCAACATGGCTTGGGAGGCCTACTTCCTGCAAGAACGGGAACGGCTTCAATTAGTTGGGGGGAAAGGACGCAGTGGGACTACAGAGGGACCAGAGGGGGGTTCCGCTCCAGTGGCACACCTTGCGGCCGTGCCGGCAGGCTTCGACGCTGTTGACCAGCACCCTGGCAGCCCACCTGGGAATAGGTTCAGGGTTCAGAGTTTCAGTTCAGACAAAGCAGGAGCCACTCACTGAAGCAGCACTCCTGGATCTCAGAAAAAAAAGGAACTATCCTTAATTAAAAAATAAGCTTTCATCGAAACAGCCTTGTGTGTGTGTGTGGAATCAGGAGCAGCTGGGTTGTGCTGCCTGCGTTTTTCATCTGCCGCTGTTTGCCACATGCGCATATTCCTCCCTCATCCCTCCCCGTTCCTGCAGATGAGCTGCGACGGCAACTGGGCCACGCGGAGCCAGCCGATCGAGCCGGTGCGGCGCACCCGGCCGGCCGCCGACCCAGCCCACCGATCCCCGCGAATAATTGGAGGCCGCGGCCGCGAGGCGAGAGAGTCCGTGCGATCAAGTACGCCCCAAGTGGGGGTGGGTTGTTTATTCCCGCGGTGATCGCCCGGTGGCCCTGGCGCGCACGAGCTTCCGGGGGTTTTCTAATGCAAGTTGGCCTGGCCTCGTCGGCGAGCCGGCATGGCCGCTGTCTGGTCACGTCCGGTGAACTGAACACCCAGGCAGGCGAGGCAAAGCGGCGGCGGAGTCGGAACCTGGAGGCGGTTGAACGAACGATGCAGGAAGATGCGAAGAACGGGGAGGAGACAAGTAGGACTCACGCGCAGGAGGTCGGCGGGTTCCACACAATGCCGGCGATCACCACGAGCTGCAGGCGCAAAGAGGAGAGGAACAAACCCGAAACTCGCGGGGATCAGCAGCTGGCGCGACATGGCCGGACGACGACCGCCGGAGCGGGAGCGACCGACGAGGACTGAAGAGGCGGGTGCGTGGCGTACCTCGTCGAAGGCGCCGGCGGGGCTGTCGTGGTAGCGCGCGAGGAACATGCCGCCGAGCGTGTAGCCGAAGGCCTCGACGAGGCGCAGGTCCCGGGGCACGAAGGCGCGCGCCGTCGACGCCTTCACCAAATGCAGCTGGTACAAGGCGCTGCTCGCGGGAGCAGAGCCAACAACAAGCGCAAGGAGGAAACCGGTCACTCGCTGGGGCTCCTGCCTGCGCGACGATCAATGCGAACAGCGGAACAGAGGGATCGCGGCCTTGCCTGCCCTTGAACACCCACGGCGGCCCGTGCCGGTAGCCCGCGCAGGGCCTCCCCTCCTTCTCCGGCGCCATGGATAGATCCTCCCGCTCTCTGGCTCGAGTCACACACGCTGCAGCCGACGAGCTCTGCAAGAAGCAAGAGGAAGACCCCGCCCGGATTTATAGGTGGTGCGAGCAAGGAGGCGTGGACGGAGTGGGGGGAGAGCTGAGGCCGGAGGAACGAATCGGGCAGGGGAGGAGGACCCGGCCAAGGCAAGGGGCGATGAATGGTGATGCACTGACTGATGCTGGGACGCAGCGCGCGGCTTAACTTAAACAAGTGGTGGCTGTTGCGGGCTGCGGCTGCGCATTGCGAGCGCTCGAGCCGCCTCGTTCGGAGGAGGGAGGGGCTTGCTTGGGGAGCTGGGACTGGGAGGGAGGGGATGGATGTGCGCGCGCGCGGACCTTATCCGGTGGCCAGGTGGCGCCGGGTGAGAGGCCCGGGGTGGGGGTGACGTCACCGGTGGAGATCCCCGCGGGGCCCGCGCGCTCTGGCCCCCAGTCCGTCGCCGTCTGTTTGCCGCTGCTGCCTGCTGCTGTTTTGGGGGACTTGTGAGCGTCGATTGGTGGTGAACGGCGGCGGCGGGCGGGTGATGATGATTGGTCTCGGCCCGGACTCCGGAGCGAAAGCAACGGTGTGGTGTGGAGTGGAGTGGAGTGGAGGCCCAGCGCTGCGCCGGGACGTCGGGTGTGCCGTCGTGCGGATCATATGCCCCGTCCCAAGGGAGGCAAAGGCCATATTGGAGTTGGACGCGGGCCGTCGGTGTCGAGCGCCGGAAAAACGGACAAGAGCGTTAATGGTTAGTCGGAGGCAGCAAATCGAAGACGCAAGTTGCACGTCGAGCCGATTCACCAAAAATGCGGTGATAAAAATTAGTTTTGAGTACAAACGATAAAAAATTGGCTCCAACAGAGGGCCAATCTGATGTCCAATTTAATCGCACTTCCTAGCATCATCCCGAGCCAGATTTGCGCCAGTTGCTCCCGCTCCCAATCCCCGGAAGTGGGTCGATGCCGACAAATTTTTTTCTACCTCTCGCTTGTTCACTCCCCGTCCGTGCCGGCCGTTTTCTCGAGGCCCGGCGACCTCTCCGGTCTTCGTAGCTGACGCCGGCAGCCCATTCGCAGTCCTTTCGTAGGTGGACATGGCATGCACCCTACCTCTCCGGCTCTCTGCTTGCTGCAGACGGCGTCGGCGGCCCCATCCGTCCTCCTCCTGCAGGCGGCTGCGCTCCCTCTGCCATGCGGTCTCTCTGCGAGGGGCGACGAGGTGCCGCTGCCATCAAGTTGACGCCGACACAACAAGTGGCGGAGCGTTAAAATTTACCTATAACGGATCTACTATTGCTCATTTATATAAAAATATATTGTACGACGAAAGATCACAATTGAATAAAAATATATGTAATCATAGATTTACTATATATCACTGTCAGCTCACGAGTCGCAATTGTATGAAATATTAGGCATTGGTAGGTAGATGATTAGATGAACATACTGTACAAGCACTAAGTGCGGCGAGCTGGCCGAGGAAGATTCATCCTCCAATGTTTCAATTCCATTGTCATTTCCCTCTTCTGCAATAGCATTAGTCTGTTCTTGCCCAGAAACAGCGCTAAGAAATTTTTTTATGCTCACAACTCAAAACATTGAATGAAACATAAATTAAAATTTGCAAATATGGTACAACAACATGTGTAAGTAGGGTTGAATTAATAGATTGTCCAATTTCATAATCCAACTCTCACCTTTTAATTTTTTTCCACTCCTACAAGCATCTGAAATTGGACGTCACCGAGGGCTAGCGGCTGCTGCAGCGCCATCATGGTCTTGAGGAGGATTAGCCGGCTCCATTTCCACGCCATCAAGGCCGAGGCCGCGCTGACCTTGCTGCCCGTCCGCCGCCATCACGCGTCTGGCGGTCTGGCGGAGGCACGGCGGTTCGGCGAACGGGCGAAGCTACCTGGAGGCGAGGGGAGACAGAAGGCTGAGGGGCGAGGGCAACGGCGCCTCCGTGGCTCCTCCCGTCCGTCAGGTTTTTTTTGACGATCGATCTTCTCAAGTGTGGGCAGTGCTGGGCTGACGGCCCAAAAGCCAAAAGGCCCAAAACATCTAACCGTCATCTTCTTCCTCTATTCCTCCAGACCAGACGACGAACAGACCATGGAGGCCATGGCACACAGGCGCAGGGTCGTAGGGGGGCCAGGGAACTGCCGGTGGAGCGGAGGGGTTCGTCGGCGGCAGGTATGGCGGCCGCCATGGCTCGCCATACTGGTGGCTCCGCCACTGGGCACAACCGCACAAGGCTCCGTCTCTGGCTCTTCCGCTGCGGCCACATCGAGTTGCCGTGGTCTCTGTCAACTTCAATCGCAGCGAGCTCGTCACACCCATCCGAAAGGTACCAGTCGGAATCAATATTGCCAAGCAATTATCAGACGAAGGAGGCAGCGAGAGAGTGTGAAGAGCCGGCGGCGATATTGTTCCCGTGGAAAAAAAATCTGGGCCTACCTGTTGATGATGTGGCAGCACGTGCTCCTGTCAGACGACGGCGACACGTGTGGACACCTACTCGGCTTCTGTGAAGTTTGTACTGGAGGACGGCAACGAGTGGTGGTTTACCGGAGTCTACGGCCCGCAACTCGACGCTGATAAGCTCCAGTTCTTGCAGGAGCTCCGCGACATCCGCGCGGCCTGCACGGGGCCTTGGCTCGTCGGGGAGACTTCAATCTCATCTATCGCTCTGCCGATAAGAATAACCCGAACGTTGATAGGGCAATGATAGGAGGCTCATCAACGACCTGGAGTTGCAGGAGCTCGAACTGCTCGACCGCCGCCTCACTTGGTCCAATGAGAGGGACTCACCTAGGTTGGTCCCCCTCGACCGTGTGCTCTGCTCCTCGTCCTGGGAGCAGCTGTTTCCGGACTCCTTGCTCCAGAGCACGGCGGCAGGAATCTCAGATCACTGCCCCTGATTCTCGGGCTGCATGACAACGTCCGTGGCCGGGGACGCTTCCACTTCGAGAGCTTCTGGCCTTCCCTTGACGGCTTCCAGGAAGTCGTCGCTAACGCCTGGTCGACCACCGTCCCTGGGGTTTGCCCGATCGAGCGACTGGCAGCGAAGTTCAAAGGGCTTACTACGGCCCTCTAGTCGTGGAGCCAGAAGAAGGTAGGCAACGTCAACTCACAACTCCACCAGGCCAGGGAGTTGCTCCACCAACTGGAGATTGCACAAGACACCAGATCTCTCTCGGATCTGGAGGGCTGGTTGCGTAGGCGCCCTAAGCAACATTGCTTGGCACTCCTTCCCTGCAGCGCACCATTGCGCGTGTGCGTAGCTCCGTTGGTTGGCTCCAGGAGGGAGATGCCAACACGGCCTTCTTCCACGCACATGCCCGCTATCGGAAGAGGAAGAACTTCATTGCCAAGCTACAGGTGGATGATAGGGTGCTATTCTCTCATGATGAGAAGGAGGAGGCGGTCTGGAACTTCTGCAACGGCCTCCTAAGGGACTCATGCCCCGCGGATCACCACGATCGAGCTGAGCGCCCTCGGCCTTACTTCCCATGACCTGTCCTCCCCGGACCTGCCGTTCACCGAGGAGGAGGTGTGGGCAACCATCGAGACGTTGTCGTCCGACAAGGCGCCGGGGCCAGACAGCTTCACCGGCCGCTTTTACAAGGAGTGTTGGCCGGTGATCAAGGACGGCGTAATGATGGCGTTGAGGGTGGTTCGGGAGGGCGACGAGAGGAAGTTGCACCTCCTTAACTCGGCGTTCCTCGTTCTCATCCCTAAGAAGCCAGATGAGGTCGAGGTGAAAGATTTTCGCCCGATCAGCCTTGTGCACAGCTTTGCCAAGCTGGTGACCAAGATCCTGGCCAACCGTCTGGCCCCACGCTTAAACTCGATGGTGTCGGCCAACCAAAGCGAGTTCGTCCAAGGATGGTGCATCCATAACAACTTCCTCCTCGTGCAGCAGATGGCTAGATTCTTGCATAACCGGAGGGAGACACGTCTTCTACTCAAGTAGGACATCACTAAGGCCTTCAACTTGGTCTCCTGGTTGTTCCTTCTCGAGGTCTTGTCCCATTTGGGCTTCGGGAGATGCTGGCGAGAGATCATCTACTGCCTGCTTCGCACGGCCTCCACCCAGGTGTTGCTCAACGGCCAGCCGGGGCAGTGGATCGCGCATCGGAGGGGTTTACGACAGTGGGACCCGCTGTCGCCCATGCTCTTCATCCTTGTCATGGATGTGCTGAACGCCATTATTGGGAAGGCCGACGAGGAGGCGCTTCTCCAACCTTTGGCTACTGCTCGGGTGAAGCACCTCGTCTCGCTGTATGCTGATGATGTGGCTCTCTTCATCCATCCGTCTCACGAGGACCTGTCCACCACCAAGGAGATCCTGTAGCTCTTTGGGGAGGCGAGCGGGCTCCGCACAAACATGCAAAAGAGCTTAATCGTTCAAATCCGCTATTGACGCAAAAAGCGGTAGGTCGGCCTTCAACGCCGGCACACGCGAAGACTCGGGAGCCTCTTGTTTCGCTCCTGCGCGGCATCCAAATCGGCTGCGTGGTGGTGCAGGGCGTGCCAGTCAATTTGACCTACAATTATCAAGGGACAGGTAAAACGTCAAATTACTGGAACGCATCGGCTAGTGTTCCGAATCGTTACACCACGTGCATCGGCCAAGCGTCCGATGCGGCAGTAGATCAATCGGCTAAAGCTACGGTCGATTCTACAGGTAAGGCAGCGCTAAGCGGGTTAGCGAAGCCTCGGTAGACAACTCCTAGATCCGAACCCGATCGGCCAGGCGATGAGCAACAGACGAGCTGCGCGTCGGCCGATGGTATTTAGATCTAGGCTGGATAAATTATGGTAAAAATTAAATAGAAACAAGATCAAATGAATCTAATATTGCCAAATCTAGCAAATACCGATAACTTGTGATAATAGCAAGAAGCAAGCTAAACTAAACACATTAATCTAACAAGAACAAGCTGATATCGATAACTTGGTGAACAGACCAGACTTAGATCCAATCTGCCCGATAACTTGAACTAATACAGGATAGAGAAAGAAGCGATGTGCCGTTAACCCTGAGCCTATCCGCCTCGTTCGATGCAGAACTTACCAGCAAATCAGAGATTAAAGTCGATGCAGCCCCACGTGCAAGAAAGAACTCATAAAAAGAAAATCTACTGCAACTAAGGCGAAGCCGCCTAAAAGGAAAAAATGGTTTGTATATTGATCATTAGATGGAATTATTACATGCCCGAGGGCAGCTATTTATAGCCTAAGCTACAGACCCTAGGCGACTACGACGTATATTACTTGATAATAAATAAAACAAAATTTTCCTAAATTTTAACAGATAACTTACTGACGCAACTTCGCTAGCTCTTTCAACGCTCCATCAGCCACGACCCCCCTTCTATCCCAAAAAGCCCAATATGCTTCATCCTTCGCTTCTGATCCAGTGTTGGCCCATTCTCTATCAGCCTTTAGCCCGACAGGTTGACATGTGTCAAAAAACGATGTCAACATCCGCTGTGCCACCGAGCAACTCGAGGTCGTCTCGAGGGTCATGCCTTGTGAGGTGATCGACTTCCCTTGCAAGTGTCTCGGTCTACCCCTCTCAATTCAAAGGCTCACCAAGGCGGACCTCCAACCCTTCGTGGATAAGATTGTCGACATGCTCCCGGGATGGAAGGCGGCGCTAATGTCCACGGCTGGGCGTGCGGTGCTGGTGAAGGCTGTGCTGATTGCGGTCCCGGTCTATCTCCTCATCGCCCTTGATGTGCCCAAGTGGCTCCTTCGTGCCATCGACAAGTTTCGTTGGGCCTTTCTTTGGAAGGGGCGTCGACGGGTGAATGGTGGGCACTGTCCTGTGGCATGGGTGCGAGCTTGCCGCCCGGAAGAGCTTGGTGGCTTGGGATTCATAACCTTGAGATCCTCAGGTGGGCACTCCGGATCCGATGGCTAGACCCGGGGCAGCGGGATTTCTCACTTGGCGTACATATACATGTAGTATGGGATGACACATGGGCCATACCTTATCCTCATTGTAACTAGTCATGTAGCACTAGGACTAGTCGGACGTAAGGAAACTACCCGAGCCGTACTCGGGTAGGACTTCTCAGGCCGTCCCGACTAGGACTTCCATGTAACCCTGTCTCCCCAGACTATATAAGGGCGGGCAGGGACCCCTCCAAAGCATAACCAACAATCTCATAACCTCTAAGGCAATACAAACCACACAGGACGTAGGGTATTACGCTCTCGGTGGCCCGAACCTGTCTAAACTTTGTGTTCCTTGCACCTTCGAGTTCCTGATCTCGACGACACCCTATCTACAACGTACCACCTCGGGGGTATCCCTCGGTGGGCTTGGCGGTAAAATACCGACAGCTGGCGTGCCAGGTAGGGGTGTTCATCGAGCATCCACCGGAGAACTTGATAGCATAATTCAACTTCACCAGCGCTGTGCTCGACGAGGGCATGACGTTCACCTTCGGCTCCTGGATCTGCATCGCCAATGGCCGTGATGGCTTTAACAGCCACCTCTCCGACACCAGGGAGCCGGAGGCATTTGCTCCAGCATCAAGCTGCGACATCGACGATCTCGGCGAAATTCAGTTTTCCGATCTAATCGGAAACCACGAAGGTGATCCAACTCGACTTCCACTCGTAATCGCGTCGACTCAGCTCGCGTCAACAACTTTTAACTGCTCAGTTCGTCGGCGCGTCAGGCCGCGGATGACGAGGGCGGCGGCGGCGGCCTTCCCGGTCGCACGGAGCATGGCCACCACGACGCACTGATGCTATTGTGCATCCACGTGATAGAGGCACGGGGTCTGCCGCCGATCTACCTCAACGGGTCCAACGACTCCTACGTGCGGCTGCAGGTCCTTGTGCGGTGGAAAATTCAATTTTCCTTCACGTGTGGATCCAGAAAGCTGCGCAAAGCATGCAGGAAAGATTTGTTCCTTTGTTTATCTTCTATATAACAAATCCAATCTGATTTATGACTTATTTTATTCTTGCCAAGAACTATCCTAATAGATCTATTTTCTAACCGTGCATGCGAGACGGCTGCGATGCAAGCAAGCTTCATTTCCATACGCGTGTTGGCATCCAAGACGCCGGAGAAGTATGCACGCGAGGACTGCCCTCTCACCAAGCATCGCCCGTGCCGTCAGTCAGGGCTCCAATGGCCTACACCTGGGAGATGCAGCCGCCATCATCCCAACTCGTGGATTCGCCAACCTCGACCACCTGGCTCGACCTCGGCTTGTGTTGCAACATTAGCGCAACACGGATTTTAGCTCGCGGTCTCCGCCGACCTCGACATCGCAGCACAACTTCAGCTCCGGCAGTAATGACGACAAGCCACCGACTACTCCGTCAGCTGCCCGCTCGGCAACGATGACTTGTCTTTGCCAACTACTCCGAATTCACGTGGGTGCTCGGCGACCCGCCGACGACTACTTCGACTTCGCGAGGACGCTCAACGACCTGTCGACGACTACTTCGACTACTCGCCTCGACTAGAAAACTAGTCGGGAGCGGGTCTCGCACCGTCAACAACTAGTCAGAATCGACTCCGACTAGTCGGGCTTCATTAACAATCACCGCGCCTTCTCGACGAGCGTTGCAGCTTCATCGGCAATCGTCCGCGAATCAAGCTAAATCACCTGTACCTTTCCCGACTTATTCTTAATAGGATCGGCTATTACTTTGGTACACCTCTTGACGGGAATTGCCCTCGGGGGCTACGCCATGATCGATTACTTCTAGGGTTTGCTAACAGCCCAGACGCTTGGTACATCGAGTTCGTAGGACGCTGCCCACGTGTTTGGTACACTGAGCTGTGTCGGGCTCACATCAGCTACACCCTACGGCCATATGCGCTACAACACGCGCTCTCACCGACTGCTTTATGTGCATCGCGCATCCTCTTTGTCGCATACCGACTACTTATGTCTACTTTCGTTACCTTCTCTTAACGGTTACTAAAGTACTCGGGTAGCACATGCCTTAATCCGTGAAACCTCGACTCTTCTGTACGCCTATGTTCCTACGCGTGCACGCGGCCAAGCTCCCTGCGCTATGGGCTGCGGCTACGATCAGGGATCAGGTGCCTATACGTAACAGGCTAACTACTCGGGGAAATTACACAACCTAACAAGAGCAAGACACGAGAATTTTTACATGCATTTTACAATGCTGGGATTCACTCCCGACTTGATATTATGTATATCAATTACAACATATTTTCTTGTTTACCTTGCAGGGGCACGACAGGGCACTCCCCATGCCTTCGACGGCTCGTCTGACTCCCTCGCTCGGGGGCTGAGCGCGATAGGGCACTCGCCTTGACTTCGACTACTCGTCTGGCTCCCTCGCTCGGGGGCTGGGTGCGACAGGGCACTCGCCTTGACTTCGACTACTCGTCTGGCTCCCTCGCTCGGCGGTTGGGCGCGACAGGGCACGCCATGCTTTCGACGGCTCGTCCGGCTCCCTCGCTCGGGGGCTGGGCGTGACAGGGCACTCGCCTTGACTTCGACTACTCGTCTGTCTCTCTCGCTCAGGGGTTGGGCGCGACAGGGCACTCGCCGTGCTTTCGACAGCTCGTCTGGCTCCCTTGCTTGGGGACTGCGCTGCAGTATACTCGCCGCGACTTCGGTAGCTCGTTTCGCTCCCCATGCTCGGGGGCTAGGCGCGTGAAGAGATTTTCTGGAACATGATTTGATTTGAGCGGTATTTAAGGGTTTTTTGAGGAAGTTATTTGAATTAGCCATCTTTTCAGGGACAGGCTTCCGAAAAGAGGGGCTATTCGAATTCCAAAACTAATTATCCTGAAAAAACCATCAAATTGATTCTAAAAAACACAACCCATGCCACGACTCTTTAGATCCTTTTTTCCAAACTAGGGAATTTGGATTAAAGGCTCGGGGGCTGCGGGGTACGTGTCATCAATGGCTTATTTTTCAAAAGTTCTTGGAAGATACAGACCAAAGATTCAAGATTAATTTGACCCTCAGCCTGATTCTTCGATTAAACCTAAGGCTCGGGGGCTACTCCATATGGAGTGCTAGTTTATCGCACCCCATATAAAAGAAGACTTGAAGATTACTCGAGGCTTGAGAACCTCACAGCCTCGATGCAGCCAAGGAAGTACTCAGAAGACACCTTTTCAAGGGGACTCAGCAGGGACCTGAAGACACCTTCCAGAAGTACTCGTAAGCCTACAGTACTCGGCTGCGAAGAGCCCGGGGGCTTGTCAGACCCGAGACTGCTCACTTGGCGTACATATACATGAAGTATGGGATGACACATGAGCCATACTTTATACTCATTGTAACTAGTCGTGTAGCACTAGGACTAGTCGGACGTAAGAAAACTACCCGAGCCATACTCGGGTAGGACTCCTCAGGCCGTCCCGACTAGGACTTCCATGTAACCCTGTCTCCCCAGACTATATGAGGGCGGGCAGGGACCCCTCCAAAGCATAACCAACAATCTCATAACCTCTAAGGCAATACAAACCACACAGGACGTAGGATATTAAGCTCTCGGCGGCCCGAACCCGTCTAAACTTTGTGTTCCTTGCACCTTCGAGTTCCTGATCTCGACGACACCCTATCTACAACGTACCACCTCGGAGGTATCCCTCGGTGGGCTTAGCGGTAAAACACCGACATATGGCTCAGTAAGATGGATCCGGGGCGGCCTTGGGCTTGCAGGAGGTTTATCGATGACGACAATCGTGGACTACCTAGAGCTTTGGGATGCTTTAGAGAATGTCCAGTTGCTCGTGAACCAACCCGACCAGCATCGGTGGACGCCGGAGAACTCAGGTTCTTACTCTACACGTTCAGCTTACTCTAGGTTCTTTTTTGGGCTCAACCTGTTTTGAGCCTTACAAGCGTTTGTGGAAGTCTTGGGCGCCCCTTCGGTGTAAGGTATTCCTCTGGTTGACCATGCTCAATAGATGTTGGACAGCAGACCGACTGGCCCGTCGGGGTCTGCAACACCCGGACAAGTGTCTCCTTTGCGACCAAGAGGAGGAGACGATCCAGCACATTCTCACGTCTTGCGTTTTCGCGAGACAGGTTTGGGCATCCATACTTGGAAGGGTCGGCCTGCACCACTTGGCCCCTTCGCTGGACTTCGACATGTTTAAGGATTGGTGGAGGTGGGCTGCGCGCAGGACGCCTAAGGCTGCCAGAAAAGGGTTGAACTCCCTGGTGATCCTCATGGCTTGGTCGATTTGGAAGATGCGCAATCGCTGCGTTTTCGACGGCTGCCACCCGGACACCCGTCTTGTGCTGCAGGAGATAAACGGGAAGATGGCTGGGGCAAAGGAGCTGGGGAGCTGTTGCCTTAGTATTAGGCTGCAGGGTGTGTGGTTGTTTAAATCTCCTTTAGGCGCGTATGTAACAAAAAAAACTAACCCAACCCGTGGATTCGGCATTGTATTTTGGACCGTTCTTCTATCTATTAATACAACGACGCGCAGTTCTTCTGCACGTTTCAGAAAAAATTGATGTGGCAGCATTTAATCTTTTTCTTAATGTAGTTTTTAGGAACTGTCGGAGGAGGATGAGTTTTTTTCACTCCGAATAATTTTTGGTGAGGTACTAAAACCAGTTTTTGCAGCTGAGCAGCTAGCAAAAAATGTACGGGGCAACACCTTTCTCGCAAACACGTAGCAAAAGGCGAAGGTGCTCTGGAGTGCCAACGCAGAGACACAGTTCCAGCCGTCCGATCTAGGCACGCACGCGCACGCGCACGCGCAGAGGAAAGAGAAGAAAAGAACCAGCAAGCCGGCGCCTCTAAGGCCTCTTGCCTTGCTCCGTTGGCCGTTGCGAACCTCCGCCGACCGTCGCCGCCTCCACCGTGTCTTCTCGGCGTCCGCTTCCACCTCCTCGTCAGGTGCCATGGTAACGCCACCGAATCTCTGTGTTGATCTCAGCCCTACTCGCGTGTGGATTTGTTAGTCATGTTCCCTCCTCCATGCCTGATAGTGATAACGGCGGCGGCATTGTTGGTGGATGCAGTCGGCGCTGTTCAACTTTCACTCGTTTGTGACGGTGGTGGTGCTGCTGATCTGCACCTGCACCACCTCAAGATGCACTTCGCCACTTCCCCTCTCTCCTCATCCGCCGGACAGGGTGCGCCTTCATTCGTACTCGTCTTTTTTTTAAAAAAAATCTCAAGGAATATTGTTGCGACGCTGTCAAAGGGTACGTTTCGATTTCGGGATGCAGGAACGATATCAGACCTGTGTGCCCCCCATCCATAGCTACTTCCTGTTTTCTCATGGAGATAGCAAAACATGTCGCATAGTACAGTGGTTAAAAGTAGGTTTATTCTTACGATGAAATCTGGAAAAGGAAATCGATCAGAAAAAGGGTTTGTGTTGGGCTTGTACTAGATAGTAGATAGCTTGAGAAAGAAAGAGAAATTAAATCAAATTGTTTTTTAAGAGAGTGTTCAAAAATTCTAATTTTTAATGTGTTTATCAGCATGAATTTATCCTGAATCTCTATCAACCTGGATTGTGTTTGTTCACAATTGAACAACTCTGACTCAATAGTAATCTTGAGTAAAGCTATACGGATTTCATATAGTAAATCAACTTTATACACAGTTGCAAACACATCAGGGGAAAGTTAGATACAGTCTCCAAGCTATTCTAAAGAAAGCAAGAGGCATCTGGCACTTCAAGTAAAATTTAGGTACTAGATTTATAGCGATTCTTAAAAACATTGAAATGGTACTTGCATCGAGATTGTACACTTGATATTGGGCTAAATTGGGCATTCATGAGTGCATAATCCATTGCTACCGATGGAGGTTATGATGTTGTTCTTCTCACTGCTTAGGCGCTCCCCATTTCTTAATTAAGCATAAAGGGCATTCATATTGGGGGCAGGGGTAAGGAACATGTAGAACAGAGAGGCAACTGCAATGAGCAGATATTCTAATTATTTCACTCAGTGATATCGGGACCTCATTACCAACCTCTAATCTTAGATTATTTAGATTCACCATTTGCTTTATCTTTAGTTTATAAATGTTTAATTTCCATTTCCCCACATTGCAAAATTATGCTTAACTATTGTTTTGTTTGTTGATTTGAGCTGACTTGTACTTTCTACTCCAGAAGGCATACATTTCGCTAATCATCTTACCTACATCTTCTATGCAGGTTTCGTGGGTTCTTTTGGAAGGCTGCTAGGATTGGTAACCTCTACCTATTTTTCTCAGTATCTTGTTGTTCTATTTGCAAAACAAATGTATCCTGTGCTGCAAATGATGCATTTGCCCTTCACGTGCCTTACAGTATGTTCCCTTCAGGGTTGTGCTGTTTCATACCTCCTGCTCCAAATTGGGTGGTGCTAGAAGTTGGTTTCGATTCGCAAATATATGCCATTGGAGTCTTGGAGACAACTTTTCAACCAAATACTCCCATAACTGGTGGCATTGTTATTCAGTTAGGGGCCAAAGGAAATGATAAAAAGTCAGTGAGTTAATGGTGATAAAAAAAGTAGCAATAAAGAACTAGTGTTTATGAAAGTAGTGCTTACTTGACAGGCGACAAAATGTGGTGGTTATTCGCTTACTGCAACGGGAGATGAATGTGAAGATTAAAAAAATATTTTTTACAGTCAACATAACATGTACAAATCGTAATTCTTTTCATTAAAATGGTAGATGAAAAACCGAGTAATAATAATAGTGTAATAGTTTGGCAATTGTTTCTGTTCAGCATGTCTTTTGGTATTACTCGGAATTGTGTTTCAAGATTGTACAATGCACAATAGTCTGCAAGATTTTATGATCACGAAAAGGAATATTTGAATTCTCATATGCCACGAATTGTTTTCCTTAAGGATTATTTAACCGATAAAATAGAATTTATACTTGTGGAAACGTCAAGTGTAGCAGTAAAAGAGACAAAGAATTGCATTCTAAAACTTGTGGGATAAAGTTTGTTTATTTTTGTATATGACTGAAATGGATACACAATATTGGCATGTCCAGTGCCTTGTGGTATTTTGAAGGTCTTCACAGTGTTTAAATGAATTAACGGTAGATGGTAAATACTATTTTGTGCCCACATAGGACAACAGTTAAGTCTTGAACTCTGGATTAATCCATGTTTTGACAAAGCAGCCTTTGAGAGCTTCAGAATATCAGGTTAGCGTTTTTATGCTCCTTGACAGATCTCACACATATCTTATGGCAGTTTCCAATAATGCCTAATAACTTGATGTCAGTAAAATAAGAATTAGAATAGCCAGTAGATGCACAAAAATATGTAGCAAGTATGATGCTGGATACGGAGAAGTCTGGCTTGTTGATTATGAGTTTGTGAAACTCTTGGTACTGTTCTCATTGCAGTGATTTACTTTATGTGTGCTTCTGTATGTGAAATTTGTTGTGAGTTCTACTGTCTTGAGTCTCGAGCTGAGGCAACAGTTTAGATGATCTGTCTTATATAAGTTAAAATCTTCTTGTGTATGGTTTTTGGAGGCTGCACTTTAGTGTTAAGGTGGCACGATTAAATATTTTAATGTATTTTCCTGCATGTTATCGTTAACATTTATCAATAAGCTTCAAATAATGAATTTGCTATTTGTTTCTCAGGTTGAAAGCCTTAGCCCCTGGGGGGGTCACTGCCTGCGTAACTAATGTTTATGCTTGTTAAGGGCATTATGGCTAACATCGCTTGTATGCCGAAGCAGCCCACCTAAATGGTAGAATGAAGCTTGTTTGTTTTCCAATGAGTTGTGGCAAAATTGAATGAGGCAACTGTTTAAATTGCTACCACATGCCACAAAGCGTACATCTTTTGACATGAAGGGGTTGCTTGTTTCGTAGCTACATTAGGGTCCGTTTGGTAACGGTCATATCATATTTTTTCTTACTATGTCGTCTAAATATGAGTCTGGGCTTCGTGTAATAATTGCTCTCGCACCTAAGCTCGCCTGGCACGCTAATAAATGGTGAGCTAATATGACCAACGTCAAATTTTTGATAATGTTGCAATTGGTAGCAATCCAAACATGTCCAAAATCTCAGTCGTGGCTTGTACTTTTCGACTTTGCATGAACAGTCCATCGCCGCATGGGCCCTTACAAGTAGGGCCTATTTGGCGTGGTCCAAACTCAAGTCGGGAGCTAGGTAGAGCATGCCAAACATCCCATTCTAGAAAGCCCAAAAATTTGTGAGGCTTCCTTGAGTTGATGGATAGTTCATTTTGTCAATTGTTTTGATCTGCTCTACCATTGCAAGCCAAACATCACAAGCCATATAATACTATTTTAATGGGCACGGTGTGTTTCAACAAATATCCACAAAGTTGACTTCGCGTGTCTGAGAGTAAACCTAGAAATTGCCGCGCGTCTTGCTTTTTTATTGGTTCGACCCGTTTGGTTATTTTCTTATGGGCATATCGCAAATGTGAAATAGCTTTAACTGGTACAAATAAAATTATAGTTTCTAACATAAATCCTTAAAACTGGAATTGATAGCCACGGATGATCTTAGACATATTGCAAGTACAATTTTGTTGCTACAAATTGCACATAGCGCAAATAGTTGCATTTTTTTGAACGCGTTTTCCGTAGTGCTGGATCGAGTGGTTCGGCGGTTTACTCTCTCCCTAGCTCACGGACTTTTCGCAAAAAATTTCGGACGCGTGGCAGTTTCATACCGGTGCCGATCGTCTCCATCGGTTGGCCGGCGAATTCCGGTGACGTGGCCGCACTTGTCGGGGCTGAATCCCAGCACCCTTAAAGGGTGTGTTTGGTCGCTTGCATGACCCATGCTTGCACCGGTAGATCCGTATAAACTCACATTGGAGGGTGTTTGGTTGCTCGCGTGAGGATGCAAAAATACTCCCTCATCTGGGCTGGATGCATTGCATCTGCTTCGGACCCACTCGTCAGTCTCACATGCAAGATCACTTGCATCCACTCATGCAATCAACCAAATATCTTCACAACATTCACTGCATCAGCTCATCCAACCAACCAAACACCCTCATTTTCGTGGTCGCTACATCCACTTAGCCTGCTTTCCCTCATTCAAAGCTATACCAAACCCTATGTGAGCAACCAAACACATCCAAAGAGTCTGGATTTGAGACGGCGAAGGGACAAAGATGGGGGCAGAGCGAATGTCGGATGACGATGGAACGCCTCTCAGCGCGGAGCTAAAGGTAACAGTAATGAAGAGTATTGAGGTGAGGCCCATCCACCAACATTGCATATCTAGGGCATGTTTGGCAGGGCTACGACTCCTCCAAAAATAGTTCCGGCTCGTCTAGTGGAGTGGCTGCTCTGATGGAGCTAAAGCTTTTTTAAACGTTGAAAAGGGCCAAATGACCATAATACCCCTCTTTTCTATTTTCTCTCTTTTCTTGCTATTTCCTTTTCCTCTTATCCCTTCTTCTCTTTGCTCCTTGGGCACGTTTGGATGCTGTCCTGCCAAGCCCCGCCAAACCATTGGCCGGCCAAATCTTGGCGAGCAAAATGGCCGCCCAAGAATCGGCCGAGGCTGGGCTAAAAAAATGAACTGCGTGGGCGCTCTCGTTACTGCTGGTCAACGGCCAAAATGCCTGGCAAACACAGCCATACAGGCACCAATCCAAACACGCCCCTTATCCCTGGAGCAAAGCCTCTGCTCTGCTCGCTCGCTAGCCATGGCGCCTCTCGCAGCGCTCCTCTTCCTCCTGCTCGCCGCGTCCTCCAATGCCGCCGCGCTCACCAAGCCCGTGGAGTACCACAGCTTCGCAGCCACCCGGCTCTCGCCCCACCCGTACACCGCCCCGACGGCCGGCGCCGATGAGGACGCCTTCGGCGGCAGCCTCGCCGCCGCCGCGGCGGGCGAGGAGGCGCTCAAGCACCGCCTACGGCGGGACAGGCCCCCGCCGCGCGGATCTCGAATGCGGCCGCCGGCGGCGCGGCAGCCAACGGGACGCGGACCGGCCGGCGGCGTGGTGTCCGGGCTCGCGCAGGGGAGCGGCGAGTACTTCACGTCGCGCTCTCTCCGCCGGTCGCTGCTCCAGCGCTCTGCGTGTGGCCGTCGGGGGCAAAGGAGGCAGGCGAGATGGAGGAGCCGCGCGGAGCCACGTTTTGTGGCTCCTCCTCCACCAAATCGCTTCAGAGAACGGAAATTCCGGGACTTCACCGCCGGAGCCGGATGCGCCCACCCCGTTTGGGAGGGCTCCAGCAGGAGCCGGTTTTGGAGCCGCTCCTGGAGCCCTTCCAAAGGGGCTCGCCAGCGCGACTTCGTTGCGGCACCCCGGTTAAAGGAAAATTCCCAAATGCGATTTTAACCCTAGAGAGGTGTAGGCGACGGGCTTGATGATGGCGGGCTCGACGAGCAGGAGGGGTCAGCTGGAGAAGAGGAGCGCGGAGGTCCTGTGTCCCGCTGACGCTAGCGTACCCGGAAGCTTCGCTTTCGACGAAATCGTCGAGAAGCTGAGCAGGGTCAATCGCGGCGGATCTATCTCGGATCTGCCTGCTGACATGAGCCGCATCCAGATCCAGGATTTCGGCCGTTTCTCTAAGCTGATCTGGGGCGACGATCGATCTGCACCGATCAGCTGCAGTAGCTGCGGAGCCGTGGACTTCCAGGCAAGCAGCCACGCCATCTTGAAGTCTCCGTCGTTAGCTTTCCTGCACTCCGGTAAAATCTTATTTTCCTTCACGCTTCTTCACTCGACTGTCTTTTGTTTGGAATATGATAGTGATATTTCCTTTCTTAGTCCTTCAGCGATATAAACGTTTTGTCACTTGCTTTGATACATGAGCGCCTTCTGTGGGCAGTATGGAGGACCAAGACAACGTTGCTGGACAAGAAAGACAGTTGCTTTCCTAGGATCTCCAAGTTGTTTGACACCACTAGTGACTACAAACACATTAGAAAAATGCTTGGAGAAGACAGAGCTTGTGCTGACAGTAGTTCTGACCATGTTGCTGCCCGTGTGGAGAGACGTGAGGCAAGCTACATCAGTGGCTCTCAGTATTTTCAGGTTTCTTTGTAAACATTCTCACTGCCACACAATTCTCCATATTCCTACTAGTTTTGTTACTAAAAGTCTTTAAATTTCTGCATTTTCTATCTGTTAGGTTGGAAAAGTGAATGTGCAGAGTTGGGCATGTGTAAGCTTTTCATGTCTAAGTCTTAAAGAGATTATCACGGTCTTATCTGAGCTCAGAGAGTTAATGGCCCCTGGAATGGTAAAGTCTTCCTTGTTTCCCCTGTCTGCTTCATTCAAATAATCACATCTCAGACGTCTTCCTTTGAATTTCAACTTTGCAGGATATTAGTCCGGAACCAACATTGTTCATCCATGCAACCACTTATTCTCATCACACTGATATAAAACAAGGTTTGCTTAGTGCTCGTGAATTCTTTCGCAAGCAAAGTAACGCCGAGGCAAAACTTCTTGTTATTCTGCATGATGCTGAATACTCTGATGGTATGAAGTTATTCTTTTGAATCTTGTGCACTCTTAATTTTCTTTTTGTGTGTGAGATACAGTTACATGTGCAATTTTTCAGGTTACTTGGATGAGTTGTGCAAGGATATTGAAGTATATCAGTCCTGTCGTTGTTCCCCTAAGCCGCACAAGGGAGATCTGAAGAATGTTGCTTCTGAAATAATGCTCAAGGTTATGTTTCATGTCCGTGTTGATGTGATTTTTGTCTTCTGTTTCACTTAATTCTCACGATTAGAGTTTCTTAATCAGGTACTGGATTTCAAGGCACGTAAGTCTTCGGTGGATGGATCTTCTGAACTGGAGGAATTTGGGAAACTTTTTCGAGGTGAGGATACTGATGGTTCCTACAATAACAAAAATGACACCGGTGCTGAAGAAATCTCTGAGGATAAACCAAGCGAGAAGCAGCAGTTGCATGTGGAGAAGAGTTCCACTAAGAAGCAAAAGCATGCTGACTGTGACGAACTGCATGTAATGCCATCTGTTTCAGTAGTCTTGCTAATCCCACCTTATTGCCCCCTGAACTATTGTAATGGAATGAGCATATTTACTTGAATTTACATAATAATACTGTGGTTAAAAACTGAAATTGATTTGGTCTGTTTGGGGAATCTCATTGTTAGGGAGCGGAGCTAATAAGGGATGAGGAGCCTCGGGATGCAAATAAGGTATGTCGCAATGTTTTTGTTAACCATGTTTGGATAATGTATTAGAATGATTGTATCAGTTGATATTTTAGGTTTCATCAAACATAGTATCATGCACCCTCAATTTAGGGAAAGGCGACACTTGACCTGAACCACCCTTCATTACTAGAAATTTGGGCATTCGTCGGTGGACGTGAGTACCGGTCACATTTAAAACCGGTACTAAATTTTGCATCAGGGGGTCATTTAGTACCGGTTCTAAATTTTGCAGCCCCCTAAGGCCATTTAGTACCGGGCCATAACACGAACCGGTAGTATGGCCCGGTACTAAATGGCCTCAGGCATTTAGTACCGGTAACACCATCCGGTACTAAATGCCACCATTTAGTACCGGGTGGTGTTACCGATTGGTACTAAATGGTCCTCCATGTGTTACTTTAAAAGGCAAGCATCTCCAACCAAGTCACAAGTGATATGCAGGTGAGATGGTAAGGAAGGCTAGCGCGATGCCGTAGGTCGTGGGTTCGAACCCCATGTACCACGCACGCGTATTTACGTGTGAAAAAATCTCGTAACTTGTGTCTGCGCGTGTGCGGGTCTCCCAAAAGGTTTAAATTTTTTTCTTTATTTTTTAGCACAAAACCATTTAGTACCGGTTGGCTCAACCGGTACTAAAATGGCTTGCCATTTAGTACCGGAGAGCTGGTACCGGTTGAGAAACTGGTACTAAACTAGGTTTCCCAACCGGTACTAGAGTCTCCCTCTCCGGCTGTGCTTACTCTCTTTTTTAACCACCCAACTCTAAACCATCTTAAATACATCGGTGAAAGCCAGCTGATTGAACAAGTTGATTTTAGATTTGTAGTTTATATGTGAATCTGTGTTGGAATGTGTTGCCTCGTTGTCCTTGTGGACGGTCATTTTCTTCCATAATGCTAATCGTGGTGAATCCTGCATCTTGACATCAATATCCAGGATTCCAGCCGTTCTCTGGAGCGGATCTGGAACGATTTTATATTTACACCGTCCATTCAATGCACCTGCGGCTTTCATTTTAGAGCCCCACTGTCGTCAGCTTTCCTGCTCTCCGGTAATATCTTATTTTCCTCCACGCTTCTTCACTCGATTGTCTTTTGTTTGGAATATGATAGTGCTATTTTCATTCTGAGCTCTTAAGCAAAATAAAAGTCTTGTCGCTTTCTTTCATACATGAGTGCCTTCTGTGGGCAGTATGGAGGACCGAGGCCGAGACGAAGTTGCTGGACAAGAATACAGTTGCCTCCCTATGATTGACCACCTAAAGTTGTTTGACACCACTGGCGACTACAAATTCATTGGAAAAATGCCTGCAGAAGACAGAGCCTGTCCTGACAGTAGTTCTGACCATGCTGCTGCCCATGTCGAGAGTAGGAATTCCACAGCCGACAACAGTTCTGAAGGGAGGAGGAGACTTGAGGCAAGCCACATCAGTGGCTCTCAGGTTAGGGTGATGAGCAAGGAGTCTTTTGCCAAGGGTTTCGCCACCATAAATTACGACCACCTAGAGGTATTACCTTTTTAAGGTTTCTTTGTGTGCATTCTTGCTGCTACGCAATTCTCCATATTCATACTAGTTTGTTACTAGAAGTCTTTGTCTAATTTATGCATTTTTTATCGATTAGGTTAGAAAAGTGGATGTGCGGAGCTGGGCATGTGTAAGCTTTTCACATAAAAGTGTTGAAGAGATATTCACGGGCTTATCTGAGCTCACAGAGTTAATGGCCACTGGAATGGTAAAGTCCTTGTTTCCCTTGACTGCTTCGTTCTAATAATCACATCTGAGATCTCCTTTGAATATCAACTTTACAGGATATTAGTCTGGAGCCATCATTGTTCATCAATGCAACCTATCCTGATTATACTGATATGAAACAAGCTTTGCTTAGTGCTCGTGAATTCTTTTGCGAGCAAAGTGAAACCGAGGCAAAACTTCTTGTAATTCTGCATGATGCTGAATATTCTGATGGTATGGGACTTATTCTTTGAATCTGGTGCGCTCTTTGTGTGTGTGTGTGTGATAGTCGTGTGTGCAATTTTGCAGGTCACTTTCATGAGTTTTGTGAGGAATTTGGGGTTACATGTCAGTATTGTTGTTCCCAGAGGTTGAACAAGAAATATCTGATGGATGTTGCTTCTGAAATAATGTTCAAGGTTATCAAATATTTCTCTGTTGATGTGATTTTTTGTCTTTTGTTTCACATAATTCTCACTATTAGGGTTTCTTAATCAGGTACTGAATTTCACTGTGCTTAATTCCTCGGTGGATCGTTGGGATGAGCTGATGAAAGATCATGCTTCTAGACTGGAAAGTTATAAAAAACTTTTTGGGGACGAGGATACTGATGGTTCCCACAATAAGAAAATTGATATCGGCAATGAAGAAATCTCTGAGGGGAAACCAAGCGAGAAACAGCTGCTGCATGTGGAGAAGAGTTTTTCTAAGAAGAGAAAGCATGCTGACTGTGAGGATCTGCACCTTGTTTGCCCACTGAACTATTGTTAATGAATAAGCATATTTACTTGAATCAACATAATAATACTGTAGTTAAAAACTGAAATTGATGTGATGTGATGTTCTGTTTGGGGAATCTCATTGTATGAAGTGGAGCCAATGGATGAGGAGCCTCCAGTTGCAAATAAGGTATGTCACAATCGCCAGTTTTCAACCATGTTCGAATGATGTAATTCGAATAATTTTATCAGTTGACATTTTAGATTTCATCAAACATAGTGTCATGAATGCTTAAAGTTAGGGACTTAACCACTAACCTACCCTTTCTTTCTTTTGTAACCACCCAACTCGGAACCATCTGAAATCCTTTGGCCTCCTTTGGAACAAAGGAAAAATGGAGGAATTTCATAGGATTTGAATCCTATAGGAAAAATTCCTATGTGACCCTTTGGAACAAAGAATTGAGCATCTATTCAACATGAGGTCCAACCTCTTGGAAAGCATCATCTGCGTCTATCTCTCTCATCTGTTTCCTGTGTTTTCCCTGCACTCCATCGAAACAGCCATCGTTTTCCATTCTGTAGGATTGAACATAATAGGGCACTACAATACTGTGTTTTTTCCTATCCCTCTGTTTTGAGAATCTTGTGTTCCAAAGGAGCCCTATCCCTCTGTTTTGAGAATCTTGTGTTCCAAAGGAGCCCTACACGGTGAAAGCCAGTTGAGCAACAAGGTGATTTTAAAGTTGTAGTTTATATGTGAATTTGTGTTGGAATATGTTGCCATTATCCTTACATTTTGTGGATGGTCTTTTCTTCCATAATGCATTTCCTGCTCCACCCCACCAGATTGAGAGTCGTGTGGTAGGACCAGTGTGATCGTGATGGTCTCTCTCTCCTCTCTCTCTCTCTCTCTCTCTCTCTCCCCCTCCCTCCCTCCATCCCCCTTCCCCTCCCCCTCGCTCCCTCTCTCTCTCTCCTCCCCCCTCCCTCTCCCTCCCTCCCTCTCTCCCTCAAGCTAGCTAGAGTGCGACCACATCTGGATTAGGGCAATGCCACCTAAAGCTAGCTAGGACACTAATTTGATGATAACATGATGTTGGCTGACACATGGCCCATAATCAATAACAATATCTGTGTTATCCACGCACACATTATGTCCATGTTGTGTAAAACCGCTCTGAAGGCGAGGGGGCTAAAATAAATTGATTAATTTCAAATTTCAATGTTGTAAATTAGACGGACTTGAAGTCAAGTACTGGGGCGACTGAACTGTTTGTTGTTCTGCCTAGATGAGATGCACTCATCTATGATTGGATTGTAGATGCATTCTTACATGCTTTTTCTCGAATTAGGTTAAAGAAGGAAGTGTGAAAAAGTGGGCATGTGTATGTTTTGCACCTTTGTCGGACTACAGAAGGCTCCGAGACATATGTGTCTCCATTGGAATGGTAAATTACTGCACTGTCCAGAACCAAGGGTTTCAAGGAATCACATATGATTCATCTGACTTCAACTATCAACATGATAGGATTTTGTCTGGCTTCCATTATTGTTCGTGAAGAAAAAACCAGCTTGTTCCAAGGATATAGAAGGCTGTTTGTGGGAGGCGTACGAAGAGTTCGTGGATGATTATGATTTCCAATGCAAGTTAGACCTTCTAACTGTAATTCTGCCCCAAGACAGAGGCTTTCATGGTATGTAAGTTATATTATGCATCAGAAGCAAATTTGATTTACCTTTTTTTAAGTGCCATGTGCAATTTCGCAGGGAAAGTTGAAGAGGTGTGTACACATATGGGGGTTGTATGTCAATACTTTTGGCCCATATCTGCTATTCTGCCAATAAATGAGTATCTGCGGAAAGCTGCTCAAGAAATAAGACACAAGGTTATCTTTTCCCTCCTCCTCTGGTGTTATTTTTGTTTGTTACAGAGTTCTCATGTTTGAAGTTCTTTCTCAGGTTATAGGGCGTGGTCAGCTGCAACCCTTTGTACGCAAGGCCATACCATTTCTGTCAGAACACACGGTTGTTTTCGGTGCTGACATCTCTCCCAAGAAGCGTGGGATTTCTCTTTGCTCTGTATGTCTAACATGTCTCTAAATCTGTCTGATAGATAATCATTAAATGGCCTTCCAAAAATTTGTTACACATAACAGTGGGCAATCATATTTTGGTGGATTCATGTAGGTGGTGGCGTCAATGAACTGGCCTGAAGTAAGTAGGTATAAACATTTGGTCCGTTGTAAGCAACAGATATGGTCTGAAGTCGTAGATGACGAGTTGGTCAGGTAATTTTTTAATTTGAGTATGATTCGTAGTGTCACTGTGTCACTTGTTCATTTAGGGAGCTAACCGTCTTTTAACAGGGAGCTTCTGCATGAATTCTACCAGGAAACAATGGAAAGGCCTGAAAGAGTAATCTTCTTCAGGTAGATATGCTTCTAATGCTTCCATCTTTTGTCCAGTTGAATGAATGAGGCTTGTTGACAGTGCATCACCCTGCCCAGGCATGAAGTTAGAAGTCTTAGCAACAGCACTTAAGATGATGAAATAGCTGCTGTTAGAGAGGTAGGCATGCAGTATGATGTGCCTTACTATATCTAGTGCTTGGTTGGACACTCATTTTGATGCTTTTGTGGTTCCTTTATAGAGTTGTGCTTCTATATACGAGGGATCGAGTCCGAAAATCACGTACGTAGTTGTTTCCATAAATGAAGAAAGGAATGAGATGACAAACAAAAGCAAGAAAATTCACCCCGGTTCGTGTATACCGTTTCTGTTTTTAGGCGCCCCCCCCCCCCCCCCCCCCCCCCCCAAACACACACACACACAGCCATGCAAATGTGCCATCTCAAGCAGAGCCTGCATAACTAGAGGGTTCCTCTATTTCCTTGGATCTGTAGGAGCTGGAGCTCGAGAAGTTGGTCATGCTGTAAAGTTTGAGTTCGATGTTGAGCATACTGTTGAGGTAAATTGTGATGGCTGCTGAGGCAAAATTGTATTGTTATAGCGCCTCAACAATATTTTCCTGGTTGCGGTTGATTGCAAATATATCCCTCTTCTCAGGGAACTGCTCATTACCGTGTTATTCTTGATGATAATAATTTCACACTTGATGAGCTTAATTCAATATGCCTCGATCTCTGCACCCCGTAAGTTTCAAATGCTTTCTTGAATTTATTATGACCAACTATAATTATGTAGGCACCTCTGACCCCTCATCTATTGGTATTGCAGCCATCATCGTTGGGCCTACGGAGATATGCCCATGGGTGAGTCCTTTCATGACTAATTGTCTTATCATTCTTGCGTTTGCATGTCCTGAAGCCTTTGTGTGGCTTGTTACATTCATGCCATACATTATTGTTGCATATTTCAGTTGTTCTTACTGCTTATTTTTTGCTGTCTAGTCGCACCTGCCTACTTCGCTTCTCATGGGGACACCTTTGCTCGCAAAAGTGTCCTTTCTACTGGTCGTGAGGAAGCCTGGGATTACTTCTACTAATCCTTTTGCTGGAGATGATTCGGCTGCTTCTAGTTTCTTATGCAAGTGGCGTGTCTTGCTTTTTTACTGGCTCCACCCGTTTGGTTATTTTCTTATGGGCATATCGCAAATGTGAAGCAGCTCTAAGTGGTGCAAATAAAATTATAGTTTCTAACACAAATGTTGCTGCAAATTGCACATAATAGTAATATTTGGAGAAAATTTGGAGCATTTTTCTTGGAGCAAATAACACGTAAGCTGTAACTTTATGGAAATCTTTTTAGACCAAAGGAAATATTTTATCAGATGGATTATCACCTTCAGATTTCGCTTACTACTATGATATCATGACAATATGTTATTTCAATTTACTATGAAAATATTTTGGTATTTCAACTTTGCACAATTCCATATTATGGATGCAGCAAACAGGGACCAATGGTGATTTCATATGATCTAGCGTGTAAAAGAGACATACTATAATTTACCAGAACTTGTTAACTAATCAACAACAGAATTGAACATTCTTGCAACGGGCTATGACTTATATCAGGATACTTTATTGCATTTCAATTTAGCTGCATAAACTGCATTGACCAAGAATAATGAGCAATAATTTTGGATACTAATCATCCAATAATCTGGTTAGCATGCTTTCGTTGTTAGCACGAGCTGAAACACCTGGGGACAGAGAGTGTCTATTTGCAGTTCTTTTTTTTTTTGTGATAATGGAAGACTATTCACTTAGTAGCAAGTAACAGAGAGGAGTTTGAACAGTTTACACAATGTAATGCCTCCAGAGTCTGCCCCTCAACTACAATCTGCAAGTCAGGATCTTCGATGTTTGGGGCATTGACTTCATGGGTCCGTTCAAGAAATCTCAAGACTGCGAGTACATCATTGTCGCTGTTGACTATGTGTCAAAGTGGGTAGAGGCATTACCATGTCGCGCTGTGGACGCCAAACATGCAAGAAAGATGTTTCACGAAGTGATCTTTCCTCGCTATGGAACACCAAGGATGGTGATTAGCTATGGAGGATCTCACTTCGTGGACAAAACATCCAGGGCATTCCTGAGAGATCTTGGCGCAAAGAAAAATATCGCTATGCCCTGTCACCCTCAGACAAGCGGTCAGATAGAAATCTCAAACAAACAAATCAAAACCATACTACAGAAGAAGACGATCAACGAGATGGGGAAGGGTTAGAAAAATAAGCTATCCGATGTACTGTGGGCATATCGGACAACTTACAAAACCTTCATTGGTATGTCACCTTACCAGCTGGTTTACGGAAAGAGTTGTCATTTGTCCATTGAGCTTGAACACCGAGCTCACTAGGCAATGAAAAACTGGAACATGGATGCTAGGCTAGCCAGAAGAAACGGACAAAAGCAAATCGCTGAGCTAGAAGAATGGCAGGAGAAGGCTTATTACAATGCCAAGCTCTACAAAGATAGAACAAAGAGGTGGCATGATAACCGAATCAAGCAGAAAACATTCAAGGAAGGGGACAAAGTTCTTTTGTTCAATTCCCGTGTCAAACTATTCGGTGAAGGAAAATTGAGAAGCAAATGAAGAGGACCATACACCGTCATCAACACGTCGACACATGGTGCGATCACGATACAAGGTAAATGGTCAACGTCGAAAAATTTTCCTTGAGCCTTCTTATAACTTTGAAAATGAAGTTGATGTAAAAGATTTAGTAGATTTTAATAAATATGCCTAAAAACAAAAATATTTTCCTTTTTGCTAGATTTAGTTTAAATAATATAGTGGAGATGAAAAACCATTTTTAATAAGCTTAAAAATGCATAAAAATAGAGATATCATGCTTAGAGAGGTTTTTGAGCTTAATTACCAAAATGCCCTCACTGAATTATGCCGATCATCATGCAAACTTTAAGCTCAATTTCAAAATGGGCATCAAGCATCAAAGGGAATATTGTTCCCCTCTCTTTCATGTGCATTATGGCTGTGATCACATCTGTGCGCGAGAGATAAAAACCTGAAACCGACGCTTTTGGAATTCTTGAGTAAAGAGCTGAATGTGGACGAAAGGACGGCCAGAGGGGGGCTCACCTCTGGTGCGTCCGCACCCCAGGTTTTTGAGGACCTCGTGACGAACATTAAGGCCCGTCACTTGTATGACCTCTCTGACACGACAGCTTTGATTGTAGCCTTTTGGCACGCATATATTATGGGCACACTTCATGTCAAAATGACCCGAATCCAAACGCTAATTAGTAATTATCCACGCACTCGACCACTCCATTATGTGTTGCCAAATAAATTCCTTTACGGCGTGAAGTGTTAAGAATGAAGTGTGAAGAACCCACATGTACAATAGATCACAGGACTTCCCCCCGTTCGCGCCTAACACATGATGGAGGCTTGCACAGTCTATAGGGGCCGTCGTGCCGGTTAACGGTTTCCTGTTTTGTTCCAGAATAGATTCTTAGATGTGCGCCCATGTTCAGCTGCGAAGAAAAACCCATGGACCTCGTGCAGTCCCTATCCTGTAAGAAAAGAACAAAGATGAGCAGGTATAGCCATAAGTCAATATTTATAGCAAAAGACACACTACAGCTGGTGTAACACGAAACTTGCATTGTCGAGCACAATGTCAACAGAACAAAGATCCCACATGCACAACCAAATCGATCTAGATGTTGCCATGCTTTCCCAAAAGAAGGATTTGGTTCTCTCTCGAACACGAGTTGTGTGTTTTCATGTCTACTGGAATGTAATGCTTTGCTTTCCCTACGGGTCACCCACCTCCCAAACATGCGCTGGCCCGTGGAATGAAATCGACTTGTTATTCGATGTTGCGGCATACCGCACAATTTCAAATATCATTGATGGAAGTGGGCACTCACTATTCTTGATAGAGAGCCAAATCTTGTCTCATAACAAAAATGTTTCTCTTTGTCTAGGTTATAGAAGAACAGTTGGTTTCTTAACATGATACCTTTTTGCAACCCCCCCCCCCCCCCCCCCCCCCCAACTCTAGCTCAAATCTCAGCGGGGTTTCACTTTATATGCGACAAAGATGTATCTTGGATGGCTTAAGAACAGACGTGGAGGGTTTCAGCTTCTGTATTAAACTGGATAAGTTTTGAAGCATTAATGACCGAATGAAACTTTGGAATGGTTCGATGATTTTACCTCCAAAATCCAGCAAACATCCGGAGGCTCATGTAGATCACCAAAGCTACCCAAATTCCAGTAAAGCCACTATAACTTGCAAGAGTGAGTATGCAAATGACACTGACAATAGCGACAAGGACCTGTTGATACAAATTCAGTACAATTTGTAAGAGAAAAGTTTTTTTAAAAAAAATACAGGACAGCTAGAAGAACAGAAGTTTGTCAACTTGCCATTGAGTAGGCAGCATATCCAAAATCTGACGCTCCATAGTTGATTCCATCAAATACAAAAGCCAAAGCGTTGATTGGTTGAGTAAGACAGACAAACTGGACGGGGGAAAAATCAACAGTTTAGTTAAAGAAATTTTGAGTAATACTACCTCACTTTACATGTCGTTAGGACAGGGCTTATTAGCCAACATTTTTTCCTAATTAATCTCTCTCTGAAAGGCTTGCATGCGGTTTTTTTTTTCTTTAACGAGTCTCAGGAAGCATGCAGAATGATGAAAGAAATGACAGCAAACATGCAGAATGTCATGTATTCATGAATGTTTCGAAATAGCCTCCAGCATCATGTATAAATGACCAGAGGCAGTATTCATTTCAAGCTACCACACCAAGGGAGATAATATGAACCTAACACTAGGATATCAAGACTGAAAATTGCCATACTCTTAGCTTTCAGTATAGTGAAACCATACCGGTATTCCTATGTAGATATGATGCGGTACACCCTGATCACTCGTAAATAACCTTGATCCTATACGCAAACCGATACCAAGAAGTAAACTTAGGAAAAGTCCCAAGACCAATGCCAGCTGCAATATAAGAAGCGTGTCTCAAAGGCCATGGAAAATGTCTCAAATAGAAAAGCAAGATAAATAACATACCTGCAGGACACGAGAAGCTGTGGCAGTAGCCTTTGGACAGTCCTTACGAGCAAATGCACTTGCAAGTATAGCCTGTTGAAATATGATCCGGATTTATGAGAAATAACCAAAAGGCAACATGCAGGTCACATCACTCCCAACATATCAATATGCATTATCCTAACACAGATAGGAATATTAAATGCTGTGTGTTTCAGTTATTGACCAGTATCTCATAAATTTTCCTTGTGTAGGTGCATCCAAAAACCCATGTTACCAATCATGTTAACTGAGCCTAAACGTCATGAAAATTTCAGTAAAGAAGGTTAACAGTAAGGGAAAGCAAAAGGGTTCCCTTACCTGACCAGCAAAAGCTAATCCATCTGCAAGAAGCCAACCAGGTCTGCAAGCAGATCTGGAATGCAGCCATTGGAGTTGAACCCAGTCGTGCAGCCATTGATGCAGATAGTGTCACACAACATGTGGCAGCAATGACTCGTGCAAGTAACAAAAAACCTAGAGTGTGAAAGAAGAAGATCTTAATACAATTAGTATGTGATTTAAACAGCCTTTGACAAGAAGATCTTCAATATAGAATTAAATGGTGTCATAGCTTAAATATAAATAAGAAAAAAGATTTGTTGTGACAATGTCAACTAAAAAAAGGGCAGGTAAATGGTTCACTAATTTCAGTACACATACAATGTCAGAGCATGAATCAGTACATTAGCAATGGGTATGGAAAAGAGTGTTATATCTTAGTTGGAGTCAAGTGTAATAGAAAGAAATTACCATTTTTAAGAAACCGACCAAACTGCAGGTGATTCAAGCTGGGTGGCAACAAATCTATACGGAGCCATAATCTCCATAAGAGTATAGATGCAATAAAATATCTGCAGAATGTTCCACCATACACTATCACAAAAGATAGAACACGATAATTATAAACTTTTGGATGTAATGTGCCTCCCATCTCAATAGGAAAGCAAAAGGCAAAGGTATCCATCAGAGGAAACAATAGCACTACTTACTGTGATATAACATGAGCGATGGCAGCACCCTTGACACCATATTGGAACACAAACATAAATATTGGGTCCAAAACTATATTGATAGCATCTCCAGCCACTGGTCATAAAACATTAGACACGTTAGGGGAAAAAAAGAAATCCTTCCAAAAAATATTGCCACAAATCATTAGCATTACATTACTCATCATGTAAATGACTAAATATGTTCAACTGATAAATATTATATTGAATATATTGCAGACAATGCTGGACCCTTCAATCCAAATTGCATACATTCGAAATACTGATTGAAAAGAATGTACTCGAGAATTTTAAGAGTAGTGTTAAGAGCATCGTAAACTACAGCTATTTGCGAAGTGGAAAAAGGTTCGCTTTACTCCTCTCAATTATCGACATAAGTTGGTATAACTCAGATGCTCACAGACGGATAACTTAACATCCAGAATCGGTCTCCTTAGTGGTTTAATGGCATACGCTTAGTTGAATGTGGAATTGGAAGATATGAGCTGCTATTTCACCCGGGCTCCCTAGAGATTTTCTTGCTTAGATGTGCCTCTCCAATGCATGTGTTGCCTACACCACCACATCACCAAGCACTCTGTATCCACATGCTATGATGACCACACACTGCCTTCTAAAACGTTCCTATTTGGAACCTTTTCAGCACATTACTTTACTTTTTGTCGTGGTGGTATGTGTTGGGGGAAGTGATATTTTCATGATGACAAACCACTTTCAAAACTAGCATTAATGGGGAAGGGATCCATACTGAAATGTGGCAAATCAAAGTCCAGTCACAACGGGATTAAGGTGGAAGTTTTCTTTTAGAATCCAATTTGCCAAGTATATACAGTTCACCATCAAAGAAATGAAGTATTATTATACCAGTTGCATATAGAGGCGTCTTCGTATCCTTAAGTCCACGAAAGACTCCTTGCATTGCCAAAGATAAAAGAACAGCAGGAGCACCAAGAGATCTGAGAACCAAGTATTGTAATGCGGGCTTCATCATAGCAGAATCCTGTTGGAAAATAGTACTTCCATTTAATAAGTAATAGCTAATTGCTTATGGGAAAAGCAACAAAATGCAAATCCGAAGGCCGAACAAATTCTTGATAGAATTTTCAAAATCTTACAGTTTTCGAAATTAAACTGATAGTGAGTCTACTATATTGCAAAAATTTCTTTTCTTCCTCAAACGCACGGGAGAACTGCACATCATTACATTGAGAAGAGAAATAGAGTAAAAAAAGACTCATACGCACACACATATTAAATAAAACTACATGAACAAGTGTATTCTCTAAACTTTTCTGCACTAGATATTTTAGCAACCTAAAATAACATTTGTTTTGCTAGTTAGCTATAACAATATCAGTGTCCTCAATTGGAAACAAAAATGGTAATCGTTTTCCTGTGGAACAGACTAGAGAAGATCAATAGATAAAAAGGAATAAAGAAAATGTTACCGGTGTTACACCCATGTAACCTAAGATAGGTTTTGCAGAGAGAACAAGAAGTAGGGTTTCAAGTAGGCCGACCACCCCACCAAGTAATAGTGCTGTAGAGACTGATGGAATATTTTTCCTCTTTTGCTCAATACTGACCTCGCATGAGTCAGTTTCATAAGATGATTTGCTGGTAGTGGCACTAGCATCTGCAAGTAAATTTTAAGGTGTCAAGAAAAGTATGGATTGATCATCTGCCCAAGCTTTTCAAAAGATTACCTTCAGCAGAAATCAGTTCTACTATTTCACTATCAGAAACAGCGTGTTTATTTTCTTGATTTATTTTGTCTTTGTCTCTGCCATTGGACATAGCATCCTCCTCAGCAACAAATGATGTTGTGACACTAACAAGGGGGAATATTGCAATTCTTGAGACTTGATTAAACACAGCAATTGATACACCTACAGCTCCAAGTTCAACTGGACCTGTTTGTCACATATGAAAAGATATCATACCGACGAGAAAATTGCTATTATAGGATTCAAACAATGGGCTTCGCTATTATAGGACTCCAAACATCGACTTCGCTAAAACGATCTTTGAAACATGAGCACTTTGTTTTACATGACATTTGGTCCTTTTCATCAATATTCTCATCTCCAATACATGTATTTTGCCATCTTTAGACCGTATTGCCCCTGAGTTATTCACGTAGGAGATGACGTTTCATCCCGTATAAAAAAAAAAGGAACCGACGTTCTCTTTCATCTACCGATGCCCAGACTCGCGACTCGCGCCGCCGCCTCCCAGACTCGCGGCCGCCGCCGCCCCATGGAGCCCCAGCCCCCATGGCCCTTCCCTGGCTTGGAGCCAGCCGATGATGCCCTTCCCTGGGCTGGCCGCGCCGGGCGCCCTAGGGCTGCCCATGCTGGACGCCCAACGCTCGCCGGCCGGTTTCCGTTCTGCATCCCGGCGGTCGGACAGACACGTTCCCGCACTCTCCCCGCCGGTCGGCGTGCCAGTGGCGTGCGCGTGCGTGGCATGGCGCGGGACGCTCGAGCTCGGCGACGGCGACGGAGCTTGGCAAGCACGGGTGGGAGGCGCTCTTCGTCTTCGACGTGGTCGCCGGAGTGACGGTCGCGGCCGCAGTCCGGTGCAGGGTGTAGCGCGGGGGTGGGTGCCGAGGAGCGAGGAGATGATGGAAGCGCTCCTTCAAGACGCGGGCGGACATGCCCGGCCGGCCCCGCTCCGTTGATGCCTGCTCCGGCTCGCAGGGCGATCACTGGCGACGATGTTGGTGATTCAAATAAGTGCAGCTCTGTACATATTCTTTCGCCTGTTCTGCAGTTACGTTGGGATGAACTTGGTTTTCACCATTACGAACTGCATTTGGTGCCTACCAAATACGCCAAGCAGTGATGGTAAAAAGACCGTTGCTTCCTCATCAGAAGCCACAGCTAGGAAATTAAAGACCGTTTCTCTGTGGCGCTGCTCGCGAACTAACACAAACGGGTAGAACGGCCGCGCGCACGGGCAAGGCAATGCAATGCACGCGACGAGCCCTTGCCAAACCGCGCTCAGCGGCGTGCTACCAACGGACGCCGGAGGGGCAGAAGCCGCTCGTGTTCCAGGTGTGCACGGGGCACGTACGGCGGCAATGAGGCTGGATGGCGGCGTGGCCATGGATCATCAGCGCACGCGTCGGTGGCTTACAGACCACGCAGCTCGTCCCTGATGGCTCCCGTTTCGGCGAGGCCGGGCGCACATCAGCCGGCATCATCGACGAAACTCTGAAGCCGGCGGCGGCCATTGCGGGACGGTGCGAAGCTCTGCGCAACGCTTCGTTCAGGCAAACAACGGGTGATGACCGTGGAGACCTGGCGCTGCCGGCAACTATATATTCAGCTAGATCCTGGCCGCAGGAGGCAGATCCTAGATAGAAGGAAGCTCGCTCGGAATGCAGCGCGACGGGGCGAGCTGCCTGCTTGCCCAGGCGGCCAGCAGCAGCGAACGGCCAGCTCGTTGCTTGCCTAGGCGGCCCGCAGCAGCGAACGGCCAGCTGCGTGCTTGCCGAGGCGGCCCAGCAGCGAGCCTTCAAAACAAAAGAAGGGCAAAAAAGTCTTTTTATGTCTTAAATACATGTATTTAGATGAGAAAAGAGAGAAAATACTTCAAATGTCATACATAACAAAGTGTCAACGTTTCAAAGGTCGTTTTAGCAAAGTCGATGTTTGGAGTCCTATAATAGCAATTTTCTCACCAGATTACCTGTATAAAAGAGTAAAATGCCCCAGCGGTCCTGAAAACTAACCCATGATCTCGTCTAGGTTCCTAATCAAGCTTAAGGATAAGTGCGTATATAAGGGGAAAAAGAACAAGAAATGAATATGTGTGATTACAGTAGCTGAAGAAAGTGTATGAATGTTCATTAACAATTTGCTTTCAGCCAGGAAAAAAAAAACTTTCAGAACCTAAGAGTTAGTTCAACGCATTTAAACAAGGAGATTTTGTTTTTAAAAGGAGAATTTGGTAACGAAATTAATTATAAATGATATGGCCTGTGTAGACCACAGCTATTCTGATGAATTTCCATTATCTTACACGGCATTACATATGCTTTTCTGTTGTTATTGTGCAACTGTCTTAGTACCACCTCAAGTCTGAGGAACGACCATGGACCAACTATTACTGCACTCAAATCCTCATGCTGTTCGATTTAATAAGAACAAGACAGGCAGACATCCGCAAACCAGAACCTTCGCTAACCAATAAAAGATCGGTGTCTAAACATTCTTACAAGTTACTAGTAGTCTAGTACATCTTAAAATCACAAGGGTACTATGCCATGTTGGTTTGCGAAAAATGGAGGTAATGACTCTTTAAGTGTTTTTTCCCTAAACCATTAGAAAGCATAATTTTGGTAGGTAAAAAGAGAAACAAGAAGAAAGCATAAGCTTGATTTTTATAGCCTTTAATAAGAACTAGCATAGTGCTCGTGTGTTGCTACCGGTAATATAAATTTTAGCCAAATATATATGAGACCACCAACTTTGTGTGTGACCGTGTGAGACATTGATTGTCCAGGTTCCGATTAGGATTCCGATTGATTTGTTCGGATTCCGATTAGTATTCCGATTGACGGATTAAGGAATCATTGCTTGTTTTAGAAATAGTATATATAGAGAGATAAGAAGCAGACAGCTAAGTTAGTTCATCAAATTTACGTCCAATAAGCAGGTGCAGAGCATGGTAGGTTGGAAAGTCTCCGGTCTAAACCTATTTTTATGTATTTTCTTTTTCCGGAGTTTCCTGGAGCAGGTTAGGACGGGGCGGAGACTTCGTAACGGGAAAAAGAAAATAAGATAATTAAGGCATGAGCAAACCTATGTGGCCAATGAAGGCCGTGTCGACGAGGGAAGCGACCGGGTCGGCCATGAGCGCGAGCGCGCCGGGCACCGCGATCCCCATGATCTCCCGCCCGAGCTCGTCCCACCTGAACGCGAGCCTGCGGAACGGACCAGGCGGAGCACCGGGGGAGAATAGTGGGGAACAATATAATGAATGAAGATGAGCTCGACGCGCGCGCGGAAAAAAAAAAGAGAAAGCTAGCGGGTGACCGTTGGGGATGGCTCACCTGGCGTCCCGGAAGAACACCCTGAGCGGGTGGTGGTGGTGCTCGCCGCCCGCTTCTTCCATGGCGGCGCCGGCGCTGCGGTCCAGGAGGCTCTCCTCGCGGACGCGGCGGGCGTCCCCCCTATGCTGCGTCCCCGCACGCAGGCCGAGCGCGACGGCGCGCCCGCCTTTGCGAGTGGGATCGGGAAAGGGAATGGAATCGTAGACGGGTGCGCGCGCCTGGCGTGCCGCGGGTGGGTGACACGGGGGAAGGCATATGTGCGCTTCGCCTGTTGAGAGGGAGGAGGACGAGGCCGGCCCGGCCGGGCTCAGTTGGCGCGCAGGCTGGGGCTGGGCGCGGGCGCGGCGGGGTTCCGGAATCAGTTTCTGGTTCGGTTGGGTTGGGTGGCGCGTGCGGGAACCCGGATCGGTCGGTGCAGCCGTGCTTCATCTGCACCGTCCGTTGGGGGGCGCGGTGGGCCGTGGACGATGCTGCTGATGCTTAATTCAAAAGCACGGCCCGGCCCGGGTCAGCCCAAACCCCAAAGGCAGGGAGCCGTTGGTTCAGTTTGTGGCTTTCGCGGGATGGCCCAACGCACGAATGGGCCACAGAAGGAGCAGGACGCGAGGCTGCCTGGCCCTCGAGTCCTGGACTGTTAAATGTTTTTCAGCGTCAGTCCCAGTACACGCACGCATCGTTTTTATTCCTGCATTTGCCTCTCCATTTGTAGTGCCACTACTCAATCCAGGATATGTTCAAATCTTTGTACAAAGGTAAACATCTTTTTTGAAAAGTACGCACAAATGTACTCGCCACTCATGCAATCATGCTGATCTGTCTACTTTTCCTTCCCACTTCCTATCCATGCTGTTCTCTGCTGCTCACCATAACATATATAGATAATAGATATAAAGCCATACACCAGGGGATGGATGAAGAATGGTCACTCAAAAAGACTCATGAACTGAAGCACAATAACCTACAGCATCAAGGCGCAATGCTGCATTATTTATAGAAATCGACTTAATTAAAGCAATACCAGGGTCCAAATTGTTCAGCGGCACCAAGCAAACACATAGTTACTCCACAATGTCTCAACTTCAAACCAACGAGTGATTTCAGAAACAAAGGCACTTGATACAGAGACAACAGTTCATATTCATGTTCATCCCATTTCGGTTCACCACAAGATGCTAACGAGGGAACAGCACGCCCTCTTCAGATCTCTGCAAAACTCGGAAGCTTCTCCGCCGCTCACTGCAGCTGCTCCCGGAACACCCTCAGCACGTCCGCGAACGTGACGATCCCGGCGAGGCGGCAGTCGTCGTCCTCGTCGAGCACCCACACGTAGCTCACCCGGTGCGCGAGCGCCTGCACCATCACGGCCACCAGCGAGCTCGCGGGGCTGCAAACCACGGGCTCCTCGGCCGACCGGCGCCCGTAGCTCCCCGACGACGGGCGCCTCAGCTGCGCCCGGCCGGTCTCCTCGTCGGAGGACGAGGAGGCGGAGAGGGGGGAGAACGACGACAGCGTCTCGTCCTCGATCAGATCAAGCATGGCGTCGAGGCCCTTGTCCTTCAGCCCGGCCTTGACCGCGCGCAGGATATGCTCTGGCGGGGACCCGAAGTAGTCGGCGTAGGCCATGAGGTCCGCCACCGAGAGCGTGGCGATGGCCGCGGCCGCCGTCTCGTCGCAGGCCGCGAGGAGGGCCGGGGAGATCTCGCCGACGAGGAGGCCGTCCTCGGTGACCACGGCGACCGCGGTTTCCGTGGCGACGGCGCGGCGGATGAGGGGCACGGCGGACAGGGCCGACTCGCCGGGGCGCACCGAGAGGAAGTCGGTGCGCACGAGGCCGAGGGAGGACACGGAGCGCGCGGCGACATGGTAGAAGAGGCCGATGGAGTTGAGGAAGTAGCGCACGAGGTCCTCCTGCGTGAGCCAGCAGAAGTCGCCGGCGGCGGCGCCGCCGCCGCCGAGCTGCTTCTTGCGGCCGCCAGCGCGGAGCGGGACGGCAAGCACCTGCGCTCCGCTCAGGATCGCATCAAGGGCCTCCAAGATACTGCAAAAAAGAAAAACCACATTGGTCAGCTCAAAACGACTGAATCTATGGCTAGATTAAAAATGGGCAAGACAAGCACGCCATGGGCAAGATCCCAAAAGAAACGCCACTTTTTTTCAAGAAAGATTCGATTAAAACGCGCAATTTTTTGAACCACATCCAAGATGCCGCTTCTATCCCAAGTGTATAGATCAAACGGCACAATTTTCGGGACACAAGTAGACTAAAAGATCTCTTGAATTGCCAAGCCGGATGCCGCTGATCCAAAAGAATCTTGCAAGGAGACAGCCAGACAGGGTTGCATGTCGCAATCTCCGGGGAACCCACACGGCCACACCGAACCACACAACAAGATTTGACCTGAGTGCGGCTTTTTCTTCGCCGCGTGACAGCCACTTGTTCGAATGTCGTCGCATATTCCAAGCAGGCAGGCAGAGATCAAACTCTCCAGGTAACTATGATGAGGATGAAGGCCAGTCTGTATCGTAGGGGGCAAAATAATGACGCCAACAGCGCATCCATTTACTATCTTACCAAGGTTGCCTTCCAATCAATTATTTTCGCAATTTTTGTAGGGATTTGACCAAAATTTGATAATGTTTTAGCAAAGTTCTAATCTTAGAACGAGAGTCTCACGCGTTGTTTGTTGAGCACCAAGAAAAGGCAGGGGTTGAGCCTTACCTCGAGCGGGGATCCACGCGGCGGACCTCTCCGGCGCCGTCCTTGGGCAGGATCGCGGAGACCGGCTTGGCGAGCGCGGCGGCGGGGCGGGCGAGCGCCTCCGGCTCGGTGCAGAGGAAGCAGAGCACGTCCGCGAGGCCGACCCGGCCGACGACGGCGCGCGCTGGTCCGGTCACCGCGACGCAGGCTGCGGCGCCAGAGCGGGCCACCCTCCGGAGCGCGGCGGCGAGTTCGCCGGCGGCGGCGGAGAGCGGGAGCGACCTCACGGCCGGCTTGCCGATGCACAGGTCCGACACCTCATTGGCCAGGAGGCTCACTGCCATGCACTCGCGGGGCGGGCCCTGGGCGGTTTCGAGGATCGAAACCTCTCTCAAAGATTTTTCAGGGAGGAGGATTGCGGCGAGGAACCGCGGAGGCGTTTCTTGGTCCGGGGCTGAGGATTGGGGAGGAAGAAAGAAGGGGGAGGGGGAGATTTGGTTTCAGCCCGCGGCTCGTGTGAGGGGGAGCGCTTTATATAGGCTTTGGGGTGGGAGAGGGGTTGGTACGCGCTGTAGGTTCGTAGACAACCAATGACATGTGGGACCTCCATGTGGTGGGCCCAGGTGACGAGAGAGCCGGGTTGGTTTTAGGGTGAGCGGGTGCAAACCCCAGCGCGTTTTACGTGGTGGGGACGTCGAACGGTGTACGGCCTCGAAGTCGGCTAGAGCTGAGCTGGCTGACACCTGGGTCGAGCCGAGCTGGCTCGGGCTGGTTTGCTTGCTGGGAGATTTGTAGCGGGCCCTGCTGTTTTGCAGTTTCGCCGGTGGAGCAAACTGCAAAAACGTTTCGTCATCCACTCCAGGGGAAAAAACAAAAAGACAGACCAGTACTCCAGCACTAAATTCTCTGTTCAAAAAGGCACCCATGCAATGAAAAGTAGCAGTGGATTGTCGGGAATACAGGCAAAAGTTCTTCAGTTCCAATATAAGTGAAGCTTTAGAGAAAATTCAGAACTGTTTGCCTTATTTCCCAGACAAAATTGCTTATACGTTGACTCAGGGTGAATTAGTATCCAAGCTGTGGAGGTACAGCAGAATGGTTTGGCCCAACAGATATGTTGGTACACGAGGCAAATGCATACCGGAAACCATTTTTTGCTGATGTCAAACATTATCTCCTTTTATGATATAATTTGAATGAATTATTTGTGGTATACTTTTATATAGGTTACATAATTTTTAATATTTTGGGATATCTATTTTGTGGTGGAATAGAATTTTATTTTCCGCTCGTGGCAACACACGGCCATAAAGCTAGTGACCATAAATTTTAACAGCGGAGCAGGAGCAGCTCATAGCACGCAGGAGTGAAATCCAGAGTACTTATTGCCGGAAGCCGGTCTACTTCGGCGGGCCGCCGCCGGAGCAAGAGAGCTCAAAATCGACAGCGCTACCAAAGTCGCAGGACGCGTTCACTCACTGTATGGGGTAGTAACTTTTTGGACTTCCGTTTGACCATGTGCGTCGGATGCACGTCCATGATCCATCCACAGCAGCCATCTCCATCTTGCCAGTGCTGCTTTAGCAGCCTGGCGGTGGGCCAGCGGCACTACTGCCATCTCTTCAGAAAAAAGTGAAGCTTTTGGTGGCTCGGTCAATGACGATGATTACCGCGGCTTCGTGGCTGCACAAAAAATTTTATGTACTGGAAGCTCCAGATTGAGGGTGGAGGGTCTATCATTGCGAATTTCTTTATTTTTTTACAAGGGAAAAACAGCTAACAGAGCATTGTCAGCATAGGAGTACAAGGCTGGAACCAAGAGGCCTCCCCTGATCTTCGCGTGACTCGTGTCTCCCTGACGTCGACGCGCCTCGAGAAATTTCGTGCCCGTACCGCGCCGCTCGAGTTGGCAACGCACCCATCAGAACTGAATGCACGTTGTTCAAAAATCAACTCCGTACATTGCACGAGATGACGCGGGGAGAGCCGCGATCAACCCATCCTGGTCGCTCCATCATCACGGACAGAAGCGGTGACGCACGGGATGATTAGCGCGTGAGAGCGAAAGGAAAAGAACACGCTGCCGAAAAACCAGATGGCAGGTGCCTGGACCCCGCACACGCCTCGCACGCTGCGAATTTGATTTTTTTTTAAAAAAAAAAAATTCTGCCAATGACTCACCCAAGATACTGGTTCAGACGACGAACTGCTCGATCCAGGTTTAATTCTTGTACTGCATGTTTGACGACGAAACGACGCCAATTTTATAGGATAAAAAAAAAAGCGCAAACCGCACGTGAGATGGATCGATGCGGCGCGGTCGTTGTTTACGCTTTTAGTAGTCGCGAAGCGCAAAGTTAGCCGCCGGGACAGCGATTTTCCGGAACTCCGTGGAGCGCGTGCGGCCGGCGATGGCAGGCGGAACGGGTCGCGGAGAGGAGGCGAAACGGATAAACGTTACCGCCACCCACAACAACCTGTCGACACTCGCCAGTCCCGCGGGCCGCACCGGAAAAGCGCAGCGGGGCCCAGAGGAATAGCCCAGCCGTAGCTGAGGAGGCGAGCCGAGCCGGGGCCGCGGGGAGGGAGATCGGGTGGATCCGTGGCTGGCTCGGCCGGCTGGCTGCCAGGACCGGGAAGAGGGGACGTGGAGCCGGGCCCCTACCACGTGGTGGCTCCAGTGTGTGTCTGCTGCTGGCTGCGCGAGCGGGCCCACGCGGACCTTCCGTGCCACGGCCCTGGACTGCGTGGCCCCGGTCGGATCTTCTGCGGCGACCTGGTTTTTGCAGGTCGGTACAGCGCTCCTCCACCTGCTGCTCGACAGACCCCGTAGACGTGTTTCAAGACAAATCCCGGCGCTTATTATAACCGTCGAGTCTTATCGTTGCAGTTGCAGCTACTTATCTGGTCTCATTGACCCCGTCGAGCGCAAATCGTGGCCACTTAATTGTATACATGTCCCTGAACGACGGCGAATCACGGCCGTACTTGGTGTGCACGTCACGTACGTATAGATCTAATGCGATGCGTACACTACGTAGCATTAGCATCCTGTTCCAGCTAGGCTTGGTTGGCACGTTGTTGGTCGTCGATGGAACGGAACGAGCAGCGCTACGCGACGAAGCTGACGGCCGGCGTGCCACTACGGGCCGAGTACTTGTGCCACGGCCACGGCGCAGCACGGCAGCAGTCAAAGGCAGGAGCCATTATCACGGCCGTGTCCCCGATCGGTCGCCACGGCCGCGGGCACGCGCCGAGCGACGACGACGACCACCCGCGCGCTCCTGGTGCGTCGCTGTCTGCCAGGCGGCCGCGCGTTGGCGCGCGTGGGGTACCTGCAGGTACAGGAGGGGTTGGCTGGCGCCGGTAGAGCTGCATGGCCGGCTCCACCTCAGGTGAGCTCGTCGTCGGGTAGGTGGCGCGTGTGGAGCACCACGGGCTGCTTGGTTGCTTCCTCGCCTCGGCGGCGGCCGGCGGCTGGTGCGTAAACGGCGATCCCGTTCGTCCACGCCGATGAACGGACGCTGGATTTTTTTACTGCGAGCTGGGGAAGTTTTTGGTTGGAAATCTCTTGGCGCGCGTGGGGGGGCAGCGAGGCATGCGAAAACTCGGAGATTCCTCGGCAGGCTCTGCTGTTCTCCGCTGGCGGCGAGCCGGCTGGCCTGGCTGCCTCCGATTTCAGGCTGCGTTTTGGATTTTACCGAGCTACTCCTGAGCTACCCGCCTAGCACTCCGTTCCCTCCTGTTGAGAAACAGACAGGGTGTGCTTGCGCGGTTCATGCACATCCGCAGCCCACAGGAGTGGAAGACCGGACCACACCACGGGCGCGCAGTAACTTGGGCACTTCGCCCACGGACCACCGCGATTTTGACATCTACAAAATCGTTTGTGCTCTTGTAGTCTTGTACTACGTAGTTTTCCACAAGTACAGAGCTGGGGGATCTTTGACAGCCTAGTTCAGCGCGCGACAGTTACAGGGTGATCCCGGCCAGGTGATCTCTCTATGTTCGTGACTCTGTTTGATAGAAGGTGTCCTAGCGAACAGAGCATCGCCAAGCACCAACCAACCAATCATGGTGCACTGCTAGAAAATAGTCTTTTGCCACCAAAAATATTGCAACAACATATAAATTGTTGCAATAAGCAGGTGATATTGACATAATTCGAAATTTGGCGGTATTGTATCTATTGTATTGCCACAAATTTTATTGCATTGCCATATATTTAACTTCCGTTGCAATAAGTTAGCATCTATAGCAACATTAGCTTATGTTGTTGCATTAAGGTGATTGTTTTGCCACGCAAAACTAGTATGGTAATATTTCAAAACATGGTTGCAAAGAATAGTTATTATTGCCATGAGTGAAGTAGCGTTGCAATATGTGAATATTATTGTCATGATTTCTAACTATTGCAACGTTTTTTATTCATTGTCGTGGTGAATAGAAGGGATAAGAGTAGAATATTAGCAAAATATACAACAAAGTTTTTGTAGTGTAGTGGTAAAACACTATATTCCTTGAGGTCCAAGGATCAAAGCCAGTTAGTAGCAATTTTTATTGTTTCTTTACTTCTAATTATATTTTTGCCACAAAAATATAACGTTGCAAGAGTAATTTTACTCATTGCGAAATCCATCAAATGCAATGCGTCATTACATGGCAAATACCATATTTATTGCAACAAACCAAAAAGACGTGGTCCAAAGTTTAGACCATGCAAGTAATTGCCACGGCTCCCAACAAATTTTTTTTATTGTTTCTTTACTTCTAATTATATTTTTGCCACAAAAATTTAACGTTGCAAGAGTAATTTCACTCATTGCGAAATCCATCAAATGCAATGCTTCATTACATGGCAAATACCATATTTATTGCAACAAATAAAAAGACGTGGTCCAAAGTTTAGACCATACAAGTAATTGCCACGGCTCCCAACAACAATCTTGTCGTGGCAATAAAAATCAATTGCCACGATTTGGCCCATATTGCCATAATTATTCAACACTGCTAAAGCCTAAATTTCTAGTAGTGGTGTGCACCTTTTTGTTGATGATGCATGGTGTATACGACCCGTTGCAGGCCAGCCGTTCAGCCGGATTGCAGGTGACTCAGCACGACGACGGATACGGTCTCGCAATTGTTGAGAATAAATTGGTGTGATCTCATTCATCGGGTGTCTATTCACTGATGTCCTTTCGTGGCACCTATTCATTGGTGTCCCTTCGTGGCACCCCTTCCCCATGTATATATATATAGACTCTTGAGATCAATAACAAGGATTCATTCCTCTCTATTTTGTCTCTCTCATTTACATTTGAGCACTACTACTCTAAACACGTTATCAGCACTTTTGCTCTAGAATTCGAGCGAGAATAAGATCATGCCAATGTTTCTCAACAGAAACTGACGATGGCAAGAACATAGCAACAAGATGTGCGAGAGGCATCATCTTCGTCTTTTAATCGTGAAGAACACTTGGCAATCATGATGTTCTTACCATTTTCTCGATGCGTTCTCCATCTCTCAGAGATGAAACTGTCATACATTTTTTTTTAGAACTACCCCACGCACACACATGACGGAGTGTTGAGGACCAATGGAGCACTTGTTCTTGATGATTGACAAGAACAAAATAATTTTTTCTTGGCCACTGCATAGCACCGAGAAGAATCAGTAAAGAATATCGAGCATTCTCGATCGACGGGAAATCAGCAACGGCTCAATTTTAAGGTACAATAAAGAATCGCTCATCATTGATGCGATTGTGGAATTCGTATTCGTCTTCCCTGTCACCAGTGCACATGTAGATTTCCCCTCCTCGCTACGGAGAACTGTCACCAAATCACCATCCGCCAGCTCACCATGGACAACGCAGGTTCGCTCCTCAACTCCGCCTCCATCGATTCCTGCGCGTCGCATCGCGGCGGTCACGGCAAGTCCTCGTCCCGACCCCTTTGAAATGGCTAGCGCCACTTCTCTAGTGGCCATGCACCGCTCAGTGGCTACGAGCCTTCCTCCGACGAGAGGAGGCTTGAACAGCAACCGGGGGCCTGGATGGGGGGAGCGACGAATCCGGTTGGGCGATGCCCTATCAGGCGGAGGATCCATCCATGGAATAGGCGACGGCGGCGAGTGCAATATGTGTGGCGGCGGCGGCCTGTGCAGTCTGGTAGAGGCAGCGGTTAAGGTCCGCGCGGCCATCGCTCCCCTCAGGCCGAGCGGGCATGCCCCACCCACTTGCGGCCACTGGCAGACAGATCGGCGGCGCGATGCAGCTGCGGGCCGGCTCGCGCGCAGTCCAGCGCGATGCGGCTTCATGCCGGGCTGCTCGTGGGACAACTCGCTCATGGGCTGGCGTGCGGCCGAGGCTGCGGTTCGCAGGGTGGACGCCCACGGACCGGGGCATAACACACGGCCCGGTACGGCATGATGCTGTCGAGCGGGCTGGCTTACCGAGGGGCTGGTGATGCGCTCAAGGCTCCGTGCGGCCTGGCGCTGCTGAGTGGTGATGGGTTGGAATCAGAGTTTTCCGACTCACAACCTAGTTATCTTTGTATTTTCAATTAATTCTGATTACAGAAGTATTATATAATTTAGCCTCTGTGCTCTGTGCTTTTGTTATATCGTACTGCTAATTCATCAGTGGTATGAGCCCATGTATTTATAATACACTGTGTCCACTGATGTTCTTAATTATTGTACATATGTGTTTGTACTAAGTTTGGTCATTATCATGTCATTCAATTATTATATTACCTTGCAAATCATTGTGCTAGCCCATAGTAGATGTTTCATTCAATGCAATGCTATTCTCTTATTTGGAATAATTTGTTCCATATTCTTCGATGTTGGTCATACACGAGGAGTATTCTCGTACTCCTGCGGAATCTACGCTGTGTTTCCACGTAGTGATTATTCCTAAGTGAGATTCCAACTTAGAATTTGGACAAAGGTCTACCCCATCTCTGGTGATTACCGAGAGTTCAATTTTTCATATTGGTCATACACAAGGTGATATTCGTATATCACTGTGGTATTTTATCCTCAACGTGCGTATCCAATTTGAACTTTGAATTCATATGGGCCAAGATCATGTTAGAGATTACCTTAATTCATTTTCAAATTGGTCATATACAAGGTAGTATTTCTATACTACTGCGGGATCTACACTATGTTATACATAGTGACTATCCTCAACGTGTGTATCCAATCTTGAATTTTGAATTATAAGTTCTACTCTATTCTGATGGCTGCATTCATAATTATTCCAATTATGTTAAGAATTTATTGTTGAAATTCAAGCTTATTGAATTCACATTGAAAATTTATTGATGGAATTCAAGTGTATTGAATTCGCATGCAAGAAGCATTGTCTACTGCCAAATTGTTCATATTTGGCATCCATTTTTGTGGGTGAAATTGTCGCCAAAGAGTTCGAGGTTCTCGCTCTTGATGGGCACAATTTTTTGTAAAGGGCTATGAACATAAAAGTGAATCTATTGACCCATAGATTTTTCCAGTGTTTGGCCTATATCGGATAGAGTCAAAGTTTGGGACCTTATACATGTTAAGGAATCATCTCCACCCAGACTTCAAGTCTGAGTATATGTTGGAGGAAGATCCATAAAAGTTGTGGGATTTTCTAGGGCACTGTTATGAATAACAAAAGACAATTATCTTTTCCGAGGATTCCTATGAGTGGAACGAGTAGCGCATCTAGGATTTCAAATCCGTTGATGCGTACAATCATGTTGTTCATAAAATCAGCTAGAAAGAGCCGTCTGATGCAGATAAATTTGAGAAGATATTGTTTACAATAGTTCAATCAGAGAGACTCATCACTCAACAGTACCGTGAGAAAAGTTTCACAGTCTACGTCCCGCCGAGTTCCACTCCGGCCGCTGCTGTGCCGCTCTCCACGTGCCGCGCTCCACGGCGGCCGCCGCCGCGCCGAGCTCCGCTCTCCTGACTCCTCGGGCTAGCAGGCCGCCACGGCACTCGGGCTCGCCAGCCCGGCCCGGCCCGATTAACATACCCTCATACCGTGCCTAGGCGGTCCATTTGACCAACTATACTCACGTGGGCGGTGTGGTCTCCCGGCCTCCCAAAACGGTGGCAGCGCGGTGCCCGCCCTGGTGAAGCGGCGTACAGCTGCTGGTGGTGTACTGGTGTCTGCTGGGTGCCTCTGCCTCAGCTCACATGGAACGCGGCGGACGCATGACATGACATGACGGCGCATTGGGACGTACGAGAAGACGACGGCACGACGCGGTGGCCGCGAGGTACAGTCGTACAGACGTGCAGTACAGTATCCGAGGGACTCGAGGCAGGCGAGCATGGCACGGCATGGAAGCCAGCATCCGCTTCACCGTACAGGGGCCGGACGTGCCGCTCAATCGCTCGTGCCCATGCGAGTGGGTGGGTGAGTGTGGGCTGTGGCAGCCTGGCAGGTGCGCGGGCCATGTCTGTGGACGATTTTAAGGGTTGTTTATTTCCCACCTAATTATGTAATCTAGCTTATAATCTATAATATAAAATAGACATACAATAGACTATGCTAGAAAAAACACTGCCAGGTGACTGGTACAGCCTCGTAAATGCTTGTCGAGGTCGTGAGGATTCGAACCCACGACCTCCAACCTTGCGTGTAGCTTCCTTACCATCCCACCTATTTATCATATATGACTAGATGGAAGATGTATTCTTTTTAAAGTAATCCGTGGAGGCGCATTTAGTACCGGCCGGTGTCTTGGTCCAGTACTAAATATGCACGCTATTTTAGTACCGGGCCATAACACCAGCTGGTATTAAAACGCGATATTTAGTACCGGCCGGTGTCTTGGTCCAGTACTAAATATGCACGCTATTTTATTACCGGGACATAACACCAGCTGGTACTAAAATGCGACATTTAGTACCGGTCGGTGTCTTGATCCGGTACTAAAATGGCTCCGGGAGCTTTCAAATTTGGACCCGGTACTAAAATGACGTGGGAGCAACTTTAGTACCGGACCAACTAACGTATAAGATGAATGCCTATTTTTCTAGCTGTGAGATTATAGCTGATTATTCCAATTTATAAGCTAGATTATTACAATCCAATAATCTACTTTTCTATAACTTATAGATTATAATCTAGATTATATAATCTTAGGCGGAAAGAAACCAGATCTTAAGCTAGCGATCGCAATGCTTTCGTTTCGCGATTCTATGAACGAATGGAGTGGGACCAAGCCGTAGGTAGCCAAACCCAAGGATGGCACCGCGGGCGATGCGAGTATGCGGCACCGCCGTGGCGCACCATGCATGTCGCTGTTCGCCCGCTGCCACCTCAGAGAGTGGATTTCACGCGATCGATCCACGCCTCACGTCCGCCAGCAACTTCGTCCAAGTTCGATCAGCGTCGCCTCCTTGGCGGCGGCCGGACGCTTGAACGGATCCCATGAAGTTCCCACCCGCCATTCCACCCCCTCTGGTTTCACTGCGCTCGTTGATCGTCTCTCTGACGTATCTTAGCTATATACGCTGCAGTGCTTCGGTACACAGAAAATTCGTGGCTGGATGAGCTTTGTCGTGACGGCTGATATGATGGAGAGAGATTCCTGGCCCAGGCTGGGGATTTCAGCAGGGTTCTGCACCGTTTTCTTCTGTTGCCATGGGCAAGCTGACGGTTCATGCACCTCCGATCCGCAGGCTGGACCGCACACCCAGCAATAACTTTGATTTTTTCCTGGCCCGCGACGATCTCGACGGTTTTTACAAAAGAGTTTCTGTTCATGTCGCGGTGATCCTGGATACCTTAGTCTAGCAGTAGCGGCGATCGTGCTGATCTGTCCGAAATTTCAGAATCTTGGACTTGTATCTTCCACGATATGGACCGGGGAAAAAAAAAAGCACCTGTCATCAGTGGCTGCGGCTGAAAGCGGGCGCCGCCAGCTGTTGTCTTCACTCTTCATGCCAGGCAATCAATCAATCATGAGCTTTTGTTTCTATCCACGGAGTGCGGGCTGCGGCGTACGTACTCCGGCCGCGTACTCGCATATTCCTCGGGATGTTCCCTCTCGCAACCTCACGTACGAGAACACTCGCGCCGCTGCGTGGCGCCGGAACACGTACGCCACCGGATGCCGCGGCGTGGCAGTGGCAGCCCTAGCGGCGAGGCTGTCGCGCGCGGTAAGGTCCCCTGGAAACTCAAGAGAGCGACGAGATTCCGCCGCTGTCCCTGGCATGGCTGGCGACCACCGGTCTCGGTGCGTAGCTTTCGGTTTGGATATTCCTACTGCTCTCTCCCGGTCCATGAACCTCCGGCTCCGGGGGGAATGGATGAGGGCTGGACCGTGCGCGCACTCGCGGTAGCTTTGCCCGCACGGACCGCGACGACCGTGACGCTATTTTCAAAGAAGCGTCGGTCGATCTCTGTCTTCCGCGAGTCCAGTACAGGGAGATAGTATTATTTAACAGCTTAGTTTAGTGCTTGTAGCGATGGCCTGTTGATTTATGCGCGATTTGATATTTAGCGTTCCATGTTTCGTGCTGCGTGTTCTGAGAAAGCGACCGTCACCGGCAGCAGCTGAAAACGGGCGCTGCCAACTGCCGGTTCCAGGTGATAACCAATCATCACGAGATGCGATTTGTTCTTGGCTTAAGCAAGAGGTCGCGCTCGGGCGAGCTGTTGGATGGTTGCAGTTGCCAGCCACAGGTCCGGCATAGGTGGTTGATGGATGGATGCTGTGCTTGCACAGGTACACAGTCGCCGGGTCCAGAACATAGGATCCGTTTCTTTTCCAAGAGAGTGTTACTGCTCCGTAGAATCGGGTACTGTGCTCCTGCATGGCTGCATGTGCCGTACTAGGATGGGAAGTACAGGCTTGGCAGCACGCGATAGCAAGATCAGCCGATCAGGGGAGGCTTCGGCCCCGGCCCCGGCCCCGGCCCCGGCTCACGTGGTGGTCTCCCCTCTCCCGGCGACCCGGCCTCCCACCCGAAGCGCTGGCGCTGGCGCTGGCAAGCGCGCGCTGCCGGTGAGCGCCAGCTGCTCGCTCGCGGCCACATGGATTCATGGGACGCGACAGGCGATCGATGTACGACAGTACGGGAGCGGCGGTAGTCTGTCACGGATCTGCCCGGTGCCGGCTGCCGATCGAGTGGGATGGCCGGGGTGGTGGGTGCGCCGGCCGACGCGGATCGGAGACGGTTACGGTCGTGGGCGGGGGCCGGCTGATGGGCCGGTACCGTAGAGTTACAAAGGCGTACAGGATGCATGTTGCACGTCCGCTTCGAACATGTTACATGCATCCGCAGCGCAGGACAGATGCTGAGCGAGCGAGTAGGAGGTGGTAGGTGTGCGTTGTGGCCTCGTTGGAGAGAACTGTTGAGTTGGAATCTTTCCTCTTCCGCGCCATCGATCCCAAGCGCTGAAGCGCACATGCGCGCCGTCAGTGGAAAGATGGCTGCGTGGCCGTACCGGCGTTCACAATGCATGTTCGAGGACCTACTTTCTTTTCCCCCTAGGACTAATTTCGCATTGATAACATGGGTGGCCAGTAATCGCAGTGGCTTGCCCTGCATTTCTTAACTGACAAGAGGACAGCGAGAGCGATTGCATCACATGCACAGATCATTCGAACCAAGACTGGTAGTAGTCTGGCACGAGTAGTCAACTTTTACTTGCGTTGTCGGTTGGATGGGATCGTCGTCGATCTACCTCAACAGCGAAGCGTTTGTCCGCATCCGGCCTCAGCCGCGCACTGTACAGCGCCCGGCAGCAGAGAGCGGACAGCACCCGCCGTCGCGCCCATGCCGCCGTGCGCGAGAAAAAGCCACCGCGGAAGCGCGGATATCCCGTCTCGAGCACGTGTATCCCGTCACCCCCGGCCGCCCGGCGGCAAGTCGCTTCCAGTTCGGTCGCGTCGCCGGCGGGGGGCGGCACGTCGGACGCCGCCGGCACGCGCTGCTGAGAGCGACCACGGGTCTGCATTTCAGTTTGAAACGAGCAAACGTGGCAATTTAAGATTTTCAGTTTGGGTATCAACAACTTCGTGGGCACGTAGGCGGGTCCGGTCAAAACTACTGAGCAGATTTCCGTTGAAAGTTATATTTACAGCAGGCAACACGGCATGTTTTACCGTGTCGATCTCACGGCGCGAACGCCAACCTGTAATTTACCGAGGATTTGCAGCTTTGCAAGTGTGCTCGTCACGTTTGGAGCCCAACCAGCGAGTAAAGAACAGCCCAACTACCAACAGCGTCGAAGCTAACTTATCAAAAAGAGGCCCACTACTACCCCTCCACATTCCGCACCACGAGTACCAGAGCGAGAACAAGCTGCCACTTCTCGTTGATTAGTACCACCTCGGCAGCTAGCACAGATCCCAACCAGCTTAAATGTCCCGTCCTCAACCGCTGCCTCGCCGAGCCAAGTAGCGATGGCTTGTCACCCGAGCGGGGGCATTATGGTGGTGTGGATGCTTCGTGTGGCTCCTGGGCTTGGACCCACGGTTGCTCTCCGCGGCCCGCCCGTTCCAAGTTGCGTAGCGGGCTGCGGGCGCCTTGGCGAAGGCCTCGGCGTCTCAGCACTAGAGCCGGTGGGCAATGCGTGAGGCTGGCTTCACAGAGCAGCGAATACCACCCGCTTCCGACGGTGGGAGGATAACGGGCCGCTGCACCGCGCGGGCCCGGCGTGGCCCATGCGCCCTCTTTGGCAGACCCACCATCATTTTTTTATCTTAATTTCCTACAGACTTGAAAAATCTATTTGTTTGATCGCTGTGTGTAAACTATACAAATATATTAGCCCCTCCGCTCCTTGTCTGTTTGACGTCACTACCATTTGCAAGATATGATTGTAACTAGGTTTTTTATTCGCAAATACTACTAGACCCACCATCATTTTTTTATCTTAATTTCCTACAGACTTGAAAAATCTATTTGTTTGATCGCTGTGTGTAAACTATACAAATATATTAGCCCCTCCGCTCCTTGTCTGTTTGACGTCACTACCATTTGCAAGATATGATTGTAACTAGGTTTTTTATTCGCAAATACTACTAAAACTATAATTTTGCTGGAACACCTTTTGAAGATAAATCTTGCACGTAGAACCTTAATAACATCTCAAAGCTTCACTTTTACATATAAAGAAAAGATTAGGATGCTATTGTGGTATTGCAGCGTGAAGCCGCCGAGGTGAATGTACTTAAAAATCCGAGTGAAACCATTTTTTTTCTTCATCAGTGAAGACATTTTGGGAGAAGCCCTCCCAAACGGCCCTCTAAATTAACCATAAAACTGGCAACACTTAGGTTGGTTAAGATAGTTGCGCTCATTGTTGCTAGATTTCTTAGAAGAAAACTAATCTACATTTAGTTCGCATGTTGTATAATGACTTTGTCCAAAAACAATGCGTGGGAGTGAGACGGCCAGATGGGAGAGTTTAAGGCCTTGTTTGATCAACTAATTTTGTCAAACCAAAATACCCAATAAGCATAAGCATTAGCTCTCCCTGAAAAGGAGGTGATCCAGCCGCACCTTCCAGTACGGCTACCTTGTTACGACTTCACTCCAGTCGCAAGCCTAGCCTTAGGCATCCCCCTCCTTACGGTTAAGGGTAATGACTTCAAACCTGGCCAGCTCCTATAGTGTGACGGGCGGTGTGTACAAGGCCCGGGAACGGATTCACCGCCGTATGGCTGACTGGCGATTACTAGCGATTCCTGCTTCATGCAGGCGAGTTGCAGAGACGGCCAGATGGGAGAGTTTAAGGCCTTGTTTGATCAACTAATTTTGGCTTCAGCTTCACCTGTTTCAGCATGTTTTTGGATAAAGTCATTATACAACATGCGAACTAAATATAGATTAGTTTTCTTCTAAGAAATCTAGCAACAATGAGCGCAACTATCTTAACCAACCTAAGTGTTGCCAGTTTTATGGTTAATTTAGAGGGCCGTTTGGGAGGGCTTCTCCCAAAATATCTTCACTGATGAAGAAAAAAAATGGTTTCACTCGGGTTTTTAAGTACATTCATCTCGGCGGCTTCACGCTGCAATACCACAATAGCATCCTAATCTTTTCTTTATATGTAAAAGTGAAGCTTTGAGATGTTATTAAGGTTCTACGTGCAAGATTTATCTTCAAAAGGTGTTCCAGCAAAATTATAGTTTTAGTAGTATTTGCGAATAAAAAACCTAGTTACAATCATATCTTGCAAATGGTAGTGACGTCAAACAGACAAGGAGCGGAGGGGCTAATATATTTGTATAGTTTACACACAGCGATCAAACAAATAGATTTTTCAAGTCTGTAGGAAATTAAGATAAAAAAATGATGGTGGGTCTGCCAAAGAGGGCGCATGGGCCACGCCGGGCCCGCGCGGTGCAGCGGCCCGTTATCCTCCCACCGTTGGAAGCGGGTGGTATTCGCTGCTCTGTGAAGCCAGCCTCACGCATTGTCCACCGGCTCTAAAACAGACAAGGAGCGGGTTGAATCTAGTTTTTTTTGGCTTCATTAGTGAGGCTGTTTTGACATAAGTTATACCAAACGAGGCCTAACTTTAACCGCTATGGAAGCGCCCCATTAGCCTATTTCATTTCCTCAATTGCATAAACAGAACCAGAAACACTCTTGAGAGGAAGATAATTGCACATGAGACCTTGCTGCTCTACGCATTTACACTTTCGCGACATATGTCGAGATGCGATCTGAATGCCATCCTCCTAACGTCTCATATTTATTTCTGATGCCGTTATCGACGATTTTTCTCCTGCACATGACTCGAAGGCTACGAAATTTACCTTCAGTAATTCGATGGAACCCACATGGAATTCTCTAGAAATCCAGCAAAGGCTGCCGGGCAAACTATTTTCCCCCAATAATCGCAAAAAAATATTTTTCCCTACGCTTTACCCTTGCTCCAGCTAACCCAAGGCGAATCACGAGACCGCCCCCACGCGCCTGCCCCAACGGTCGACCGAATCCCGCCGTCCACCGGCGCCCCGCGCCCACCTCCCACCGTCCAGATTGACCGCGCCTGGCCCGCGCCGAGGGCAGAATCGTCCGACCACGAAGCCCCTCCTCTCCCCTTTTAAAACAGGCCCGAGCCGCGGGCGCCGCCCAGTTCGAAATCTCAAATCCATCCATCCTCCTCGCGTTCTCCCCCAACCCCAACCCCACCCCGCTCCACGCCTCCACCCCACCCCCCATCCCCCGATCCTCGCGAGCGGCGGCGGCGGCACGGCGATGGCGGCGAGCAACATCGGCATGATGGACGGCGCCTACTTCGTCGGGCGCAACGAGATCCTCGCGTGGATCAACACCACGCTGCAGCTCGGCCTCTCCAAGGTGGAGGAGGTAAGCGACGCCCGCGTCTCCTGTTCCCGATCTGGGTGGGGTGCTCGCGCCGGTGTGGGGCCGGAGGTTTCTCGGATCTGCGGGGAGGATGCTCCGTTTGTATGGGTTGGGGTCGGGTGGGTTCTGCGCGAGGCGAGTCCCTGAGAGGCTGAAACCATTCGTTGATTTTGGTGGTCTGCAGGCGGCGTCGGGCGCGGTTGCTTGCCAGTTGATGGACGCGGCGCACCCGGGGGCGGTGCCGATGCACAAGGTCAACTTCGAAGCTAAGACCGAGTACGACATGATCCAGAACTACAAGGTCCTGCAGGACGTGTTCAACAAGCTCAAGATCACCAAGGTGAGTCCCGGCTTGGTTTATCTCCCCTCTTGGTGCCGCCCCGCGTGCGAGATCACATCATGGATATTAGATTTCTGCTACTAAAGTATACATGCCATATTTTGCTAGGTATTTCTCATAATCAATTTTTTGTGGGTTTCCTGCCTTTAGGCTATTACATAGTTTAGAGACCACATGAAGGGATCTTAAATTTTCTGAGTTTCCTCTGCTAATTCAAAGTAGGTAGATTGATGCCACCATAATCTTCTTACCCTGTTTTCCCCCATGCCGTGTTGTTTCGTAACGTTGGAATATGACAAGAAGAATCAGACACTCTGCATTCCTAGATCCTTTTCTTCGTACCGCTAGGAACTTTTGAAATCATGAGTTAGCAATGCAGCTTTTCATGTTTAGGTTATTAGTTACTACTCTAAACAGGCTTTTGGTACTACTGGGATCTTACTCTTTGTTGTTTCCTTTGTCTCAGCATATAGAGGTGAACAAACTCATCAAAGGAAGACCTCTTGACAATTTGGAGTTTATGCAGTGGATGAAAAGATACTGTGATTCTGTCAATGGTGGCTTCATGACCAGGTAATCACTGGTCTGATAACTGGTCACTTTTTGTAGCCTGTAGATCAATTGAGTGCGAACATTTCCCAGTACTTAGTTTCCTTGATTTCCACCAATTGTAACTGATCTGTACTGTAAGAAATTGTCTGGATGCTTACATTTTATTCTCCTGTTCTGTATGACACACAGCTACAACGCTTCTGAGAGAAGGGATAGCAGCAAAGGCGGAAAAGAAACCAACAGAAGAACATCGGTGCCCTCTCACACGCCGGCCAAGTCTACATCTACAGGACACAAGGCTCAACCTTCATCACATGGCACTAAGCGGGGCAGTGGACAAGCGGCGAATGCGCCACAACGCAGTGCTAAACCATCACCTGCCAACTCTGGTGGACCAGCTTATGATGAACAGGTTATTCTTAGTAATCACTCTATGTGAATGTTTCTCCAAATTTGTTCTCCATATGCACCATTATGAAGACTTGTACCATGGTTTGCAGATCACTGAGCTGAAGCTCCTGGTTGATAGCCTGGAGAAGGAGAGAGATTTCTACTTCTCCAAGTTGCGGGACATTGAGATCCTGTGCCAGAGCCCTGAAGTTGAGCACGTGCCGGTGAGTACTGAGTAGTTGCAGTGTATCTATCATTTGAAAGGCTTATGAACAAGTACTCTTATGCTGTTCTATCCATTTTTCAGAGTTGTGTTTTGATGATGGTGGTGATGTGTGTTCTGCTCTCAGGTCCATGCTATCCAGAACATACTCTACACATCAGAGGACGACCCCGCAACAGTGGCCGAAGCTCAGGCGATGGTTTCACAGCAGCAGCAGCAGCCGGCGCTGAGCCCCATCCTGGAGGCGTCCGATGAGAGGCCGAAGCAAGAGGCGGCGAACAAGCGGAAGAGCATCTCGGACCTGGAGGAGTTTGGGATGGCATCCAGCTCACGGCTGAGGCTCTCCGACATCTCGGACGTGCAGCTGTGCGGATCCCCGCTGCTGAGTTTCAGTTGAAGCAACTGTCGTTGCTACAAAATCGGTCTCCTACTCGTCATCGCTGTTATGACCTGGTCTTTTGTAAGGCAGTGAAATTATCTCCGTTGGATTTGTTTGTGGATCGGTGGTGTATTGTCGTGTGCCCGTTAACGTTTGCAAGGTAGTAATATTGGTCTGACTCGTTATCAGCCACAGAATTTGTGGCCGTTTGCTACAAATCATTCATACAACATTATGATCTAAGGTTGTATTACCCGTTGCTTCTATGACTGTCGGATTGAATTGTTTTGCGTCCTTCCTTTGACAAGGGTTGGTCCTGTGTCTGTGTGCCTGCACGCTGCGGTCAGCCCGCAACGCTTTGTCGGATGCCTTTTCAGACCTATCTCCTCTATGGCAGACCAGACACCATTTTTATTTTTTGGTCAAAATCGAAGTGGTCAGGTCCAGACTCCTGAGGTTGACACGTCCTTCTAATTTCTTGAGCTGCGCTGCATGCCATCTTTCTATCTTTTCTTTTTTGAACGGCGCTGCACGCCATCTTTTTTTCAATCGGCGCTGCAAGGAAATCAAAACATTCATATCATTTTCTCTATCTCTCTGTGCATAAACAATGGAAGCAACGCAGACAATATTTATACCGGCTCAAGCTAACTAAAGAGAACACTCCACCACCTGCTACGAGTACTGACGGATTTATACCGCACCATTTTAATTTTTTAATCCACAAAATTCAAAACTACACCCCTGCAAAATATCGAGACTGCCCTCACGCGCCCCGCCCCCTCACCCAACGGCCGGCGCGACCACTCCCGCCATGAGCCAGCCCATGACAACTCTAAGCGGCCAGAAACTCAGCCGATGGTTACAGAAGTGTAGAAGAAAGAATGGAGCTGCTGTGATTGATCTGCTGACATATGATCTCTTGGGACATTGGGAAAACTAGGGCATCTCTCCTATGGGTTGGTTTGTTGTTTCATCTGCTGAATGGTGTAGTGTCATGTACTAATGTGCCCTTTTGCAACGTATTATCTGCCAGAGTTTGTGCATTCTGCAACATATTAAGCAGGCATAAAGATCTAATGTTAAGCATGATGTTACCAACTGGCCAAAAAATTGACTACAGTTTTACTGTCGTGACTGTTTGGAATGTGCTTGCATTTCAATTGATGGTGAGAAAGCAGTTAACAGCACTGGAGGAACATGCAGCACCCTTCATGGCCAAAATTCATAACCCTGCAACCTTCAATCGTCTGAAAGGCATGCAAGGTTAAATGCTTGCAAAGAGTTCAGGAGAAATCCTGATAGGTCAACAAAACCAACCTGTTCTTACATGGATTCAACAGAAATGAATTGATAGTATTAATTAGAACCGGATGCATCAGGCCATCAGCTATTTAATAAACACAATTACATGAGCAAAACCATCTTCAATGCAAGCTATGTATATGGTATACCTCCCATGGTAAGGAAAAGGGTGGAAAGGTATGTCCCTATGCAGCCTTCTATTCTGCATCAACAAAAATCTGCAAGGCAGAAGCATGTGTTGGAGGGGTTTCAGCAGTTTCGTGAAAGAACAGGAGGATGACTTCACATGATTGATTGCTGATTAACAATGCAAAGTGCTAGTATGCTAATGTTCACAGAATAAACATGATTTTGTACCTCTATGTCAGGCAAAGGTTCGTAGTACTTCTTTTCCTGCACAGCGTACATGGTAATTCCGGAAATCTTTTGTACTCCTAGCTGGGTGGCTACCATGCTCTGCATATTATTCCAAAGACAGTCATTTCACATTTATTGCCATAAAGGGGGAAAACGTTTCATTTATTGGCCAGAGAAAAAAGAAACACACAATCTCTCACTTATAGACTTGTATGGTCAGACAAGGACATGCAAAAGTAAAAGGATAGTTAACGTGAGAGCAAACGTAAAAGAATAGACATCTATGATCACTTATACTCCCTCCGTCCCAAATTACAATTCGTTTTGGCTTTCCTAGATACAAATATTTTGTTATGCACCTAGATGTACACTATGTCTAGATACATAGCAAAAACTATGTATCTAAAAGGGCGTACCCAGTGTAGAGAGCTCCCGCTTTGTGCGGGGTCTGGGGAAGGGTATTTAGTGGCAAGCCTTACCCTCGCCTGTGCAATGCGAGGAGACCGCGACTCGAACCCGGGACCTTCCGATCACAGGCGGTAAGACTCTACCGCTTGCACCAGGGAGGGAGTAGCTACTAATTGAGCATGCTTCTATGCAAGAGACATGAGAGCAGTGTTAATTTCTCATTTATCTACCTAGGCTTTCCCAATTAATCAACAAATGCCACCGCTTTTCAGATTATCAATAGAAGACAAGAATGGCTGAAATACAATTAAAAACTGGCAGACAATTGAGTTTTGAAAAGACAGGAGATATTTATGAGTTCAGATATTTTCCTCACCAGATCAAATTTGATAGACTCAAAAGCCTCCACCAAAGGTAAAATCTGTGCACAGGTAAAGCAGGATATAAGAAAACATGCTAACAACATTTTGTTCATTATAAAAATAGAGTGGAAAAGGCCCACTCAAGCGATAGCTGCCATCAGCTGGTAGTGTATTCCGATATGATGATTGTCTTGCTTTTGCTATTGTTCATTAAAGAATAACTTGAGTGGAAACAAGTTTAATAATGTAGAATAATCATTATCAGAGTTGGGGGAATCCAGCTAATACTAACAATGTGCACCTGCTATGTACAGCTAACCACTTTCACATAGCCAAAAAACATCACTAGCCCAAAGCATGATTTCAAAAAATAAATTATCTGTAAAACAATTTTCTATTTTATTATTAAAAAATCAGAAATCTATTACCCATGCCAATATTCAACTAATTAATGCACACCTAAATAAGGAAGGGCAACTGTTTAAGTAAAAACCCAAAGCAAGTAGAATGCTGATCTCAATTTCATAGGATAAATGTTTAAGCAGATGTTAAGACTTGGAAAGCCCCCACCAAAATGTATTCTAATGAAAACCATTGGTAAATAAATCACCTAATCTAGCCATGTTCCACGATAAACAAAAAAAAAATAACGTGCAAGTGAAGCAACTAACCAACTTTTGTAGTCCATTGACTAGAACAACTCTTTCTTCACCGGTCATACTTGGAGCTACAAATACTTCAAACGGGCCAACAGTTTTGTCTGTTTGGTTTGTAAGACAAAGATTGACCTGAAGATATGTCCATTAGACAACAGCAGTATAAATGTGAAAAACCATCTTATTGTGTACTAAAATTAGTCCCCTAACCACATCACTTCATCCACAGCAATAGAGAAATAATGGAAATGCAAAGTAAGGGGGTCTACTTCAAGTTCCCTTCAAATATCACCGAACGTCTGAAACCAACAAGACAGAATGTGACCTAGTAATTATTGCTGGTTGCCATACAGATCAAACTAAGATAAACTCCTAACTGATTTAACAAGAAAACAGTAAAGACTAAAGGCCAAGGCAAGTTACAAGCTTTTAGATACTGTTGCTAATACATAGAAAACAACCTTGCTAAGTAATAAATACCGCCACTGAGCTTCTGATAATACTGCTTTTGAGTTCATACAATTAAAATTTTAAGAAACTAGTAAACTCTTAACGTTGAGCAGTTGAGCCTGTTCATACTGGGTAAGAGCAGATTACTGTGGGTATCATCCAGATAAATAGAACCATGAGGTGGACTTGTTAAATGTAAAACATAGACATCTTAGAACCTTGTGCTATTGAAAAGAAAATGAGAAGAGAATAAGGGGAAACATAAAAGTGGAATGAGTTGAAAGGAGCAAAATAATACAGGAACAGAATTCCTGACATCCTGCTGTACAGCTTGCCTTCTGGAAGTTTATGGCACAGTTGCAATTAATTCAGGTCGACTTCATTTCATAACAAAATAAGCCAGAAAGCTAAGAGCCTAAGAGGCTCTAGCTATACTAGAACAGAAAGCCCCAAAAGGAATTCAGGCATCATTGTCCTCCATCTAATATTTTCTTGAATACACTGGACAAGAGAAGACAAAAAAAAATAATATATTTTCCAATTTGGTTAAGAATGGTAAAATCTGAAATTTATCATGCATGAAAAATAACTGCATTAGATGACTCAGGGAGTCAGGGGCGACACAAGGGAGGGGTGGAGGGGGGGCAGCAGCCTACCCCCGGCCCATGCTCCGCAAATCCCATACACACAAAAAAAAATCACCACAAAATTGAAAGGGAAATTAAAATTTGAGCACCCCTAATAGCTCATATATGTTATTCTCTGGCCCCTTATGAAATTTTTCTGGCTTCACCCTTAAGATGACTCTCCAGGCAACAATAATCTAGTATGCTTAAAAAGAAATGCAAACCAAGATTTACCATGAATGGTCTTTCTGCATATATGATAGGTGGAACTTTCACAGCACGTAGATCAACATCTTTGTTTGCAGTTGGCTGAAAGAAAGAGAGTTGTAACAATTATATACAGTGGAATTTCCATAAAAAATTATATACAACCGAAGCAATTCAAGAATGAGGGAGCGAAAAAAGATAATATTAGGCTCGATATCACTGTAACTAACAAAAGTAAAGTTCCAACACATAGCAATAAGATTTTGAAAACGGAAGCAGGAACTTCACTAACAGTGCTATGAATGTTTTGAGTCTGCAAGCGGCCTGGTTCACCCAGATTTGTCCGCCATGTTATCTGAAATTTACCAAGTATGCTGCTTAACTCCAACTTGGGTTGACCAGCCTCATCAGATGATGATCTAAGCTGGTAAAGGTAATTGTATATTCCTCCCCCAGCTCTGATGAGGATAGGCTGTTTGCAGAGGTCCCTACATGAAAAAATGGAACCCAAATCAGATATTTTGCTTAGTCAAGCATCCGTTTCATTCATATATTAAACTGCAACGATAAAATGCCAGAACATACGTGCCACTCAACATTCTCGCATAGCCATAGTGTGTTCTTATCAAAATAAATCTAGTTTTTTTAAGCGCTTGAATTACCCTATTTCAGACTTCACTGCTGAGGGATGCTCATCAGCTTCCAACCTTGTAGCTTTCCATTGTTGGGCAGGCTCAAAATCAACTTGATCCATGTAAAGATTAGATTTTGTATGGTTCTCTATACAGGCTTCCAGATATGTGATGTCCTGTCAACATAGACTAACGATATAAAACAGAAGACTGCCATGGTGAATTAACAAGTGTGCAATAATGCAGAAAATAACAAACAGCACAAGCTGTTGTTTTAACAACGAAATACACCCAACTCTTGATGAAAACAATTTGTTAAAACAGAATGTTGATATACTAAAAATGGAATGAGGCCTCTGCTTTGTTAAGAAATACAAATTGGCAAGAAAAATGCAAAGTGTCATTTTAAGCAAAGCAAAGAAAAAAATGCAACAGATCAGAAGGCTGTAATTGTGAATCGTTTTTAAGTTATAATTATCAATCTGTAATGTCGTTCAATATTCACCAATTAAGATTTCTAAAGACAGCATCTACAATTAACAAAAGGACTTACAATTGTTGTTTAGACTCAAAACAAGAGATAACCTACCTTGATGGTGCGAACCTGAAAAGGAAAAAGTTGCAGAAAAATTATTGACATGAACTTTGTATAATACCATTCTGCTTGTTCTATCAATCATGAGATTATGATTTTGAGATATATACAGAATGTAGATTGGACAGAAATAAAATCTGGAAACTAGTTACCTTTGTCCTAACAGATAATGGGTTTGAAACAGAGAACTTAAAGAACTGGGGAAGATATTTACGCTCCCCATCACCGTCATTGTATAAAGCAGTACATACAAGTCTGGATTCAATCACAAAATGAATAAATCAACAACAAATATTGCTTTCAGCAAAGGAGAAACATACACATAAAATGAAAATGTGGAGGAACATACGTATGTGCTCCTAGTTCTTTGACGTCATGCTCCACAATGAAATCATATCGACCCCCTGATCTAATTGACTCAACAGGGGACTTCGATGTATCTAGAAGAAGTATTCTCTGTCTCTCCGTTTGTATTTCTGCCTAGTGTAAGTAAAGCACCAGTCAAACACATTGGATATTTAAAAATAGTGAATAATACATTTTTTTAGAAAAAAAAGATATGAAGTAAAATCTTGCTGCAATGATTATATCAATGAAATGATTTTTAATTCAAGTATATGCAAAGTTATCAATAAAAATTAAAAAGCATATGCCCATCTACAATTAACAAGCATCCAAAAGTAACATTTTAGAAATTAAACAAGGTGAGGTATGCTGTTGAGGGTGTCTTGACCATAAGATCAAGAGCATGAAATTGCACGAATCTTAGGCTATCAATCTTATCATCAAGTCATCAGACAGTTAGTTGTTTGACTTGATCATAACTCATAGGTAACATAAAGTAACAGAAAGTAATATTTTAGAAATTAAGCAAGGTGAGGTATGCTCTATTGAATCCAGTTATTGCTTGCAAACCTCAAGGTAACCGTGTACCACAAGTATTGACATAGAGAGAAACCTGCCAATCTATCAGCAAAGCAACATCAAGAGCATCTAGTATGTGGAAATATAGCATAGGAGAAACAAGTAAACTGATTAATCTAGTGATTGATCTAAAGCTTGGCTCATGAGAGCAATCCATCACTCATATTTGAGATTCTGAATTTCTGACACTAGAGCAAATGCAGAAACCTGGAAGTTTAACCGACTGTATTGACATTACGATCAACCACAAAACTTTGCCCGATTTAAATCCAATTTGCCAGAAGTGATCCAAGAGTTGAAATGCATTTTTAAAATCGTGAGACGAAAAGAGGTTCCACTGGATAGAACACCTTGATGACGACGTCCCTGGCCTCGAAGCTGGAGCTGTTGTTGATGCTGATGTAGCTGCAGAAGGTCTCGCCCAAATAGATGGCCCTAGACACCCACACAAGCACACCAAAATCAGCGATCGCCGCACCTGGAGCAGCACGGAACACTCCGGAATCGAGACTTGGGGAGGGAGGAAGCGAACCCGAACGACTGAGGGAGGACGAGGAGCCCCGGCAGCGCGAGGGCGTCGGCGGGGTCGCGGAGGAGGAAACGGTCGCGGAAGGTGAACTCCCCAGGGACGGTGGCGGTGGGGTCCGGCGGGTGGAGGACGCCGTGGAGGAAGTCGGCGGCGGCGGACGGGTCGGGGCCGGTGAGCGCGTCCTCCGGGAGGAAGACGTCGCGCGGGTCGAAGCGGAGCAGCGTGGCCGGGTCGGGCTGGAGCGAGGGGCGGGACAGCCGCATCACGCGGAACGCCAGCGAGTGGTTCTGCTGTTGCTGTTGCGCCGCCGCGGCCGGGGACGGCGACTGCACGCCGCCGGCGTAGGGCGACGCCATCGCCGGAGATGGGGGCGCTGGAGGGCAGAGATCTGGACGCGGCTTCTGTTCGCTTGTCCGCGCGCTCGCAGCAGCCGAGTTGAACCCAGTAGTAGTACTGATGAAACCGACGGCTCCGACTCGGTCGGCCTCAAGTTGGAGCGTGATGAGCGCTTTCGGCATCTTATTACAGAAATCAGTATCAGATGTGTTCAGAAAGTTAAATTTCGATGAATTTTAAACCACTGGAGTAGATTTCGATGTACCGTCGTTCAAATTTCGTTTCATCTAAGGCAAGCATAGAAGCAGGACTTCATTTCACCAGACCATGTAGCGGATGAACCGTAATGCCATTGTTAATAATACACTATATACACGAAGACAGCATAACGCAAATGTTAATCACATGGTTCAGACCCCATAATTGCTCCTAATTCTACCCAGCGCCTTACACAGTTGTTAGGCAAAGTGTGCATATCTGCCCTGATCTATGCAGGCCAACCATGATCCTCCAGCCTGAATCTATAGTCTAGCGTTAGATGCAAAACCCATGATGCTGATACATATTTTGCCAAGAATGAAATGCTATCCGGAGCGAAGTTGTCAGTTGTCACCAAAGCCAGTACTCAAACAACTTTCACCCATGAGCCCCCGCACATTGGGCAGGCATGGCTCCACCGGCTGATCCACCAAGCCTCGCGTTCATTTGTCGGGTTTGGGGCACCGGGCTGCGCAAATGCACAAGTTTGGCGCAAACATCGTATGCACTGGAAAAAAACATATGATTCATGAGAACACATAGCATGTCCCAATATATTGTTAAAGAACTCTGGACTGGCCTTTGTTAAAGCAACTTTAAGCATACTCACCTTATACCATTCACCGTCAAGACCTGTTCTCCACACAGCCGTGACAACATCCCTTCTAGATCCCATGACACCTAGATATCCTCCCAGACCAACAGATGTTTTCAGACCAAATGCTGCGTCCCTTTCAGACAATCGGCGCTTTCTTGGCCAAAGACTTTGAACGCCAAGGGAATTCCCATAGTCTTCTTCCATGTCAGACAAATGAGGGTTGATGGAACCACTGACTTTTTGATGAGGCATGTTATCCAATGGGCCAAAATCATCTGGTTCTGACCATGGTCCACCAAACATGTTGCGCCTATGCCATTCTTCAGCAGGAGGTTGCAGTTCTAATTCTCGAAGTAGAAGACCAGCAGCATCAGCTCCTCGGGGGCGAGGCATATTCTACACAGATATGGGAAATAATGAATCAAAATAGCATTGCACGTATGCATCAAAGGGCCACTGAAAATGCCAAAATGGCATGCCTAAGCCCTGACCGTACAGTGCATGTTTCCTTCAAAGACAACAACAAAATGAATAGCTTCTGCTAACAGAACACTAATAAACTTTTGAAGGAGTCAGTCCTTAGTTCAGCACAAAATAGAAAAAAAAAACTGTGTAATCGCAGCGACATATGATGGAGGCTCAAAATATGCCCACATAAAAAGTATACAAATGCAACTAATAGAAACTTCCATGAAAATTTCGACTAATACCTGCATGTGGGGACCAAGAGATGCTTCCACTACCTCAGGGAGCACAGTGTAATTGCCGTCAATGTAGTGCAACCTTATGATAATGTTGCTGGAACCAACCTGAGAAGCAGGTAATGGATGTGGCAAGGTAGATGTCCTTCGACACAGATCAACCAGTATGAGAAAAAGGACCTTGACCTACAATAATGAAATAAAATTAAGCAGATAATTAGATATAAGCTAGACAAAAGAAATCCTCTTTTCAAAGAACAGAAAGTGAAATCTGTAAAATAGTCGGGCAAATAACTAAATATCATAAATAAGCAAATTATTCAATCAAAGCCCTATCCATGCTGTGCTGCAACGAAATTTAAAACTGCTTAAATCAATGATGGCTATAATCGAAATGTGTTTTCTCATAACAATTAAGACTAGTTATTTCCAAAGAAATGCACAAGCCAAACCATTGCTGTTTCCATCCTGGTTCAGGTCAAAAAAGTATTCAGCCACTTAGAACATTGTCAACTTTTTTACTACAGCGAAGTTCGAATGCCAAACGACTGATCCCACTCCGATCACACTCTCCCAAAGATTCATTTAATATTATTAATATTGAAGTGTGTCAGAAAGCAAGAATTTTTGCAGCTATTCACTAATATACATACAATGTTGCGTACTTCCATCGAACAAACCCCAGGTTACAGGAAAAAACAAAGCATTTTGCCAATAATTTGATAATCACCTCGTCTGAAGTATACCCTTGGCCAGCATTGCCAGAACCTATTCTAACAGATTTTCCAATTGGATTTTCTTCAGGACCCTTTGCTCCAAGAGCAAATTGCCCACCACGCATAGCCTGCCCATCTTCTATTTTGGCAGCCCCTAGACCAGACCTTACTGTTGTACTGCTGTCCTCTGTCTTAGCATTCATCATGTGCTGTATTTTCTGGATAGCAGAATCTTGATTTTTTTGTGCATTTGCGAGTAACCTTGGTGATTGCCTTCTCCGGAAAAGTAGACAAAATAGCAATAACTGACATAATCTATGGAGAAAATGGCAATCCCCAATAAGCCTAACAGCAGGTGTGCCAGGGAATGTGCCTGTATTAATGCTGATGGGCATAAACGTTGACCTCCCACTCATTGGATTTGGTGTTGTAGTGGCAGCACCATCAGAGTTGTTACTAATCTTAGCAATTGCACCTTGGACCCACTCCTGCATTTGTGAGTTGCCTGGTGCAGATGTCGCTCCCCCTTGATTACCTGAAATTTGCAGGTGAGCATAACTAAGTTGGAAGTAAACAAACACTTGAGCCTCAAATAAGCAATGTAGAAATCATAAGATTGGCATGCGCTTTTTTGTGTGGAAACAAAAGAAAAACACAAGCTTTAGCAAGAGCAGGCATAACTAACCTTGATTATTTGATGGCGAAGGAGAACTATTTGTTGGACTTGTAACCATATTTCTAGAAGTGCCTGTTGTAGAAGATGGTCCAACATGGCTAGCTAGAGTTCGACAGAAACTTGCATAACGCCGCAAGCGTGTGATGAAATGTGATGCTAAATCAAGAACAGCATCAACGTAACCCTGCATTTGGATGCTAAAAAATAAGATATGTTTAAAGTGACATGGAGAATTTCTATGCAGATAACCTGTACAGAAATATATACACTAATATGCCTGTTACAAAACTATATAATACATCAGTTTTGGCAAAGCATAACAGGCATTGAACATGAGTTCACCTCACACAACTAAAGCAATATATATGTGGAAGTGATAAAGAATACCAATAATTGCTAAGTGGCAAGTCCTAGAAGAATAAATTCGAGAACAAAAGAAATGGACTATAGCTGAATTTAAGTTCCATGACAATTAAATCAAACCAATTCGCGTAAAGTAAACAGCTAAACCTGGATGTTCGGAAGTAGAGCTGGTTCAACAGTCATTTTGTCAGGTTCAATGCTAGATAACATATCACTGGAAGCTTGCCAGGGCTCAGGTAGCAGAGTTGATGGATTTATAAGGGCAGACTCAATTCCTTTGCCTAGCATATCCAGAAGTAATCTTGCTTGCATGTCCAACACAAGTGCTCGGACATCTTGGGCATTTGTTCCTTCCAACAACCTACACTTAATCCTGTCGAGGTTCTGCATGAAGTAGATCCATTAATCACAAACTTCTAAAAAAAAAAAGATCCATTAATCATGAGGAAGAAAGGTAGTTCAACAAGCCCTTAATCATTGAAGTCAAAAGGTACAAGTACAAGCAAATATCTAGTGCTACCGTGCTACCAAACATGGTAGCATCTGAACTGGTACATGAAAAATTCAACTAAGAATACGGATGACAGAGTATGCAAGCATCTATAAAAGGGCGTACCCAGCGCTGTGGGCTTCCCGCACTCAGTGGTTTGGTGCTGCAATTGCTTGCTGCATTTTCTAATTTCTTTCCTACTTGTACACAGCCATACACTTCAATACACAACCATATTTGCTGACAGCGTAGAAACTCCGACAGTAAAAGGGGGCAAAAGAGATATCTAAACAGATTGCTTTATACCAGTGGGACCAAGATATTTTTGCAGCCTTATTAGTTAAAGGTAATAGCGATGTATTATAGAATAGAATTGTATTTTCAGTTATAAGATTTATCCCCGCTGTTGCATAATGAAAATAGAAAAAAGAAAAAAAATCATGGCCTGTAACAATGCACTTGAATGTTCTATGGCTAGTTGATATGGAAGCAAGCAAAAGAGAAAGTGCTAGTTGATATGGAAGCAAGCAAAAGAGAAAGTGCTAGTTGATATGGAAGGAAGCAAAAGAGAAAGTGGGCCATGTGCAGGAAAGGAAGAAGCCAAGAACTGTACAATGTGTACACTAAATGTCTCAATCAAACTTAACTGGTGACTGATGGTATGCCACTCTGTGGTAAATGATGAATTGACTGCGGTTAAGACTGTGCATGCAACATAGTAATTCAGGTGTAAAAGAGATAAAGATATAAACAATCAGATACCACTTTGATCTAGTATAGTTTGTCAAAAGCTGAAAAGCAACAACTTACAGGACAGTGCTGCTGCCTCTGTTGCATAGTCGGAAGAGAATGGAAGTCCGCATCCAGAAAAGCTATCACGCTGTTAAGTGAGACTGGAAAAAAACAAATAATTGAGTTATCCATGGACGATTATAAATATTGGAGGTGTTGAACAGATCATATGCTAAAAACAGACTAAAGCATTAAACAAATTTTTATTTGGTTGGAAAATCGTGTCACAACAGGAAATAACCTAATATTGTACAAAGGAATATAGTTTACATGAATAAAACTGAAAGGACAACTCCATATATGCCAAATACAAAGTTAACCGCTTCAAAATTATCATTTGCAAACTTCCAGACAAAAAATAAGCACAACCAAATATGTATTCCACTAAGACATGATGTCTTAATTAAAGCGGTTCTAAATGTTAAAAAAAGTAATTTTAATCTCCATAAACACCAGAATGTGATTGTATGGTATGAAGTGCTGTCCATGAGAATGAATTTTATTGCTATAGCTCAGCCTCCAACAGGCGAACACAGGAAAATTGATACCAATTGGATAGCAGAAACTACACACAAAAGAATATAATCAACAGCAATGCCCCTACCTATACCATCTTCAGCAGCACTCTGTGTACAACCGACAGCATCCCACCAATCCACTCCAGCCAACAGACTCCACCAAAATCTGACAGGATTACCGATTATCAAAGAGATAAAAAAACAGCAACAAAGCCTTTGGCCTCAAGCAAGTTGGGTTAGCTAGACATGAACCCCAACAAGAGATACAAAATTATCTAATGATCAAGAATATAAATCACATTAGTTAAGAACCAGTATGGCAGCATCTATAAATTTGGTGACATACCTATCTGCTATTGCCCGTTCCCATGCTGCTGAGTTGACCTTTGTTTGCGTGCTAAGATTTGCAGGAGGAAGCACACGTATTATCTTCAGTATTGTTCGATCTTTGAGCGTGTCATGCCAAACTGATGCCAAGCAGCAACTACTGGAGGAAAAGGCTGGTGGAGCAATAGCTGAGCCAACATTGACATGGTAACTGTCAACTTTATCAAAATCTGGACCTGAGAAAATGTGCACTCCTCCACGGAGGAAAGCAACAGCAACTTCGCCACCATGAGCAGAATAGACTATTTGAGCCAGCTGTCTAACATCATTTGGAAGATCATAAGGGTCAAAGCTGAGTCTGTTTGCTCTGTCAACACTGCACTCGGAGGAGCTCCTTTCATCTGATGTTGTTGGCATTGGAACATATGTTTGAGGATTTTTAAGGTCCTCTGTTGGTGGAATGCTTTTGTTAACTCTAGTGGACCAAACAATTTGCATGGGAGGTTGCCCACCAAAGCTAGTAGGGCTTCCAAATATTGGGTGAAGAACAACTGGTTGCCGCGAAGATTCCCAGCATTGCACCCTCCATCCAGTGATGGAAGGTCCTTCATCAGGATCGTAAGGAGACATATACTGCCCTGCAAGAAGTAATTTAAAGATCATCAATAAATAAATAAACACCAACTGATGCAAAAGAAAAAAAAAAGTAAGAAGAATGTCAATTGGATAGTTGCTGATTGAGAAATCATGTTCTCTAGACTATGGCCCAGGATGTAAGAAACATGGTAGTCCAAATAAAATTTAAGTGCATGGAAGTGTACAGAGATCCATATCTCTCTTCGAATTTCAGTTCCGGACATATATAGTTAAATTAAGTGTGTACCCATAAGTGTGTGATTGTACGTTTTCTTTTTCCTTTTTGGTGGGGAGAAGGGTGGGTCTTTAGAGATGTGCAGAGTATATGATCATGACGGGTAGGATCACATCATTAAAGTCAGGTTCATGCCATATTTCAGAATAAATTTGGATTATTACTATGACTTAGGAAAGGAAAATTATATCAAGAGCTAGCTCATCTCCCACCTTCAACTATTACAACTGTAATGACTGATCCTCCACGAGTCGGATCAAAAGCAACTGAAGTAACCCCAGAACCCCAGGTAGTAGTGGTGGCTGACTGTGCAGCTGCTTCTGGACTGACATAAGCTGAAAAATTAGAAACTGGGCAACAATGGATTGATGCAGCCTCAGTAGTCTCGTTCTCTGTCTGTTTTTTTGTTTGTGCGCCCTCAGAAACAAGATAATCTTGCAAAGAAAATAGGTAGGCCGCTAGCGGAGCAAAACCAGGCCAGGAAGGAGGATTCAAAGACGGAGGAACAGAGCTTGTTGCATTTATCTTCGCAGTTGCCTGAATACCATTGCCAAGTCCTGGCATCACCTCCCAAACAACTACAGTGGATGGATTAACAAGGGGTACTCCAGCAACATGTAAAGCTCCAGATTCCGTTACAATAGCATCAGCAGCCATTATGCCACTGGGTCCTGCTCCTAGAAGCCCTTTGCTAGTAGAAAACCATCTAGGCTGTGCTGAGTTTTGAGAAGGCCACTGTGACCAATGAAGCTGAACAGAACCTGATGAGAAAACTGAACAAACGCATAGAATACTTGGCCATCCTGCTGCAACAACAAGCTTAAGTCAGATTTCTAAGAGTAAACTAAATGTTCAAATTCAAAGACTCCACAAAATCAATCTGTTAATATGCTCCATTTGGTTCACCAACCTGAACTTTGAGGCTGTTGGGTGAGGAATTTCTCCTCGAAGGTTTTCAGGTTTGAACTAGTGGAGCTTGCAGGAAGCCATCTATACTGCAGGATCAAGAAGTAAAATAAATTTAGCAGCAGTACAGATTCATAGCTTTTATTCTTCTATCTAGAATAATATTCTTTCAAGTCAAAAAGGTAATCTCACAATATTGTTACTCCCTCTTCTTTTCTATATGATGCTTTAAGCCTTTAACATTGCACAAGCATTATTTTATTTATTTGATGTAAAGGATTCCGAGACATGATTCCATCTTCCTGATGTGCCCCCCTCATTTAGCATATGCTGCTCCATCCCTTTCCAAATGTTTATCAACTTTAACCAAGGCACATCTATGTTGGCAGTAGCACTTTTTAATAGAGGAATACCAAAATGCCCTTTAAAGGTAATTCAGATGTATTTACCTATACATATACTGAGGTGTAACATAGGCAATCTGGATCTCAACCAAATACTACAATTAATTGAGCATTGTGTTTAAGAAATAAGAACCGATGCTCCATATTTATAATCAAGCAATATCATGATCATTAAGCCTATACACTATTACGCTCAGGAAATCTGACCTGTGAAAACAGGATCATTCAAATGTATTGTCACATTAACATAAGGGGGCATGTTACATAGTGAAAGTAAGCAGCATGGAGTTTAATACTATTATGTGTGTTAGCAACGTACCGGAGAAACCCCTGACAACCACTTGGTCACCACAGAAAGATCTTGACGCCATTCATGTTCACATTGCCACGAGCTGGCATCACGTACAAGATTTACGGGACCCTTCACCACAAAAAATGCTGATTAATATGAGAAGATTTGATGGCATTAAATATAAAAAGTTTGGAAAGACAGCTACTAGAAAAACTCAGTTCTTATTACACTACAAACTACAAAGTGAACTCCAACAGAAATGGTGGGACCATCTCAATGGAATAGCTTACCTTATTTGGCTGTGTCCATATTGTGATCCGCCCATGAAAATTTGCCACTAGCAATGCACGAGGGCAGGACCGCGGAGACCATTCAATGAACTGAACAAAGTCACGTGGAGAATCTGTTCAATTGACAATACCATTACAGTGAAACATGCTGTGAACAGATAGATTTATTTCAGATGAGTTGTAATAATTTCAGAAAGAAACTCAATCCATGTTCTTACAGACAAAATAAAGTATCGAACTTGATCTGCATCTGCTTGTACACAGTCATAATCTGAGTACAACTACACCACCAAAATACAACTAGGGTTGAAATTTGAGACATGCATATGTGTAGCAAAGAACAGCATGCAAGGATTGTTGCTATGAATATTTTGCGCAGAAGATAAAATAGACATGTACCTGCTTTCACATTGAATACAGAGCATTCTGTTGGTCTCTCCGGATTAAGGATATGTATAGGGATCCAAAATGGAGGACTCGAATTGGAGCTGGAGAAAATAAATTCGCATTATTTTCTGCAAAGAAAATTTCATACCCAAAAACTATGGATAAAACAATTCCACTAAGAGGGTGAATACTCGAACATTCTTTGCTAGGAATTGACATTAGGATCTCAGTTTTACTACTCTTGGTTTACCTATGTTCATGTTTGATTTTCTATGTTATCAGTCCACACTTCCTTTCTTTTGATGTATGTTGTACAAGGCTTGTAACCCTGTTCCTGGAGTCCTAAGGAACTCTTTATAAAGTACTTGTACAGTTTTACTCTACTTATACATTACTTATAATTTTACCAGAAGGACTCCTGCAGTTTCTGTTCAACTAAAGAAACCACACTTTCTACCACAGGCTCCACTACCTAAGACAGCCCTCATATTTTAAACATTATAAATTGTATGTGTGCAGATCAATCAAGGGACAAAACAAATCAGAGAAAGAAGGTGAAGGAAATCTAACCTTGGAATACGTGCACAAGTCTCTGATGCACAAGCAATTGCATTCAGTTTCCCACACCAAGCAACCGCACTGCAGCAGAAAACCCCACCAATATTGAAAGTTAATAAGCAGTTTACATGTGACGTTAGGATCAAACTGGCACCTATACCAGGTAAATAGGTTACAGAAACAGGAAACCAGAAAAGTAACAAAAATAATGCACATTTGTTAGGACAATTAGAATTCAGGACGTATCTGGAGAGAAGGATTGTTCCAGGAAATTTTGGATTTAATTAAACCCAATGATTTGGATCAACCCCCCTCCCCCTACCACCATTGTTCTCTCTGTCAGCTCCGGAACGCAGTAGCATGTTACGACTTACGAGAGTTGGCACATACGATATACAACAATAAACAATTGGTAAAGAAACAATTATTTTTTTACAAAAAAAGGATCAAGGAAGGTTGACCCCATCAAAATCTCATTATGAAAAAGTTAAAAAGGTATCATTCCCACCAACAAACTAGAATGAGCTGCTGTCATTCAAACTAGTCTAACAAGACGAAGCGCATAGCTTCGTATATTGCTATAAGCAACAAAACTTCAGTCACTGCCACAAGAAACAAAGCTAAAGCTAAAAACATAAGTACATGCATATCCTGTAACCCTAAAGGACTAATCAAATATGCCTCTCAACAAGCAAACAGTACTGAAATATCTTCAATATTCATGTTAGCTGAGTCCTAAAAAAATCTACCACCTTCTAAACCGACGCTAACACATAAACATACTCTCTTCGTGATCCCAAATTTGGTCTACATAACTCAACGATTCCTCAATCTATTGCACCCATCATTACAACTTAAAGCATAAGAGCACGAGACTTTGAAGTCTTCTGAAGTCATCAGAAGCATAATTCACATCGACCACCAAAAGAGCGAGTAAAAATATTCAGCTTTGGCACCGGAAACAAAAGCTCCGGAAGCTCAGCTGCCTGCACCTGAAATTCCTGCAGAGCTCGGGCACGCGCATCTTATGCCGGAGGCTCGCTGGCGACTGCTTGAGCCGGATCCGGAACACGGTCGCCGGCGACGCCTGCTGCCCTCCTCCGCCCGCCCCGCCGCCTCCTCCCCCTCCCGCCACGCCGCCCGCCTCCGCATCCCCCGAGCCAGGACCCCCATCCACCTCCATAGCCTCGCTCGCAACACCCGCTACTACTCCAGCCTCCGCCGCCTCGGCGCCTCCGCCATCCGCCGGTGCTAACTCCTCCTGGCCGCCCGCCTGCTGCTGCTGCTGCGGCGGCGGCGGCTGCTGCTGCTGCTGCTGCTGCTGGTCCTTGGGCGATGAGGCGGTCCCGTTCGCGGTGGGGGTCGGGGTGGGGACGGGCAATGGGACAGGGACGGGGCTAGGGTTCGGGGGGGCGGAAGAGGTCATAGGGGCGGAGAGGGACGGGGGCCGGGGAAAAGAAAAGAAGGGGAGCGAGGGGGCGCGGGTGCTTAGGTCACTTGAAGCGACCGGCCGTCGCTGTCGCGGGGAAGCAAGGGGAGAGGCGAGAGGGGGTTCCTGAGTTCCTGTGCGGCGGCGTCGCTGTCGAGTGGGTGGAGGTGGTGGTGGATGCGGGCGTGGAAAGGGGGAGGGCCGGAGAGGAGGGAGACGGGCAGACGGGTGGGTTTTGTTTTGGACGACGACCGCCCGAGCCCCGAGGAAACGCTGACTTGCAGAGTAGGAAGTGGCATCGTCGTCCGTCGGGCAATTCCGGAGAAATTTCTCTCGTCTCAGCTGGGGCCGAACCCCGGGCAGTGACGAAAACGTCCGAGAACGGACGGAAAATCCTCAATCATTTCCATTTCCGTATTAAAACAGAAGCAGGAATAGCCAGGAACAAGAGCGAAAACGATATATACGGATTACGGAAACGGACGGAAAACGAAAAATTATCAGAATACATTATTACTTAATCACCGTTCACCTCACATAAATATAACACTACACACTCTTTTATACAATCTATTATTTAAAAATATAATTAAGGTATCTCTAATAGATAAAGCTCACCCTGCCATGGGGCCGAAATCAAACACGGGATGAGCCACGTCGCTCATATTTCTCACCCGTACAATTCTAATCGGGCGGTTGGAAGGAACCGGTTCTCGCGAAGTTTCTGTCCGCACGCCGTCGCTCTGGCACCGACGCTAGCGCACCTCATCGGGGCTCTCCGCTCTTGCTCCTCAGGCGTCCTCGTTCGGACCTCCTCGTCCTGGCAGCACGCTGCCCAGCGCTGCTTTATTTGTCTGCCCGCCGGACGGGAATGAGTAGCGGTGAGGGACTGAGTGCAGAGGCGCTCCTCTACCTCTACTTAAATTCAGGATTGTGAAGGATACGGATGCACCCTTCATCATGGCTAAACCTATATATGATTGTTGGGTTGGCAAAGAAAATCTTGGAAACAACATCTTCAAGAAAAAAATATCCCAAAAGGTAGCAGTGGCATCTATCACGTAATTCCTGAAATAACATGCTCCATCCAGTAAGAATGCAATCCATGCTTACAAGTCTGAAACTAGTGGACACAAGCTCGCCATATTCAGATGGTTCTTTGGTGGTGGAATGGCTACTGTTCAAATGAATTACCGTATGGAAAACAAACAATACAAATCAGGACTCGTATAAGTGCTCAAGAAATCTATTGTTTGTAAAATTAGCACACAATGGGAAGTGTTCAACTCTTTGTTCCAATAGTACCAAAATACAAATCTTCGCTTCAACAAACTGCAATTCTTTACCAACTTAACAAATGTGTAGCAACTATCTTGCTTACGTGCTGGATATCAAGAAGATGCGCAAGTCTGACAAGCAATAGAGTGACGTGATGAATAATATAATACCACATACAGGATCATGAGTTCAAGTGTTCAACAAACGTAGTGTATCTTTAGTTGCATGTATCATTTAATTAGTTCATACATGGATATAGATCAAACTAGACGATGATCACCATCTGGTTTGGCTGGGTGAAATGTACCTGCTCATACAAGATGAAGCCATCCACTTTAATACTTCATATACTTTAAAAAATTAGCTGAATCACACAATATATGATCATCCATAATGGTGCATGCAACCAAATCCATGTAGTCTCAAACCAACATTGGAGTTGGGGGCATAAGGCTCGGCAACGCCGCGCCATCTTTCTAGTCATGTTTCTTACGATTAAATCATGAATTGCACCAATTGATGTAGAGAAATAAGAGAGGATATATGGTGTGTCTATTAAATCTTTTCCATATTTTATAAATACGGGACTAATACGGGATCATCCCGGATAAAAAGGGATCCCGCAAATACGGGTGGGATATACCCCTTCCCACTTCCCGTCCCATTTTTATATTTTTCCACAAATACGAAAACAAGCAGTATAAATATAGAAATACGGGCAGGACGGGACGGGATTTTTCCCGTCCGTTTTCATCCTTACCCCTCAGTCCTTCTAGTTGAAAGTCTGAATATTGTGGCATTGTCGAGCTGGAATTTTTAGATTCAGGATTTAAGTTTCAAAATTGTATTCTCATAGTGCAAGTTTAAGATTCTTTGGACACGGCTAGAAAATCCTAAATATGATTTCTAAACCTCATGTACTTTTCATGTTTTTATTATTTTATTTAGATGGGTGCATACGAGTCTTTGATCTAGATGACACATAAGAACACCTTCTATGAATGATAGTAAAATAGGTACGCTAGAGTTAATTTATGATTGTAATTTGTTATCCGCCAACTGAGGTCCATATCCAGAGGATGGAATATATTCTCTGGTTCTTTTTAACGTGAGAACCTCTCCATTTGTAATTCCATTTCCAACAGGAAGAATAAAATCTCTAGAAGTTCCTAAATATGATTTCTAAATTTTGTAATGGAATTTCAATGTATTTCTCATGTTAGTTAGTATTATATCGAGCTCACCAGCATCTTGATCTTGATGTCACATAAGAACAAGAACCGTTTTTATGAATAATAACAAAGCAGGTATCATGACGATGGGATATATTGTATGATCCTTTTCGCATGAGAACTTCTTCGTTTGTTCTTCGATTCTTAACAAGAAGAATATAATCTCTACAAGTTCCTAAATATGATTTCTAAATTCTATAATGGAATTTTAGTGTAATCTTTAAGTTATTTTAGTATCTGTATGGGTGTGATATAGTCATCTAGTAATGTGATATCATATAAGGAGAAAAGACTAGCCAACAAGTAATAGCCAGCTCAAAAACAAGATATGTGATCGGTCTTGATAATGTCATCCTCGGGGCAGTAAATCCACCTGGCAAGGCCATACCGAAGCATTTGGAAGCCCTTTGTGCAAGATGGAAAAGTGGTTTCCAAAAAACCAAATATCTCCCTACCGTATTATCACCATGTCTCATAATCAAGTTTAATAGAGGATTTTAGGTCTTGTTTTACAAATATCTAGCTCCAAAATAAAGCAGTTTAAATCTTTATTTCAACATGAAATAAAAAAAAGTTGCTTCATGAAAACCCTCGGATTTGAGATGGCTGCTAGCTCTACTAGTGTTTTGAAATTGTGAATATTACTCGTGAAATTGTGTACAGAGCTATTTGAAACTATCCTTATGCCGACAATTCAATTTTAAACTTATGCCATTTATTTTCCACTATCAATCCAATAAGATCGTGGACCATGACTGTCGTCGTCAAGATTAACGGGTCAAGACTGAGACTAGTAAATTTCTTTTATGCGCGTACAGCTTCAGATGGTTGCGCGGGTGACACCGGGTTTAGACTGGTTCGGGCAAGAAGAAGCCCTACGTCCAGTATGAGGAGCCGCTCGTGTTACCCACGCGGGGTCTGTAGTAGGGGTTACAGGATGGCGAGAGAGGGAACCGGTCCCAAGTCTCTTGGGTGTGCACTGAAGCTCTAATGGTGAGAGTGTGTTCTTCTCGCCGGAGAAGAAGGAGTCCGTGTGAGACTGAGAGCGAGAGAGAGAGTCTGAGTCTCCGTCTCTCGTCCCCTGTCCCAGGGCCCCCGGTCCTCCTTTTATGGCGCAAAGAGGGCTCGGGGTTACAGGTGAGCCGAGCGAGGGGAGAGAGAAAAGATAGAATACAGGGGGAAGATTCGAGTCCCCAGGTCGCCGTGCCCGGCTCCAGCTTTCGACTCCTGTCAGCGCGTCCGCCAGGGGAGGACAGCTTCCTCCGGATCCTGTCGATGATCTCCTCGGGGGCCGGTGCCGTCGGGCGTGCGTGATGATGGCATCTGGTCGCGGCATCCGTGCCCGTCGGGGAAGATGGATGTCCCTGTTACCCTGCTGACGGCCTGTGGGACGCGGATGTCCCGTCTTTGTCGCCGGATTCGCGGGGCGCGAGGACGGGCGGGCTTCCTCCTGTGCCAGGCGGCGCAGGTCATGAGTGCCTGGCGGCGAATCGGAGAAGACTGCGCCACTGTGGCCTGCGCTGTGCGGTCGCGCTTGGGTAGTTGTGACGGGTCACGTCGGGGGCGCGAGCGCCTTTCTGCGTGCCAGAGCCGCGGCGCATTTATGGCGAGACCAGCGGGGGGCCCACGAGATCTGCGCTCGCATCCTCCAGTCTGCGCCCGAGGCGGCTACTCGCCTGGTGGGCCCGGGTGAGTCCGACCCCTTACGCCCCTGGTCAGGCGAGTCGGAGCCTTGTGGCCGGGGGTCGGGAGCGTCCGGCCCCGAGGCGCTTGGTCGGGCGGGGCGGAGTCCAGCCGTCGAGGGGTCGGGAGCGCCCGACCCCGAGGCACTTGGTCGGGCGAGGCGGAGCGCTTCTCTCCCACGATGGGCCGACGGCGGCTGCCGTTGCCGCGAGTCGGCCCAGGCCTTTTTGATCGTCGTTCTGATGGTCATTAGGGGGTCATTAATATTTCCCCCTGACAGTAGCCCCCGAGCCTGTGGTGGAGCGGGGACGCTCCTCCGGAGGCTGTGATCGTCGTTTGTCGGCAATCTCTGCTCGTCGTGCGAGCTGCAGTTAATCAGGGACGGGAAGCGTTGTTTGTTCGGCTTGGCCGAGGACGTTGACTAGGTGGAGAGTCCTGTGGATGTCTTGACGCGAGAGGATTCTCGCCATCCCGTAGGACGCCTTCTATCTGGAGACCTTAGGTCGTGACCATCCGTGTGGTCATTAGTTGCGAAGCCAGCCCCCGAGCTCCCGCACGTTGCAGGAGACCGGTCGGGAGGCCAGATTGACTTTTGGATGTTACCCCTCAAGCGTCCGTTCACTGGGACAGAGGGGGTGAGCCGTGCCACGCTATCCTCGTTGGACGAACCGTGGTGCTCGTTGAGCTGCAAACGGGTCGATTCGAGTGGGGTCTCGGTCCCCGTTCGGGGGGGTCCGGCTCGGGCCAAGCTGGTGGCGTACCCCAGATTCCGGCCGGCCAGTTCATATAGTTCCCGAGTCCGTTCGATCGGATCCGGTGGCTCGTTGCCTTTCGTCGGAGAAAAACCATGAACAATGATGCCGGTCCGGACTCGAATGTGAGGTCGGGACGCCCTAGGCTGTTGTGCGCTCGGGTGATGGCCGCTAGCGGACCCGTCCCTTCTCACCCCTCGCTCGGGGTCATCCTGGGGCGGTTGTCGAACCCACGGTGGGCCAGCCTTCGAACCCCTGGATCGTAACGGGCCGTAGGGGCATTTTCAGCCCCGTATCCCTTTTTACCTTTTTGGCGAGCCTCGGGCTGGGTGCGGAGGAGGTTGTACACGCGTACTTCCTGGGAGACGAAGTGGCGGTAGGTGCCGACCCGCGAAACGAGGGAGGAGTGGATGTTTCCTGCAGGGTCGTGCGCGCGACTTCCAAGAAAAAAGGGGGGCGGGCGCGACGAGGCGTACCTGGCGCCACATTCATTGCGATGGGAGCGTCTGTTCCGCTTCCCATGCGTCCTCCTACAAGACGGGGGGTCCGCCTCGCCGGTTCCGCCCGCATCCTGTCCCCAAGTCTTTTCGCCTCCTCTCGTGCCCTTTGCTTTCTTGCGCGTGCCGCTCGTCTTCCTCCGCTCAGCGCTCCAATCTTTCTCGCTTTCCACCGTCGAGCTTTTCATCCCTTCGCGATGGCAACCTGGGAGCGCACCAGCTTTGGCGCCTCGCGCGCCGACGGCCTCATGAGGAAGGGCCTCCTCTATGAAAGGACCGAGAGGGGCGAATGGCGGTTCCCCGGGACGGAGGAGGTGCCGAGTCCGCCCGCCGGCTATGTCGTGTCGTTCGCCCACTTCCACGAGAGGGGGTTCGCGACTCTGCCGAGCCCTTTCATCCGCGGGCTGCTGCACTACTACGGGCTTGAGCTGCAGCACCTCAATCCCAATGGGATCCAACACATCGCGGCGTTTGTCGCGCTGTGCGAGGGGTTCCTGGGCATCGAGCCCAACTTCTCGCTGTGGTATTACTTCTTCACGGTCAGCTTGTACCGGAAGACCGAGAGGAGAGGGAGCCAACAGCGGGCGCCCCCGGTGTCGATTGGGTGCGCCGGGATCCACCTCCGCCACACCCGCGCCAAGGAGTACATGGCGATGAAGACCGCGGCGTCCCACAAGGGGTGGCATCAGCAGTGGTTCTACGTAAAGAACTACTCTGACTCCCCCTTGCCGGAATTTACCGGCCGCGTCATCGAGGCGGCGCCGGAGCTGTGGTCGTATGGCCCGGTGGAGAAGGAGAAGAAGCGGATCTCCGGCTTGCTTCAGGCCATCGAGTACCTGAAGGGAAAGGGGCTGACCGGGGCCGGAGTAATCGGGGTGTACCATGCTCGGAGGGTGGCGCCGCTGATGCTCCGGGTCCGCTCGCTCGCCGAGATGACTCCCGGCGCGCTGACCGAGGGCACCGTCCTTGTGACGGGTGCGCTCCCCGCCTCCGGGACCGGCAGCGCATCCGGGAGGCGTTGGAAGACAAGGACGCCTTTAACCCGGTGCCCGGGCACCCTCCGATGCGCCCGGACAAGGATTTCGTCGACCTACTGAGGACTTCGCGCGCCTGCTACTTTTTCTCGCGTTTCTCGGTTCGTCGCTTTGACGCGGAGCTTTCGTGACTGCAGGGCCTCATGACCAATGTCGCCGGCTCGCGTCCGCCGGTGCCGGAGGACGCCGAGCGGCGGCAGCAGAACCGTCTCCTTGCCGAGAAGCTAAAGCAGCGCAAGGACAAGGAGGCGGCGAGAAAGAAAAGGAGGGCTGCCAAGGAGTTCCAGCGGCGGCAAAGAGGCCCGGCCATATTAGACGACGACGAGGAGGAGGAGGAGGAGGAAGACGAGGAGGAGGAGGAAGAGGAGGAGGAGTTCGTCCCGGCCCCTCGGCCGGGCGCGCTCGTTATCCGGGAGCAGCGCTCCCAAACGGCCGCGGGGGGCAAACCGAGCGGGCCGCCCGCCCGGGACCCGACCCCGCCAAGTTCCGAGGCTACGCCCCAGGGGCCGGCGCGGGGCGCGCTTTGGGAGTCGATGGAGCCGACCCCTGTTCCTCCGCCTGTGGCCCAGGAGCAGAGGAGCAGCGGCAAGCGGCCGTTGCCAGATGCCCCAGGGTCGGCATCAGGCTCGGAGGCGAAACGCGCCCGCCGTCCTCGCGCTGGGGTAGTGTAAGCTGAAATTCCTCGCGCGTCTCGTTCCTTTCCTAGCATCGAGTTGTTTTTGTTGATGTTGTTTGTTGTCTCGCAGCGCCGCTCCCCGAGGCCGTGTCCCGCTGCTGGCGCCGAGGAAGGTGCTATGGGTGTCGTCCACCTCCGCGGGGCGGGCCGCGACCCCGCCGGCAGCGAGAGGTGGCGTCGCCGGGGAGACCGCAGAGCCTACCGCTGAGGTGGCTCCTGCGGCGGCAACCGGCGGGGTGGTACCGCAGCCGGGCACGGGGCAGGGTCAGACCCCTGCTCCGCTCTCTGCCTCCTCGGCTGACACCGCGGGACAGGGGATTGCCCCTGGGGGCCCTCCGACCGGGGAGGTGATAGACCTCGACAACGAGGTGGAGGAGGAGCGCGCGGCTCCGACGGCGGCGACGGAGATGGAGGAGCCCGCCCCCGCGGCCACGACGGGGACAGTGGCGGCAGAGGAGGCGAGGACGCTCGCCCCGACGGCTGCAGCGAAGGCAGCGGCGGCGGCGGAGGCGGGGACCTCCGCCCGGGAGGCCGTGGCGAGGGCAACGGCGGTGGCGGAGGCGGGGGTGCCTGCTCCGACGGCCACGACGGGGGCGGGGACGTCTGCCTCGGTGGTCGTGGCTGAGGCCGCGGCGGCGGCGGGCGGATCGGGATGCGCGTCGGCGCCGACGACGGCCGCGGCGACCTTGACAAGGACGGCGGCGCATGCGCCGGAACCGTCGATGAGGTCAGCGGCATCCGAGGCGGCGGTGCTTGCTCCGGCGGCGGCGTTGGGGACGGAGGAGCTGGAAGCGGCCGGAGCGGCCTCTACCCTTGCCTCGGTCAGCCCCGTTCCCGACGCGTGGAGTGGGACTACCCTACGCTGGACGTCTGATGACGACCCGCAGAGACTCCTCTTCACGCTGGATGACGCCGAGGGGTGGGGGAAGTGGTAAGCAGTGCAGGGTGGACTTGAAAACGCCCGCGCTGCCCTGTCCTCGGCGATGGGGGAGCTGGACGGCGTCGTCGCTCCTGTTGGTCGGGTATGATGTTCTCCCTAGCGGTTATTTTCCTCTCGTCGCTCTGTTACTGAGTGTAAATTGTCTTGCAGGCCCTCCGGGAGTGCAGCCGGGGGAAGTCCGATTTCCTCCGGCTTGGGCGGGGGCTCTGGGAGCACTTCTCTGTGGAGAGGCAGCGGACCGGGGAGCTGGGCGCGCAGGTTGCCGCCGCCCAGCAAGTCATCGACGACCTGCGAAGGCGCGAGCAGGCGGCGCAGGAGAAGTTCCAGGACGTCGTTGAGAAGGCTCGCCTCGATCGCGAGAAGTTCCAGGCCGCTGCTGAGAAGGCCCGCCTTGATGCCGTGGAGCTCGTACGGCTGAAGGGGGAACATGAAGCCCTTCAGAAGACCGCCGAGCGCATCCGCCACGAGCGGCAGAAGGCTTGGCAGGACCGAGACTTCGAGACGGCCCGGAAGGTCGAGGCCGAGAAGATGGTGGCTGATCTCGGGGCGGAGGTCGGTCAGCTCCGTGCGCGAGTGCAGGGGCTTCAGACCGCCGTGGCCTAGGGGCTCGACCGAGAGCGTGAGCTAAGGGCTCGGTCCGAGGGTAAGGCTCTTCTTGTTTCTCTGCCTTTGTGGTGTTGTGATGGTTTCTGATTTGGCGGGTTTTTCTGGACGGGTCTTGCAGACGAACTCGCCCGGCTGAGGGAGGCCCTCGACGCGGAGCGCGCCGAGCATGACAACCTGCGGAACACGGTCCGTGCTGTCTGGGATGGCCTCGGCGTGGTCCAGGGGGAAGGGACGAGCTCACTGGCAGCTCGTGCCCTTGGGGTATACCGGCGGGCCCGCGAGATCGCCCGGGAGGCGCTTCACGTCGGCGTGAGGCGGGCTTTCAGCGTCTTTGGCTCCCACTACACCGGCGTCAACTTCGCCGCGATGAGCGGGGGATACGCCGTCGGCTACTCCGATGCCGAGCTGGACGACATCGATGCGTCGGTGCTCAACCCAGCGGAGGCCTTGGCGAAGCTCCTGGAGGATGAGGCCGTCCCGCCGGAGGACCCAGGGATGAGGTAGCTGCATCGGGCTCAGACGCCCCAGCATGTAAATACGTTAGTTAACTTTGAACTTGTTTTTGCAATGGCCGCGGGGGCCTTTTCTGTAACTTGTCGAAAGACGCTTTCGATTCTCTTCCTTGGTTTTTGGGTTTGGAAAGTTTAGAGTATGGGTCGGACGCGTCAGTAAGCGCTGATGAGCGATGGCACCGTAGCCGCTGGGGTGTAGGTTTTTTCGCAGTCCGATCAGTCTTGCCTGGGCGTCGTTTGCGCACTCTCTCCTTTTCACGCCCAAACGTTTAGGAAGGGGGTCGGCTCGGAGTAAAGGTATTTTGAGAAGACCTCGGGTGACTTGGGCCGGAGCCCCTGATAGCCCCCGAGGGATATGCGACCTTGAGGCATGGCCAGGGTCGGATATCCTTGAGCTCGTGACGAGACTCAAACGAGGTTGACTCAAAATTGCCTTTTTCCGTGGACTAGAGAGTTATAGAAGTATGTGTGTTCAAACTTGGAAACAAAATTTAAGGGTAGAAGCGTCTTAGCTGTTCTATGTTCCAAGCGTTGCCGAAGATCTGCCCATCAGGGGTTGCCAGCTTGTACGTGCCTTGCCGCAGCACTTGCGCGACGATGAAGGGACCTTCCCATGGAGGGGTCAGCTTGTGCCGACCCCTGTTGTCCTGGACGAGGCGAAGCACCAGGTCGCCGACGTTGAAGCTCGGCCTTGCACCTTGCGGCTGTGGTATCATCGTAAGGCCTGCTGGTACTTGGCCGAGTGCAGCAGGGCCACATCGCGCGCTTCATCGAGCTGGTCTTGCGCGTCTTCGAGTGATGCCTGATTCCCTTGTTCGTCATACGCCTTGACCCTTGGCGATCCGTACTCCAGGTCGGTGGGGAGGATTGTCTCGGACCCGTAGACCATGAAGAACGGGGTGAAGCCAGTCGCCCTACTGGGGGTCGTCCTTAGACTCCATAGGACCGCGGGGAGCTCTGCGACCCACTGGCCGCCGAATTTTTTGAGGCGGTCGAAGATCCGTGGCTTGAGACCCTGGAGTATCATGCCATTGGCTCGTTCGACCTGCCCATTCATGCGGGGGTGCACCACGGCCGACCAGTCCACTCGGATGTGGTGGTCATCGCAGAATCGGAGGAATTTCTTCCGGGTGAACTGCGTGCCGTTGTCCGTGATGATGGAGTTGGGGATTCCGAAGCGATGGATGATGTCGGTGAAGAACCGTACCGCCTGCTCAGACTTGATATGCGCGACCGATCGTGCCTCGATCCACTTGGAGAACTTGTCGATGGCGACAAGCAAGTGGGTGAAGCCCCCGGGTGCTTTTTTGAAGGGCCCGACGAGGTCCAGACCCCAGACCGCGAAGGGCCACGTAATGGGGATGGTCTGGAGCGCCTGTGCGGGCAGATGAGTTTGGCGCGCAAAGAATTGGCACCCCTCGCAGGTGCGGACCATGTGGGTGGCGTCGGCGACCGCCGTCGGCCAGTAGAAGCCCTGCCGGAAGGCGTTTCCAACAAGGGTTCTTGGCGCGGCGTGGTGGCCGCAGGCTCCTACGTGGATGTCCTGAATCAGCGCCTTTCCCCGCTCGATCGGGATGCAGCGCTGGAGGATGCCGGTGTGGCTCCGCCTGTAGAGCTCCTGGTCGATGATGACGAAGAATTTGGCGCGGCGCGCAATCCTACGTGCCTCCGTCTTGTTCGTCAGGAGCGTCTCACGGATGAGATAGTAGAGGTACGTGGCTCTCCAGTCAGGCGGGGGGTCAAGCCCCGCTGCTGAGTCCCATCAATCTCCATGATTTCGGGGTCGGAGGGGTCGGCCTCCGAGCCTAGGACAGGTGGAGCGTTGCCAACTTCGCCTGGGCCGGCGCCCGAACCCGGGACAGGTGGCGCGTTGCCGGCCTCTCCCGGGTCGATGCTCGAGTCCGGGGCAGGTGGCGCATCGCCGACCTTCTCCGGTTCCTGGTAACGGATCGAGGGCTTGAACTGGTCGCTGACGAAGACGCCGTCGGGCATAGGCTTTCGGTCAGATGCCTCCTTTGCCAGTTCGTCAGCCGCCTCGTTGAAACGCCTCGCGACGTGGTTGAGCTCTAGTCCGTCGAACTTGTCTTCGAGTTTGCGGTCTTCGTTGCAGTAGTCTGCCATCTTGGGCTCGTGGCAGCTCCACTCCTTCATGACTTGTTCGACGACTAGCTGGGAGTCGCCTTGGACGTCCAGCCGCCGGATGCCTAGCTCAATGGCGATGCGAAGCCCGTTGAGGAGAGCCTCGTACTCGGCGACATTATTAGATGCAGGAAAATGGAGGCGGATCATGTACCTCATGCGCACGCCGAGAGGAGAGATGAAGACCAGACCCGCTTCGGCGCAAGCCTTCATCAACGACCCGTCGAAGTGCCTCATCCAGTACTCCTGCTTCTCTGGCGCTGATGGCATCTGGATCTCCGTCCACTCTGCTACGAAATCGGCGAGTACCTGGGATTTGATGGCGGTGCGGGGGCCATAGGTGATGCCCTGGTCCATGAGCTTGAGCGCCCACTTCGCGATTCTTCCCGTGGCGTCCTGGTTCCCGATCACCTCACCGAGGGGGAACGACGAAACGACCGTCACCGGGTGGGAGGTGAAGTAGTGGCGCAGCTTCCTCTTCGTGATGAGGACGGCGTAGATGAGCTTCTGGATCTGCGGGTATCGCGCCTTGGACTCGGACAAGACCTCACTAACGAAGTAAACTGGGCGCTGCACCTTGAGGGCGTGTCCCTCCTCCTCCTGCTCCACCACCAGAGCTGCGCTGACTACCTGGGTGGTCGCCGCAATGTAGAGCAGGAGGGGTTCCCCGTCGATTGGTGGGACTAGGACCGACGCTTTCGTCAGAAGGTCCTTGAGCCGGTCAAGTGCCTCCTGGGCCTCGGCGGTCCACTTGAAGCGGTCGGTCTTCTTCAGGAGCCGGTAGAGAGGGAGCCCCCGTTCGCCGACGCGCGAGATGAAGCGACTCAGGGCCGCCAGGCATCCCGTGACGCGCCGAACTCCCTTTATTTTTTGAATCGGCCCCATGTCGCTGATGGCCGCTATCTTCTCCGGATTGGCTTCGATGCCGCGCACGGAGACGATGAAACCCAGCAGCATGCCCCTCGGAACCCCGAAAACGCACTTTTCAGGATTGAGCTTGATGCGCTTGTCTCTCAGCCTTTCGAAGGCTAGTTCGAGGTCGGGGATGAGCTGGTCGCCCTTCTTGGACTTGACTACGATGTCATCGACGTAAGCCTCAACGGTCCACCCGATGAGGTCCCCGAAACACTTGCGCATGCATCACTTGAAGGTAGCCCCCGCGTTTTGAGGCCGAACGGCATCTTAACGTAGCAATAGGGGCCGAAGGGGGTGATGAAAGAGGTCGCGAGCTGGTCGGACTCCTTCATCGCGATTTGATGGTAGATGGAATACGCGTCAAGGAAGCTGAGGGTCTCGCACCCGGTGGTCGAGTCGACTATCTGGTCTATGTGCGGCAAAGGAAACGGATCCTTTGGGCACGCCTTGTTGAGACCGGTATAATCAACACACATCCTCCATTTCCCGTTCTTTTTTCGCACAAGAACAGGGTTAGCGAGCCACTCGGGGTGGTAAACTTCCTTGATGAATCCGGCTGCCAAAAGCTTCTGGAGCTCCTCGCCGATGGCCTTGCGCCTCTCCTCATCGAAGCGGCGCAGACCTTGCTTCACTGGCTTGGAGCCGGCCTTGATGTTCAAGGAGTGCTCGGCGACTTCCCTCGGAATGCCGGGCATGTCCGAGGGTTTCCACGCGAAGACGTCGCTGTTCGCGCGGAGCAAGTCAACGAGCGCGCCTTCCTATTTGGGAGATAGGGTAGCGCCAATCCGTACGGTCTGGCCGTCGGAGCTGCTGGGGTCGAGGGGGACCTCCTTGACGCCTTCGGTGGCCTCGAAGGAGGTGGTTGACTGCTTGGAGTTGGGCTGACCCTCGGCGCTCTCCGCGAGCTGGACCGCCAGATCCTCCGCGACGGTGATGGCTGCGGCGTATTCGCAGCATTCTACGTCACACTCGTACGCCTTCTGGAAAGACGTGCCGACGGTGATGACCCTGTTGGGCCCCGGCAGCTTGAGCTTGAGGTAGGTGTAGTTGGGGATGGCCATGAACTTGGCGTAGCATGGCCGCCCCAAGATAGCATAGTAGGTTCCACGGAAGCCTACCACCTCGAAGGTGAGGATCTCCTTCCTGTAGTTGGACGGAGTCCCGAAAGTGACGGGCAGGTCGATCTGCCCGAGAGGCATTGCCTGCTTCCCCGGCACGATGCCGTGGAACGGCGCCTTGCTGGGGCGGAGGCGGGAGCGGTCGATCCCCATGGCGTCGAGAGTCTCGGCGTAGAGAATGTTGAGGCCGCTGCCTCCGTCCATGAGCACCTTGGTGAGGCGCGTCGTGCCGACGATGGGATCGACGACAAGCGGGTAGCGTCCGGGCTGCAAGACGCAGCCCGGGTGGTCGGACCGGTCGAAAGTGATGGCGGATCCCGACCAGTCGAGGAAGGCCGGTGTCGCGGGCTCGGCCGCGTAGACCTCGCGGCGCTCCAGCTTCCAGCGGCGCTTGGAGTCGTAAGCCGCCGGCCCGTCGAAGATCATGAAGCAACCGTCCACCTTGGGGAAGCCGTCGTCCTTCTCTCCGCTGTCCTTCTTCTCCTCGTCGGGCTTCCGTCTCCGATCGCCCTTCACCGGGTTGCCTACAAAATACCTCTTCATGAGGTTGCAGTCTTTGTAGGCGTGCTTTGCGGGGAACTCGTGGTTCAGGCACGGTCCCTCGAGCAGCTTGTCGAAGAAGCCGGGGGTGCCCTCCGGTGGCGGTTGTCCCCGCTTGCGCTCAGCAGCAGCCACGAGGGGAGCCTCACGCCGTTGCTTGTTCTTCTTCTTCTGTGGACAGTTGGAGGTGCCCTCATCGGCGTCCTCCTTCCGCTTTGCCTCGCCCTTGGAGCGGTCGAAGATTGCTCCGACGGCCTCCTCGCCCGAGGCGAAGCTAGTGGTGATGTTGAGGAGCTCCTCTGTGGTCCGCAGGCCTCGGCGCCCCAGCTCGTGGATGAGGGGTCGGCAGGAAGTTCCTGCCAGGAAAGCCCCTATGATGTCGGCGTCCGCGACGTTGGAGAGCTCGGTGCGCTTCCTGGAGAAGCGTCGGATGTAGTCCCGGAGGCCGCCCGGACTCATCCGACGCCTGGCGGCAGCTCCGGAGGTCCCAGGAATTGCCAGGGCGCATGTATGTGCCCTGGAAGTTTCCCACGAATATCTCCCTCAGGTCGTTCCAACTGCGGATCCGGCCAGAGGGGATATGTTCCAGCCAGGTTCGCACCGAGTCGGCCAGGAAGAGTGGGAGGTTGCGGATGATGAACAGGTCATCGTCCGCCCCACCGGCCTGACATGCAAGCCGGTAGTCGCTAAGCCATAGCCCGGGGTTTGTCTCCCCGGAGTACTTGGCCACGTTTGTTGGCTGCCTGAAACGCGGCGGGAACGGCGCGTTCAGGATACGCACGGAGAAGGACTGGGGCCCCGCCGGGTCGAGGCTAGGGCTTCGATCTTCTTCGCTGTCGTAGCGGCCGCCACGGTGGACGTGGTAGCCGCGGTCCGCCCCCTCCTCCCTGTCCGCGCGGGAGCGCCTCCGCGCGTCCAGGGTGTCGCGGGCGTCGCGGATGGGACCGACGCGCCGGTGAATGGACTGAGCCCCGCCCCCTGCGGGTGGCGCCGTCCGTCGAGCGGGCGCGGCCTGGTTAGCCTTGGGAGGAGGTTGGTGGACAGACTCCCCCTGCATCTCGGAGGGTGCGGTGGGCGCTGCCCCGCTGGTGTTTTGCCCGCATCGCCGGGACGCGGAGCTTTCCGCCTGCTGGACGGCGGCGCATTCGAGCAGGTCGCGCACCTCTCGGTGCGCCTGACGTTCCTCGGGCATCGGCGGCTCGGGGAGTCGTCGGAGTAGGGCCGCCGCTGCGGCGATGTTTTGGCTGGCGCGGGCAAAGAGCTGAGGGCAATCTTCGTCCGTGCAAATGCGCTGCTGGACATCGCGCACTCACTGTCGTGCCCCGCCTTCGATGCGGGGGCGCTCAACCTCCTGGCGGGGCGCCACGCGCGCCTCTGGCTGTCGTGGTCGCACCGGGGCCCGGGCAAGGGCTCCCGTCGTAGCCGCGGCGCGCGGTGAGGGAGTTCGCTGCCTCCTTCCGGCGCCGGCGCCGTTGGATCCCTCGGAGTGCACGTCGGCCATGAAGCACTCGCGCGAGGGGTGGTGGCTCCTGCTGCTGGAGCTGGCGTCAGAGGTCGTCCCCGCCTCGCCCGCGAGCTCGTTGCTCGCGGGTGGCACGGTCATGGACCGCGCTAGGGAACGACCGTAGGCCGCCGCGGCGTTGCGCAGCCCGAAGAGCTGCCCCTCTGAAGGAGGCCCCCCGGCGCGAGCTCGGCCGCTCGCCACCACCCCGGCGGCGGAGCCGGAGATGATGAGGCGAGCGGGCATGACGAGGAGAGGGATCAACTCGATCCCCTCCCCGGTGGCGAGGAAGTCTAGACTCCCGAAGCGGTCCAGGTAGCTCGGAGTGAAGCTGGCGTCGTGGCTGGCCATCTGGAGCCGGTGATGTACGCGCAAAGGTCCCCTACCTGGCGCGCCAACTGTCATCGTCAAGATTAACGGGTCAAGACTAAGACTAGTAAATTTCCTTTATGCGCGTACGACTTCAGATGGTTGCGCGGGTGACACGGGGTTTAGACTGGTTCGGGCAAGAAGAAGCCCTACGTCTAGTATGAGGAGCCGCTCGTGTTACCCACGCGGGGTCTGTAGTAGGGGTTACAGGATGGCGAGAGAGGGAACCGGTCCCAAGTCTCTTGGGTGTGCACTAAAGCTCTAATGGTGAGAGTGTGTTCTTCTCGCCGGAGAAGGAGTCCGTGCGAGAGTGAGAGCGAGAGAGCGAGAGAGAGAGTCTGAGTCTCCGTCTCTCGTCCCCTGTCCCAGGGCCCCCGGTCCTCCTTTTATGGCGCAAAGAGGGCTCGAGGTTACAGGTGAGCCGAGCGAGGGGAGAGAGAAAAGATAGAATACAGGGGGAAGATTCGAGTCCCCAGGACGCCGTGCCCGGCTCCAGCTTTCGACTCCTGTCAGCGCGTCCGCCAGGGGAGGACGGCTTCCTCCGGATCCTGTCGATGATCTCCTCGGGGGCCGGTGCCGTCGGGCGTGCGTGATGATGGCATCTGGTCGCGGCATCCGTGCCCGTCGGGGAAGATGGATGTCCCTGTTACCCTGCTGACGGCCTGTGGGACGCGGACGTCCCGTCTTTGTCGCCGGATTCGCGGGGCGCGAGGACGGGCGGGCTTCCTCCTGTGCCAGGCGGCGCAGGTCATGAGTGCCTGGCGGCGAATCGGAGAAGACTGCGCCACTGTGGCCTGCGCTGTGCGGTCGCGCTTGGGTAGTTGTGACGGGTCACGTCGGGGGCGTGAGCGCCTTTCTGCGTGCCAGAGCCGCGGCGCATTTATGGCGAGACCGGCGGGGGGCCCACGAGATCTGCGCTCGCATCCTCCAGTCTGCGCCCGAGGCGGCTACTCGCCTGGTGGGCCCGGGTGAGTCCGACCCCTTACGCCCCTGGTCAGGCGAGTCGGAGCCTTGTGGCCGGGGGTCGGGAGCGTCCGGCCCCGAGGCGCTTGGTCGGGCGGGGCGGAGTCCAGCCGTCGAGGGGTCGGGAGTGTCCGACCCCGAGGCACTTGGTCGGGCGAGGTGGAGCGCTTCTCTCCCACGCTGGGCCAACGGCGGCTGCCGTTGCCGCGAGTGGGCCCAGGCCTTCTTGATCGTCGTTCTGATGGTCATTAGGGGGTCATTAATATTTCCCCCTGACAATGACAATATTTAAAATTGTTGAGAGAGGATTGAGAAAAATATTTGTTTTATATAAGTTTGCTTAGAAACTTCCTCATGTTAGAAATTGCATAGAAGAACAAAACCAACTTGCTAAATGGCAGCTAGGGAACGTAATTTGCTCCCTGCTGTTTTTTTTTTGTTTTGCAGAAGGCTAAATTCAATTACTACAAGTCTCAAATGGGCCTTTTCTTGAACAATGGCCCATTTCAACCAAAGATGAAAACATGCCCAATTAAGGTACGCAGGATTACTTTTGGGAATGACTCTACAACATCCGAGTGTTTTTCTATCCTGTTTCAATCAATTTTCCAAACCAATAGGGTGAAGACATGTGGGTTGGCCAGTATAGAAAATTTGAGTGACGATATGCTTGAAAATCAATCGACTGTCAGCAAAGAAGCGCCATAAAAAAATTGATTGAAAATTTTATCCATGTCAGTCGAATAAATAACACACAAAACCTGGAACAAGAACATGAACGGTATGAAGAGGCTAAGAAATATAAAGTATACCTTGGTCTTACAAAACAATAGAAAATTATTTATTTGATTCAATCGAGCCTAAGAAATAACACATGCGGAACAAAAGTTGAAACAAAAATTAACATAGTAGTGACAATAACACGTGGATCGAAACAAGCAGGGAAAAAAATGAATTTTACGGTGCTATGTGAAAATACGGATACACACAAAATTGTTGAACTCCTGTATCTTGTCATAATCGAATCATGATCCCTGATCCCTACAGCCACGCACACTTACCGGGCCGAATCCCTTGCAAGAGCCACATGAGGATGATGGGCCGGGCTGAAAAAATCAGCATTGGAAGCGAGAATAAACTTTACCGCAGGACGGCAGAAGGGTAAAAAAAAAAAACGACTGACAAGGTAGGAATCCCGTTTTTTTTTTTTTGAGTGTGAAGGTGCGCAGGCAGGATTACAGACGACACAGCCGCCTCTTTCCGTCTGTCGGCAGTCGGCACCGCCTCAAGCCTTCAACAAAACAAACCTGCACCCTACGCCCCACGACTCCACCAATCGGATCGGGAAATTGTTCCCCACTCCCCCGCCCTCGCCGCCGCCGCCTCTCGTCTACACCCCCAGCCACCGCCGCCTCCCGCCGGCCCCACCCAGCCGTCGTCCCCCCCCCCCCCCCCCCCCCACCTGCTCTCTCATCGGCGTCATGTCCGGCCCCACCCCGACTCCGACTCCGACCCCGACCCCGCTCCCGCCGCCACCGGCCGGTCGCCCCGCGCGGTACGACTTCCTCAACTCCAAGCCGCCGCCCAACTACGTCGCGGGTCTGGGCCGTGGCGCCACCGGGTTCACCACTCGCTCGGATATCGGGCCGGCCCGCGCGGCGCCCGACCTCCCCGACCGCTCCGCCTCCGCTGCCGCGGCCCCAGCCGTCGGCCGCGGCCGCGGGAAGCCCCCAGGCGAGGACGACGGCGACGATGACGGCGGCGACGAGGAGAAGGGGTATGACGAGAACCAGAAGTTCGACGAGTTCGAGGGCAACGACGCCGGGCTCTTCTCCAACGCCGACTACGACGACGACGACCGCGAGGCGGACGCGGTGTGGGAGAGCATCGACCAGAGGATGGACTCGCGCCGCAAGGACCGCCGCGAGGCTCGGCTGAAGCAGGAGATTGAGAAGTACCGCGCGTCGAACCCCAAGATCACCGAGCAGTTTGCTGATCTGAAGAGGAAGCTGGCCGATCTGTCTGCGCAGGAGTGGGAGAGCATACCGGAGATTGGGGACTATTCGCTGCGCAACAAGAAGAAGCGGTTCGAGAGTTTCGTACCAGTGCCGGACACCCTGCTTGAGAAGGCCCGGCAGGAGCAGGAGCATGTCACGGCACTTGATCCCAAAAGCCGTGCAGCTGGTGGCACAGAGACGCCATGGGCGCAGACTCCTGTTACCGATCTTACAGCTGTGGGCGAGGGTCGTGGCACCGTGCTTTCACTGAAGTTGGATAGGCTGTCGGATTCAGTTTCTGGGCTCACTGTTGTTGATCCAAAGGGGTACTTAACAGACCTGAAAAGCATGAAGATTACTAGTGATGCGGAGATTTCTGACATCAAGAAGGCACGACTCCTACTTAAGTCAGTGACTCAGACAAACCCTAAGCATCCACCTGGTTGGATTGCTGCTGCTAGGCTTGAAGAGATTGCAGGCAAGCTTCAGGCTGCTCGGCAGCTCATCCAGCGTGGCTGTGAGGAGTGTCCCAAAAACGAAGATGTTTGGCTTGAGGCATGCCGTTTGGCTAGTCCAGATGAGGCAAAGGCTGTCATTGCCAGGGGTGTTATGTCAATTCCAAATTCTGTGAAGCTGTGGTTGCAGGCTGCAAAATTAGAGACCAGTGATCTGAATAAGAGCAGGGTGTTGAGGAAAGGATTGGAGCACATTCCTGATTCTGTGCGGTTGTGGAAGGCTGTAGTTGAGCTTGCGAATGAGGAGGATGCAAGGTTGTTGCTTCACAGGGCTGTGGAGTGTTGCCCACTGCATGTTGAGCTGTGGCTTGCCCTTGCGAGGCTGGAGACCTATGACCAAGCAAGGAAGGTACTTAACAAGGCAAGGGAGAAGCTGCCCAAGGAGCCTGCCATTTGGATTACTGCTGCGAAGCTGGAGGAGGCTAATGGAAACACACAATCAGTTAGCAAGGTGATTGAGAGAGGTATCAGATCTCTACAAAGAGAAGGAATGGATATCGATAGGGAGGCATGGCTTAAAGAAGCAGAAGCTGCAGAGCGTGCTGGATCTGTTTTGACTTGCCAGGCTATTGTGAAGAACACAATTGGCATTGGTGTTGATGATGAGGATCGGAAGCGTACTTGGGTTGCTGATGCTGAGGAATGCAAGAAGCGTGGTTCAATTGAAACAGCGCGTGCCATCTATGCTCATGCACTTACTGTGTTCCTTACTAAGAAGAGTATTTGGCTGAAAGCAGCTCAGCTTGAGAAGAGCCATGGGACTAGGGAGTCACTTGATGCGCTCCTCAAGAAGGCTGTTAACTACAATCCACGAGCTGAAGTGTTATGGCTTATGGCTGCAAAGGAGAAATGGTTGGCTGGGGATGTGCCTGCTGCTCGAGCCATTCTTCAAGAAGCTTATGCTGCTATCCCTAATTCAGAAGAGATCTGGTTGGCTGCATTCAAGCTTGAGTTTGAGAACAACGAACCAGAGAGAGCAAGAATGCTTTTGGCTAAGGCCAGGGAAAGAGGAGGCACTGAAAGGGTTTGGATGAAATCTGCCATTGTTGAAAGGGAGCTAGGGAATGTGACTGAGGAAAGGAGGTTGTTAGAGGAAGGTCTGAAGCTATTCCCCTCATTCTTCAAATTGTGGTTAATGCTTGGACAGATGGAAGACCGCCTTGGTCGTGGAGCAAAGGCCAAGGAGGTTTATGAGAATGGCCTGAAGCACTGCCCTAGTTGCATCCCTCTTTGGCTCTCTCTAGCCAGCTTAGAGGAGAAGATTAGTGGCTTGAGCAAATCCCGTGCTGTTCTCACAATGGCAAGAAAGAAGAACCCAGCTACACCTGAACTCTGGCTTGCAGCAATTCGAGCTGAACTGAGGCATGCAAACAAAAAGGAAGCTGATGCTCTGCTGGCTAAAGCATTACAAGAGTGTCCAACAAGTGGTATTCTGTGGGCTGCCTCTATTGAGATGGCGTCACGCCCCCAACGTAAAGGGAAGAGTTCAGATGCTATCAAGCGCTGTGATCATGATCCACATGTCATTGCAACTGTGTCCAAACTCTTCTGGCTTGACAGGAAGGTTGATAAAGCTAGGACTTGGTTGAACAGGGCTGTTACTCTTGCTCCTGATATTGGGGATTTTTGGGCATTGTACTATAAATTTGAACTTCAGCATGGAAATGCAGACACTCAAAAGGATGTCCTGAAAAGATGTGTTGCAGCAGAACCGAAACATGGTGAAAAATGGCAAGCGATAAGCAAGGCTGTTGAGAACTCACATCAGCCAGTTGAGGCTCTTCTGAAGAAAGCTGTCGTAGCTCTTGATGCAGATGAAATTCTCAATGCTGCTGGCGCCTAGACTCCGAGATCATATATATATTTTTGTAAGGTATTTGGTGAACGTGTTCCGTGCAGTTCTGATAGATTTTCAGCCAGAAATTTCTTTTTGCTTCGTTATGAGCTATTTTGTCTTTTTTAGTATTTTATTTATATTGTTGAGTTAATGTAATCGTCGAAAGTTGCAAGTAGGTGGTTTAAGACGAGCATAGTTATTATTTTGGCTGCATAATTAAGTACCTCTATCATGCTTCAAATCTATCTCGATTCTATGATAAGACTAAAGTGTTTTTCAAGTTCTGTAGACAGATTCTGTTGATGCTTTATTGTTTGCAGCCAGCTTGATGCGGAATTTTTACCTTTATAGCTTAACTAGTTTTAGTCTACCATTTGTTTTTGAACTTGTTTTTGCCTTCTTTTTCCTTATGACTCTTAAGGTTCTGCAAGGCTTGAAGGATATATTTAGTCACCTTATCTGTTTGCCATATATTTCGTTAGCAAGGTGGTTTCTTTTTATTTCTTAGGCTGACAAGCAGTCAGTCTAAACAGAATTGGGGGAGATTGGGATGGTAGTCATAGGTTAAAAGCACATGACAGCTAATAATCTGGTTTACTAACATTCTGATGATGGGTTATATGATCGATCAAAGAGGTGCCTCCATCTAACATTTTCGCGGCTTTAGTGGCTCACCTGTGAACTTATGTTTTGTACATTGAAATGAAATGTTACAATTTCTTTCCTACATTGAAATAGAGTTGGTAGTGCTCTCTTGATATTTCGTTAGCTTTCTTTTTCTCTGCTCAAGTTTGACCCGTGGGACATTTAACCTGGCTAAGAGAAGTTGTTCTTGATTTCGTTTCTTCTTACAGATCTATACCTTAGATACCTTCTACTGGAATAGCAGAGAGAAAGAAAGAGCTGGCAGTGAGCTGGATTGGACTCCAGTGATCAGCTTCTGTTGGTAGTGTCAGCTACCCAACTATTTGTGCAACACGTTTGAGAGTGGAAGCTTAGGTAGCAAAGCATACGACCAATTTGCTTGTTAGGAGATGTTATGTCAACCTCAATTGCATGCTCCAACTGGGGCGTGTGACAGTGTGCATGTATTGAAAGGCTATGCATTCGCGGAGATATATACTAGAAATCATTTGAACTTAGTGTATATGAGCAACTTTATTTTCACAGACACTGAGGATTCTGTCATTACTCATTACAAATATTCTGTTTTGACTTTTGATACTGAAAGTCGTAACAGAAATATCCTTCAAGTTCGTTTGGAGAACAACGGAAATTTGATGAAATGCCTAGGATGTTTAGGCTTCATTGTGAATTTTTGTTCCGACTAATGCTTTCTGCACTGATACAATCTATGTTATTGTTGTTCTTATTCTTTTTTGTTTAGCTTCTGTTTGATATCAAATTTCGCTTTTCCTGTGGGATTTTCCTCGGCTAAGGAACTTCTGTTTAATTCTCTTTCTGCCCACAGGTTTAAATCTTCTGCATACTAACATTGGAATAGCTGAAGAAAGTAACATCAGTTTGGCGAGTAAATAATTTCTGTCAGGAATCAGCACCGGAACCTGACTGATTTCTGTCAGGAATCAGCACCGGAACCGGATTGATTTCTGCTCGCTGCCAAGATGAGTTTGCAGCACTGGCCAAGACAGAAGATATGCTCGTTTGAGTTTTCAGCCAAGACATAGACAAGCTGTGTTTTTTCCACATTGCACGAGGAGAGCTTAGATTGTGGAAGCACAATTCAGTTGTCATGCGTCTATCAGTCAAACGGAATCTAGAACTTCTGTATATGGTTCCCCATGATATGTCTCCATGCTGGCAAAATTCCGAACCCAGAGTTAACAGGTATCACTAACCAAATACACAATGGTGTGTGTTGTTATGAAAAATTCTCCCAGTATGGCAGGTTTATTATTATTATCCCCTCTATACTGTATATTTGAGCTGGTTGAAACCGAACCTGGTGAAGCTAAAATTTTACTCTGCAAAGGAACCTGCATGCCGTGGAGTTGAGAGGCCCTACGAAAGATGTGAGCTGCTACCGTGGAGCAAGAGGTGAGCTGCTTGCACTGCCAGAGGCGTTCTCAATAACCGGACCGTCCTTTTCCTAGCCCGGGCAGATTCAGTTTGCACATGTACAAGCTGATTGTGGATTTCCAGTACGCTTCGCTTTCCACTCTGTTTGGCTTATCGGCTTATTCTCTCTCACCAAATACTATACCAAATACTATTGAACCTATCGAGCAAACACTGTGTATATCTCACATGCTTTAGCAAAGATAGGTGAGCATACATGAAATGGCTTGGGGGCAACCAGGTCCAAATGCGATGCCTCGGCCCATCGGTCGCGCCGCTGTGCGTATCTAGAGACTACATGTACATGAATTTAGTTTTGAGGCATGTGCACAGAAAAGGACTCCACTCTGCACAGAATGACACATGGGGAACCAGAAGATCGATGAGCTAGTGTTCGGAGTGGACAAGAAGTAATGTATATTGTTGATAAGTACCAGGATTATACATTTAGAAACAGAATATATATTTCTTCAAAAAGAAACAGACAGAATATACTATACCTTTGCTCCAAGCATAAATCAGGGTCGCAACTGACAGATTCCTTTATTGGAGATTCATACAAAACAGGGCCCATGAAATCGAGCAGGTCACATCTACGCAGGCACTGGAACCGGATGGTCCTTCAAGAAGCCAACGAGCAGCTCATTCACCTTGTCAGGGAACTGCTCCTGCACGAAGTGGCTTCCCTCAGGGACGTAGGCGATCTTCAGGTCCGGCGCGAACATCCCCATGACGCCGTCTTTCAAAACGGACGCGAAGCCAGGGAGCTTGTAGACGTAGTCTTTCTCCCCCATGACGACAAACACCGGGACTTGGAACTTTGGATCCTCAATCGTGTGCCTCTTATGGAGTGATCTATCAAATAATCAAATGCAGAAGACAGAGTTAGACACAACTAATTGTACGAAGAAAATGGCAGCAATGGTCTCAAGCCATGTTTACCTGTATGGCATCTTCAACGGATATCGGAAACCGGACTTCTCATAGAGGGATGCATAGACAGCGAGATCCTTCTCGCTGAACCACTCTGGAAGGGGCGTCGACAGGTCTGCTAGGTCAGTGATCTCTTGATCCTCTTTCGCTATGGGGATCTCACTGCTAGAGAACAGAATGTAGATGGTGCGCACAACTCTCTTGACATCGTACCTGTCGAAGTCGGCCTCAGCTCTTCCAGGTTCCTACAAGCACAGGGGTCAGATGATGTTCAAACTCTGTGCTCAATCCTGATGGGGGAGAATGCTCTGGTCAGAGAATAACCAGCCAACGCGACATGTAGAATCCTTCCGGCATGGTGGTGAAGGAGGAGGTGAAAGGACTGAAAGGGATGCCCAAACACATCACACCGCATACGCGGTCAGGGCGACGGAGAGCGAAATCGTAGGCGGGCACGGCTCCGAAATCCTTCCCCACAAGGAATGCCTGCATTGGAGCAAAATGGAGGTTACAGAAACACCTATGGCATGAACTGGTATCATTTGGCTGAAGCGCTGTAGGATCTTATCCGTTACAATGGTGGGAAAACAATCTCTCTCTCCATCAAAGTGTAAAAACACAAATCTATCTGGTGACGTTGCAGAATTAGATGTCTCATTTTCTGTCATGATGGTACCAGATTGATGGATCAGAATCAGATGTGTATAGTTTGTACAACCCAACTGCTTACTTAACAGCAGCATTAATGGTGGAAAAATCTGCACAGCTTTCTCTACAATCCTACTGAAATGTGAAGGTAATCCACCCTACTTATTACAGCTAAGTTCTCCCCCCCCCCCCACCCCCCCCCCCCCCCCCCCCCCCACCCCACACATTATGATTTGTATAAGTGTTGGTTTATTAGTATGGAGATCCTAGCACAGAGCCTTACATCATGATGACTGATGAAAGAATTAGCACACCTTAATTTCTCAACAATAATCCCATCGTTAGCTTACTACTATGGCTATTTGTAGCAAAAAGGCCATAGAGTAATTCTTGTGCAAATATGAATTAGCACCCATTGTGGAAGCGGTGATCCTGATACCTTGGGGACAGAAAGGGCGTCGAGGATGCCGAGGAGGTCATCCAGCAGGTCGTCGTACGACACCTCCTCCTCCACCGGCGGCTGGTCGGAGAGCCCGTAGCCGCGCCAGTCCGGCGCGACGGCGCGGTACCCGGCGGCGGCCACGGCTAGCATCTGGTGGCGCCACGAGTACCAAATCTCCGGGAACCCGTGCAAGAACACCACAGCCCCCTTGTCGCCTGCGCCGAAACACACCGGGAGGGAGGCTCTAGCTTTTAGACTGTGCCACGCTGAGCTAGAACGAGCGGGAGCAAGAAGACAACCAAGCGCGCTCACCTTTGCCGGCCTGGGCGACGTGGAGGTTGAGGCCTCGGATGGGGATGTGCCGGTGCTCGATCTGCCGCTCCATGTCCATGGCTTCGCCCCTCCGCGAAGCGCTCTCTCTCTCTCTACAGAAAAGAAAAATCTTCCAACCTTCCTGCCTGTCTTTCTGAGGGGCGAAGCTCTCTCTCTCTCTCTCTCTCTCTCTCTCTCTCTCTCTCTCTACAGAAAAGAAAAATCTTCCAACCTTCCTGCCTGCCTTTCTCCACTGAAATAGAGGCCTTGCTGTAACGCAGTCCTGCTGCTAGCGGATAGTAGTACTGTTCAATGTTCAAGAGTGTACAGAGCTGAAAGCGCACGGTTTGACCGGTGGAAGAAAACCAGTGCACGAGCAGCGAAAAGTCGTGTGCTTTCTTCGTCAGGTCTAGCGGCGAGTGCCAAAAAATTCCGTGTACTCCCTCCGTTCTAAAATAAAATTATTCTAAAAATTTTAAAATAGATTAATAAAAAAGATAAAATGACCATAAACTTTTTATGTGCTAGCAATATCTCTACGTGTGATTCGTTAAAATAGAATCGTTTTCCTCTAAAATACATTGAATGCTTATCTTCCTTTGCTTATTCTGTATTCGGGTTGGTAAGTTAAACTAGATAGCTATATGAGTGAAACAAAACAGCTTATGAATTTGCAGTAAAAATACAATATCTCATTTCCTACGTACAAGAAAAAAGTTCAAGTAAACATAAGCAGTGTAAACTCTTTACCCCAAGGTTGAGATTGTTTGATTAGTCATCATATCTTGAAGCGGGCAAGAATAAAGGATTCGCGATATGGAATTCCATTACTAGAATATTTTGAGTTATTACTATAACTTATAACCATAAGGCAATCCCTCAAAAGTTAGTGAGGGGTTAGAAACACTAAAGTACATACAGGATTAGTAATGAGAGAATCTAAATTTTTAGACATTTTTCCTTATAAAAAGAATCGTAATAAGGACTTGAAATTGGTGGAAATGATCAAGTAGTACTTTCTTCGAATTCCGGTCTAGAGTATGTTCCCATTCACTTGTTAAAGAAATGGCTATCGAGAACGAACTAACCCTTTATTCTTTTTTCCTTTTAAGTATACCCTTCCCGGGAAAGAAGAATAGGACAAAAGATATGGAATGCAATAAAAAAAAGATCTTTATTTATTCTTTCCTTCCTTTATCCCTATTTATACAGAATTCCTCATGAACTAATACCCAATTCTTTCCATTTATTAATTGCTATAACGAGTGTTTTATTCCAATATTAAGTTATTACCGGACAAACAAAAATTATATATAAAGGATGAGATCAATTCGGAAGTGTTTTTTTATTGTAGCAGACGAAATTGCTTTGGTCTAATTTGGGGCTTTCCAATCAATTTTTCTTAACAAGCATATTCTGATGGTAGCAAGAGTAACAATACGGCCTTGGGATTCAATAGGGATTTTTTTTATTCCTAAGTTAGATTCATTATCCAATCCGATATATAGAAGGTTCCCTTCTATAGGGAACTGGATTCCATATCAAGTTCTATGCAGCATATTGTTATCAATTGTATATCTTGATTCCTATTGGATTTGGATTAGTTCGATTTCAATAGGGGTTCTTCCTGTATTTTGTCTTTTATTGTGTTAGATGAAGGGGAAAAAATGGGAACTCAAGGATATCGAAGAGTAAAAAAAAAAGGATGGAATGAAAGAGTGATTGGTTGAAAAGAAAGAGAAATAGAATAATGAGAATTATATGGATTTACACAAACCTCTAATGATTAGAAACTAAAAATGAGATCTCGAAGTAATTCGGACGATTTTGATTATCATTTATTTGTACTTATTAGTTACTTCTATCCAATAGAGCTTAGAAGCTAGAAGTAATAATTTCTTGATTGATTGTATCCTTAACCATTTCTTTTTTTTGACACGAGGAACTCACCATGAATCCACTAATTGCTGCTGCTTCCGTTATTGCTGCCGGATTGGCCGTAGGGCTTGCTTCTATTGGGCCCGGAGTCAAGGTACTGCTGCAGGACAAGCTGTAGAAGGTATTGCGAGACACCCAGAAGCAGAAGGTAAAATACAAGGTCAGTCTAGCTTTTATGGAAACTTTAACAATTTATGGACTGGTTGTGGCACTATTTGGCAGTAGTTAATTCTTACATGCACATATACTTTCTACAACTTGGTTTTAGATAAATTTTAAATCATATAATGACTTATTTTTTGGAATAGAAGGAGTACTTTTCAGTGCGTGCTCGATCGATCCCTCGGAAGGCAGGCTCGAACGCCTCGCGGTCACTGAGGCCCCTCCCCCCCCCCCCCTGCGGCCACAAGCTAGCAAGGCTTAGATCAAAAAAAATTGGCCAAAAACATCACATTGAATTGGAACTATACATGGAGTATTAAATGTGGGTAAAAAGAAAAACTAATTATACAGGTAGGTTATAAATCGTGAGACGAATCTAATGAGCCTACTTAATTCATAATTTGCAATAGTGATGCTACAGTAACCATCCGCTAATCACTCGCTAATCATAGATTAATTAGGCTCATTAGATTCATCTCGCAATTTACAATCCATCCGTGCAAAAAAATTTATAAATAGATTTTATTTAATACTCCTAAATAGCAAGATTCCGTTTTAAAAAAATTTGACAAAGTGATCTAAACACACCCTAAGTTACAGGTGATCAAGGTGGTCTAAAATCTAGGGAGTTTGCAGGTGCTGCAGAAGCGGATCTAAGGTGCAGTCACTAAGGTTAGCAACGACGTTGATGCTGCTGCTACTGCACCACCAAATCCAATTATTGATTTATCCCCATCGGCATTAATATAGGGACAAGATCGCTTATTCTGATTCGCAGTCGTGTTGCCGTATACTGCCTGCCACTAGTAGCATGTAGTCCTAGGAAGGAGCAGGGCTCAACTCTGAAGAAACACCATTCGTTTATTTGCTACTAATAGTAAACATGCGTGGTCTACTGGTTTCTGAAGAACTAATAATTTGTTTCCTTGCTCCGATTTACTCTCGATCTCGCCCTCTCCTTAATTACGCAGCGGCGGCGGGGTGGTCCTTGAGGAAGCCGAGGAGGAGCTCGTTGACTTGCTCCGGCAGCTGCTCCTGCACGAAGTGGCTCCCCTCCGGGATGTAGGTGATCTTCAGGTCCGGCATGAAGCTCTCCATGGCGCCGCCCCGCAGCCCGGCCTCGAACCCCGGGAACTTGAGGCAGTAGTCCTTCTCCCCCATCACGATGAACACCGGCACCTGGAACTTGGCGTCCAGCCGGTTCGGCATCTTGTGCAAGGACCTGCGGCCCAATCCATGGAAGCAAGCAAGCGGTGAACACTAGCTGGAACATGGCAAGTGTTCACTGTTCTCACCTGTATGGCATCTGGAGAGGGTAGCGGAAGCCGGACTTCTCGTAGAGCGCGGCGTAGGCGTCGAGGTCGGCCTCGGTGAGCCACTCCGGGAGGGGCGTGGACAGGTCGGCGAGGTCCATGATCTCCTGCCCTTCCTCGGCGACCGGGACCTCGGCGCCGGAGAAGAGCACGTAGACGGTGCGCACCACGCGCCTCGCGTCGTGCCGGCCGAAGTCCGCCTCCGCCCTGCCAGGCTCCTGCAGAAGAGCAGAGCACGTCACAGACCGATGAACACCGGCTACAGGAGTTTCAGAGTTGGTTCAATGCAGAGGCGACGCGGCGGCGGCACGTACACCCCAGCGCAGGACGTAGAAGCCCTCGGGCATGGTGGTCTCGAAGGAGAAGGGCACGGGGCTGAAGGGGATGCCGAGGCACACCACGCCGGCGGTGCGGCCCGGGTGCTGCAGCGCGAAGTCGTACGCCGGCAGCGCGCCGAAGTCCTTCCCCACCACGAACGCCTGCGCGCGCGTGCAAAGCAGGCGTCACGCTTCTGTTCACGGTCAGGTCGCGTCGCGACAACCTCTTATCCTTACTCCTCCTACCTTTGGGACGGAAAGCGCGTCGAGGATGGCGAGCACGTCGGCGACGAGGTCCTCCCAGGACCAGGAGGCCTCCTCGTTCTCCGGCGGCAGGTCCGAGAGCCCGTACCCGCGGCAGTCCGGCGCGATGGCGCGGTACCCGGCGGCGGCCACGGCCAGCATCTGGTGGCGCCACGAGTACCATATCTCCGGGAAGCCGTGCAGGAACACCACTGTCCCCAGCTCACCTGCCACAGGTAAACCAGCGTTGGGGGGGGGGGGGGGGGGGGGGGGGGGGGGGGGTGGATCGAATGGAGCACGGCTTGCGGCCCGGCCGACGGGGCCGACGACTACTCAGCAGAGGATCTCACCTTTGCCGACCTGCGCGACGTGGATGTTGATCCCGCGGATGGGGAGGTGGGTGTGCTCGATCTCCTGCGCCATTGCTGCTTGCTCAGTTGCTCCTCGAGGACGGACAGCGCGAGATGCGCTTCAGCTTTTAACGGGGAGGCCAGGGATGGGGAGTGCTCAGGCTAGGTGCATCGATGATTGATCACTTCTCGCCGACTTATCTGCTCTGCCCCCTGGGCGGCAGGGCTTGTCCTCGTGAAACACGATGGAACGGGCGCACGATTAACTATGTCTATTTGGCAGCCGGTTCTCCTCAGGCCCCCTCGTGCTGATTATTTTCGTTCAGGATGCAGATGTCGGTTCAGCAATTCCTGTCGACTGATTCGAGACGCCACATGCCTCAGTATCGTCCTCCTGATCATCAGGACAGAGACGGGATCAGGGAACCTTTTACCTGCTGACATGAAGATTAGAGCCGCCACATGCCCACATGCATTGGAAGATTGTAACCATGATACGGAACATTAGCTAAATTTACAGATTTTATCTCCTTTGTAAAAATAGAAATCTCCCTAAAAAGATGGGCTATCCAACAGAGCTTGACTCTCCATATTCAAAACCTCCCACATCCGTTGTATTTTTTTCCCCGAGAAACGCCGATCTGTCTCCTCCCGCCCATCCATCGCCGCCCATCCATCCATCGCTGCACCCATCCATCGCCGCCCCAAGAGATGTGCTCGATCAGAATAGCATGTGGATGATCCTGCCATGCTGAAGCCTCCTGCCGCCACCCATCCTGCTATTGTAGCTTGCAGAATTAGTACAATTCATGTACGAATGAATCCTATGGTCCAGACAGATTCAGCTAACCGCATGCATTCAGGGTAGACCTGGAAGCAACCTAATACACCAAGGTGAATACAAAACACATGAACGAACCCATGACTGAATGCCTAAAGATAACCTCACATTATAACCAAGGTTTCAAACAAGAAAAGGAATCAATTGATTTAGCAAGGCCATGACAGCAATGCAGTCCCACATGCACAGATAGTTGGCAGCATGAAGGGTGCAGCCATTACAAAAGCCATGCATTACTGTGATCAGTGTCTAAAAAAAAATTAGAACAGCTAAATTGCTAAATGTGCTCTGAAACATATCAGAAAGCATATCAGAACCAACTGCACAATGTTCTCTGAAAATACCACATGAAAGCATCTCTAGCCTGAATTGCTAAATTGAACACCTAGGTACTTCATGGTAGTAACCTGAACAGCTACTTCATCTTAAAAAGCTCAAGAAGATCATATGCAGAGCCTTCCTGCTGGCGTTGTGTTGTGTCCTGTACGGACGCATCCTGCCCCTATTCAAACGATTCTTACTCTTCCTCTCTCTCCCAGGACAAAGACTTGTGTGAACTCTGAACAATTTTTATATGCTTCCAGCAGAAATTATACCAAACTGAACATTTTTTTCCTAAGCACTGTAACAGCTCGATCTTGCATATATCTGGGAAAAAACATACACCAAGGACAAGGGACGGCAAGGCTCAAAACTTAAGATTATCATTATCATCCGAATTTTTGGGGAATAAGCATCATATATATGAGCTAGCTTAGTTTTCCACTACAAACAAATCCTGAACTCCAATGCTGCCTACCATCAATATCGAGCTTCATGGATCATGGGAAAAACCATGCTGTCTCCCATCCGTAAAGCCTAAATTGTTGCTGTCAAACAATGGAACACAACAGTGCTGAATCTCAACTCACCAGTGCCCAAGTCGTCGACGGCCACTTCTTCAGATGACAGATCATACGGCATCCGGCCATCGAGACCTGTGGGAGGAACCACCCAATGGCGCATCAACATCAATCCGACCCCGGCGACATCCGTTCGTGCCTCAGAACGGCTGACCTCCGGATCCTCGATTCCTTGCGCGGAATCCAGTTCGTCCACCCGCAGTGGCATGGGGACGATGCGTCCTGTACATGGCGGTTAGGGCGGCGATGAGATTTCACTCTGGCTGTGGTGATTTGGTGTTTGGGGGCGCTGATTTGCAGATGCGATTCGACAGCGCGGGGATGGAGAGGAGCGCGCGAGGCGCGGGAAGGGGGACGCGCGCGGGGGAGGAGGGCGATGGCGAGCCGCGTGTGAGCTCGGCAAAGATGCAGAGCGTGGGCGACGGGATACAGAGCGAGAGAAAATAGCGAGGAAGAAAGAGGCTCTGTTGGATCCCGTTTTGGCCGGATATTTTGTATAGTAGGCGAGCCGGCTCACGGTTCATTTTCTACATCTCGTCTCTTAGTTTTACTGCTATGGTTTGGAGATTTTTTTTCCCAAACAAAAAACTTGATGTGCAGCTGGTTCTGCTTTTTCAGGACCGGTTTGGCGTCATTCACCCATTCTCGACTCCTAAAATTTTATATATCTAGAAATTTTAAGCATATCTCTTGTACAAGAAACTCAAAGTTTTATTCAGGGATGATTATCCATCTCATCATTACCTTAAGACACTCCCAGATAAACATATTTAGATCGGGAGACGCACGGTACTAAAATGGATCGAGATGAATAATCAAGGTCTGACAATGGCGGCCCAAAGGCACCCTAATTTGGATCCGAATGGAAGCTGGCGCGTATTAATTTGGGGTTTCTGGTCTTGTGTACGGTGTATCTTCCAGAAGAGCACGATGCTGTATCGTAGGTTTTGTCTCCAGTTTTCACTGAATGTTTTTTTTGTAGAAATTCAATACTGGTGGTTTGTGTTTGGTATAACGGATCAAGTTTGTTCTGAAACGTTTGGAACATATTCTTCCAAGAATTTCGATGAAAAGAGGGAAACTGCTGAGAGAAAAAACCGCAACCTCTGTCAATATTGTGGTTTACTATCTTTCTCCAGTGAAGCAGACGTTGCTGACTTCCTGTTATGTTAGTCACGGCTGTCGTTTTTCAAGACTGTAAAAAGCACATCATTTTGACAAAAAGAAGAAAAACTGCCCAATTGCAGGACAGCTGTGTAGTACATTCGTTTTTTCTTTTTGAAGACGAGCTGAAAGCAAACAGTATTGCCGCTAGTCTTTCTTTCAGTTTCACCTCTATGAAATCTGAAAACCATCACCACGACCATTACCTAATAATCATCACGCAGCATCCTCCAACGCATCGGCCAAGCAAATTTCTTATCAAATACCAGTGCGTATTACTGAGCAAAACACGGCATCCCCAAATCAGATGATTCGATGAACACTAGAAACACACGCACGGCTTTGCCGTGCCCCGTTGGAGTGACTCGTCCTTGTATACCTACCTTTGATATCTTTAAGAATTTTCTGAATTTGGGAACAACCTTTTGGCTGCTTCAACATCACAAGCAAGCAGTTTCGTGAAGTCGTGAATTATTCAGAGCCTGATTAGACACATAAGCTTTGTGTCTAATCTTTTTTCGCCCCTTTGGGAAAAAGATTAGGCACACAATTTCGGTGAAATGGTATATGTGGAAAGCTCTTGAAATTGCTGGTGTATAAAGAAAGATATAACAAAGGAAGTTTTCATGGCAAAGAAAAAATCATTGTTGTGTGGAAATCCAAAACACATCTCAGTTTCAAATAAATCAAAGAATCAAATTTGATTCGTGGTTAGAATGTAAGATACATATGCTATGGTTATGCAGTCTGCACATTTTACCACCGTTGTGTAGTCATGAATTCATGATACATGAATATCAAAACTCGAAATGTTTGAACATATGGATTAACAGTTTAATTGCTGGAATTGCAGTAAGCACTGGGTAGCAAGAAAATAACATCAGATTGATCTGGATGTTCGTGTACATGAGTTGCTTAATTAGCCCCGCAAGTGCTACTCACCTACAACTCCTGAAAACATTGTCCAGGTAACACCTTGCTTTGGAGGCATTTCCTCGAGCAGCTGATGGGCTTCATCCATGTCAACAACTGCTCCAAATGCAGGGCTCTGGCCGGTGTGCTCTGCCGCTCTGCGGCATGGGAGACCGCATAGGGGCTCGGGGGAGCTATGCAGCGGCGGTGCTGATCGTCTTCTTCATCGCAGGCGCCTTTCGTGGCGCAGGTGCGGACATCGTGACTCCTCCGCGAGCGGCGAGCGGCAGGCGTTGGGACGAGCGGAGGGAGGCACAATGGAGGCGGTGATTCTATGGGGTGGCAGGCTGGCAGAGGAGAGGACCACGGCCGTGGAGGCGTGGAGCTTCGCTGCTGGAGCCTGGCACAATCCCTCACTCTAGCTATCGCCATGGGCGAATCCAGCGACTTGTCCCTGAACACCGCTGTGGCACGGATGATCCACATTGAAGATGGCCTCTGGAACAACGTCAAGGTACCGTGGCCGTTGCTCCTCACGTCCCCCCAACCCTCTCATGAATTTGGAAGAGCGTGAATCTGCAGCTTCTCCACCAATTGATGAGGCAGGGAAGGGAAGAACAGGAAAAGGAAAGCAATCGTGTTGACGAGTGACGACCGAGAACAATCAAGAAGCCGCTCAGAAGTGAGGGACGGTGAGGAAGGAAGAGCTCGCACTGCCTGCCGAGTGAGAACGGAAGGGTCGAGGCTGAAATCCTGGGTGCCCGCGCCGTAGTATTGATCGTAGATGGATGATCTAATGGCTGGTTTTTTCGGGTGACGTGGCTCAATGCTTGCTCAAGAATTGTCCGCTGCTTTCGTCACGTAGAGAAGATGACGCACTAACATACTAGTACAAACAATGATCAGGCACTACCAACGTGCATTTTTATTGCCGAGGAAATTCAGAGCTACATGACCAACGGCGACAGCAACTACTGAAAACGTTGTTCACTTGTTCTCACGGCCTCGGCGGCATCTCAGGCGGCGGCGACGACGGGGTGGTCCTTGAGGAAGCCGAGGAGGAGAGCTGCTCCTGCACGAAGTGGCTCCCCTCCGGGATGTAGGTGATCTTCAGGTCCGGTGCGAAGGTCTCCATGGCGCCGCACAGTGGGAGTGGGTACGCACGCGCCAGCGCAGGACGTAGAAGCCTTCGGGCATGGCGTCGAAGGACATGGGCGCGGGGTTGAAGGGGATGCCCAGGCACGCCACGCCGCAGGTGCGGTCAGGGTGCTGCAGCGCGAACTCGTACGCCGGCAGGGCGCCGAAGTCCTTGCCGACCAAGAACGCCTGCACGCGCCGAGGAAGAGGCGAGCAGACAGTTACGGCCACGGCCGGTCTCTCGTTGATCAGCAGGGTTTGAGTGCTCTGTGTCCTAATCCTACCTTGGGGATGGAGTAGGCGTCGAGGATGGCGAGCACGTCGGCGACGAGGTCGTCCCAGGAGGCCTCCTCGTCCTCCGGCGGCTGGTCCGAGAGGCCGTAGCCGCGGCAGTCCGGCGCGATGGCGCGGTACCCCGCCGCGGCCACGGCCAGCATCTGGTGGCGCCACGAGTACCATATCTCCGGGAAGCCGTGCAGGAACAACACCGTCCCAAGCTCATCTGCAGAAAATAGGACCAAGAAAACCAAGAACAGATCACAGGCATGGTGAAATTGCCCTGTTGAATCGATCGATCACGGCCGGCCATGCCAATGTTTGTGCCAAAGACTCACCTTTGCCGACCTGAGCGACGTGGATGTTGAGCCCGCGGATGGGGAGGTGGGTGTGCTCGATCTCCTGCGCCATTGCTGCTGTTGCTGCTGCTCCTCGAGGCCGTGGATAGTGGAGTGCGCAGGCAGTGAAATGGATGTGCACCAACGGCTCGGCACTAGTTTATATCAAAAAAAAAAACCCGGCTCGTCGCTTTACCATTTGTCTGGCGCCTCGGGCTTGTATTTCCTTCCTCCACCCTTCCGCTACGTCGCTTGCAGGTTGCAGGCTTGCAGCCTTGGTGTCTTCTCCTTTTTTTTTTCTTCTTTTTCGATCCTCCTTGGTGTCTTCTCAAGAACAAGGCGCACACTGCACAAGCTGGGATCTCAGGATCCGTGGATCAGCATCGCTGCACCAGTGGCGTTTCTGGCGCGCAAGGCCGTTTGGCCCTCTGCTCAGAACACTGTTCGGATGTCCTTTTCCCACCTGCAAGACGGTAAACCTCCTTTTATTTTCTAGAAAATTAGATCCATACCACTAAAAGATCGTGACTTTAGAAAAGTATCATTAAAAAATTAAAAGTTAGAAAAATACTCCTACCATTATAAGGTTGCTCTATTATTACTTACATACCATTAACGTTATCTCGACATTAACTGTAAACTCCGGCCACGCCGCTGCCCGTGCGCGCGTAGCTCTCCTCGCTAGAGGACGATGATGTGGCTATGGTGTCATCGCTGTCCTCGGACGCGTCCTCCCTGCGCGCTAAGGAGCTGCAGGAGCCGCGGGTGGGAGGGAGGATGCGGCCAAGAAAAGCATGTTGTGGCCGCCGCCGTCGCCGCCGCCTAGCGAGGAAACACGCGTGTTCACAAGCAGTGTCACCTAAGACGAGCAGTAGGCGAGAGTTGTAGGAGTTAACTTGAGATAACGTGAATGGTAGATAGTAATAACGGAGCAATCTTTCAATGATATTTTTTCAAATCTTTTAATGGTATTTTCCTGATGTAACGATTTTTTAATAGTATGGCTCTAATTTTCCCTATACTTTCTATAAGTAAACTGGAAATCATGCAGCACAGTAACCATCAGAATTCAGAAGAGTGAAAAGTCCGATTTACACGCCTGAACTATCATAATAGTCCGATTTAAACTACAAAATTGGATAAGAAAGGTCATCCAACTGTCGAAATCGGACAAATTTGGTCCTTAGGGTGGCTTTGAAGGCGGTTTTGTATTTTCTAAAAAAATAAAAAATTATTATTAGATCTAAAAAATTAAAAATAATTTATTTTGAATCAGAAAAATATGAAACTAGTACCAAAAATTTTCTAAAAATGTAACCTATCTATTTTTGCTCTATTTGAATCTTATTTATTCAAAAATAATAGGCAAAACTACAAGCAAACAAAAACTATGAACATAAAAAAAGGATCCGAATAATTGACAAGGATATGCCAATAGATAGGTTGCACTTTTGAAAAAATTTTGGTACCCATTTCATATTTTTTTGATTTATAATGAATTACTTATGAATTTTTTAGTTTAAATTTGAATACTTTTAATTTTCACAAAATGGAAAACCAACTTCGAAACCAGACTAAGGACCAAATTTGTCCGATTTTAACAGTTGGATAACCTTTCTTATCCGGTTTTGTAGCTTAAGATTGAAAATCGAACTTTTACGATAGTTTAAGGATATAAACCGGACTTTTCCCTTCAGAACCAAGCTGTCGTCAGTGCAAACTGAGGCAACGGAAACTGATCCTCCGTTCCTACTGTCTGAAGATTGACTTCTTATGCCGTGACTGGTGAAACTTGCAGGCAGGAAACTTCTGGATACGTAATAAGGTTACGTACGTGGTCAGAATCACGAGGGCATTTACCTTATTGATCGACTCTTTGACTGTCAGTTTTCAGGCCCCCGTGCTACCTGTTTTTTCCCTCCAGAAATCACATGCTGGTTAAGCAATTCTTGTCGACCGCTTCTAGGCTCCAGAACCAGAAGTCCAGATGCCTCAGTATTGAAGAATCCGGGAAGATCTTCCACATGGAGAGACCTTTTTGACCATGAAATGAAGAACTAGCATAAACCTATGTGGCTATGTTTTTTTCTCTCTACTACTCATCATCACCAAAGTGTACTGATGGTTCGAGAATTTGTTCAGGAAACTTCATCTGTCTACAATGCAGGATTTCAGAGATGGATACCCTGACTCTGCTCGATTTCCTTAACCAATCTCACCTCGTTCTGGTTGTTTAAGCAGGTTCAGAATATGAGTGGCACGTCCGCTGCCATGGAAACTGCCGGTGTTGGGGAATGCGTCTGCATCGATGGGAGCACCTCGGTGCAGAGCTGGAGCGCGGCCTCAGCTCAGTGCTGACTGCTGAGGCCTCCCCAGCGGAGGACTAGGCGACGTCCGATGATTCGCTTCAGCTTCCTCAACCATGGGGGGCGGCCGAGGCGCGGCCGGCTCGACATGGCCGGCGCTGGATGTGGGATCTACACCCTCGCGCCTCTGGGCCAGCGGGACCTCGCGCTGGGGATGGTGCGCACAGCGCACTGCGCCAGCGGGGCGGTGTGAGTGGGAAAGGAAACCAATCAACCACCCATGGTCCTGGGCGCCTGGCTCTACGATGGAGGCACTGCCTTCGCTTGAACAACTGAGCAAGGAGAGTGAGGGTTAAAGAACGACTACAATTTTGCCATGTTGTGGCATGTTGCTTTCTTTGGGCTTTGACCAACTAAACCATGAGACTCTTTTCCACAAAAAGAGTTTGAGCACCGGGGAAAATACTCCAAAAAATTGGGGCCGTAATTGTCCAGTTTGGGAAATATTGAATGAAGCTCTGAATTTCAACAGTAAGTAAAACTCAAAACGAACCAGGAGAAGGAAAAGAAAGAGAAGTCAACAATGAGTGGTAACATTGGACTTGTTGTCACTACAATTTATAGAATAGAACTCCATATATTATGACACAAATTGATTTGCCAATGACACAAACTGCTCGGATTACATAAAAAACATACTGAAAATTCCAATATGTTGCAATCTGAAATAGCCACAGGTGTATAATAACAATTCTAAAAACAATACTCTTAACCGTGAAGATTTCGTCACAATCTTAAGTCCTAGGGTGGCCCTGGTAGCAGAACAAAGAGTGGCATATTTGGCATAAACATCATCCTTATTGCCAGACGATCAGACCCCTTCACAGTTCACACATATACTTTACAAAAGAAGTTTGCGACATCAGGAACACTAAAATTTACACACACGGGAAATGCTACCGAGGTCCAAGACACACGTTACAACAGAGTAAACAAGAAAACACAAGACAACTTCAGACGGATGGATCACTGAACCTCACAACTCAAAGGAAAGTGTACAGATGAGGTCTATCAAAGTTCATAGGCTGGAAACCTTGATTCAGATGGATCGATCATGTCCAAGAGGAGGTATGCCATCCCAGCCTTCCCTTCAAACAGTGAAAACAGACGATCACCCCCATGCATGGCCCCCTCGGTGATCAACTCATCAGCTTTCTCAAGAAGAAAGCATGCAAAAGCCTTTGCCCGATAGAGGTACTCAACGTTGCCAGTTAGCCTGTACAATGAGAGGAACACGTAGGCATTCCCGCTTACACCATGACATATTCCAACTCTCTTCAGAAGCCCTCGGTTCCAGATAACCTCCGCAGCCTTCGCAGCTGATTGCTTGAAATGATCATCATGGAAGACCTGAAATAGAAATGTAGTTACCCATGATGACATCCAAAGATAAATAGACCAACTAGTTATTCACCGCTTCAGTCATCATTAAACACTGTGCCAAATCTGAAGAACATACTGAATAAACATGCAGACACACAATGGGAGATGCAGTAGAGCAAGCTGGCGCTTGGGACCTGTCCAGGCTCTATTGCCAGGATAGGGCTGATGGCTGATGCTTTTTCTTTCTGGTCGTTGTTTTTCTTGTTGTTGCGTGCATGTGCTTAGTGTTTTATAGGGATTGGACTTGAATTGTACATTTTTTCTTCTATAATGAAATGATAGTATGATATGCAGCTCTCCTGCGTGTTCTAGAGAAAACAAAATGCATTAGAGCAACTGTAAACAGATGGAGCAATCACCTCATACGCTTTAGCCAGTGTCAGCGCAACACCAGGGGCACCATGACACCAATGCACCAACCGATCAGATTCATTGCCTTCACTTGAGGGATAGTTGCCACTAGGGAATCTGTTTGTGATCATGTACCGCAGTGTGTTCTTCACATCATCCTGCTCATCCAATTTAAGTTCAGTGTGCATGAGCACGTGCATGATTCCAGCAAGACCATGGGCAGCACCCCAGTACTTCTTCCCATGCCATCCGTACATCAGCGGGCTACTCCCCTTGCTTGACAGCTTTCTTCCCTCCTCAATGATGTCCTTTGCCACAGAATTCTATGCAATAGAAGTGGTTGATCCAGTAAGATTTCCAGTGCCGTTCACATGAGCCTAATTAAAAAAGGAAACGTGAAAGAAAATTATATAGCAGGACTACATGATCAGCATACAATGTGTTCAAGAGGGATCGTCTTCTCGCTGAGATGCTTATTCAAGAACAAGCAAGCCCATAGATACCCCGCCCTTCCATACAGCAATTCATTTGGTACTTTCTCGGTGATTGTTATCTACAAAATCACAAACAAGAACAGCTGAGTCTACAGCATTTGGAATACCAATTATGCATCTGTTGTTCTACAGCCATGTAGCGACAGCACATTGTACACATAAGTAACAAATCAACTCATAAACCCAGAACTATACTTATCAGAAGCCTCACCTCATCAAAGGAGCTCAGATATTGGGTGACCCTCAGCTGGTCATCGCAATGCTTGGCAATCACCGCCCCAAGAGCGCAGACACCGGCCCTCCCAGTTATGAATATCAAGAACCTGCGCCTTATACACCCAGGCCACGGCCACACCCCTCCATACCATTAATCCATTATCAACCAGTAACCGAAAGAGAAAGACCCAACCAAAGCAACAAGTATCAAGCGCGATCAGAAAGGGCTTAAATCTTACGGTAGGCCCTGCGACGCGTCGTCGCAGGCGCGGACGATGTCGGCGGCGAGGGCGAGGTCCCCGCGGTCGCCGGTGACCCGGAAGGACTTGAACAGCAGGAGCGCCGTCCCGAGCGCGCCCGTGTAGAGCGTGTAGTCCGTCACCTGCCGCCCCGCCTTCACACGTCTCCTCCACCACCTGCAGCCAGGGGGGCAGAAGCGGAACCGAGCAATCAGTCGAGCAGCTGGCGGGCGCGCGGCAGGAAACCGTACAGAGCGATCGAGTAGCGGGGCGCCGTGCCTTGTCCTTGAGGCGGCGCGCGGCGCGGAGGAAGCGGTCGGAGAGGCTGGCGTACGGGAGCGAGAGCAGGCCCCGGACTCCCGCGGGCCGGTCGCCGTCGCCGCCGGGGGCCTCGGCCTCGGCCTCGGCGACGAAGTCGGGGAAGTCGTTGGGGAAGAAGCGGTCGGCCATGGCCTCGCCGCGCGTGCTCCGACGCCGCTTCGACTTCGAGGCGTGCGAGGAAGAGGAGGGTGGTTCGCGACCGGTGACGAGCCTTTCGGTGGCCTTCGTCTTCTCGCCAGTCCCACCGCCGTTCCCCATGCCTGCCGCGCGCTCGGGTTATAAAAGGTGCTTGCGTTGCGAGGTCGCTGGACGCCGCGGCGCTGGTGGTGGTGGCACGTCTGTCGCGCGCTCCGAGCAACGCGTGGACCGCGCCGCTGATTTTCCTGTTCATGACGAACTGCCGCTGCTGCTCGTCACCTCGGCGTCGGTCAGCGTCTGCCGCCTGGTTAGCCGTTACCCGAAAGCTGGCGCAAGCGTGTCGTCTGATTAGCACGACGTTTATTCTTAATGGCATGTGAATCTGTCCTCCCGCACGAGCTATTTACATTTAATATAAAAATAAAATTTATAACTAATAATTATAATTATCTATCTCGTACTCTCTTTCATCTTAAATATTCTAACATAATACTTTAAAGATACATATTTATCATTATCCGGTTGCAAATAGATTTATTTAGTAACATTTTTTTACTTTGCATCACACCTCTATATATATTTAATATGTATTTAATTGAACTTTTTGTTTGAAATATGTGAACAACATAAAAATTGGTATTCTTATCTCTTTTCTCGTACATGAATACATGGTGACACACATCATGAGTATTATTTTTATATAAATAATAAAATAAATAATATATTAATAATGATAGAAATAGTAATTTAAAATTTTATATTATTGCATTTTAATATTTTGTTATAATTACATAATTTAGATTCAGATTACAGGTAACTTTAACTTTAATAATAATATATTGGACTTATAGGAGGTTATTTGCATTGTTCTTGGTGGATAATTTACATGAACATTAGGGTTACTTTAGATTATTTTTTATAATGGCAGATATGGGTAATTTAGATATATATTTAGGGGATTACTTCAGATCATATTTTATAATAGCAGAAGTGGGTAATTTAGATACATGTTTAGGGGATTACTTTAGCCTATTTTCATAATGGCAGATGTGGGTAATTTAATAGAAAAGATAACAGATTCAATGACTACTATGATTAGATTTGTTGGATTGATAGCTAAATGTTTCTAATTTTTATGAGAATTTCTATAATTTCTCTAAAAAGAGTATCCACCTAGGATCCTATGAGGCTTTACGTAGAGGCGTCAAAGAAACCTTCAATTAATAATAGTAAGATTATCTAGTCAAGGAGATGTAACCTCAAGCAGATGGAGAGTCCGTTGGATAAAATTTTTACTTATTTTTATCTAACTAAATAAATTTAGCTAGGCTGTTGGACCTGCTCTGAGCATGAACCATTACCGACCGTGCGTTGGATACATGTTTTTTTCTTCCTTGTGGGACCACTAGCTGAAGTTTCTGTTTCGTCACTCCATTCTTATTATTTTTCTATAGTTTTTCTATTTCTTTATTTTGCATTCCTCCCTTCAGGAAAGAAAAAAAGGGAGCGTGTTCCTGCACGACCTACCTCTTCCTCTACCCCCTGGGAAATCAGAGTTCGCCGGAGGACTAGCCACGAGTTGCAAACTGGCCTTTATGATCGCCCGTGTCTCAACAGTCACAGATGTGTCCGCTCACTCAGATTCCAAGCTTTGCAACAATGTTTTAATGTGATCCAGTTTCCGTTTAGGCTAACACAAACTCGTATTAAGATAGCACAAGCTTCTTCAATCTTTTTTTGAGGGGAAGCTTCTTCAATCTTGCCATTCCTTCCGCGTAGGACGCACGAAATAATGCCTAGCAACACACCAAACAAATTTAAAAAAGAGGCTGTTTTCACCATCTATATATGACATCCTATCTTGATTTGAATAAGGGCAATGGCAGTTTATACACCCACGCGTCCATCTCTTCTGAATGATCAATTTCATCAGCCTAACATGTTAATGTACAACATAGTGCCTAAGACGAAGCCTCGGTAACAGCTAGAAAGGACAACTGTAAATTAATCCTCTATGGAAAATTGACGCCCTCAGCATGTGCTAAAATGTCCGCAAATCCAAACCAGTGTCTGACCTGCAAGGTGTTGAAAAGAAAATCCAATAAATTTGGAATGTATCTTCAGAGTTGACCTCGGGCATTTTGAATATATGGAGGAATAATAGTTGGTGCAGGGTAGAGGCCCAGCACTAGTTTTGCAGTATGCAAACTAATAACATAGTTCAAGGACCACTATGGTTTCTGAGTGAATTCTATTACCTGTGGTCTGTGTTTTCTTGTATCTAAATTTTGTACTCATGAACGCGCATCCACTTTGTCGATGACCATTTATTGCCTTTTATCACCGGACATCCACCTAAAGAGAATTTGCAGTTGAATAGAAGGGTCAGAGTACCGTGGCATAACACTACTGCTAGAAAATATGCCATGCCATGAAGACTAGAAATTTCACCATGAAGGCTTGTGGGATCCAGGGATCCATCAGGCTTCATGCTCCAGAAAAGTAGCGCATCTCCCATCTTCGGTTTAACAGATAGACCATTCCTTGCACATTCAGATAGCTCATTATAAAATGGTGATGAGCTGCTGTTTACTGGTGCTGAAGGGAACACGGTCTCGCCACCATCTTCAACATCCGAACTAGTAAATAACAATTTCCATGAAAAAAGATAAGTGTCAAGTTGCTCATCAATGCCACATATTCAAAGAATACCATACTATAATACATACAGATACATAAGAAGAGTTGCTATACGCTGGCCTCCATTTTTGGTGTTGTAATCATCATGGAAGTAATCAAAGTGAGGCTCGTACTTCTGCCCAACTTCATAGTGGAGGACTTGAAGACCCTCTCCATGCTCTGCAAAATTACAGGGAAACAATAAAGAGAGGGGCTGATGGTATTTGAAGTAAAATTGCAAAAGAAAATAGTCAGGCACCGAGGCACCAATGACCAAAGAAAGACTAGTTGCATTTCATGATTGTTATTTACATTTACAACTGGTCATCAAAATTTGCTGTAATGGGTTATTATTATTTGTTTCTATTTTTGCTGAAATAGAGTTGATCTTGTAGCTTGAGGACCCCTTGTGTACCTCGCCATATTGTTGGGTATGTATCTCTATGTACCTTTTGGTTTAAAATGTACATTTAGATGTCAAATCATCAACATTTAGTTAAACTACACATCCTGTACTGTTCTAAAAATCTAAGTTTTGAGACGTACTGGTCGGTGCACAATCAGTACATTCACTTTTTTTTCACAGCATGCAGTCTTTAGTGAAACCTTACAGAGCAACATGTACGACATTGAAAACTCCAAAATTATACTAAAGAACACAGCATGCTATCACAGAACTGTGAAAAAATCAAGGATAAATCTACCTAATCCACAGTTTAGTACATTTGCAGATAGTGATTGTGCTAATAATCTCTAGTGCAGTACATCATGTACGATTTGGTGATTCAGTGAGGCAGTTAAAGCAGGCGTCATGACTTTTTGAGTTCTAACACAACCTATTTTATTTGTATGCTGGACCTAAAAGTGTACTTTGAAGGTAGGCACCATTTAAACATTAAGGCAGTAGTCAGGACTTTCAGGTCACTATTTCTGAAATAAAACTTAAAATTTTTCAAATGTACGAGTTAGCTGTGTCAAACAGCACCATCCAAACATTAATCTAATGATTAAATGTCTGTTGAGCATACCAGAATTTTGTTCACGGAATAACACACAGGAAATTCAACTTTTAAACCCATGGTAACTACTACGTACCCACAGGTATGAAGGTGTAATCTGCTATCCTTTTCTCAATTGTACGAATAATTTTGTCCTGCCCTCTTCTAAGAAACATTCCTGAACTTGTCCGCACCCTGCACGTACCGCATCATGCAAAATGAGCACCACAGGTGGTGTAACATCCCTGAAATTGTAACTTCAGCTATGTTCAGACCTGCTATCCTTGCTCCCTCCGGTTGCTGAATCAACTACTGTCGACTTCTTCATGTGAGGCTTTGCCAGCGAAATCAAATAGTCGCATTCTTCCTTGGACTGAGAAAAACATAAACTTCAGTCATAACTTAGTCTTGGTGAAGCAATTGGAAACAGTCAGCACTAAAAACAGAGTTGAATATGAACAATTTAACATGACACCAATCCTGGCATTACTTCCTTTTCTATTATGCAGCCTCTGCAGCAGCAAACATGAGGTAAGTGGATAACTATGAGTTCAGATGATAAGCTTAACATGAAGGAAACATCCAGACCATATGGTTGAAAACCAGAGTTTAGACTACAGATCCACCACTTTTAGCAATTCACACTCTGCGTGACACTATGAGACTATGACTATGAATGGCGAGTACAATGCAGCACCTGATGTGCCCAAACTCTTGTGAAGCTCAATGACAGCTGTATCCCATATGTACACTAGCCATTTCAAGTAAACTGGCAGTATTGCGGCCGCCCAGATCTGGAATAGAGTCATCAAAACTACATTTCCAGTATCCCATTCGCACCATCACCGGTTCCCACTCTGTTTCTGTGTACATATAACTAGAACCACTTCGGGGACCAGAGCATTTGTAAACGTTACTGAAAAAGGAACAACGGATTTGGCAGAGGGCTCAGCAAATTCGATCGCATAATCGAGGTGTCAACTAATGGTCTGGTGTCGCGCCAATTGCTCAACTAAGATTTAAACAGAACCGGGGGGGGGGGGGGGGGGGGGGGGGGGGGGGGGGTTGTCGAGATCTCCTGACGCATGGAGCAAAATCGCATCTAGAACGTGCGAAACAGAAACGAATGAGGCGAGGGACTCACGAGGAAGTTGTGGTACACGAACGCGCGGGGCTCCCACGACAGCACCTCCGTCCACGGCTCCCCCTTCTCCCCGCGCACCTCCAGCCCCCTGCAGCACGCGACGCGAGCGCTAGCAACCACGCGGTTAGCATGTCGCACGAAACCGCGCGACCAAACTCGCGGAAGAGAGATCGCGGAAACGGAGCTGTGAGGGGGAAAAAACGCACAAGTCGGTGGCGGATCTGCGGAAGCGCGAGCGAGGGCGAGGGCGCGCGAGGCCCGCGCCGCGGTGCCCGGCGCCGTCGGAGGCCCCCGGCAGCGAGAGCGCGCCGAGCGCGAGGAGGAGGAGCAGCGCCGCGCACGCCAGCAGCAGCGCCGCCACGACGGCCATCGACGGCCTCCCGCCCCGCTTCCCTCCGCCCCCGCCGCCGACGCCTCCCAGCAGCGGCCTCCCGCCACGCCCCGCCGCCCGGCCCGCCATGCCACCCGCCCGCGTCGCAGCGCACGCGCGTCGGTTCCGCTGCCTCTTGCCTCCTCTCCCGCTCTCCTCCTGCCGGTGGTTCTAGCTCCCTCTCTCTCCCTCTCTCTGACCTGAGTCGCGGGTTTTTTTTTTTTATCGCAAAGGACGCAGGATGCTGCGCTCTGGTCGTCGGTACGACGAGGCGCGGCCGGGTTCGGTATGTGACGTGTCAGGCGGGTAGGGGGTGGGCTCCCCGCGTCGTCCGAGTCCATCTGGGCCGTATCCAATTCCCACCCGGCGCCACGTTGGGCTGGAGAATTCATGCGCTTCACCCAAGACTGAAGAAGCCCCTGCCTTGGGGACCAAACGACCATGGAGCTCGCTAAACCGTGCCAGTAGCCCAGTAAAAAAAAACCTTTTGAACTCGAAGAAAGGCATGCCGTCACTGTGAGGGAGGGAGGAGGCGCAGCAAAGAGCTAGGCACACATTCATATGAATGTTTGGTAGAAAAAATTAGACGCGTTCAATAGTATTTTATGAGAGAATAAGTCGGGTACAGCTAGAAAGCCACAATCATTTTTAATGATAGTATGAAAATGGGTAACCGCGCGGCTTTCGATCTCTTTGGCGAAAGCGGATGGTAACGAAGTCTGGCCGTGCGAGTGCCGCCAGTGAGATTGACTGCCTGCACCAGATCCTGGCTCGAGTTGCTCGAGGTGGGGGGAAATAGTTTGGTGGCTCGAGGCACGGCTTCTGGAGCAAAAAAGACAGAGTGGATTTCTTGGGCCGGTTTTAGCCAGAGGCCCACGAAATTAGCGATCTGAAAGAGCATCAAACATCGCCGCCTCGTCGGTGCAGCCCAAAAGGCGGTACGTCCATACGGTACAGCATGCCACGTCACCGTTGGTGTGGTGTATGTTCACGGTGAGTGTGATGCATCGATCACACCGGCTCGCCGTGATTTGCTGTGCCTTGAGCGGCCTCTCGGCAAGAAATTTGCAGGTGCCGGAAGAGGGTGACGCTCCAAGCTCCATAAGACTATAAATTAAACCATATAGTCCCTCCATCCCGAAATAATTACAATTCTAAAACCTAATTACAATTCTAAGACCGGGTATGTAAACCAAGATGTATGAGAAGTTACGAAAATACCCTTGTAAATATCAGCCACAATATTTCAATTGAAAATGTCCAGTAACAGCTTCAGGAAAGCTTCGGGCGCCGTGCTCATGAGCAAGCTAGCCTTCGTGAGAGTGTTCCAGAAGATGGATGAGTGGACGGGAGTGCTCCACGTTGGCGCATGCAGGCTCTCGCTGTTTCTTTTTTTTTACAGGAGGTGCACTGCGTTTGCTCAAGATTAGATCAGTACACGCTGACGTTCTTGCGTATAGTCAAATTGAGCCTTTATTTTAGGATAAAATTTGAACTTTAAAATCGCATTTATTTTAGGACGGATGGGGTACAGTCGGAGCTAAGTGAGATATGCATGGTTCATGATGAATTGTGGTACTGTGTTTCATGTTTTATCTGATTTTGTATCAATTCATTTTTTCTGTAATTGCAATTACTACGCACCTCCATCAGCTTGGTGGTTGTCCTAAACGTATGGGAGTAGTATTATTGATTAAAAATTAAAAAAAAAACTCAAAGGGATACAGAAACATAAAAAGCTAAGCACACACATGGGGTATGCGCTTTCAAGCATGCATCAGAGCACAGTATACTATATCATCAAATGAGCTGAGCTAACCCCGCTTGCCGCGTGGTGTACACATATATAGGAAGCAGGAGCAGTGTAACGATAGATAACCAGAGTTTCAATTTGAGATGGGCTAACCACGATTGCCGCGTGGTGACAACCACGTCCGGGACCCGACCTATCAATTGCTTCGGTCTAATACGTGCAAGCCGTACGGTATTACTACACTTCAAACAACTACCACGACACGAACATCTTGGGCTGGCTTCTAGCCGGAGGCCCTCGAAACAAGGAACAGACACGGCCCACAGCCCACGACACGAAGACGCGGCCGCTCCGAGCGTCCGAACGCGGTCATGCAGGGAGTCCGTATACGTCTCGTCTACGGTCTAGCACGCGTACGGACATGAGTATATAACTACGCGCGGCCTCTCGTGCGGGCGCTGATGTATCGAAGTCCGGCTTCTTCAGCCCCGCCTGACGACGCGCGCCACCGTCTTCGTCGCGTACCGCGCACGCAAGACACACCACGTGGCTCGCCGCCGTCTCCGACTCCCACTCCAATCTATCCTCGCCTGCGGAACACAAGTGATGCTGATGATGTACGTGCATGGCCGCCGCATGCATCATCGGAGTTTTGATTAGTACCGTACCGAGAGCATGCAGCGAGAAACGCGGCTTCAACTACGCGCCGCTCCGGGCATCCTTCGCCGGGCAATGTGGCGGTGCCCAGTCATCCCTAGCCTTGGGGGGCAAAGGTGCTGGCTCGGCGACTGGATCCGACATCTTCCGTTCACCGGCTGGTGTGACGGTCCTGACCGTAAATCCGGTGTGACGGTCCTGATCGTAAATCCGGTCGCTGTACGCGGAAGATGGCTCACCGAACCACCACCTTTTTGCTGACCAAGACTTCGCATGTTCTTTCTTATTTTTTTTTGCGAGGAAAGAGAGATGTTCATTAAACAAGAGTTATATGGTTACGATCCTCTTTCCTCGCAAAAAAAAAGGCATTCTATTCCTTGCATTCTCTTATGAATATGGATAGTTTCTTTTTTTTCTTTTGTAAGTGTTTTTTTTCTTGAAAAAAAAAGATTTGTATTAATTTTCTTTATTAGGAGGTTTTCATCCTCATCTTACATTATCTGCTAGCAGTAAGGTAAAACGGTCGATACTCTGGAGGGAGCAAATCCAGCTATCCTGGCTTTCCAGTGTACCTGCTAGCCTTGGAGTGGCTACTGGGCCTGCTGTACTTGAAAAAGTCCAAGAATTTTGGCTCAGTGGAATGAATGGATCTTCTGCTGCTGAGGGCACAGACTGTGGCAACCTGCCAGATCTAGATCCACTGAATAAGCGTTTGGAGCAGCTTGGCAATTCCCATCCTGTCCTGAATTTTTGTTTATGAAGGGAACACCTGAGCAACCAAGGTGTGGTTTCAGCCGTAAAGTGGTTGACATCCTTAACAAAGTAAGAGAACATTCCTTTCTCCAGTTTTGACAATATCCTTTCATATGATGACCAATCAGTCGAGTTTCATTTCAAAATAGGCAAAATCCACATGGATGTCATTTTCCAACGAGAATGATATCATCAAAATACTTCACTGAACACAATTTAAATAAAAACAAAAAGATGCTAAGCACATCATGTAGTGTGTCTGGAATTTTCTAAATAATTCGTTGAATGTTGCGGTTGCTAACCACGCCCTCCACGTGGTCTGGATGCCGGGATTCGCGATTCCTATATCACTGTTGCTAGTCACGTCTCCGTAGCCAATGTGGTATTTTATTTCCTTTATACCGCAGCCAATGTGGTATATAAGAGACTAGAGGCTTCTAATTGTTCAAGACTCTACAATAAATAAAGGGGGACGACAAAAAATAAAGGGAAAGGGGGACTACAACGTTGGACCACAAGTTGCAACTACCAATCGAGCTCCAGCCATTTTTTACTCCCTCCTGCCTTTGCATCCTGCAACAAAGAAGACAAAAGCACATAAAACCTGATACAAGCCATATGGAATGCCAAAGGTTCAGATTGCATAATGAACAATAAGGTATCTTGGTAGGGCAGAGCACAAGCGACGCATCACACATGTGATCTTTTAATGGCAAATATTTGCTAGGAAGAGACCATATGTAACGTTTGCTTTGCTACAGCTGTTTGAATGCAAGAACATTGCATATGCGTGAATATGCATCAAAATCACGTGCTTGAGAGCACTGTATGTACCACCTAATTAGCACCTGCGGAAGCATTGCACCTGATATTTAAAGTTGCTGCCACAGGAAGAGCATATTTCATACTGCGATCCCAAACATAACTACATAAGTAGTTTTAGGTTTGTCCTAACGCAAACTTGCTTAGCATTGACCATCAATAGTTAAAATTATAAAAAGTTTGGCAACACAAGGCTCATGCTACTAGATTCATCATGTAAAATAATTTCATGCTATATTTCTATTTTTAAAAAATAAATATATCTTACAGAAATTGGTTGTCAAATTTGCACCTTGTAGTCTTGTAGACCATGTCGGTGTCCTAAACTTCTTATATTTGTCAGAAATAATTTATGTATCAAAGCAAAGGGATGGAAGGATAAAGAGCAAACACACCATGTCACCACCAATGTCAATCAGTTCCATTATTTTCAAAGGTCTGCTATAGTGTTGCATTGGAGAAACAGCCTCAAATATCTTGAGTACAGAAGGATCCCGTTCAATTACAGTGCATAAACAATTTTTTTGTGAGAAAACATAAACAAAACTATTTAACAAAGAGCAACCAGATCTCCTGAAGATCAAATATTGCCTAGCTTCTCGAAATATCAGAGTAGTTAGCATCAGTACCTGGCAACAAACTTTGCCTCAAGTACTTGTGCCTTGGAATGTCTTCTTGGAAATAGACCAAAGCACCCAATTGCTTTAGTGCACTCCATAACCATGTAGAAGAAGAGTGTTTGCTATCACATTCCTTGCTTCGGAACATAATGTTTCTGCATTATTACCTAGAATAGGTCGGTGAATAATCACCTTTACTGAACCTGAATTGAGAATGCCTTCCATTCCAGAAGGCATCAATTTTCCAGTCCCAATAAGAGTAATAGGTATCACAGGAGCACCGGTCTTTGTGGCGACACTGAATGCGCCTCTCTGAGAATAATTATAACAGCATGTCAGTGCTCCGAGAAAAGTTAAAACCATAAAATTTAGAGAAATAAGATTTAGTTTGATAGAACCTAACCTTAAATACACCTAACTTGCCATCTCTACTTCGAGTCCCCTCGGGGAAGAAGAATACAGAAGCTCCTTTTCCAACCAAGTCCACACACCGTTTGAGACAGTCCTGCATTTACAAAACCAATTTTACGGCAAAACATGGAGATAGTTGACAAGTAAGATGCAAAGAACTATAAAAGGTATTAAGTGCAAAATATAATGTTTATTAATGCTAAACAATAACACTACATAAACTTGGTTATCTGGTTTGCTTAGGGGGGTGTTTGGATCCAAGTGCTAATGTGCAAAACTGCTAAACTTTAGCACTAGCTCATCCAAACAGGAGTGCTAATAGGGTGGTCTAAACTTTAGCCAAGACTTAAAAACTTTAGCATAGGGTATGAGTGCTAAAGTTTAGCACTCAACTTTAGCCCATCCAAACAGGCCCTTATTTGTTTTAAACCACATGCCAAAGCTGTGTTAATAAAAAAAGGGGGGGAGCATATTAGGCCAATTACCAAACAAACTGTCTTGTGTGCCCCTCTAAATAACACAGACAACCCAAAAAATATTGTTTCATACAATTTTATCTAAATTATATCTAAAAAGGGGTCGAATTTACTCATACCAGCTGGCTTCTGCTGTCCATACGCCGCAGAGGAATCACACCCAGTAGATACATCGCCCACCCTATAATAGGGAACATAAAGATACTGGTCTTGCTTATAAACTTGAAGCACCTCCCTAGAGTTAGAAGGGTATAGATATCCAAGAAGCTCTGATGGTTAGCAACATAGACAGCAGGGCTGCCATTTGGAGGTAGATTCTCCATTCCCTCAACCTCAAGCTTGTAAAACATGGAAATCGTCAAAGTAGCCCAAACCTTCGCAATGTAGTGCTGCGCTCTTCTGCGGTACCGGTCAAATAGCAACACAAGTGGATGAACCGCAACCATAGCTACAAACAAAAAGATTGCTGCAACTGCAGTCACCAAATAGAAGCAAACCCCTCTGACTCTTGAAGCCACTTGCAGGTCTGTCAAAATAATTTCAAGTTAGCACAAGGAACTCCAATTCTAGAGTTTGGTCAAGGAAATCCAATTCTAGAGTTTGGTCTCTAGCATTTGTGTCCATAGACAGTTCATTTCACACAAGCTATTTGTTGCCTTGTTGGACACGTGTGCCTTCTTTCCCCAGTAAGTATGGGACATAGCTACCTGACATCTACTGATTCTTCTATGTTCATGAAACGGTGAAACACAATGGTGGGGTACTGCAATGGCATGCTAAGGTGTCTAAAAGGCTACGCACTGCCAGATGTGTCCGCCAGATGTGTCCCTGTTACAATGTGGTGACGCCTTTCAGTTAGGTAGGAGTAACTGTTGTAGCCGTAGTACTTAATCATAAGGAACCAAACAATCGTTTGATTTTTGTATTATCAATCTACCTAGAATGGTCTAATGGACGGAGCATTAGCAACAGCAATCTAGTCATTGCAGGTTCACAAAAGGTTGATGATTTCTACGCTCATAACTTTCCCATTTCGCCGAGGAATAAGTCGCCCAGCCCACTATTCCAATAAGCGAGATCATCACCATTTTAAAACGGTAAAAACATTTCGACGTATTCAGTAATTAAGCTGGATACCTGACAGCGCCTGCGTGGAATCCCCGGCTGCGGCGGCGGCCGCGCCACCGGCGACAACATCCGAGCGAACAACCGTATCCCTCCGCCGCCGCCACCTCGTCGCCAGAACCTGCGGGCTCGGGGACCGGAAGGCCGCCACCGACACCCGATGCCGCGAGCTCCAAGCGCGTCCCGCGGCAGCCGCCGCTACGAACCAACCGACCATCCATCCATCCATCAGTAAGATAAGATCAGCACCGAAGCTTGCCCCCCGGAGAGAGCCTAGCGCCCGAGCAGAGTGGCGAGGCGGCAGTACCGTGGGCCGAGGAGGAGGCGATGGAGATTGGCGACGCAGCCCCCGCAGCGGCCGCGGCGGGCACCGGCCGGAGAAGCGTCCCCATGGCCCCGCCGGCCCCCGACTCGCTGCCGCAACCTGCGAACGGCGGGCTCGCGATCTCGCTCGCTCCCGACGGAGGCGGCCGGGGCGGGGGGCGCGCGGCGGGGGAGGTGGCGCGCACGTGGCGAACGTGGAGGCGGGGTGGATCAGGCCGTGTCGCCGCGCGCGGCCTTTTCGGTGTGGGAGGGACAGAGATGGTGGGCTTCGCTGGAGAGGATGGGATAAAGCCGTGGGGACTGAGCCGGGCGCAGCGAAGGAGACGAGACGGGAGGGGATTGGGCGGGGTGCGTGCCTGTGCGTCAGCCGACGCGTGGGCGCGCGCGGATGGGGGGCTGGATGTCCGCGCGCGTGCGCCGGCGACGGCGAGGCGAGGCGAGGCGAGGCCGCCGGTGGGGCCGTGGCGGCGCCTGGGGGTCTACAGAACAGCACCAGCCGGCCCGGCCGGCGCTCGTGGGGCTCGTGGCTTGGCTTGTCCGTTTTGATTTGGCGTGGCACGTTGGACAAGCACAAGCTGAGGACTACCTCCGTCCGAAAAAAAAAATTGCAACTCTCATTTTTTTAAGGAATCAAACAATTTTAAATTTAAACAAATTCATATAAAATAGTATTAATTTTTATATTATAAAATAAGTTTCATTATATTAATTATAAAATATATTTTTATATTAAATATATTTAAAGATATAAATATTAATAATTTTTTATATAAATTTGATCAAACTCGAAATTGTTTGACTTCTTGTAAAGTGAGAGTTGTATTTTTTTAGGACGAAGGAAGTTAGTAAAACCTCAGCGTGGTATGCTGGTTTTCGAAGCTTCCTATTCGATTTGGAACTTCTTCGCCCTTGGACGGCCGGTGTTTTTTACTTCCTGTCCCCGGGCATGCTCACGCTCTCTTGTTTGTGCCGGACGCCGCGTTTCTGCCGTCATTGGCAAGAGGAACGGGCGCCTCAGACAAGAAACGCCAGCCATTTTTGTTTGAACTGACGGTGTAGGGGCAGAGCAGATTGCCAGATCTGAAAGCTTTATGACAGCGGCATAGCTCCTGCCTCCTGATACAGATAAATCTCGTCTGGCCGTACAGTGTAACACAAAGTAACAACCTGATCAGCACAAGACTTGTACACCCTCAGTTACATTGTTATGGGTAACAGCACTTTCTGCGACCGTGAAACGCCACATAGCGAACTATCCACTGACTGCAGTATCCACAGAAGTCACAGGGGGGACACTAGAGGGGCAGCCACAAACTAAAACTGCACGGCTATCATGGGATACACTCTGATTCTAGATCAGGCATGTGTGGTCACTGATTGCATGCGACAAAAAGTACAAACTGTATGGCTGCAGGACAGTTGAAACAGCACAATTACATTCCCTATGCTGTTATTATACACTCAAAATATGCGCTATTCCTACGATATGAGAAACTACAAGATTTGGAGGTAGGTGGAGAAGAAGAAACTAAAAACAGGATCAAAACAACAGCACGACACAAAAAGAAAGAATCAAATCACTGTTAGCTCCCAGACCCACTCCAGGTCAGCCTCTGGTGTCCATCTACGGCGCCCCGGCCAGGTGATGAGCAACACCTGTGTGTGCTTTGGCTGCAAAGAGGCCAGTTAATCTGTACAGGGGGGCCTCTTCGCACTTCTATGATAGTCTGCATCTTTCGATGACTTCAGTGACGGATGAATGTGTCTCCCGTGACATCATGTTGAGCTGCAGATGAAATGTCTGGAGGAGTACACAGAGAGTAAATTATCATGTTAAGCTCAAAGCAGTCACAGAAAGATATTAATGTCTGGAGCAGCAGAAAATGGGAACACACCACAAAATCTATTAAAGCTAGAGCAGTCACATATTATCTAGTAAGCATGCCAAAAAAAAAAGTTTTCTAGACGCAAACATCATAAGGAATAGGAGTACAATCTATGGACATGAGAAACTATTGGTTCACAAAAATGGAAGCTTGTGTATCTTTCAAACTTTGCGCAAGACAGTTCTTGGCAATTCAGAAATTTTGCACATACCACAAATTTCTCCAGCACAGGAACAAGAATCTTCAAGCTGTTGTCTGGAAGGCAATTGGTAATGGCTTCTCTAACCTTCATACTGTTGCAGCAAATAGACAATTCAAGTAAATCACCATGGGGCTTAAATTATGATCATAACAATTTAGCAAACATTACTAAACACCGCAGATCATGAACCTTTCTGTTGAAAGAAAAGCAAGCACAAGTGCTGCATAGGCCTCCACAATCATCATTTCAGCTTCACGCGCTCCTTGCAACAAGGATTCTTCATCATCCTAACAATTACAAACAGCAATTAAACAATGATTCACAAAAAGCCAAAATGATATGCAGTTAACCTTTCTAGGAAGCATGTACAAATACAACATATAGAAGAGCCATATATTGCATTGCCAACCAAGGACTAAAATGTGTTGATTTAACTGAGTTTCAACTAAAGCTCTTGGCAATCTCTCTATAGACTTTTTATACCATTTCTGGTGTTCCTTTTGTCAACAGTACTATCAACTGATACTCATTATATAGGTAAGATCAAAACATGACACAAAATAGCAGGAATAGGAAGAAAAAGGATGGTATTGTCATGAAATTTCAGTGCTTTGATGAAAGTGCGATGACCAAAACATTGTAGATCATATTAACTGAAGAATCACAGACCTAGGAATAGGTACCGTTTGAAATAGAACAACAGAGACATTAAATGCACGGTCTATATATACAGTATGTGGTGGCTGCCAAGATAAGGGCAGCCTGTCATTGGTGATATAACAACATGTGCATTAGTCCTAATTGCCATTTGCAAGCATGCAAATCTATCTTGAAGTAAGTGAGATCCTAGCTTTGTTATTTTGTAATAACACAAAAACTTGAGGATGAGAATTACCGGTGATATAGCTTCAGCAGTTTCCCCTGAACCTTGACTCGCTAAGAATATTGAACAGAGCAGGGGTATGACATCCCTCTGTACCTCTTCGCTATCTGGATTTTGAGATTTGACAGAAACACGGGCATTCGCAAGCCGTATCCTGTAGCAAGGTACATTTAGACTTACTGACATTGACTAGAGTAGGTATAGAAATGCGCCTGATCCAAGAAACGGGCAGAACAGTAATATGGACATGAATGAAGCAAATGGAACAGAGGCAAGAAAAGGTACTACCTACCTATTAAGGCTATCTTTCTCCACAAGGTTGACAAGCAATCCCAATATAGCAACCAGAAAATCAAGTTCATGGTCTCGCAATTGCTTAGTTTTGAGTTGTTGTGCCTTGCTGTTCTGGGAAGACGAAAGGTTTTGATTATTGACATCTTGACCAGAGGACACTCTTTCTTTCAGTTGATTGTTCTTGTTCATGGAGAAATCAAATGATGGGAAATGCTTAATGATCAAGGAGGCCATGGTATTAATTCCACCACATGACGCGATCTGTTCGCAACCAGATGGGTTGTCATTTGCCAAGTTCATAAGAACCTGCCATAAAATTAATGGATGATGTCAGATACATCTTATTTCAAACATATAAAAACAAGTACCTCTCACTAGTATGCCACCAGCTTACTGCAAAAGATGTCTGTTTGGTAAAATTCCGAAAACTGTCAGCTGATCAAAAATCAATAATAACAACGACCAACAATGTAAAAGTAACAACTGAGTTTAATCCATATCGACTTTTTTTAAAAAAAATGCACCTGATCTTTTGTCAAATATCTTACCATTAATAATAAAAATGATAAGACAGGCTAAAACTAATGTGTAAGAATATTGTGGCAAGACTCAAGCAATATGACACATGTGCAGTTAAGCTTGGATCTACAACAAAAATGATATTAAAAATAGCCCCTCACTTAAATATAATCTCAAAAAGATTTAGGATGCTGAAATTCTAAAACATCCCAGGCCAGTATATAAGCTTACTATAGTTTGAAGGGCACTCATAAGCAAACAAGCTAGGGAAGATAAGTTACTTTTTCTATACAAATGAGTTGTATCTTATCTACTAAGCATTTATGCAACTCTATCAGCAGTTCACCATCCTGCGTAGTATGAAAATTACAACTTTAACCATAATATTAAACTCTAAATCATCAAGTATCAACAGTTTGGTAGGTGCTGAGCCAGTGGCAACTTTATGCTAGTGCTTAAGCAAAAAGCATGCCGTAAAAATGCACCATACTGCACAAATGTTAGTATTAACCTCACCCGTCGCTCAAGCATAGATGGCACCCACAAACAACTAATATCTATCAGGAATGGTGAACGATCTTATGGTAGATGTGAATACATGGAATAAAAATGATAAATGCCTGGCAAATTGTACAGAAAAATCTCAGCAATTCGGAACCATCTTAAGGATAAACAACTTCAACATCTTTTTATCAAAAATTAAGAAATGCCAGGCAACAAATAATATAGCTAAACCAAGACAAGAAAAGCTTAAAAGAAACCTGCTTAATTACCTTAACTGATGCCAAAAGGCAATCTTCCAAAAGACTGGACTCATCTTCAGCCTTGCAATCAGATGTAGTACCTGACTGATAAATATCTTCAGGTTGACATGATTCAGGACTTACAATTGCTGCAGTCCCACAATCGTCGAGCACTTTTCCATTAGCTCGTTTTGCTCGCTTCTGTGGTGATTTCCTTTTTGGACCAAACATATCCCAATTTGAAGGCTCTTGATCAACATCGTCAAATGCAAACGGATCATCACCACCATTGCCCAAATCGGTATCCGTATTTTCAGATAGACGGCGCTTTTTTGCCATTTCTCTGGAGTTCCCACCAGAAGTTTGTGCTTTTATAGAAATCCAACCAGTTGAGCATCTGATTGGATTAGCTTTAGAACGATCCTTTCTTACACTGAGCTTCAAACCAACACCGTTGCTGTGTTTCTTGACAAATGATCCGCTTGATGCCCCATTGATCGAACTTGAGGGAGAACAATCTAGCGTCCGTCGTGACTCACAGACATCACTACTAGAAGAGATAGTAATATGAGAAACTTCAGATTTGGAGGACGGACAATTCTGGCGCCTTTGATTCAGCAAAAGGCCTTTTTCTGCTGAGTTCTTGCACTTGCCATGATGATTCAATAAATTTGCACCTCTACTATCTGCTGCACAATGCAATGTAGAAAATGTAACTATGCTAAAACTTTTGAAGGGAAGAAATATTTTTGACCTTCACGTTAGACTAGAAAGATAACAGCACAGTTCATTCACACTACTGGTGTGCAAGATAGCTTAACTACTGTACTGAAATTGAAACATAAAAGGGTGACTATATCCATATTCAGGATCACATAGCAAAGGCAATATAAATATACAAAGAAATGGTCCCTTTATTACCAGAGCAGCCCCTATTGGGTACTTTCGAAGATTTCGGATCTGCTTTTCTGGAAACAGTGGAAGTGTTCTGAAGGAGAGAAAGAGCTGCAGCAAAGGATATCACGTCATATTTAATTATCAAAGGGTGCAACAGGCATTTCATTTAAGTGTAAGTAGTAATATTAAATCATTAACCAAGTACCTGATAGTAATTCAATAGTATTGAGAACAACACCAATAAAAGGAAGTGAGGAGCATTTAGGGCTCAATTTACGACTCATGCGGAGCAAATGGGTCTGGAGGGGGGCAAAAAAAATATGAGTTAGAGCTTAAGACACTTCGTACAGGAATAATAAAAGTTAGCAGCAGTACATGGTAACACTATTATTGCAGAGAAGCACAAAAATTAGAAAACATTGCTGACAAGTAAGATAGAAGGAAATTGAACAAACAGGGTTTGGAAAATTACCTTGTTATTGTCGCTTAGAAATGTGGCATTCTCCAAAATTTTAAAACATTTCAAGAGGAGTGCAGCACTTTGCAAAGGTGTTCCTTCCTTTAGCTCCACAGCCGTAGTGGAAGTATCCTTTCCAAGTCTCTGATACACAAGGTTTGCCATCAGTCGCAGATTGTTATTGCAGTCACTTAGCACAAGTACATGGTACAGGTAACATGTTAATATGTAAATATGGGGACAAACGAATTGTTGTCACCCTAAGGATAAGATATGAAAATACTAAAGAAAGTCGGTATTAGAGTTCTGGAATACCCAGGCAAGGCGAATATCAACGGAATTGTAACACTCAGCAGCATTAAAAAAATCATTTGATGACTCTTTTGGACGGGATTCGCATTATGTATATATCATCTTAGGAGCATATCAGATGGGAAGTTTAAATTTCAAGGTGTATAACTTGATTGTTTCTCCAAACTTCCAAAGTCCAAAATGATACTGCTACTCACAGTAAGACAAGGTTCAAGTAATCTTTGTGCTGCAAACAGTAGAATCTAAAACATTTCAACCAAATCAATTTTCACATCATGACACTGTGATGCAACATGTTTTCAGGTGCTGAAAATAATTTTGTTTTGAGTTGCAGCTGTAATCATATTGAAGCCGGAAACATACAAGGTTCCAAAGTTCATAATCCTTTGCCGTAGCAAAACAAATAGTGCCAAATTAATAGTTTTGTCTAAACCTGTTAAAAAACAAAGGTAACACAAAAATAAGGTCTTAAACTCTTACCTCCAGTTCTGAATGACAATTCACCATAACATTAAAGATATTATCAAGACCACCTGACTGCCTTAATGTTTCTTTGAAATTTCCCCCAACTCTAGTCACCATGTCAGATGTCTCTGAAAAAAAAATGGTATAACACTTCAGTGTGACAAACTAACGATAGGTCGATAGCAACATTGCTACTAGTGCAGGTTTGCTCAAAGAAGAACAGATGCACCCGCCCCAAATTCTAAATAAGCAACCAAACAAAAGCCAGTGGAGAAACAAGAGCCAGACAAAAGCATCCATGTAATGATGTAAACATAAGTTACTTATTATTATTTGATTTGGTTGTTTTGATCAATAAAATAACAGACCTAAAGGGATAGAGAACTTACCCTCTAATGCAACAGCAGATAAGCAAGCCTTTTCCATTGTCAACAAAGCGAGCCACTTTGAACACAATTCTGGCCTCGCTGTTCTCCTGTCATCCCTGTCTAGTGGCTTGATCTCTTTGCAGCTTAAGAGGATTTCTTCAACTTTGGAAAGTATGTCCTCCGAACTGGAGTCAGTGTCCTTATTTGCACCATTAAGCATTTGAAATTTACCGATTCCAAGAAGTTTGGAACCTATTGATGGCGCTTTGGCATCAACCACATTCACCGGAGGGTTTAATAATTTAAGAAGGAAATGGACACAAGTTTCTGAATCCAGCAAATTATTGTCTTGGACCTGAGGAAAGAGGGAACAACAATAAGCAGAACTCATACTGATGCGAATATTCAGCAAAAATATCATTACCTCAGTTTCTTTATTACATGACATTCTAGAATCCTTGCCATCAAATATCTAAAAGTTGACCATTTATGGTTAAAGGTATATAGATTTGCTAAATGGAAATGCCATTACCTTTGTCGTTACAACGCTTCCATAAAGTTATAATTTTATTATAGTTCCTTAAAATAAAGTTATAAAAATAATGGCCAAAGCTGCATTTCAAAGACCATGAAAAGTCAAAATGTCCAGTTAAAATGAATGGAAATAACAAAGGAGAACTCCTCTAGGTAATTAAACCTTACATCTTTTTAAACAGGACACATAATCATATTGGTAAAACTAATGAAAAAGATAAATACCAACACTGCCTGAGATTTACTTCCACATAAATTCCAGTTACTAAAAATTAGTGAGATTAAAAGTATGGTATTTCTTGACTGATATTCTCATATGATATGTCAATCTTTGTAATGAGAAAACAAGTGGCTGCTTCTAAGAGAAACATAGCAGAAAGAAATAGCTTTTCCACCTTGCTATTAGCTCGGTGACTTAGAGATAGCGGAGGTATTTAATATGCATAACAAATTGGAACGCAACATGCACGGAAGCATGTAGACTGAGATTAAGAGGTACTCACATCGCTTGCCAAAACAAATAAAAGAGCTCCTGCAGCAATAGCGCAGGGAGGATCATCAATGTCCAGAACCAAAATAGCATCGATAATTTGCTGTAGCAATCTACAGGATATAACAAAAAAAAGGAAGCCATTTGTAAGTAATAAAATGGAAAAAGGTGTGAAAACTCCACAAAGATTAAATCTAGTACTCTGTTTGTTGAAGGGTGATATTGATTTTAGCCAAGCATCTTTAGCACTGGACAAGTTGTGAACTTCAATGATTACCTAACTATTTTTATGGTCTTTTGAGAGACTATGAACTGCCATTTGAACTTGCTACAGAAATTGAAGATCAATTCAGACAGCAAAATTGATACCCTACAGCTCTTATGCAAACCAAGGAATTATGTCTTTAACTAAAAGTGTCGTGTACAGCATCAGTGTTGATCCCATTTTGAGGATAAGAGTAAAACACTGATTTCCAGCTCTGATTACATTTTCGGTTTACAAAACAATTGGCATTCTTGCTGAATCACAACGACTGGAAACCTTCCTAATTCCCAAAAGTCACCCAAAATAGTCATAGAGGATTACGGAGGAATATTTAGCTACACTACAATAGTTTGTTTTTCTGCCAAACAGCATACTATAGATAATTGCAATGATGCTTGAGCTGAGCAGACATAATTCAAACAACAAAGATCAGTTTCTAGGCAATTGTAGTCACTAGCCATGGTACTGCTTCTGGAACCATGCAAGATAGGATGTCTCAGCTAAAGAATAGACCAAACTGCTAGAAATGTTCCTAGGCAGCTCAAATGCATACTTAAACCCATTGGTATTAAACATGAGGAAGTGACCCTTAGACTTGTCGGCATCAACAGAACCTAAGAGGAATAACAGCTCGTGTATTCAAGCAATCGAACAGGAAATCATCGAGCCGCGACACCATTTTTGTGTCTTGGGTGAGGAATTAGCCGTATACCGCGAAACCAAGAAAACAAAGGAAGCTCGTGGTCCAAAGGCAGAAAGGTGGTTCCTTTCTCGAAAAAAACCCTAATCTTGACCCTAATCGTACGACAACACCATTATGGTTCACGATTTTAAGGTCAAGATTGCCAGGAATGACGAGCAAGAACCTAATTGCTGTTCTTTGCAGAGCGGAAAGGGAAAGAAACGCCTTTGGCGCACTCACCCCTGGGCCCGGAGCACGCGGCGGCGCTCGGCGGAGGCGCAGATCCCGAGCAGCGCGAGCAGGCTGGCCCGCCGCGTCCGCCTCTGCGCGGCGGGGCGAAGGCCATCGAGCGCGAACGTGACCTCGTCCACGCTCTCCATCATCTCCCCGTACTCCTCGGCCTCCATCAGCGTCGCCGTCGGAGCCGCCGCGGGGGGCTCCGCGAGCTCCCACCCTCCTCTTCTTGCCCCGCCCCGCCCGCGCCGCCTCGCCTCCTGCCGGGGCCGCGGCGGCGACGGGGGCGGGTCCTCGTCGAATTCCCACATCGAGGAGGACTCCTGCGACGGCGGGAGCGGGAGCAGCTGCGAGGCCGACGACCCCAGCACGTCGTCGTCGGCGTCGAAGTCGAACGCGTCCTGCGAGGACGAGACCCCGCCCCCGCCGTCGGAGAAGGAGCGGGATCTGCGCCCGTACGTGCGCACGATCATGGCGCCCGCGCCGTCGTCGATGCGCGGCGCCTGCGCGTGCACGGCGAGGGAGGGAGGGAGATTTGGGTGTGGTGTGGGTTTGGGTTCGGACCGGGGCGTTTGCTTCGCGTTGCGGCTGATGCGGATTTGGGAATTGCGGGGGGGAGAGGGGGGCAGCTGCTTGGGGAATCGGGAGAGCTCGGCTCCGGCTCCGGCTCGCGGAGGATGAGTCGCTGAGGGGTGGGCCACCGCGATGGGTTTGTCTGTTTCAGCCGTGCTGCTTTGGCCTCGGGTTGTTGGCAGCACACGGTTCTGGACGGCAAAGGAGATGGAGGATGATGGCTGCACAGGATGGCGGTGGCTGCAAGTCGGGTTTCCAGCCGTCAGATCTCCCATGCTGATCTAGCACCCAACGAACGGTAATAAACTACGAAAAGATTAGGATTTGTTTTTAGAGTAAAATGCATGGATGGTTATTGTACTTGTTAGCGCGTTTCAATTTAGCCATTGTATTTTGAAAAGTGCAAATTGTGACCATTAAAATAGCTTGGCTCTATCGATACGTCATTACCTCTCTAGCCATACGTATTTGGATGATGTGGCGTACTACGTGGAGCTCTTTTTGCGAATTGCTCCCTCTCTTTTGAGTTATTTGAGGCAAAAATGCCCATGGACCCAAAAATACCAGCTTCACAATGCTCTCTCCCACCGCCCCTCTTGTCGACACGCGTACCGCCCCTCTCCTTTACGCTCTGTCGTCGCCGCCGCGCTGCCGCAATGCTCCAAGTCCAGGGGGGTGCTGAGCTTGAGCACTTCAATATTTGTGCAGGTACGAGCTTATTATTTCCTAAAGATCGGAAGGTTATTGTTTCCAGAAATCTGGATTCAAACCGTAGCTCGAAGATGAAGCGCTTCACTCTGCATCCCTTGGCAATCAAAATTGGCAGGTTTAACCTCTACTTAACAATTAGAGCTCCAATAAGTATTCGATAAAAGCATCAATAAGTAGCATTTTACATCAATTAAAGTTCAATTCTGAGTAACAATATTATTCTAAAAAGTTCAGAAAGATAAACATATTAGTTTTTGTTTGCTTTCTTCGCAGCTTGTGTTTCCTCCCTTGCACAAGCATCTGCTGCCCTTTTGGCAGCTGCTTTTTCTTTTTTGGCAACCGTTAATGCTTTTCTCTCTTCAGTAGTAATCCTTTTTGCCTCCAAAATTGCTGCTCTCTTCTGTGCAGCCTCAACCTTTGTTGCTTGTGCAAGAGCTGCTTTCTTCTGTGCAGCCTTTTCCTTCCTTGCTCGTGCCTCTGTTGCCTTATTCTCTGCAGCCTTTAACTTTGCTTCAAGTGCAGCTTCTCTCTTGGCGGCTATTGCATTGTTTTTAGCATGTTTCATTGCCTCTAGCTTCTTTGCTTGACTACTGTCGGTGTATCGAATCACCGGCTAGTAGATTTGTATGCGTGTCACGGCCCGGATAGTAATGCAAGGGAAGACACGAGATTTATACTGGTTCGGCTGAATGTCCCTACGTCCAGTTCGAGCGATTTGTGTTCTTGCACTCAGTTCGTAGTAGGGGTTACAAAAAGGCGAGAGAGGGAGACGGGCTTCCAAGTCTCTGTGTTCGTGCGTGGGTGAATGTGTTTGTGGGTATGTCGTCCAATCGTCTTCGTGGCCCCCTGCTCGGGCCCCTTTCCGCCCCTTTTATCCTTCAAGGAGGGAAAGGGGTCCGTTACAAAACGAGAGAGAGAGAGAGAGAGAGATATGATAAGTCGGGAGGCTAAATGTTCCCGACTCCCCGTCGTCGTGGCGTGGGGCCCTTGACTCTGACGGGGGATGTCCGTCCCTTGTTCCTCATCCTGTGCGGAGAGTGGAGCGCTCCCCATGCTGTCCTGTGTGGGGTGACGTCGTCGTCGGGGAACGTACGTCGATCCTCGCGCACATCCGTCCTTGGTCCTTTGGTTGTTGTGGTCGTTGTACTCTCTGGCGCCGCTCACAGGAGGAGTGGTTGGAGGGCCTTTCCCGATGCCGCGGCTTCCGGAGTGGCACTGTTCAGACCACGTCCCGAACAGTCGCTTTGCCTCGTTCTGCACCCTGATGCGACCATTCGTACCATCCCTTTGACTGGGAGACGGCTCCCTCAGGGTAGGTTTTCGATCTCGTCGGAGTACGGACGATTCGAGGCGCAGGCGAGGTCCCGACTCCCTCCGCAGAGGGCCGGGCGAGACGGAGTCCCCCGACCCCCTCCGCGGAGGGTCGGGCGAGGCGGAGTCCCCCGACCCACACCGCGGAGGGTCGGGTGAGGCAGACTTTCCCCGGCGGGACGCGCTCGCGGGCCGGCCCCCGCCCCTAGACTGTTGGGCCGTTCGTCGATGGCTCGTTGGCCGCTCGTGGGCCATTCATGGGCCGCTCTAATATTCCCTGACAGGTGAGGTTCTCGATCCTAGCATCTAAGAGTATCTGTTTTATTCTCCCCCAACAGTAGCCCCCAACCCCCTCTCGGTTACATGGTAACTGCGAGGGGGTTTTGTTTCCTCTTCGGTTGGCAGGAGCTAGCGTTGGCAGAGTTTAGCCATTTGGTAGTTTAAGTGGGTGCGCGCGAGCGCACCCACTAGGTGTAGCCCCCGAGCCCCTGAGTGAATTGGGGATTCGTTCAAGGGGTTCTGCTTTCGATCCCGCGGGCGGTCTCTTTGATTTTGACATGACAATGCGGAGCCTGTTTTCGTCACTCTGGTGGGTGCGCGCGAGCGCACCCAGTGGGTGTAGCCCCCGAGCCTCTCGGTGGATCAGAGATTCACTCAGAGGATCCAGCGAACGATCCGCTCCCCTCCTTCTTCGGCGGTCTCTCGGGTGTATCGCTTTTGCCTCGCCTGACTTGCGCTAGGTGATTGCGACAAGTCGAGCAGCCAGCCAGCTTGACCGGGCCCCTCTTTTTTTTATGGCTCCAAAGCCCATCCTTCTCACTCGTCTGGGGTCGATGTACGCCTTTGTCGCCTCCGCTCGCTTCTGTTTCGCCCGTGGGAAACCGCCCGCCGGCTTCGCGCGGCTATAAAGAGGACCTGGAGACAGCTGTTCAGATTCACTCGAACTTCATCGCTTGCCATACCCGAACTTCTGTTAATGATGGCGCTTTTATCCTGCGCGCGTCCCCCTGAACGAGCCCATGATTCTCCTAACCCCTCATGCTAGAAGAATGCTTGCGAGCGGCAGGGGATGGTTCACCGGTGGCGTCGGGTGGCCTCCTGGAGTCGGATGATGGAGCGTGGAGATGGGTGATCCCACCGCTCACCCTTAGGGATGAAGCTGCGGGTTACCCCGCCAGTCGGACCGGCGGAAGATGCCTTCCACGGACCGCGACTCGCGGAGGGCCTCGTTCCCCCGCCCTTATGCGGATGTGTCAGTGCTTCCACCGTACACGGGCGTGTACCGTGGACATCTCGACGCTCAGGCTGAGGGGTCATACGTGCATCCTCCCGCGCGTGCATCCTATTCTGGGAAGACCTTCCCAGCCTGGGCATCAGTCGCCGCGGGGAAGCTCTCGTCGTTCCTTCCTACGGAGAAGAAGCCCAGGCGACGGTGGCGTCGAGCAGGCTGTTCGGCCTCATCCCCCGCCATGACGTCCTCGGGGGAGGTGATGCAAGAAGAATCCTTGCAAGGCGCAAGAAGAAAACTTGCGAGGCGGGCACGGCCCTCTTCCTTCTTGCGATTGAAACTACCGCCCCTGAGGACCCCATTGTTGTCGCCCTTACGGCAGCGACGAGGCTTTTTTGTACTATGAACGGCCTTTGGCTGGATGGATCTTGTAATTCTTTTGGGGAATAAAGCGTTTTTTCCTTGGCTTTGGAAGCTGTTTGGAGGGACGCCGGGGCGAAGCCCCCGTGTCCTTTTTTCTTTTCGTTGTTGGCAGAGGGTCGGGCATCGCCGACCCCCTTGGCTCAACACCAAGCGCGGCCTCGTCGGCCTTCCTGCGTGTTCCAGCCACCACGACTCCCTCCACCCTCGAGGTTGCGGTGGAGAGGGGTCGGCCCGTCTTTGCATCGACTCCCTCCGCGCTCCCCCTTCGTTAGGGATGAGAGGGCTGCACACGACCAGGCTCTTCCTCGCTGGTCGAGAGCCTAGTGCCCGGTGAGTTGTTAACGGGTTGGTCCAAGTGAGGGTCCGGTTCCGTTTCGCTAGGGAGCTGAGATGAATCAGCTGGTGATCACCCTCAAAGCTCCTGATGGTCGACCCGCTCATGTTACCGGAGTCGTTCGACCGACTCCAGCGGCTCGATGCCTCCCCTCGGGGGAAACCACGGGTCAATCCCAAATCAGGACATGGACACGGGTTGAGATGGCCTTCGGCGCGCGGGGGTGCCTGGGTTCTAGCCGCTGGGGCCCATCTGCCCCCGTCCCTGGCTCATAGTCATTTTCAGACGGCTGTGAACCCTCAACTGGGCCATCCTTAGAACCCGTGGGCCGGAAATGGGCTACGCGAGGCGCCACCGGCCCATTCTCCCGCTCACCTCTAGGGCTTTTCTGTCTTTTTCGCTGCGGGCGCGATTCTCGATGGGTCATGCCTGTAGCGGCTCCATGGCTCGGCGAGGCATGGACGTGGCGAGAGAAGCTGCGATTGGCTCCCAGGATGATGGCGGTTGCGAGAAACGAGGGGGTTGTTCGTCCTCCCCCCCCCCCCCTTTCCCCTTTTTTATCGGGATTAGATGGGAAACGACACTCTCCGCCCCTGCCATTGTTAGCGCAAGCGAAAAGAAGGGACACAGGGGGGGAGAGAGAGAGAGAGGGGACTGCGTGCGCACCCGATTCATCGCGTCGCCGCCGCCGCCGTCGAGCCTCCACGCCCCTACGCCGTCCTCGTCCGTCCGCGATGTGAGATGGGAGAGTGGCAGCGCTCGGACATGACCGTGGCCCGCGTGGAGGGACTCGTGGCCAAGGTGTGGAGATTTGGGTCGTCCAAGAAGAACAAGAAGTGGCTTCTAGCGCTCCTTGATGCGATCGCGCACCTGAAGGAGCGTGGGCTCACTGGGATCGGGGTGATAGGCGCCTACCACCAGAGGCGGGTTGCACCGCTGATGGCGCGGAGCATCCCCATGTGTGCGATGGATCCCCTCATGGCGTACCCGGGGATCATGCTCGCTGCCGGGGAGATCGGCGCCTCAGACGGACGAGGGGGATGCATCGTGGGACACTCTCCTCGCCGACGAGGAGGAGGGGGAAGAGGCGTCACCACCCCTGTCCGAGGCGGCGGCATCTGACCCTCCGTCCCCCAGCGCGCAGGGGGAAGGGCCGGAAACGTGGAGGTGCCAGACTCCCGCCCCTCCGAGTCGCAAGGAGGAAGAGTCGGAAGCGCGAGGGCGGCGGCATTGGTTACCGCGCTCGCCCCGCAGACCCCCACGGCGTGGGGAAGCAGGGTAGAGGGCGCGACGACAACGACAACGGGACCTTCCTCGGCAGCGGGTTCCCCCAAGAGGCGTGTCGGGGCTTCAGAGCCGGGGGGGTGATCCGGCCCTCAAGCGCTCAAGAATGACGTCGACCCAGTGCGTAACCTGATTTCTCTTCTCTTTTTTCTTGGCGTCCTCCTCCTTCCCTTACTGAGCTAGCGTTGCCGCCTTCCGCATCAGCCCCCGTTGGACCGCGGGCTCGTTGTCGCTCACCCCCAAGAAGGCTCTTGCTAAGCAAGGGGCCGCACCGGCGAAGGCCGCAACGGGAGAGTCGGCCCCGCCCCCTCCTGCACCCTCCGTCGCAGAAGGAGCGCGGACCGTCGAGGTGACGCCGACGGAGCAGAGGGGTGACGCGGCCGCCCCTCCGCAAGGGGTGGCTACCGTCGACCCGGAGCCCCAGACACTGGCGGTGACCGCTGTGGCGGACCAGTCAGTCGAGGAGATGTCAAAGGACCGGGCCGCCGCGTCGGACTCGCCGGCGCTGACCCCCGACGCGAGGACAGGATGTCTCGTCCCATATCGATGCTGTGACGAGTCAGGGCACGGGGGAGCGGGGGGTCGGAGATGAGGTCTTCGCCCCTCCCCGGGCGGTTGCGCCGATGGTGGAGGTGCCCTCCTCCTCGGAGGTGGCGGTGCTCCCGTCAACGAACCGAGCCAGGGACCTATCGCCCTCCCTCGCTCGACATGGCAGCGATCTTACCCTGCTGGGAGGCGGCAGCGCCTTGACGGACGTCCTCCCTGCCATGAGCAACGCGCTGGTGGACGCCGAGTGGGGGGATCTTAGGAGTGGCGTTGCCTCCGCGCTGACTGCCCTGCGCGACGTCGTCGCCCCCCTATGCGAGGTATGGCACCCTTGTCTCCCGTGTTTTCGTCCAATCCTGCCGGCCGCGGCCGGTGGGTCTTTTCGTTTCTGACCCAAACCTCGCAGGCGCTTGAACTACGGCATCGAACTCGGTATGCCGAGGATGCCCGTGAACGGGAGGTCCTGGCGGAGGAGCTTGACATGGCGCGGCGCGAACTCGAACAGCTCCGGAAGGAGCGTGACGAGTTGCGCGGCGAGCGAGATGCCGCGCTGAAGTCTTCCGAGGATGTCGCGTCGAATGCGCGAGCGACACAATCGGAGCTTCAAGGTAATAGGTCTTGACTGTCAGCGACCGTGTATCTGTGCGATAGAGGTCAGAATTGTCTAACCCCCTATCTCCCGTAGGTGCCCAGAAAGAGACAACTGCTCTTCGCGAGGAGCTGACCGGGGCAACGATCCTAAAAGAGAAGGCTGAAGCACCTGAGGCGGCCCTTACCCAAAGTCTTGGTAATGCACGCTCGGCGATCAGCAACCTCAACACCACGGTGGCGTCGATACGCGATCGGGAGATTGGTAAGTGTCATCGGCGACTAGTTTTGCCGAAGTGTTTTCGTTTTTGTGGCGCAGCCATCAATGCTCAACTTAAGGACGAGGAGTCCAAGTCGCAGCAGTTGTCGACTGAGCTAGCCGTGGTGAAGGGTCTTCTTGAGCAGAAGGAGGTCGACCTAACTAACCTGCAGATGGCCGCGAGGATGGCGCTGGAAGACCTTGGCGGGTTAGCAACCACGGAGGATGACAGACTTATCTCCTATCTGGTTCACTTCCCTGAGGGGGCTGAAAGTGCGGTGATCCAAGCGTTGCACCTCGGTGTCCGTCGTGCGTTCGCGGTCGTCCGCACCCACTACGAAGACATCGACCTGCCCGAGCTAAGCCAAGGGTTCGCGAGTGGGTATGAGGAGGAAGAGCTGGAGCGGATTGAAGATGATGTCGCTCCCCTCGCGCGTGCCTTAGCTGAAAAGATGGTGGACGAGGTCGTCCTCAAAAAAATGAACTTTTGTTTAGTGTTCTGTTTCAGTTTATTTTGAACTCATCGAGGAGCTATAATAATTTAACTTGCTTTTTGTTTACAAACAATTCCGACCCGTCGCGAGTTGGGTCGGTTAGTTAAAGCATCCTTTCCTATCGCCAAAAAATGAATAGAAGACGTATGGTTTTAAAGAAAAGCTCCCTGGGTGTGCGAGTGAGCGAGTGCCCTTGCTGCCGGAGCTCTGGCACCTCGCAGTCCGATTCGCAAACGCCAAGTGTTCTCCGACCCGCGACCTGGTCTGTCCGACTCGTTCGCGATAGGAAAAGGAAAAGAAAAATGAGGGTATAGCCTGTATAGCCCCCGAGTGAGCCCCGGCCGCACACTGTGGCGGGGTCGGGGGTTACTCCTGAATAGTAAACGGATCGACAAAGAAACTCTCTTAGCAGAGCGGGTTCCCTTTATTAAAACTAGCAGTTTGCATAATTTGCTCAAACTAAGGGTAGAAGCGACGTAGCTGCTCGATGTTCCATTCGATGGGGAAGACTTTGCCATCCTTAGTTTGGAGCTTGTAGGTTCCGGGTCGGAGCACCTCCGCGACGACGTAGGGCCCTTCCCAGGGGGGTGAATGCTTGTGGCGATCCTTGTTGCTCTGTACGCATCGGAGCACCACGTCTCTAACGTGGAACGCACGACCCTGCACTCAGCAGTGATGATATCTTCGAAGAGCCTGCTGGTATTTGGCCGACCGCAGGAGGGCGACATCGCACATCTCATCGAGCTGATCTGTGGCGTCCTCGAGGGCGGCCTCTGCTCCTTGCTCGTTGTAGGCCCTGACCCTTGGTGAGCCATAGTCTATGTCCGTTGGGAGGATTGCCTCCGAGTCGTAGACCATGAAGAATGGGGTAAATCCTGTGGCACGGCTTGGGGTCGTCATTAAACTCCACAGGGTGGCTGGGAGCTCCGCGACCCATCGCCGAGCGAACTTCTTGGGGCGACTGTAGATTCGAGGCTTTAGTCCTTGGAGGATCATGCCGTTGGAGCGCTCGACCTGCCCGTTCGTGCGGGGGTGCGCCACAGCATCCCAATCCACCCGTATGTGGTGGTCGTCACAAAACTCCAGGAACTCCTTCTCGGTGAACTGCATGCCATTATCGGTTATGATGGAGTTGGGGACCCCGAACTGATGAACGATATCCAGTAAGAAGCCTACGGCTTGGGTTGACTTGATGATAGTGACTGGCCGAGCCTCGATCCACTTGGTGAACTTGTCTATGGCGACAAGGAGGGCCTACTAGATCGAGTCCCCAGACCGCGAACGACCATGTGATGGGGATAGTCTGTAGTGCTTGAGCCGGCAAATGAGTTTGCCGAGCGTAGTACTGGCACCCTTTGCAGGTTCGTACGATTTGCTCGGCGTCGGCTATCGCCGTGGGCCAGTAGAACCCTTGACGGAAGGCATTCCAGACCAGGGTCCTAGGAGCGGTGTGGTGTCCACACACGCCGCCATGGATGTCAATCAGCAGCTACCTCCCCTGCTCGATTGGAATGCACCGCTGCAAGATCCTCGTGTGGCTTCGCTTGTAGAGCTCTCCGTCAACGAGAACGAAGGACTTGGCACGGCGAGCGAGTCGTCGGGCCTCCGTCTTGTCGGCAGGGAGTACTCCATCGGCTAACCAATCAACGAAAAGCTTTCGCCAATCCTCTGTGGGGTCGGGGATGATGATTGCCCCCTCATCGATCTCCATGACTCCGGGGTAGGAGGGTAGAGGGGTCGGCGACCGAGCCCCCGAGCCCGTCGCGGTTGCGTCAGGCTCAGCCACTGCGGGGGTCTGCAATTCAGCCCCTGCATCAGCCATCGGCGCAGCAGGACCGACCTATTCTGCTTCGACATCGCGGATCGAAGGTCTGCATTGGTCGCTGGCAAAGATCCTGTGAGGTACGGGTTGCCGTTGTGACGCCATCTTGGCAAGCTTGTCCGCGCCCTCGTTCAGCCTCCGGGGGATGTGAGTGAGCTCGAGTCCGTCGAACTTGTCCTCCAGCTCGCGCATCGCTTGGCAGTACGCGACCATCTTAGGGCTGATGCAACTCGACTCTTTCATCACCTGGTCGACGACGAGGCGGGAGTCGCTCTTGACTTCTAGGCGATGGACGCCTAACTCGATAGCGATGCGTAGCCCGTTGATGAGAGCTTCATACTCCGCCACGTTGTTAGATGCGGGGAAGTGCACGCGGATGACATATCGCATGCACACGCCGAGGGGGGACACGAAAACGATGCCGAGACCGGCGTCTTCCTTCATCAACGAGCCGTCGAAGAACATTGTCCAGTACTCCCCATCGACGGGAGCCGGCGGGAGCTGCGTCTCCGTCCACTCGGCAACGAAGTCCGCTAGCGCTTGCGACTTGATTGCGGTGCGCGGCGTGTAAGTGATCCCCTGACCCATGAGCTCGAGGGCCCACTTTTCTATTCTCCTCATCGCGTCGGGGTTTCGCACAACCTCGCCGAGAGGGAAGGACGTAACTACTGTCACGGGGTGAGATTCAAAGTAGTGACGCAACTTCCTCTTGGCGATGACCACTGCATACAAAAGCTTCTGGATCTGGGAGTAGCGCGTCTTGGCGTCGACCAAGATTTCGCTGACAAAATAAATGGGGCGCTGGACCATGAGGGCGTGGCCCTCTTCCTCTCTTTCTACGACCAATGCGGCGCTAACCACCTTTGGTCGCCGCGATGTAGAGTAAGAGGGGCTCGTCTTCGGTCGGGGGGACCAGGATCGATGCCCGGGTCAGGAGCGCCTTGAGCCCGTCAAGAGCCTCCTAAGCCTCGGCAGTCCAGGTGAAGCGCTCGCTCATTCGCAAGAGTTTATAGAGAGGTAGGCCCCGCTCCCCGAGTCGGGAGATAAAGCGGCTGAGTGCTGCGAGGCATCTCGTAACCCGCTGAACCCCCTTGACATTTTGGATCGGTCCCATCTTCGCGATGGCCTCGATCTTTTCTGGATTCGCCTCAATCCCTCGCTGGGAGACGATGAACCCCAGAAGCATACCTCGCGGAACCCCAAAAACGCCGTTGGCCCGGAGTCGGGCGAAGGTCTGCTCGAGGTCCGTGATGAGTTGGTCGGCTTGCATGGTCTTGACTACGATGTCATCGACGTAAGCCTCGACGGTTCACCCGATGAGCTCTCCGAAACATTTGATCATGCAACGCTGGTAGGTTGCGCTGGCATTTTTCAAACCGAACGGCATGGTCACGTAACAGTACGATCCGAACGGAGTGATGAAAGAGGTCGCGAGCTGGTCGGACTCTTTCATCGCGATCTGATAATACCCGGAGTAAGCATCAAGAAAGCAAAGGGTTTCGCACCCGGATGTGGAGTCGACTACTTGGTCAATGCGTTGCAAAGGAAAAGGATCCTTTGCACACGCTTTTTTGAGACTCGTGTAATCAACGCACATCTCCATTTCCCACTCTTTTTTCGCATAAGGACGGGATTGGTGAGCCAGTCAGGGTGGAATATTTCCTTAATGAAGCCCGCATCTAAGAGCCTTGCGATCTCCTCCCCTATAGCCCTGCGCTTCTCCTCGTCAAAGCGGCGTAGACGTTGTTTGACCGGGCGTGACCCCGGTTTGATGTTGAGGGCGTGCTCGGCGACCTCCCTCAGAATGCCCGGCATGTCCGATGGCTTCCACGCGAAGATGTCCTTGTCCACACGCAGGAAATCAACGAGCGTGCCTTCCTATTTGGGGGTCAGCGTCGTGCCAACCCTCACCTTCTTTTCCCCCGACGCCTAGGGGTCGATGAGGACCTCCTTGACGCCCTCTACGGGCTCAAAAGATCTGGTGGTGCGCTTCGAGTCGAGGGTTCCCTCGGGGATCTCCACTCTGATGAGGGCGAGCTCCTCTGAGGCGATAACGGCCGAGGCGAGCTCGCAGCTGTCCATCCCGCACTGATAGGCGCGCTGGAAAGTCGACCCAACGGTGATGATTCCGTTCAGGCCCGACATTTTCAGCTTCAGGTACGTGTAGTTGGGGACGGCCATGAACTTCGCGTAACACGGCCGACCCAAAATAGCGTGGTAGGTTCCTTTGAATCCTACCACCTCAAAAGTGAGGGTCTCCTTCTGGTAATTGGTCGGATCCCCAAAAGTAACCGGCAGATCGATGTTCCCCAGAGGGATCGCCTGCTTTCCTGGCACGTGCCATGGTAGGGATCCCCCGAGGGTCGGAGGCGAGAGCGATCAATGCCCATGGCATCGAGGGTATCCACGTATAGGATGTTCAGGCCGCTACCCCCGTCCATGAGCACCTTGGTAAGCCGCTTGGTGCCGATGATCGGGTCGACAACTAGCGGGTACCTCCCTTGCTGCGGGATATGATCAGGGTGATCGGCGCAGTCGAAAGTTACCGCGGACTCCGACCACCGCAGATAGGTGGGTACTGCGGGTTCAGCTGCGAATACCTCTCGTCGCGCGACCTTCTGCTTGCGTTTCGATTCGCAAGCAGTCGGCCCCCCAAAGATGAGGAGGCACCCATCCTCATCGGGGAAACCATCCTGCTTCTCCTCGGCTTTGCCGTCCGCCGGCTCGGCCTCCTTCTTCCTATGCCCCCCCTTTTGGGTGGCGCTCGTCAACCACTTCTTCATCAAGCCACAATCCTTATAGAGGTGCTTGACGGGGTAGGCATGGTTTGGGCAGGGCTTCTCGAGCAACTTTTCGAAGTGGTCGGGGGTGTCGCCTGCCGCTTTCTTACCGGCCTTGCGGTCGGCGGCTGCCACGAGGTTACCCCCGCCACCCTTCTTGTTCTTCTTGCCCTTCTTGTCGGGTCGGTTCTAGGCACCCTCGCCAGCCGCCTCATCCCACTTGGCCTTGCCTTGGTTGCGGTTGAAAATCGCCCCAACGGCCTCCTCGCCGGAGGCGTGATGAGTGGCGATGTTGAGGAGTTCCTTGGTGGTGCGCGGGCACTTGCGGCCCAACTTATGGATGAGGGACTCGCAATCGGTCCCGGTTAGGAAGGCTCCGATGACATCGGCGTCGACGACGTTGGGAACGGCGTTGCACTCCTTGGAGAAGCGCCGGATGTACTCACGGAGGGACTCGTCCGGCTTCTGCCGGCAGTTCTTGAGGTCCCAAGGGTTCCCAGGGCGCTCGTATGTGCCCTGGAAGTTGCCCACGAAGATTTCCTTCAAGTCAGTCCAGCTATGGATCAAGTTGGGCGGAAGGTTCTCGAACCATGTTCGAGCAGAGTCGGCGAGGTATAACAGGAGGTTGTGGATGATGAAGTCGTCATCGCGCGCGCCCTGGGATCGGCAAGCGAAACGATAATCGTCGAGCCAGAGCCCAGGGTTCGTGTCCCCGTCATACTTGATGATGTTCGTCGGGGGACGGAAACGCTCGGGAACCCGAGCGTTGCGAATTGCCACGCTGAGAACCCGGGGCCCGGGAGGGTCGGGACTCACGCTCCGATCCTCTCCGTTGTCGTAGCACCTGCCGCGGCGTGGGCGGTAGACTCGGTTGGCCGAGACAGCGTCGTCGTCGTTGTGCCCTCGTCGCCGGACGTTGATGGTGTGGCGAGCGTCGCGCTCCTCTCCCACCCGCTACCGAACGGGGGTGACTGCTCGTCCCTCGTCGCGATGACGAGGGGACGGGCAGCGCGCGGCGGGGCGCGGGGAGCGACCGCGTCGCGCATCCGGGCGCGACGCGCAGTGCACCGAGACCTCTCGTAACCCGGGCGCCGCGGGGTCCTGGTGCCCTCCCTGTGGCGCTTATCGTTGGAGATTGGAGCTTTCAGCTTGTTGTATCGCCGCGAGCTCCAGGTGCCGGCGCATCTTCTCGCGGGTGTGCTGCTCCTCGGACGTGACGGGGGCGGGCAGTGCCTCGAGCAGGGTGGCCGCCGCCGCCACGTTCTGGCTGGCCCGCACGTATGGTGCAGGTCCGGCCGCATCCTGCACTATCCTGCGGTTTACCTCGGAGGCGTGAGCTCGTGCCGTGCTCCAAAAACACTAGTTATAGATATCCTCGATATGGTAAAATTAACCACGATTGCCACTGCTTCCGCAACGTACCGATTCATCCCATGAAAAAAAGAAACGCACGCACGCACCTCCTCCATGCGCTGCTTCTTCTTCCTCGGCGCAGACGCAGCCACCGCCCGCGAACCTGACCGGCCCTCCAGGGAGACGTCTCCGTCGGCCTGCTCTTCGCGCCGCCCGCCTGAGCGGCCAGGCCGACATCCCGCAGCAGTTCCTCTGGCCGGCGGACGAGAGCCCCGCCCCGGACGCCGCCGAGGAGCTGCCCCTACCGGCTGCCGCTCATCGACCTGTCTGGCGGCGGCGCCGACGCCGAGGTGTCGCTAGGTCGGCGAGGCCTGCGAGCTGCACGGGCCGCTTTGCCTCCATGCTTCCTTGAAAGGAGACCCTTTCGTTCCGCTACTGCTCCTCGGCGGCCTGGAAGGAGAGCTCGTTGTCGACGACAAGGACATCGGCTACTACTAAGCGCACCTGGTAGCAACCGAATCCAAATCGATTGAATCCAATCTCTCGACCTTGTGACGAATTCGTGGGGCAGCCGGGAGGTCCCTAGAGTCGTCTCTCTCTCTCTCTCACTGGATCTGCTCATAGATGGCTGATGGCAACCGGCGAGGTAAGCATCCCATCTAGGGGGTGTTAAAGGTCTTAATTTTTGGCCTAACAAATCTAAGGATCGGGCTCTAAAGGGACCGGACTCTAATCTTATATAATTTTAAGCCAAAAATATTAGGATCATGACCCATTATCACTTCTAATCCCATCCATGGCTCATGAACAGCTTGCTTCTTTTTTAGGGTAAACAGCTTGCTTCTTGGGTTTGTTTAGTTGATGATAACTTATGGTCATGGAAGATTAACTAATAAGAGCAAGGTTAATAATTCAGCCAGCTGTTACCTGTAAGAATTTTTACAGCCCATCTCTCAGCCCACTCGTACAATAGTTAAGTCTTCGCTATTAATATATGGTCTATTTATTTTTCTCATATATTTTTTTATTCTTATGCCAAAGCAGACTGTAAGCTTACAGTCCACTTCTTCTCTCTCTTCTCTTCTCTCCCCTCCACCTCAGCATTCAGGTTGCTTCCATAATACTTGCTATAAGGTGCCTTGTGTTCTTCTGCTCTTTTGCAGTTGCGCAGCGACTGTGTCGAGGGAAGATGGAGGCTTGCGGTGTAGGAGCTGATAGGATGATGGAGGAATGGAAGCTCTGCTGTACTTAAGAAACTGGATGAAGCCTTGTATAACTGTACCTCTCTCTTGTAGTCTTGTGTGTATTCACCTTCTTGAAAATTCTTGAGAACGATTATCAAAAAAAAAATTCTTGAGAACGATTTCATTTTGTATTGCGTTCCAGTTTGCATGTTACAGCCGTCATTGCAGAGCGAGGTATATAAGTTCTCCGTTAGCAGAGCATATATGAACGCATTGAGACTCGAGTGCCAAAGTGATAATTACCGTTGCGATGGTACCGTAGCTCGTAAAAAAAAAAGGGCAAAACAGATCATTCCTCCCAAAGCCTTCCCTTTTGTGGAGCTGGAGTCAGCCAAACAGGCAGAATTCTTTATTTTTTCGGAGTTCGTGAAGTGGAGCTGAAAAAACCTGGAGTGGAGCTGTTTTTCTGGAGTTGGAGTGCTTCCAAACAGATCAGCAATTTCCTAGGTTGAAAATTTCATGGAAGCCATATTAACTTTATTAGTAGAAGAGAGTTAAAAGCATTAAGTTTAAAGATTGTAAATTACAGGTTCCAATAAGATAAAGTCAATACCTATTCGTAATAGTATATAACATGTTAAGAAGAAACGAAATACTGTCATGTGGCCTGAATCAAAGCTTTGGCCTAATCAACTCTTTTCTCCCGGAGCTACTAGCAATCGGTAGCGGGTTTGCCCCGCCTTTGCGGCCCGCGGGCCTCAATCCTCGATCCGAGAGGACAGTTCAAACTTCAAAACTCAAGAGGGAGGCAGAGCTGCAGCTGCAGCTGCCGCTCACCTCAGCTGCGTCTCCGTCACCGCCGTGAAATTTTTTGAACTCATGGAGATTGCAGGCTCGCCGATCCATAGAACCCGTCCATGAGCAGCACCGGTGAGCGGCTCACCGTAGCATCGGCGTGTGCGTGCCGGCGGCGAGGCGGCGATGCCTGCCTGCGGTCTATGGGCTCCGTCCAGACTCCAGAAGCCCCGGACTTTCGCTAGCCGTTGGTTGGTCAGGCTCAGACGGCGTGAATAAAGTACTCCCCCCGGGCCCAGGCCAACCTACTTCGCCACATCATCAAACACGTGAAGCGCCCACAGATTTGCCTCGTTTGCTGGTTTCAGACCTTCCCAGTTTCCCCTTCCAGGACTATACTGGGCCTTTTCATCGTAGATCGTAGTACTATAGCGGGCCTTCAATTACCTTGGAACATTCGACCCTTCGTACTGTGCTTGAAGCATTTGACAGAAAATGATTTGCTAGGTAAGAAATTCCTCAAGAACTCGAAGGAACTGAGGACGTGCCATGTCCCCAAGAAAGAAAAAAAAAATTCTGAAGTTGCTGCCTGAAAGGCAGTTGCTGATTTCTTTAATTTTGGCAGCCCAATAATAACCTCTTATTACCAGTAATTAATCACCAAAGCAGATCAAAATGCTAGAGTTACAGTCCACTGCAAATACCCTCACGGTGCAGTAGCATATATTGTACACGTGTGCCAACTTGTGTTCATGGCGCTCTTGGCACGGGCGCACCACACTCCGTCTGAGATCAACTAACGAACGTGTCCTAGGGGTATCGGAGAAAAACTGTCGCCGGCTGCCGGCGCCGGCCATGGTGAATTGGTGATGCACATCGATCGACCATCAGGCCAAGCCGACGAGCTTCTCGCTGATCTCCCAGAGCTTCTTGGCCTTGTCGGCGTCGCTGGCCTCCTCGGAGAGCTGGTTCTCGAAGGACGCCGAGTTCTTGTTCCAGCTCCAGTAGACGCCGGACTTGGTGAGGCTGGGGTCGCTGACCACCTGCGCCAGCCGCTTCCCGGCCTCCTCCTCGGAGACGTAGCCCTTGGTGATGTACTTCTGGAACGGCGGGAACAGCAGCCGGAACAGCGGGATGTGCTCCCGGAACAGCCCCGTGGTGGCGATGCAGCCCGGGTAGAGCGACGCGAAGGTCACGCCCGTCTCCTCGTGGTACCGCCGGTGGAACTCCTGCATCGTCAGCATGTTGCACACCTTGCTGTCCTTGTACGCCTTGGCGCCGTCGAACTCCCCGCCGTCGATCATCACCGAGCTGCCCACGCCGTTCAGGCCGCCGGCGAGCCCGCGCAGGTCGCCCAGGTTCGCCTTCGGCGGCACGTTCCCGGCCAGCGTGTTCGTGTTCCCTGCTCGATCGACGACCATTCAATTCGTAATCAGTTCTGTAATTGTCAGGCGTCCAAGGAAAAAAAAGAATGTCACGTACCGGTGATGGAGCCGACGATGATGAGGCGCTTGGAGGGGTAGTCGGAGGCCTGGAGGTCGGTGAGGAGCTCGCGGGCGAGGAGGTAGTGGCCGAGGTGGTTGACGCCGACGCTCATCTCGAAGCCGTCGGCGGTGTAGGACGGCTCCTTGGCGGTGGGCTGGTACACGGCGGCGTTGCAGACCACCACGTCGATGGGCATCTCCAGCTGCCGCGCGTTCTTCACGAACTGGCGGACGCTGTCCAGGGACGCCAGGTCCAGGTGCACGATGGTGTAGCTGCCCTTGTCCATACCCGCCGCCTTGGCCGCGCGCGACGCCTTGAGGAAGTCGCGGCACGCCATGATGACGTGCCACTTGCCGGTCTCCGCCAGGGCCTTCGCCGTGGCCAGGCCGAGGCCCGACGACGCGCCGGTGATGACCGCCGTGCCCTTGCGGAGGGTCTGCTTGCCCGACGGCGACGCGGGGGTCACCGACGGGGAGGACACCGCCGCCGCCTGCGCGCGGATGGCCACCGACGTGCTCATCCTCTGCAGGTGTTGTGTGCGCATTTCAGTTGCAGGCATCATCATACAGTAGTATAGGGGACTGAGTCGGAGACAACTGGCAGAAATGCACGATGAATTGCAAATACAGTATTGGTTCTGAAGCCAATTTTGGCCACACTGACATCGCTCGCAAAAACAGTACTGGCTTTGAAATTGAATTGGTGATAATTAGACAGCTCTTCTGAATTTCAAATTTGAACACAAGTGGCAAGGTGCAGTTACACAACTCTTCTGCATCTAGTCAATCGAACAGTAGCAATCTTGCGAGTTCTATATGACGTACCAGTTTCTTTCAGTGGCCATTACGGCCAACGGCAATCTACTTCGACAAGCATGGAACAGGGAATGTGGCAGATGTGACCTCACTAACAATGGGCACAGACGAGCAGTAGTAACTAGTAGCTGAGCACATTCCCGTCGTGGGGAGTAGAATTGAAGCTCACGGAAACGGAGGGACTTGAGAGCAGATAAAAGAGCAGCAGAACCAGCCCCGAACTTATACCTTGGTGCGCTGGCCCAGAGCGCTGGTCTCCAGCTTGAGGCCATCCGCGAGACGAACGCCCAGGAACGCCGAGTCCTTCACCGACCCCTGCACGCCGCACCAGCATTACAACCGCAGTCAGTACCACCGGAACACCCAACAATTCGCTCACCGCAGCCGCGGCCAGCCGGAATGCTCGCCCGAGGAAGAATGCTCCCGCAGCTCACCTCCTTGCGCGCGGAGAGGGCCGAGGGGAGGAAGGACGTCGCCGCCTGGAGCGCCATGGTCGACCAGCGAAGGCAAGAGAGGTTACCGCGGACCTGCAAGCGACTGGGGATTTGGCTGGGTGGGGGAGAGAAGATGAGAAAACGAGGCGCGGCGGGATCTTATTCGGGGGCCGGAGGCGGTGGCGATAACGCGATAGGGGTGCGGGGGTGGGGTTCGCCACGCGGCGCCGAGCTGGCACCGGCCCGGCCAATGGGAGGCCGGCGGCGGGATTGCCCCCTCGTCCACAAGCGCCATCGCGGTGGATGGGTGGGATACTTTTTGTACGCGTTGATATTTTTTCTTGTTCTTCCTCCTGGCGCGGACGTTGGTCGCTGTTCGCCGCCGCGACCGCGATCGGGACGGTTCTGGAAGCGTGAGTTGTTGGTGGATGGGCGGGGCTTGTCAGGTCTCGCGGCCGCAGGACCAGTATCTGATTCGAGAGAGAACTTTAAGGTCTCGCTCTCTCTTTTCTTTTTTACAAACATACTCTCTCCCTCCTAAAATAAATATAGAATAACCAATACTATAGATAAAATTACGAAAATACTCTAACAAACGGATAGATTATTATTTATCTTTTATAAATTTCAAAAACCACTTTATCGTTTTGTGGTAGGTGGGTCAAAGTAGCATTTTTATGGGATAAATTTTAAATTCTAGAAGTGTAATTATTTTGGACGGAGAGTACTCAATATTCGATTTTCCAGCCTGACAGAAGACGCTCACAACACGCACGTACACCCACCCCTATAAATACACGCATGCAATTCTACCCATGTGAGCAATTTCGAAAGACTGAGTCGGTAAATTTTTGAGATGACAAAGTTACCGCAGACATTTGCCTGCTCAGCGGAAGCGATGGAAACTCCCAGACTTCAGTCACCTGATGATATGGAGTACAAGTGCTGCCTGCTCACTGGGCCAACTCGGTTCGCCGACGATTCCTTCACTGGGCCGAAAGATTAGGTGGGCGGAAGGGTGCGTTATGCAAACACCCTAGTAGGCATTCAGAGTTTCAGACATAGGAGTTTTAAATCTCTGTTTTGCTCGGAGAATAACTAGTGCAAATTACTTTTTAAAGTGTGTTCGGCATAAATTGGGAAAATGTTAGGTTTCCAAAGACGAGATCATTATTCCTCATCCAGATGCGCCGGCACATATGATGCCACTTGAACGTAGTGCAAATCATTCAACAACACAGATCCCATGCTCAGAATTGGTTCCTCTGCAGTAAACTGTAAAGTGTAAACTAACGTGTGGATCCTACTGCCGTCAGATCCACCCGTCAGTGGAGAGTCCCGGTAACGGTACTGCATGCATGGAAGACTCGCCCAGCGGTGTTCTCCGTTATCTTGCCACTAGGTGTATCTCAGCTAGAGGCAGAGAAACAGTACTAGAGGGAAGAAAGATAAAGGGCAGAGGGACGATAGCCCTGCTAGTGGGTTGTGTTGAAATTAATTTTATGGAGTGGATTTTGATGTGAAATATATTTGGATGTATCAAAATGGGTAGTATTATGTAATGGGACGGGGTGAAGCGGGTTCTATGTAAATGCGGGTTGGAGCGGGTAGGGGTGGGTTGAAATGGATACTTTGTGCAAAACACTATGACTATATATAAATGTGAATCCTACGTGGAGAGTCGGATCTTGAAAATAAAACTTCGCGTTCACACTATAAATTTTTATCAAAATTGACTGAAATTTGTTAAAGATGACCTAGTATGACTAGTAGCTACTTTGTGCAAAGTAGTGTGGCATGACTTGTACGTGGGCCTCACGTCAAGAGCCAGACCCTAAAAATAAAACATCGCGTTCACACTATAAAATTTTATTAAAATTGACTGAAACTTTTTGGAGATGACTCAGTATGACTGACACCTACTCTGTGCAAAATAGTGTGGCTGGATCTACATGTGGGTCCACGTCAATAGCCGGACCCTCGAAATAAAACTTCGCGTTCATACTATAAAATTTTATCGAAATTGACTAAAACTTTTTGGAGATGACTCAGTATGATTGACAGCTGCTCTATACAAAATAGTGTGGCTAGACCGACACGTGGACCCCGTCAAAAGCCGGATCCTAAAAATAAAATCTCGCGTTCACACTACAAAATGTTATCAAAATTGATTAAAATTTTTTGGAGATGATTTAATATGACTGACAGCTACTCTGTGCAAAATAGCGTGGCTAGACCTACACGTGGACCCACGTCAAGAACGGAGCCACTAAATTTCTATATATATAATTAAATTTGTGTTTTATGCAAATTCTAAAATATGTATAAGAACTCATGGGTTATCCACTTATAATGGAGTGGGTTGGTTAGAGTTGACAAATTAACTATCTAGGTAGGGTAGAATTAGGTATATTATTTTTGGGTAGGGCAGAATTAGGTATATTATTTTTGGGTAGGGCTGGGTATGGTACGGGTTACGACACATTAGCAGGGCTAAGTACAAGTGGGACGAAACGTGTCGACCATGACCATGTGCAGTGTCGCGACAAACCCCACAGCCCAACTTGGCTTAGCCTGTCTGAACTTTGTGACGACGAGCGGGCACCGATCCTACGGCCTGCGTTAGCTCCGAGCTGTGGCGAGCATGCTAAAAGGCAGCCTTGCGCATCTAGGTGGACGACTTGCGACGACGACGAGGATCAGCGCTAGCCAAACCAGCCACCCAGCTCGCGACAGGACAAACTCGCCGTAGTTTTCATCCTACTCACTCGTGAGGAGCTGAGGGGCTAACAAGCGCGCACTTTGCACGCCGACCAGCCACTCCTCGCCGGTTCCTGTCGGCTGTCGCCGTCGCCGTCGCCGGCCACCACCGGTGTAAACTATACACGCGCGTGGCGTGGCTTGCACACTGGACACCGGTTGCATTTTGCATCCCCATGCCGTCGCTCTTCTCTTCTTCGACCGCAAGCAAACGATCGATCGGTGCGCTGGTAGTGGTAGCTCGTGGCGCCGAGCAGCCGCCGCCTACCCCGCCACAGGCTCGACGGCCAGCAGCGCCTTCCACGGCACGGGAAATACTCGCGGCCGAAGCAACGGCGGCGGCGAGCTCTGCAATCCCGGCGAGCGGAACCGCCGCGCCGGCGCGGCACGTGTCCTGGCGAAAAGTGTGTGGATGGCCTCGGCGTGCCACAGTGGCCAAAGCTAGCGAGGAGACAGCAGGACCGCAGCTCTGTAGCAGGCTAGCAGCAGCCAGTCCACGTCGGCTCGCGCTCGCTTTCCCCGTCGCGCTGGCTCTGGTCTCTGCGCGCTCCACTATGACCTTAACCCTTAAGCAAGCAAGCAACTAAGCAAGCTGATTATCTCACCGAACAAAACTACGAACCCTCGTTGGCGCGGTGGCGGCGTCGCGCGCTCGATCGATCGCCTATAAAAGCACCACCAGGTCGAGCACTCAGACGCCTCCATGGCTCGCAGCCTTCGCCTCAAGTCCTGAGCTGTGCGTGCTTCATCCATTCTACGAGCTCGAAGCTACACTGATCGTGATCCCAGCAGAGTCACTGCACAGACTTGCAAGGAAGAAAAGACCGTTAAGCTGCAGCTGTGAATTTGCGGCGAGAGTGAGGAGGGGAAGAAGGGAGCTGGAGGAGGAGTCGTGCGCGGTGGCGGCTGACCGGCCCGGCACCGACATGCGCGGAGCGTCACAGTGGCACTCCCACCGCAGCAAGCGCGCCCCGTTCGGCTACGGCAACGCCCTCCCCGCCGCCGGCAACAAGCTGCCCTGGCCGTCGCTGCGGCGCCCGGCCAACCATGCGGTCTTCCTTTCCGGCCTCTCCTTCCTCTTCCGCTTCGTCGCACCTCTCTTACCTGATCCCTGCTAGGCCGCCGCCGCCTCATCCTCCTCCCCTTGCCATGGTATGTATACACAATACACGGTCTGATGGTATTCATGGAATGGAGCTATGCTCATGAGATGACTCGCGGCGTGTTCGTGTTCTTCTCAGGGACAGGGATACTGTGCCGGTGGCATCAGTGTGCCGGCAAGTGTGGCCATGGACGCGGCGAGTGCCGCGGCGGTGGCGCCGAGGCAGGGCGCCCGGAACGCGGGCGCGGGGCACCCGCCGCTGCCGCGCCCGCCGCCGAGGCAGGCCCGCGCTGCCAGTCCGGCAACACCAAGTTCTGCTACTACAACAACTACAGCCGCGCGCAGCCGCGGTACCTCTGCAAAGCGTGCCGCCGCCACTGGACAGAGGGCGGCATGCTCCGCGACGTGCCCGTCGGCGGCGGACGGAAGAACCGGCGCGGTGGCAATAAGGGCGGTGGTGCCGCCGCCAAGGCCTCCGCCTCGACCGCGGCCGCGACGCAGGGCGGGGGCGTCGGCGGCGCCGACACGTTCCCGGACCTCCTTCGGCAGCTGGTCCACTTCCAGCCGGGCGCCGCGGCCGTGGGCGGGGGCGGCTACGCAATCGACCTGAGCGCGTGGCAGCAAATGGCCGCTGCCACGGCGCCGCCGCAGGGGGCTGACGATGCCAGCGCACTAGGAGGAGCGGCGGCGGCAGCAGCGGAGGCCAACTGCGGCGCGTTGACTGGGGCGGATGGCAGCAAGATGACATGCCCGGCCTGGACGGGGCTTGCTAAGTACTACGTACTAGTAGACTACTAGTAGTGCTTGTATCAGTGAGTATATGTCGTTAGAGCCTACCTTATACGTATATAAGTATGCGTGTACTGCAAACGTAATAATACATACTAGTATACGCTCAGCATGTTTTCGCTAGTTTCTGTGCCCGTATTATGTGTTCTTAGTTGAAACTGTGTGCTTGTTAATATCGCTATGATCCGATTATCCTACTTGCAAGGTAGCTTTCACCGTTTAGAGTTTTGGATAGTGCACAACTGTAACCTTATTTTCTGCCTAAAAAAAACTGTAACCTTATTTTCATGAAGTATATTTAAAGATATTTTCATGGTCCTATGCATTTGCCCATTGGGGACGGGGTCAATTTATCAACCAATTCAAAGATAAGTGAGAAAGCTATTCATGTTGATAATACAATTCAAACATTTTCCATGCGATTATACAGCTAGTAAAAACCACTGGACAAAAAGAAGCCATGGCAGGCACAGTAAATCTCCATTCAGTCAAGACAGGCATCCTCGTACATGGACTCAACTCAATTAGCAGCCGGAAATAAATAAACAATATGTGCAAAAGCTAAGAACACAAATCATTCCTATCAAAACTGTTATTACTACAACACGATGGTGCGCGTTTCCCAATTTTTTCTTCTGTGGCAAATCATCGTATTTGTAGCAGAGAGACAGTTACAACGGGGTCATGCCGATGGTGGCTTCCCGGCGGTGGAAGTTGACCCGCGCCTTGGAGAAGCAGTAGTAGGTCGAGGTGAGCACGCAGGTGAACAGCGCGAACGCCGCGCCGGCCACGAACGTGCCCCTCCGCACCGTCGCGCCGGCCACGAACGTGCCCCTCCGCACCGTCGCGCAGTCAGGCGGGTTCTCGAAGAACACCATGCGGTAGCCAGTGTGGTACGCGGACTGCACCGGACCAGCCAGCAGGCACGCCTCAGCGATGATGAATGTCACCCTGTGTAGGACAAGCCAAAAAGTTCAGTATCCTGGGTTATCTGTATGGTCATTATCCGTTGGTGTTCAGGAAGTATAGTTTGGCTAAAAATATCAGAAGGCCAGCATTACTGCATTAGGAATTTCAAACTTCCATCGGTTACATTCTTTGTTCCCGATCCATCATGAGATATATGCAATCCTAGCCTAATGCATTCCCATTAAACAAAACTGATCAGCTAAATAAGTTCCACACCATCATGACGGCATCAACCTGACATGTGCAATATCGAGGACATGGATATCTACATTAGGATACATACACCACCATGCGAACAACACCACATGCCTGCCTGACTGGTCAGTACTTGACCCTCTCAATTCTTGGGTAACAGAAAGGCAAACAACACTGGGAAAAATGAACAAATATTGATACAGTGTCAATACAGACTGAATTTGGAGCTCATGCTGGCATATGGGTGGCATGAATTTTACTGCCCCGCATTTTTGATCAAGTAAACTTAAGAAACTGGTTATTTCATTAGATCAGTCTCAGAACAGTCCCAAGAGATAAACCCCAGACCCCACAATCAAACCATGCAGCCGGAATAGCGAATACTAGTCATTGATTCATTGACTGACCAGGCCCATCTTTTTTCAACAAAACTCAGAAGCCAGCAACTAAGTTTGGTGGTCTTTCTTATTGTCACTGACATATCTATGACCTCTTCATTTTGACTAATTCAGCAGAATCAGTCACAGATGACCCAAAGGCTAGAGTACAATATACTACTAAACATTTTCGGCATTTTAATCTTTCAAAAATAGAGCTGATACCAAGCTTTGGATCCCACTGGAGCCAACACCACGCTACCATTCCAATAATTATGTCCACATGTGCAAATGCGCAAAACTTGTAAAATACATTTTTTTTCATGAACGAGATCAGTGGGATACCATAAAGCTTTTTGTTTAGCATTATACAGAATTTTAAAATTGTCAACTTCAAAGTATTGTACTTTTTGTCTGTAAAATCCATTTGTTGACCTTTCCGGTTGGTGAATGTGATGAGTTTATGAAAGAATCAAAGAACACATTGTCCAACTAGAAATCCAGGAAACTCTGCTAGCCTAAAAGAACTGTTTGAACATCTTAGGAGGCTTTGCGACAAGAAAGGGCAGCTCTCTTGATACTAAAAAGGTACTAGCAGCTTAAGCACAGAAATTTCATAATTCTCTACATGTGAACAAGCATGTGCGCAATCAGATCACTTCTCATCAAATTGCTTGTACAATATGCTGGATCTCTAGCTGTTTAAGCGCAGAATTGTCTACATGGGAACAAGAATGTGCACAATCAGATCACTACTCATTGAATTGCTTGTATGCTAGATCTCAAAGATTATTTCACCACCATTTCCGATTGAGCAAATCACATCAACCACACGAGATTTCAGGCAAGCCTCAATAATAGTCAATATTTCTGCTAAGCGACATTGGGTTGAGTCGTTGATCTAAACACGCTTTCATGCGCACACACATAGCTCTTGACTTTTTAGTAGCACGACACGGACAGCTAAGATTCCCATGCTGATCGCTAAATTTGCGCGACGCTGCTTAAACAATTAGGAAAGCACCACGGAACGAAAAGTAACTGGTGCGCGGGCCCTACGCGTCAGCCTCACCTGAGAAGTCAAGGTGGCGAGCCCGAGCAGGGCCTGGGCCCCGGAGGGGAGAGGAGATGGGGGGGGGGGGGGGGGGGTTGGGATCGGCGGGGAAGAACTAGTAGTACCAGGAGGAGAGGAAGAGGACGAGCGCGCAGGCCCGGGAGTCGCCGGGCCGCAGCGCGGCGCCGCAGCAGAAGCACCGGCTGGCGAACGCGGCGACCGCCTGGCCCACGAGCAGCAATGCGAGCGCGACGCCGCCCAGCGCCGTGGCCGCGTCCGGGCGGTACGCGCATTATGTCCACTCCTTCCGCTCGTCCGTCTCCACCCTCGCCTGCGACAGGGAGAAGAGAGGCGGCGGCGGTGCGGGTGTCAGAAAGGGAAAGCAAGAGACGGAACCATGGAAGGGAGAGGGAATGTACCGAGGGGCGGCTCTGCACTGCGCCGATGGCGAGGCCGAAGGCGGCGAGGTCGACGAGCAGGATGGCGGCCAGCACCGCGGTGGAGCCGGCCATGGGGTGCGGTCGGCGCGGCGAAGCGCCGGGGAAGGCTTTTGGTTTGGTCCCGGGATTTCAGATGTGCGAAGCGCGTCCTGTCGTGGGCGCTTTGGCTAGTTGGCTCGGGCTCGTGTCGAGTCGGGACGGAACAAATGTGGAGGAGGGCGTGCGCGTCGTGGCAACCAAAGAGTTCTTTTACTCTTTCTTTCTTTTTTTTTCCCCTCACAAGAGACACGCGCGCACCTCAGTCTTAGAAACAAGGATATACACGCGCATCCTAATCTCACGAGTTTCTCGAATGGTAAATCGTGAATAACAAGAATAAATTTTTTTAAAAAATGTGAGCAGCATTGCTAAATAGGATTCGAATTCATATATGTAGAGATTCTTTTATAACAGAGAACATGACCAATTGAGAGGAGTTTAACAAATAGATTGTACTGCATTGGAGCACTAGATCGACAGATCCTTTTTCCTCTTGTTTCTCATCTTGAATCAGGTCGTCTACAGGCAGGATCAATATCATCATAGATTATAAGATTTAAGATTTCTTATGGTAAAATTTGCACACCATGATGATTTGTCATTGACTCAGTATAGATGCTCGTATTTTCTTAATTTACTATAGAATTTAATCAGCATTATTCTTTCAGTGGTAGGTGACATGCTCATCGCCAGTAGAGCGTCTGAGGTGATTTCTTCGATTTTTAGGATTTCATTGTCTTGGTACTTTTGGACGTCACGTGTTGATTAGATATGCACGGTTGCGAGTGCGCAGCCCCACGGGCAGCCAACAGTTGGGCACGGCGTGCGTGCTGCCCTCTGTAATCAATCGGATTTTGATGTGTAGCCTATCAAAACAGAGAACAATTTTAATGGAAAACCATCACGCTGACGGCGGATCATATTACAATTAATTGAACCAATATTCCACGGACATTTCAGAGTTTCCTAAAAAGATCATGTACTCAGGTTCCAGAGTTCATATTTCACGAAATCAAGCGTGATCCAGGTAATAATATACTTGATAAAGGAAGCAAGTTTCAACGATCATCCATAACATCCAAACTCACCTTCGTCCTGCCCAATGTATTTTTTATATTTTTCATCCAAGTTCTAGAGAAGAAACTGTTCAAGGGTATGCTAACTCGTCCTGCCCAATGTATTTTTATATTTTTCATCCAAGTTCTCGAGAAGAAACTGTACAAGGGTATGCTAATTCTAGTTTTTTTTATCTTCCACAATCTCTGATGACATCTAGATTACATGTCGGTTGATCTGTTGGCCTATGTCAATGTGTTTTGGTTCCTCATAGTTCATTTGAGGACCAATCTTTTTTTTTTTTGAAGGCATTGGAGGACCGATCTTGATGTTGAGAATTTGTGCAGGCAGTAAATACACAAAGAGGGGTTGGTCTAGCGGGGATGATGTGCGGCTAAGATCATCAAATAGGATGTCCTCGTTTCATTTGTCGGAAAATATCGCATTTTCAGCATTCCACCTTGCTAATATAGATATATGAATGTAAATTTTTCCGGGCGTTGGATCTTGAAGGAACGGCTGAGACGTTGCCGAAGCCCCCAATGTCTCTTCCAGACTTCACCAATTTGGGCCGGGTTGTTCTGTCGGATGTGGACCAGTTACAACTTTCAAGCAAACGCACAAGCCGCGGCTCTTTCTTTCCTCTCCCTTCAGGTCTGCACTCTGCAGCGGCCTTAAACCCCTCCGCCGCCGCCGCCTCCTCTCCTCTCTAGGGTTCTATTCTTCCCGCCGAAACCAAGCGCCGGGCCGCCGCCGCCGCCGCCCGCCGTAGCCACAGCCCGGAGCCCCGCCGCCCCTCCGGCCATGGACAAGGCGACGAAGTCGGCGTCGCCGTCGGGAGCCAAGGAAGGCGACTACGCGGCGCTGCGGGAGCTGTTCCGGCCGCACGTGGAATCGTTCGACTACTTCCTCGACGCGGGGCTGGAGGAGATGCTCAGCAGCATCCGCCCCATGGAGATCAAGGACCCCAACTCCAGCACCATCCTAAAAAATATCCTCCATGCTCTAAATTCGTTTTTTTTTTTGTTTTTTCCCTTTGCGTGGAATTGTTTTGCTCATGTGAGAGTTAACACCGTCTGAATTTAAGTTGCTATTACTAGTTGGTAGCTATAGAGGTCACAACAGCCGATAGCGATTTTATACCTAGTTAGTAGCTATTGCTGATTTACTGTGAAATGGTTCATGTCTGAATGAAAATATGCTATACTGGGATTTTATTTGCTTATAGTTATACTAATTAATCTCCACGGCTTAGTGTAAAGGTACTGAAGCACTTACTGGAATTCTGTTTGACTGATTTTCTGGGTGAGGATACTGAATTGCACTGAAACCAGACGACACTCAAATAGTCAAATACAGTTTGCAAAGGATGTTAAGTTTGTTGATATTTAGATATCTCAGCGAACCTTACACCAAACGGCTTGGTCCTTGACACCCCCCCCACCCCCCACCACTTTTTTTTTTGTCCCCCTTAACTATTGTGTATACTAACCTTGGAGAAGGGTCATGTGCTACCGCCAATGAGGGATGGTCGGTTGGGTGTACCCCTCTACCCCCAGGAGGTTTGTCATACCTCTTCTGGAATATAAGTTTTTCCCCCCTGTTTTACTAGTAACATACTCTTTTGGTAACTTAGAGAGGTGTTTGCTAGTCTGATCTTTTCCCATTTTCTTCGGTTGGAGCAGTGCAGGCAAGCAAGAATTACATATCATGGGGAATTTAAAGTGGACGTCTGCCTCCAGTGTAATGAAGACGGGGCACAAATCAGGCATACCTTCAATTTTGGCCATCTGCCTATTATGTTGATGGTTGTTACCCTTTCCTTTCTACTCGTGAAATGGCATTTCCCGTGGAATAATTTTGTGACGGATAAGGTTTCTATGCTTTTGGACTTTGGAGTTTGTAGGTCAAATAGATGCTAATAAGTGAGTTGATTTTAGTGCTTTGGTTGTCTTTTGGTGCCATCTTAGTGATTGATCCCTCTAGTCACAAAAGGGCATCATTCTGATCATTTGTGCTGTTCCAAAACTAATCTTTGACCACTTAATTCTGTTGTAGTATTAGAGCCTTGTAAAACTATAGCATTATGGAAGTGCTATCCAGGACAAATCTTTGCATATTATATCCACACATTATTTATAGAGATATCAAAATCATAACGGTTCACAAAGTATACAGCAATCAACTATTCTCCCTGACTTTATGCTCTTGTAATTCCAGTCAAAACTGTGCCATCTGAGAGATGCTGATCCACATAAATTAGTTTTCCATGGTGAAGAATCAACCGAAATGGGCGGGTGAGTATGTTTCATTTGCATCCACTTGACCGTATCAGTGCATCCTTTCGTTGTTATTTCTTAATGTGCTACTGTAATATTGATTAAGTATTTTTTATGGGAAATAGAGCATCAAATCTTTAACTTTGCCATTATCTTTGACTACTGAACTTGCTATTTAGGTACTATCTTACTTTTGTGATTCTCATTAGCATCATGCTTCCTTTTTATCGTTCTCTTGGACATGTGCATGAGGGAGTGTATGGTCAGGTTTGTTGCGTTGAGCTGTGCTTTTTTAGTATAAATTTACTGAACTTGCCTCTGGGGAAAAAGACTATGTATAGTTAGGAGAAATATTCAGCGTTTGTACTGTTCAAAGTAATGAAATCGTCTTGTTTGTGTCTATTTTCCTGTTCTTTCAAAGGTAACACACCGAACTGAAACTATTCATATTTGATATGGGTTACACATTGAGTAAGAAAAAAATAATATAGTTTCTGAAGCATTTATTTATTGTGCCCCATGGGTTTACAGTCCAAATGTCTTCCTTTTCTTTTGAGCATGCTGTATTGCAAAGTGGAAATCTAAAGTTGTACCCTGTCCTGTGTGTTCAGAATCTAGCTTTGTGATGAACTTGTTCCCTATGTTACTGGAATAATTCTGATGCACTTTTGAAATTCTGTTTAGGTACTTCATATGTGGCGGGATGGAGAGACTTATAAGGATTCTTATATTACAAAAGCGTAACTATGTAAGGCAGATTCAGCTTTGCTCTGTGTTTTATGTTACAAGGTCAGCATTGAATTAGATAGCATCATTCTGATGAGTTCTTTTTTATTGATTTTCAGCCTATGGGCATGGTGCGTGGTTCTTTTCTTAAACGGGGTCCTGGATACACTGACAAAGCAGTTGTCATAAGGTTGTACACTAATAAATGAGGCATGATGCTTGGATAACTTGTGGTCTAATCTTGGGTGTAGCTTATTTTGTCATTCTAGCAATATCCGACTGCAATGTACCTTCCTCTATTTTGACTCCAGTTATATTCATGTTTCCACATAATTCCTACTTTTACTTACTACCCAATTTGATTATCTTTGCAAAACCTTTAAGTTTGCTGACTACTGAGTACATAAAAAAACTATAATTACCCAGTACAACTTTTCTGCTAACTTTGAAATATATTTTAGTTAAGACAGAGTTAGTGGACAAGCTATTTGTACTTCCAAAAGACATGGTGTGATCTATTGCTACAATATTACAAGATGCTGTACTTGTAACTTGGTAAACTGAAAGAATAATTTTCACAGTGACAAGGTCCGAATAATTGTAATGCCAGATCCTGTATCGCCTAATGTTTTTCAAGCATGGATCATATACACAAATGCTATTAACGTGAATGCACAAGAGGAGACAGTGCTGGACAATGTCTAAAAATTAGTGACTGAAAGCCATTGCCCTTTTCCTCTGTATTTTCTTATCTCAAAGAACCTTGTTTTTTGTACCTTTTCCTGATCCCTTAGTGTGGACCTTTGATCTATTGTCATATTGTGCATGTTGCCTACTAGGTATAACTATAACATCGGAGTTGCAATTGTGTTTGTTGCCTTACTATTCCTTTCTGTTTTTGTTTTTTACAGATGTGTCCATACAGACCAGTCCAGTGTGACAATAAAGTTGTATTACCTCCAAAATGGAAGTGCAAGGATTGGGTTTTGGTAAGATCTGTGCTGGTAAACAGTGAGTATATGTAACTCTTTCCCTCAATTTGACCTTTTGAATTTGTGTTTAATAGGTTGGGGGGTAGAGAGTTTCTGCTTCCTGTTGGGATTGTCCTCAAGGTATAAAAGCTATCGATGTGTCCTTAAGCATGCTTACCATTTCTAACCAGCAATACGATACATAACATTGTGTGCAGTGACATATTCTGTATGGATAAATGGTAGTTAGCATTGGTGAACATCTGCTAATGTCAGACCCTCGGCATGCATTGTATAATGCAGCAACTGCTTATAAAGAGGGCCTTGAGTCCTCTGTTGATGCATTCCATTTTTAGCTGTTGAATTGTGTTGTACGAAATTGTTAATCCACAAACTTGTTTTGTTCTTTGCCCTAAGGTTATCAATCTGCTTGTTTTTCCTTTTTTTTTGTTGAGATGAACAATCTGTTTGATCAATAGAAAGAAGTAAGTGCATTTCTATCTCTATTCCTGTCTTCTGGAAGGCTTGGATCTTTCCATTGAAATAGGTATCATGCACCTGTGGTGTAGTGTTCGATTTGACACATGTTTTGCTCATCATGCTTCTTTCTTTATAATATTTTAGTCTAGATTGTATTGTTAATGTTGATTCAGCATTGCATTGAGTTGCTTATGAATTTTCAATGACAGGCCCTTATTGATACGAGTGACCGGGAAATCTTTACAAGCTTGACATGCTGCTACAGTGATAAATATGGAAGAGGAAAAGGTGTTGTCAGTACGCAACTAATTGGTGAAAGGGCACAAATAGTTCTTGATGAAGTCAGAGACCTGTCCCTTTTGACTCACATGCAATGCTTGATGCATATTGGTACTTTATGAGTTTAATTTTTTCTGTGTTTAGAATCCCTTGAATACCTCGTGTGTGCTGACATTGATTATGATCTTCCAAATGCAGGAAAGTACTTCCGATCTGTGATGGAAGGATTTCAACATTATGACTATGAAACTGTAATGCGCAATATTTTCTTAGTGTTTGCATTGACATACTGCTGATGGATCATGCTTCACATTGACCATTCTACATTGTTTAGGTTGCTAAAGCGGTTCTGAAGGACTATATTTTTGTGCACCTGGAAAACAACCATGATAAATTTAATCTATTGATGTGAGTTTAAATTTATTTTTTATTATCTTACTTTTTTGTAAAAGTTTTATCTTCTTAACCTCTATTATGACATTCTTATTACATTTGCTACTTTAGATTTATGCTGCAGAAACTTTATGCTATCGTAGACCAAACTGCTTCGCCTGACAATCCTGACGCACTACAATTCCAGGAGGCTCTCTTGCCTGGGCACTTAATCACAATTTTTCTGAAGGTTACTAAACTCTCTGGAAAATGACCCCATATCATTGGAAGAATGCCCCCTATTATAGTTTATTGCATTGTAAAATAATCCAGCTTTTCGAATGGCCATTTACCTTTCTTTCTCCCCTCTACCTTCTCTTCCACATTTCCCATGAACCAGTGAATAGTTGATGTTTGTGAATGTGGGTTACAAGATGTTCATTCGAAACTGCCTCGAGCGATTGCTGCCCCTCCCTAGTGAATTTTAGATTCTAAGGATGGCCCAAAATCAACCATTTTGTGCTCACCTTTGCCATGAACCCTGCCATCTTGAGCCAGATGCCTCAATGAGGCATGTAGAACCTTGTACCTTCGCCAACTGAACTTATTTCATTCATGTACATCTTGCTGTCTACTTTATATTTTCCCTCTTATCGCATCATCTAAGATTTGGGATTAGATAACTTAGGTAATAAAGGCGTGGTTAATGTGGTTGGAAATGAAGATTGGAGAGCATCTACGTTAAAGCTGTAATGATGTTATACTTTTGTACTAAAGTTGCACTTTCGCCATGCTATCAAACTTTTTTCCCCATACTTGGTGCTGTTTCTTTTTATATACTTGAGCATACATTTGTTTTAGTGCAAAACTTGGTTTCTTGACCTCAATATTTTTTTTTCATTATTCGATTTTGTTGCTGACATCTGCAGGATAGACTTCAGGATTGGCTAAGAAAGTCTAAACGTTTAATCATTGAAGAGGCTACAAAGAACAAAAGTTTTGATCTCAACAATGGTATGCTATTCCATTACAGTTTTTATGCCAAATTTTTTTGCTTATGTACTCTGTTATGTGTGGCAAAACAGTTGAACTCATTGAAAAAATAAATAGAACCGCCTATGTACTTTGGTATAGTAACAACAGCAGCATGAAAGAGCAACAGCTTCAAACTTTGGCTGTGTGTAGACAGCTACAGATAATTGCATTTGCAGCTGTATCCCCACTAATTTTGTGGTTCTGGATTCAGCTGCACAATATTTGCTATAAGATCTTTTGTGGATGTGGTGATGACTGTGAGAATGATAAATATAAACAGTGTCTATATTTGGCTTTGAGTTCTTGGAAAAGGAGAGTATAGTACAATATTTTAGAGGATATGGCCCTTATCTCCCATTTGGTAATACAAGAATTTGAATCCTATCTTCATCCTTTCCCCCTGCTATTGAAATATGATTATGAGATTTTCACATTTAAGAGAATTTGTTCTTGACTCTAACTCGGTTCCTTCAATGAGAAGGGATAAGAAGAATCCACTGTGAATGAGTGCAAATACTGGGTAGTATCTTCATTGGCCTGAAGGAATTAAGTGACAGATGCTTATAAACATTGGACAACATTGAAAATCTTGTTTTTTGAAGGCTAGGGATGTGAGATGTTGATATGAGAGCATGTCGGTACAATTTTTTACATTGAAGGTCTTGACTTGATTCCACTTTTTTGGACTGGTTTAAATCACAGCTAGACAACCCAGCAGTCTTGAGAATGTTGTCACCCGAGACCCTCGTGCATAAGATATATATTTTAGCATGTGGGTTGGAATGGTGATGCATGTTGTATTTGAACATGAGGACCAAAAGGTGTGGCCATGACATTTCTCTGTATATTTTGGTTAATCTTTCCAGTTGGATAATGCCATAAACCGAGATAATTGAATTCTGAATAATGAGGTCAAAATATTATTGATCAATTCAATTATGAATACTGTGGTTTGATTAGACTTTTTAATTTTCCAGTTCATTTGCCCACACGATCAGTTAGGTCATCTTCTCTGTTTCTTGATGTGTTGCACCTAACTTTGTTTTGGTATATCAACATGTTTTACATTTATGCAATAGTAATATGCTGTTGTTTGTGCAGCATTGGAAGTAAGAAAATTTCTTACTAAACACACAACATCGGTTGGTAGAGCTATCGAGAGTATGATAAAGATTGGGAAAGTGAATTCACAATCAGGATTGGATCTTCCACAGGTGCATCTCTTACAATGCCTTTAATTTTATATATGAAATTTCTTCTTTTTCTTATGATTAAGAGAAGTCTGACATGGGTTACAAGTATACTACCTGTTTCTGTAAAGCTGAATGACAATATGTTATGCATCTAATGTTGCTAGGTTTATACTGTTTTCTCATAATATTTGGAACTAAAAATGGTTTTTGTTGTTAAATTTGCAGAGAGATGGGATGACCATTCACGCTGAACGGCTCAACTTTCATCGTTATATTTCACACTTCCGTTCTGTTCATAGGGGTGCTGCTTTTGCTAAAATGCGCACAACATCTGTTAGAAAGTTACTTCCAGAGTATGTTATCCTCTTAATGCCATTCCCCTGTTGTTTCCTTGCATCCGTTGTACTCCCTCCGTTCCAAATTGTAGATCGTTTTGGCAAATCTAGATACATAGATTTTACTGTGCACATAGATATACAATCGTGTCTAGATACATAGCAAAATCTATGTATCTAGATTTGCCAAAATGCCCTACAATTTGGAACGGAGGGAGTACTGAAAATTCCCATGTAGGTCCTGGGGTTTCCTTTGTCCAGTTCATACACCTGATGGAGAGCCTTGTGGTTTATTGAACCATATGACTTCCACATGCCGTAAGATATTCTCATCTTGTCATTTCTCTAGAATTTAAATCCGCACAACCTCCCCTAAACACCATTTCCTTTCACATCCTGGACTTGTTTCTCTTTCATCTTTGACAGCATATTGTGTCTGCATTTTCTGTCTAAATGTTTTTATACTTGTGTCCTTGGTCTTTTTTTTTTGGGGACAGTGCAGCTAAAATTCATTGTTGTCATTTTCTTAGCTCCAGCTTATATTTGGTCTGTCAGGTATTTCATCGTTCTACAATTCAGAAGGGGTGGTTAAAGATTTTGAGAAAATAAAGAAGTCACTTTCTGCTGAGTTGGTTCGTGTTGGAATGAACCCAGTGTTTCCTAAGATTGAACGATCTGGTCCCCCGGAAGTACTACATGTACATTTGGATGGATGTATTCTTGGTACTATTTCTTCTGCTAGGATTGAAGAAACAGTTAATTTTCTTCGGAACTTGAAACTTCTGGCACACTCTGGGGTCTGTTCTCTTTTGTTATCATGCTTTTGTTTAATTGGATTCATATTTTGAAAATTTCCCCTCATGTTCGAACTCAGGGGCATATTTTTTTTTATCAGATTCCTGAAGATCTGGAAGTTGGCTACGTTCCTCTTAGTCTTGGTGGAGCTTATCCTGGCCTTTACCTTTTTACAAACCCAGCAAGATTTGTTCGACCTGTCAAAAATCTTTTTAGTGTACCTGGTGGAAAGCAAAGCATTGAGCTTATTGGACCATTTGAACAGGTTTGTTTTAATCAATTTATGTGTTTCTTATATTATTTCTTACCAATAACACAAGACTTCATTTTTTCTCTAAATTAGGCATTTATGGAGATACGGTGTCCTGATGGTGGGGATGGTGGGAGAAAAGAAATGTTTCCTGCAAGTCATGAAGAAATCCACCCTACCGCTATTCTTAGTGTAGTTGCCAATCTGACACCTTGGTCTGATCACAACCAAAGTCCTAGGAACATGTACCAATGCCAGGTCGGTAGTCGCATCTTGTCTTTATAGTGATCAGTTGATCATGCTTGATGATGGGTAATGCGCTTCCATTTTGGACTGACCAATCCTCATGCTTGTTTGCAGATGGCAAAGCAAACCATGGGTTTTTGTGGACAAGCTCTAAAATTCCGTACTGATGTAAAAGCATTCCACCTACAGGTTTGTTCTTTTGTAAAATTGTTAAACAATTATTAAAAGAGTTTCATTGTTTGGTTCTTTAAAGTTGTCTCCTTGTAGTGGACATGTAGCCTGATAACATACCACTTGCAAGTTTCTCGAGGAAATAATGATTTTAAACACCCCAACATATACATTTATCTTTTTAGTAGTGGTAATGTACCCAGGTTTACCAGATAGCTTTAAGTTGTCACTAGATGTAGGTAATCTCTGTCTGATTAGAGTTCCAGTGTATAGTCCAAATGCTTTGTGAGGTATGGGGAAGGTATATCTCATCAATATCTCTTCAGAATTCATAGATCATTTATTTTTTGGGCAATTTGTAGCTTACCATGTTGATATTGTGCAATAGTTTTTTTAGGAAACATGACATAAAACCCCGTCAAAGTTTATAGGGTTTGTTTATGACTTTAGTAGTACTTCAGGTTAAACCCATAACTTGAGTGCACCTCATCAAACTGGTTGTCTAGCGACAAGGTCTAACTAGTATTTCTATTTATGGTTATGTTTTACTATAATTATGAAACCCTGGTTGCACCTGGACATGGACAACTAGAAGACTTAAAATTTTCTTTGTAAGATGTGGCGTGAGAAGAGTATAATAAGGGAAATAAGCATGAGATATGCTAAGTTTGACAAATACCCTCTGCTCCTTGCAATATGATTGGTCATCTTTCCGATTCATTTTGGTATTACTAGATGTATTTGTTAGCAGTCACACTCAAATTTGTCTGCTGCTTAGTTGTGTGATACACAGACTGACATATGGGTGTAACTTTTTTCTCCAATTTACACCAATTCCTGGAAATCATTGCTAACCTTCTCTACTGTCTTTGATGCTCTGTAGACCCCTCAGACACCAATTGTTCGGACAGCTACATATAATAAATATTGTATGGATGAATTTCCATCAGGAACGAATGCTATTGTTGCAGTGCTATCATACACAGGGTATGCCTTTCATATGTAGTATCATCATTTTTTTAATCTTGCTTTATGTGATGAAATCATTCTTCCGATATAGTTATGACATGGAGGATGCCATGATACTGAATAAATCAGCTGTTGATCGTGGAATGTTCCGTGGACATATTTACCAGGCAAGTTATGTTTCATTATTCGTAAATACTCATTGTCTGATTTATAATCTAGTGCAGTCAGGTTTAATAGAATTTCTTTCACATGATGTATTTGTGTAATGGGTGCAATCCAAGGCATGCTTTATTTCCTGCTGCCTTAGCATTTGTAGACAACTATTTCATTTTTCCAACTTCTCTTTCATATTTAGGCAATGTTGGCTGCATTAGTGTTTCTAGCCAAAAAGATTCTGAGTCTTGAATGCTATAAATATAAATCTGACTACTCGCTCTGTTTTCACATATGGCCAAGGAAACCAAAAATTGATGGAAAAAGCAATAAATAAATTAACCCACAATTTGGTGCGCCCCCCTTGAAGCACTCAAACCTACTTTAGTTGCTCTACGTGATTGGTTTTCCCTTACAAAAACTACTCTTTGCTTTTGAAATATCTTGAAAATGAGAGTGATACTCCCAATGCCATGGACATACACTGCGAATCCAAGTGAGTGTTTTATATGAGCATCAGATGGTGTGCAGTACCTGTATTTTATCGAATTCAGGGAGTGTGTAATTATCTGTTGTACCATGTAATTGTTTGAACATTCAAAGATATTGTATTCACAGGAAAATGAGAGCATATAGTACCATATTTTTATTTGATTTGTTTTAAATGTTAATGTGAAAATGCGTAACTTCTTGTAAATTGTTTTGCTATACAAAGTATGTAACATGCATAATGTCTGTATTTAGTTCCTCACATTGTGATGCACATTGAAAATATCCTCCAGGCGGAAGCTTGGAAATTTTTTTGATTCAACCAACTAATTTGGAACTAAACATTTCTCAGCAGCCCTTCAATTTTTTAAAAAACATTGAAAATAACCCTTTCCTTGCGAAAACTTTCTGCAGACCGAATGCATTGACTTATCCAAGAAAAACAGAGAAAATGTTCCAGAAATCTTTGCAAAGAGTGTATTATCTAGGGATACAAGCACTGCTATTGATTCAGATGGCCTTCCTCGGCTTGGACAGGTAGTTATCTGTTCAGTATATATTAAAAGTTATCTCCTTGTGCAAGAACAGTTACTGAATTCCTTTTACATGTATTTTCATGGACAGACAGTACATCCAAATGAGCAGTACTATAGTGTCTATAACAGACTCACAGGCACGATAAGGCCTGTCAAACTAAAAGGCTCGGAGCCAGCGTATATTGACTATGTTGCTGTCAATGGGGCAAGTTCGAAAGGTGACTTTCAGAAGGTAAGCGAACACTTAAGTAACCTTCAGTAGAATTTCAATTGGCAGAAAGGTATCAGAACAATCACACAGAAGTTGCGGATCTTCTGAGTTCCTTAAAAACATACCATCCTCAATTTTTATGTATTATTATGGCATTTTGTGCTATGAGTTTCGAAAAAGCGTATTTCTGACTACAAGCATATCAAATTTGTCTTTGTGATCTACTCATGTGTTGATCTTTCTACAGGCGAACATTCGTCTGCGTCGTGTAAGAAACCCCATAATTGGTGACAAGTTCAGCAGTAGACATGGGCAGAAGGGTGTTTGCTCTCAGTTGTGGCCTGACATTGACATGCCATTCTCTGCAAATACTGGCATGAGGCCAGATCTTATCATTAACCCTCATGCATTTCCTTCAAGAATGACTATAGCAATGCTCTTGGAGTCTATGGCAGCAAAGGTACAAATATGTATTTCTCACTAGATTCTGAGAAAACCTGTATCATGTTGCAAGTTAAAAAAATACAGCAAGTTAACAACTGAGTTTATTTCACAGAAGGAATATCTGAAATGAAGTTAATTTGATGCTACATAACTTTAACACCATATGTTTCTAGGTACTAAAGATTTGTTGGCATATTAACATTTCTACAGCAATGATCTTATACAGCTGTTGGCATCTTTTGATTGGTGCTTTACCTCCTGTGTGAGACTAGCTTTTGGTATGATCTTATAGTTTCTCGAATTAAGCCTATTTTAGTAAATGCTTTTGCACTCCTAAAAAGTTAAACCGCACAAAAATAGAAACAGTATTGTTTGTATTTCGAATGGTGTATGGTTGTCTTTTATTCACTTTGAAAAGTGTCCCTAGTCACCTTTGGTGGTCATTGACGTACTTTCTGGACAGGTTTCGTCCTTCTAAAGGTTCTATGCCTGTATTGAAATATTTGTTCCTAGATACTCCCTCTGTTTGAAATTATAAAGGCTTTGACAAACAATTACTCTATTTTTACATAATTTTTGTGACACAAAATCGATGTTATTAGATTCATATTCAAAAGATACTTGTGATCAAAATTCTATTCATATTCAAATATTAATGGAGTTTTAAAATTTGTATCACATAAATGAAATATTAATGGAGTTTTTGCTGGTCAAAGTCTTGTCTTAACGAAACGAAATACGCCTTGTAGAAAAAGGGGAGGAGTATACGTATTGTAGCAGTGCTGTTCTGCTTAAACATACCTTGAATTTGTCGCAGGCTGGAAGTCTGCATGGAAAGTTCATTGATGCCACACCTTTTTCAAGCTCTGTCAAAAAGGAGGGCAAGCATCCCCGTAAACCTGATTCTATTGTGGATGAACTAGGTCCCATGCTCGCATCTTATGGGTTTGATTATCATGGAACAGAGATCCTTTATAGTGGATTTTTTGGCACTGAGATGGAGTGTGCGATTTTCATTGGACCTGTTTATTACCAGCGTCTTAGGCATATGGTCTCAGATAAATTCCAGGTGAGCAATTGTTGTTTGTTCTACATTTGACATGTGGGCCTTGTATCAATATCTTCATGCACCCAATATCCATTAGCTTAACCTTCTATTTTTTTTAAAAAAAAAATGTGAGGCAAGAGTTTTCTCCAAAGTAGGTAGCTAGGTTTCACCCCGTCTTCTTTGGTACTGAATTGGAGAACCTTTGCCCCGATGCATTTATTTGACGGACCATGCAAAAGAAGCCCTACAGTTGTGCCTGACAAGTGTACCAGAAATCGAAATTTCAGTTTCTTTGTACTAGCATCACTGTTTGTAATTTTGGATTATAACTGAATACCTCTTTTAATTTGTCTATGCAGGTCCGCACTACTGGTCGTATAGACCAGGTGACAAGACAACCCATTGGAGGAAGGAAGCACGGCGGAGGGATCCGGTTTGGTGAGATGGAGCGCGACGCTCTCCTCGCCCATGGGTCTTCCTACCTCTTGCACGACAGGCTTCACTCCTGCTCGGACTACCACATCGCGGATGTGTGCTCCTTGTGCGGGAGCCTACTGACCGCGACGGTGATCAGATCCGATACGCAGAAGAAAGACAAGCGCGAGATGCTCGGGGTACCCACGGTGAGGCCGGCGAAGAACTTAGTGTGCCATGCCTGCAAAACGAGCAAGGGGATGGAGACCGTGGCGATGCCGTACGTGTTCAGGTACCTGGCCGCCGAGCTGGCCGCCATGAACATAAAGCTGGAGCTCCGGCTGAGCAACAAATCAGAATTGCCTCCCAGCCAAGGATCATGAGGTTCCTCCACCACCTGAACAACCGCTAGTTCGTCTCGGGGGCGCCCGGCAGGAAGGAAGGTCAAGTGTGGCTGTTGCCATTGCAACGCCCTGCCGGGGACTGCAAAATTTTGTTCGAGGGAAGTGTATCTTCCCCCAGTTGAGCCATGCGTCGCAGTTTGTATTGTTTCATACATACGTGGGCGTGATGTATCGTCGCAACTTGTAGCCAAACATCAATGGTTCAATGTGAATCCAAGTTTTGCGGTTCCGTCGTTTTGCACTAGCACGCTTTGATATACGGTTGGATGATAATCTTGGCGGCTCGTCTTGGCTGCTACGCTGCCGTTTCCCATAAGCCTGTTACAGGTATGGCCGTAGGGTGGAGGTGAGACGAGGTGTCGAGGTGCTCATGCCGGCCGGGTTGTAAGCGGTAGCGAGTGGCTGGCCTCAATGCGGCTGGCAGCCAGCGGCTCCTCTCCGTCGCACCGCCTGGCCACGCCAATTGGAAGGAGCACAATAAGAGTGCCTTCCGCCATGGATGTCCGATGTTTTTTTTTTTGATAAAAATGGATAGCCAATGTTAGCTGGTTAATGTCGTTCAAATTGCGGTTCCATCCTTCGTTTCTGCAAATCGTCGCTCTAGGTCGCTCCTTGCTCTCCCCTTCCCCCTCACTTCTTGTGCTCTTTTGTAGATTTGGAAGCCTCCTCCTTTTCTTCTTGTCGCCGAATATTTCTAGGTGGTCACCTTCTTTGAACCTCATGCATTTCCTTTTTAGAAACACAGTATAGACGTAGACAATCACATACACGTATGTATATTCATCCCTATAAACACACGTAACCCTAGCCTACGAGGCTATAAACACCTTCGAGAGAGACTGAGCAGAGCTAGTTGATCTTCGAGATTGACAACATCACCACATGCACCTCGCCATCGATGGTCACGTCGTCTACCACAGTTGAGTCACGCTCAGTTTGCAACCTCATGCGTTTCTGCTAAATAAAGAATCATCAATTCCAAGCTGCAGCAAATTAGTAGGGTTTGGATTGTCCTTTTTAAGGGCCTAAGGTAGAAGCAAAACTAGGCCCATTTGTACGCTAACCATGGCTCTCGACAGTCTTGCTAGGCCCACGATCGATTCGGCCTGGAAATACTATACATGATGGAAACCTTTCACAGCCCACAAATACGCTGACAACCCCACCCGTCGGGCCTCTCGCCCATCTCAAGTGCCCGGTGCTGCTGCTGAGCCGCCTCCCTCCACCTTACCCGCCTCCACTAGGGCATAGCCGTCCGGCGCCGCCGCCGCCGCTCACCATGTCGGATTCCGACGACTACGGTGAGTTCCGACCCCACCCCAACCTCAATTCGGTACGCCACTCTCTACGGTTCAGTCCGATTTGTCCAGGTGTTTGATCGGTTTGGCCATTGTTTCGTGTGGTTTTGGTGGGGGTTTAGTCGACTTGCCCGTCTCGGACGATGATGAGGAGGACGAAGAGTTGGAGGATGCAATGGATGATGAGCAGCACGTCGCAGAGCTTAAGCGGCTGTCGGAAAAGGTTTTGATTCCGTCCCTTCCGATATCTGCTCTGTGTTTCCTGCGAACTAAACTTTATATCCATTGTTACTAGTTATTAAACAACAATTTCTAGCAGCGTAAGTTGATTGTGATCGTTACTAGTTCTGCCCACTAGGCTTATCTTTCTTTTCAATGCTTTACTGGTTGCCTGGATATGTGAGTGCTAGGCTAGTAGGCTAGATTGTGCCTTTGTCCTGTTTTTCCTTTGGATGCTTTTAAATTGGCTCCACAAGCTGGTGTGGTTTTCGCCTAATAGCTAGCAGTTATTGGGTCTGTGTGCATTCACGTTAAAATTGTGTGGTCGACCTTATGGATAGTTTTTTTATTGATTCAGAAATGAATTATTGGACTGTGATATGATGAGCTATTATAAGAAAAAGGCTGGTAATAGGTATCACAGAGAAGGGTAAAATCGGACTCCATGGTAGCAAACTAGTGTTAATAGGACGAAGTTTCTCCAGAGGTGCATAAATAATTAACAGCGATTGATGTTTAGCTGTTTTACTTTGGTACCATAAGTGAGTTAACACTAATTATTTTCTATGTCCTGTTCACATTTTTCCTGTACTGTGGCGGTAGTTATGCCACAACTTTGTGGAAGGAATGCCTCATAATCAATGTTTTGACCTACACTGCAGTTGCATTAGATTTAAGCATATCCATCCTCCGATGAGTGATCCCTTGAAGTTACACTTCCATCCTCTCTGTTGGTTGTATCTTATATGTGAGCTCTTTTTTTTTCCTGTCTTTGTTTTTCTTTGTTCTTCCAGTTTGCTTTGCCTCTAGGGTCTTTTAAATTTACTGGCATTTCTTATGCTTTCTCTAATACAGTACAGTGACACAGCTCTCCTGTGTGTTAGAAACACCAAAACTTTCGCCTTCCCCATTCATCGGATGTGGAAGATGGCATTGTCATAGCTTTTTGTCACTCTTATTCTTTGATATAACTTTCCAGTTTCTTAGTTGCTCAAGTTAATCTGGTTGATTAAATTCAAAACATTTTCTTTGTGGTAGATAGTTTTTGGCTAGTATTAGTGGTCTGCTTGATACTGAATGCTTAAATCCTGAACTGTGTGAACTTTAGTTGCACATTTAGCCTCAGGCCCAAAACTAGATGCTCAATTGTGTTTTCGAATTAATCATTGCTCCCCTTCCTAGTTTTCCTTTTTTTTTTCCTACACGTCACCATATCATTGTTGGCTGTTTATGAGATTTATTTACTTCTTTGTTGTAGGATCCTGAGTTCTATAAATATTTAGAAGAGAACGATAAAGGCTTGTTGGAATTCGAAGATGATGAAATCGAGGTAAGCTGATCCCTTTTTGTAAGTTTTGTATAATAGAAGCATGAGAGTGGACTCATCGTTGAATATTACCTTTAGGATGATCAGGAAACTGGGATTCCTGATGATGAGGGACCTGTCCCCAAAGAAGAACTGAAGCAAAGTGTGAAACCTATTACAATGGAAATGGTTGATTCCTGGTGTGCTGGAGTGCAGAATGAGAAGATAGGTTCTATTCGTTCTATTCTTCAAGCTTTTCGGCGAGCCTGCCATTATGGTGAAGATCAAGGGGACAATTCAGCTCCAAAGTTCAGTGTCATGTCTGGTAGTGTACTTGATAAAGTAATGCACTTTGTTTTGAAACACATGGATAGAGTCCTCCGTCAATTACTTGGTGCCCCAAGCTTTGGAGGGAAGAGAGAGACAATCAGTGAACTGATGCTGAGTAAGCCATGGAAGAGGCATGGCAATCTGATGAGGATCTATCTTGCCAATGCACTTCATATGATAACAGAGATGACTGATGAGCAAATGATAGCATTTACTATACACCGTGCCAGAGCATCTGCATTTTTTCTGTCAGCTTTCCCAACACTCCTGAGGAAGTATGTTAAGGTGTGTAGCTTGTTATTCTGTTCTGCCTATGCAGTTGCTTTCGTCATTGCCTCTGGAGTCCATCTACAAAGTTTATTTACTTTTTTTTTGGCATGCTTCAATTATAGGCTCTGCTTCATACCTGGGCTAGAGGACGAGGTGCAATGCCTCTTGTTTCATTTATGTTCCTTCGAGACTTGTGCATTCAATTAGGTTCAGATTGCCTTGACACATGCCTCAAGGGTATCTACAAGGCTTATTTGGTAAACTGCAAATTGTCCAAATCCATCAGTGGATCAAAACTGCAACACATTCAATTCCTTGGAAATTGTGTCAGAGAATTATATAGTCTGGATCCACAAAATGCATATCAGCATGCTTTTATTTTCATTCGTCAACTTGCGGTTATCTTAAGAGGAGCTCTTACTGAAAAAGGACCAAAGGTATATGCTATTGAACTCATTGCCAATTTGCCATGCACTGGAACTTCATTGTTTACCTATAACCTGACAGAGAGTTATGTGCCTCTTGTTTTATTTTGAAAGTCAGCAAAGGACAAAAGGCAGAAAGAAATACGCAAATCGACGAAAAAACAAATGGAGGTACTATTCGTATTTCAATTCTTCAATTACCTTTCTGGTATTGTACAAGTCATTCTAATACTTGTTACATTCGTAATATCTTGAGTAATCCCCTTATTCTTGCACCTCGTTTATTGAGAAGATCTCACTTTTCTGAATATTATTTTCTTCCCCCTTCCTTTGTTGATTAGGAACTATTTGTTGTCATACACTACAGCAGTTTTATTCTGTTGCTGGCTGCTGATGAGTACTTCTTGTGCAGAAATCTTACCAAAAAGTTTATGATTGGCAATACATATTCTGCCTTGAGCTTTGGACCAGTGTTGTGTGCGGATGTAGTTCTGAGGAAGAATTCCGACCTCTTGCTTATCCATTGACCCAAATAATTCACGGCGTGGCATGCCTTGTACCTAGTGCACGTTACTTCCCTGTACGCCTTAGGTGTGTAAAGATGCTTAATTGCATTGCTGAAGCGACTGGTACCTTCATTCCGGTGTCCTCCCTGCTGCTTGATATGCTTGAAATGAAAGAACTCAGAGGACGTCCAGATGGAGGTGTAGGCAAAGCAGTGAATTTGTTCAGTGTTAAACAGGTGTGTTTTCTAGCAATGCAGTGTTTTATCATGGAACATGCCTTTTGAAGAAGCTTGTAACAGTTATCTTGTCACACAGGTGGACAAGAAAACAGTTAAGACACGTGCCTTTCAGGAAGCCTGCATTTATTCTGTGGTTGATGAGCTTGCTAAACATCTGGCCCATTGGAGCTACTCCATCGCTTTCTTTGAGATGTCCTTCATTCCACTTGTTCGTCTCCGAAGCTTTTGCAAAACCATTAAAGCTGACAGATTTAGGAAGGAAATGAAGGATCTTATCCATCAGGTTTGCCAAGCATGTGTAGAAGACTTAGGATTATAGTATTTGATCCATTGCACACATAGCTTATCATCATGTCGGATTTCAGATAGAGGCCAATGTTGAGTTCATTAAGTCAAAACGTGCGGGGATTGCATTTTCACCCAATGATCCAGCTGTAGAGTCATTTCTACAGGCATGAATCCTTCTACTGACTTAATGGCTTTGCTTTTTGTGCATTATTTATTTTTTACTACCATTCTTTTGTCATTGTGTGAACTTGTAATGTTCATTCCCAACAGACCGAAAAGGAAGAGCGTTGCAGCCCTCTCTCAAAATATGTTGCTGCTCTGCACCAGAGAGCACAGGACAGGATGGATGCTCTGGATGAGACTAGGTTGGTTCCCTCCATGTGACCATGTTTAGCTAAGTTCATATAACAAACAAGTACCCTCTGCGTTTTAGCTTGAAAAACTTCCTTCATATTATCTTGTAGAACATAGTACATTTTAGTAGTCTGTACAAACCACAAGAACATGTGTCATGGTCATCTTGTAAGTACGGAACTGCATACTGATTACTGGCCTTGGGTTTGCTAATTCCTTCTTCCCAACCAGTGTTATTGTGGGGGCGGAGTCGTCAACCTTCTCAAGGAGGTTAACTGAAGCACAGAAGCAACAGGATGAGCAGGATGATGATGAAGCTACCATTGCTTTCAGTAAGAACTGGCTGACTGAAGAGAAGAAACCCAAGTATGTTCTGCCTTCCTCCTAGCACTTTGTTTTTCTTCCTCATACTTTGTTTTTTTTTTCAATTGTTACTTGGCATGAAAAACACATTAAACCTTTCATTTGGTGTGCAGAACTGCAAAGGAGAAGAAAAAGAAGCGACCCCGGGAGCATGATGATGTTGCTACTGAGGAGGATCGGGTTGAGGATTTAGTCTTGAGCTCAGATGAGGAGGATGGTAACAACCAGGAATCAGATGAAGATGTCTCTGTTCCGGTTGAAGATGACAGTGATGATGACTTTGTAGACCCTGACAGCGAGTATAAGAAACAAAAGAAGGCGAAATTGAAGAAGAGGAACAAGCGCCAGCCATTGCCGAACAAGGCATCCTCTAAAGTGAAAAGTAAGGCGCATCCCAAGAAGAAGGCCAAGCATTAGTTATGCTAGATAGGATTCATCAAATACATTGCTGTTGTAATATGCTTCCAGTTGAGAACATTTTGCAAGTGAAATTTTTTGTTTTATTTCCCTATAAAACTTCAGTTGCTGTGTCTACCATTTCCTGGAAAGATACTTATTGCTAGTGTTTATGCCCATCTGTTTGTTCGACATGGGCGATATTATTTTGGTTGGGAATTTATATGGAAGCGCACAAGGGGAAGCAAAGACGGGGCGAAGGGATTACGGACCGGGCTTCCGGATCCATGGATTGTTTCTTGCTGGAGGATCTGTGTTCCAAGTGAACTGCCAAGTGCTTTCCAGGGAAATTTACCTGGACTTTCGTCGCAGAGTATGAAAACTAGCGATGCTGAACAAGAAACCTGTATCTGATAATTTAAGTGTCTTATTACTTGCGCTTTCAAGATTAAACGGTCCCTCAATATTATTTATATTTTTCTGCTATAAGATGTGCAACAAAATAAAGGAAAACTCCAGCAGCACCAGTTGACATTGCACGAACCGGCCATACGCGCCAAGCCGAACCGTGTGGGCCCGGCCCGCCTCCGCCCGGCGCCATGACTCTGACGGCTTGATGATACTGTCTCGCGTCCGGACTCATCTTCCTCTCCTTAATCCGCCTCCATCTCTTGGTTAGCAATTAGCATCTTAATCCACCTCCGAATCGCAAGCTTAACCCAACTCCTTTCCTTTATCAAACCTTCCCCTCGATCAGCTAGAAGCATAGTTGCAAACGCCGCCGAACATCTCGCCACTCCAGCGCGACGTGGCCACGCACGCCATGAACTCGCTGTTCCGACGCGCCAAGACGCCGGCGGCGGCTTCCCCGCCGGCGCCGATGCCGATGCTGTCCTTCCCGGGCAAGAAGGCGCTGCGCTTCGAGGGGGACACCTCGGCGACCGAGAGGGACGCGGACCTCGCGGTCCTGATGCACGCCCGCGCGCACGTCGTGCTCGCCTCGGAGAGCGCCAGGGCCGGCGCCGCGGAGACCGCCGCCGCGCTCCGCGCGTACCTCCGCGTCATCTACGCATCGAACATGCTGGTCGGGCCCAGACAGCAGAAGCTCTGCTTCGCGTGGCGCGACGACGCAGGGGACGAGAGCGACAGGAAGAAGGCCAAGGCCAAGGCGGCGGTGGAGCAGGGCCAGAGCCAGCGGCACACGTCGCTGGTGACGGAGTGGGCGGTGGCGCTGGTCGCGCTGGCCGCCGAGCTGGCGCGCGCCGCGGCGGCCGAGGACAGGCGCGGCGCCGACGGGATACGGCGCGCGTGCGGTGCGCTCTGCGACGCGGCGGGCGCGCTGAGGGCGGCGGCGGGGCCCCGCATGACGGACGCCTGCCTCGCCGCGTTCGAGCGCCTCATGCTCGTGCAGGCGCTCGAGTGCTACTTCGAGCTTGCCGTCGCCGGCGGCAAGCCGGCAGCGTTGTGCTCCAAGATTGCGCAGCAGGTGGGCACTTCGTACTCATGCCAACGGAAACTACTTCTCGCTAGTCGCTACTCAAAATATAATGCAAGAAAAAAATATTTAAACTGTTCAAGTTAAAATCACGTTTTAAAGAGTATTTAATAAATTTAGAAAATTATGCGCTACTTCCTCCGTTTAGACTATAAGTTGTTTTAAATTTTGTAGGATAATAATTTTTAATATATTTAGACGTTACATGTATATAATTGTACACCAAAATTTATATAATTAGAAAAATCAAACTGACCATAATTTAAAACGAAGTAAGTACTAGTTTATGAAAGGACACGGCAATGTCAAAGAGATTCCATTGCAAGTGAAGTTCGCTGCCAATATGGGCAGCTTGGTCTAAGTCTTGATCAAACTATTTTTTGAATCGAAGAAAAAGAAAGAGCAATTGCCAAATGATTTTCCTAACGATCTTCCGTCGCCGCGTTTTGCAGGTCAGCCACGACTACCATCAAGTGTTCATCGATCTGGGCAGCCTCGAGCAGCAGCAGCAGCAGCCGATCGACAAGTCGTGGGCGCCGCACGCGCAGGCCAAGGCCGCCTACTTCCAAGCCGAGGCCAACCTCCAGCGCGCGCGGGCGCTGCGCGACCAGGGCCCCGGCTCCGTCGGCGAGGCGGTGGCGCGGCTCCGGCTCGCGGTGTCGGTCCTGGACGCCGCCGCCGGCAAGGCGGGCCCGCTGGGCAAGAAGTCGTCCTCGTCGTCGTCTTCCACCGCGGCAGCGCTGGCGCCCGTGCGGGACGCCGCGGCGCGCCTCCGGAAGGAGGTTGAGGCCGAGCTGGCCGCCGCGGAGAACGACAACTGCCATGTGTACTTCGAGCGCGTGCCGGCCTTCGACGCGCTGAAGGAGCTGCCTGCGCTGCCGGAGCCGCTCGTGCGGCCCACCGTGGTGGAGAAGGTCCTCAGGGAAGCCGACGGCGAGGCGGCCTTGGCCAACGGCGGGGCGCCTACGATTCGCCATTGACCCTTTTTCGTGGTGGAGATGGTTGGGATTTTTTTTTCTTCCCTGTTGCATGCGTTCGCGTGTTTGTTCGTTGGTTTGTTGGAATCCAATCGTGTGCTCGGCGAGGAAATTCGCGCGGCCATGATTTGTGATTGACTCCTTCGTTTCTTGTTTTGAGGTGATTCCTCCGTATTCCTCGTTTCAATGAGAAGCACGATAACTGTATTCGTTTAACAGAGAATGTACAATTGTTCATCGGCATTGGATGACGTCTTCTTACGCGTCTACTTCGTAAGATGGATGCAGTGGCTCATGCTATCCCTCATTTTGCGGGGCCGCTAGCCAGCGCTCGTTCGCCGCCACGCGCTGCCGGCGAAAGCGTTGCTTGTCGCTAGTGGCGCGCGACGGAAGAGCTGGCAGCGAATACGTTTTCTGATTTCTCCATAACCAGTGAGTATCATCGGCTTTCATGCACGTGCAACTCTCCGTAATATTTTTTTCACCAACGGTTCTCCCGGTCAGCTCATGCTGTGCTTCTTTTTTCTCATTTCAACTTTCAATACACATATTCAAGACTTCATAATTATATTTGAAAATCTTATGATCTATATATTTAAAAGTTTTTTATTTATAGTTCAAAAAAATTAAATTATATGTTTCTCAACTTTCAAGTTATATATACAATACTTTATAATTAATATTAAAAACTTTGACTCATATATCCAGAACTTTCTACTAGCATAATATTATAAACTTGGTACTCTCAGATTCAAAACTTTGTATTTTCAAATTTCACAGTCTTATACTTTGAACTCGCACATTTAAAACTTTGTACTCTCTGATCTAATGCTTTGTAGTCGCGGATTTAATACCTTGTATTCTAGATCCAATACTTTGTAAAAATTGTGTACATCTCTAACTTTCAAGTGCTACATAGAAAACAATGTACTGTGGATGCAAAAACTTTAAATTATGTATACAAAAGTTTTTTTGAATCAGCAAGTGATACATAGGAAGATGCAGGGAAGAAGAGAACGAAAGATTCGCTTAGAGTAGATAAGGTCCGTTCACAGAAGGAAATATGACCAGCTAATGCAAAGCATTAAGTAAGACTTAACTAGCATATCCGTTCGTTGCTATGTGCTAGTAGCGCACGCGCGCGAACTAAGAAATCTGCTCATTTTGCCTCTAATCGCCCCTGACATCCTAATATGCCAGTATTGTGATCATCTATCTTCCATCTAGGGATGGTGAAGTACTTTAAATTTTAAATTTTAGTCTAGATAATCTAAAAAATGGATTCTTATTTTCTATAATTTTAAGTTTAAAATATATAAGGATCAAGTTGGATTATGAAAAGAGCGCTAGGGCTACATCCGTTACCACCCCTTCCCATCTGACATTCAGAAATATTTTTCCTTCTCTCACCTCAATTTAACCTTTTGGTCTGACGACAGTCGTGATCAACTTTTTCTCTCTACCTATCTACCACCAACCCGACACCCATTCGACCTTTACTCGCCCTCACCGTTGGAGCCACGGCCCCCAATCACTCACACGTTAACCTATTCGAATGCTGCCCTTGTGCCTCCATCGTCTAACCGTGGGTTCAATGTCGCCCCTATGTCTCTGCATCTCTCCGCCACCACCATCCACTACCTTGCCGCACCGAAGCTCCAATGGTGGAACTGGAGAGAAAATTTAAGAGGGGCCAGATAAACATATGGAACAGTTAATTTTATCCTCAAACTTTCAGCCGAAGCTTAACTTCATCCCTAAGCTTTCAAAACGACCATTTTAGTTCTTAAGCTTCTCCATCCGGCTCAATTTAGTCCATCGTCCTACGCGTCATGCTATGTTGGCATACTTCGTCACATCTAGTCAACTATGATTCATAGAAAAATTAACATTTCTATAAATTTGATCATTATAAAAGTTTCACCTTGACAAAATTAAAATCATGTACAATTCTTAAGGAAGCGAGTTGATTCCGAACATGTTTATTACATATACACGTACAAAAATTTCTTTTTGTGAAAAGAAATCATGTAAACACAAAGGTGAAGTTTTGTTGGTCATCTTCAAGTATGTGTGACCTAATATATGTTGCTGCTAAAAAATAGGAACACTTAGATGCTGACATGGCATGCCAACATGGTAAGACATGTAGAATGATGGACTAAATTGAGCCGTATAAAAAATTGAGAACAAAAACAGTTAATTTGGAAGTTTAGGGATGACCCTTGATTAATAGTCCGAGAACGAAATTAGCTATCCGCCAAAAAAAATGTTCCTTTCTTTTAGTTTTACATTGATTTTCCTACAAAAAATTGATCTAATTTTGTCACCAAAATCTATGCTATGCACTGATTTTTTAATTGTTGAGGGGGGCCATGGCCCCTGCCAGCCCCCCTCAGTTCCGCCACTGCGAAGCTCCCTCTGGGGCAACCAAATACACATAAAAGCCTTCCTCTCTAAAGCCGCAAAACCCTAAAAGCCTGCCCAAGCCCAAAGGTAAAAACAAAGGAAAAGAGATGGCATGAGAAAAATCGAGTGCGAGCAGGGGTGGTAACGGATCATGACTCTACTGGTCTCTTCACAATCCAACTTGACCCTTATGCATATTTAGTTTAAAATTAAATAAGATTAGAGGCCGACCCTTTTAGAGCTAAAATTTAGGACCCTTTACCATTCCTAACTGCGAGTGAGAGGTAAAATGCACGAATATGGTAGAGTTCGAATATGAATAGTTCTCTCAGAGGTGTCCATAAAATTAGCATTGTGTACATATATCCATAGAGATGGGTGTGTATTCGTTTATGTGAGTGTTTACGTATGTACTATGTTTTGTAAAAAAAAACTGAATATGGTATAACAAACCCTACCAATAAACTTTCATGGGACCTCTTGGTTTTCGAATTCTAGCCTACGACCTACTCAAACAAAGATTCAATACGCGTATGCCATCGCTGTGTAAAATTGTGGATTATGAACGGTCGAGAAGCAAAAAACATAAAATAAACTAAATTTAGATTCCTCGCACTCGCTTAAGATCGCCAATTAAAAAATCTTGAATCTACACTGCAAATAATATTATAACTATGTTTTGGACCCATGGCGTGTACGACAACACCAATATACTTTGCTCCACTTTCATTTACTTTAGCACGTTGAACTTTGACCATTAGTATTTATGCAAATATAGAATTTTACTCCCTGCATCCAAAATTATAGAGCATTAATATCAATTTTAATTTCCATCGGTATTTTTATTTTGGATGGAATGTGGTTTCTCCGCTGGCACTCCAATGAGTGATCCCTTAAGTTACACTTGCACACACTCTGTGGGATTTTACGTTGTTGTTCTTTGTGTTATAAAGCTACCGGCCCTAGAGGTGCGCTCATGGCCCCTTGCCGGTTAGGAATACACACTCTTACCGAAACCCGGATTCCCAGTAGGACTCCCACCTGGAAGGTCTCATATATACGAGGGGAGAGGGGAGAGCTTTGTACAACAAATCTATTATTGCAATAAAGAAAGAGAGGCTCCACCCTATATCTGTGTCTACTTGTCTACTTGTGTTCTTGATTGTTCATCGTGAGAGTCGGAGAGGGAAAGGTCCTAACCGCTGGCAATGTGGTATTATAACACACTATCAGCATCTGCTCTGCCTGCCGTCGCCGTCGACTTCACCATCTTCTTCGTCATCGTCGACCTCGCCGGCGCCATCAACTCCGTCGTCGACTACGGATCGTTGCTGGCGGAAAGGATCTGCAACCTATGCCTGCGTCGACATCGTCGTCAAGCAGGCAGGTCTTCGACAATGCCTAAAGCCCTACGCGGTAATATCCTCTGATCATTGCCCTACGCGGCAACGATCTATTGGATCACTTGGCATCCAAGAGCCAGGCTTGAACAAATTTGTGCTTGTATTAAGCAGAAATTGGTCTGCACGTAACTAGCAGATTGATATCAGTTTACACGGCCATGAAGGCAAGCAAGTTGAAACGTGCGTGTATGCGTTAATTACCGTCATGAATCCATCTGGTAATCCTCCGTCTATCTGCTAGCTTATCGCCTGAAGCTAAGCTGCATGTTGCCTGAAGCTAAAAACGCAATAACCGAGAGACTATACAAGCAGTACGCACGCACGGGCAAAGTCCGGCGACTTTTTGGTTGTCGGCATCCTCGTCGCCGCCAGCACAGGAGCTAGCGACCCCTGCAACTGTACATGCGGCTCGAAGACCACACACCCTAAAAAAAATAATAAAAAAACACGAAGGAGAGGATGCGGCCCGCAGCCTCAGCGTTGCCTGAAGCCACCACCACGCCACCGGCACCCGCACCGCCGCCGCATGGCTCCACGTCCGGCTTCCTCGCCACCGAGCGCGAGCCCGTCGCTCGTCGCTGCCGCGCTCAGAGCTTGCGCGGCACCGAACGCCGCCGTATCCGTGCCGGAGCCCGCATCGCCAACGCCGCTCAGGACCGCCATCCTTACCGCGCGGCGACATGGCCGAGCCTGTCGCTCGAGCCACCGCCCCCAATCGCGCGCCTGGAGCGCGCCGTCCTCCTCCACGCTGCCGAACCGGCGCTGGACCACGCCGCCGCGCGACCGCCGAACCGGCACCGGCTTGCGCCGCCGCATGACGCGCTACGTGGAACCGGGGCCTCGCCGCCCCGGCGCCCGGACCGCCCGGACCGCACTGTCGCACAGCGCGTCCATATCTGGAAGCCCGAAGCTCCGGACGGGGTCCAGGCGTAGCGTGCAATTCATTTATATCCGGTAGATAATAATATCCTCACTATGAGATAATTTATTATGCTTGATCTAAGTGGTTGAAATTACTTGGTTTGAATAAATGGTACCCAAACTTTCTTGAAGAATCCTGAAGAATTATTAATCCCTAGAAGGAGAATAAAATTTTGGTAATCATTGTTGCAGAACAACATGATAGTAGAATATATTTGGTATTACATAGTCTGAATCTTGAAGATATGAGCATGTGCACTATGGGAAACCGTGCTACACAGCCACTGCATGGCGCCCAACGATGCTTTTATATACATGGTAACATAAAACATGAAGTTTTTACAATATATTATCAAAGAAGATGATGTACATCCTGAAGAATATCTCTTGAATCAGAAGATCAAGAGAATGAATAATTGAATTATTCATTGTTATCACTAGAAGTTGCATGGGATCCAGCAAGATACCGAGCAATAATTTATAGAAAGCATAATTGTACACCAAGTAATTATATAAGTACATGAACTTGACCATTCATCTCGCATTTAGAAGAGAAGATGCGTATGGGAAACTATGTGGTCATGAAAGCTATCCCGAAGTGATAGTAATAGCGATTGTGGTGTAGGATAAATCCAGCTTCTCGTATTTAGCTGGCTGGGTTTCCGAAGACTCCTGAAGTTGAGTGAGATTATCAAAATCTATATTCTTAGTTGCAAACAAATAAAAATGTAGTTTATATTTTAATCTAGCATGGAAAATATCATTTATTGTCTTGCCTATTATTATTAGAAATAATCATCCGAAATGATATCCATAGCCTCACTAAATAAGTCATATTGATGACATTGAGTTCTTAGTGTAATATTTGTAATTTTGCCTCCGTCATCCATGATAGCCTGTTGCTACATTGGACAAGTTAATCCCAAGTGTCATACTAGCTTGCATGCTATATTCTTGACCATACTACTCCTATATGAGCTAATAATCTCTTGCTCTTGCAATGCTAGAGATTAAACTATATTGTGTTGCTTTTCGGCCAGTACGCTTACCCTATATTGTGTACTGCATATATATATATTACAATAACTTGTAGCTTGCAGCAATGTTGGTCTATCTTAAACCAAGAAGGTTATGCTCAGGGGGAGAATCCTGATCGGCAATCGGCTGAATAAGGGATTTAACCAAACCCAGAAGAGTTGATGGAGATAATGGAAATTGAATTTCCTAGCATATGAATGAGGGGGATATACTAGCTTTATGATTTTTGGAATAATCAACTTAGTTTTTGAAGAATCGTATAACCATTGTTTGAGTACTGAATACTCATAGCACTAAGACATGAATATTATATTTCTACCCATAGCTCACATTATTCTTCTGAACTATGTACACAGAATGGTACATTGAATATGTGGTTTCGCACCAATTTGAATCAATCTAGAAGAATGAATTTGGAGCATTTGAAATGACTCGTAGCAAATGCTTGAAGCATATGAATGGTGTGAAAAGGGGGAGGAATTTTAGAAGCATTGTAGAGGCATAAGAATAATGTGGAAATATAATAGGCACATCCTACTGAAATACACTAGAAACATGTGTATGAGGGCTTGAAGCTCTAGCCACGTCCTCACAAGGCGAGTCTAAATCTCTGCACGTTGTTTAACACATACTAGCTTGTAGCTATACATGCTATCATTATCCACTACACAGACTTGAAGTCTGTTAGTCATGTCTGTATGCATGTTATTACCATAATTATTATGTCACACTCTAGCCGAGCTTGTGATCTTCTTCGCACTTACATGGTTGTTGGCTTAGAAGCTAACACCACCACGCTAAGCATAAATAACTCCTGTTGAGTTATGTCATTGCAATACATGACACACAGTCATTATATTTTCGCTAATATGCTAGCATGTTGCTAGTGTGTCACTCCATGTCGCACAGGCTAACTTGTAAGTTGGGCCACTTGCAATCATGCAACTCCTGTTGAGTAGCTATGATCCGATCTCCCATGCAGCATGAGATCAGGGGGAGTAGACCAATCTGAAACTGATCAGTGTTGAACACTAGCGAAAATGAGAAGCCCAGCAAGGCATTGGAGCGGAGAATTCCCTAGAAGTCGGAAATTATATGATTTATGAAGTTATGGATAATAACACATATTTGTGAGAGTTCAGGATTCCTGCAGAAAATACTGTTGAGGAATTTAGAATGGATGACAACTGATGGATAGTAGTAAGAATTCCATATAGATTAGATGTTGCGTGACTTGAAGTTTCATGATCCAATATTGTGGTATGACTAATTGGATCAATTTTTGGGCATAGAATAAAAGAAGCTAGACAATAGTTCTGTAGACTATGTATTTTTAATTAGAATCATGAAGTCTAGTTCACTGCATATAAAGAAGAACCCCCGAATTTCGAATAAGTGCGTGAATATTTCCCACATATTTTCACCATTATAGCATTCATATGAAAGAATTATACTTGATATGGATCCGAAGTTCCATTGAAAGTACCTAAGGGGATATTTTGAAAGTATACTATTAAAGATCGTAATATCAGCATTAGGGGGAGAGAAAAGCCCAAGCTTTGAAAGCTTATTGAATGCCTTATATTATTTCCAAGAAGGAAAATGATCTTGAACAAAGCATTCCTAGATGCTCTAAAAGCAGGAATAGCATCACGCACTAACTATGATGAAATGCACTTTCATCAATGCTCCTGAAAGCATAAAGAAGAATGCCAGAAATGAGGAATAACTTGAAGTTATTAACTAGAAGTTATATGTTTACTTGTAGTAAACCGAATACCAAGTGTGGTATATCACAGGGACGCTTGTGCATATATCACATAAGTAGACTTGTTAGCCATTGACCTAAAATCTGTGGGGACGCCTACAGATTCTAGATCAATAGGGCACTTGTCAAATAATCATTGAGAAATTCCTCATATCTAAAGAAGAGAGCACCTCATGAAGAGGATCATCATGAAGATGAACCCAACACAATGCGCGCACTAATCTTGTAGTGTTGGGGTAGCAGAACAATCTAATATCTTTTATTTTTGGAAAATTATGAAGATATGAGAAAAGGGAGAAAAGAGTAGAAGTTATAATTGCTAATGTTTCTCTAAGGAGAACCCGGATCCGGAAATAAAGTCCATGGCAAAGTTGCTTGTAGCACTTATCGGGTCAATGAAAGAAAGAAAGCAATTGAGGATGAACCATAGCCATTAAAGATATCTAGAAATCTAGAACTTTGGCAAAAACGAGTCATAATGAATATGGTGAAATACCTATGGTTTAATAGTCTTTGAAAAGACTAGCACTCTCCCATTATAAAAATTGATGAATTATGTTCTGCTACATATCTCTGGCAAATAAATGAATGAATATGCAGTTACTTGATGGATCACCTATTCCTGAAGAATTAAAATTGCAACATATCTGGATATCATACAAGTATTTAGAAGTCTAATGTACAAGTCTCTTAAAGAGCATATCATAGAAGAGAAGTCATCTCTTTGGAGAATGACAATGTCCCTGAAGGAGTAGGTCAATGAATGACCGACCAGTCAATCTTGAATTGCACCAATAACACTAGAAGTGAATGAAGACTCATATAGACCCGAGAGAGAGAGAAAATATATGAGATATCATAAGACCTTGAAGGCGCCATACAAGTACTTAAAAAGGTACATGCTAGCAACAGAATGGCAATATCTCCTAATACCTTTGGAGGTATATGAATATTGGTGATATTGGCAATTGACTTATCCCCAAAATGCCAAATCTAGACTGGTTATACTCTTTAGTGACATAGCTGAATCTCGAAGATATTGAAGATGGCTAAATCTTGTAGATACACTAAAAGAGAGAGTTGCAAAATGTTCAACCTCCAGTATTGAGGCTTGACATGCTATATCTTATGGATATACAGCATTGCAACTTAATTCCCCATAATCCTCTGAAAGGATAATCATTTGTTTGTATTGCACAACCAAATAAGTGGTCATTGTGGCAGAACCACCTGAATTAATCCGGCTCAAGCGCGCTAACCATCACCACAAGGGCAATCAGGGCTAACTCGCACTTCAAACGGAATAATCCACTGGTCTGTCGTGTAACATCCCGATGCAACCACGGTTTTTGCCGATCGAAACCACACATACATGTACTCACACGAAGGTGAGCCCAGAGGATACAACATTCCAAAAATTTTACACCACAGGGTTCATCATAAATTATTATTTCAAAGGAGTTCAAATTCGTAAAACAAGGTACTTCAGAGTTCAAAATAATAGAGTTCTTCAGAGTTCAATGCAGCGGAAAAATAACGATAACTACTCGACGATACGGATGTCTCGATGAAGCCCGTACGAGACATCACTCGACATTATCATCGTTGGCCGGGGCCGTATCCCATTCCACCGATCAACCAGGAGGAAGGGTACACGGCCAAGTCAAACTAGCAATCATATCCTCGAAAGTTTCACCTGAAAACAAGCCACAAGCAAGGCTGAGTATACTAATACTCAACAAGGCTTACCCGACTAGTGGAATATACTTAGCCGACTCCTAGACATGCAAGGCTTTTGGCTTGAGGGGTTTGTTTTGCCGAAAAGCATATACGAGTAGGTCCTTACTTTCAATTTTTTAGCTCCAAGTTCTAGTTTTCTTAAGCCATTCTAGGTAAGCACTATCCAATATCATACATGATGGAAGAATTAATTTGCATCCAACAAGATTAATCATCATCATTGTTCCTCTTCTTACTCTATATGGTAAAAGGGTCAAGAAGTCTCAATAACCGCGAGAAACGGACGATTCGAATCGAATTTCTTAACCTTGCAAGGGAAACCTAAACACATATCACGTGGTTACTCCCAAAGTCACACGTGCAACTTTTTCCCTTTCTTCTTGGGTTGTGGATCAGGGCCACCATCCGAGACTACAGAGCCCGGCTCTGTACCCACCATGTGCGCGCATGGAACCGAAGTTGAGATGGTGGGATGCTATCCACTTGCCGATCCGATTAGGTACTTAAGTTTACCGATTACCATATTCTCGGCATGTGGTTAGTACGTTCAAATATTAACCACCACTACCACACACTGCGGCCTTAGCATTTTTCACTAAACAGACGGGGCCTCAATCATCAACATAAACATCGTACCATAGCCCCGTCCGTTGACCTTATAATTGCAGCATGTAGTAAACAATTCAACTCCTAAATTCTCGCGAGTGACAGGAAATCACTCGACTTTTACCGGAGTTCTATTAGCATAGCATTCTATCGAACCTTATATCTAGTGTTCAGAGCATGGGTATCTAGGATCATACAACTAAGTTTCCATTCAACTCCTACAAACTTAATTCACAAGTAAAGTAGAGTAATAAGTTGCATAAGTTTAGAAAAATAGGGTTCATGCTCCGGGGCTTGCCTTCTTGGGTAAAGCTAGTTTGGGGCTCGTCCGAACTTGGGCTCGGGTCTTCGAAAGCTTCAGTTAGATTTACTTGAGCTTCACGCTGCTCACTCTCGGACGCGGGCACCAGCTCGTACGTTCCGTCGGCGAGAGTAGTCGATTCTATATGAATGCACAAGTGTAAGTTATAGTGATGGTATATGACGATTATTTTCCTTCACGATAAAGTTGTAGTCCACAAAACATCAATTTGGTTGTGAAGTTACTTAGTTAAGAATTCTTTGGGCAATTATTAATAGAGTATAACTTAAACTATTAACTTCATTAAACAAGAAGGGGTTGTGTTATATTGGAAACTTAATTTTCTAAGCTCAACATGGATTAAACATAACTTTTGGACTAGGTAACTTCTGGTGATGAAATTTTTATTTAGAGAATGTTATGCAGAGATAAAAGCACTGTAAATATTTCAGACATTTTCATGCAGCAGAAAAATTATGAAAAATATAATACACAGCCACTGCTAGAACCTAGTTATTTTTATACAGGACAAACCATGCAAGTATTGATACCAAAAATTTTACAGGTGATTAATATATCCATATATGTGTTACTGTAAATTTTTCAGATTTTACTGTGCAATATACAAAACATAATAAAGAGGACAAGATACACATACTTTAATAAAGATTAATTTCTACAGGATGTTTTATAGGTTTTCTGAGTATGAAATTTTTTATTCAGCAAGAACTACTCTAAAGTGTGATACAATAAAAAGTTGAATATTTTCCAAGTACAGAAACTAACTATTTGAATTAGTGCATTTCTCCTACCACAAAATTATATAAATAGGTTACAGAAAGGAAAAAAGTTCTAAACATTTTCTGTGGTATTTAGGCATCAATATAACAGCTTTGGAAAATTTTTGCCACATGAATCACAACATAACGGCAGTTACAAATTAGTTTTTATTATTTCATGGCCTAAAAAAGGTTTAACAAATAGTTTAGCCAGAGATGAGTTTTGGTCCTAATATTTTTACACTGGCCTACAAATCAAGCAACTAATCTACTGTTAAATTTTAAGGTTTAGCCTTTGTCTAAAACAGTGGGTACAATTAAAGTCTATTAAATCTTCCATTTAATTTATAGCAAGATTTAGCAAACAACTGAAGAAATGTATGTAACAAAAGTTGTATATTTTGATCTAAAGATTCCAGAACTGTTGAGTTTGTAATTTTTCAATTTTTCTATGATTTTATATGAATTTTACAAGTTCACTATTTTGAATTCAAAGTTCAAACACAGGTTTACAGATATGCCCCTAGAAACTTGCGTGCAGGCCCCTGGGAAGATTGCAATCAAAGCAATATGGTCCCTGAGCGGCGCTGGCATGGTGGCCGGCCAGATTCCGGGGAGGGGGCTCGTCGGCGGCGAGGGGAAAAGGGTCGGGGAGATCTAGGGAGGTGAGAGCTACCTCGGGATGGCCTTGGTCAGGGTTGGGGGTGGCCGGAGGTGGCTCGTCGGCGCGGAGCAGAGGGGCGGCGGCGGGGCGGAGCGTCGGCGACGGTGCTCCGGCGAGGAGGGGAGGGTATGGGCTGGTTGATGAGCTTCGCGGCGTCGAGGGGAACCCATTTTGAAGCTTGGCTTGGACGGAGGAGCTTCGGAGTGAGCTGTCCAAGGAGCAGCAAGGGAGCGGCGGCGTGCGGGCAGCGCTGGCGGTGCTCCGGCGGTTGAGCTGGCCGGGGAAGACGCCGCTGAGCTTCAGTGGAGGGAGGGCAAGCTTGCTGGGCGATGGGTTTGGGCAGTGGGAGGCTGGGGAGTGGGGCTCCACGGGCGGGTGGTGCACGGCGGCGGTAATGGTGGCGGTGGCGGCGGCGACGTTCTGGTGTCTGGGCGCGCGAGGGGGACTCAGTGCGGTCTTTTGTAGGCAGCAGAGAGGCGGGAGGAGGGGCGGGACTAGACTGTGAGACGCGGGTGCGGGCGGCACGACGGGAGCGCGTGGCTGGCCACGGTGGGCGGCGAGCAGAGCCGGCGCGGCGTGCGGCGGGCGCGGGCAGGGGATTGGGCGTTGAAGATTTGGCGTGTGGAGCGGGAGATCACGCGACGCGCGGGTTGGGCGAGGAGCTGCAACAGCTGTCTTGCCGAGCGGCGAGCGCGGCGACTGGCGGGACGCGGCAGAGGAATAGCATGGCGCGGCTTGCCCATTGAGCTCGGCGGGCGGCGAGCAGAGGCGCGCGTCGCCGGCGTGCGCATGGCGTGCGCGGACTGGGGAGGAGCGCGGCGTGCGGGCGCGGTCGGGCATTGGCTTGGCGCCTAGCGCCGTCAGGCATCGCGGGCCAAGTGGCCTGCGGCGACTGCGCGGCGGCGGAGGGTCGGGCGAAGCGAAGGGTCAGGCGAAGCCGAGGGTCGGGCGAGTGAAAGGGTCAGGCGAACGATGGTAGGGCGAGCGTCTGCGCGTCAGGCGCGCGAGGGTCGGGCGAACGTAGGGTCGGGCGAACGACTGCGCGTCGTAGGGTCAGGCGGAACGAGGGTCGGGCGAGCGTAGGAAGAAGGGTCTGCGGTGGAAATAGAAAAAAAGACAGGGGCTGGTTTGCAAATCCAAGTGTTTTTCAAATTTTCGTGTTGCAACTCAAAAATCTCTGAACACGAAAGTTGTTCAAAATGAAAAGTTACACAAGTTTTGTTTTAGGACAAAATTCATTTGAGTTGTAGTTTAGAATTTATTTTAAAAACTCGAAAAGGATAAATCAGAGGGCTCGACATTTCCTGGGCAAAACTTAGCATTCACCTTAGGCTTCAACTAGATTTTTGATTATCAAGTCAATAACGACATGTCTATTTAATTTTGTAGCCATGTTTGCCTCATTGTGAAAGTTATTTAAATGGCTTGATTAAAGTACATGTACTTATGCACATATACACAACCATTTTTAATTCATGGCAAAAACCAATTTATAATTCATCTCATTGAAACTTCTCTTAATTATTTATGCACCGTGTTAAGCTAAAGAGGCTTATTTTGTAATTTAAACACCTGAGGTGTCACAGTCATTTATGCATGTAGCATATTGCTCCCTATTACTGTATTATTACAATCTATAGAAGAATTGTGTGATATATCCAAGAAGGAGTAAGCATTGTGGTACTTACATACCATTGCTTATACACATTCATGAAGAATAGAATCAAGACATTTTGAATACTGAATATTCAAAGGATGTCATTGTGAGGGGGAGCATACTTGCTCAACTACGATCATTACAGACAAGACACTGAAGTCATGACCTTGAAGTAGTCAAAACAATGATTGTTACTTGAATCACCTTGAAGGTTTACCACTTAGTTATTGAAGATCAAAGAGATCATTATGCAAATCTTGAAGATTAATGAATATTCTTGAAAGAATAAATTATCTTGAAGACATTGTGAAGTGTTGTACTCTTTTTCCCTTTGTGAGTTTTTACTTGAAGGTTTCTCACATGAGGTTTTTAATGAGGCAACATGTGCAGTGCAACTAGCATATGCTATGTACTCTTTTCTCCATTTTTTCCACTGGGTTTTTATAAGGAGTTTTTAATGAGACATATGCATCTCGCGGTATTCGTTCGAGGGGGAGTGTTATAAAGTTACCGGCCCTGGAGGTGGGCTCATGGCCCCTTGCCGGTTAGGAATACGGACTCTTACCGAAACCCGGATTCCCAGTAGGACTCCCACCTGGAAGGTCTCATATATACGAGGGGAGAGAGGAGAGCTTTGTACAACAGATCTATTATTGCAATAAAGAAAGAGAGGCTCCACCCTATATCTGTGTCTACTTGTCTACTTGTGTTCTTGATTGTTCATCGTGAGAGTTGGAGAGGGAAAAATCCTAACCGCTGGCAACGTGGTATTATAACACTTTGTTCATCTAGTTTGCTTTGCCTCTAGGGGGCTTGTAAATAAACTGTCATTTCTCATGTTTTCTCGAATATAATGGTACGTAGCTCTCCCGTATGTCCAAGAAAAAGAAAATCTTTAGCCTTCTCTACTCATTGGATTTGGAAGATGGCATTGTCGTAGCATTTAATTAATGTGTTAGTCTTTCTCTGTTATAACTTTCTATTTTCTTAGTTGCTCAAATTACTTCGACTGATTGTACGTGAATTGAAACATATTCGTAAGGGTAGCTAGATACTTCTTGATATTGTCTGCTTAAATCCTGAACGGTGTGCTCAACTTTGTTCTTCGAATTAATCATTTCTCCCCTTCCTAGTTTTTCCCTCTCCTTTTTTCTGCATGCCGCCATACGACTGTTTGGTTGTTTATGACAGTTACGTACTTTTTTGCTGTAGGATCCTGAGTTCTATAAATATTTTGAAGAGCACGAAAATGACTTATTGGAATTATATTCTTCGATGATGAATTGATGATGAAATCGAGGTAAGCTGATGCTCTCTTGTATGTTTTCTTCGACAGAATCATGACAGGGTACTCATTGTTGAATGCTCCTATTACCTTTAGGATGACCAGGAAGGCAGGAAACTGGGACTCCAACAGACGAATCGAAGCTCGATCGGTCGACGATCCATCCATCCATCGGAAACAACTCAACAAGTCATGCGCGTACACCGTATACGTGATCGAACTGCATCCATCCATTCATTGCCGTGCGTGCATGCCTAGTATACGTCGTTACCTCAGAGATCCGATCACATGCATGCCGGTGCTTAAAATAAATGCGGGCCGAAAAATAGTCATGGTGACACGTCCCCTTCCATAAAAAAAATATAGCATCGTTCTTTATTAGCCTGCATAAAAAATGCTAAATAAAACTAGTTGCTAGCTGACCGGCGTCTGCCCTCCTCCAGATAATTCGCCAGTTTCGAACTTTCCATATGCGTAACACGTTAACCGAAACCTAGGTTGGGGGGCAGAGTCGCAGAGAGGGTGCCGTCAAGCCACCGTGTGAGGAGCTTCCCGGCGTTTTTTGGTTGTACAAAAGCTTTCTTGTGGTATTTATTAGAAGAAAAGAAAAAGATGTTGACACAGTTTGTGAGACAAAAATCGGGCTAAAAAAATCGTATGACTAAATGAGTGGTTTTTAGAAGAGCTGTAACCCATCCATGCCATAGCCCAAGGTACACTAAGGTATGTGGATTCTGGGTGAAATATACTCTGCCACAAAGCATCACTTCTTCTAAATGAAAATCTCTAGGTGGGCGAGCTCTAATTCCCATCGCACCCTGAAAAAAGATCGCACCCAATAAAAATCATGGCTTCTCTTTATGTTTTGAAGCAAGAAGTGTACCATGCATGTATTCATGTTGTAATAGGCTATCCATCTTTTTTTGAGCTCCAACTTTAAGATCCATGTTGGATTTCGAGTTTGTAGGTGGTGTGTCGGTCGATAGCGAGATGTCTGTAGTGATTCCGTTATCTTAAGATCTGTTAGCTCAGTTTCTCGAAGGTGATCATAGATAGGATTACGTGCGTGTATTCATAGGGATGAGTGCATGCATGTTGTGAGATAGGATTGCATGTGTCTGTACTATGTTTTTTTAATTAAAAAATTCATGGAACAAAAGTTGTGACAAATAGGGTAAAAGCAAACTAGATCTCCTGTAATTTCAGAAAGAAATGTAACGAGAAGCGTACTAGCGTGTCTGTGTAACCGTAGCAAATTCCAGATGTCCCAGATGAGACCTCCATGCCACCTGCCGCGCAGCGCAGCTCAGCGCATAAGCCGGGGCCTTCCTGCAATGGCAGCCGCCTCAGGTGGACGCCTGCCATCCTGCGATCTCCACGCAGCCAGCAGCTAGCTTCCTCCACGGCTCCACCCTTCCAGAGTCCCGAACAGCTACCGGCGATCGGTTGACTGTTGACGCGTGTGTCTGCTACACCTCCTCCGGTTTCCTCCCTCCGCTCTCCATTCCCTCGCGCCGCCGCTCTGCCGCGTGCCGGCGTCGCTTCATAGCCTCGCTCGCTGTCCTCCTCTTGCATTGCCCGCCGCCACGCCATCACATGCATGAGCCGATGAGCGGCTGCTGCTCCTCGGCGTAGTGTTCGCGGAGAGCACATCGTTCGTGCGTGCGCCGGCAATGAAGCCTACCGCCGCGACCTCGCCCGGCGAGCCGGCGGGCCTCCTTCCACACGGCGGCTCGCGCCGGCGCCCCCTGGCCGCGGTGCTCGCGCCGCTGCTCCTCTTCCTCGCCGCCGAGATCGCCTTCCCCTCCTCGACCCGCCTCGACCAGCTCCTGTTACCCGCGCCTCGTGACAATGCCACTCCATCATCCTCAACATCGTCCCCGTTGCCGCCTCCGCCGCCTTCCCCGCCGCCGCGTCCGGAGGATGAGCAGCCGCAGCCACAGCCCCAGAGGGTGGCGGTGTGCCTGGTGGGCGGCGCGCGGCGGTTCGAGCTGACGGGCCCGTCCATCGCGCGCCACGTCCTGGCGCCCCTCCTCGCCGGCGCGTCCGCCACCGACGTGTTCCTGCACAGCCCGCTCGACGCCGACGCCTGGAAGCTCTCCGTCCTGGCGCGCGCCGCGCCGCCCGGGGCAGCGCTGGCCGCCGTGCGCGTGTTCCGGCCGGAGCGCATCGCCGTGACGTCGGCGCGCGAGCGAGCGCTCACGGGGATGAACTCGCCCATAGGCATCCAGGTCAGTTCGATTCGATCAATTCCTTGCCTCGCTTGCGTGCCATGCCGTGCCCCGGCTGGACGGCTCGGCCAACGCCCCCCAGCTCGAGCGTGCACATGCGCGTGAACACCGGTATCAACGCTTGTGAGAGCTTAACAATGCTAGAATAATGCTAGGGTTCTCGTCTTCTCGATGATGCATTTTGTTAATCCAAATACAGAAGATTTGCAGGCTAAAGCACGTGGTACATGTCATGATGGCTTACCTAATGCGTTTCTGAAAATTGCAGAAAGGTACTAGTAGTGTCATTCGTTTGGCTAATTAAGGTTTCCTGATGGGGACTAAACATTTTGCTGAAACACCATGCTTTGCAGGCTAAACCCTAATTTGTTTTGTTTGTCTAAAACATCATGTCAGCCAAAAAGATTCGCGTGTCGGCTATTCCTTCACCTGCCATTCCTTCACATCAACTTGTCCAATCTACCTCTCATAGGATTTGTCTTTTTATTTGTCCAAGCACAGGTGAAGTTTAAGTTAAAACTTTTGTAAGTTAATTGCGGGCATCATAACTTATGTTTTTAAAAATACATTATGATTTTTTATCATTCTTATGATAGGCTAGGCCATGTTAATACAATTAATTAACCCGGCCTACCTACTCAAAATTGCACCTGACCCAGATTCTTACTATAGCCATGTACAACTGGTTCATCCAACGCTCCATTATGCAGTATGCATCCCGGCACGAAGCCGAATGCTCACCTACTCCAAGTCGAAGTTGCTAAAATATTTTAGTGAAGAAAAAGTCTACAGCCGCGTGTTTTTCAGTTGTCTCAGCTCGGATGAGACCTGCGTATGCGGATTGCAGGGTGCCGCCAGCAGGAGCCAGCATCCTGCAACAGCAGCGCCATTCTGAAGTCTCCAAGAGGCATGCCGGTGCCAGCACCTTTGCTGACTTCTCCACCTTCCAAATTCTCGAAGAACTTTTTTTTTAAAGTAGAAATTCTCGAAGAACTTGGGTGATCGATCGTTTAGCATGTGTCTGCTACTAGCCTCCTAGTTCTAGAGCAAAATCCCACGGTTTGCTGCAACCTTGGCCGCCTGACCGCCTCCAGCCTCCCCTCCCCGCGACGCGAGGGATCGTGTGCCCCCTCGCTTCACAAGCTCCGTCCCCTGTCCTCGCCACACGTGACACGCCCACACGCAAGCCATGAAGGCCGTGACCTCGCTCGGCGAGCCTGGCCTCCTCCCCGCCGCCGCCTGGCCGCGGCGGCGCTCGCGCCGCGGATCCTCTTCCTGGCCGCCGAGCTCTCCTTCCCTTCCCAGCCCCGGCTCGCGCCCCGTAACGACGACGCCACTTCTTCCTCTCCCTCCTCCTCCTCCTCCTCTTCCACGCCGCGCCGCCGCGTCGGGACGGGCAGGCGCAGCAGCAGCGGGTGGCGGTGTGCCTGGTGGGCGGCGCGCGCCGGTTCGAGCTGACGGGCCGTCCATCGCGCGCCACGTCCTGGCGCCGCTCCTCCTCGCCGGCGCGTCCGCCGCCGACGTGTTCCTGCACAGCCTGCTCGACGCCGACGCCTGGAGAAGCTCTCCGTCCTGGCCCGCGCCGCGCCGCCCGGGGCCCCGCTGGCCGCCGTGCGCGTGTTCCGGCCGGGGCGCATCGCCGTGACCCCGGCGCGGGCGCGCGCGCTCACCGTGGAGCACTCGCCCAGAGGCATCCAGGTCAGCCCGCTCGCTCGCTCGCTCCTCCCTTGCCCCTCCTCGCGTTCGAGCGAGTGCATGCGATGTGAAAGCATTCCAATTTGGCCAGTAGAAGAATAGTGCTCGGATTCTCAACGCACGATCATGGCAGTTTCCAAATCCGAACGTGGCCTGCTCAACGAGACGACTTGGAACTGCATGCAGGCCGGAGCACGACAGCACGTGGCACATGTTATGTATAGTACTAGACCTAGCCGCTCGCTGAACATTTTTTTGGACACCACGCAGGGCTTGCTGCAATACTTCCATCTGGTGGAGGGATGCCTGGACCTGATCCGGGAGCGCGAGTCCCGGGGCAACTTCACCTACGCCTGGGTGCTTCGCACGCGCGTCGACGGCTTCTGGTCGGCGCCTCTGGACCCGGACGGCGCCTTCCACCCGGCGGCCTACGTCGTGCCGGAGGGCCTCAACGACCGCCTGGGAGCCGGGGCCTCAACGACCGCCTGGGAGCCGGGGCCCGCGAGGCGTCGGACGCCGCGCTCGCCCGCCTCTCCGCGCTGCCGCGCCTCGCCGCGGCGGGGTACCGGGACCTCAACTCCGAGTCCGCGTTCCGCGCGCAGCTCCGCGCCGCCTCCCGTTCTGCGTGCTCAGCGACCGGACCTACTCGTTCCCGCCGTGGGCCAGGTCCGCGGTGCCCGTGGCGTCGCTGGGGTCGCCGGGGCCGCTCAGCGGGGCCAAGTGCCGGCCCTGCCGCCCCGCCTGCCGCGGCGGGTGCGTGGCGCGGCACGTCGCCAGGCTCCACCGCGGGTGGAGCTGGACCGAGTGGCGGAACGGGACGCTGGAGCTCTGCGACGCCAGCGGGCCGTGGGAGCGAGGGTGGGAGGCGCTCTTCGACGAGGTCGCCGGCGCCGAGGCCGCCGCGGTGCGGCGGAGCGTGGCGCGGATGGGCGCGGGCGATTGCGTCGCGGAGGTGGAGGCGCTCTGGGCGCGCGCGGAGCGGTGGGACGCGCCCGGCCCCGCCGAGATATGCCGCCTGCGGTTTGGAGTCCTGTCGCGGCCGGCGGATCGCCCCGGCAATTCTTCGGCAGGCGGTGACACTGACGCTACTGTTACCAGCACTGAACACTGAACAGCCTTGAGTGCTTAGAAAGAGAAGAAAATTGGGATACGGATACAAACTTCTAATCTTCTTTTGTTTTTTGAAAGATCGAAATCTTCTTTTGTACAAAATTGTTGTAATCTTTAAAGTTTAGATAAGAGATGAACACTAGATATAAAACCCAGCGGCGTTCCGCCATCATCATTGACAAAACTTTTCCTTTTTTCCCGTAATGTAGCATGATCATCAAGACTCCCCATCGCGGCATCACCTCGCCGATGAATCACGGCTTTTGTTGGCATGAAATCTGTATTCTGAGGCTGTCTTTGAAATGCAGGGATTTCACAAGGAAAAGTTCAATTCATATAATAGGTGCGAAATCCTGCATTTTCACAAGGGACATGAAAGCAAAAATACAAAACAAACATTTTGAAAAAGACTATGTTACCAAGCCTTTGTTTTGATTTGCAAAATAAACTCTTAGCAACAATTTTTTGAGAAACACAGTACAGACGCAGATGCTCACAACACGCACACACATTCATCCCTATGAATACACACACGCAACCCTACCCTACGAGCACCTTGCAACATAATGCCACCTCCGGTAAAAAATAGTTGATGTTGTCCATCTTTTACTATTTCCATTGTAATATGGTTATGATATATAAGTGCATGAAATTAAACAACGTATATAAAATTTGTATTTTAGTTTTCGTCAAAAAAAGATTGTGTTTTGGACCAAATATTAAGAGCCACGTTAGTCAAAGTTTTCTAAAGCTCGACCAAAATTTAATCAACTTGCCACGTATTTGTGACTGCTTGACCGGCAAAAGTAGAGTGTGGACTGGAGCAAGATGGGTGGAGGAAAGAGGCCTACAGCGACCATGTGTGCCCGGCGCCCCCGGTGTCAAGAACCCAAAACAAAACAACGACCCCGTTCCAACTCCCGACCCAGGCCGAGCCCGCCGACCCCCGGCTACTGGTCGCCCGCACCAATCTCAAAGCACCCCGCGTCCTTGACGCGGCGAAGCATTCTCTTCCAGTTCGCTTCTTCTGCTGCCCTTCCAGCGCGACAGCTCTCCCAACTCCCCCCAAATTCCTTCACCCCGAAGCACCCAACCCCACCCCCCGATCCCCTCCCCACCCCGCCTCCGGCCACCGCGTCCGCCTCCCGATGGCGTCGGCGGCGGGGTCCTCCAACGTGATGCTCGCGATCCACGAGAAGAAGACGACCCCCACCGACCTCTACCGCCCGCTCCGCCTCTACATCGCCTCCGCCTACTCCGAGCGAGAGGCCGCGTCGGCCGACGACGACCTCAGCGTGGTGCGCGACCTCCGCGCCGCGGTCGAGCAGCCCTCCCTCCCGGACCCGTCCTCCCTCGAGCAGCGCCGCGACGCGCTCCTCGCCTACGCGCGGGCGCTCGCGCTCGTGGAGCCCCGCTTCCCCATCTCCCCCGACCGCGCCCACGTCCACTCCCTCACCTTCACCTGGCACGACGCCTTCAAGGGGAACAAGAAGTGCGCCCTCGCCTCCATCCACCTCGAGAAGGCCGCCGTGCTCTTCAACCTCGGCGCCGTCTACTCCCAGATCGCGCTCGCCGCGGACCGCTCCACCGATGTCGGGATCAGGACCGCGTGCGGCGCGTTCCAGAGCGGGGCGGGGGCATTCGCGTGGCTCAGGGAGAGCGGGCTCGCGGCCAAGGCCGTCGCTGCGGGGGCTACCACCATCGACGTCACGCCCGAGTGTGCGGGCATGCTGGAGAAGCTCATGCTCGCGCAGGCGCAGGAGTGCTTCTTCGAGAAGGTTATTGCTGGAGGGAAGCCGCCCGCGCTGTGCTCCAAGGTGGCGCGGCAGGTGCGTGGTTACTGCCTCTTGTTGCCCAGGTTGTTTTGTCGCTATGAACTCAGCGCTATGGGAGCTTAGTTTTGGGTTAGTGTGGAATGGATCTTTGAATGTTTCTGAAGTTGTTTGAGCAGTGATTATGTGAATTTGTGATTATGTATTTTTCAGAACCTAAATAATTATGAGACCATCGTAGTATGCTGGACCCTAAGGTAGTGAAGTCCATTTACCGTGTACTATGATCATTCATTGACATAGACCTAATTCTGGAATAGTCTTATAGGCTTATAGGGTGGTTAAATTGTTTGATTCAAACATATTTACGACTTGGCAAGCAATCGATGTAGTAGTATGATCATTCATCAAGTAAAGATTTCTGTTTGACTTGCTAGAGTTCTAGTGTGTATCATGATGGTAGTGAGATTAGTTCCTACTATTGATTTAATTTGGATGTATATTAGGACTTGATTATGTATGAGTTGCATGGTTGATGTTTAGCTACTGTTAATACAGCACATTCTTATTCGTGATACTGTCTCTTCTGTTTGATGTTGAGCTTCTATTAATACAACACATTCTTATTCATGATACCGCCACATTTCTTCTCTTTGGTGAAAATTTGGTGTCAATGCCTAATTCTTGGTCATTACATGTTCACGTATCTTTTCAGGTGGGTATATTCTATGAAGAAGCATATGCAGCTCTCAGTGCACCTCCTCTGAGTCAGCACTTCGACAAGACATGGGTGTCTCATGTCCAGCTGAAGGCAGCTCAATTCTATGCTGATGCTTGTTATAGATATTCACTGGATCTTCATGAGAAAGAAGAAATTGCTGAGGAAATTGCACGCTTAAAGATTGGAATGAGTGCCTTGGCAGATGCTAAGAAGGCTGCAAAGGGAGTTGCTGCCCAGCTTCTGGATTCTGTCAACAAGCTGGAAAGTAACATGAAAACCAACTTGGAAAGGGCTATGAAGGAGAATGATCGTGTTTACCTGATGCGGGTTCCAGCTGCTGGTTCCTTGGGTGCCCTCCCTGCGGCATCCCTTGTAAAGCCTACCTCTCTGGCTGAAATTTTAGATGCCAGCAAGGAAAGGCTTTTTTCATCACTTGTGCCTGATGGCAGCATGAAAGCACTTTCCAAGTACACAGAGATGGTAGATAATATTATCCGGACCCAGGCAGAGAAATTGCAGCAAGCTAGTGAGATCACTAGAGTCAGGTTGAAGGAAATGGACTTACCAGATTCTATTCTTTCATTGGAAGGAAATATAGCATTACCCTTAGATCTGAAGGAAGACGTAGAGGCTGTGCAGATAAGTGGTGGGCCTGCTGGCTTGGAATCCGAGTTGCAGCAGCTTAGGGATTTGAGGAGGGTCAATCAAGAACTACTTGTTCAGACTGAAGAGCTTCTGCAGAAGGAGGCAAATGAAGATGCACAGTTTCGTACGCAATTTGGGAGTCGTTGGACTAGACCTCAGTCAAGCACCTTAACTAAAAACATTCAGGATCGATTGAATCTATTTGCTGCTAATCTTAAGAAAGCTGCTGATAGTGACTCTTTGATCGAACGAGGAGTGAAGGAGAACTATCCATTGATGTCTATTCTTGACAAACGACCGGTGAGAGTTTAACATTAGTATATTACATGAAACTTAAAATACTGTTAGGATTTATTATTCGAGTGGATTATCTGTGCTTCACAATGAACCATGATCCTCCTTTTCTGTTATCATCATTATATTTTTCATATCTAGATAGTTACACATTCCTGTTATATGTTGCAGATAGAGTCTGCACTTCCAAGTATTTCTAGGCCTATCATGTCCTTGGATGGAAATGAAGATGCCATTGTTGGAGCCCTGAAACAAAGCTTGGTAATGTACATTAGTTTTTTAGATGATTATAAACCTGCAGTAAGACTGTTTGTTTTAAACTTGGCAAAACTTATTTCAACACAGAGACAACTGGAATCTCTTGGAGCACAAAGGGCAGGTCTTGAAGACATGCTCAAAGAAATGAAAAGAAAGGTACAAATACTGTTCCTGTGATTTTTCTTTATAATTTTTCTACGTGATTTTTTCTTTATAGTTGTGCTTGTAGAATTCTTTAAGTCTATCACCAGCATTAAATTACAAGCAACAGTGTGGTTTATCTTCTCAGTGAACAAATTATGCTTAAAATGCTAGTGTTGCTTGGAGTGCTGTCTTAATTACTAATTCATCATGACTATGAGTGCCTTTTTTTGTGTGTGTGCTACTGTTGCTCTACTCTACTTAGTAAACCTTCTGCTTTGCATTGCTCCTTCCAAATTCCATTTGACAAAATTTTACGGAGGACCTGATGGATTGCTTTTCAAGTTTCTTAGTCCTTACAATAGCTGAATTCAATCTTTATCTTTCATTTCTTAGAAATGATTGATAAGTAACTGGTGATGTGGTCATATACTATACTACTGTGTGCGCTGAGAAGATTCATTTCTACCAGGACGATATACTGCCTAAGTTGATGGCTGGTGTTGGATCACATGACGATCTTTTCAAGAAGGAGATTGCTAAGTACGATTCTATCTGTGCTGAAATTGGTGACAACATTGTGGCACAGGAACAACTATTGCTGCAAATACAGGTAAGCAGACACACCTGATAAATGTTGGTGCAGTCCGCTTTGAGACTTTCTTTGTGCTAGACGTTAGCAGAAAAGCATATATTATCCTATCAACAACATGCGCACTAAAACTGAGTTAGTGGTAGCATAATTGTTTTGCAACTGAGTGAATTAACTCCAGCACATGAGGAAAGAAAGAAACAGTGTGAGAAGTATTTATAAGAACCCAATGTGCTATATTTCATCATTTACTTATTTGTGTATGATAATTGCATATTGGATCGTTGCACAGGCGCAAAACGAGCAATTTGCTGCTGTATTCAATCTAGAGGATTACAAAGGTAACCTTTCTTTTCTTTGTCACAGTTATGATAGATGCCTGCACAGTGATTTTAGCAGCTTGCTTTATATATTGAGTCCAAAAGTTACAACAGGTTCTTTAGATTACTTACTCTAATTTACCTCATGCCAACAAGGTTGTACAGTTATTGCTTCAGTTATTCATGTGATAAACTGCTACCAATCGTCACTTTCCACTTTCATACTTGTTAACAACTTTATTTTTTAAAATTTTGTTTGTCCTATGTATGGTAGCTATCGTGCACTCAATCACTTTGGTAGTGGAATTTTCATTCTCGAGCCCAACAATTACAGTGATTCCCTAGAGTTGTGCTGATAGGTTGGACAACTATTGATTTGCGGGCATTTCTTTGCAGTTTGCAGCAATTTATCTGCTTCAGTTATCCATAAGCTTGATTACATTACTTGCATACATTTTCTGAAGTTACTTCAAATTGACGCTGTTCTGCTTAAATTCTAACTTGTAATCAATATTGAATGGAAATAATATCACTGTCAGGTGCTATTATTTTTAGACCTGTAGGAGTCAGATCTTCTAAAAAATGTATTGTGTAATTCCTTTTCTTTGCAGGTAATGTAATGTCTAATTACGTTTTCTGAAACCTTTGTTCTTTATTTCAGCTGCTCGTGAGAGATGTTACAAGCAAATTGCTGCTGCTGCTGCTAAATACCGGGAGATTAAGAAGAACATCAATGAGGGCTTAAACTTTTATGTGACTTTACAGGTGTGTTTGCATTTCCAGTTGGTTCCATTTGGCATTGACTTCTCGGATGGGTTACTGATTCTTTGATGATTCCTCTGTACAGGAAGCAATAGGCAAAATAAAACAGCAGTGCAGTGACTTTATTATGACCAGAAACATTCAATGCCGCGAAATGATTGAAGATGTGCAGAGGAAGCTAGCGGGTTTCAACTTCTCATCCTCCAGCCATTCATCTATGCAGAGGAATGCTTCTGTACCTCCTGATCAGAGCAGTCCATCACCACCTCCCCATGCTCAGGCCCCCTATGCTGCTCCACCTGGGGGTGACTCCAGGCCTGGATACTCTCAACCGGAGCCAAGACCTGCATACTCACAGCCATACCCCCCGTCCTATGGTGCACCACCGCAACAGCCCCCATATGTTGCGCCACACCCTGGTCAGTACCAGCAGCCACCGCACCAGCCGCCTCCTGGTCACGACTACGGTCAGCCAGCATATCCTGGATGGCGTGGGCCATACTACAACGCTCATCAGCCGCAGCCGCAGCAACCGGGGCCCTATCCTCAGCCACCTTACAATGCCCCAGGGGCTTACCCTCCCCACCAGAGCAACTACTACAGGCCTCAATGAGTGATGGTCATATTGCCGTCACTGCTGCGACTATTTGTTTGCTTCTTTTCCATTGGGTAACATTGTGGAGTACATTATCTGGTGTACTGCATACGAGTTTGGGTGGTGTAATATCAGGCTGGTTAGACGGTAGCTTGTATGATTTGTGCGTATAATAATGTGCTGGATGTGGTATATTACACGGGTACATTCTTGCAAATCGCCACACTGTAAGGCCTGCCAAGTGTCGTTACTTGAGTACATACTAAAGTGCAATTGCAGTGGAGTAGAAAACAATCCTGAGTGGCGTTTACCGAACCCAACATACAAACTTTCAGTATATTTTGAGCGTCATTCAGTTTATGAATTTACAGAAATTTTCAAATGTGTTCCTACTTTAGCATGTGTTTGGTTCTAGGGAGTACGTGGGATGGGTCCATCCTGTTTTTGTGAGTGTTTGGTTCAAGGACATCATGCACCTTCTCAGTCCATGAAAAGTTGAAAACTTTAACTTCTCGGCCTTCACCGGAATGCAGATTGGTCCAAGTATAATCTGTTCATTCAAGTGCAATCTGTTCAGAAACTAAAATGGTTCTTTTGTTTTTTCATGTTTATTATACGTGATTGAGGAGAAATTCACTCCTAATTTGGCTTGTTCTCTTTACATTCTTGCTCATTGCTTGTGATTTCCTGCAAGCTTGTCTTGTTAATACCATTATCTCTATTTATCTGACCATGCTTACTATTGGTTATCTCCAATGCAAATTGAGAGACCATATGATGATACTTCGAATTTGAGTGTCTGATTTAGGTTTATGCTTGAAAGCAACGTTCCATCCTGCTTGCAAATATGTAATCCCCGGTTATATCAGCAGCATTGGTGCTGACGCGGCAAAAACTAATGACTTGGAGTCCAAGCCGGTTCTCCCAGGTCTCGAGACCATTTTGAAGGAGACTGGCATTTTCTGTCGAAGCTTTCATGCGCTTGGCCTGAAGATCATCACTAATAACTACATGCAGGCATGCATATCCTTCGTCGATTTCACGAGCCATTAGTAGCAAGCATTGGGCCGTGTTAAAATCCTCCAGGTTCGTCTATCATCAGCTGCAAGCTAAGAAGAGCGCACTCCTATTGACGACAACTATACTGTGTAGTTGAAAGTTGAAACTAATGAAACTCACCAGCAGAGTCGACCCTCCTTTCTCAGCTGAAATCGCCCATCAACGCATGCAATCCGTGTCCCCGAGGATTCATCACGGAAATTAAAGGGGATCGCGATTATTAGTACCATCAAAAATTGCAAATTAAGCAACAGTTGTTTTTTGAGATTAATTAAGCAACAGTTAATGGTGATTGATCCGAGATCCTCGGTCGAGCAGCTTGCTGAACCGCAACACGTGTGCTGCCGCCATGTGGGGACAGGTTGGTCCACCTGTAAGATTTGGGCTAAGAGCAGCATACTAAATTGGAGAGAACCAGAGATCGAAATCAATTTTACCCCTTTCACTCTGTTCGTCTTCCAGTAGCAGGTGAAGCTTGTCGAGTGCCTCTCGTCTCTCATCTACAAACGAGCTAAGCCTAGCTGAACAGAGCCGAACCTCTAAATGAGCTATGCTCTAGCTTTTTTCCCAGTCCTAACTCCTAACTGGGTCCCTACAAGCGACAAACTAGCATGGGCGTAGCCAGCCTCAAGAGAATCAGACGTGCAGTTTCATTCAGCCTCAAATAGCAGCCGTCGTAACAGGGTTCAAACATTCAGAATCCATATACAGCCATCACAAATCACACGGCACATGTTCCAGTTGCACCATCAGAGAGGTAAACTAATATTATTGTCATAAGACATTAACCTAAGTTATCTTTGATCGCACAGTCAATGTAACAGCTATCTAGCCGGAAATCAAGAAGGGCAGGGGGCAGCTAATCTGCAGCCACAGATAGCTCCATCCACACGGCGAACCCTGCGGAATCTGCTTTCCCTCTGCTGCCACGAGAGTAGAAACTAGCCCCAGCTTGGGTAAAGTGGTACACGGGAAGGCTGGGGTTGCTGCTGCGTGCTCCGGCTGTTCGCGCTAATGAAGCCCTGCACGAGGCTCCGTGCGGCTTTTGCTTGGTCCAGCGTGCCCTGGATCTCCACTACTGACTCGGAAGAACCGGGATGCCCTTCAAGTAGCCTCAGTTTCGCACCGGAGATCTGGGATGAAGTAGAACACTCATGAGAACTTATTAGATCATCACAGAGGATGCATTTCAGATAGCAGTGCCCTTGGAACCAAAAAGCATAGCTTCTATACCTGACGGATCTCTGCTAGATTGACCCCGCCAACTCCAACAATAGAGTCCAAGGAACTATTTGGAACCCTCAGTTCAATAGTGCTTAAGTACCTGCTGCCGAAGTATCCTTTTCAAAGAAATTTGTACTGGTAAAATTTAAATTCATGTTTAGAAAGGGAGGCTTCCAAAGTCATACCCAGCAACACTTGTCTGTCCTCGATGATCCTCACGTCCATGCATCTGTCCAGCAGCCTGACAAGAAAGAAACTCAAATCTATTCAGAACTCAATTTTTCTGACAGGCACAAATAAAATAAAGAAGCAGAGAACATCTCAGCAGCTAAATCTAGGATTTGCACGTGATAACAAATCAACAGAGCTGCACCATCGTGTCCACACTAGAGTGAACATAGCTGCCACAGAAGTGACAGCTGTAAGGACGAAAGTTGTTCACCATAAGACAGTAGCACATGTTTTTTTTTCTTTATTCAAAACTATCACCCAATAACGGAATGAAATAGGCGCATAGGAACAGTCATATGTACAGTCTCAAGCTTCTAATGAAAATTTCAGGTGGTCGGCATTTCAAAAGGAGGGAAGCTAGCTCATCAAAGATGTACCTCAGTATAGTCGTAAGCATTCGAATTTCCATCTCTTGTGATGCCTAATTGCTGTGTGCCCCTACTAGAGTAGCTATCAATAGGCACATGGTCGCGATAAGAACGATGTGACATATTATAATCTGCACCGGGACTGAAAGAGGAGGGAAGTTCTCTAGTAGGAACGCGAGCAGGTGCTGCATATCTCTCATAAGCAGATGATGGGGCATTACTAACAAATGGAGGGCTTCCATGGGGATATTCTCTTGTAGAAAAGTAGTCTACAGGATATGAATGGGAAGGATCACGAATTGCACTTTCGTTCAGTCTTCCATATGGTACATTACTGGAAGGTCTTCCATATGGTGTATTGTTGGCAGGCCTTCCATATGGTGGATCATTGGTAGGTCTTCCAAATGGTGGAACAATGGCAGGCCTTCCATATGGTGAATCGTTGGTCAGTCTTCCAAATGGTGGGTCTATGGCAGGCCTTCCATATGGATCATTGGTAAGTCTTCCGGATTGTGGATCAATGGTAGGCCTTCCATATGGTGGATCATTGGCGGGCCTTCCATATGGTGGATCATTGGCGGGCCTTCCATATACTGTGAATTCTCTGCTAGGCAAATCAACAGGAGGACCATGAAAAGGGGCGACAGGTGGAGGGTTATAGGCAGAACTTGTGTCTCTCAAAGTTCTAGTTCTAAGTCTCGAAGCAATCTCTGTGATGGCTCCTCTTGCAATAGCTGGAGGCCCAGCAACCTGGAAGCTTGGAACAGATGTAAAGGCACAACAAAAGTTAAATACAAAAGGTCTGGAAAAAATATATACCTATTGTGATGCAGCTGTTAGCAAATATTAAATCACCTGCACAAGCTCGTCATCAAAAGACAAGTACTTTGGTTTATCTGCCTTTGAGTAAACTCGAATTTCTGCCCCAGTTCGCCTTCTCATTTCAGTAATTATCTTCCCACCTTCCCCAAGAATACAGCCAACTTTGCTTGATGGTACAACAAGCCTTGTACTCACATGGCGTTTCTCAGAGAGTGCACTCAATTTATCATGGAGCAACATGAGTGCCTCAATTGTTGGAGATATTGGATCAGCTGGTATCTGAACAAATAAGGATGTAAAGTTGTGAATGCTCATGCTGAAAGTTGGTATTAGAAGGGGTTGGCAATTGGAACAACCATCTGCATTACCTCCTTAGATGAAACAATAATAAGCCTTTCTCCAGAAGCATCTTTGTCAACTTCTTGAACCTTAATGCGAGCACCAGTCTGCTGCTCTACCCGCTTAACATTAGCCCCGCTTTTCCCAATAACTGAACCAATGAGCTCAGAGGCACACAGAATTCTGACAGAAAACTCCTCAGTTTCAGCGACAGTTCGCAATGGCCCATCTCTATATGGATCGAGCAGGGGTATAGGTGGTGGATGATCAATATGCAAGTGTGGGAACATCGGGTTTCCATGTGGTAATGGTGGTGGAGACTCGTGTTTCCTTTGTGTGCTTGCATGTATTATTTCCTCAAGAGGTAGGTTTTCTTTACGAGTATGTTGATGGAGACGAGTAGATATTTCATAGAGAGCTTTTCTTACAAGAGAAGGTGCTCCAGTTATCTGAAATAGCAGAAGCACAATAGGATATTCATGTCCAAGAATGAAATTAAAATAGAATATGCCAACCCAAAACTCATTTAATTAATTGACAGGGAATAAGTTATCAAAAGCATGAGAAACTCGCGAAGTAGGACAGCATTTGATGTGTTTGTTTCCATAAAAGTAATACATGAACAGTTGAATACTAATCCAATAAAAGAAACACTATATAAGGCTACAGGAATCGATGGAAGGAAAGGGCATTACTAAGCTGAATAAGATAATAAAGGAGTTTTTACTACTAATATAACTTGCCTGCACCAGTTCATCACTTCTAAGTGCACATAGGGGAAGGTTTTCAGATGGCAAGACACGGATCCCTGCACCAGTGTCATTTCGCAGTTGTTGTATAATGGAGCCACCTTTTCCTAGAAGGCAGCCAACTTGATTGCCTTGAACCAAAATTCGGGCAGTCACATCCTCAGCACTTTCAGACTCTTTGTCAGCAACTCCATCATGAAATTCATCTGCCACAATCTTATCATGTATCTTCAATAAGGCATCTTGGGCAGAACAATGGGGCTTCATGCTCCCTAGTCCATCACTAGATATATTTTCAGCTGCTTCATCAGCACGTTCAGAATGATTCTGGTAGTTGAAGATGATAATTACTCTCTCATCTGCACCAGGAATGGAATCAGCAACCCTTATCTTTGATTTAGTTTCCTCTCTAAGGGTCTTAACAATGTCACCACCTCTTCCCAAGACACTGCCTATCTTTTTTACCGGGCACAGTATCCTGTAAATGGTTTCAATTGGCTCAGAGGACATAGACGTGTCATCATGCCTGAAGTTTAACCGTTTCCTCTTTCCATCACCAAAACTGGAATGCGTCCTCTTTTTGGAGTTACTTCTTCTAGAATTACCATGATCCATCAAGCTCAAGTTTGTAGTCCACCTTTGTCTACATAACGAATGATCCATCAGCATAAACAGAATAAGATACTGATAAGAAGGTAATGCAGAAATGAAATGATGTTGCATGCAACAAGCCTTGGGCATCTCCAATGATAATACACACACATAAGCTTGTAGGTTATGCATATAACAAAATCCTGAAGCTGCTGTTAAAAGTTCATGTTGCTATTTTGCTCTACAGAATACCAGTATAGGTAATCTGTACAACAGCAGGTAACCATGCACAGATCAAAACACCCTGGCAACCTCAAGTCACGCTGATTCAGGATACAGTTACCAGCAATTTAGTTTTCATATATTCAGGCAGTGTGCATTATTTGGTTCCTTTAAATAAAAAAGGGCTGCCCCTGCATAACTTGGTTCCATTGTAAGTTACAACACCATTTTATTTGACAAAAGAGAGTGAATAACAATGTGTGCATGGAGTATGCAAAATCTAGCGCCTTGTGGCAATGAAAATCCACTAATCCAGCCTAAGAGATAGTCACAATACGATTTTTAAGTTCACTTTTCATGAAATGCAGATATAGTGCCAGCAATGGTCGAAAAGGGAACATCGTATTTTAAGGTGCCATGCCTTATTTAAATACACAGATGAAAACATTTAACATTGTAAAGATTCAGGGGCTGTGGCATAAATAAACAATTTGACACAAAATTGCTTCATCAACGTTTTCACCAAAACAAGGCACAGAATATATTCCATTATGATTCCATAAAGACCTAAATGATCAAGTATAAATAAAATTCCAGTTTTGTTGGTTCCTACAAAGAAACTGGTTGTACCAGGTCGGAAAGGCATAGGCAACTTGATAGCTACAGCTTGAATTTTATACAAGCATGATTGCATAAAATCATAACGCCTTCCCAACACCCCACTTTGGTGAATGTTTTAGGTATTTAATACATGTCCATGTGGTACGAACTGATGTTGCAAGCAATTAAATGAGAAAAGAGAATGAGCTAATGTCTTGTGGAATTAACAAGCTGGGCTCAGAATCCTAGACATAAGAAAAACAACCAAATATGCATTGGGGGAAGAGGAAGTGTAATCGATATGCATTGGGAGGAACAACGTGGCAATCACACCTCGTCAGGCGATTACCTAAAGCGAGGCACCAAATTGTCAACTGTGAAATCCTGATCCTACTGCACTCTACAAGCATGTATTCAAAAATATCAATCCAACACCCAAATGAAACACAGCGTACGGCAAATCATTAGAGCACTTGAGCATGTTCACAAAATTCTCAGCAATTCTGTTTACACTAGCATGTGAAAGCTGCTGGTTGACCTCCCATGTATTAGCTCATAATATCAGTCAAGCTCAAACTTTAATTACACAGATTTGAGCAACCTCAATTCATGTTCAATCAACAACACAAGAAAGATACCAAGCTGAGCACACTGCGCATGAGCCCACTTACAGTGGTATTCGCACAGATGGTTAACTTAGGTGCATGGGAATTCAACTGAACCACCAAATATTTTGGAAAAACAAACTCGCTGCATTCAAAGAGAACCAGCTAGGGCCAAATTGAACGGACTGACGTGCCTATCCCGAGAAAAGAATAATGGATTTGATTGGTAACAGGGGCGGACCCAGCATAGGACATGGGTGTACTGTGCACGCATACACACCCGATAATTTTGCAAACGAAATCGAAGTTAGTAGGTAATATAATGAAACTGGATCAGATCCGAATACAGATAGTTTTGTTAGGGTTTAGGGTGCTCCGTCTCGCACAGAAGAAGCACAGAGAAGGGGGCGGACATACCTGGTGGATGCTCGTCGCCGGCAAAGGGCTGGGCGAAGATGTGACGAATGGCGCCGCCGCTCGCCCAGTCGTCGCCGCCAGGGAAGACAAGGGATGAGAGAGTCGGAGAGAAGGGAAAGGGGGAAAGAAATAGGAGAAACAGAGATGAGCCTGAGGCCCCGAGCCCTGAGGGGATGGCTGTCAATAAGCCGGGCTCGAGCGAGCCTGCCACCTCAAATTGGAGTTCATGCTTAGATTAGGCCAGTATCAGTTGTAAGTGTTCTCGCACGGTTGCCAAGAGTTACACATCACCTTGACAGTGTCATGGCACAGTATCATAAACAGTTTACAATATTAAATGGTGTAATAGTTATATCATCAAATATGCCACGTGAACTTTGTAACCATTTATAAAATAACAGACTAGATTTATTTAATTTCAATATTCATACGATATTAAAATAAAATCGCATATATGAAAATAATAACATATAATATATTTCAAACTCTAGATATGTTTCGGCGATGCTCGTTCTTGTTCCAAATGTGCTCCACTAAGTCCATTTTAAGCTGTAAATGAGCTGAACGATCTCAAATTTTATCATCTTTCTCCAGAACTCTCTCAAATGGAACGTAATCTTCCAGGGAGAATTCCAGTTCCTCGACGATCACTGTACTAGGAGTCTCATTCAGAGAAAATTGTTGTGGGGGCAGAGGAAACTGTGGAGCTGTTATGGAGGCAGAGGAAACTGTGGTTGCTATAGGAAATTAAAATAGCCACCCCTACACACAAATCACAAATAAACAAATTATCACTGCAAATATTCCTAGCCATTAAACTTAATGAAAAACTAGCAAGTGAAGTAACTCCTTCAGCTGTTCTTATGATAGTTAAATTAAATCATCACAGCAAAGGTTCTTGGCTTGTTAAATTAAATCATGAAATCCAACCAAACTAATTTCACGTGATATTTAACTAGTGAACTAAACATATCCCAATTATTGGATTGTCAAATCCCAAAATTATTTCTCACAAGGTCACAAACTAATTTCCCACTCCTATAAAGAAAGCAATATTTAATTCAGAACTATTATTCAGTAACAACACGAGTGCTCTATCTATTCAGTAACATTGCATCAAACATTTCCATACCAAATTAAGCTACATTTCAAAAACATCTAAAAGTTGAAGGATTACCACGGATTTGGCGCTTGGTTTCCTAGAGAAGAGGAACGGGGACCGCTGCCAATTCCACATCCAGGCCAAGATGGACCAATTAGCGGTGCAGTTGGCGATTCAGACTGCAGTGGAGGTGCCGGAGGAGTTGGGCTGGTTGAAGAAGATCCACGGTTGCGCTTCGTCGGGATACCGTCGAGCTTGGGCACGGATTTCCCCCTCCGGGACATGTTCCCGGTCGACACCGGCGTGGCGGTGCCCTTCCTTCTCAACGAGCAGATGTAGAGCGGAAGGATTTGGATGGGGAGCTCGGGGAAACGCGGATCGACCGGCGGCGGCGGCTGATGTAGGGCGGATTTGGGCTGGGGGGGGGGGGGGGGCGATTTGGGTGCGTGCGGGGTGGGGATTTGGGCGTTGGAACGGTGGAGGATTTGGCGCGGCTGGGGTCAGGGATTTGGGCGCGCGCGGGGACATTTGGGCGCTGGAACGGCGGGGGAATTGGGCGCGCGAGCGGCAGCAGGAGCCACGGGCGGGAGAGGCGGGAGCGTAGGGAGCGAGGGAGGATTGGGCTGGCGGCGGAGCGGGGAGCAGCGGATCCCGAATGGAAGGAAGAACGGCCTCAGTGGGAGTGTCGTCACCGTGTCGTTGGCTTGTAAACCGAGTCACGAGCGGGTCATGGTGATGACCCGAGTCTACTCTCTCTCCTCTTAAATTTCCTGCCAATTCAGTATTTTTGCTGATGTGTCACAGTTATTAATGACTATGACACTCTCATGACCCCAGCACTGAGACTGGCCTTAGTTCGATAGCATCCTGAGTCGAGGTCGATCTGTATTCGAGTTCGATACTTTGATATCCCATCGAGCTCGCCAAGGTTCGAGCTCGACTCGAATAGGTTTAGGCACTGCTTGGTTCGCGGCCACATTTTACCCGCGTAAGGTTTGGTGAGCCATAGAGCCAAAGAGCTGTTTGGTTCAGCTTTATGCTGTGGCTGCCATAAGTCCTTGCTTCTATCGTTTTCCTTCTCTTGCTCGTTGTTTTGCGGTGTGACGGAGTGTGGCGTGTGGCGGCGACTCTAACCGCCACAAAATGCATGGCGAGCCACAGTGGGCATGGCTGTGGCGCGTGTGGCAAGGTAATGGTAGTCGTGAACCAAGCAGCCCTTTAGAGCAGCTCGACATCAGATAGAGAAAAAGAATATTCATATTTTTGGAGGTCACAATACAACAATTCAATAGTCGACAAATGTTATAAGCGGCATCGACGATGGAACGAGAAGGTACAGATGTAAAAGGCACATTTAATTCAATGACAAAAAGAAGCTAGAAGAGAATATCTGGATATTTAAATTAGTCTTATTGTTTTATGCATTTCTTAGTTTATAGGATGCAACAACTCGCTAGTTAGTAACAGCTGACGAGTTTCAGCCTCCAGCTATATACTCTCTCTATACTTGAAAAGGAAATCGTTTTGGACAGCGACACGATTTCTAAAGCTTAACTTTGACTTCTTATTTTTATAAAAATATTTATCGCAAAGTGATATATTTATATTTTTTATGAAAATATTTTTCAAGATAAATCTATTCATATGGTTTTTTTATTTTGAAACTCAATAATTTAAAAGTTATTCATAATTTATATTCCCAATATTTGACCCAAATCTTGTCCAAAAACTTTCTTTTCGAGTATAGAGGGAGTATGAGTTAGACTCATCGAATAGCTCGATATCGGATCGTTAACTCATGAGCTCCAAATTAGCCTCGAGCTCGGCTTAATTTCTAGTATGGTGAAGCTCAAATTGAGCTTTTAGCTATTTAAATTATCTTTTTTTAAATTCTGTTAGGGGAGAGCGGTGAAATATCGATACCTAGCAGATTAGCATAAGTTCAGAGTAAAGTCCATTTTTAACCATCAAACTATCGACTGCGTCCGGATTTGGCAATGCAACTCTAGAATTTGACATCCGCAGCCATCCAACTATCAAAACCGTTCATATTTGACTATAGGATAACTTTGGTGGATGATTTTGCTGATGTGTATGCCACGTGGTGGTGGGATCTACCTGTCATCATCCCTCTCCTTTCCCTCTCTTTTTTCTATCCTCTCCCTTTCCACTCTCCTCCGCTGACACCCACCAGCCGTCTTACTCTCCGCCACCACAAGCTGCCTGCCCCAACCTTCCAGTGCCGGTCGCCGCCGCGCCGTCATCGACCGTGCGGAGCCGCCGTCGGCTCCTTCCCGGGCCTCCATGCCAGCTTGCCGTGCACCCCTATGACTTCCGTGCTCGGCTGGCCTCCGCCCCCCAGCCGTGCCGCACCTCCTGCCGCGGGAGGTGAGGGAGCCGTGGACCCGGCCGATTTGAATATATATGTTTCTTTTTTTTATATAACGCTACTTTCTCTATATCTATGTTTCTTCTTTTATATAACACTATCGTTCATCCTATGAATATAAACGTGCATCCTATTCTTATGATTATGGGAGACTGAATTTTATACTATTTAATATCTCGGAGAAATGTAAATGTTTTAATGATAGCGGATTAACAATAAGAAATATTTATAATCTCCGGGAGATGAAAGGATTGTTGTCGAATTTTCTTAATTCCGTACCGCTTCATGGCTCCAAAATAAAATTTTATTCTGAGAGGAGGCTTCAAAATAAAATTACTGGCAGAAGATCCCAGAAAAAAAACTGAAAAATCAAGGGAGAAACTGGAAAGCCTCCGTGAAGGGAGGAGGAAAGCCAAATAGCTGTTTGGTTTCCTTCCTCAACATTCCTTCTCCCTTCACCCACTCCACCTAACAACCTGGGCGAAGTTTTAGCGCCAGCGAAGAGGCCGCGGGTGGGGGAAGAGGATCCTGAGAGCGAGCGAGGCAATCCGAATCCAGAATCCTTCTCTCCCCCGCAGCGGGAGTCCCAGCTTTTGGTGACGGCGGCCGTCGCAGATGGCCACCAAGCGAGCCTGCAAGCTCCGTATCTTGTGAATTGCCGGTTTGGGGATTCTGATTCGGAATATTCGAAGTCGGATTGCTTTGCCTGCTTGTTTGAATCGGTGCAGCTAGGTTTTAGTTGGGTTGGGTTTGCTCGCGGCGAACGAATTCGATCCTGTTTCCGAGTCTCGGGTTGTTGTGGTGTTCACTGTTCATATTGGTTTTGTTATCGCGAGCCTGTGGTTTGGTGGAGCGCAGTGCGGGAGATGTGTAGGCCATAGGAACCATCCGAGCTGCCTTGCTATTGCTACTTGACAGAATGAAATTTAGTGCGGGAATCGGAAGCGGTATTGCCAAGTTTCAGACATGGAACAAGCCAGAGAGAGAGGAGAATCGTTCTATTGTCTGCCAGCAAACCTTACTCCCGTGCTCTGTAGTTTGGCATTTGTGTGATAGGTTGTATCAGTTGCTGTAAACGGGATCATACTGTATGTTCTGATTTTTGAAGTCCTTGCACCTATCAAATGAAAGTTAGGAAGATCAATTCAGAATGTCTAGATGTCATATTTTTTATTCTTTCCATCGAGAACTTAGGTTTTAGGTGCTTGTAACTTCATGCCAACTATTTCTCTTCATTGAGAAGTCCATACCTGAGTATGGACTTAGTGTTACGCTATCAATTGGTGTCATTTGATATCAATAAATGCAACTTATCATATGAACGTTGGGAGGATCAATTCAGAATGTGCAAATGTCATACTTGTTATTTCTTTCCATCAAGAGCTCTGGTTGTGAGTGCTTGCATAGGTTCAGCTACTGAAATAAAATCATGGCACCACTAAAATAATTCATGTGTCGTTGAGAATGTAGGTGCTAGTATAGCATGGATAATGCTGCTACTGGTATAAACTTAGTGTTACCCTGGTGTCATTTGGCGTCAAGAACATCAATGGTGACCAGCCATTCTGATAATATGATGAGTAATTAAGTATTCTACTCTGGATCTTCCGTTACTATTTTCCTTGTGGAAAATGTGTATTTAGATCCTTTAAAAAGTTAATTATGACATAAAATGTAAAGGTGTTGTGGTGCAACCGTGATAATCCAAAACATTCTATTATATCTTTGAATATATCTGAAGAAAGTAAATTCCGAAATAAGACTTTAAATTTTTTGTGGTAGTATCAGGCGTCTATATCTTGTTTCCTTGACAATGATCAGAGGAGTTTGTTGCACATGCTTCCAATGTCAATTGTGCCAAGTTTGGGAGGCGGACATCAAGGATCCTCATCACTGGTGGGGAGGATTTGATGGTCAATCTTTGGGCTGTAGGGAAACCCAGTGCCCTCCTGGTAATTTCCTATAGAATATTCTGCCGGTTCGCGTGTATTGTCATTCTAACTCCTTTTGGTAATCAACTATCTAATTCAAGTGATTGTTATTGTACATTACAGAGCCTATCAGGCCTTACAAGTCCAGTTGAGTCAGTGAGCTTTGACTCTTCTGAAGTTACGATAGGTGCTGGTTCTGCAAGTGGAACAATAAAAATATGGGATGTTGAGGAGGCGAAAGGTATGAACAGTATTGATGTTTTGGTGCATTTTACATTGAATACATAAACTGCAATTGTGCTACGCAATTGTCTCTGTTTTGATTGACTATCGTGCACAATGCGCAGTTGTCCGAACTTTCACTGGGCACAGATCAAATTGTGCATCGCTTGATTTCCATCCTTTTGGAGAATTCTTGGCCTCTGGGTCTTCAGATACAAACATGAAAATATGGGATATTCGAAAGAAGAGATGCATTCACACATACAAGGGCCATACCCGGCGAATTGATGTTCTTAAATTTACTCCTGATGGTCGATGGATTGTTTCTGGAGGGGCTGATAACTCGGTGAAGGTAAAATTGTGAGCATGTACAATAATTTTAATGCAAAAGTTTCTAAAATCATAGCACCAAAAATTCAAGTTGTGCTCACAACCTGGCTGTTATCAACAAGATGGACAATCTCATACTATTACAGCTAATATTCTTGATCACTGAAACTGTGTTTAAAATATCTTGCTAGATCTGGGATTTGACGGCTGGGAAACTCTTGCATGACTTTAGTCTTCATAAAGGTCCAGTCAACTGCTTAGATTTTCACCCCCACGAGTTCTTATTGGCTACAGGTTAGATAACAGGTCCTATTTTATGAAGATTGTACATACTCACATTGTGGTGGCTTTTTCCTGGGATCACAATTTCTCCTTTTTTTGTAATATAAACTTTTTACTTTTTATTGTGGCTACTCCCTTGTGCTTCTTATTTGTACGTCATCTGAAGATCCAAGTGACATATTCCATGCTGTTCTTTTCAAAAACTTTTGCAGGTTCGGCTGATAAGACTCTTAAATTTTGGGACCTTGAGACTTTTGAGTTGATTGGTTCTTCTGGACCTGAGGTATCATATCAACCATATCTATATATAATGACTCAGAAAGTGAAATTTTTAATGTCCCAAATTCAAGCTATCCTATGTTCAAATTATGAATCATCAATTTAGCATAGCTGTTGAACCCAAAGTGATATAGTCATCTGAAAAAGCTACCTGCCTAGCTCTGAGAGGCTACAATTTTAAAAAGTTGTATTTAGGCAGATGATTTGATCATGTGCTTGGATTAAATGAAATATATTTAAACTAAGATCTATTATTATGAATTTTTAAATTACTATGATCTTACAAGGATTCAAGAAATATACATAAAGTTAGCATGTAGTACCAGTTCTTATGTGTGTCTGGGGTCAGCTTGCCAGACCAAAGATGGCACCATACGAAAAAATTTCTTGGTGAAAAATAGTTATTATTAAGCTTATGTAATGTAATAATTTGTTTGTGAAACAACTATTTAAAATGTGAGGTTTCCTAAAATAGGTATATTGGTATGTACTTTTTGAATCTTCTGTAGATTGTTCGCAAGCCAAATTGGGGCACATAACCACACATTCTGTATTTGAGTTTAATCGAAAGAAACTAAATTTGCTGCCCATTCTCTACCTAAGCTAATTTTGCTGTCCACTCTCTACCTAGTTTCTTTTCTTGGATATAATTAACCTTTTTCCAGCTTAATGCAGAACAGCCGAGAATACTTTGAGCCGGTATGGTTTCTGATCATCAAGTTCTTCATATCATCATATGTCTGGAATTTGTTTGTGGAAATGGATGAGAGTGTTTGTTGGAAACAAAGCACATGATCCGTAATCAGATAATCAATTGCTTAATGGCAGCTGTCCTCAATTTTCAGGCTAATATAGTTCGTTCTATGAAATTCAACAATGATGGTAAAACACTTTTTTGTGGATTACATGAAAACTTAAAGGTAGATTCCCTACTCATTTATCACGCCATCATTTCATTCTTAGGGAAATAATAGTGGAACAAAGGTCATTACATATTATCACTTCGCTTGTAGGTTCTTTCCTGGGAACCCATCATATGTCATGATGTGGTTGATATACGTTGGTCCACATTAGCAGATCTAACTGTTGATGAAGGGAAGCTTCTTGGTTGCTCATATAACCTAAATTGTGTTGGTGTGTGGGTTGTGAATTTGATGGTATGAAGGGTTATGAATAGTTTACTATGTTAGCAGTTGAGTTGTTTCTTCCTGACATGGTACTTACTAAATTTTCAGAAACATGAGCCCTATGCTGATAATTGTGCTGGATCACACTTGAATGGAAGTGTAGATGGGCTAATTCAATCTGATAATAGCAAATCAGCAGTGTTTGGTAGACTGTCAGTTTCCAGAAGCCCAGGTACTTAAAGCGTCCACCACATTTCTTACAACTTATCCATTTGTCATCTCTGCAATCTAAAACAAAATATAATTTTGTGCTTCTTGAAGCAGCTGACGAAACTGGTTCAGATACTCTACTTGAACACTCAATGCCTACTTCAAAAGAAATTCCTGTCTCAGCTTCTTCTGTGGTAAGGAAGAGATTGGCAAAGCCACCTGGGAAAAGGGATCTTCAGCTCACAAGATCTGATTCTGCACCTCTCCTTTCTCCTAGAGTTAGATTGAACCCAAATTTCTTTGACAGCCAGAAGAGACAGCCAGACACTGTTGTACCTTTACCAGCATCAATAGTTCGCTCTAAAGTGGATCTCTCTTCAGATGTTGGAATGCTGTCTCACAATTCACGTGCAACAGCAGCTCCCATGTATAAATCAGCGTCCAATATTTTGGGTTATGACAGTAAGGGATCATCTTTCTTACCTGTTCTTGCCCCGAGGCATAGCTCCAAGGGGAATGTTGATCCCATTCTCAGTGAAGCTGCCACAGGTGAGTTACCAGTTATTGAGCCTCAAAATATAGAAGTAGGTTTATCTGCTAATCATGGCAAAGAAAGTGGCAAGTTGATACATATTATCGATTCAAGGAGCTCAAAGATGGTTGAAGAAGTTGGCTGCATAAGAATCACTGATGATGTAGGATATAAAAACATAAACCCAGAAACTAATTTGAGAGTTAATCCAGATATTGACTATATAAGGAGGGCTCCAGAAAGCACAAAAGAGTGTGAGCATATATTTCTATCAAAGCCTATTATTTCACAGAGGAAATTTATCAGAAAATCTTCAGGCACTGGGGACGATAGCCGTTTTGATTCAGTATGCACAGAAATTGTGGAGTCTAATGAAGCTGGTAGCTGGTACGGCGTGTCTTGTTTTGACAAACAGTATTCTGATGATGCATGGAATACAGAATTTGCCAACACAGACAGAAATGAAGTAATTGGAATGAGCCAATGGATGGAATCAAGTGGAAGGCACGCTGTTGAACATCGTAAGTCGTAGTGACCTAACATTGTTCTTTTGGTTTCAGCCTACTTCAGAATTATCACCAAAGCTCTGTTTGGAATAGGACCTTACTCTTCTAATTATGATAACATCCAGTATGTGCCAACATTATACAGCTCGGTATGTTTACATTCAAGATTGTGTCATTTGGACGTCAATGTTAGTTTAGTTGATATGTAGCACATAATGCACCCTGTCTTACTGTTTTCTGCAGAGGCTGCACCCTGCACTTCCTGGAAAACTTAGTGCTTCAGCTAGTGATGAAGATGATATGTATGGTCTAACGGAAAACCATCAAGAATTTATTCATGTAATGAAGTCTCGGCTAACAAAACTAGAGGTATGAAGGTCCAGAATAAGATCTACTGAGTAATTATCAAGAATTCATTTTCTGGTGTGAGACACAATTATGTTATATATATTGAGTAATGGTAGTCACTATGTGATATACTGATATTTGCAGGTGGTTTATCGGTATTGGCAAAGAAATGATATAAGGGGATCTATTGATGCTACATGGAGAATGTTGGATTTTGCTGTCTGTACTCTTGATTACCATCTTTGTTGGAGTTCCGTGCATTGCGATCTCTGATATGTTCTCTACTCTTGTAGGTCACTACTGATATAATTAACACTCTAATGGAGAATAGTAACTGTATCACTTTAGATATTTGCGCTTCTCTCTTGCTTCTTTCCTCCAGTCTTCTTGAAAGCAAATATGACAGGTGATTTCTCATATTTCCTCTTAATTTATGCAATATTAGAATTGTGGGATTATTTAGATTTGACCTTGGTATTGTACATTTTTTTATTATTTGAGTTCAAACTGACTAAATGCTTTGCGGAGAGTTGGACCTTGTGATGCAAGGAGAATCTGGCTATAAACCATCCCCCTTCCTGAATAAAAGGGTTGGAACTCTGAATACACTGATATGACAGTGTTCATGGTTCAGCCTTTAGTCAATTGTATTCTTGGGTATGGCCACTTGTATGGATTTCTGCATCGCTAGAATCAAATATTTTGCACGGTTGTGTTTTTTTCAATTCACATGAGTCATGGCTCCCACGGTTCCATGCATTAGTCTTATCGATCGCAACTGGACAGTTTAGCTATTACTCCCTCCATCCCAAATTATTAGTCGTTGTTAACGACTAATAATTTGGGATGGAGGAAGCATGTAACCTATACCTGTTCTCAGAAAGAAAAGGCCCAATGCTGAACCTGGCATGGCTTCCTTCACTGATGGTAGCACCAATAGCATCATTTACTGGTGCATGCAATGGATTGTGCAATCTTTAACTGCTATTTACACAATTTTAAGTTTGTTTTTCCACAGTTTGTATATGATGCTAGCAGTATGGAAAATGACTGCCAATATAAATTGCAACAGTAACTGTTTTGTTAGAAAATTGAAAGCCCATGATTAACCTATGTGCTTTGACAATCTCTGATGCAGGCATCTGCTCGTTGCCCTGGGGATGATTCTCAGCCTTGTTAAGAGCTTTGGTGCCACTATTTCTTCAGCTTTGTCGGCTGCACCGCCTGTTGGTGTGGACCTTGAGGCCGAGCAGAGGTATTTTCCTCCTTTCATCTCATTGAAATGGATCCTGCATTCCTGCTTCTTGCCCCATATGCATAAAATAGATTTGCTTCACTAGCGCATATCTTGCCAGGTTGGAGCGGTGCAGTCTATGTTTCCAAGAGCTGAAGAAGGTGAGCGCCAGCCTCAAGTCGCTGACAAGGTAAAACTTCAATGGCACTGAGTATCCCATGAAACCTCAAAACAACATTTAGTTCAGACGACTGAAATACTTGATGCCTCTGGGCATCCCTTTGCAGGCGGCAAGGCGAGGTTGGGAGATCAGCGCAGGAGCTCGCCCTTTTTCTTCAGGATATCTTGCAACTGTCAAGCATGTAAACAGTGGCCAAACCGCAACTCACAAAAATTCCAACCCCCTAACCCTTTTCCTTTGGTCATAACAGATATATAGGCACATAGGATGAGCAACTGTAACAGACGAAATATATAGAAATTACACACAGGTGTAGAGAATCAAAGGTGTACAGTTACACATAGCAGAGAGCCAGAGAATATTCTCCATATATTGTACAATATATGCATATTGTACAATATATGGAGAATTCAGAGGTTCTATATTTGTACATTTTTCAACTTGCGCATTGGCAATTCTCTAATTTTTTTCTCCCATGTTGTTTTGTTGGTTAGCTGAGCAACTGCCTACTCTAATATCTACTCTGTGATCCATATGTGTGCAGTTAGGCATAGAGGCATAGTGGGTGAGGACCACCAGCAGGGATTCGTGGGAACTCCCGTTTAGAGATTCGGCCAGGGGTGTAACGCAACGAGGTTTCAACCGTGGGATAAAGAGTTTAGACAGGTTCGGGCCGCTCAGGAGCGTAAGACCCTATGTCCTGTGTGTGTTCTCGTTCTATTGCTCGAGTGAGCTTGTAGCAGATGTGTTGTGAGATTTTTGTCTCTCTTTACATGTTGCCCTAATATCCTATTTATAGCCCCTCCCCTGGACCCATGGAGGAGTTCTACTGCCTTAGATTTACCGCCTTTGGGTGTGAACATGGCGCCGTACTGAGGGCGCTCCCCTGCAAGTGGCGTCGCCCTTCTGACGCTGTCTTATCTTGCGGGCCCCACTCGGTCGGCTCCCGGGATCTTCCCGGGGTACCTCGGGGTGGTCAGGCTGACACCCGGGGTGCTCGTGGGGTTCGCGAGGTCCTCGGGGCGCGCCCTCGGGCCGTCCCGGGGTCTTCTCCAGACCCCCAGGCCTCCCCGGTGGTCCAACCGACACGACGAGGGGCCTGTTTGTGGTCCCCGTCTGCACCGTCCTCTGCTGGGACGACGGGACGTGACCGGGGAGAGGGGCTCCCCATGCTCTGGTCAGGGCGCCGTCTGATCACACGCCTCTCCGTAATCATGTTGTTTTACGGGGAAGCTGTGTCGTGGTGGACCTCGCTCCGCTCATTGCCGGCGCGGTAAAATCCCCGGCCAGGGGTAGTTCCTTATATGCTAAGGAACCGCCCTGACTAGCGGGGCCATCCACGCCCCTACCCAGCTCGACACCCCTAAAGACCGCCGTGCTGGGCTGGGCCTTGACGCCCGCGATGGGCTTGATGGCCTGCTTATCCTCTGTTTTGTTGGGTGAGGTGGGGACCCCCATCCTCACGACACCGACAGTAGCCCCCGGCCTCATGCTCGGATCTGGGAAGGGATCCAAGTGTGAGGCCACAACTTCAAGGCGGACACCTCGCCTCCTGCCCGACCCCGACTCTTGGGGAAGATTCCTAGGATTCGTGGGACGCCAGCTGACGGTGGTGAGGACCACCAGCAAGCCGGTAGGGCCCTTCTTTGTTTTCTTGTAACCACTTGACACCCCCTTGTGCCGCATGCAGGGACCATCGACTGGGGAGGCGAGCCGCTGTTTTATGCCAGTAATCACTTTCTTCCACGTTTTGGCTTGCCGAGTTGTTCCATCCTTGGGCTTTGCCGCTCGTGTCCCATCAGCGCACCCTACTACAGTGGCCCCGCCTGAGCCGCCCGGAGAGGGTCAGTAAAAAGTTAGGCGCCACGCCAACCCGATTCCTGACCTGGGTCAGGCGCCTCCGGCTACGTGGCGCCCATGCCACACCCTTGGCCCTGTGAGCGTGGCTGCGTGGAGCCGCTGGAGGCTTTGATGTCTGCCACGACCGGGGCGCGGATGAGGACAGGACGGAGGGCGAGAGGTCCTCCTTTTGACCAACGGTAGCTCCCGTGGTTCTTCGGGAATCTTGGGCTCCCGCTTTACCTGGCCGGCCGGCCTATAAAAGGCAAGGCAGCCAGGGCTTCTCCTTCCCCCTTCAACCATGCGTCCTTCAGCCCTTCTTCTGTTTCCCGCAGATCCGGGGGGATTCCTCGCGGCAGCTTCATGTATCCATGCCGTGGCCGCCTGGCGGCCACGGCCGGTGTGGCTTTCGCTTGTATCTGTGTACTTACACCAAGAAATATATAAAATTTCCTTTTTCGGGACCCCGGCCAGCGAGTGGCCTTTTGTGTGTGGAAAACATATTCCTTAGTTTTTGTTCATGCTTAGACTTCTACCCGGGGATGGGCCACTGCGCATTGGTTGAGGCACCTTTTCAAGACGAGCGTGTAGGGTTCCCAGAAGGCAACTGATCCCGGGGTCCGGGGACCAAGTAGGGAGTTGAAGTTGTCCGGAAAGAGCCTGTTTAGCCCCTAGCCGACAGTTCGCTTGTTCGAGCAAGTTCGCTCTTTTCATGACGCATACCAAACATCCGCTAGAGAGAAAATCTTTCGCAAGAAAAAGTTTCAGAATTCACAAGGAAACTGAATCAAAAGATAACTATGCGTATGAGAGCCCCCGGCCAAGTACTGTGCGGAAGCGGGTTCGCGGGGTACTTGGCCTTTATGCCGGAGCATTAGGTCTTCCGCATCCAAGTAAAAACTTTGAAAATTTGTTCAAAAGATGCTCAAATTGAATTACTACAAATGAAAGGGTGTTTGTATATAGGTGGGAGCCCCCGGCCAAGTACTGCGTGGAAGCAGGTCCGCGGGGTACTTGGCCATCATGCCGGGACATTAGGACCCCCGCCTATCTACTGATAGAACTTACGGAGATGCTCGATGTTCCAAACGTTGGGTACTTGCATCTCGTCCTTGTCGATGAGCCTAAACACCCCGGGCCGGCGTACCTTGGTGACTCAGAAGGGACCCTTCCCCATGGGGGAGAGCTTGTTTTTTCCCTCGCGTGACTGGAACCGGCAGTGGACCAGGTCTCCGACTTGGATGGTTCTTGGTTGTACGTGGCGCTGGTGGTAGCGGCGGAGGGCTTGCTGATAACGAGCAGCCCGGAGTGCCTCCCTACACCGAACTTCCTCGAGGTAGAGGACGTCTTGCTGCCACATGCGATCTTGATTTTCTTCATTGTAGGCCCGTACACGCGGGCTTCCTAGTGTCACCTTGGCTGGAAGGACCGCTTCGGCACCGTAGACAAGGAAGAAAGGCGTTTCGCCCGTCGCTCGGCTAGGTGTGGTGCGGTTTGACCAGACCACAGCCGGTAACTTGTCTATCCAGCCGGTGTTGTGTTTCTTCAGCTCGTTGTAAGTTCTGGTTTTCAACCCTTTGAGGACTTCAGCATTTGCTCTTTCCACCTGCCCATTGCTTCTTGGGTGGGCAACGGACGCGAAGCAGAGCTTGATGCCCATGTCGTCGCAGTAATCCCCAAAGAGGTTGCTCGTGAACTGGGTCCCATTGTCGGTAATGATGTGATTAGGGACCCCGAACCGAGCCACTAGGTCTTTGATGAACTTGAGGGTTGAAGTTTTGTTGGCCTTTACGGCCGCGGAGACCTCTGGCCATTTGGTGAACTTGTCGATCGCCACGTACAACCATTCATAATCCCCGACGACTTTTGGAAAAGGTCCTAAAATGTCGAGCCCCCAGACCGCGAACGGCCATGACAGGGGAATGGTTTGGAGTGCCTATGCTGGCTGGTGAGACTGCTTTGTGTGGAATTGACTCGCCCTGCAGCGCTGAGCCAATTCGGCTGCATCGTGGAGGGCTGTCGGCCAGTAGAAACCTTGCCGAAAGGCTTTACCGACCATCGTGCGAGAAGCCGAGTGACTTCCACACTCACCCTCGTGGATATCGGCGAGCAACTCATCGCCTTCTTCCCGGGTGATGCACCGCAAAAGGACCCCATCCGTGCCACGCCGATATAGATCCCCATCTACCATGACGTAGCGTTTGGACTGTCGTGCGATCCGTTCCGCAGCGGCATCATCCTCGGGAAGGATATTTTCTTTCAGGAAGCCGCGGATGTCGTCCATCCACGAGGGTCCCTGAGGACTGATCGAGAGTAGGGTTAGCTCGACGGGTGGCTGGGCCTGGTTCCCCCCGCTCGAGGATGGGGTTCCCCCTTCGTTACGGTCGGCAGCCGTGATGGTAGGTTGGCATAGCCTTTCTTCGAACACCCCGGGGGGCAATGGAGCTCGTGAGGACGCGAGGCGGGACAGCTCATCGGGCTCAATGTTCTCCTTTCGGGGAACGTATCGCAGCTCCAGTACGTCGAAATGCTGTTCCATTTGCCGTACCTCGGCCACGTAGGCGGCCATCTGAGGGTCGGGGCATTGGTACTCCTTGGAGACCTGATTTACCACGAGCTGGGAGTCCCCCTTGACTAGAAGGTGGCGTACTCCCAATTCGGCGGCCGCTCGGAGCCTGGCCACGAGACCCTCGTATTCTGCCATGTTGTTCGTGGCCCGGAAGCCTAACTGAATGACATACTTGAGGGTGTGACCGTCCGGGGCAGTGAGGACCACCCCGACGCTGGCCCCTTGGAGGTTGAGCGATCCGTCAAAGTTCATGGTCCAGTATTCCAAGGTCCAAGGCTTGTCATCGTCGACCGCCGGGGTGGTAGTCACCTCCGGGCGCTTGATGTCAGGGACCGATGTCCATTCGGCGACGAAGTCGACGAGTGCTTGGCTCTTGATGGCATGTCGGGGTGCGAACCGGAGGCTGAATTCCGCCAGCTCGATCCCCCATTTCACCGTGCGTCCCGTCCCTTCCCGATTTCGTAGGATGTGGGCTAGGGGGTACGACGTGACCACGGTGACCTGATGCGCTTGAAAGTAGTGTCATAGTTTGCGGGACGCCATTAGGATGGCATACAACATCTTCTGCGCCTGCGGGTAGCGCTCCTTCGCATCCCGGAGTACTTCGCTCACGAAATACACCGGTCTCTGCGTACGGCAGGGTGGCCTTGCGTGTTCGTCCGGGCTGATCCCGGGGTCGGGAACAGGCTGCCCCTGCGTAGCTTGGTTGTCTTCTAGCTTGCCGGGGTCTGAGACTTCTTCCCCGAGCTATTCATACCACCCGGGGTCGCTATTCCCTCCCGGGCCGGGCTTCGTGCTGCCCGGGATCTTCTTCTTCCCTTTCTACCACTAGCACCGCGCTCAATACTTACGGGGTTGCCGAGATGTAGAGAAGTAGGGCCTCCCCCTCCCGTGGTGCCACTAGCACCGGCGGGGTGGAGAGGTATGTCTTCAGTTCCCGGAATGCCTGGTCGGCTTCTGGGGTCCACTCGAAACGGTCGGTCTTCTTCAGCAATTTGAAGAGTGGGATACCTCTCTCCCCAAGCTTGGAGATGAACCTTCCGAGAGCCACCATGCAACCCGTGAGGCGTTGTGCTTCTTTTAGCCGCGTTGGGGGTTGCATGCGCTCGATCGCTTCCACCTTCTGAGGGTTCACTTCGATGCCTCGGCTTGATACTAGGAAGCCCAGGAGCTTCCCTGCCGAAACCCCGAACACGCACTTCTCGCGGTTCAGCTTAAGCCGGGTGGTGCGTAGGCTATCGAATGCTTCCGACAGATCCCGCAGGAGGCACTCCTGTTGCTGGGTCTTGACCACAATGTCATCGACGTATGCTTCGACATTGCGGGACTGCAAGTCCTGCAGGGTGATGTGCATGGTTCGCTGGAAGGTGGGACCAGCATTCTTGAGCCCGAAGGGCATGCGGACGTAGCAGTACGTTCCCACCGGGGTGGTGAACGAGGTTTTCTCCTCGTCCTTCCTTGCCATGCTTATCTGGTGGTACCCAGAGTACGCGTCCAGAAAACAAAGGAGGTCGCATCCCGCCGCGGAATCGATGACTTGGTCGATGCGGGGTTCGGAAAAGGATCTTTTGGGCAGGCTTTGTTGAACTCTTTCTAATCCACGCACATGCGGAGCTTGCCGTTGGCCTTTGGGACAATGATCGGGTTAGCCAACCACTCGGGGTGGAAGACCTCCCGGATGAACCCCACGTCCAACATCTTCCGCACTTGTTCGCGGATGAAATCTTGCCTCTCCGGAGCCTGTCGCCGGATCTTCTGCTGGACGGGCCGTGCGTCGGGGTGCACGGCTAGGCAGTGCTCGATCACCTCCCTGGGGACCCCGGGCACGTCGGACGGTTTCCACGCAAAGACGTCGACATTAGCTTGGAGGAAGGTGATTAGTGCGCTTTCCTATTTTTCGCCCAGCTGGGCCCCTATCGTAACTACCCGCGAAGGGGCTCCTCCCAGGCAGATCTCTTTAGTGAGGGCTGCGTTGTCGGGGGAGAGCCGCTGCTTCACCGGCGGGGATGTCGTCGAGTAGGGGAGTTCATCGTCCTCAGGGGCGGTTGCTGTCGTGGAGTCATACAGCTTCTCGGCGCAGTACACGGCCTCCTGGACGTCCGCCTTGACGTTGATGACCCCGGACGGCCTCGGGATCTTCAGGGCGTCATAGGCGTAGTGGACGGCAGCCATGAACTTGGCCAGCGCAGGGCGACCAAGGATGGCATTGTACAGGAGGTCGCAGTGCGCCACGTCGAAGACCACGTTTTTGATGCAGAAGTTGCTCCGCTCCCCGAACGTGACTGACAGCTCGATCTGCCCCAAGGGGATGGTTTTCCCCTTGGTGACGCCGTAGAACGGCTTCGACGACTGCAGCTTGCGTTCCCCAATCTGCATCTTGTGGAAGACCTCGGGGGAGAGGAGGTTCAAACCCGCTCCTCCGTCAACGAGGACTCTGGCGACTCCGATATTGCAAATAGTGGGGGTCACCACCATAGGAAGCAACCCGACCCCCGCCGTGTTGTCGGGGTGGTCGTTCCGATCGAAGGTGATGGGAGTGTCCGACCACTTCATGAGCCGGGGGCTCTTAGGGCAGACGGCGCAGACCTCCCTCCAGAGGAGCTTGGCCCTCCTTCGGGACGGTGGCGCAGTCGCTCCTCTGAAGACGGTGGCGATGGCCTGTCGTGGCTTCTGGAAACCAAGGCCAGCCTCCTCGGGAGCGTCGCTTCCGTCGGGACGGCGATCACCACGCTCCTTCCGGTGAGCCTCGATGAGTCGGCACTTGGTGAGGTAGTGCCGTTTGGTTCGGTGGATCTCACACCACCTACCAGCTCCCGGTTTGGCCGGAGCCGGCTTCTGGAATCCCCCACCGGGCCTAGGGACGCCTCCCCCAGGAGCTCAGCCGGGCTGTTGCTTGCTGCGGTCCTCCGCCGCCGCTAGGACGGTGGTGGTCTTCCGCTTGTTCTTCTTGTTGTCGGGTCGGCCAGACCGGGCATGCTCCAACGCGACAGGCTCGTTCGGGGCGCCACGACGCTCAGAGCGCTGATGCACCTCGGCTTCCCGAGCACATTTGTCCGCCAACGCGAACAACTCGGAGACGGTCTCTTTGTTGCGCGTCTCGAGCTTGCCCACGAGACGCTTGTTGGTCACGCCCTCGGTGAACACCATGATGACGGTCGAGGGTGTGATGCGTGTGATGGTGTTGCACACCTGGCTGAAGCGTTGGATGTACTGTCGCAGCGATTCACCCTTGCGCTGCTTGACGGCGAGTAGGTCGCCCCTGGTCCCCGGTCGGTTGAATGAACCGGAGAAGTTGGTGACGAACTGCTCGTATAAATCTTCCCAGGAACCGACCGATTCCTGTGGAAGATTCATCAGCCACGACCTCGTCGTGCCCTTGAGGGCGACATGGAAGTAGTTGGCCATAACTTGAGGCCCCCCACCCGCAGCCTGAATTGTCGTGGTGTAAATCTGGAGGAACTCCTCTGGGTCGATGGTGCTGTCGTACTTTTCCGGGAGATCCAGCCGGAACTTGGTGGGCCAGTTGACCCGCCGCAAGTCGGCGGTAAACGCTCGGCACCCGGCCCCGTAGGCCCGATGTCGTTGTCCACCGAATCCCCCTGCCCGCGTGTGCTGCGGATAGGGGAGCCAGAGGAAGCGTGCTCCTCCCTGGCCTCTCGGCGGCACTCTCGTGCGCGCTCAAGGGTGGTTCGGGCGTCTTCGCTCACCCTGATTTCTTGAAGCCGGGAACGCAAGTCACGCGTCCCGTTCGTGGCCAACCCCGTTGGAGCAGGTGGCCGCGGTGGTCGCCTCCTCGGGAAGAGCCCCCAACCGTCGCTCGAGAGCCCTGAGCCCCCGGCTTGAGACAGGCCGTCCCCACGAGACTGGCCAGCTCGTCGAGCCAGCGTTCCTCGGGGGTCCCGGGCTCCGCTCGCACCGGAGGGTGGCGCAGGAGCGCTCGAGCCGCGACCAGCGCTTCCCCTGGGGGAACGCCGCCGCGGTCGGTCCTAGCAGGCGCATGGGACGCCTGCCAAACCGCGCGTCGTTGGGCCTCCGCCCAGAGTTGGGCGTTCCGAACGTTGGCCGACGTGGTACCCCCAGAGACAGATATGGGGGCGTCGAGACGGGGTGGCGCCGTGACGAACGACGCCGGTTGTCGTCCGCCGAGCGTGGGCGGCGGCGGGACTGGCCTCATCGCGCCCGCGTTTGCCGGCAGGGGGCGTGCTCATCTCCACTTTCACCGTCGGAACGGTCGGAGCGGCTCGCCATTGCTTCAATCGGAGGTTCTTCGTCGAGGATGAAGACTTCACGCGCCAACACCCCTACCTGGCGCGCCAGCTGACGGTGGGTGAGGACCACCAGCAGGGATTCGTGGGAACCCCCGTTTAGAGATTCGGCTAGGATTGTAACACGCAGCGAGGTTTCAACCGTGGGACAAAGAGTTTAGATAGGTTCGGGCCGCTCAGGAGCGTAAGACCCTACATCTTGTGTGTGTGTTCTCGTTCTATTGCTCGAGTGAGCTTGTAGCAGATGTGTTGTGGGACTTTTATCTCTCTCTTTATATGTTGCCCTGATATCCTATTTATAACCCCTCCTTAGGCCTAGGGAGGAGTTCTATTGCCTTAGATTTACAGCCTTTGGGTGTGAACGCGGCGCCGTACTGGGGGGCGCTCCCCTGCAAATAGCGCCGCCCTTCTGACGTCGTCTTATCTTGCAGGCCCCACCCGGTCGGCTCCCGGGGTCTTTCTGGGGTACCCGGGGTGGTCAGGCCGACACCCGGGGTGCTCGTGGGGCCCGCGAGGTCCTCGGAGCGCGTCCCCACATCCTCACGACGCCGACACATCCAGATTGGTTTCCTGTGATTGTTGTGCCGTAGAGAGGCTCCATGAACCTTCCGATGTTGTTTCTGGTTGGTACCAATCAGTATCGCGTACAGAAATAGTTTGGATAAAAATACGTGCGTAGTAATACCAATAAATTTATGTTGAAAATTATTCTTTTAATAGAAAGCAACATTACCTGTTATCATGCCTTTGTAAAAGTGTTCCGTAGTCGTACTGCGCAGCCGGCCCATGTGCTGCGGTGGACCTAATACCATTATGGGTCATGAGTCGTAAGCCCGTAAGCGACAGCTCGCGCGCGGGCCGGATCTGTCGGGTGCGGAGCGGACAGCCGGGAGCGAGAAAGCGGAAGCAGACCCAGAGTTTAGTACCATACTGCCAAATGAAGGAAGAGCATACCAGCTTATAATTCGAGCCGTAGGCGCAGTGTCGTTTCTTTTGAGACATCCGATAAAATTTGAAACGATACAGAGAAGATTAGGCGCAAGGATAACACGCACAAATCGAGGAATTGGTCCAACTCTTTTTGAGATTTTCTGCTTCCTTGGACTTTTTCAGATATGCCCCTGGCGCGTTTGCTTCTGCCCCTTGGGGTCTCGTTTCCCTGCGGATAGGTCCCTACTCCCTAGATCTGTACAGCACATCCTATCTTTTCATCGGCAACCTGTAAGAAAGTGCATTATGCACATCAGTCCTAGTGCACTTGTATTGTCCACCTTGAATCTTTTTCTTTTGTTACGTTCGAGTCCTCGGGTTCGTTATGCTCTCTCTCACGTTAGAAATTGAACAATGGACATGTACTGTAAGCAAGCCCGTGTGCTCAATTGTCCTACAGTCAAGCGAGTCCTCTTGCCTTCTTATTTACTCAATCAGAGCCTTATTGCCTTGTTTTTGGCATGTACTACTGCACGCAGCCAAAACGATGCAACTGAAATACCTCAAAAGCAATGGGCATATCAGCGTTCAGACATTAGACCACATTAACATTCAGCACATGTTGAAACTTCTATCACTGCATCATTTTTTTTTAAAAAAAAAGACAGATTTATTTCACCGATTGTACAATGGCACACAATCAACTACCCAGAACTAAAATTTCAGAAATTGCAAACATTTCATTCAAACAGGGCCAGTTATAGCATAATACAAGCTCCTTCCACCAATAGCTGGGCGGGCACCGAGGGGGATAGAACTGGGCCTACCCAATTCTCACAAGTTGCATGCTAAAACGACAAAATTACAATTTGCTCAACAAATTAACATGCAATTTTGGCAATAACCATCAGTTAGTGCACAAAAACATCAACTCCTGTTAAAAGATTGCTGTGAGCCTGATGGAGGTTGTGTAGGCGGAGGTGGGGGAAGTGACATCTGCATTTGCATCGGCATAGGCATCTGTGCTAGAATACCCCTTCCATCACCTCGATCTGACATGCCTGGATTCATGGAGCCATCAGGAATGCCCCCAAAACTAGCCTGCATGAAGGCCATACCACCACCACCCTGAGGATCACCTGCACCATCAGCCATTCCCTGCCCAAGGGCCATTGACTGAAATGGATTGCCCATCAGTCCCATAGCCCATGGGCGCTGAAGCCCCTCAGGGAAGCTCATAGGACCAGCTGGAGGCTGGACACCTGACATGGAACCTTGGTCTGATCCAGTATCTGGTAGTTGCATCTGGAAAGGGGCAGCAAAATACTGAGGATTTCCATCTTGCTGGAGAGGATAATTGAATGGCGCATTGGGGATCATAGGCTGATTCATATTCATGGGCATCATAAAGTTTGTCTGATGAGGAGGAATCGGTGGAAACATAAAGGGTGCATTAGCCATCAATTGTTGCTTGTCCTGAGTACTATGGTCAGATTCTTGGCGAAGTGGAGTTGCCGCACCAGGGCTCTCCTGGCGTGACTGAGAAGCCCAGTTGTAGGGCCGGTCAAATCCTTGAGGTGGGTTGTTCTCGGCCTGAGCATCCCCTGGTGGATATGAGTGGCGACCATGGAATGATGGCGGTTTTGAAAGCATTGGAGACCTTAGTGGGGTTTGCTCCCTGGATTGGTGGTAGCGGGAGCGTTCTTCACGATCTTGCATGTGAGAAGTTGAAGTGGGTGAAACACCTGGCCTTAGAGGAGCCCGTGCAGTGGACATTTCAGGCATTTGAGATTGTCTCTGAGTATCCCCTGCAGAAGCACGGGAGATGTTAGGAGCATCTGACTCGTTACGTTCTTCCTTCTCTACATTAGTTTGTAGGAGGTTAGCATGGGCTTCAGGCACATGAGACTCAAAATCTGCTTTCTTAAGGAAAGACTTGAGACACATCGGCGCAGCACAGATGAAAATCCCTTCCATCATTTTCACACTCTGTATCTTCTGAATACGCTCATCACATCTGCAGCAGAACAGAAGTTTCAAATTGACAGACTTAGACAAAGCTAAACTCTATAAGAGAAACACAGCAGCTATCCATATTAATTAAGGAATGAAAGCACAAAATTTCCAGGAAATTGCCTGCACTATATTTGATTATGTGTTCAATGGTACAGGTACAGGATATGTCCATTTTTAACCAATATTCGTATCTATCAGTCCAAATGAACAGAACATCTCATATGTGTGCACAGCAATAAACTAGGATAGAAAACGACTTTAATAGTACTGCACTATTGCAAGAGTATGCACAACTCTAAATTGTAATATCTTAAGAAAAAGCAACATCAGAATCATTCAAGACTCAGAATCCGTATAACAAACCAATTTACTAGATAAGCTCTATGATTTTTTGCTGGTAACCCACTGAACTACTGCATGTTACCCTTACTGTGAAGGCATGAACTACTGAGTAAAACAATATGTCATTAATGTGAGAATGAGACAAGAGCAATAGGAAAAGTTTGGGAGTTAGAATGCTTACAGATAGCAGCTGGAATCACTTCTTGCACAGGTCAAACAAAAAGCATGTTCGCAAGGGATCTGAAACCAAGAAAAATCCATTACACTACTACAGGGGCCAAATGCTTATATTAGAAAAGGATCTATGAATTGAGTGGCCACATGTAGGCAGTTATTCAGGGAAAAGGTAGAAACACAGGAACATAAGATACGGAATACTGAAAGATAACAGAAACCAAGATGATTCCACCTATTTTACATGTGGCAAGGCTGTTTGACTTCTTACGAAGTGCTTCACGAAAAAAAAGAGACTATATATGACTAATTGAAGCTTAAACATAAGACTAACAACTGATAGCGAATTTCATGATGCAAATGTATGAATAGTCCATTTAGCATTATATAAATTAGGCTAATAAGTATCAACTACAAGCTAACTGTGTGTGATCTGTTAAACAAATAGATGCACTAGAACTGTAAGAGGACAGCGATACTGCTTTCATTCAATCCAATACACCTTAAAAGTAGGCCAGTAAATCTTAGCTCGCCTTACAAATGGAATTGCTAGAATATCAAGCCAATAACCATTCCCAATGAGCTCTTGCAAATTAAATGCATTTTTGGTGTTTTGTTCCAACCCTCATAAACCTAAAACCCTAAAAAGGAGCATAACACAAAAATATTGTACATCCCCCGCTCCATTATTTACAATTATGTTACCGGCAGGGCAAGATTAGAGCTAGTGGCGTCCCTGTGTTAATTGCTAAACCACAAAATTTGCTAACTCCGTCATAACTTGTAAATAGCTATAGCATCAGAAGCGTTTAACTAAACCTGTAATTTAGCATAGAAGCAACACGAGCAGCAAGTTCGCGGTCTGATAGCCGCATGAAAAAAAAGCTGGGGTTTAGAAGTCCGTACGAGGCGGCCGTAGATGGCGATGGGGAACTCGCAGCGGGAGCAGATGTGGACGCGCTCCCCGAGCGGGCGGCGGGAGCGGCGCCCGATGGCGCGCGCGGCGGCGGCGGCAGAGGTCGTGACGGCGCCGAGGCTCTTCGCGACGGGGAGGTCCGCAATCACCAGGTGATCGGGGCACGCCACGGTCACCGACTCCGGGACGCCACCGCCCAGCGCCGCAGCCGCCCCCGTGGCGGCGGAGGCGCCGCCCGCGGCTGCCGCGCCAGAGACGGCGGCGCCGGAGTCCGACGAACCGATCTTGCTCAGGCGGATCTGCAGCATCGCTAGGGTTTCTCTTTTTTTTCCCACACTTCTCGGGTGGGTTTTTTTGGTGGGTTTATTTGCTCGTTCCTATGTGGACTCCGGAGGCCCAGGAACCATACTTTCAGTTTCGGTTTCGGCCCACCTGGGCGGGCCATGGGGAGAGGGTTGGAGATACTACTGATTACTGACTCTTTTGTCTTTTCTTTATTTCATTTTTTTCGCCTCTCAAAAATTGTCTTCTTTTTGTATTGTGTGTGTGGCTTCCTTTTGTTTTCCCAAACCTGCAGATGAATTTTATTTATTTTATTGAAAAATTGAATGAAAAATATCCAAAATTTGAAGGAAAATATTCGAAATTTGAAAATTGGGCCGAAGGAATGAAGAATTTGCCCGGTTGAACAGTGAACACTACTGTCTGCTGAACAGGAGCTCAGTGACAGTGACACCCGGCCGTGTCATCTCGTCCCGAGCCTGTCGATCGTTGCGGCCCAGCTCAGATCAATCAATCAGCTCGCGCTGGACGCGACCCAACTCCCTGTTCATCTGGAGAATGTTCCTTACCTCCCAATCGGAACGGAGTTCAATTAACTCTTATCTTAATCGTGCATGCGAATGCAATGCAAGCCTCTTGTTTGTAGAGCACCGCCAGCCTTAATGACTCCGAGTTTGGCGATGCCTGTTGAGCCCTCAGCTCTCGTTCTCTCTCTCGCTGCAGAGGAACGTGCCTTCCATCAAACCTTCAGCCCCATCATCTCCTGTCTCTGGTCGCTGAATAGTCCTGAACCCATGCAGGTTTTGTACTAGAAAATTACAGTTGGTCTTCATGAACAATCAGAGAGTGACAAATTGAAGAAAATCGTAGATACCCAAGGGGAAAGAAAAAAAAGAACCACAAGCACCCATCGTACCCAGTTGGCCATAAGACATGATCCACAGATTCAGTTACTCTGCCAGTAATTGCACACCAACTCTAGCCGCCTCCTGTCGACGGATCCACATGCCCATGCCCGTGCCCCGAGCACAAAGAGAAGGGAGGCCCCGGGCTGCAAATTGAATCCCGGAATGCCGTACCGAGGAAGAGATGGAGAGCGGGAGCGAATCAGTAGGCAGCACCTCACCTGTCTCCCACGGCTTGTCAATGCAGCAGCCAGGTACTAACGCCATTGCTGGAGTAACTTCCAGCGCCTAATAATCTTCGGCCAGCACCTAATAATAATGCGAAAATATCTGCGAATCTTGGCCGAACTTGCCTGCGAGTTCATGTGGCGTCGCCTGCAGTTTCTTGCATCGCTGATGCAGCGGGATAACGAAAGGATCGCGTCAGGTTACTGCCATGCCCGCTGCAATAACTTCGTCATGTGATCCGCAGCGAGCATCGATGGATGAGCTCACGCGTACTGGGAGAGATGGTCAGTAATAGCTACGCAGCGATGAGGTCATCAATATCATCGTCCTGCCCTGATCCGGCTACTAACTCCTACTGTGCCAAGCAGTAAGCACTGCCTGATCGCTCTGCGACAGAGCCATTCCGTCAGGTTCAGTTCAGATTAGCGGCGGCAATGAATTAGCCGCGGTGGCAAAACAGTTTGGCACTTAATGGCCATAACCATGCCGTGTCCTTTCCTCTCCTGTTCTTGTCGTAAACCGTACAGTGTGTAGTGCGCGCATGCTGCCGCCCATACGAGATCCATCCATCCACCGGCGAAAAGATCTTCAGTACACGAGGTGTCTGTGCATTACTGCCATTTGTAGCTGTTTTTCACGCATCCACTGCTACACAAGATGCGTCTACCAGCACTATCTTTTGGGTCCATGTATGAGAGATTGTTTCACCATGACAGTGCTCAAAGAGAACATTCAGGCCTCTGTATCCTGAGATCGATGCACACGGCTGGAAAAAGATGAGCACTGGTTGAAACAGAGAAGGGACCAAACCTTGCATCCAGCTGCAGATATACATCGATCTTAGCAGTCCATCAAAGAACACTCCAACACAGCTTCAAGCAGTTGCTGCTTACTATAGCTACACGCATCCGTATCGCAGTACGGTTTAGTTTAGTTCCAGCTCTGAGCCTTTTTGCGCCGCCCGCATTCTTCAGGTTCCCCGCACGGCGTTGCTTCAGGGGTGATCGGCCGGCAGGCTGGCCACGTCCACCACGTACCCGCGGAGCGACGGCGACCGGGCGGCCAGCTCCACCTTCCGCTGCCGCCGGTTCTGCACCCGCCGCCGCGCGATGTAGCCGCGCACCCAGGGGGTCACGTCCTCGCTGATCTTGATCATCACGAAGAAGAGGAGGCGGTAGATGACGATCATGCTGAACAGCACGGCCAGGTCCAGCCACTTGGACCGGTTCACGTCGATCTGGAACACGTTCTCCAGGATGTACTCCCCCGGGATCTTGGGCAGCTCGTCGTCCTGGTTGTTGAACACCAGGCCCTTGAGATCGTTCTGGTACTGGCCCTGCAAGATCGATCAGGAACGCAGTCCATGCGTCGCATTCATTATTCTGATCTTTCTTACGGATTAGTAGTATTTGATTGTTGAACTGAGAAAACTGGTAGCTTCTGCTGCTAGTCACTGTGAAAAAACTAGTCCAGACTCCAGAGTTTTATTTTTTACCTGCAATGCCCAGTAGTGGAAGCTGATGTATGACATGGGGTACCTCCAGAAAGGCTTTGGGATGTCATGTGGAAGCCTGAAGTATCCTGATACAAGCATGAATATGCCCTGTCCATTTCCAAGGATTGTTCCCCATTAAATGTGTGTTGTTATCATCAGAAGAGAATATAAGCATCAACTTTATGATGTGTGGTTCCATGCACAGTGTCAGAATTAATCCAAAGTTCAGGTGTCACAGCATTTTCCTTTTCCTAACAGTGCCTGAGAGATGATGGATAGGTCCAAGCTGTTGGGATGTTCAGCTTACCTGAATCCCTGCACCGATAATGATGCCCATGAGGAAGTTGGGGATCACGCTGGCAATGGCCATCATCAGGCTCTCGACGACAGTGACGCTGGCATAGAGGGCCAGGACGAAGAAGAGGTAGTGCATGAAGCCCGGGTGCAGGCGCACCATGAAGTAGCACAGCGTCCCCGAAATGAAGGTGATCAGGATCAGGAACGGCATGGCCGACAGTGTGTTGCTGATGACAAACGCCAGCACACCATAGTGCCCATTGAGCCTCTCCCTTTGAAAGACCTGAAAAGTGAAAATTCAGTTAGTAGTGTTAGGACCTGAAGAACTTTTCTAATGTCACTGATTCTTTAGCGGTTTCCACAGACCTTCATGTCCTCGACAAACGATGGAAATCCTCCGATTGACATGAATGTGACAAAGCCAAATATGAAGGAAGCACACGCACCCCGGGCCTGATTGTTTTCACCAGTTTTGTCAGATTGCCAACAGTGGGTTTCGGATTCAGGATAAGTAGATACTTTCAGCGCGTTAGATGTAACTGAAGAACAATGTAAGTATCAACTGTAGAAAGAACTTTTACCAGAATGGAGCTGTATCCAGTGCCCACATTTAGGTAGATAGTTCCGATGCAGAGTGTCACAACAATGTAGATGATAAGCCTCAACCAGTAGTATCCGAAGTCCCTCGACATGTTGATGAACGATCGCTTCGTGAGTGTGAACGCCTGCATCGCAAAGCTAGCTTGGCTCCCTCCTGAGTCCAGCACTGTTCCTTTCTGAGATGGCAAACCACATTGATCCTCTTAGTTCTACTGAAATGAACTAGTAGAATTTTAATTGTCACAGAACGCTGTAGAAAAATCAAGTACTTACAACCCGTGCCATCTCGTCTACTTTCTGTTGCGCATTGATGTAGTACTGTGAGTGCTGGTAGTAGCTTATCAGCCTCCTCATTGCCTCTGAAGTTGTAATTTTCTCAAGTGGATCGTCAGATCTTTCAAACTACATATGCAAAAGAAGAGCAATGATCAAGAGATGTAAACACACATGGTACAGCAAATACTAGGGAGCTGACAAAATTCTGAAACTTACTCTCGTCTTCATTGATCCTTTCAGAGTGGCCTTAACCTTGTCAAAATCCGAGTTTATGCACCTGAGAAAATGATCCGACGGGTTGCGCATCGGTGGGCATGGGAAACCAGCTTGGGAGAAGAACTGCAGGATGTACAATACCGCAGATGGTTCAGAGATCCCGTATGCATAGCAGAAACAGCAGTTAAAAAACAAGAGCAATCTCAGATTGTTACCTCACAAGCCTCAGAGGCCTTCCCAAAGTAGACAGTTTTCCCCCCTGATAGAAGATACAGGCAGTCAAAGAGGGTGAACACCTCACTGCTCGGCTGATGCACCGAGGCGATGACTGTCCGGCCATCCCTGGCCAGCCCGCGCAGCGTCTGTGTCACGAAGAACGCCGAAGCACTGCACAATTTTTGGGGGTTGCAAATCAGTCACTTTGGCAGAAAATAGTTACCCAAACATACGACAGATACATGGGAGATGTGGTAGTACATACCTATCGAGGCCGCTGGTAGGCTCATCCAGGAAGAGCAACCTGGGCCTCATCAGTATCTCAAGGGCGATGCTGACCCTCCTCTTCTCGCCACCACTGATCCCCCTGAGGTGCCAGTTGCCGACGACCGTGTCAGCGCAGTCCTGCAGCCCCATCTCGATGATGGTGCCCTCGACCAGGGCCTGTTTCTCCTCCCTGGGCATCTTGTCCGGGAGCCGGAGGCGCGCCGAGTAGGAGATCGTCTCCCTCACCGTCAGTGTGCCGATCAGGTTGTCATCTTGTGTCACATATGCCTGGAATTGCAGATTGACCGTAGCTTTCAGTACCAGGATGTGAAATCATATCGTGAATTATGACCAGATGTTTACTGTTTAGATGGCATCGATCAAATATCCAGATGCATGCCACGTATTGAGATCCAGGATCATCACTTTCTTACTGCTTTGAATTTTTCTCAGTTACTAAGTAGCTAATGGTCACTGGTGTTCTTACATCTTTCCATCAAGGTACAATAATACGAGTGTCATTTTTTAGAGAGTATACGCCGTATCTTTACGATTAAATATAACAAAAATCCGATAAGAAAAGACCAGCAAGGTCTCAGCAGATCATGAGCTTCTGGTGACCCCATGCTAAGGAGGCCGGTGAACAACACTCCAAACCCGGTTCCCCTTTACAGGAAACATAACCGGCGTGCTCCCATACCAACCAGCGAGTGTTTAACTCCATCACCAAACGCACACACCCGAGAACAGACAGGCGACAGCGAAGGCAGATGGCCCGATCTTGACCGGAGCCGGGTACTGATCTAACCCCAACCGAAAAGGGTTTAGTGGAGTTGAGCCGAGATCCCCCGATTCAGCATGGCATCTGCTGAAAGCGAGCAGACGCGAACGCGAAGCCGATGCCGGAAGGCAGCAAAGGATACAGAACCAGGCATGTGACCTGTGATGAGTGAGGAGTGATGTGAGCGACCAGCTTCTTTCTCCATATGAGTGCTGGTGTTCAGGTGAGGTGATGCAGGAGGATCCAAGGAGAATTCAGGATCACGGATGTGGTTGTGGGAAAGAGACACCACCATGGTGCTTCATCAGAACAAGGAAAGTGTGATGTGTGCTGCCGAATAGGTAGTACACCGGCATCTTGGTAGATAGCTGCCTAGAGTGCTGTACTTTCTGAAGTGTCCAAATCCACTCCAAAAACCATGGGAGACACATGGTCAGTTACATTTTTTTTCACACGGAAAACGTTCTTTCTGGAAAGGGCAAAAAAAAATCAAAATTCTGCACTAGGAAGGATTGTCTGTTTATCCATCAGATCAACATCTAATAAGACAAGGCTGGAGCATTTTACAATACAATTTCTTTCACTTTTATTCAGTTTTCATCTGCATAGTTGCAGGTGCTCAAGAAAATGCCATTTTTGATGCATTGAACTGGGCGATTTGAATATGCAAACAAAAACCGGAGTCAAGCACTGTTGTTGTGAATGAACGAGAAGGCCAGCGGACAGGCTAGTAGACGGCGGCGGCAACTGGCAAGGGTGACGTACCGCGGCGCCGAAGGAGAGGTTGGCCTTGCGGCCGTTGAGGAGGATGGTCCCGGAGAGGAAGGCGTTGGCGGCGAGGCGGCCGGCGAGAGCGTCGAGCAGCGTGGACTTGCCGGAGCCGGAGGGCCCCATGAGCGCGGTGATGGTGCCCGGCTCGGCGTGGCCCGTGAGGCCCTGCAGCACGGCCTGCGTGTCGCCGTCGGCGAGCGCGACGGTGACGGCGAGGTCCCGCCACGCGAGGCGCGCGGACACGTCCCCGAGGAGGGCCGCGCCCGCCCTGTCCCGCCACAGCGTCTCGCTGAGCGGGCTCAGCACGGGCGCCGCCGCCGCCGCGCCGGCGCCAGCCGCCTTCCCCGCCGAGTCCTCCAGCTCCGCCGCCACCGCCGCCGCCGCCTCCCTCCCCATCGCCCCGGCCGCCGCCGCCCCCTTCCTCATGCACCGCCGCGCCCCGCCCGCCTTCCTTGCCCGCGCGAACAGGAATGGCTCCCCTCCCCTCTCTCTCTCTCCTCGTCCTTGAAGCCGGCCGATTCACGCGAGAGGAGTGGCGGCGTGTCCGCGCTGCAAGTAATGCGCGCGCTTGCCCGCCTGCCCCGCTCTGCTGCCGGGGGTGGCGAGTTTTATGAGCGGGAAGCAGGGGGTGGATACGAGGGAGTAAATGGAGCAGCCAGTGGTTATGGAGACACCGTGTGACGGTGGTAGAGAGGGGGAGTGACGGGGCGGAAGTTATGAAGGGGTTTGACCTCGGGTCAAGCTCAAGCGTCGAGCATGCGATGCTTGCGAGGCGACATGGCGTTGGTGCGGGGCGTGCCCTAATCCTAGCTAGCGGTGCGGGCAGGCGTGGGGCGCGTCGCGGCTCCCGCTGCACGCCGCACGCGACGCTCGCCGCGCGTGGACCGGGCGGGTTGATGAGAAGAAAGTGAGTTACCGGTAGCCTGTGTACTCATGTTGTCGAACATGTTCCAAATTTAGTCCACATTATTATTGGCTGACTTTTGACGAAGCGAAGTGGAGGTCCGTCGCCGGAGGCTTGGGCCGGAGCGACTTCTTATGCTTTGAGTTGTGCTGAACAGGTGGAGAATACTCATAAGCCAGCAACTTATACTGAAGCTATTGATTGTGATGATCGTGAGAAGTGGATCTCGGCTATGCATGAGGAGATGCAGTCTTTCGAGAAGAATTGCACATGGGAGGTTGTGCCCTTGCTTGAGAAAAAGAAGACCGTTCGTTGCAAATGGATCTTCAAGAGAAAGGAGAGTTTATCTCCAAGCGAGCCTCCAAAGTTTAAGGCAAGGTTAGTAGCAAAAGGCTATAGTCAAATTCCGGGTGTTGACTATAATGATGTTTTCTCTCCAGTGGTAAAGCACAGTTCTGTTCGTACTTTCTTCAGTATCGTTGCTTCACATGATCTTGAGCTTGAGCAGTTAGATGTGAAGACTGCGTTTTTGCATGGAGAGCTTGAGGAGGATATATATATGGACCAGCCGGAAGAGTTCATAGTACCTGGCAAGGAGAAATTTGTTTGCAAATTGAAGAGGTCCTTGTATGGTTTGAAGCAGTCCCCTCGTCAGTGGAATAAAATGTTTGATTCATTCATGCTGTCGCACGGTTTTAAGAGGTCAAAATTTGATAGCTATGTTTACATTAAGCATGTTAATGGATCACCTATATATTTGCTGTTGTATGTTGATGATATGCTGATTGCTGCCAAGAGCAAAGTTGAAATCACTAAATTGAAGAAATTGTTGAGTAGTGAATTTGATATGAAGGATCTTGGTGCTGCTAAGAAAATACTCGGTATGGAAATTACTAGAGACAGAAAATCTGGTTTGTTGTTTTTTAGTCAGCAAAATTATATTAAGAAAGTTCTTCAGCGTTTCAATATGCATAATGCAAATGCAAAGTCTGTTAGTACTCCTATTGCACCTTACTTTAAATTGTCAGCTGCTCAGTGTCCTAGTTCAGATCAAGATATTGAATACATGTCAAAAGTTTCTTATTCTAGTATTGTTGGGTCTTTGATGTATGCCATGGTTTGCTCTCGCCCAGATTTAGCTTATGCTATGAGTTTGGTTAGTAGATACATGTCTAATCCTGGTAAAGAATATTGGAGGGCAGTTCAATGGATTTTCACGTATCTTAAAGGCACAGCAGATTCTTGTTTGAAGTTTGGAAGGACTGATAAGGGACTTATGGGTTACGTGGATTCAGATTATGCTGCTGATTTGGACAGGAGGAGATCTCTCACTGGTTATGTGTTCACTATTGGCAGTTGTGCTGTGAGTTGGAGGGCTACTTTGCAGTCTGTTGTTGCTTTGTCTACTACTGAAGCAGAGTACATGGCTGTTTGTGAAGCATGCAAGGAACTGATTTGGCTGAAAGGTTTGTATGCTGAGCTGTGTGGAGTTGATTCTTGCATTAATTTATACTGTGACAGTCAAAGTGCCATTTACCTTACCAAAGATCAGATGTTTCATGAGAGAACAAAACATATTGACATCAAGTATCATTTTGTTTGTGATGTGATCGAGGAAGGTAAGCTAAAGGTATGCAAGATTAGTACTCATGATAATCCTGCTGATATGATGACAAAACCAGTTCCTATTGCTAAGTTTGAGCTTTGCTCAAGCTTAGTTGGCTTGATGGATTAGCCCAAGAGGCTATTTGGCGCCAGCAGTTTTTTGTTTCTTTGCTATGTTCAGGATAAAGGTGTTGATTTATGCTACAAGATGAATTTGTCGCAAGGTGGGGTTTGTTGAATATGTTCCAAATTCAGTCCACATCATTCTGACGAAGCGAAGCGGAGGCAGAAGTTGGCCCACATGGGCCGCGCCCCTGAGGTTCGGGGGGGTTGCGGGGGGCTGGCCCCCGCGGTACGGTACATATACCCTGTGTTAGGGTTTCCACCTTTATTAAGCCGTCATACGGTGTTGTAACCCGACTCTTGAAATTAGTGAGAAGTGTTTGCTGGCTGGCGCCCGTGGTTTTTACTTTCCGCATTGGGAGGATTTTCCACGTTAAATCTTGTGTCTCGCTGTGGTTTGATCAAGCGTTCTTTCTCGTTTGATCGTAGTTATTCACAACACATGTGTTGTAGGCTCGTGACGGTCCGGATCTGACTTTGGGCACTCCGTTTTCCTTTGGAAGCCTTAGCAAAGTAAAGTTATGGCTTACTATACATGAGCCATTGTCGTGTACTCGTATATATTTGTACGTTGGGATTGCTTCTCGGACAAAAAGGGTAGCCGAATATAACACCTAGAGGAGCCAAAGTTGGTTACCATGCTACTTTTATTGCACTATCGAAAGTACGCAACAGTAATTAAACGAGCTGGACCATATTCTCGTAGGTGTCCGGAGGCGAACCTGGAATGCTTCATCCAAAGAGATGAAACGCTCGACGGCTTCCTTGATCGATAAACCTTCCGTTGATACTGACTGGCTGTGTCGCAAAGATGCGGCGTGTTGTAGTCTCGGATCTTTACGATGAAGACGCATTCCCAAATCATCGTAGCAATCTATTGTACGCGTAGCAGTGCGGTGCGGTGCCCGATCAACTGAAACCGGTCTGGGCTAGCTCCGGGGCGAGCCCTCCCTCCCGGGTCCCGGCCCCGTGGGGCGCCGCCAACGGCTGTCAACCTGCGAGGCCATTGAACGAGCGGGTAGCTAGGGGCAGCGATCCACATCTACCCCCAGCGTCGCCATTAGCCATGCATGGACGGATTCAGGGGGTCAGGCCAGGCGGCGGCCGGCTGGATCTCCCCATCCCCAACCTCCCGTGCAAACGAAATGGAACGAACGCGGATGGACGACGCAGGCCATCAAGCACGTTCAAGCAGGGGCGGGCAGGTGGGTGGTGGCCGGCACAGCACGCACGCATTCAGTGCGGCGCTGCGTCAGAAAACACAGGCAGCAGCAGCAGCTGCTGCTACTAGCAGTCAGAGCAACCCGGCGAGAAATAACTTGGTGACGCCCAGTACGACGTAGAAGTACTGCGGCTGCTGCCACTGCGACCGACCTTGATGGCGAATAGCGAGAGTTCACAAGAATGCCTTTTGGGGTTTTTTTAAAAAAAAGAATGCCTTTTGGTACTAACTGGGTTGATTGCTGCTCACCTAGTCACCTGTAATCAGCTGATGAGAGAGTCCCGAAGATACAGGTAGGTATGTGCCAGGAATGATTCAGACTTTTTTTTTTTTGTTCTCAGAAACGGACCCGTTTCTAGTATATTGGTTGGCTGGTCTAGGAATCCTCGGAAAAGGAATGGATTGGATCCATGCTGCTGGGGGCCCGGGGAATCGAGCGCTGAACCAGCACTGGACTGCCGCTCCTGCCTCCTGTGTCGACTTGACTGTTGTGCCCTGTCGCCAGGTTTCTCTACAGCCGCCGGCGGCCGCTCTTAATCTCTACAATACTGTATCTTGCTATGAATGGTGCTGCGCTACCATGTCATGGGCAGATCGATCGACGGGCTCACGCGTGCACGGCAGGAGATGCAGGAACCGAGAGGCGTTTCGTGGCGAGAAGCAAGAAACATGCATGCTCTCTTCCTTGCATTGATTGTGTAGTGGTTTCTCCTACCCTAGGTATTTCTCACACCATGCTTCTATTGCAAGTTTGCAACATGCCGTCCTGTTGCAGGCTACTGAAGAGCGAGGCTGTCTCCGCTGATCCAAGATTGCACGACGGTTCAGTGAAGTCCATGCGTATAGAAATCCAAATCACGGTAAGGACACACGCGCGTGTCAAGTGTGAACCAGCGAGAAAAGTACCATGCTAGTATTTACCACACGTACTCGCTCGTCGTCCCCGCCGCATTTACACCACGGCTTCCGTACCACATGCAGAGCTTTTACGGTGGTCCAGGGTGTCGTTTAGTTCCGTTAAAATTTTTATACATGAGTCATATTAAGATTTGGATACATGTATGATATATTAAATATAGCCGAAAAAATCGTATTACACAGATGGACCGTATATCGCAAGACGAATCTAATGAGCCTAATTAGACCATGATTAGATAATAAATTGCTGCAGTATTGCTATAGTAAATATATGCTAATGACGAACTAATTAGGCTTATAAGATTCGTCTCGCGATCTACGGACGGAATCTGCAATTAATTTTTTAATTAATCTATGTTTAATACTTTAAATGTGAAAAGATTTTATTTTAAAAATTTTACACCATATAGGTAAACTAAAGGCCTAGGTACTATCCACGGCATCCATGGATCCGCGGACCGATCGAGGAGATGAGGAGAACGCGAGGCTCACATGGGATGGGATATCATCAGTAACTTCGGCCTCGCTAGCTAGCTGCTGCTTGTGCTTGGCAGACATCTGAACGGCCTGTACGTGCGTGGCGCAGTCAAGTCGTCGTCGTCATCGGCTAGTTACGATCTCTCTGAAGAGGCAGGGGCACGCAGCAGCCAGCAGGGGGTCTGTGGCTGCCTGGGAGGTTATTGGAGCAAGAGCAAGGCAATGCTGCGACTGCAACGGCGAGCGGGCGGGCACCGCTGGTTGCAGGGGAGTAGCAGGACATGGAGATGGAGGGGCCAGCGACAAGACAAGTAAAGCAAGCAAGCGCCGCGCGAGCTCGCGGGCCGCGACGGACGGCCGGCACCAGCCCGCGAGCCGGACTAGTGGTAGGAGAAGAGAGCAGGCAGGGCAAGTTTGTGCTGCACTGCTGCTCAAGGTACACGAAAGGGTTTTCTTGCTCAGAAAAAAAAAGGAAAAAGAAAAGGGGGCAGCAGGATACCTACCAGTGCAACAGAATCTCATGCTCCTGCTGTATTGTACCCACTCCCGAGTGGAACGGATAAGCTCCGCGTCACTCTTCAGTTCAGTACTGTAGTCTCCCTTTCTGAAAAGGAAAGCACGGATTTTTTTTGCCTTTCTGGATAAAATGTTTTCTGCAAACCTTAATTTTGAGTTACACATGCAAAGAAGCCTTATCCAAAAAACCTAATGATGACTGACGGGTGCAATCTTCAGATTTCAAATAGATGGATTTCCGTAGCATCCACAGTGGAATTTATCCACGCCTATACCATACCCATCAAATCCACTGGTGCGGCCGGCGGACTGACCGTCAGCTACACGCATCCGGTCCCTTTCGGTATCCCAAACAGTGGAGGGTTTGGCAGGATCAACGTTAACACGCCTCCCATAATTTCTCTTGGAATCAATAATGTTAGCAGCTGATGCTGAAATCATTCCCTGCAGGGGGAACAGCATGATGGCATACGATCCCTTTCCATCAGCTTGTGCCCTACTGCTTTTATTTCAGTTCGGAATTTGTCCCTCTTTTCCGGATTACTATCCTCGCAAGGACGCAAGCTACTCAGAACTCAAGTCTCAAAAGAGTCGAGAGGATAAGATGATACCGGGAGATCAAAAATCATGTACATATTGCCATGGACCATAGAGATGAATGTGAAGTAGTGCTGGGCCTGAATTGGAAGAATTAGGGCCAGACAGACAGGCGGCCCCCTTTCTGGGTCTGTTTGGGACAGCCAGTCCACATGGGCTGGGCTGGGATCAATGGGACCCAATCAGCCTGAATGGGTTGCAGAATAAAGCCCGATTAACCAAGAGACGGCAAAACACGTTGCAGCCGGACTCTTCTGTTCACATGTTGCGCTTGAGCTTCGGAACGAGCCGGGCTAACATTGGTTTGATACGAATCGGACGTCTGGTTCCGGGGCTGCAAACATTGGTTTAGTACCGCATCGAGAAAATAGATGATGTTAGATTAATTTATAAGAATTCTCAAGTGACCTTGTAATGTCTCTTTGGGGACATCCTCTAAATTTGAAACAATACAGAGAAGATTAGCATGGCTCCTGCTCAAGGATGGCACGCACATAGCAAGAAATGGTCCAAATTTTTTTGAGATTACTAATCTTTTTTAGTTGTTTCAAATACGCAGCATTTAACAATTAAGCTCTACAATTTTCCTATTATGCCAATTAAACTGCCATCACTGAAATACCAACACTCGAGTCTTTTTTTTTGGGAGAATATCCTGTATTTCCTTCATAAGACATCTCTGGACATACGCTGTGCATTTTTGGCATGTAAAAGAAAACTTCCTTGTAAGCAAGTTTTTAAGAATTTCCTAAAGTATACAGAATATGCTGCCTATTTCTTTACTCACTCGTTTCCCACTTTGCAGCCATGCCGCCTCTCCACGCTGAAGTTTCACATTCTTACCAGTGACTACCGAGGCACTGAAAACTTTTGCATTCAATAAAACTGCGGAGTCACTTTTCAGAGGATGACATTCACAAATCTAGCCATGCTTCATAGGCTGGAATTCCTATATTCGCATCCGAATTGGCTCCATTGCACTAAACAGTATTCATTGTATATATTTGCCATGTTGAATTGCCATTTAATTTGGGGTTCCCACAAAGGAAGTTACGCAATTGTCTTACTGTTTGATAATACAGCAATCAGAATTAAAACAGGTGGATACAGCTGCCTGACTGTAGAAGAGAATGAATTTGACATCAACAGATTCAGGTCCAACTGGAGTCTGCGCAAGCAGTTTCATCTTGGTCTGACATTCTCTAGGGCACTAAACTTCACAAGGCAACAGCTACAATATGGATCCAACCACAACATTGGATACCAGACTAGTTGCAAAACTTCTGTACAGATCAGTTACATCTTCTGCCGAAGAACAAGAAACAGAAAACCATTTGAGTCATGACATGTTCGGTATTCGCTGCAATAAACTCAAGCAGTATGAACCCTATCCTGCTATTGTTAGACTGGCTTTTACCAGCGCACTGTACTGTAAACGTTTTGCTGCCGTTGTTGGTGGTGTAAGTAATTTTAGTATTTTCAAGTCTGCACCCATGTAGTTCTGTGCAAGCTACTCCAGATCAGCGCTTCACATGGGGTGAGTGATGAAGAAGTTGAAGTCATGGTGCTGGACTCCAAGCTGCTTCAGCCAGGAGTCTGCCGCACTAAAGAGCTTTCTGTAATCTCCAGCCATGGGGTTGGTCCAGAGAGAACCCTGTATCTTGTGTGCTGCAAGGCCAAATGGAGGGAGTGATACTGTGTTGCTCTTTTTGTCCATATGGCCATTTTGTTTCCCATTGGCGATTCGATGGCAACCACTGTTGGTCATGGTCTCAAGCGCGTGATCTGTGGACAAGAAACATAATACAGGTTACTGTGGATTGAAAACAGTACGTCATCACTGGTGCAGCTGTGATTAAGTATATAGTATCTGATATTTCTCAAGAAGTCAAAGTCTTAACATGCAAATCGCTGTCAAGCTCAAAGATCTGGCTTGATTTAGACTCTAAATTTTTTTTTCTCTTCTGAAGTGGACAGCTGGTGTGCCTAGCTGCTTTTGCTCATATTGCAATCCAAGCAAGCTTGCTACAAAGATGTGTCTTCTTCCATGTTATAACATGCATATTTTTAGTCTTTAAGAAGCAACCTCATGTCTAAGAATAAGCAATAAAGCCATGGCACATGACAATACAGTATTTTTCCTCCTCTTTACTGGGCAAAGAGCTGCTGCCACCGACCTTTTGTTAAGTGGTTTCCCTAACTATACACTTGAAAGCTAAGACATGAAGCCTTTTGGAACCAAAGTTGACGATTTAGATGCAAAACAGTAAGCCAAGCAAACCCTTAAAGGAAACTCTCATACTCTTGTAAGCTAAGCCATCAACTGATGTTAAGATAGCGTGGGATACTGACTGGTATGCAGTAAAAAGCACATCATTAGAATATACGATACACATCTTTCAAGATATAGAAATGTAACTGAAGCATCAGTTGCACCTTCTCCAAATATACAATTCATTCCTTGAAAACTAAAGACCACTCAATTAACCAGTCTCTACAGTATAAGAACATAATTCGATGACTCAGGGAATTCTTTTCTACATTACAAACATTATACATACTCTGTTCATGTGCATGATAGTAATGTTGTTGTGCATATAATGTGATATGACAAAAATGAATCTTTGAGTAAATGATAAATTTTGCATTCATTAAGCCCTAACATTTGATATGTGAATAAGTGCTAATTCACGATAAAACAGAAGTATTGGACGAGTACATGTTTATAAGAATACCATGTAAGAGGAAAAGAGCTGCCACTATATTCTGTTGTCATGCTCTTCCAGGCACAACCCAAGTTTTCTTTGAATCAGATGCCTACACCTAAATCCTAAATAACACTAAGGGAAATAAACTAAAGGCCCAAAGGTATGAAGATTTTTTATATTGATATTGATATCATCAATAATAATGTTCGTGCAGCATTGGCATAGAAGCCTATTGAAATAATGAATTCCTTTTGCTACGAAAACTGATCACAATGGTAAAAAGATACTCTCCGAAATGTAACAAAACATACCTTGAAATGAGGAGGAAATGGTATGGTAAGTTAAGAAGCAAGCAGATAGGTCCTTCACGCTGCGCTGGTAAGGAATGTGGTAGATAGGATACCTAGTTAAAGTAGCAGACGTGAATGGCAGCAGTGACCACTTTCAACACTGAAAATGAAAACAAACAAGAATCGACTTCTGACCTAGAAACAACAGCTACTATCTAAAAACAAAGGATTGTTGTAGCACTCAAATCTATCATCAAACTGCTAAGGCACAGATTAAGTGTGGCCCAAGCGCAAGTGATTTATTCTAGAAAATCATTTGCAACGAGGAAAGCAGAACAAGCATGACCCTGTTTTATAAAAATCCTAGAAAATAGGACAATGTCATTTTTACGCTGTTCATTATCTAAAAATAATCTGCCAACTTTTCATTCTTTCAAAAGATCATAAGTAGTGGATATAAATTTGACCATACCAGGCAACTGCCATCCAGCTAACCGGCGAAAGGTCAGAACTCTTCAGAGAAGTCAACCCAGGAAAGCCCTGGGATAGTTCATAAACCTAGAAAGGGCAATGATCACATAAGAACTGCAATTCGTCAAACAGCAGAGATAAATTCACAGCAAAGGCCATAGAAATTCACCTTGTCAATGAGCGGGGCCCTTCCATAAGGTGAACCTACTTCAAAGAACTCAAAGTACAAGTGCCCTGGACGCTTCCTATTGGCCCCTAATAAATCACAGCTGAACAATGATTCATCAGACGTTGAACTCCAGGATCTCGACATCTTCTCATTGTCCTCATCATCGCTCCACAAATCCATGCCATTATCTTCACCAAAACTCCTACATGAAACAGAGAATTAGATTGGCCTACAGCTCAAAATCACCTTGAACTCGAAATTTCAGCACTAGTAAGGATCTCTTGTTCATACCTAGATGCAGTCAGGACCTTGTTGGTGTATAGCTGTATCCCTGATAGGTAGGGAACATAGTACTGAACTACTTTCTCCCCTCCTGGGAGCTGCACCGCAGCTCCGGCGCCGTATGCACTCCACTCATAGTATTGCTCCCAGAGGTCAGCAAGATTGAAGTACTCCACGCTGTCCATCTCAGCATGGTGCCAACCATCGGTCGACAATCGTCCATTCGTCTGGATCAAAATGAACAGTGTCTCACTTTCAGAGAGGACGATGATTAATATACCTACAGTAGCTAGTGACCCTAATGCGATCCATCACCCAAGAGCATTAATAAAACAGTTGAAGTAGGCTGTAGGCGGAATTGGCATAACGAGGTCGAATTCAAGATGGCAGGAATCGCCACAGCTGCATCACAATTCCCCAGCTAGTAAAACATGGTATGGTACCATCCTCGTAATTAAGAAAAAAGCAGTACTAGCAATACTGCATCAAACAATTTGAGATAGACATTTGCCATCAGAAAACGCAGAAAGATGCATCAGTAAAAAGACGAGCTGTAACGAGTAAAAGAACGCCCATCTTTCCCCCCACCGCACTAAGCGGTGCACAGAAACGAGTAAATGACAAATCCAAAACTCCCGAGACGCCGCAGATCGACCAGACCGTGACGGCGGCGGCCAGAGACCGGCAAGAACATGAAAGGCGAGAACTTGACGGGGAGCAATTGCGTCACCTTGGGGAGAATGTGCGTCTCCACGGTTGGGGTGGTGCAGTCCAAGAAGCGCTGCAGGTTGGACGGCGGCACCCCCTCCTCCACCCACTGCCCGCCCATGGCCCCCTCCCTGTCCTCGCCTCTCCACGCGGCCCTTCTCCCCCTCTAGCACTCCAGCTACCCCACAACAATTCGCGGCGCACCAAATCGCCCGGGCAAACCAAGAAGAACCCCCAAGAAACCGAACCGGCAGGAGGAATCCAGCCGAATCCGCCAGCACCTCTGCACTGCTCTGCAAGAACGGAGGTCGTGCGCCGGGGAGATTGAAGCGCGGAGGAGGAAGAGGACGGGACTTTTATTTGGACTGCGGTCTGCGAAGGAAGGGAAGCGCTGCAGCGCAGGAGGAAGGAGCGGGGGTGTTAATGAAAGGAGCCGGCTTCGGTTTGCTTTGCTTTGCTGTGTGTCCTTCTTTCCCTTTGCCTTGTCGGGCTCCAAACCAAACGCTCCCCACGTCACGTACCGGGAGGGAGGCCTGGTCCGTTGCCTGGAATGGACCCGGTAGCCTGCGCCCCGGACCCGGTAATGGGCTGGCTATCGAGCCAGCTCGACTCGGCTGGGCTCAGCTCGAGCTGACTCGTTAGGCTATCCGCACAGGGTACTGGATGGCTTCGGCTACGCCGTCCTCCAGTACCCAAATAGCGGATGGGAAGCCTGCATCGGGAACGGTAAACCTTCCGCCATCTCCCCGGATAGCTTCCGTTCCGCCAAATGTAGCGGCATAGCGGAGGCACGCTACCGGCCTGCACGCCCCACCGCCCGGCCCACGCCTCCGCCCCGTCACGCGCCGCGCCTCTGCCCTGCCTCCGCCGCGCAGCCACCGCCGGCCTTTTCCCCTCGCACTGTCCGCCGGAGCCCCGTTGTCGAGGCCGCGCCGTCTTGCCGTCGCCGCCCGTGGAAGCCACCGCTGCCGCGGGGCCGCCGCTGCGCGCCGCGCCTCTGCCTCGCCACGGGCCGCTGCGCCTCTGCCCAACCCCAGCCCGCCGCGGGCTCCACCGCAGCCGGGCGCGCGAGAGGAGGCCGCGCCAGAGGAGGAGGAGGAGGCCGCGTCGCCGCCTTGAGCCCTCGACCGCACGCCCGGATCCGCGAGCCCTGCGGCGGAGAGGAAGGGCAGGGAAGGAGAGAGGGCGCGAGCGAGCCGGACTCCGCCGCCGCCGCGCCGCCCGGGCATCATGCAGGTGCACGCCGTGCCCGACCTCGGCGGCCCCGCCGGCGAGGAGGAGGAGGGGGAGGCAGCTCCGCTGGGGGGCCGCTCGATCCGGCGTCCGCGAGCCGCCGGAGAGGAGGGCCGGCCTCCGCGCGCCGCCGTGAGGCCCGTCGCGCCCGTGCTCGCCCTCGCCCCAACTCCGCCGCGGGCGAGCTCCAGGGGGCGGCGGCCGGCGAGCGCGGGGTAGATCCGTCGCAGGCCTGCTCCAGGGGGGCGGAGGGGAGGCCAACAGGGCACGGAAGGGGAGGGGTCGCGCGGCCCCGCGGCTCACTGGCGCGCCCGGGCGCGGGGCACAGCAGGGGAGGGAGCTCCGGCCGTGTGGACTGTGGAGGAAGAAGAGAGAGAGAGAGAGGAGGAAGAGAGGGGGGTGGCCGGTGGGATAGAAAATTTCTAACTTGTGGACCCCATAGCTGTTAGTTTGTATAGAGTAGAGATAAAGAGAATGGATGAGTAGAGATATAGAGGATGGATGAGTGCGGAAAAACTGGATATAGAGGAGAGAATATTGATGATCAAGATGGAATATTTTTTTTACAGTATGACGAGTGCGGACAGTCTTAAAATAGCGAGCTGGCCCGGCTCGGCTCGTTATTGAATGAGCTAGAAGCTGGGCCTCGGCTCGGCTCATTTGCTAGCTCGTGAGCAAGCTCGAGTTAGTCTTCTTTTTCCTCCTGCTGTCCTCCTCCTGCCTCTCCATGGCCGCATCTCACCGGGAGGAAGGTCCGGGGCGGCGGAGCCTTAGGCTGTCGAGTAGTCGGAGCCTGGCACGACCACCGTGAGGTGCGCGGCGTCGCACCGCCGCCGCCTGCCTAGCTGGCCGGCCGGGGCCAGGGAGAGCCGGAGGCGAGGGAGGCGAGGGCGAGGAGGACGGGAAGCGGGCGGCTGGGCTCCCATGAGGCTGCCGCTCGTCATGGCCGCGGGGGAGCGGGCCCAAGGCGGCAAGGCTCTAGGCTGCCGAGCGGCCAGAGCATGGCGCGGCCGCGCGGGGACGCGACGAGAAGCGCGACGGCCGCAGCGCTGCGCCGTTACCACCTGCCTAGTTGGCCAGCCGGGGCCAGTGAAGCCGCACACGAGAGGGTGGGGAGGTCGGGAGGCGGGGCGTTGGGCGCTCGCGCTACTACAAAATTTTTTTTTCGAGGCGGGCAAGGCCGTTAGCCTCGCACTCAATGTCACGGTAAATCATTGATTTATCGAGGCGCATAAGCTGCCCGCCATGATTAATAAAATAGAAAAAAGAAAAAAAAGAAAAAGCCGGCGGACAGACCCGTCGAGCCCATCCACGGGGGACGCCGCCGCCGCCGCGCCTCCGCTTGCTCTGCCGCCGGGGGAGGTCGGATCCGGGCCCGCCACCCTGCGCCGCCGCCGGATCTGGGCCCGCCGCCGTCGGATCCGCTGGAGGAGGCCGGGGAGGAGGTGACGCGCCGCCGCCGGGCTTCGGGGAGGAGGTGGCCCGCCGCCGTATCCCGGCCTCGCCGCCCTGCCGGATCCGGCCGCATCCACCGCCGCCGCCGCTGGAGGAGGCCAGGGAGGAGGTAACGCGCCGCCGCCGGGCTTCGAGGAGGAGGTGGCCCGTCGCCGCTGCATCCCGCCGTGAGGGGCAGCGGGGAAGTGGCCCGCCGGCCCCGCGCTGTTGGAGAGGGGTAGGGAAGGAGAGAGGACCACCGGGGAGGAGGGGAGAGGGTGCTGCGGCCGACTCCCGTGGGAGGTGACGAGTGGGGTGGCGGGGAATCGAGGGTAGGGGGGAGGTGGAGGGGGAAGCGAGGGGTGGTGGTGGTCGAGTGGAACTGGTGGGGGAACTGTTAACCCTAACTCACAATATATATGTAAGTTTGTTATCGGGCTTTCTAGGCCTGTTTAGGCCTCTGTATTTTTCGAGGCAGGCTTTATAGGGTGCGCGCGTCGGTTAATCAATTGACCGAGGCGTTTGCGTTAGAAAAACCGCCTTGGTTAATCGATATTAACAAAGGTGGGCATTTTAAAAATGGTCGTCTCGGTTAATGAAAAATGACCGCCACAGTTAATGTCAGGTATTAACCGAGGCGGTTAAAAATTCTGCCCGCCTCGAAGGGATTTTCAAAAGGTCGCATTTAATGCTATTTTGTAGTAGTGTCATGCGGCGGCAGCCGGGGGGCTGAGGCTGCCGGGGAGGGGGGGGGGGGCATCGGGGAAAGGAGATGAGGGGGCTGAGAGACCGAGAGAAGAGAGGTAGGATTTGACGGGTGAATTGGGCTGGATTTGTATGGGCTAAATTTTAACTGGATCAGGAATATAGGATGTTGGGTTGTAGTCTCCGGCTCGTTTTGGCTGCTCGCGAGCCAGCTCGAGCCGGCTCGTTAACGAACCAAGCCAAATACCTGGCTTGGCTCGCTAATATTTCCAAACGAGCTAAGCCGAGTCGAGCCACTATCGAGCCGAGTCGAGCGAGCTAAGCCATGAGTTTTTGGTCCAGCCTTACCCGATATCCTTCCTTTAGCGGCTTGGGAATGGGTATCGTGTTATTTAAGCTCCTATACTATGCATCTTTTTTAAGAAGCCATTTATGGTAGGGATGGTAATCTTGGGTTGCCAATAGAAGGTAAGTTTTAGAATTTTTCCTGAAAATGTATTGAAATCACAAGGAAAATGTTCACGCTGCTTCCAAGAAATATGGTTGTACTTTGTGTAGATTAAAAATTTCCTGTATGTGAGAATCTCTTGCCTTCTCAGAAGCCACTGGGTGTCTGAGTTTGAGAAGTCATGGTTCCCAAGAGCTATAGTTAGAGATAAGTATCGGTATTATTCATTTCTGTCTTGGATGTGTGCTGATGTGGTGTGTATGTACATCGATCGTGCGCGTCTTTTCGTATAGTAGCTAGAAAAGAAAATTGTTTGTTTTGTCTGCAGTGATCAATACATGATGGCCAAAAGACAATGGCATGCTCTCTTCGGCATTTTGGATGAATCTACAGAATTTATACTTGTGGACATAAAGATGGAAATCATTTTCACAAGGAAAACGTGTGGCTAGGCAAAATGCACAAGCAAACTGAATGAAAGAGACGTTCTCCTCTAACCATGCCATACAAAATTCACAAGCAAACTAAAGGGGAAAAAAGACATCCTTATCTCCATATCCTCATGTTGCACAAACCCAATAACCTGTTACTATAACTTGCAACGGTAAAACGTATATATCAGTTCAATATTGCTTTCCAGCTTTGACTCGATTTCACCAAGTCATGCCCCCGGGCCCACTCGCTACCCAAAGAAAGGAACCACTCAGCCGAATGGGGAAAAAAATGAAAGGCGTAAATGCATGCTAATTTTTGTGGACCCGATAGCCTGTTAATTTGACATACTTCCAACTTTGTCACTGCTTGGATGTGTCCAGTTTTGCAAGCCATGACTTCCCTGCGTCACACACTTGGCTTCTTTTGCAAAGCACCCGTATACAAGGATGCAACCACATGGTTTTTTTGAAAAGTTGTTTGGCCTTTTTGCAACTAACTGGCAAGGGATTTCCCCGTTCCCTTGACCCTTTTTGTCTTGCAGGTTGAAACGCTACTCTAGGCTTTTGTAGGGATGTTTCATCCCAAGCACAGGCACTTCACTGAGCCTTTTGGCTTAAGTATCAGATGTGTAGGAAGTTTAAGCAATCTTGGTCCGTGCCTTTTCTTCTTCATAGTCAATGTTTTCTTGAAGAACTATTGGCTTGGCTGAGAGCTTGAGAGTAGCAAGGCCCATGCGAGAAAACAATATTGCTGGACCCAGGACTTGTAGATTTGGTTGTAGTTGCATAATTGCATCTGTATTTTACGGAAGGAAATTGATATTAATATAGATGGATCCTAAAATGATATGGATATTAATTAATTTGATTGAATATCAATTTGGTGGATATATGTAGGTGTAGAATTTATTAATAAGAGATTTGCATTTATCAATTCCGTGGCTACAAATGCACATGTGGATGCAGGTAACTATAAATGTCGAAAATGCAATTCGCTAACACGAGTTATTTACGGTATCAAACAAACTAGGTGTGAATTATGCCCATATTGTGCGAACTTTTTTCTTTTATACAAAATAGGGAAGCTTATCTGGCAATTACATTACTTAGTAAAAAGGGTGAACACATGATCCTAAAAAATCACCAAGGTGTGTGCAATAGTTAAACAGTCCCCGCACCACAGAGCAATAGCATGTTCCCCAGCAACCACCATTGGCAAGCTGAGTTGGCCCCCATGCTGAGGCTGCTATCCTCCACCAAAGTTCCAGAACAATTTGCTGTCTTGGCCACAAACTCGATGGAATTCCTTGGCTGGATGCATGGTTTGGCAGTGGGCATGAGATCCCTGGTTGGCACTTGGCAGTTGGCACACCGGCTCATCCAGTGCCATTTCCATGCTAGAACCTGAACCTTGCCCTGTACCAAGTCCCAGAATCAAGCCAAAAGAGAAGAAAACGTTGTTGTCTCGAGTGACAGGAGTGGAGGTCCCTTTTAGTTTTGTGTGGAAGTCAAGAGGGCTCAGGCCCACCCAAATGATCCTTCCAAGTGAGGCCTGACGTGACGGGGAGAAGGGTATCTTCACTGGGGTCACAGGTTTGGTTTCCTGCAGGAACCCTTTGATCCTGAAGACAAAACCATATTCGCCGTAGCCTCTAGTATGCTACGCTACTGGGAAAAAAGATGCCGTCCACAATAATTCGAGTGTGGTAGGAGCATCATCTTTATTCGCGTGCCCTGCCTGTTCGTGCGCGGCCTCCATGGCTCCATTGCCCCATGTCCGAGCATTGGAGAGTCCTTTTCTGTGAAAGCTTGCTTGGGGGATTGGCTTGATGGTGCCGGCCATTGATTAGTGGAGGAAGACAAACACCTAAATGCTAATGAGGCATATCCTGATAATGCAAACATGGTGTGTGTCATGAACATTTCGTAGACAGTGATAGGCTCTGTTATGGAGGATTTAATATCTGCAGAAACTTTACGAGTTTGGGATACCATAATTTTATAGGCTCTTTTACGCCTCGTTTTAGGAAAAGAAAATTAATTCATATTCAGAAAAAAAAAGAACCCCCGCGCATTTACACGGTCCAAGGTGTTATCATGTAGAACCCCGCGCATTTACCCTATCTAGATCCTGGACGAGCGACGGCGGCGCCTTGACGTCGTATCCTCTTTGAAGGCGTCATCTCTAGAGACCCAACTAGGCCGGTGGCATTTCTGGTCCATTGGTCATGGTCGGCAGTAGACGAGGCTGGTAACTCCGCCGCGTGACAAGCTGAACGGGTGTTGCAGTGCCCTCGTGGTGACGTTCGTAGCTTTGGTGGCGGCTGAAGGTTGTCGCATGTTTTGTCAGCTGTGGCTGCTTGCAGCGGACCGCGGCGGATGACGTTGCTTAGCAACTGTCAGTGCGGCGCGGGACAACGTCGAAGGACGGCGCTTGCAGCATCGATACCATGGGATGACTTGGCTTGCAGTGGGCCGTGGCGGGTTGCTGAGCTTGGCTAGGCTATTTCGGTGCAGTACATCATCGAAAGACGGCGCAAGCAACTTCTTCGGCTCGCTGGCACGGCCGCAGACATTATGTTCGCGGGTGAAGCAAGGAGATGAGGTCAGCCTGCGTGGCGGCTCGGCATTGATGGTGTTCGGGGGGACGTGGGGCAACATCGCTCACCAACGGCAACAAAAGAAACGGAACCGTGGCGTGGAGTACTGTAGCGGGCGTGGTGAGGCCCCCGCACGTGGTGAATCTTGGAGGCGACGAGAGTGAGGTCAACGGCGGAAGTGGCGAGGCCTCCGCGCGTTGTGTTATCATGGTGACGACTACGAGGCAGCCTACGAGAGGTCCGGTTTCGGTGGTTTCACTCAGTCAAGTGGTGGGTGTTGTTGCAGCGGCACGGCGGCGGAGGATCCCGCATGGCAGTGGTCTTCCCGGTGCGGTGTCATCTGCATCTTTCGTTTCCCTGTCGCTGCAGGGTCACGCCGGAGGTTCTCGGCGACTACACGATTGTGGATGTTTGGTGGATGTCGCGAAATGGCTTCGATTTTGTTGCGTTTGTTGCGCGGAGTTATTTCCGACCGGTCAGAGTTGTCTCATGGAGACGAGTTGTGCGGCTTGTGTCGATGTCCCAATCCGACCGGTCTGATTTGTTGTGTACTTAGTGTTGAGTTCGGCGCGTGTTGATGTCCACCTGCCGCTGTTGTTCTTGTGTTTTTCTTTTTTTTTCTTGTGGTCTCCTAGGGACATAATCTTGTATTTCTCTGCTATATCAATAGAAACGCAGTCGCCGAGTGTTGTTCGTTCAAAAAAAATGTAGACTAAGGTTACACTTACTTCGGATTATAGTTGACATTTGGGTATGGCTTAAGCATATACTCCTTGCCTTTGAACATTTCACGTTGCGACAGAGACTATTTCTCTTTTAATGCGTACTAGTAGCTTTTAGCCAGTATTTTTTTTATTCCAATACATTCACAAAATACCATCCAACTATGATAACGTAAACTATTATTCTCGACAAATCTACGCAAGATATTTTGTCTTTTTAGTCCAAATATTCTAAAGGACATCGATAGCTGAAGCCACAAAAGTTTGACCTAACCCGAACCATATACAAATAGCCAGGCTTCCATGCGTGGCCGGAGGGAGTGCCCTTCGACTATTCCAAGTCCAAGATCAAGCTGTCGCCATTTGCATTGCATCGTTTCTTTTCTGCAGGATAGCATTTTTAATCTTGGACTTTCTGCCTAACTTAAGCTTCTATCCAAACCGTTACCCAAATTTTGACTTCTCGTGTTGGATCGCCATGGAATTCCGCGCGCATTGACAGCAGGCAGCATCCGATGCCCGTCGCCCACGATAAATCTCGCTGACAAAATTGACCTTCGGGGCTGTGCGGTTAGGCAGCTCAGCAGGAGGGAGCAGCTAGCCTCACTCAGCTCGTCGATGCCATTAAGATGAGAGCGACAGCACCGGAGTGACGTGGCACAGATAAACCCGGGGTCCTGGTCGGGAGGTTATGTGAAAAATTGACCTTGGCAACGCCGTCCCTGTCAGCGCAGCTGTCCGCCTGCCAAGTCACCGGTCACATTCTTATTAGTGACCTTTAATTTCTTGTCAATTTTGGCTACAGGGGGACAGCGGGACATCCCTAAGGATATCCCTTTGCGGGCAATCTAGCATGCAAATGGCTTCAAATTTTAGAGAATTCGTGCGCCTTTTTGTCGTAAATTAAAGTTGTGTCGTCGCGAGAGAGTCATTAGTGGTGAGTGACGGCGTCCACCGCTCCACCCGGTGCGATTGTGGATCTAATGATTGTGTTTATGAAGAAAATTGGGGGCGTGCTTTTGTAGCCGGCGATGGTGTGACCGTGTGACTGGAGGGCCATTTGAGGGGAGAAATTTTGCAGTAGCTTACGAGCATTCTCAGTAATAATATAATCCTAATGATAGTTTTAACCCACTGATAGATAATTATGTGCCCGGCGGAGAGGAGGGTTTGTACAAAGGCTCAAAAGCTCAGCTCGCAGGCCTGGAAGGATTACAGAGAGAGACGGCTTCAGTGATGGGTGGGTGAACTTCTGGAAGGAAAACTACTGCAAGTGGAACCTGATCAAGATCCCTGATGAATTCCGCTCCTGGTCCCTGCCTCCCTGGTGGGTAATGAAGCTTCGGGTGCCTGAACACACAGCAAAAAAGAAGGAGAAGGAGAAGAAACTAGCTGTTTCTCTTTTCGTGTTTGTTTTTGCTGTTTGTGTACGATGGAGAGTTTGAGAACTCCCTCCTGTTACTTTTGCGCTGTAAACGTTCTGGTCTTTTACATGTCAAAGACGGGGGTTATCCCCTAAAAATTTAAAAAGATAATAGTATAATCCCATGGAGTTCTGCCCCTATCTACCTTTTATCTAGCATACTCCAAGCGTTCTCAGTGGTAACAAGAGTATACACGAGGAGCAGTGTGCCGCTCATGTTTGTATAAAAAGTGGCAAAGTGCCACTCATGTCAGCTACTAGCTCGGATCGGTGACGGACTGACGGATGTGAAGAGGTTCCCAGATATTTTTTTCTTCCTCTTTTTCGTTGCATTGAAGGCGAAGGGAGAAAGGGACGGTTGGGCGTTCCAAAGTGGCGTTCGCCGTCTAATCCGGGAGGCCGGAAAAGATGAGGCAGCGGCCGCAGAACAAGGGCGGCGGGGTGGGTTCAGCAGCGTGGTGCGGTGCCCACTCCACGGCATGCATGTTCCTCATCATGGGGGTCTCTCCCATGTCTCAAGTGGCATACTTACTGGCACCCCCTGTCTCAAGTGCCCAGACAGGTCCGCAAACGTGCGCACGCCTGCCGGCCAGACACAGCACGTGGAGACGTGGCAGCTAGCTAGGTTGGGTTTCTTTAGGTTCGATCTGATGTATGTATACGGGGACAAGCCTACTCTGTAGTACCGCAGGTGCATATAATTTAGAAAACTAAAGCAATCCGTCAATCAGTTCTAATCGGAATTCGGGTGGTCGTATATTAAATTAGGGATCCGAAACCATTTAGAATTAGCGTTTGGTACGTAAAATAGAAAAAGGTTGAGCCGACACATTCTATGTTATTATAAAATACATGTAGTACATAATATGTATTTTATATACTAATCAATATATTTATATAGATTCCGTAGCAACGCACATGTATATTTAATATATTTGCTGATAAATATAAATAAATTTATCGTCAATGCTGCCAAGATAATACCACCGAGACCAGGTGGGTTTCGAAACCTTCTTATTTGCACGTGTTGACCCTGGCTAGTTTGCATTGCTATCTTCGACGTACGGTCGTAGCACGGTCAGACATTGTCAAACCCGGCGATCGAGCACGAACCCGGAACCCATGTGCTTCGTAATAACTCGCCGTGCCCGTGCTGCTAATCTCCGATTCGGTCTGACTTGGTGTCGTGGCACGTGATGATTCTTCTAGAACGCGTACGTGTTAGTACTAATCAATCTGCCTGTGGCCGATTGTGCCGGTACATTATGTAATTCTTTGATGGGAGGCTTAGCTATATCTATCTACTGTGGGCTGAACGTTTCAAGGTCAGGGAACGAGAGCCGTTCAAAGATCATCGATGGTGTACGTGCACGACAGAGCGCGGGTCAGATGCGGTGTGAAAGCGTCTTGATTCGTAAACACGAGGACGCGTGTCTGCATGAACCCGTACGTGGGTTGAATTGGCTGCTGTGTGCGTGTATGGTAATATCACGGTAAACGAGGCAAGCGATCGTTGAAGCGACCAAATACAATGGGTGATGGATTATAATTAAAGTAGTACGGTAGTATCTTATTTTGACGGAAAAAATCGACTTCCGGTGACGCTTAAAGAGAATTTGCTGTGTTTTGGAGCATCATGACTTCAAATTCTTCATCACTCACCCCATATGTGAAGCGCTTGCAAAGAACTGCATGGGTGCAGACTTGAAAAATACTAAAATCACTTACACCGCCAACAACGGTATATATAATAGGAAAATTGCAGAGCTTAATTGTTTAATGCTGCATATTTGAACCAACTGTAGAAGATTAGTAATAGTAATCTCAAAAAAATTTGGACCATTTCTCGTTGTGTGTGCGTGTCATTCTTGCGCAGGGGCCATGCTAATCTTCTCTGTATTGTTCCAAATTTAGAGGATGTCCCGGAGAGACATTACAAGGCCACGTCAGGAGGCTTATAAATTAATCTAACATCATCTATTTTCTCGATGCGGTACTAAGCCAATGTTTGCAGCCCGGAGCAGACGTCCGATTCATATCAAACCAATGTTAGCCCGGCTCGTTCCGAAGCTCAAGCGCAACACGTGAACTCTGGAGTCTGGCTGCAACGTGTTCTGCTCTCTCGGTTAATCGGGCTCTTTATTCTGCAACATATGCTGTTTGGGTCCCATTTATCCCAGCCCAGCCCAGCCCATGTGGACTGGCTGTCCCAAACAGGCCCAGAAGTAGAAATAACACACGAAACATTGCGCTCAGAAAAAAAAACACGAAACATGTGGAACGTCCATCTTTTTTTAAAAAAAAAAAGTAGTCTAACGTACGCCGTACGCGACCCTGTAAATAGCAGACGTCCAAGGCAATGAAGTAAAGCTACATGCGTTTCCCCGATAAAGAACAAAAACGCTGCAGAATGGAACAAATCAGGCACAACCACAATCTGCTAAGACAGCTTCACTGTTTCTTTCTCAGAAAAAGAACTTGCTTCATAACGATCAGGGAAAAAAGGCTTTTGAAATGCAATACATACTCGCATACACAAGAGATCACAACTCAACATATACAAGAGCCCTCCGATTCATCAACTATTTCCATGCTTTCAACAATATGTACAACCGGGCGAATTCCCCCCTAACTCATAATGCTTAGCAACTACAGCTTGAATCCTAATTTTTCTCTGCCCCAAATAGGAATCCAAATAGGCCGTGCGATGTGCAAACAGATAAAAAGATTACTGCTCCGTCCTTGCTAACCCAGAAGCGTGCGAGGACCCAACCAGGCAATCTAATGATGTTGACGGAGCTGGCAGGCCGCAGGACCTGTTTGGTTTTGCTCCAACTTATACTGCCTTTTCAATCTAAACCTGCAACGCATCTCGCTCCAACCTGTATAGTTCTCTTTGCGGCTCTAATGTTCAGATTCCTTTCTGGCTCCAACGAGTGGTTATAGGTGCTGCATGCAGCAGTCAATCGCCTGTATGCGATAGACACCACATGAGTATGCGACAACCTCTTACTTCTCGCCTACAATGCTTTTGTAGTTAACCATGTAGATGGCAACCAATGTGAGAAGTGCACCACCAATCTGTATAGATGAGAAGGTCTCACCAAGGTAGAGGTACCTGAACAAGAAGTAGGTAGCAAAAGGCACCGGTCAAGAGAACGACATAGTTTTACAGTCGTAAAAAGCAGGTAGCATAACCTATTCTGACGATATAACAACAAAGCCTTTTAGTCCCAACCGAGTTGGTGGTAGGCATAACATATTCTGAAGGATCTTACCCGAAAATGGATGCAAACATGGGGGTCAAGAAAGTGAGAGAACTAAGTGTGGTTAAGCTACCTGAAAAAAAAAAGAGAAAGAACTAGTTATACAGAATACCTCTCAGGGTGGATAGGGTACCAGCATCTCATAACATCAGTGGATTAGTAGGAACTAGGAAGCAATCGCACCTCTAGTAGCATTGTAGAAGTATACACCGTAGCTGACAGCACTGCCAAATATAGATGTATAGCCAAGTGCTAATATGTCGCTCCATGTAAGGTCTTGGATATGTCCACTCAGAGCAGGATCATGATTCAGAACAGATATAACCAGCAGAGGAAGCCCACCTACAATCATGTGCTGTTGTAATGTGGACGTTAGCATTTAATAATAATGTAATATTGTCCCTCGAAAAGGTGAAAGTTACTTTGTTTCAAAAATAAAGGTGAAAGTTACAATAAGCTACGGTAAGGGTAACATTTTCATTCTGATGGAACAATTGGTCAAATTGGAAGGCATAGGTATATTTAATTTAAGGACTCCAACAAATGTAATTTTAAGTTGCAATCTATGTATCTGTCTTCCACTTCACTGCATGATTGATGTTATCAGAAACATGCAATAAGCCCTGCGATAATAACAACAACAAAGGGGTATATACATTGCATCCGTGGAATAAACTACCGAATCAGTTGCTAAAATAGACCCTAAAAAAGGCAGACTCGAAGCAACAGAAACAATAGTGAGGGTTGAGCTTTGGCGCATGTGACACAAAATAAGATATAGTGCACTGGTTATTCATCTGCGGATAACATACCCATCCTGTTGCCATAATTGGATCAGAGTACTTTGACACCCAGCGGACCATGATAGTTCCGACTGCCATGCTTTGAGCTGAGAGGAACATCAACCATTCTCCACTGCCCCAGATTGTCGTGTCATTTCCGTCAACTGACAATGCTGGAACCTAGCAAAAATCCGGGAGAAAATGATGGAAAGGGAAAATGCAGGGGACAGAAACATAGATATAGTGCTACACACCAATCTATAAATAGAATCAAATTATTTGAAGAAAAATGATTTAGCTTGGCATTCGTGGTGATGTAGTCTGAATTTCGTAGAGTTCAAAATGGCTAGAAACCCCTTTCCAACATTTTACAGATGATACGCAATGCTTACTCTATATTTGCTGAAGACAATTGTTTTAAACACGACTATGGTATTCAAAAATCAGTTAGGTAGGTGTGGTCCAAAATGTTGCGTGAGTAAAGAGCACTCAATACTGCATAAAACTTTTGCTTCCATACAATATGAGTGTGCATTTGATATGGAGAAATTTTTATATATCAATAATGTAACTTTTCACCATAATCAGCATGCGGATCTCAAGATTGCTAACATCTCTACAGTCAACACTGCATATGAAAATTTTGAACTCGCATTGGCAGAAGGCAAACCTCGAGAAGCAAGAGACCAACGACACCCAACACGAGTCCTCCAACACCTATGGCGCCGATGGACTCTCCAAAGAGCAGTGATGCGAGGACAGCAACAGTCAGTGGCTGCGAATCAATGATGACCTGCAATGGAGATTTCAGTCAGTTTTCAGTGGACAAGCCTAGTGCTTGCCTGAGGAGTTGATGAACAGGACTTCGTCTTACACTCCCGAGCCCAGCCGACGTCTTCTGCAATCCCTCCGCGAGGAAGCCCTGCGACAGCAAGCAACACCAGACACGGCTTGATTCCAGAACGGCACACACTTTCAGAGGTCACGCACGCCTTTGAGCTGCAAAACATGCGCGCCGCAATTTTCGCACCTGGAAGCAGGCGGCGTCGATGAGCCCGAACGCGGCGACGGCGAGCCACGCCTCCCAGCCGGAGGGCTGCTTCCTGCCGCGCGCGGCGGCGAAGGCGACGAGCAGCGCGCCGGCCGGGAGCAGGCGCAGCGCGGCGACGAAGAAGGGCCCCGTCCGGGGGATGACCCCCTTCATGGCCACCATGGCGGTGCCCCAGAAGAAGAAGGGCGACACCAGGGACGCCCACTCCCAGAGCTCCTTCCCCGCGGCCGCGGCGGAGGCCGGGACCGCCGCCTCGCCCTCCCCGTCGCCGGCCTTCAGGAGGGGAGCGGTGTCCTCGGCGCCGGCGTCGACGAAGCACTCGACGTCGGAGCCGGTGCCGACGCAGTCGAGCGAGTCGGCGGGGGCCGGGGCGGGAGGGGAGGGCGGAGAGGACTCGCGGCGCGCGCGCACGGCCGCGGGGCGGCGGGCGGGGGCGGGGGCGAGGGCGCGGAGGCGGCTGCGCGTGGAGGATAGGGGTGGGAGGCGGGCAGGGGAAGGGAGCGGGAGGAGGAGGAGGCGGGCGGGCATGGTGGCCGGAGGCGGAGAGGGCCCCGGCGCGGGACAGTGGGGGCGGGAGAGAAGAGCGGGGCGGAGCCGAGGAGACGTGGCCACGTGGGATCTTTTCGTTCGGTTCGCCCGTGTGAAGCCGTGAGCCCGTGAACGCTGCGGGCTCTGCTCGCGTCGCGTGTGGTGTTCGAGTCATTGAGTGGTGGTGGACTGCTGGTGCTGGCTGGGAGCCTGGGATCCGACCGCACCCCACACGGCTTTCTCCCGTCTGTTGAGCTTGCTCGCGATCGCGCCGTGGCATTTCCGGCCGTGCCAGGCCGGCACCGGAGACATCCCAGGCTCGTCTGGGGCCAGGTTGCCGGACTCGTGTTGGGCGGATAACGATCGGAGTCGATGAACAAGCGGTTGGAGTTGAGTACTGCCCAGCCCATTCCTTCTTTCTCGTCTAATTAGGCAACAAGCACGCACTACATCTACTGATCTACATTGTCATATTTTGTGTATTTTTAGAGTCTCCTGTGACAAGACATACTATCTAAGGATGCTGAACTAAGGGGCTGTTTGGATGCCGGCCACAACCTGGTTGGACGGTGCCACAGCTTGTGGTGAGCAAAATCAGCGCCACGCCTATAGCGAAAAAATACGAAGGAACCTGTTGGTTTTCTGCTGTTCTTGTATGGCACACCAAAGCTTAAGCATCAACCAAGCAGCATCCTGCTTTTTCTCGGCGGCACCGCAACTTAGACGTGGCAGACCGCGGTGGGGAACCAAACAGCCCCTAAGTCCTCAAAAGTTAGATGTAGTATGTGATTGTCCAGTAACACGTGCCGTTAGAAGATTTGTGCTTGCCCTATAACGCGCGCCGTTCTGAACAACATGATGAAGGCGCGCGTTACAGGGCAAACACAAATCCTATAAACAGCATAGATGGAAGAAGCGCATCAGCATCGCTTAGAAATCCTCCATCTACTGTGTCAGCTCAGCTATGGTAATTCTGGAAAGAACATGTCCTGAATCAGGCACCCATAAATTGCTGACGGTAATCAAGCAAAGTAGACAGGAAAAGAACATGTCCTGAATCAGGCATCCATGAATTGCTGAATCATGCACCATTCTGTTTCTGAACGGAAATCAATCCACCATATCTATGACACAATCATTGCTTAGCGGAACACGAAAACTTAAGGAAGAAAACGAGACTACCGAAAGATAAGCACTTAAGCAAACATACCATGTAGAGTAACGATGATCAGGCAGAAGGTTCCTCCGAGTATTTGTCCATTGACTCCATTCCATGGTTATCATCAGAAACATCATCCAATAAAAATGAATTGAGAGGGATCAGTAGCAGACCCAGAAATAGGATGGACCCTGATGTCCTGTACAGAAAACTGCCTAGCAAATAAAGTGAACGAGAACGCAACAGTCTTGACATTTGTTTGTTTTTTGCCGTCAGACTCTTGTGAATTGGCCTGATGCTTGCCTATTGGGCAATTCCATGCTTGTGTGAACCCTCTAACTCATGGCATAGCTTAGTAGGGAATAAATGGGAACTAGGTTATGTGAAGATGTTCCTCGCAAAAAAAAAGGTTATGTAAAGATGCCATGTTTATGTGCTATTCATGCTCATTAGGCAAAACTAACATTTGTTACATCTAACCTTACATGATTAGAAATTTTCTAAATTTAGAAGCATATGGTGTCTGCCACTATAGTCCAGTCCAGGGATCTTCTCAAGGCCTGGTATACGAAAAATGATTTTGCCTATTCGCTTGAATGATTACAAATTTGTGAAGTGGTCTTCAATTTGGTAACATACATACAAGACTATGAGAAATTATTCAAAAACTATTATGTAATAGGAGATATTCGATGCTATTTTTGTCATTACCCAAGAATGAAACAGGGCTGATTATAACGGTTCATAATTGGAATATTGATTATTATTAGCACACTGCCATAGTGAGTCTAGCTATTTTTTTAAGAAACACAGTACAGACGCAGACGCTCACAACACGCACGCACACTCACCCCTATGAATACACGCACGCAACCCTACCCCTACGAGCACCTCTGAGATATTGAGCCAGCAAATCCTCGAGATTGACGAAGTCACCATAGGCGTCTCGCTGTCGACGGGAACGCCACCTATTACTGAAATCAACGCCGTTAAATCCTATAAAACTCGCTCCCACGGGGAGTCAAACTCAGACCCTCAGGTGCTACTGAGGTTCTTATAACCCCTAGACTAGACTACAGGCCCTTTCGTAGCTATTATTTTTTATTGAAGTGACTACTCTCACACACGACGGTGCACGGCGCCATGGCGAGAACAAGGCAAAGAAACAAAAGGTGGTGGTTCGATGGAGAGGGAGCCCTTGACGGAGCGAGCCACCTTCCGCGTACAGCGACCGGATTTACGATCAGGACCGTCACACCGGATTTACGATCAGGACCGTCGTATCGGATTTACGGTTAGGACCGTCACACCAGCCGGTGAACGGAAGATGTCGGATCCAGTCGCCGAGCTCTCCTCCCCGCCGAGCCAGCACCTTTGCCCCCCAAGACTAGGGATGACTGGGCACCGCCACATTGCCCGGCGAAGGATGCCCGGAGCGGCGCGTAGTTGAAGCCGCGTTTCTCGCTGCATGCTCTCGGTACGGTACTAATCAAAACTCCGATGATGCATGCATGCATGCAGTGTTTCTGCAGGCGAGGATTGGAGTGGGAGTCGGATCGGAGAGACAACGTGGCGTGGTGTCTTGCGTGCGCGATCGAAGGAGAAGGTGGATCGGAGATCGGTGAAAGTGCAAAGGCTCATCTCCGATCCATCAACCATTGTGTGCAGATCACTGATCATAGACAAGATGCAGCATGCATGTCGTAATTAGCTCTCTGGCCTGTTGGTGGCCGGCCGGTGAGCCGGCGCCGGCGGCGGCGACGGCGGATCGGGCGTGCAGGCAGCGACGATATATGCATGACGGGCCACCGAACTGCGCACGCGGGCTTAATACAGCTGGGCTCCAGTCGGACGCGCATCTTTGTGGGCCTTGTTCGGGCCGAAAGCCAGCCCAAGAGGCGGTATGTACTTCTCGGAGCAAAATACCCGGGAGTTGTCTCAAGTCTAATGATGATTCCGTACGGCTTCCACAGATTAGACACAAGAGATTGCCCCGGACGTGGTGATCAGCCCATCTCAAACTTTGGACATGATTTGTTACACTGCTTATTATATCTCTCTCTCTCTATATATATATGGTGTATACACCACGCGGCATGCGTGGTTAGCTCAGCTCAGCTCATTTGAGAATTTGGTGATGATTTGTGTGCTTACATACATCAATATACTTACTAGATGGTTTCCTCTGTGTTTCACTCTAGGGAAGGATTGATGCTGCTCCCTGAAAGCACATGACAAGTGTGCTCAGCTTTTTTTTTTTTCTTTTTTCGTGTGCCTTTTGATCCCAGATTCTACAATCCTAATTTTTGTACCCGGTTGGGCCCATAGTGAAATCCGCAAACCAGTTGTGGCCCACGTCGGTTGGGCCCATTGTGAAATCAGCAAACCAGTTGTGGCGCCGAAACCAGACATACGACGCATTATGTTCCGCAGGGACGTCGTCGAGGACGAACAAGGGGATAAGTTTCTAACTGCTTTCTATTCGATTTCTTCATTCCCTTCTCTGTTCTGGCTGCTGGCTTATATACATGCCTCCATCCCTAGTCTTACTTACGTGTGGGACTCGCCATGAATGGAGCATGCCCACGGTTGTTACATCTGGACCTGCGTGTAACCTGCCGTTCCAATTTTATTGCAGACGAAAATTTTCTGCTCAAATTCAGACGGCAATGACCGAAGCGGCATAAGAATCGACGAGATCGGGATGGAACTTCCAAATTCAACTAAATGAAACCATGATGGGACGGCAAGGTCAGAAGTTTGAATATTTCTGCCACTCAGAAATTCACATACTCATAAGGGTAGTGGTGGGCAAGCCAATTTATTACTGCTGCAACTTTCGTTACAAACATTTTCAGTAATGGCGCTGACATTTGACGGCGCCTTAAATACACTTGCAGATTACAGATTATTTCTGCATAACACTCTTATCTTGTATAACCAAACGAGATCTCATTTCCTTCCCTTGAGGATCCTTGCGTGCATACAATTTTCCTGAATCCTGATTGAATGGCTGCATCCCACGCTACGGACTCATTCTTCTATGAGTTACTTCGGCGTCAGAACATACATCTTGCAGTCATGAGGTGCCACTGAAGCTGATAACTGGCCCTGAGCTGAGAACGACGAGTGCTGCACAAGAAAATGGAGTATGAGTTCTCAAGTCTGAACAGTCAACCTTCATTACTTGATTATGATAAGCAGCCATGCGATCTGAAGAAAGCGAGCATACCGCCCATAGATCGCGAGCAGTGACAGCAGTGGATGAAGCGAGCCCGATGCTCGACCATTGGGCTGTGATGGTTGCCTGGTAGCCCTGCCGGTTCCAGAGAACCACAGCCTTCCTGTTGTTGCTGAGCGGCCCAGCCCAAACCTGTAGAAGCACACAGCACTGTTAGCTTCAGAATCTTGCTGAACCTCCTTGTGGTTTTGCTGTAGAACAAAGTGCATGGTGGAAGGCTCTAATAATGCAGAGGTTGAGGAATGCTACCTCTAAGCCATTGTTGGATTGCACTTTCTTTCCTTGGGCGCCTAGACTGTCTGTTCAGAAAATTGTTGCGTCAGTATAATGAAAACCCATACGATCATAGGAGTAGGTAAAGATGCAAGAGAAGTCTTGCCTTGGTTGACAGCAATGACTTCCCAGTTGCTGAGTATGTCCTTTGTCTGCTGGCTCATCGAGAGTACATCACACCCGATCAGAAGAGGGGCCTGCATAAGGCAAGACAGGTTCACAGTGATGAAACTGGAGAACATTTAGCACTGCAAGAGCACTGTTAACATGCAGAAAATTTAGTACCTTGGCAAGTGCCCAGATGCTGAAGTGAGAGCGGTACTCCGCCTCGGACATACCACCGTTGCCCACTTCAAGCATGTCAGGATCTGATGTTGGAATGCAACAGAATCTATTCATCAGTTGGTAGTTCATGAATGTTCAGGCATGAACAGAATCGTCTCGTGTCTGAACTCTTACCGTTCCATCCACCAGGTCCGGCATAGGAGGCCCATCTGTCATTCTGGTCTGCACGAGATGTCATGCTGAAATATAATGGTAACTATGGTCAGTCCTTTCAATTTCAGTTGTTAACCAAGTTATCATCGATATGAAATAAGCAGCACACCTGCCCCAGTTGTCAGCGATATCATCAGTTGTTCTCCAGCTGTTGCCCATGCTACCTGCCCAGGTAGCAGGATTTTCTCTTCCCCTATATAGATAAGACACAGTTGAAGAAATAAGGACCAGTAACCCTTCTTCCTTCTGGACAGAAGTGTTCCTAGGGGGAACTCACCATTCGCACAACGAGAAGAAGATGTTCTTTCCATAGGTCTTCATGGCATTGCTCATTTTAGTATATCTGCAACAACCGTGAGAAGTTACTCAGCAATCTGGCATGCAATGCCCAATGCGTCAATCGCAGCATAGTTTAAGGTATCTTTCTCATTTACCTCTCCATTACACTCCTGCCAGCATCATTGCAGTTGTCATACTTCAGATAATCAATACCCTGCAGTTGTAGAAGAAGAATTAGAAGAACATCAAAAAGTCAGAGCTGAGAAGCATCAGATGATCAGCCAATTTGTCAATGTTGATTCAGCATCAGTCATCAGGTAAGAAGTAGAAAGAGATATACCCAAGAGGAAAATGTTTTCACATCCTGCTCTTCATGATCAAGTGATCCTGGCATTTTTTGACTGCATGTCCGTGTCCTGAAGGAAACGGTGGTAGTTCAGTATAAAGTTCATTAAAAGTTTGTTACTAAAAATTATTGGTTTACTTGGGTATTAAGGACTACAGTTACTATAGGACAATAATAAATTAGCTCTTTTGCTGTCATAAAGTTGATTTTTGATAGCTAGCAGCCTAGCGTACCCAGCATCACTGTAGATTCCAAGCTTCAGCCCTTTTGCGTGCACATAATCCGCTAGTGCCTTGATGCCAGAGGGGAAGGTTTGTCTATTTGCAACAAAGTTACCCTGAGAAACAATAATGCAACTTTGTCAATAACAACAGTACTAAAACGCAGTCAGGTCGTCATGTGAAAAGTAAAAGAAAATAGAGTATAATTTGGCCACTGGGTCGCAAAATTTTCTAAAAACAATCACTTTGAATAACTCATTATATCTGCAACAATCCACTGATAGTAATTCAGTATTTAAGTCCTCAGTCATTAGCATATTTTTTTAATTTCTCCATATTCTAGTGAATCATCTCAATGCATTTCTGTGCTTTCTAGAAGTTCGTGTCCACAGATTCACTGATGTTAATGCTGAAAATGATGGTGGTGGGTTAGTGGTTTGCGTGTTGCATCTGTAGGAAAATTTGATCTTCTTACCTGGTAGTCCCTGTCAGATTCTGCCCAGCAATCATCTGAAAGAAGATGTGGAGAGCATTTCAGCTAGGAGCAACTCTGTGCAGGATGCATCGTACGAGATGGGGTTTAGATCAGAATCCATACCTATATTAACATATTCGTAGCCCAGTTTTGCCAGACCAGTGTTGACCAGTGCATCAGCTGAATAAAAGTGAAGCAGTATGAGCAATATATGGGATACCACATGCTTTCTCTAAAACAAATACTGTATTTATGGAACAATAGCAAGTTTATAAATAGTGTTGAAAGTAGAATTTCTACAACATAACAGCTCCTTTGCATTATTCTATTACGACAACGATCACGGGTCATTTTCCCTGCATCAACTACCCATAACGTAGAACTAGTGACTAAGTGGTTCAAGCACCAGTCACAGTTACAGGTCAATAGAGACAGTCCAAGAGGAGCAGGTACATGATCTGCATCTGTCCTCCTCCTGTTCGAACTGGTTGGTTAGGCTGCACCTATCGTTGCCTGACCCAACTTGTCCCTTTTCCAATGCCTTCATCCATCAGCAACCACATAGATTCTATAGACCATGGTGTCACTAGAGTCAATTGATCTGTGCTGTCCTATGGAGTATGGACCACAAATTCTCAGAAAACTGATGGGGCGATTAATGTATCCGATCGTAAAGACCTTATCTAGATTTGTTCAGAGATCTGCCCTGCACATGTCGTGGACATCCATGATTAATTCAGTTATTTTTAAAACTCTTTTGCCAGGGGACAGGCGAAAGAATCGGTGGAGCCCTTTTGTCAACCGTATCAGACTTGTGAGTATGGGTTCTCCTCACCAACTAACATAGAAAAACTTTGGTGTAATACATTGTACAATCTATTCTTGAAATGGACCCTCTCCCTTTGTATCCACTTCATATTTCTGCTACAAAACTTTTCTTACTTGTGCTAGTTGGCATTGCACTAACACATTGTTCATACTTGTGCTGGGCCTTATCCCTGAACTCTGAAGATGTTTTTTTTTAATCAGGTCGGTCTGAACTCTGAAGTACTACCTGAACAGCACTATTCCTACCGCACTGATTCATTCATTAGCGCACAAGTTAAAAGGCAAAAGCATCTCGGTCTCAGATCTGATCCGGGCTGGTGCTGAAAGAATAAAAGAAGAGCAAGCGATTTGGAGGGCATGGAGCGGGAGGGGAGGGTTGGGAGAATCTGGCAATATGCGGTGCAGCTAGCCGGTTGTCGTCTTCCTTCCCCCTCCATGACTCGGCACTTCGATTGGCTGCCGGCGAGCTGTAACACCCAACAACTCGGAATTTTTGCCGGCCGACATCGATCGCCCGGTGGAAAAGAGACAATTTTCACACGAGTAGGTAGGTGGTGAGAAAACTCGCGGTATCCGATGGCCGTGGCCGGTCTGGCCTCGGCGCGCGTGCGACCGTGTGTGCCCTCTACAAGCCTTGCGCCCCGTGCTCTGATTGGCTGGCCTGCCGATCCGCGTGTTGTCGCCGACGGCAGGACGGTTTGGATTATCTTTTGCTAGTAACGTGTTGTGAATTCGTGAATTGTTTGCATCTCTTTTTCAGTAACCAGTGACGCCGTGTAAATCCGGGAAGAACGTGCAAGACTCTCGCATCACACGTACCACCACCGACACCTCTTGTGAGGGCTTCACTGACCTGCACACCCTTCTCCTTGGAGCGTTGTGAGCTTCTGGCTAACCACTACCGGTGGTGTTGTGTTGATGCAACTTGCATTGCACACAGGCACCATCCATCACGCTTCCAACCCAGACAAACTTAAAAAGGCTGGCCGTCCTTTTAGAGGAAGGGGATTTAAAGCGGATCGAGGCCGAACAAAATCCTCTCGTGCAGAAGCCGCCGGAATTTGCTGATGCTAACATGCCACCCAAACCAGCAGGGTGCTAACGTGAGAAGGCCAAACCGATCGGATCTGCCAAACAAGCAGGCGCCATCCCAAAAGCTGAAAGGGATAGGGGTACGGCAGGCTCGACCTCGCGGATAAGATCCTCTCTTTTTCACTCTCGAGCACATGCAAAAAAAAAACCTCCCACCTCTTTTTTCTTTTTGGTGTGAAACTGAAAAGGGGCAGGCGATTTTATTTTCTTTTTGGTGTGATGTTCATTTGGTTGTCGAGGAGAGCAAGCAGGCGAGGGTGAAACTGAAAAGGGGCAGGATGGAGAACTGGAGAGGTGGAGTGGGCAGGAGGAGCGGGCGTACCTGTCTGCTTGATGAGGTCCTCGTTGATCCGGCAGCCGAAGTGGTTCCAGCTATTCCACCTAACACACACACACACACACACACACACATTTCGTCACCAGAGTTAGCAACTGATTAATTACTGCAGAAATCAGTGAACTACACGTGACGCGAGCATGATTTGCACTGCACACATGCCTGACCCCCTGCTGCTGCTCTTGTCTGACCCTGACGTCACGGCTACGTTACAAGTAGCAGCAGCTCAGGTAAACTTACAAAATACTACTGTACTAGACGGTGGTGTTAACGGTAAGACTAGTCCAGCACCCACTGAAATTACCGAACCCATTAACCGAAGCCCCCAACTACTTGACAGTACTGGTGAACAAATTGTTCTCTTCCTTTTTTTTTCCTTCTTTCGCCCAGAACAGTGGCGAGTCGACAACTTGCCTCGAGGCCGGCCGGGCAGTTGAACCACGCCGGCACGGTGGCAGAGAGGCTCCAAACACACGCAGGAAAAGGCGCGAGGTAAACGATTGGGAAAAGCGAAAGCGCCCAAAAAAGGGCGGATCTTTCTGCCATTTCCGTGGAGGTGCTCCCTCCCAGCCGCTATCACTCTACGGCCGTATCTTATCACCACCCCGTGTACCCAAGAGAGTTTACACTTCCACGGTGTCACTACAACCCAAATGACGTGACGTGTCGATGGGGTATCCTGCGAAAAATTCCAGCGCGCATTGAACCAGTATACCCCGAGGAGGCGAGTACCCCAGTGCGGTGAAAAGGACGGCGGGGGCAAGAGGAGGAGGAGGAGAACAGAGGGGAAAAAAAAAGGGTCACCACGTGCGCCGTGGTCACCTGTTCCTCCTCCTCTAGTCTGTGCCACCGGCAAGCAACCAAGAATCTATCGGCGGAGACGCCGGGGAAAGGCGTGCGGGTCGGCAAGCAAGGAACAAAAGGGGCTTTAACAATGGGCCGGCGGCGTCGAGCCCAGCCATGATGAAAGCGGAGCTCTTTTCAGGACGGGATTGACCCCGTCGTGCGACGTCCCTCGCTTCCGACGCAAGCCAAGCCAAGGACATGTCCGTTCCCTCCCCCCAAAAGTTTCGCTCCCGCGAGCAGCGGCTCGCCTCTCGGTCTCACTTCCCCCCTCGCTCTCTCCGCCCATGGCGCTCCGGCCATCGTTGGAGTTTGGCTGGCGGTGCCGCCATTCCCGGGCGACGAGCGGACGGCTCGGCAAGCGCGGCCAGCAAGGTCGAAAAGAAACCTCGTGTAACAACAAGCAGAGGAGTGACGCGGAGCGAGCAACGGGGAGGGAGGCCGCGCCGCAATGGCGCGGCGGCGGCGAGGCGTGTGCGTGCGCATGTACGTACCCCATCTGCGGCGTCCGGCCGAGGCCGTTCTCGAACGCGCGCCGCCGCGACCGCGACCGCGAGCGCCGCCACGCGTACCCGTGCACGTGCCGGCCCCGCCTCCCGGCCCCGCGCAGCTCCTCCGTCCAGTTGCCGACGGCGGGGGCCCTGGACGCCTCGGACGCGGTCACGGCCGCCGCAGCCGCCACGAGGAGCGCCAGCAGCAGCGACGGTGTGCTCGGGCCGCGCGCCATGCCCGGCAGGGAGCTCTGCTGCGACCGGCAGAGCAGCGACGCGGGCGTCAGTTAATACGGGGCGGGGAGAGGGGCTGTGGAGAAGGGGTTGGGGGACGCGGTTACTGGGCGGGGGGACGTTTATATAAGCCGCGGGCACGGTCGCCGTGGGTCCGGCGGTGTCAGTAAATTCTACTGTATTTTATTTTCGTTTATTCTGCGCTGCTTGACTTGTGTCGCGGGCCAACTAGTCTCTTGCGTCCACCAATCGGTCGGTCTAGCACGACCTGGCGCGCGTGAACGATCGGTCGCTTCACGAGCACTGGGGCCCAGCCGTCAGTAGCAGTGACCATGGGCCATGGCACACGCAAAATCTTTCGCTCTCGTACTGTCCTGCACTCCTGCCGTTTTTCAGAGCTCATACTTGACACTTGAGTATGTGGCACGCATATACAGATCATGGACAGTCGTGTCGTTGAGGGAGAGCCGGCCAGTTATGGAGATATTGCTTCTTCTCTGATATAAGTATATAACATGTTCGCTAGAAGTAGTATACTGTGTAGAGAGTTGTATACAGGATCATTTTCATCTTAATTCGAGTTCTCAATTTAACTGCACAGCGGGGTGCGAAGATATGTTCTGTCGGTAGAGTCCTAGGTGATTATAAAAGGTGTGCGTAAATTATAGGGGTGAGTGTGCGTATTTATAGGGTAGGGTGAGTGCGCATATAATATATTTAGCAAAACCAAATAGGGGCGCAACTACGTGTGTTCATTGATGTCAGCGGACATCGATAATTTTGTGCAAAACCAGCAGTAAATCACTGTCCTGCACTGTTCATACGTGGAGCTCATACGTGGAGCTGACAACATTGTCATAGGGAGCTGACATCGATGGCTTCATCCGCTAGCTCCGCCCCTGAAACCAAATGCTAATTTTACGTTTTCAATCTGCATGGTTTTCAAATAATTACGATAGGATTTGTATTTGAGATCACACATAGTAGCGGTTAAGGATTTGTACCTAGGGCACCTGCCCCGACGTATCCACCCACCAATGCGGCTGAGGACAGATCAACCAAAGTAATGGCCACGCCCCATATTTAGAGGCGGATCCAGCGGTGGGTCTGGAGGGGCTCAAGCCCCTTCTACACCTAGAAATTCCATGGAGCCTCCCCTAAACCCCTCCTACAAATTTGAGGAGGAAGAAGGAGGGAAAAGGAGGTGGGAGGAGGAAGAAAAGGAGAAGAGCCCCTCCTAAGCTCAATCCTGCATCCGCCACTGCCTCTATTGTACGGCAGAGTGTCAGCACCTTTGAAAATTGCGCGAGGTTGTTTAGGAGGCGCGATCACTAAACCACTTCACGCTTTCTTATGTGTTTCCCTTCTCATTATCATCTCATGGCCAGTAGTGACTTGCTGCCATCAGTGCCGTTCTAGTACGGGGGATGCAGCAAAAGCCAGCCCCTTCCCTTTCCTGCGCACTCCAAGCAAAAGCTACGATTTCAAGCAACAATTCCCGACCCTTTTTCTCCTTTTTGGCGCCATGCATGCATGATCTTTTGGAGAGGTGAAAGTGGCCGACTAAAAATATCCCCAAACTACAAACATTTTCTTAGGTCACCTTCAATTTTTTTATGTTCAGAAATATCAGATTTTTTGGCCGTTTCGACCAACACACACCGCGTATCCGAATTCAGACGGTGTACCGAGACCTCCATATGAATCGAGTGCTCAAAAATGTTAATACAGACTTAACAAAAATGACGAACAGATTTTAACCACTTTTTAAACGATTATGCTTATTGACCACCCCTGCCTAATGCTTGATGATAAAACAAGAGGTTTGCGACGACTGGCAATGCTCGATGATCATAATTGCATTCCAAGCGTGCTTGCCCAAGAGCTCGCCATGGCGGCCGTGCGAGCGAATGGGCGCATACGGCGCCGGAGATGGGCATGTAAAGCCGGACGTTGACGCACGACACAGAGACAAAGACCATCCTGTCCCCCACTCCGGCCATGGATCCGATCGATCTGCCGCTCCTCGAGAGCCGGAAATCCATGGAGCGCGTTCAGACTCTCAGATCGACGGCAACCTTCAGAGAGATTCAGACAGAGTCACAGAGCTCTGACCGGCATTGCCGGTGGCTCAATGATGGGGTTTCGGTGCAGCTAGAGCAAGTGGACAGCGATCGATCGGTGATCCCGGCCCCGGTCGCCGCCGCTGCGGGTCGCGTCAGTGGACGGTGTCGTCATGCGATCACCTGATCGCTTGGCGTCTAATCCTTCTCCCTTTTCCCCATTAGCAATCAGAGTAACCATATCGAGCTGCGGCATGATGGTGGTCGCTACTAGCCTGTAGTGGATGCGACTGGAACGAAAAGGAAATGGGCAGCAGATGCGAAGAAACAGAAAAACGGAGTTGGCCAACGAACAGCGCAACATCATCGATTCAAGGATAAAAATGGCACAGCGCATTGTTGACTTGGTTACGTCGTGCGGTCGTGGGAGTCGCATCGCCGGCCACAAATGTTCATCAGATAAGAAGAAGAAGAAGGCTTCGGATTGGGTGAATTTTTTTTCCTGTTTCTTGAAAGCGCTGTGGTACTTACTGATGGGAAAACTCGACGGCGACCCTTTTTTTTCATGGGAGCGATGTGGTGGTGCCGCAGTAATCAACTCGATGCTTATCATGTCTCTATTAAAATGAAAAGGAAAAAACATTACTTTTGAAGTGATGATGTCTATCGCTTGTGGGTTTGGGAATGCTCTTGTTCCAGTATTATCCCTGGTAGTGATTGTAAGCACTAAGCACCTGACAGATACGCCGACTACGCTTCACTGATAACAAATCCGCGAAAAGTGGTAGAAAATCCGCTAGAATTTCAGCACTACCGAAGGGGCCTGCTTTCGGTCGTTGCGTTGCATCACTCAGCTGCACGCTAGTAGAATATCGTGGTAAATTAATTATTTAATTGATCGAGCTGTCAAATTTCAGTTGCGACTCAATTTGCCATTTCCGATCTTCAATATAGTTGCCTGAATTAGAGTCGCTGCGGTTTCGATGTCATGAAAAAATCCCAGCAAAATTGCCTGCGCAAATAGCGCGGGTAGCTAGATTGTTCTCCATGCTAACATTTGCATCCTTTTACTTGAAAAAAAATTATTTCAATGATATTGTTTGTTTCATCATTATTGTTTTATTGAAGTGTCCCAAACCAAGATATTATCCTTTTTCTTACCGTACTCTATGGCGTGGAACATGAATTCATTTTCATGATACACGGGGTTAGTTGTGGAGAAATATGGTTCTATGTATTTATTGAAAGTATTATAACTATTTTTCCTTTAGTTGTATTTTTTCTATATAAAATTTGAAGTTTTCATCCATACGACCTCCTTCTCATACTAACCACATGATTTTTATAATAGATTGATGGCATTAATGCCTCTTGATTTTTCCCTTTTAATATCATGGTCACTTCTATTTTTTATTTCAAACATCTATTTGAAATAGTCTTATTTGATTATTTCAATTCCGAAGCCACGTAAAAATTAATGGCTAATATACCTAATTTATTATTTGCAGGACTTGGAGTGAATATTCAATTTCACTTAATTTTATTTTTTTAATTCTAAAATAATTGGAAAATATATAAGCCACATTCAATCTATTATTGATCACCTCCTTTGCTGGGTAAATCAATTTTTTCCCTCCGCCTCCCCCCTCCCCCCTCTCTATCCCTCCCCTAGCCTTTCTTTCCAACTCAGAAGTGGCATACTATTGCTTACTACATCATATGTTTTCATGCAGCGATGAAGCCTCTACCTTCCGCTAGGCGATTCAATCGCTCATTCTTGTTTTTTGTTCAGTCGGCGTCGCTATGATGGTGGATCTCCTTGCCGCCTCTCCTTTACCTCATTCATTGATTCTATGAGATACACTCTAGCCTTTTAGACAATATGCACTTGATCTTTTTGTGTTCATCATTTACATTATTTCTTTAGTCTTTTACATGATTATTTTGGAGCATTCTGGGTTTATTGAGCATAATATGTCATTGTTGGCATTTCTTATGCCCAATAGAATAGATATTCCGCAAGCGCACAGAATACACCACTGTAGCACTTCACCTTGGAGTATTCCAGGGTATCGAATTTCCATGGGGAAGCGTTATGGTCTAAAGAGTATCGATTGAATGGATGGTAAACTTTACTAGGGATAATCACAAGCTAGATAGCGGGGGTAAGTCAGATAAATAGATAGGATAAATGGCCACGCAATGACCGAATGACACACAGGAGACTCTGTCGGTGTTTTTTGTCGTCAAGTCCACCGAGGGATACCCCCGAGGTGATAGGTTGTAGGTAGGGTGTCGCCGAGATCAGGAACTCGAAGGTGCAAGGAACACAAAGTTTAGACAGGTTCGGGCCGCTGAGAGCGTAATACCCTACGTCCTGTGTGGTTTGTATTGCCTTAGAGGTTATGCGTATGCATGATCTGCTTTGGAGGGGTCCCTGCCCGCCCTTATATAGTTTGGGGGACAGGGTTACATGGAAGTCCTAGTCGGGAACGGCTGAGGAGTCCGACCCGAGTACGTTATCGGGTAGTTTCCTTACGTCCGACTAGTCCTAGCCTTATACGATTACTTACAATGAGAATAAGGTATGGCCCATGCGTCATCCCCTACAACAAGAATATGTATGCCAAGTGTGCAGTCCCGCTGCCCCGGGTCTGACAAGCCCCCGAGCTCTTCGTAGCCGAGTACTGCAGGCTTCCGAGTACTTCTGGAAGGTGTCTTCAGGTCCCTGCTAAGTCCCCTTGAGAAGGTGTCTTCCGAGTACTTCCTTGGCTGCATTGAGGTTGTGAGGTGTTCAAGCCTCGAGTAATTTTTAAGTCTTCTTTTATATGGGGTGCGATGAACTCGCACTCCATATGGAGTAGCCCCCGAGCCTTAGGTTGAATCGAAGAATCAGGCTAAGGGTCAAATTAGTCTAGAATCTTTGGTCTGTGTCTTCCAAGAATTTTTAAAAAATAAGCCGTTGATGACACGTATCCCGCAGCCCCCGAGCCTTTAATCGAAATTCCCTGGTTTGGAAAAAAGGATCTAAAGAGTCGTGGCACGAAATGTATGTTTTTAACTCAATTTGATGATTTTTAGGGTAAAATTGCGCTGGAAGTTGAAAAGTCCAAATCTCGGGAGCCTATCCCCGAGAAACGGCTAGTTTCCATTATCCGTTGCACAGAACCCGTAAAAACCTCTCAAAATCGAATCATTATCCCGAGAAAACTCTTCGGCTTCCAACGAAAAAAATGGAGCCGTTGGTTATAAATAACCCCGCGTTACCCCTTAGGGTTTTTACCCTACTCGATTTTCACTGCAGTAAAAACAGATCTGCTTGGCCGAGAACCCTAGCCACCGACGCCACTCTAAAATCGACCACCTCTCCGCCCGAATCCAAGCCAAGATTAGCCTGAATCCCTGATCCCCGTCCTCATCCACACCCACGCGGGTTCCCCATGGCATGCACACGAAAACCCCGGTGACATTTCATCCCAGGATGCCGAAGAAATCAGCCGCCGGTCGTGGAAGGAAATGGGAGGGCGAAGGAGAAGGCGGATCGCCGCCGTCGGCGAAAGTCGCCAAGACGGTGGTGGAGGGCTCATTGTGGAGGGCCACAACCATCAAGGAAAGGGACGTGCTCCGGCTTGTTGCCGAGCGGGTACTGCAAGAGGAGGGGGTGGTTCAGTGGCGGACCGCTGGCTCCGACTCGTCGCCGTGGGAGAACACCGGTGAGACCGTGATGTTCACACCTTTTGCCGATCGCGGCCTCGCTCTCCCTTCGTCTAATTTCATTCGCGGTTTGCTTGGTTTTTACAAAATCAAGCATTACCATCTTCCCCCGAATTCTATTTTGCACATTTTCTATTTTTGTGCATCTGTGAGAGGCATTCCTAGGAATTCGTCCGCACTTTAATCTTTTCCGGCACCTCTTCCGCCTCAAACCTCAGCCGGATGAGGACAATCCCGCGCTAGTCGGGGGTGCCGGGGTACAGCTGCGCAGCAAGGTGCTGTACCTTGAGTACATGACCCCGAGTAGCCTGTCCGGGTGGCACGCTCAGTGGTTCTACATCGGGAACCACCAACCTAGCCTCCCCGGACGGGACAACTCCCCGCCTGTCACACCCGATTCTAGAAAGAACCAGATGCATCTCATGTGTGCGCCAGGATCATGTTCACACACACATGATAGACGAACAAGTGTAATATATCAAAGACAATGCTCAAAAAGTAACTAAATAAAGTATTTAACAATATTACACTCCGAATAAAAGAGATACAAAGGTCTATAAACGTTACACCGATATACCATAAACGAAGTCTGCAACAACTCCATCTTCCACAGGCGATGACTGGTGAACGCAAAGCCTAGAACTCCTCGAAGTCGTCGAAGTTCTCCTCTTCAAAGTTCTCTTCTGAACAGCAGTTGGGCAAGGGTGAGTACTATTATGGTTGGTACTCAGCAAGTGGGGTGAATATGCAAGGCCATCAAGGATAGGCTAAGGTTTACAACAACGATCACTTTTAGTTGGTCAAGTATTTATTAGCAAGCACCTATTAACTAGGTTTAAGTTTATACCATCCCACTTTAGCAAAAACTTAAAGGTACCAGCAACATAAACATAAACCACGAACCACAAGTTAATTAATCTTCAAGTTTCATTATCATGTGAAGGTCCAAGCCACTCTTAACCGTGAGTACGGCTGTTATAACAGTTTTACACTCTGCAGAGGTTGTACACTTTCCCCACAAATCGTGTTCCCCTGAGTCGCCTGGGTTTGCAAGGGCCTTAAACACTTCCGAGGTGAGTGGCGAGGGTACACTACGAAGCCTTTACAAAGACATGTCGAGAGCTAAGCAGCCCGCTAGAGTTTCAGTAGCAGTGTGGTCCATAAACCTCCCTAATGGTCAGCTCCTTAGCAAAGGCAGCTACCCCAAGAGGACCGGGCTATGACCCCTGTCACTGACCCCCTCCTTGCCCTTTCAGTAAGGCCACCAGCTAACTACACATCTAATTAATAGGCTAAGGTCAGAGCCATATGACTTTGTGGTTGCACAGTTCACTTGGGTGGTTCTCCATGTTCCCATTAAACAAAATTGATCTTGAATTAATGTGGTATAACAACATTATGAAACATGATCAAAATTATCATAAGAGTAAACCAACACCATTCCCAAAGTTTGCAACTAAGCGTGTCTACCCAACATGAATAGTAAACCCCGGTGATTCAAGGCTTTAGGTAAAAGACTAGGTTTGTCCTTAGCATAGGCAACCCATCAAGTTTATGCAAAGCAACATTAAAGTAAAGTGAATTATCATGCTATTGTTGCGATGAAATAGAATATGCATGGGAGGGAAGTCCACTTGCCTTCCTCAAACAACTGTTGATTCTCTTCCTCGTAAACTTGCTCTTGGTCTTGCTCGAACATCACGTTGTCTACGCGATCACACAAACAAGCATACACAAACAAATAAGAAATAGTACAATAAACAGTACAAATAGAGAGTAAAAAGATGATAATATTGTAGTTCATGATGCAAGGATCGCGTGAGCGCAAGAATCGCTAAAATCGGATTTGAAACGATAAAGATATGGCTAAAACAGTGATTCAGGAACCTAACTGGGAGAGTTTTGAACTTCCAGGGGCTAGATCTGAAGAAATTAGGGGCTAAAACATAATTAAACCTTAAACAGAGGGTCTGGGTGCAAAACTGGAGGTCCTGGATGGTGGGTACTAATTCTAGAAAGGTCAGGGGTCGGGATAGAAAAGAAAAGGACTTAACTCTAATTATTTTTCTACTGATCTGGACTGCGGGTTTATTCCTGGAAAGCCTAGGGGCTTTTCTGCAAAATTTTGGGGGACGGCTAGGGTCGGGCGAATCTGATCCGTTGGATCAGAATCGGGCGGCAGGGTAAAGGTCGGGCGAAGGCGGCGGCTCGTGCGCGGCTCAGATCTGTTCTGACCGTGAGATCTAGATCGGGCGGCAGGACGAGGGTCGGGCGAATCGGACGCGGCTCGGATCGTCTCAGCAGGCGGCGTTGGGCGCCGACGGACGGCCGGTGCTTACCGAATCCGATGCTCCGGGGCTTGGTTCAAGCCAGGGTCACGGGGGGGGGGGGGGGGGGGTCACGGGACGGCACGACGAAAGTGGGGGGGGGGGGGGGGTCACGGGACGGCCGTGCGGCGGCCGTAGACCGGCGGCCACGGCGGCGGGCGGAGACAGAGCTCCGGCGAGCAATTGGGCCACAACAGAGCGAGAGAGAGGGGGGGGGGGGGGGAACGGGGGCAACTTGGTTCTCACCACCTCGCGGAACTCCGACGAGGGTTGTAGTCGTTGGAGAAACAGAGGGACGGCGAGTCGACGAAGGGGCGGCGGGACAGCGGGATGCCGCGGCGGCGACGGAGAGCTCGACTCGGGTGTAACGCAGGTGTTGAGCAGCGTGGCTCGGGTGCGGGTTTTATAGGGGAGGAGAGGAGGCGGAGCTGCCGGGGAAAGGAAGGCGCCGGCTCACGCGGTGGATTTGTAGCGGGCGTCTGCGAAGAAAAGGGGCTGAGCGCATACCGCGGCTAGTGTGGCAAGCCAGCGTTGCGGGGAAGGAAGGAGGAGACGCGGGCGGCGGGCGCAAACTAGATTCGGGGTGAGGAAGAAAAGGAAAGGGGAGGGAGGCGCGGACGACGGCGACGGGCGACAGGCGTGGCAAGAAAAAGGAAAGAGGGGAGCGGGAGGAAGAAGAAAGGAAAGGAAGAGAGGAGAAACTGACGAGTGGGACCCAGCTGGCGGTGAGAGAGAGGTGAGGGAGAGTGAGGCGGGTTGGGCCGGCTGGTTTGGGCCGCGGGGAGAGGAAAAGAAATAGAAGAGGAGGAGAGAAGGATTTGGGCCGGGCTGAAAGAAAAGAGGAGGGATTCTGGGCTGGGCTGAAAGAGAGTGGGAGAAGAGAAAGAGAGAGAGATGCATGCATGATTTTACTTTGTGGCTTTTATAAAAATATTTTTAAAATTTTAATTCCTATATTTTTGGGTGTTACACCGCCCCAACACCAAGATTGTTGGCTGAAGAAGCCGACGGAGGAGGAACGCCGCGTCATCCCCGAGGTGATGCAGCGGGTCAAGGTCCTGAAGGGCAAGGGTGTTATTGGGGAGTCTGTGGCGTACTCGTTCATCGAGCGGCGCATCCAGCCCCTCCAGCAACGCGTTCACCTCGGGTTCGAGTATGAAGGTATTCGAGACCCATCACGGATGGCTAGGGATGTGCCATCCGTTGAAGAAATCATGCGCTGGGTCACCCGCCTGTTCACGGGGGTGAACTCGGAGCCTTTCATCCCAAGATTGTTCGGCGCAGACTACTCGTAAGTGTTTACTCGAGTATCTTTGGATGTAATCTTATTGACAGAGTTGTTTACAGTCTGCTTTTGTCTGCAGGATGACGTAGATCGGCTCAAGTCTGATCCGTCTGAGCCAATTTTTGATGAGCCAGCCCAAGACTTGCCAGCCGCGAGAAACACGAGCGACATTGCAGCCAATCGATTGCGCACAAAGCGAGTGGCGACGCCGAAGCGGAGAGCCGCAGTGGTAGCGACAACACCAAGCAGTCGTCAGGCGATGTAAGGTGTCTACCACTCCTTAGCTGCTTGATCTTGCCAATCTGCTATGAGTACTTAGTTAATTTGCTCCTCCAGTGGTACTGAGGAGAACCCCAAGCCCCCGAGGCAAGGGGTAGTCGATGTGACTGGGGAGAGGAGCCCGGTGTCTGGGCGATCACCACCCGCGACTAGCCCACCGTTCTCAATCCGCATTGCAAACAAGACCGCACCACGAGGGCTGGTCGTGCCAACGGCACTTCCCCTCAGGAAGCCCGCGAGGTTAGTAACTAGAAGTATCGTGTTGTAGCTTCTTGTGTTAATGTTGAATACTAACATATCTGATTCAGGAAGTCGGAGACTCCCAAGCCGGCGATCTCCAGTACCGGCCAGGTAGGCACGAGTGCGGACTCGTTGCCGGAAGACCCTGCAGCCGCGAGTAATTCCGAGCCTCCCATCGTCGAGGATGTGCCGGCGGATACTGGAGGAAGAGATCTCGGGCCTCCGGCAAATGCGGAGGCAGAACCGGAGACAGAATCCCCCGGGAGTACTCCTGGGGCAAACCTTGAAGATGGTGCTTGGATCGTTCAGCAGGCAATCACGGGTACCCCGGACCACCAGGAGGTCCTAGAGAGTTCTCGGGCGCAGGATGCCCCGGAAAGCTCTTGGGCTCGGCAACAGGAGAAGATCCCGGAGGACTCCCGGGTGCCAGAGCAGTAGAGGGAAGAAATCCTTCCTCCTCGTGCCGAGCTCTTCGAGGACCCGTTGGTGGAGCCAGAGACCGTCACGCTCATGATGGAGCTGGGATGTCACTTCACCAACTACACCAAGGTATGTAGTCAAGTACTTCCTCTAGCGTTGATGTTCAGTTGTAGAGGTATACTGACTTGTTGACTTGCTCTGTATAGAGCCTCGTTGAGCGCTCCAGGGAGAAGTCAGCCCTGCTGATCCGGATTGGGGACGTGTTGCCGCGTACCCACGATGTGGAGGACAACCCGGAGGCTGAGAAGGCCAAGAACCTCAAGCTCCAGGAGGAACTCGAGGCCCTGAAGACCTCGCATCGGGATGCCATGATAGATCAGCAGCGGAAGCACGACTTGGCGATCCGGAAGGTCAAAGATTTGACTGCTCAGAAAGAAAGTAAGTAGTCTGTTCCTCTGACCCAACTAGTGTTATCGCTTTGTCTTTCTCTTGAGTTGTATATATGTACTTTTTCCCAGAGTATGCTCGTATCGAAAGAGCGTTAACTGACTAGAAGTGTGATATATACGAACTTACAGAAGAAAAAGAACAGCTGCAGAAGACACTGGAGGAGCTCCAGTCCATCTCAAGTACTCGGATTTGGACGAGGAGCACAAAACTATAACTCTCCAGTTGTCTGATGCTGATAAGCAAGTGATAGAAAATATGGACGAGGAGCACAAGACTTTAACTCTCCAGCTGTCTGATGCTGATAAGCAGTTGATAGAAAATATGAAGCAAATCCAGTCCCTGGCCCGAGACAGGGAGCGCAAGGAGAAGGAGATGGAGCAACTCACGACAGCCGCTCACCAGCTCTGCGAGTTTGTGCACCCCGTCACAGACGGACGCTCCTTGGTGCAGCAGTTGGTTGATGCTCCGACAAGCATTGTCGGGTATACGTCTGGCGCTGCCAATGTTGTGTTAACACATACCTTGGCAGTGGTGAAGTCGTATTTCCCAGGCATGGACGTTAGTCCGTTTGCGGAAGGCGTCTCCGGGAAGTGCACCGAGGAGTGGTTCAACGAGTACCGTGCCAAAGTGCAAAATGTTGCTCATCAAATAGTCGATGACCTTCCGCTCTTTTGAGCCATGATGAACTGTGTATGTTTTGTATGAAAAACAACAGTTGCTCGTGTAATATATTAATGCTTTGCTTGATCATTGTTTGCTACACTCGACTTGTGAAGTAGCGTGTTGAAACGTAATCATTAAGGACTTTAGTACGTTAGTTCCAGTGTGTAGTTACCCTGAAGGCATCACTTCAGTTGGCGAACTGTGTACTAGATTTGTACTTTTGTACAGAGTTGCATTCGTAGAACCTCTGTGTATAGGTGTAATAACCCCTTCGACTTAACTTGCAAGACCTTGCCCCATAGCTTGATTAAGCTGTAAAGGGAGGTAGTCGGAAAGAACATCTGACCCGTTCGAGGGTATAGCCCGAGAGGCTTTGGTTTGGTTAATCGTGACGGAAGGTACTCGTGGTGTAGCCCCCGAGTATTTTCGAGGATTAGTGAGAAGTTGTGTATTGACATAACTCATGGTGACAGCCACCGAGTTTACTCAATGTTGCTAAAGAAGATAAAAGCACAGTAGTTGTTTGTGGAGCCGAAACAACCATGTTTTTTTATACTAAGATGTGCTGCAGCTAACAGGTTTGACACAAGTTTCTTATGCATAGAGACGGCGTAGGTACTCGATGTTCCAAGAATTTGGAACCTCCAGGCCGTCAGGGTATTGTAGTCGATACGACCCTGAGCTGGTTACCTTCATAACGATGAGGGGTCCTTCCCATCTAGAGTTGAGCTTGTGAAGCCCAGTCTCATCTAGGATGCGGCGTAAGACCAGGTCCCCAACGTTGAATGATCTTTCTTGGATGTTGCGGTCATGATACCGTCGAACGCCTTGTAGATATATTGTTGATCGCAGTAGGGCATTGCATATGACTTCCTCAGCGCAGTCAAGTTCCAAGTGCCATGCTTCATCAGCTTCTCCTTCCTCATACATCTCCAATCTGGGAGAGTTCCACATGATATCTGCTGGGAGGATAGCTTCTGACCCGTAGACGACAAAGAAAGGTGACTGTCGTGTGGCTTTACTCGATTGAGTACGAAGCCCCCAGATGACTATGGGTAATTCGTCGATCCACTTGCCTCCCTTTTAATTGTTCTCGTCATAGAGTCTTTTTTTGAGTCCATCAAGAATCAAGCCGTTGGCACGCTCCACCTGGCCATTGGCCCTTGGGTGGGCTACCGAGATGTACTTGATCTCGATGCCGCTTCGTTCGTAGAACTCCCAGAACTCGTGTGAAGTGAAGTTGGATCCCAGATCAGTAATGATCGTATGAGGGAAACCAAAATGGTGAAGTATGTCATAGATGAAGGTGACTACTCTGTCGGCCGTCAGGGTTGTAATAGGATTGTACTCGATCCACTTGGTGAACTTGTCGATGGCCACCAAGATGTGGGTAAAGCTTTCTTTTGTTGTTGTCAATGGACCGATCATGTCAAGGCCCCAATAGCCAAATGGCCAAGATGATGGTATGGCGATCAGCTTGTGCACAGGGATATGAGCTTGTTTACCAAAGAATTGGCAGTTGGTGCATCGACGAACGAGGTCTTCGGCATCTGCCAAAGCCGTAGGCCAATAGAACCCAGATCTGAAGGCCTTTCCAACTAGTGTACGGGAGGCTGCATGATTGCCACACGTGCCCTCATGGATTTCCTTCAGGATTTCTCGCCCTTCTGCGGTAGTTATGCACTTCATGAGTACCCCTGATGCTGATCCACGCTTGTAGAGCTTATCTCCCACCAGTACGTAACCCTTGTTCCGCCTGACTAGTCGAATAGCCTCGGCGCTCTTGGGGTCGAGGTTGGGAGGTAGCTTCTTCTCCATGATCAAGTTGATGAACTGGGAGTGCCGGTCCACGTCAATCATCAGGACCTCTTGACTTGACTCCGCAGGGCCTGGGTCGATGGTGCCTGGCTCTATTCTTGGAATAGAGGGGTGGTGGAGCTCATGGACAATGTCTCCAGCCGGAACTTTGGCTCGCTCAGAGCCTAGCTTCGAGAGTACGTCAGCCCCAACGTTGTTATCGCGGAGTACGTGACGGATCTTGAGACCCGAGAACTTGTTCTCATACTTTACAATTTCTGCAACATACGCGTCCATGGTTTCTTTGTTGGTGTCCCATTCCTTGTTGCATTGTTGGACCACCAGTAAAAAGTCACCAAAGATGAGTAGTCGCTTGATGCCAAGGGAGACAGCCAGGCGTAGCCCGTGGAGTGGTGCCTCGTACTCGGTCTCGTTGTTGGAGACCTTAAATAGTATTTGAAATACCTATTTAAGTTGCTCACCAGTCGGACTGATGAAGAGTACTCCTACGCCACCGCCTTTGAGCTTGAGGGAGTCATCAAAGTACATGACCCAATGCTCTGTCTAGTCAACTGGAATTGGTACTTGATTTTCTTGCCACTCTGCCAAGAAATTGACTAGAGCTTGCGACTTGATGGCCCCTAGTTCCACTGCCCACTTGGAGATACGCCCAATGGCGTCCCGGTTGTGAAATATATCCGCCAACGGGAAGTCAGCGACAACTGAGATTTTGTACTCGTCGAAGTAGTGGCGAAGCTTTCTAGAGGTGATGAGTATCGCGTAGAGAAGTTTCTGAATCGAAGGGTAACGATCCTTTGACTCAGAAAGGACTTTGCTAACGAAATAAACTGGCCGCTGCACACCGAAGGCTTGGCCCTCATCGTTTCGCTCCACCACAATGGTCGTGCTGACTACGTGAGTAGTCACAGCGATGTAAAGTAGCAGATTCTCGCCTGGGTTCGGAGCCGTGAGGATGGGGGCGATTGAAGGTGGGCCTTGAGGTCCTCCGATGCCTGTGCCACTTCCTCAGTCCAAACAAAGTTGTCCTGCCGCTTGAGGAGCTTGAAAAAGGGTAGACCCCATTCGCCAAGTCGGGAGATGAATCTGTTTAGTGCCGCCATACAGCCGGTGAGTTTTTGCACATCTTTGATCTGTTGTGCAGCCCTCATGCTTGTGATTACGGTTATCTTCTCAGGGTTAGCCTCAATGCCTCGGTGACTGATGATGAAACCAAGGAGTTTCCCTTGGAGTACGCCGAAGACGCACTTAGTCGGGTTGAGCTTCCACTGAAATCTTCGCAGACTGTTGAAAGTTTCCTCGAGATCAGAGATGAACTCGTCGAGATTATTGGTTTTAATAACCACGTCATCCACGTAGGCTTCAACGTTGCGGTGTAGCTGGTCAGCGAGGCACAGTTGTATGGCTTGCTGGTAAGTCGCACCCGCATTCTTCAGGCCAAACGACATAGTCGTGTATGCGTACGCTCCGGACAAGGTGATGAACACAGTCTTGATCTGGTCTTCTTCCTTGAGGGAAATCTGATGATAACCCGAGTAGCAATCAAGGAAGGAGAGTAGGACACAACCAGCGGTGAAGTCGATAACCTGATCAATGCGGGGAAGCGCGAAAGGATCTTTCGGGCAGTGCCTATTGAGATCGGTATAATCGACACACACCCTCCATTCATTATTATTCTTTTTTAGAACAAGTACAGGGTTGGCTAGCCACTCTGGGTGGTACACCTCTTTGATGAAACCAGACGCGAGTAGCTAAGGTAGCTCTTTTTTTATGGCCTGCCTCTTTTCTGGAGAGAAACAATGTAGTCGTTGCTTCCTCGGAGTGGCCTTGGGATCAACTTTCAGAGCATGCTCGATCAACTCCTTGGGCACGCTTGGCATATCCGCTGGTTTCCAAGCGAAAATGTCTCGGTTGGCCCTAAGAAAGTGATGAGCGCGAGTTCATATTTGCTGTCCAAGTTTCCACCGATCAGGGCGGTCTTGGATGAGTCACCCTCCTGAAGCTGGATGGTCTTGATGCCGACGTCGGGGTTCGGCTTGACCCTTGACTGGCTGGGCCTCTTGTTCACCACCTCCAGCTCTGTCTCAGAGAGTTGCTGCGCGGCCGCGAGTACTTCGGATGAAGGCTCTGGCACGCGCGCTGATGCACCATACTTGATTGCCTCCTGGTCGCAGTTGTAGGACTTCTCGATGTCGCCGTGGAGGGATAGTATGCCATTGGTACCTGACATTATCAAGCACGCGCGCTGATGCACCATACTTGATTGCCTTCTGGTCGCAGTCGTAGGACTTCTCGATGTCACCGCGGAGGGATAGTACGCCATTGGTACTTGACATTATCAGGATCAAGTAGATGTAATGGGGTACCGCCTTGAACTTGGCCAAAGCGGGCCTGCCAAGGATGGCGCGCTATGAAGATTCGAAGTTGGCGACTTCAAACTTGATGTACTCCGTACGGAAATTGTCAGCCGTCCCGAAGGTAACTGCAGAGTGACCAAGCCGATCGGTGTAGCTGCGTTACCTGGGACAATCCCGTAGAACGGAGCTTTGCTGGGGTTGAGCATCTTATCGATATTCATTTTCTTCAGAGTACTCGGAAAGAGCAGGTTCAACCCGCTTCCCCCGTCGATGAGTACCCGGGTCAGTGTAGAGCCGGCGACTACCGGGTCCAGTACGAGCGGAAGTTTTCACGGCTCGGAGAAGCTGGTCCACTGATCCTCTCTAGAGAAAGAGATCGGGACCTCGCTGTGTCTCAACGGACGTGGCACCGGTGGCTCGACTGCCAAGATCTCGCGCCGAAACACCTTCTGCGCACGCTTGGTGAGAATACCGTCGTCTCCTCCGAAGATGACGTTGACGGTGTTAGTCGGATGTTGGAAACCTGGAGGTCCCGACTTGACGGTGCCCTCATCCGCCTTGTCCTTGTCCTTCTCCTCGTCATCAGGAGGAGGTGGTGCATTGAGGCTTTTGCGGAGGATGGTGCACTGTAACATAGTGTGCTTGGCCTTCGGGTGCATCAGACACTACTTATGGAGGATCTTTTCGTACTGATCCTGAAGCTTGCCCGACTTCTTGCTGCAAGGGTTGCGCTCGATGTTGGCCACTTGATCCTCCGGTTTCCGCTTGCGAGCGGCGCCCAGGTTGTCATACTGGCCCTTGTCAGAGCGGTTATTGTTTTTGCCCTTGTCATTTTTGCGCTTGGGGAAGCGTTCAATCTCCTCGTCTTCTTGATCCGCCCATCGCTACATTATGTCGCGGAGCTCGAGTACGGTAGTCGGGAGGTTCTTCCCGAACTCGTGGTACGTTTGCATTGTGGCCAGTCCGTTGTGTAAGCCGCGGGTGACCTCCTCGTCGGCGATGTTTGTGATGGTGGTGCGGGTGTCGAAGAAGCGGCGCGTGTACGACCTCAGGGTCTCGTTCTTCTCCTGCTTGACCTGCGACAAGTCATGACGAGTACCTGTCGGGATCATGGAGCCCTGGAAGTTGTCGACGAAGACCTGCTTCAGGGTCTCCCAGGAGTCGATGGAGTTTGGTTGGAGGGATTCGAGCCATGTGTGTAGTGCTGATTCTAGGGCCATCAGGAAGTAGAGGGCATTAGTCGAGTTAGAGCTCCCGCATACTTCGATGGCCACGAAATAGCATCGCAGCCACTGCCGCGGATCTTGTTTCTCGTCGTACTTCAGGATGTTCGTAGGCTTCAAGTCCCTCGGATACTCGCGGTTAGTGATGTTTTCCGTGAAGGCTGGGAAACGATCACTATCGTCACGAGTAGCATTCTCCAACCGCTCGCCCTGCCTATTGGTGATGATGGAGCGCACGTCGCGGTTGCTGTTGATGTGTTGCCTTAAGTCGCCAGGAGGTGGAGAAAGTTGGTTACCCTGGTGGCCTTGGCCTCCCGCGGGTAGCCCCCCACCCCTGGGCCTATGGCCTTGTTGCTGAACCTCCTGTTCAGCTTGTCGGTTGTTGCGGGGGTTGGGATGACCCGCGATGGCACGACTACCCTGGGGTGCAGAGCTGTCATGACGTTCTGACCTGGAACGGGTGTTCTGGACGGATTTCAGCGGGTCCATCTTGTCGAGCTGAACTGCGGCTTGCTTAACAAGTCGCATGATCCGCTGAGTTGCGTCCATTTGGGGGATCTGTTGCGGGAGAAGGGAAGCTTCGAAGATATTACCCATGACGGTAACGAATTCTTCGCCAGCCCCTGTATCAAAATCCTCGCGTAGGATTCTACGCCATTGCGGGTTGCTGGCGCGCTCTTGAGCATTGCGCCTGCGCTTGTTCCTCCTAGCGTTCTTCCACCTGCGTACCCGCCTTTGATCCTCAGCTTCATCCTGGTGAGCGTCAGTGGTGTCTTTGTTGGCGGAGAACTCGCCCTCGAGCTCGTTGTCGAACTCGATGCCCGGCTCGTCGTCTCCGAGGTCGTGGATGGAAGGCATGTAGACTTCGTCCTCCGGCGAGTAGTCGCCAGAGTAGTCGGTGGCCAGGATAGTAAAAGTGGAGGTCCTGGACATCTTTTCCTGGATAGGATAAAGATGTTTGCCCTTCTGAAAGGGCAGTTGCTAGATGGTGGCTACCAAGCGGGTTTTATCATCGAGTAGTTCGGAGGGCTCCATGCCCTTCCAGTACACGAATATGCCCTACGTGGTAGTCGTAATGCTCAAACCTAGATGACTGACCGCGGAGGAGTCGGGCTCATCATCTGAATCCGAGTAGCCGTCCAAAACGGGAGCCTCCCGGCTAGCGGTGGCATCCTCGTCTCCGAGCTTGAGTAGGAGATCTATGTCTGCTTCCATGTCAGAGGGGGACCTAGACCGTAGGGCCTCCCCGTAGGAGGAAGCCGTGTTGCGTAGTCCGAAACAGAATCGGGTACGCTCTTCCCCAGATCGGATCGGATCCGAGCCGGAGAGTCATGTCGGGAAACGATTCGAAAACACGTCGATGGCGGAATTCTCCTCGGTCTCCGAGGTGAGAAGTGGATGCATCTCGTCGAGATTGTTGATGAACTCGTCGAGTTTGCTCTAGCAGCTAGAGTCTTCAGGCTCTGTGGTGCTGGCCAAGTGGCTGTCCAAGCCGCCCGAGCCGTTGGTGATGCAGATCCAGGAGCCAAAGATGAAAGTTGTGCCCTTGTCGAGCACGGCGCTGGTGAAGTTGAAGGATGCCATCAAGTTCTCCGGTGGATGCTCGATGAACCCCCCTACCTAGTGCGCCAGCTGTCAGTTTTTTACCGTCAAGCCCACCGAGGGATACCCCCGAGGTGGTAGGTTGTAGGTAGGGTGTCACCGAGATCAGGTACTTGAAGGTGCAACGAACACAAAGTTTAGACAGGTTCGGGCCGCCGAGAGCGTAATACCCTACGTCCTGTGTGGTTTGTATTGCCTTAGAGGTTATGCGTATGCATGATCTGCTTTGAAGGGGTCCCTGCCCGCCCTTATATAGTTTGGGGGGACAGGGTTATATGGAAGTCTTAGTCGGGAACGATCTGAGGAGTCCTACCCGAGTACGTTGTCGGGTAGTTTCCTTACGTCCGACTAGTCCTAGCCGTATACGATTACTTACAATGAGGATAAGGTATGGCCCATGCGCTATCCCCTACCACAAGAATATGTATGTCAAGTGTGCAGTCCCGCTGCTTCGGGTCTGACAGACTCTACCTTAGAGCGATAAGTAGCTGGGAGGACAACAAGCGAGAAAGACTCCTAAAACACTTCTAAACTAACGAGCTAGCCTCTCTAACCTAAACCTGAACCAACCTAGCCGTCGGGAGAACAGAGCTTATTTCAGCGGCAGGGGCGGAAGGACCACAGACTAAGGGAGAAATGGGGGTCCAACTCGGCCAACGATCTACTGCTATGAAAACACCCGACCGTGGTGGACTACAAGGGACAGACAGTGCTGTCACCACCTGCCGCCTACCATATCAGTTCTGTGGGGTGGAACACACTTTCTAGCTAACACTAAGCCAGACACCACGTCTACACTCAGTGTTAGGATTTCCCCTGTGGCCTACAAGAGAAACCCCCCTCAACCTAGGGAACTGACTTGAGCCCCCTAGTCCGGGCGAGAAAACCCGCAAGATAAGGTCCCGACAGACTAAGACTAGAACAAAGTCTACGCTAAAAGAAGAGCTTCCGCACACAAGCAAAAGCTTGGAAATAAATAAATAAAAGTTAAAGGTAAAGCTGACTCGATAAGATAAAGAAGATAACTTATATTGATAATGTCAAAGGAAGGATACAAGAGCTTATACCAGACTTCCGAGGATGACTCCGGAATTCTGAGACAAGGTCAACTCGACTCTAACTCCTAGACTACTAAACCTAAGGGCGTGTTTGGGAGAGCTCCACTCCAACTTTTCTAACTCCGCTCCACAAACTATCTGCCAAACGCGTCCAGCTCCACGAACTACAGATCCGGAAACTCCAAAAAAAAACCTGGAGTTGGGGGCCAACTCCATATTTTTTATGGAGCTCCTCAAGGGGTGCTCCAAAAACACTAGTTATAGAACCTCTCATGGAGTTGGCGTAAACTTACCCACCACTGCCACCCATTACACAACTTACCGCTTCGTGAAAAAAAAATAACGCGCCCTTCCTCTCCCTGGCGCCCCTCCTTCACTCTTCGCCACTCAAACCCTAGGCCGGCAACCCTAGGAGATGTCACCGGCGGCCGCTTCTCTTATGCAGAATGGATGCCCAAGAAGATGTTCTCCCTTTAATTCTAGGTATAGTGGCCTAATTCCTTATAAATCCCTTTTAATTTTTCTTCTTCTCTCTCCCATTTTCTTCAAATCCAAGCAGAAACAACCTCTCCTCCTACCTCGGGGGGCCAGACTCCTTCATCCCGTCGGCGCCGGCCGACCCTAGCGCCCTTGAGGGCACCCAGGTGGTTGGGCGTGGCCGTGGCCAGCCGGCCATGACCGTGGTCTAGCATACCCTACCGTCCTGGCCGTGGCCAGCCAGGAGGCCGTGCTCCAGGCGGTGGCCGTGGCTCTGGTGCCGGCCGTGGCCAGGAGGGGTACAACGATGGCCATGGTGTGCCTGCTGCCGGTGAAGAAGCTGTCCGGCCCAATCAATGTGGTACAGGAAAAAGGAAAGCAAGAGATGTTGTATGTACAATTTGATTGGGCATGTAATTTCATTACCATTGTTTGAATGATACAAAATTGAAAACTGGTACTATGTATGCTTGAAATTATATATGTGAAAAAAATAATATTCTCATTTTGCAAAGCACCGTTACACGCTGAATTTTATTTACTGTAGCGAACATTGTAGCAGCGCGGGTACTGTAGCTCGTCCAAAAAAAACAGCAGGGCAAAAAAGTATAGTCCTCCCAAAGCCTTCCTTTCGTGGAGCTGGAGTCGATCAATCAGCCAAACGTGTAGACCAACTTCATGGTTTCTTGAAGTTCGTAGAGTGGAGCAGAAAAAACCTGGAGTTAGTGGAGTGGAGCTGTTTTTCTGGAGTTGGAGTGCTCCCAAACAACCCCTAACTTTAGACTGAAGTGAAGAGAGAACTCCTTCAGAGTGTGTGTCTTTCAAGTGAGGATGGGTGGTCTATTTATAGCTAGTTGTTGATGCCGGATTTTGACACGTGTTGAATCGGCGTCAGGAAAGGAAGAAACTGGCCGATGCGGCAGATTTAGAGGCTATAGTTGGGAATTGGCCGATTGAGGCTACAATTAGGGATCGGCCGATTGGCGATGCAGCTTGCGCCAACCGATAGGGGGATGAAGCCATTGGAATCCCAACAGAGGATCCCAGTCAAAAATGACCTGACGTTGGTCAAAAGAACGATGCCGACTCGGTCATGAAGCAATGAAAAGAATCCGGATTGGACTAGGAGATGGCGGCAGAAGATTCTGCGGGAGCCCATTTCCTTTAGGAAAATATTATAGATATAGTAGTTTTCTATTTAAATCAAGTTTGTAACGGATCGTAATCCATCAGGAATCTTAGTCCTAGGGTATAAATAGGAGCCGTCAGGGTTTTGTAGAATATACATCAATCAATCAACAAAAACAATCTACTTTTTTATCACACTTTACTTTCAAGTCGGCGACTTCGCCAATACTTCTTTTTCTTTCACGAGTTCGTACGGATTGGCAGGGCTGCATCGACACGATCTCCGGCCAATTGGTAGGTTCCGCTTATCGAATAACATCTAAGCTTTAACTTCGGGCGCATCGCTGTTGTTTCGTTTAGATTTATTCACTAGCTATCGATATTTACCAGAATTATAGGTTTTACCTATCGTTCTAGTTTTATCACCAGTTATCCAGCTTGAGATCGAACTATCGGCTCTATCATTACTTTCCCTTATTCAATATCATACAGCCGATCAGATCTATTTCAAGTGTTGCATATGTAATAATTGTTTAAGTTACCCTAATAGACTCTTAGCAATTGTTATATGATTATCGGCTGATCCATAGCCGGTCATCTTCATAGCAAATCGGCTGATTCGCTGATATACTTTTCGGGACAGATCGGAACCTCAGCCGATCGGAACACCCAGAATTTAATACGTTTATTTCCTTGTCAATCAACAGGTCAGATTGATGGCACGCCGCGCGAACCACACTAGGGCAATCACCCGAACAGGAGTTAAGTAGATTCTCCCGGGTCGTGTGTCCGACGCTAAAGGTCATCGGCCGATTTTTAGCGCCAACACACTTTTGGCACGTCTGGTGGGACCACCTCAACATCCAATATGTCAAAGACCACCGAAGTCTCTGAGAACAACATCATTGAGGTCACGGAAGCAGATCTCAAGGACGACCAGAAAGAGGAACTGGCAAAACACCTAGAAGTCTACAAAAGGGTGTATCTGCAATCTTTCAGTCGTACCAAAAGCGGGGAGGCAATCAAGAAAGCTCCTCTTCCAGTTCCCCGCCACATCACCATCGCTGAGGATACGGGCAAGATGTCCGATATGATTCAACAGTCCGTCTATCAGGCTTTCATCAACCAATCCTCAGTAATGACCAACACGGTGTATAACGCCGTCATCAGTTCTCTGGTCAGCGGAGTAGCTCAAGGATATCATGGGCCAGCATACGCCCCACCTATTGTACCTCCAACCAGAAGCTTACCAGGCACATCTCACTCGGCTCCTCAGCCGATGTCGACGCAACATGAAGGGTACAACACTTCATTGCCTTCAATGCTTCCGGAGTATAACGGTGCACCATGTTTTCAGTCGCAAGCGCCGCTTCAGCCTGTCCAGATTGCTTTCGTGCAATCGCTGCCCTGAAACTCAGTACCTTGGGGAGCACCAGCAACGGCGGCTTTTCCTGATCAATCAACCGGACATGGGAGCTATCCAATCCAGGCACCGTTCCATACAGTCGTTTGGCCGACGGTCCCTCAGTATCAACCGGCAACGTTAGAAATCGGCAGGGGGGCAGATGCCGCAGAAGCACTCAGAAGCACGGCACCGATGACTGTGTACGATGGGGCAGCAGATTCGCTTCGCCATCATCTGTCAGCTGCTCAGACGATGCAACAGAATCCGCCACACGCTTCGATACATCACCCGACTGTACCGCCGCCGATCCACCAACATACGCCAGCGCCCCGACCAGCTGTTCATCAGCAGCAAGTGGATTGGACAGCAAGAATAGTGGAGGTAATTCAAGACCAATTCGGGTTGAAGCCGACAGTACAAACTTATACGTACAAGACGCCATACCCATCGGCCTACGATCTACTGCCGTTTCCTCATTGGTACAAAGTTCCTGACTTCACCAAATTTTTGGGGCTGGATGACACCTCAACCGTGGAGCGCATAAATAGGTTCATCATCCAGTGCGGGGAAGCCGCCACATAAGATGCTCTGCGGGTGCGTCTGTTCTCGTCGTCTCTATCTGGGTCCGCCTTCCAGTGGTTCACTAACTTACCACCCAATTCCATCGTCACTTGGGTTGATCTGGAAAAGCAATTTCATAAGTACTTCTACACGGGAGTCCACGAGATGAAGCTTTCAGATTTGACCAGCCTCAGGCAAAGGAGCGACGAACCAGTAACTGGCTACATACAGAGGTTCAGAGAGGTCAGAAACAAATGCTATACCCTAGCCCTGACCGATGCCCAGTTGGCCGATATCGCCTTCGAAGGCCTCCTGCCACATATCAAGGAGAGGTACGCCTCAAAAGAATTTGAAAGCTTATGTCAGATCGTTCACCGATTGGCCGGTCAGGAACTACGTCCGTTTGATCAGTGGAGGAATTTCCAGAAAAAGGTGGCATATTTAGAAGGGTCTGAATCTGAGGAAGAAGAAGAAATCGGCCTAGCAGAATGGGTCAAAGGGAAAAAGCCGATATCGTGCCCTTTCAGCAAGAACAAACCAAAGGCGTTCGGTTTTGACACGTCAAAGGCCGATAAAATCTTCAACTCAAAAAGAGGGGCAGATCAAGCTCTCACCTTACCACTCCATCCTCTCGGCCGATCAGCTCAAAAAGATGAAGTATTGCAAATGGCACAATGCTACATCTCATGACACAAATGAGTGCAAGATCTTCAGTCAGCAGATACAGTCGGCCATTGAGCAAGGCAGACTCAAGTTTGAAGTCCCAGCGAAGCCGGTAAAGCCGATGAAGATTGATCAGCATCCTTTCCCTACTAACATGGTTGACACGGGAAGAAACTCACTTCAAACGAAGGTGCTGACGTCGGAATCGGCTAGAAGAAGCGGCGCCGTGGATCCCAGAAAGCAGGTCACGGTGGACGATGTCAAAGGGAAAAGACGGGTTGAAGACAAGGGCGAAGGATCAGAACGATCGCGTAGACCCGTCACTTCCCAATTCTTACTCAGCAAATATCAGCAGCAGCAGGAAAGGTCGAGACACCACGATGAGATGATACGCCAACACGAAGATCATTGGCGATGTCCGTTCTTCATCCATTGCTGGGAAAATGACCTCAGATAGCCGTCAGCCGATAATTGCCCGGAGTGCAGTGGATCAAGTCGCAACGATCGCCCGCTCAAAAGATCGCATTACAGAGACAGAGGATCAGAGCCGATTAGCAGAAACTGGCACGAACAAGAAGGTCGGCGCCTTTCAGTGCATGATCGGCTAAAGGGCAGAGTTGACCGATATCACCGGTCGAAGGGCAGGATCAACCACCAAAAGCGACTGCGGGGCAGAACCAGCGTACACGATCGGCTAGAAGAAATGGCTGGTGCTAGGGTGTCAGATGAGAACCCCCTAGAAAGCGAACCAGACTGGGAGCACGCCAAACCGCCGGCCAAACCAGTAAACCCCAGGTGGTGCCCTGATGGACTGTCTAAATCTCAAAAACGAAGGATCCAACGTCTGCGCCAATGAGAACAACAAGAGGAAGAGCAGAGGCAGGTGCTGGATAAGAAAAACGACAGGTCCCGGGTCTGGCGCCCCAAGAGAAACAACAACAAGGAGGGCGACAATCAAGAATCGACAGCTGATGTCAACATGGTGTTCATATTGCCGATGGAGTTCATGGCACCCACCGATCGAGATAAAGCGACAAGGATGGGGGAGCAGATGGCGCAGTTGGTTTTGGAACCGATGACAGCCACCTTTGAGAAACCGGAAGATGAAAAACGACAACATCTCAAGGCACTATTTCTCAAAGGACACGTTAACGGATGACCCGTTACCAGGCTACTAGTGGACGGAGGCGCTGCAGCCAATATCATGCCATATGCCATGTTCCAGAAGTTAGGCAAAAGCGATGAAGACCTGACCAAGATGCACATGATGCTCAAAGACTTCGAAGGCAATGTGTCTCCCGCCCGCGGAGCGCTCTGCGTCGACCTCACCATCGGCAGTAAGACCGTTCCCACTACCTTCTTTATTATTAATGGTAAGGGGTCCTACAACATGTTGCTCGGTCGCGATTGGATACACGCGAATTGCTGCATCCCGTCTACAATGCAACGATGCCTTGTACAGTTGGTCGGCGACAGTATAGAGATAGTCACCGCCGATTCCACCTACAGTGTTGCGGCGGCCGACACGCAACAGTGGAGCTGTGAACACGTCAAGTGTATATCTGGTAGAACTTGGGACACTGATTTCCTGAAAGTGTCCGATTTTGGTCTACAGCCGATCCAAGCAGTCGGCTCTGAAGATTCAGATTAGATGGATCAGTTCGTCCGAGAAGACGGGAAGCTTGGGCATGGATTTACGTCGGCCGATTCATTGGAGGTGGTGGATTTAGGAGATGGTAGTAAGGCAAGGCCGACGTATATTAGTGCTAGTTTAGATCCCGATTACAAATGTGGATTGATAAGTTTGTTAAAAGAAATCAAAGATTGCTTCGCTTGGGAATACCATGAGATGCCTGACCTAGACCGGTCCATTGTCGAACACCGGTTGCCTATAAAATCAGGATATCGGCCATATCAGCAGCCTGCACGACGGTGCAACCCTAAAATTCTACCTGATATAAAGGCCGAGATCACAAGATTGATTGAAGCAAGATTTATTTGGCAGTGCCGTTACGCCGAATGGATTTCTAATATTGTACCCGTATATAAGAAAAACGGAAAGTTGTGCGTATGCATCGACTTCAGGAACCTAAATCAGGCTACACCAATGGACGGGTATCTAATGCCAACAGTCGATGTTTTGATAGATGTTGCCGCAGGACATAAAGTCATCAGTTTCATGGATGGTAATGCTGGGTACAATCAAATATTAATGGCCGAAGAAGATATTTCGAAGACACCTTTCAGGTGTCTGGGCCACCTCGGTTTATTCGAGTGGGTTGTAATGACCTTTGGGTTAAAGAACGCCGGCGCTACATACCAGCGGGCTATGAATTATATCTTTCACAAGCTCATTGGTGTATCGGTGGAAATCTACATCGACGATGTTGTGGTCAAGTCGAAAGGTCATCAGGAACATCTGGCCGATTTACAAGAGGTATAGGAGTGCACAAGGAAGCATGGGTTGAAAATGAACCCGAACAAGTGTGCATTCGGCGTGTCGGCCGGGCAATTCTTAGGATTCATGGTCCATGAACGCGGGATAGAGGTTAACCGGAAGACCATAGCTGCCATCAATAAGGTTGTAGCCCCGCAGAATAAAACTGAGCTGCAGTCCCTCGTCGGCAAGGTCAATTTTATTAGAAGATTCATATCCAACTTGTTCGGGCGTATTCAAGCTTTCACTCCTTTGTTGAAATTGAAGCCAATCAGGAATTCGTGTGGGGAGAAGAATAACGCAAAGCGTTAGAAGATATGAAGCAATATCTAATTTCACCACCGGTGTTAGTCCCGCCACGGCCCGATAAGCCGTTCAAATTATACTTATCGGCTGACGAACAGGCTATCGGATAGGTGCTGGTACAGGAGTTCAAAAGAAAAGAACGGGTGGTATATTATATCAGCAGAAGACTCCTGGACGCCAAAACAAGATATTCCCCGGTGGAACGGTTGTACCTGTGTCTATACTTCTCATGTACCAAGCTCAGGCACTATTTGTTATCGGCAGAGTGCATAGTCGTATGCAAGGATGATGTGGTAAAATATATGCTATCACTGCCAATTTTGAAAGGACGGATTGGAAAGTGGATCCTGGCTCTGTCAAAGTTTGACTTAAGGTACGAATCGGCCAAGGCTGTCAAGGGTCAAGTCATGGCCAATTTCGTGGCTCAGCATTGTGGACCGGAAATTGCTGTCGTTGAACCGGTTTCATGGACTCTATACTTCGATGGTTCTTCGTGTGGAGCCGGATCGGGAATCGGAATCGTTCTTGTATCGCCTCGGGGGGCAAGCTATGATTTCTCTCTGCCGATAGAGGCATCCTCAACCGACAACCAGACGGAATACCGAGCCGTCCTAAAAGGTATCCAATTGTTAAGGGAAGTCAAAGCTAATGCAGTCGAAATTTTTGGGGATTCCATGCTCATTGTAGATCAATTGACGGGGAGATCTGAATGCAAAGATGATATCTTAAGGATTTACTATGAAGATTGCCTCCAGCTGTTAAAGAAATTCAAGTCTGCGGTGATTGAGCATATTCCCAAAAATTACAATGAAGAGGCCAATAGGCTTGTCCAACACGCGTCCGGATATCGGCCGATTCAAGGGGCCATGATTCTGGAACTTGCGGCCGATGATTGGCGAAAGGAGATTGCCGATTACTTGAAAGATCCGTCCCAGAAGGTGGATCGGCGAGTGCGTTTCCAGGCTACGAAATATGTGTTACTCGAAGACGATTTGTTTTACCGGACGATTGATGGGGTTCTTCTCAAATGCCTAGGAACGGAAGAAGCGAAGGTCCTGATGGGGGAAATCCACGAAGGCGTATGTGGAGCCCATCAATCGGCTCACAAGATGAAGTGGATGATCAGAAACAATGGGTATTATTGGCCGACGATTCTCGAAGATTGTTTCAAATATTATAAAGGTTGTCAAGACTGTCAGAAGTTTGGCAATGTGCAACGCGCGCCAGCTTCGGCTATGAACCCGGTAATCAAGCCATGGCCGTTTAGAGGTTGGGGAATAGATCTCATCGGACAGATTCACCCTCCATCAAGCAGAGGGCACAAGTTTATATTAGTTGCCACTAATTATTTTACCAAATGGGTGGAGGAAGTTCCATTGAAGACCGTGACATCAGCCGATATGATCAATTTCGTTAAGAACCACATTGTTTATCGGTTCGGTATTCCTCAAACTATCACAACTGATCAAGGAAAGATGTTCACCTCAGGGGAGTTCGGAGAATTTGCCGCCGATATGGGGATTAAATTGTTGAATTCTTCTCCGTACTATGCTCAAGCTAATGGCCAGGCCGAGTCATCCAATAAGGGGATAATCAAGTTGATCAAGAGGAAGATAGAGGAACAACCCAAGAAGTGGCACATGTCTTTGGCTGAATCTCTATGGGCTTATAGGATGGCTTGCCACGGGGCCACTAAGATATCTCCTTATCAGTTAGTATATGGTCATGAGGCAGTCTTGCCTTGGGAATTAAGGATGGGGTCAAGGCGCATATCGCTTCAAGATCAGTTGACGGCTGATGACTATTCCTTCCTCATGAAGGAAGAGCTCGATGATTCGGCGGGTCAACGATTGAGGGCCCTGATTAGCATCGAAGAAAACAATAAAAGGGTGGCCAGGTGGTATGACAAGAAGGTCAAGGTTAAACAATTCTCCCAAGGAGATTTGGTATGGAAGTTGGTGCTGCCGATAGGGTCTAAGGATCCCAAATTAGGTAAATGGTCGCCCACTTGGGAGGGGCCGTATAAAATCGGCCGATGTGCTCCGGGAAATGCATATATACTAGAAACTATCGAAGGGGAAGAATTCACAAGAGCCTTAAACGGGAGATATCTGAAGAGGTACTATCCAAGTATATGGGTGGGTGCATAACTTGCGATAAGGTGCATCAAGACAACGTGGCCAACTCCCATTGGCTCCTGTCTATATAGCCGATGTAAAAATGACATCGCCTTAAGGAGGAGACATTTTGATTTGGTCTGACCGATTCATTATTCGGTGAAAACAGCAGAGTACATAGCCAACATGGTACAAGTCGCCCTTAGAATAAAAGTACCAATATATCTATTGATCACGCTTTTTCTTAATCCCTCTCTCAATTCGGCCTAATTTTATCAAAAGGCGGGTCCTCTTCTCCTCCAGATCCTCCATAGTGGCTTCAGCCTCGACTTGACGAGGGAGTGGATGGCTCCTGTCAAGAGGTGGTTGGGAAGTTCCCGCCGCAGCATCTTCAAGTGCAACTGAGCGAGGGAGTGGATGACACCTTTCAGTTGGCGGTCGCCTGGAGCAGTTAGCGTCTATATGGTCCCAGACTTTCTGGACATCAGCAGGAACATGACCTTTGAGTTCTTCAAAATGAGCTTTTATCAGATCTATGTCCGCCTGCGACAATGGTTCGTCTGAATGCATAACTTTAATCGCTCGTTCCAAACTGGGACTAAGGCATTTTGGCTAAAGAAAGAGAAAACAACTACCCAGTGTCAGAGCGATTGAGATGTCAAGGGAGGAAATAGAAGAGGGTTCGTACCTGGTTGATAGAGAAGGAGGAAGATGAAGAAGACATCTTGATGTCTAGCCTGGGAGAACAGAGATCAAATTATTAGAGGGGAAGAAGATAGGTAATACGGACGCCTGTGGAAACGATATGGGATCTCATACTTATAGAAGGAAGGGGGTAGAGAGATGGTAGGATGCGTCCCATCGGAGTAAAAGTGTTAATGAATGAAAAGTTGCCAAAGAGGATGGTCCAAGTTTGAATCTGCGCGTCAACAGCCAGGGGATATTAAATGTTTACAGGATCTTTTACAGTTCACCCAAGGAGGGCATCAATAGCCGCAATCGCTCGTTGCCTAATTTGATCGGCCGAGTCTACAATCTTTGGTCGTCATCAGCCGATCCGGGGACTTCTGGCATATGATGATGGATTTTTATTGCTTCACGGGCCAGGTTATGTCTTTCTTGTCTTAGCTCGGCGATGACAGATGGAAGGTCTTGGAGTCTTTTTTCTTCAGCAGCTATGGCCTTGGTCACCTGCTCCATCTCTTTGGCTAGCTCTGCTCTTCGCTGTTTGAGGCGATCTTTGGCACCGACGATATCTGGACGAGAGTTCTCAAGGAAGTTGATTCGTTGATGCACCTCTTGGGCTCGGTGTTTGTAAGAGTCTTCTTCCTCGCGGGCTTTCGCTAGCTTGGCGCGATCGGCCATAAGGCGCAAGGCCCTGAACACTGAAATCTGCATTGACTCTATATATGCAGCAGGATCCAGAGCCTCTGTCGCTTCCTCTGGAATTGGGCCTCTGATTTCATTAAGAAGTCGCCGAATCGATGAGGCATCTCCCACTAATCGGCCGATATCGTCTTGGAGGGTCCGCATACTCTCGAGCTTGGCACGGACGTCATCAGGGATTGAGCTAGGTGTGACTTGGTGTGAAGTGACCTCTTCATCATCAGAAAGGGGAACCGCGAAAGAGAAAAGACTGTTATTGGGAGTGTCCTACTCCTGCGAAAGAATAAAAAAAGTAAAAATACGGATTAGCAGACAGTAAAGGGGAATCGGCCGATTTGGGTGATAAGTTCCTTACCTCTTTGAAACGGATTTCTCTTGCTTGCGTTGGCGGAAGTGCCACCCTCGTCTCAGGAACCGGCGCGATCGGCTCATCAGAAGAAGAAGACTCGACGGCTATCAGTGCCCTGCTCGGGCCAGCTTCCTGAAAAGGTATAGGAAGCAGATTTTATGAGTATACTGCAAATAATTAAGTCTGATGATATATGATGCCTGTCATACCTTTGTGAGTCTTCTGGTCGATGTTTGTTGGGGAGGTACAATCGACGCACCCAGATTGGCCTGCATCAAAAATCGGTTAGTTTTTTGTTGAGTATCAAGAAATTGAGTTAAGAAACTCTCTACCTCGGTGAGGGAAATCGCTGGCGTTTCGGCTTCCGCTTGGGATGTAGCCGATAGCTGCGGAGACTGCGCTGGGGTAATTCGTGCAGCCTGGCAGAAGGAAGAGGTTAATATCGATAGAATACTTAGAAGTATGTGAAGTGTGCGGAGTTACCTGAACAGCTTCTACCAGCAATGATGCAGCGGCCGCTCCAACTTCTGTAGCAGTCTGGAGATCGACCTCCTCTGCAATCGGCAAAGTTGGCGCAGTTGAAGGTTCAGCCGATGCCGCCGCCAATTGATCAACCGGTTCTATGCGGGCACGCACTCGGCAGCTCGTCTTCTTTAAAGTGCGCCTCTTCAGTATTTGCTTCCATCGGCCGCTGGTGATGTCTTTGACGGTCGGGGCGTGATGGCCGATAAGTGGGAATGGTGTGTATGGGCGGTTGCTCTCTATCAGCCTACCACTTCGGCTCCGCGTCTGGGGAAGTTGATTTTCGGACTGAAAAGGGAAATATGAGTTAGCGGCAAGATTATAGCATGAAAAGGGATAATGTTGAAATCTTCTAGGAGAAGGGCAGTACCGCTGCATTTGAGTCGATGTTGTCGGGGTCTAGATTATTACAATATGTTGAAGGAGATGAACAGAAGAGATGTTGCTTCCATTCTGCCCACCATAATTTGAATTGTTGGACGGTGAAGGGAGCCACTATCCAGTTGTTTAGATCGATGGTACTGGAGTCTGGCACTAGATTGCACAGCCGACTGTGGTCGAGGCTCTTGGTGAGTTCATCTCGGAATTTTGCACGGCCGGCAAAATAAACTTGAATCGGCAGCTGACCAAAGCCGAATTGCCGTGCTGCGACTGATGGGTTGTAAAATTCATAAGTTGGAAAGTCTTTCCTAGAGAAGAAGTTTGCCGGTAAAATCCCTGGCTTGATCAAAATATCCATGAGATCATCATCAAAAGAGTTGGACGATGAATCATAACAGACAGGAAGCTCGAAAAGTGCCTCTGTCATCTGATACGGATACCAGCTGGTGGTCTCTTCACTAAAGCTGTTGTAAAAACATCTAAAATATTCGGCCGTTCGGGTGGCAGTGAACTGGCAACCAGGGAAAACTGATGCTGCTTCTCCAAAAGAGGTGCACCGTCGTCGTATGGTGGGATTCTCCTCTGACTCGATATTGGGAAATGTTTTGGTTTCTATTTGCTGTTGGGAGACCTTGCTCATGTACAAGTTAAGCCAGAGGGTGATGAACTACCAAGGACCACCAGGATTACCAATCGGCTCTCCTTTTGATAATTTGACGCCGATTTGGTGCATCATATGGTAGGCCGATCCTAACAAATGCTTCCCAAGGGGGATGGCGGATCCTATTGACAGGGCTTCTGCCAGAGCTTGTGTATTGGAGGAAGGGCCAACCGCTCTGCCGCAGAAGAAATGTTTCTCCAGCCACATCATTAAGAACGTTGTATGTTCTCTCTCTGAAATCATCCCGGTCCTCATGTTTTTGTTGATATACCCCTTCCACCCGCCGATTCCTTTTGTCTCTAGCCGATGGGTTGGTTTGGTCAAATAATCAAAGGGTGTATCAGGGGAGAAAATATCAAGGCCGGTCAGCATCAGGACATCGGCCAGAGTTGGAGTCATAGGTCCGTGCCCAAAGAGAAACGCGTTGAGCGCGTCGGACCAGAAATAGGAGGCCGCTATTACCAAGGGTTCATTTTTCTTCATTTGGGACAAAAAGAGATTGATGCACTGGCCGATTTTTAACTCATCCCACTGAACTCTCTTGGAGTTGGCTAATCTTTGGTACCATTCTTTCCAGCCAGGGGTTTCATTGGGCCAAGATCTAAAAGCACCTGACCACTGACCCAAATCCATAGGTGATTGCTTGAAAGGGATTCTATGGGTTTCTAAGTTGATCAAATCAGTTGGATCTGGATTCCCCATAGGACCTAAGCAGATGAGACCAGGGGCTTCGAAAAGGGGAATAGTGATTTGGTGCCTAAATGCCTAAAAAAGGGGAAAAAGGGAAAAACTGAGAATGGATCTACAAAGTGCCTGAGCAGTAAAAAGTAAAAGAGGAAAGTTTCGGATGATTACCTCCGGAATGAAACTCATCGTCGTCGATGGAGTCACCGATGGAGTCGCTGATGAGACCGCCGTCGCCGAGGGAGTTGCTGGCAGAACCTCCGCGGTTGGTGGAGTTGCTGATGGCGCCGCCATTGGAGGGACGAAGCAGATTGCAGACGTGAGAAAGATCGCCGGAGAATACGGTTGGAGACCGAGAGGGCGCTGGGAGAAGATGAACTCTGATTCGCTGGGGAGGAGATTACTCGACTCGTAGGGAAGGAGCGGCGGAGAACGCCGGTACTTAAAAACAGTCCGAGAGAGAAAGGGTAAAGGCGGGATTTTTGCCGCGCCGTCTACATGAATTCCACGGGAACAGTTGTCTCAAGCGCCCGGTTCGAGAAGATTGCAATCATCATGTAGAAGACCGCGAAACGGAGGGAGATTTTTTGCTGCATTTGTTTTGGAGGAGAGATTAAAAAAGAATTTTGAAGTAAAAGTCATGTTTTACTCCGAAACTGGGGGGCATGTGTTGACGCCAGATTTTGACACGTGTTGAATCGGCGTCAGGAAAGGAAGAAACTGGCCGATGCGGCAGATTTAGAGGCTCCAGTTGGGAATTGGCCGATTGAGGCTACAGTTAGTGATCGGCCGATTGGCGATGCAGCTTGCGCCAACAGATAGGGGGATGAAGCCATTGGAATCCCAACAGAGGATCCCAGTCAAAAATGACCTGACGTTGGTCAAAAGAACGATGTCGACTCGGTCGTGAAGCAATGAAAAGAATCCGGATTGGACTAGGAGATGGCGGCAGAAGATTCTGCGGGAGCCCGTTTCCTTTAGGAAAATATTATAGATATAGTAGTTTTCTATTTAAATCAAGTTTGTAACGGATCGTAATCCATCAGGAATCTTAGTCCTAGGGTATAAATAGGAGCCGTCAGGGTTTTGTAGAATATACATCAATCAATCAACAAAAACAATCTACTTTTTTATCGCACTTTATTTTCAAGTCGGCGACTTCGCCAATACTTCTTTTTCTTTCACGAGTTCGTACGGATTGGCAGGGCTGCATCGACATGATCTCCGGCCAATTGGTAGGTTCCGCTTATCGAATAACATCTAAGCTTTAACTTCGGGCGCATCGCCGTTGTTTCGTTTAGATTTATTCACAAGTTATCGATATTTACCAGAATTATAGGTTTTACCTATCATTCTAGTTTTATCACCAGTTATCCAGCTTGAGATCGAACTATCGGCTCTATCATTACTTTCTCTTATTCATTATCATACAGCTGATCAAATCTATTTCAAGTGTTGCATCTGTAATAATTGTTTAAGTTACCCCAATAGACTCTTAGCAATTGTTACATGATTATCGGCTGATCCATAGCCGGTCATCTTCATAGCAAATCGACCGATTCGCTGATACGCTTTTCGGGACAGATCGGAACCTCAGCCGATCAGAACACCCGGAATTTAATACGTTTATTTCTTTGTCAATCAACAGGTCAGATTGACTGGCACGCCGCGCGAACCGCACTAGGGCAATCACCCGAGCAGGAGTTAAGCAGATTCTCCCGGGTCGTGTGTCCGACGCTGAAGGTCATCGGCCGATTCCTGGCCGATTTTTAGCGCCAACACTAGTGAAGGTCGGTAACCGGTGAAAAGCGTCAAGATTACGCAGCCTTGCCAGTTGCTTAACTTACACGCGAAGACTGGGCATCGGTGGCCGCCAGGTGAGGCCGGTCGGCCTGGGGATGGTGCCACTTGGCACCGCCTTTCTTGTGGACGCTCCTGATTGCCTTCTGAGGGCGGTAACAGTTGCTTCATAGTTAAACAACCATTTCAAACATGCAGGTAGGCCCTTGAATCCATGTGTGAAGCCTTTGGAATCCTCGGATTAAACCGACTTCAAGTGCACGATGCATGATCCTGCATAGGAGAGGCCGGCCGGCCTGGGATTTCTCCCAAACTAGCTCATTTTTGGTACACTTACTCCTGCATAGACAACCCATCCAAAACTTGTGGAATTTTATTAGTTTAAATAAAATATGCATGGAACATAATGCAAAACTCTGAGTTATTCCCGAGATGTTGACGGACGATGGTCGAATAACGGCCGTCAACAGTCATATATCTTCACCTTTCGCCAACGCCAAATAAATCCTTGCTTTGGTCTTTTAAAAATACTAATTCTTAGATTCACTATTCACCTAGTCGCTCACTCCTCTTGTAAGATCAAGATTTATGATGATTTTTTTTAAAAAAAAGTATTTGTTGCATTTACATGATTACTTGTGTCAATTAGTTTTATCTTATGTTTTTACTCTGTAGGCGTGTACCTGTTTATTTATCTAACTTTTGGAGTTTCTTCATCTAAAAGCTCTTATAACCAAAATTTGGAGAAAATCGAATATCTATTCAGAAAATTGAACGGCCCTCTCCAACGTGAGCTAGCTCGGACCACTACTCCAATTAAGTTATGGCATTTGGCACCTTTAGTATTGATTAGCCTGTACCTAAGAACCCAACGGTAATTACATATGCCAGTGGTTTTTGCCATTGTTTAGATTCGTAGTTGCTCTCCTCTCTATCTCTATTTGATAGCTTTAATTAATTGTGACATTCCATGCATCTATCTCTTTTGTATCTCTCATAGAATTCTCATGAAAATATGGATGTCATATATCAATGATTTGACCTAAATTTGTAATTATCTTTTTTTAAATTCAAATCTAAATCTTAATTATATTTAATTTGTATGGACTCTTTTCTTTTGCAAAATAGAGTACAAACGCAGATGCTCATATATATGCATGCACACTTACCCCTACGAATACAAGCATGTAATCTAACCTTTATAAGCACATTTGAGAAATTGAGCCGGCATATTCTAGAGATTAGCTAAGTCATCATAGGCGTATTACTGTTGATGGGCACGTAGCCTACCACTAAAAGAATAGTGCTGAATAAATTCTGGAATAAACCCAAAGAAATAAGCATTCATGCTGAATTGAGAACTCAAATACCAGCTGAGCGCTACGCTTAGTTCGCATTTGGTATGCAATCTTTAGACTATTCTAGATCGTTAGATCTTTATAAAATCTAATGGTGTATATACGTTTTTTTCGGTTAACATGATAATTTGTAGACACCTTCGATGAACATGATGACTTCTTTTAACACCATGACCAAGTTAATTTTCAACTGGTTCCGCGGATCAATTTTGCTGGAGTTCATTGTGACCTTCTGTGTGTGGAGATTAGTCCAGCGGATCAATCTCGCTGTTGCCTTATCTGATCCAATATTTTACTTCTATCTATCTAGTTTCTACATTGCTTTAATCCTTCCTCTTCATGCGTCAGGATCATGGCAACTATTCAACTAACACGTGATGGATAGTATCCCATCCTAGGTTGTGGGTCGCCGGACGGGCAGTGAGAAATCGAGTGCACGAGGAGTAAGAACGACTTGCAGAAGCACGTCGCCGCCCGCGGAATTAATGGATGTCCCTACTCTTGGGAATGGATTGGGTCCGATCCAAATTCAATTGGATTTTGGCACTTAAACTCTACTGGATTTGGATCTAATTGGATATGGACATCCATTTAATTTGAATCAAATAGGATAGGATTCTATTGGATAAAAAATCAGGGGATAATCCAAACATTGTTGGATCATAGCAAGGGAGCGCTCAGCGCTGGACAGGAAGCTAGTCGCATGAACATCTTTTCCCTCGCCACCGTGGTGTCGTGTGTCTTCTCCTTTGCCGTCGCACATCTTCTTCCCCAGTCGCCGCGCCTCTTCTCGCCTGCCCTCGTCACGCGGAGCATCTCGATTCTAGGAGACCTCACCGATGCGCGCTGGATAGGAGCGGTGGCGGCGCGCATGGTGGCTGCCGCAGGCGGAGGCGACACTCGGTCATGGCGCAACCGGCGAGCGGCAACCGGCGCGACGGCGAGTGGAGATTGGTGCTGGTGCGGATAGGCGAGCCTTGGGTGGAGACGGCGCGGTCGAACAGCAACGGCCGGTGTGGGCAGCGTGAGCCGGCGAGTTGTGGGCAGGTCAGCCGGCAAGAAGGGTGCGCAACATCCTTACCTTTACATTTTTTATTTTTCAATTTCAAATTAATGTATTATTTATCGTATTAGCCACTGACTATTTGGATCATTCTAGACAGTTAGATCTTCACAAAATCCAACAGTGCAAATTCTTTTTTCTTAGATTAATGTAAAAAATTTTAGACACTCTCGGCGAATATGGTGACTCCTTTTAACACTATTATATTAAGATAATAGATGGATATATTTTACATCCGTGCGAACGTCGTGATGCTGGGTTGAAAACATTTACACGAGGCAAGCGGCAACCAACGATGAGTGATGACGAGGCAGAAAGACCTCAGCGGGGGTGTTGGACTTGGGCATGCAGAACAACACTGCATCTGCGTGCATCTTCCATGTGTTCAAGCAGGGGCTAGCTGTGCTTATCTACGGGGAGCGCCGGCCGTCCGGACGGCTGGATGAGTTGGTGACAAAAAATAAGCAGCAGGGTCCAGGGCGGCGAAACTCATTCCGGTGACTGTAGTGTGACTCGCTTGATTGCTTGCACGGAACGACCTAGGACACGAGTGGGAGGCAGGGAGGGGACCCTCCATTTCGGGGACGGACGGCACGGGCGCGCGCCCGCGTGCCACTTGCTTCTGGCGGCTGACGGCGCGGCCATCCCGCCCGTACGTGGCCCGGCGCGGCTGACACGGCAGGGCAGCAGAGCCGGGGCCACAGCTCTGCCAGGGTTTCCGCACTCGCGCGCGTCGGCGCGTGCCGCGGCGCGCCAGGCGGAGACGCGACCGAAAAGGAACGCGACGCGCGCGCCCGGCGTGGTGGGGCTGCAGGCGCAGGCGCAGGCGCTGCAGCCCAGCTAGGCAGTAGTAGTAGCCAGGCAGACGGCAGCTGCCTGCCGCGTACTGGGAGCACGATCTGGATGCCGTACGTGCCGGGAGGCGCCGATCGCGCGCGCCGTTTCGAGCGCCCCGCGGCGCGGCGCCGGCATCCTCTGCTCGCCGTCGCCGGCCGGCCTTGCCTGCGCTGCACGCACGCGCACCGTGCGTCTTGATCGTCCGCCGAAACGAAGCGGACTCGAAATTTTTCATCTGAAACCTTAAACTGTGGGCAGGAAATTTGCATCCGACGAGCCGTTTTACATCCTTGCGCTGTGCCACTGGTCACCGTCGCAGCGTTTTACATCCTCCTCGAGCCGTGTCCCTGTCCGAGACGGGGCCGCGACGCGTGCTCGCTTTAAAATGACTTGTAGCTCCACGAAAGCTGCTTGCCGACCCGGACGCCACATCACTCTCCTTATCTAGAACAGACGTGCATTCTACTACTGCACACCTACGTGGCGAATCGGGAACGTCGTGCTCCGACGGCCGGGCCCGCCGAGACCATACGACCTGTGGATCCCGATGGCCTTTCTTCAGCGAACACCGCTGTGAAGTATGGTTGTCCCGATGGCCGGGCAGCGCTGGCTGGGTAGCGTCCGCCGGAGGGTGCGAGAGAAGGGGAAATGGGGAAACGGTGCCCGTACGTACATCAGCGATGGTTGGCCACGTACACGGGACAAAAGCTAGTGTCGGTCGGGGTTATTGGAATTAAACTCCCAAGCGAATAAGCTAGCGATCACCATCGATCGATCGTCGTCTCCGGACCTCGCTAGCTGCATGCACACCTAATGTCCCAGTCGACCACAATAAAAGTGCCCGGAACGGCGTAAGGATCATCAGTTCATCACCACGCGCAAGCCGTCTTCCTCGATCCGCCTCTGCCGTCTTCTGTCCTTGAGGAGCTTCACAGCGTCCGAACCATCTTTAATTTATCAAAAGTGGTTGCTGCAGCTACCGAACGCATGATTGCCTGCGTGTTGTTCGTCGTCGATGGAGTCGAGTGGTGGCTGCCAGTGCGACGGCTGACGACGACGGCGTTTGGTACGAGCGGCCTTTGTTTTCCCACAGGCAGTGGTTACCTTGTTGGCACGCTGGACACTTGGACTGCACGAGTGATCTTGGGAGTCCAGACTTCAGACTCAGGGCAAGTGACCTGTGAGCTGCAGGATGCAGTTGTATACTGAGACATGATTGGTGCTGACCGCTGAGAGAAACTGGGTACGTGGCTAGCAGCTACTCTGCCTGCTCGCACACGACGCCGCGCGGTTTTAGTTTAACCACATGGACGAATCTTAATCTCACTAGTTCGTGTGAATTTTGCAGGAAAACCTCGCGAATCAGCGTAATTCCTAAACTTTTACTACGTCCGAAATGCACGCAAGTTCTGAACTGTTGACGAGACCGGCCCACGCAGCGTGACGTACTGGTGGGCCTTTACCATAGGGACCATCCCATTTCAGGCCCAGTCCCTGCGGTAAAGGCCCACGAGTACCTCCAGCGCAAAAATAATGTATCCCCGAAAAAATAATCGTAGAAGAAAGGCTTCGTAAATCAAAGGAGACATGCGCTGGAACCCACATTCCTCAGTGGATACGATACCCTTAAAATACTCCTAGATGAAACCTACAGCGGTATGCGTGCGCTTACGGATTTATTCGTGACGCTAGAAAACATCAACACCCTCGAGCTCGGCGGCGGCGGCCGGGGATGCCAGGTCCGACCCCTCCTCGCCGTCCCAGACCACGACGGCCGCGCCCGCACCTATGCCCAGCTACGATACCCTTAAAATACTCCTAGATGAAACCTACAGCGGTATGCGTGCGCTTACGGATTTATTCGTATATACACATGCGCACGGCCGTCACATGCGCTGCCTTTTTATTATTACACGCCTCTGATCTTCCTCATGTGAGCAAAGCCCCAAGGTCGCACCACCTCTCTCTGCTCAATAATCTCGCCGATCGCCATCACATGCGCTGCCTTTTTATTATTACACGCCTCTGATCTTCCTCATGTGAGCAAAGCCCCAAGGTCGCACCACCTCTCTCTGCTCTCTGGGCTCAACAGCTCTTCCGCCCTGTCTCGCCAACCTTGCCTCCTCTTCGTTCTAAAATAAATGCAATTCTAGAACCAAGCACAACCAAGCACGCAGAACAATAATATAGGTGAAATTACGAAAATACCCCTTATCTTTTATAATAAATAAATATATTGTTGGTTGTATCTTTCAGAAACCACCTTGTCTCTTATGGTAGGTAGGTCAAAGTAGCATTTTCTGTGGAACAAATTTCAAACTCTAGAAGTACAGTTATTTTGGGACGGAGGGGTACCCGTTAATGCAAAGTAGAAGCAGTACAAGCATATCGCCCAATACCCACCACACCGACGCGGCGTCGCCGCCGCCCGCCGGCCATCAGCGTGCTCCGTCGGTCCGTCCACGCGACCCCAGGGGCCTGGGCTTGAGCACGAACATCTTGCACGACCGCGGCGCGACGTCGAACGCCATCCTGTCCGTGAACGCGGCGTCCAGCGTCTTGTGCTGCCATCGACAGCAGACAGGAATGTCAATCCGCTGCGCGGCGGCGGTCGCGCGGCGCGACGAGCAGCTAGCGTGGGGGCGCGCGCGGGGCGTTTTACGTACCTGCCACAGGTCCCTGGCCTCGACGGCGGTGCCGGCGGGGAGGCCGACGTCGTCCCAGTGCGCGGTGATGGTGGCCTCGTCCGTCGCGTGCCGGTTCAGCAGCACCACCGCCGTCCGGTAGCCCGACAGCGGCGCCGCCCAGATCTCGTTGCTCCCCTCCATCCTCACCTTCTTCCCCTGCACGCCGAGCGGATCTGCGTGCCCAGGCAGAGACAGCAGTAGCTCCCGTCAATAAAGTGAACTCGATCACTGAAGCTGGGGATGCCACGATAACCTCTCAGCGCTCACCTTGGTTGACGGCGATCACCTCCTTGTTGGCCAGGATGTCGTACGTCTCCTGCGACATGTGCCTCACGTCGCAACCGATGATGAGCGGCGCCTATATTGCATCGGATGGGTTTGATGAGACGAACAGGGGTTCAGATTTTCAGAGAATAGATGCCTTCCTGCAACTGAGTGCAGAGAGGAAACTGCCTGTCACCTTGGAGATGGCCCAGAGGTTGAAGTGCACGACGTACTCGCTGTTCGTCATCCCCCCGTTGCCCACCTCCAGCATGTCCGGATCTGCGCCATTAACGAAGAAGACGACGAATTCATCCATGAAAACTTGTCCTAGCTAGTATCTGATAATCTGAAAGCGTGGGGCTGGACACGGAGAAGCCGGACCGACCGTTCCAGCCGCCGGGGCGCGCGTACTCCGCCCACACCTCGTTCTGGTCCGCCGTTGCGATCATGCTGGAACGAAACGCAGGCAGCAACAAGAACAGCCTCTCAGCGAACAAAATCTGCGCTCTGCGCGGCGGCGGCGACGCCGCCGACGGCCAGGGAGACGAACACGAACGCTGCCCTACCTTTCCCAGGTGTCGGCGATGTCGTTGGTGGTCCTCCAGCTGTTGCCGTAGGCCGCGCCCCACCGCGCCGGGTGCATGTCGCCCCTGAGAAACGAGTCGGGCGATCACCGGCAGCAAACTTCAGTAAGTCGATCGTGACGAAACCGTGGATCAGAGGTTGAGAGCCAGGTTACCGTACCATTCGCACAGCGAGAAGTAGATCGCCCGGCCGGCCTTCATCAGGGCCTTGCTCATCTCGGGGTACCTGTCCACGTGCCACACACAGACTTGTCAGCAGGCACATTCGCAGGGAGATAGAGGCTCTGATGGCCAGGAGTCTCAGGGCAGGGCACTGTGCGATTGCGCCACGCACCTCTCCAGCGGCTTGAGGTCGCCGTTGTTGCAGTTGTCGTACTTGAGGTAATCGACTCCCTGCGAGGAGCAGCGCCGATGTGGCCCGGGCACGAAACAGTGTTCAGTTCAGATCACAAATCGCACACATGATCTTCCCCTAGAAAATCAGTATGAGATCGTGCTGATCACTCACCCATGCCGCGAAGGTCTTGGCGTCCTGCTCCTCGTGGCCGAGGGAGCCGGGCTGCACCTTGGCGCAGGTCTGGAACCTGCAGAGGAATTGTCAGCACGGGAGAAGAGAACAGTGGCTCACGACAAATGCAGGGCTCGAGGGCCAGAGGCAGGGTAACAGAGCGTCGCTTCTCACCCGGCGTCGGAGTAGATCCCGAGCTTGAGCCCCTTGCTGTGGACGTAGTCCGCCAGCGCCTTGATCCCGTGCGGGAACGTCCTCGTGTTGGCCACCAGATTGCCCTGCGAAGGCCGGCGCCAATTTCATTCAGTTCGGTTCAGTTTAGAATTCAGACATCGGTGAATCGTTTGCGCGTACCATTGCATCACGCTCTGGCTCCGCCCAGCAGTCATCTTACAGAGAAAGAAGAACACATAGTAATCCGGTTCGATCAAGTTTTTTTTCTTTTTATTTTTTTGCCCAAAAGAAGAGACTAGAGCGGGTGAGGTGGCGCACCGATGTTGACGTATTTGTAGCCGAGAGCAGCGAGCCCGGTCGACACGAGTGCGTCAGCTGGACATGGTAGGCAATCAACCAATCAAGAAAGAAAGAAACAGGAGCAAGTTCATCAGCTGTTGAATTCAGCCGGCAGGCTCGAGTGCCACTGAAACCGAAACACATGCCGACGTGCGCAACGAGGACTGAAGAATTAATTACCGGTCTCCCTGATGACCACCTCGCCGTTGCCGTCGCACTGGAAGTGGTTCCAGCTGTTCCACCTGCGGCGATCAGAAGCAGATCAACACGCGCGCGGGCAGCCAGGGTGCCAGACGCTTGGCAACATCGCAAAAGGAACAAAGAAAAAAAAGGGATGGAGAGGACGTGCACACGCTTGTACAGGCTCAGTTCGTACGTACCCCATGGGAGGTGCCGAGCCGAGGCCGTTGGCCAGCATGCTCCGCCGGTGCGCCTCCTCCACGTGCACCACTTTGCCCTCGGCGACGGCCGCCACCGCCACCGCCACCACCAGCAGCAGGGCTAGGCTCGCCTGCGGCGACCCACGACGACTGCTGCCAACACCCGCCATGGCCGCTCCTCACGAACCTCTGCGCCGCACGAGATCAAGAACAATCGCTCCTATCGCTCGCTCGCGCGCTCCCGTCACTCACTCCCTGACTTAGTGGATCGACAATCGTGCTTCCCCGCTGTTTATATAGCCTCCCGATTCGCGACTGATCATTGCTGAGGAGCGCTTTATTCCATTTTTTTTTCCCAGCGCAGACGGCGACCGATGCGTCGCCTTCGCCTCGTCGGAAATGGCACCGTCGCGCAGAAGCGCCCAGACGGCCTCACACGTGATCGGCGGCCAGAGGATCCACGTGGGCGCCCAGTCCGCACGAGCGCGCACGAGAGTCAGAGAGAGCAGCCGCAGCGGGCTGGCCCGCAGCCAGCGCCGCCGGTCCTCCCCCGGCGGGGTGAGGAATCCGGGCCCACACCAGAAAGAAGAGAAGCGGCCCAGTACAAACTACAAAGGGCGAATCGGAATCAATCGACCGGGGTTTATTCCCAGCCCAACGTTATCCGGGAGGCGTGACGTGACGTGACGGGAGTAGGGGGTAGGACGTGTGCGCTGTACCGTTGATCATGGTCCATGGATTAGGATAACAAACTTTTTTGCTGAGGTATCCTGAACCTGAAGGGCTGGCATGGGGGTGTGTGTGCACGTGACTAGTACTGTACACGTATCGGGAGACTCGCCGAGTTCCCGGCGCGTGCATGACATCACTGTCCCGTACGGAATCTTTAGGCTTTTCGGGATAAGATGGGAACATAACAGGATAAACATTCGGTTACGCACCGGCTTACGCCTGTTTCAGGCCGCCAGGTGGTCGGGAACTCGGGACGCCGCTCCAGCTTCTCCCATCCACGCCGCTATCAATCCGCGCCCGCCCGGCCGCCGGGTCTCTCCCACAATCACCCCATCGCTGTACGCCGTTGATGGCGCGCTGTCACACACGTGACACGCCGCACCTCCAACGAGAAAGCCGCGACGATGTCGCACTCGCGTCCCGGATAAGATAGGGTATACGAACAACCGGCGGGGTAGCATTCGGCGAGTGAGTCCAACCGGCCTTCTTGATTAGTACCTGGTGTGTAGTCTAATTAATGCCAAGCGCCATCGGCCTGCCTGGTCAGTCTTCTGGATGGGTTTCGTCCTCGGGTTCAAGCCGGGGCGCGTAAAATACTCTACTCGTGGTCGTGGGACCCAGGCGCGCGGATCATCCTTTGACGTGCGCGGATGCAGCTGGGGCGTGACGGCTCGCTCCAGGTCGCTTGGAGCTAGGCACTACTTTCCTCTATCTTTCCGGTGCGCTTAGGAGAGGCTGATGCCGCGGCAATCAGCATCGGTTTTGGCAGGGTGCACGACGGCTCTGCTTCGACCTTAAAAGTTGAGGGAGGTCGGTCCCGGGTTCTATATTGAGCTACTAACACGGAGCTACAGTATCTATCTAGTATCTGGAGTACCTTTTTTTCTGTCGAAAAGGAGTCAACGGCATGGAACCGACGGCACCTCACACCTGCGAGTGGCAGCACGCCGTTCAGATGTTCCGCGACTGGACGCACGAGTCCAGGAACAAAAATCGTGCGCGGGGCATCATTTAGTACTCCTGCCAGGCTTGACGAAGCCAACAAGCAACAAGGGAAGGGTCCCACCTGCCATCCAGCGCCAATCCGGGGCGCTCTCCGGCCGATCTCTCATCAACTTCCAGAACGCGCAGTGATCCCGTGTCAGCGGTCGCGCCGGGGCAGCCGCGGCCGCGCGCGGCGGCAAATGATTAGTATTAGCCCCCGCACAGCGCACGGCGATGACCATAGCGCGCGCGCGCCCCTAATGACCCGGGATTATTTTACTAGTAGCACTACCCAATCCGTTCCTGTCTGTCTCGCCCTCGCCCCCCGCCCACCGCCCGCGCCGCTGCCACGTCGTCACCCCCCGCGCCTTCCTCCCCACCAACTCACCGGCGTCGAGCGCGAGGCGAGGCCAGGACACCCAGGCCCAGCGCATCTCGCCAGCGCCGCGATGCCGTATATATCCGCGCGCCGAGCTCCAGGGTGAGCCGCCGCCTCCCCCCTCCACCACCACCACAGCCCGCCCGCCCCCCATCGCAAATCACCAAACTGCCCCTTCGTCGTTCGTTGAAAAAGTAAGGCGAGAGCGAAACGAGGAGGGGAAAGGGTAAAGGATTTTTCAGATTTTGCGGCAGCCACCGACCGACCGGCCCCCGAGCTGCAGCGAGCCACCTTCCCCCGACATGACGCCGCATCTGCCCGCCGCCGCCTCCTCCACCTCCTCCTCCGCCACCACCTCCCGCGCCGCCGCCGCGGCCCGCCACCACCTGCTCGGCGCCGCCGCGGCCCCGCCGTCCTCGCCGCACCACCGCCGGCGGCGGCGGCGCCGGGTCCCCGGCTGCGGCCCCCGCCCGCGCGGCGCGCCCGTCCGCTGCTGCGCGGCGCCGGCGCCCGCGCCGCAGGCCGTGGTGCCGGCGCGGGCCCGCGCCGGGGCGCCGGGGGCCACCACGCGCGTCTTCGTGGTGTCCGACCTCCACACGGACTACCCGGAGAACATGGAGTGGGTGCGCCGCCTCCCCGCCGAGGTCGGCGCCGGGGAGGGCGCCGGCGTCGACGCGCTCGTCGTCGCGGGGGACGTCGCGGAGACCAGGGACAACTTCGCGCGCACCATGGAGGTGCTCAGGGCCCGGTTCGGGGCCGTCTTCTACGTCCCCGGGAACCACGACCTCTGGCTGCGCCGCGAGGGCGGCCGCTACGTGAGTCGATGCTCCTCCCATCCCCCTGCCCCCGTCCTCTGCTCATCCTCCCCGCCTTCCTTGCCCCGCAAGCAAGGTGTTTGACGAAATGCCTTCTCGCATTTGTTCGGTCGTAGGTACTTAGTCCACCTTCAACCATACAGCTAGCCGTAGCTGAATCTGATCCAACGGTACATTGTAACTGTTTGGCTGCGGCAGCCTGGCTGGTGCTTGCCCCTGTTTAGTGAGCTGCCAGCTTAGAGTACTAATTTTAGATGCGGAAAGTTTACCAATGGGGGTATTTTATTTATTTTACTCACTGGTTTCTAGCATTCCCGTCCTATCTAGACTACATTTCATTTGTGAATGTAGTTACATGTTGACAGCAAGGTTTACCATCGCACTTAGATAATTGCCACTAACAGATTACTTGTTGTTGGCTTGGGAGGGAGCTCTTAAGGATCTTATGATGCAAATTGTTAGCTACTTAGCTACCACTCATGCTTCAAAGCATGTGAACAGCTGAAAAGGATGAAATGGGGTTGCATTCTTAGCTAAACCATAGATTAAGTTAGTGCATTATATCCTTCTTTTCAGTATAGCATTTAGCTTTTGTTTACTGAATCAATACAGCATTGATGTATCGTTGTTGAGGCTCTCTCAGTTACTCAAATTATTCCTTCCAGATGGATTCGCTGGAGAAACTGACTGCATTGCTTGATGCGTGTAGTGAGCTGGGTGTGGATACAGGCCCAAGAATGATAGGTGACTTGGGAATCATACCGTTGTTCTCATGGTATCACAAGGTCGTTTAATTTTCCTTGCTTCAGTAACAGTGGACATTACAGCCATATTATAATGCACTACATTCCGAGGATTAGCCTGCTTTCTCACCTTGCTTGCTTAATTTGTCTCCAGAGCTTTGACAAGGAGAAGGATGTTAACAGTGTGCGTGTCCCTTCTCTAGAGATGGTAGGCTGGCCTTTCCCTCAATACATATTCCTCATTTGCAAATAACTATTACAGTATTACCAAGTATAGTCAATTAGTGCAGTTTAAGATCTCTTGAATTTTGTTTCTTTCTGAGTATAGATAATGAGCTGTCCCCTATGTTGCATCACGTGTTTTACATCTTGACATGACCCAGAACCTATTCTTTGACCTGGATGGCAGACCTTAATTAGATTTGCTTTTTTTACAATGTTATGTGGATTCCATATTACCAAAAGGATAACTTGATTTATTTTGCAAAATTGGATATCTCAAAACCAGGTCTTCTATCATGGCAACTAACAAATTCACTGTCTTAGTATCCGTACTATGATGCACAATGGGAAAGATTGCATTAACACACACTGAAGCACAAATATTTAATGGTTAGGCATGCCACCATTGCCCTCTTTCTTAGTTTCTTTTTTAGAGATATTGGCAGACTTAATCGTGAAGTTCCTTATTTCTATGAACTGATAATTTCTGGTTTTCTTTGATCAGGCTTGTAAAGACTTCCATGCTTGTAAATGGCCCGCAGATCTGGCAAATGATGATGAGTCTATTGCTCTTTACTTCGACAAATTGAATGACAAGAACCATGGTGCTATTGAAGAAGTAAAAAATAGCAGCAAGCAGATACTAACATTTTCACACTTTGTACCAAGGTGAGTTCCTTTTCATCTTATCTTGGCCTTACAGTTTCAGAAGCCCCTTGTAGTTTGTTTGATTCCTAGTTCTGAGAGTATGCTTGATTTCCTTTCTTGGCGTGCATCAATTGATCTATTCTATGTAAGCTCTTTAATATTTATAAATTGATGACACTTGCACAGTAGAGCTTAAATTAGGGGTAGCATCCTATTATACAATTCACCATGCATCTCTTTCTTTCTTAGTCACCATTCCTAGCAAATGCACTATCTTTCTTGCCGTATTCTCTTGTTGAATTGACAGTAGATAACCTACATTTTGGAGCTGCAACAGTGATTTTCAATTTGACCAGTTTTTCCTGAACTAGCCATTTGGCATGTTATGCTCCGTGACATAGAGGGAAGAGTTTTCTGATGTCTAATTACATTCAAATGCACAGCCAGCTGCAATGTGAAGCGTATCCTTAGTCTTCTAACTCGCCTTTCTTAACCCCATTATATTTTGGGCTTCCCGTGTTACTTCAAAATTTCTGCACTAGAATTTAGCATGTCTTAACGTGCAGCCTGCATGCTCATGATCCCAGACTGATGTCTTGTCTACAACTCTACAGGCAAGAGTTGTGTCCGGAGAAACGGATGCTTTATTACCCATACCTTCCAAAGGTCATCGGCTCTGATTTCCTGGAGAGGAGGCTGAGAGATATACACAGTAACAGAAAAGATGGAGCAGCATGCCATGTTTTTGGGCACACACATTTCTGTTGGGATTCTGTGGTTGATGAGATCAGGTACTGATCCATCCATTTTTAAGATCAAGATGCAAAATGCCTATCCTAACTCTAATGAAATATAAATTTCCTCCAATTTAGGTACATACAAGCACCTTTGGCGTACCCCCGAGAAAGAAAGCGGAGAATGAATAGCGAAGGTTGGCTACCATTTTGTGTATACCGTGATGGCTTCAACCCCGAAATATATCCAGCCTTATGGTCGGACTACTACAACAAGAACAAAAGAGAGCCTGAGAACACTCAGCTCGCACCATGGGTCGCCAGGCATTTCGCGAAGTACCATAAGTTCCACTGACCCCTACTGGAAGCCCCATGTTTTGCCAAATTGGATGCAGTTCGTCCAATCAGGACGGTGCTGGAACCTGCATTTACCTGGAGGAAAAGGAGATGTTGACGTTTCACCTGTACATGATTTTTTTCCCACTTTTACCATAGACTTTTGGGCAAGGAAGTGCCTGCCTGTGTTGAAATGTATGTTTTAGAAATCAGAATAATGTGTATAAGATTCTTCAAAGCCGTGCCGCGGAGATAGTGACATATAGCTTATTCTGATCATCTAACCAGCCCCATTTTACTCCACGCGTGAAGTTGTAATCTGCGAAATCACTAGAAATCTGCTTCGTCCCCCCGTATTCTGGTATGTTGGAACCTTGCATTTTTCGGATCCGATTTTCCGTTTGATGGCGTGTTTGAATGGGATTTCCGGGAAACACTTGCCTAAATGAAGGGGACTGTACACGTCTGCCACCGTTCAGACATCCCTCGCTGGTTTGCTCGGTTTCTCCCTCGTGCTGCGGCTGCGTAGCGGCTGCGTAAGACCGGTCTCGAACAGAGTTTTCGTGGAGAGTTTGGTGACATTAAATTATATATATCATATTAAATTATATATGTCACATCATTAATTTTGTTGATATAGCGAGAAGAAAGAAGGAGAAAATTTTATAAAATGTAAGATGCGTTTTATCACCATAATCATCATAAAAGTTATCTAGATTTTTTTTTTGGAAATATAGTCATAACTTACTATACAACCCGCACTCATTCTTCCCGAACCCGTGCCCGGCCCGCGCCAGGAGTGATCCATCGGATCCCGTGGCGTGCCCGCGTGGGTTCGTTGTTCCGGAAGAGCTGTACAGTGGCTCTGCACCGTGGCCACCGTGGCATGGATGAGCGACGGGTTTTAGCCGGCTCCTCTGTTCTTGGTGCGCCTTTGCTTCAGCTTCTCCTCAACCGTTGATGATCGTGCTGTTTATGACTTTACTCTTTTACCACTTTCAGATGATGTACTGGAGGATCCAAGTACAAGATTGTACTGCCGCAGAATGGAACACGAATGTGTCACGACTGACGACTCCGAGTTGCGACTTCTCGGAGAGTAGGATGTTCAGTGTGTACACTGCGCGGAGCACGAATGTGTTAACTGAACAGCCAGGCAGCAAACGCGATGGCATACAAGTAATGTTGCTCTTTTCACCTCAGACTTATTACACGCTTGCTACTGACACCGTGAAATGTACATCGCCTGATTCACTGTCTCCAACACAAGGATATCAAAAGGGCACGTACGGTACGGGCCCCTTATTAACCACTTCACACGACACGAACTGTAATGTACGGCCCCCTTATTAACCACTTCACACGACACGAACTGTAATGTAAACACATACGGAGTACTGTTCAGACAAACAACACAAGACCCGATCGGACCCGAGGAGACGCCACCGCACGCCGTCACCGTGCGCCGCCGCACGCCGCGGCTTAGTAGTCCTCCGGCGCGAGCGGCTGGTGTACACCGTGCGCGTGCGGCGCGGCGTCGGCGGACGGGATGACGAGGTACTCGTACACGAGCCCGGCGACCCCGGCGCCGAGGAAGGGGCCCAGCCAGTACACCCAGTGGTGCCTCCACCGCCACCCGACGAGCGCCGGCCCGAACACCCGCGCCGGGTTCATCCCGGCGCCGTCGAACGGCCCGCCGGCCAGCACGTTGGCGCCCAGCAGGAACCCCACGGCCAGCGGCGCGATGGTGCCCACGGGGCCGCGCTTCGGGTCGATCACCGTGGCGTAGTAGGCGTACATGAGCCCGAACGTCATGACGGCCTCGAGGAGCACGGCGTGCCAGTCCCCGACCCCGGACGCCAGCGCGAACCCAGGCGGGCGCGCCCCGCCCGTGGCCAGCCTCAGGAGCAGCGTCGCGGCGATGGCGCCCAGCAGCTGCGCGACCCAGTAGAAGACGGCGCGGACGAGGGAGAGGCGGCCGCCGATGAGCGCGCCGAAGGTGACGGCCGGGTTCACGTGCCCGCCGGAGATGTTGACGGCCACGGCCACGGCCACCGCCAGGCCCAGCGCGTGCGCCAGCGCCACGGCCACCAGGCCGCCCGGCGTGCTCATGTCGTGGTACATCTTCCCTGCATGCATCGCAACCGTCAGCTCCGGCTTCCCAAGAGGCCATGCTTGTGTGCTACAGCGTAGTGCGTATAGGTACCGAGCGAGAGGACGGAGCCCTCGGCGGCGAAGACGAAGATGGCGGTGGCGATGAACTCGGAGATGGCGGCGCGGATGGTGTCCGGGTGCGTCGCGTCCTCGCTCCACCCCACCGTGAACCGCCTCCCCGGCCGCGCGCCCGTGCTCATCTCCGCGCCGACCAAGCTAGCAGCCACTACTACCTTGCTCGCGACCTCGATCTCCTCCGCCTCGGCTCAGCTTCTACTTCTTCTTCTTGTTCTCTTCTTCCCTGTGCTACTCGCCGAGACCAAGTGTGCTAGCTATTGCCGCCTTGGCCTTGCCGCGCTAGCGTTAAGAGGCGGGGCGCCCGGTCAGGAGCGTGGCCGGGCCGGGCGCGCGGCTTATAACGTGGCCGGGCCGGGCGCGCGGCCGCGCCACGTGTGGGCGCCCCGGGCCAGCTGGGCGGCACGTCTCAGCGGGCGGCCGTCCATGCGTGCCGCGCGAGCGCTCGTGCTCGTGCTGATCCGTATCCGCGGGGTCCGCCGGCCAGGTCACGGGCACATCACGGCGACCGAGTAGGTGGGCGTTTTCCCCACGGATATGTACGTACATGCATGCTGATGCTGCTCTCCATCCGCTGCCATGGCGATTGCTTGTCGCCATGCCGATGCCGAGCCGACCGGCCTCTGTTCCGACGGTGCCAGAAACCGTTTTCGATTTAGCAACTCTACTTCGGCGATGAAACAACTCGTTTGATCGATGACGTTAGCTGTGGTCCGAAAATATGACTATTAGCTAAATCATTACACAACGTTGAATATTCTTTTACATTACTGAAACAATTATTTCAACTTTAAAAAAGTTATTCCGTATTAAAAAAAATATTCTATAAAAAACCATCCATATATAGTCTTATTTTGAAAATTTTGACGCAAGAAACACAACAAATTTTGATTTGGATATACAGTTTTAAAAAATATGATTTTATGATACCGTAGTTATATTTATGACTCCTAAATTCGAATAGCCCCTGGTTGGGTCGACCGCAAGGCCGCAAGGGTTTCAATAACCTGGTGGTCTCATGCTCGTAGTATGCAAGATTTGGCTGTAACCTGACATGCATTTAGCGTCCTTTCATCCAAGAGTAGCTGGGTTTGGAGGAGTTAACGACATTGCTGAGAATTTGTGCGCACATGCTTACCTCTGTCCTCCGTGCAACGCAATCAGACGGCTCATGATTTTGTACCTGGCAGTGTGCACGCCACCAAACCGCCGGAGGGGGTACAAGATTCAGTACTAACAAATGAGCTTCAGATATGCACCAAAGCAATCGATCAGGGAGCATTAGCGCAATACTTCCTGCTCGATTACAATGTTACAAAAAAATTAAGGCGAAACCGACAATGAGACTGTAATCATACAGATTCCAAACCAAGAAGAAGATCATGTCGATCAGCCCACGCCCAGCACCGCCGTGAAGCTCAACGTCCGGCAAGCTCCGGCCCGTCGCCGCCGGCGATCTCGTCGATCATCCTGACGACGTCCTGCACCTTGGGCCGCCTGTCGGGCTCGGGCGCGGCGCAGAGCAGCGCGACCTCCGTGAGCCGCAGCATGTCCCCGTGGCGGCCCCGGTCGGCCACGATCTCCACGTCGAGGATGTCCGTGGACCACTCGTGGCTTAGCGCCATCCGCGCCCACTCCGCCAGGTCGCCGTCCTCCTCCACGGGCACCTTCCCGGTCACCAGCTCCAGCAGCACCACCCCGAGGCAGTACACGTCGGCGCGGGACGACAGCCGCCGCCCGCCCCCGCCGCCGCGCGCGAACTCCGGGCACTTGCCCGCCGCCAGCCGGTGCGCGTGGTGCGGGAGCAGCGGGTGGAACCCGTGGTCCGTCAGCTTCGGCACCGCCTGCTTCTGCTGCTGCTGCTTGCCCTTGGCGCCGGGCGCCGAGAAGAAGACGAGCACGTTGTTGGACTTGAGGTTGCCGTGCGGCGGCCGGTGGAAGTACGGCAGCGACTGGTGCAGGTACGCCAGCCCGCGCGCCATGCCCTGCGCGATCGACAGCCTCGCCGCCCACGGCAGCGGCGTTCTCCCCTCGCCCCTGCTCCCTGCAATCAGAGCAAGGTTTTAAATTTCATGGCAGCCGCCAGGCGCGACGAGCGCGTACGGACGGACTCCAACGTACCGTGCAGGAGCTGGAAGAGGCTGCAGCCGGGGACGTACTCGTACACGACCAGCTTCTCCTCCTTGGAGCAGAAGGCCGCGGCGAGGTCGACGACGTTCTCGTGCCGGAGCTTGCCCAGAAGCTGCATGGTGTGGGTGAAGTCCCTGCGCGGCACGTGCGCCATGTTGCGCAGCCGCTTCACGACGACGACGGGGCCGGCCTCGAGGGTCACCCGGTACGTGATCCCCAGCCGGCCCTTGCCGAGCATCTCCGCCGTGGACCGGAACAGCTCGTCGAGCCCGAACCGGGCCCTGTCGTCGAGGAAGAACTGCAGCTCGGCTCCCTTGCCGGAGTCCGTGCTCCGGCTGCCGCTCCCTCGGCCCTGCTCCGGCTTGTCCTTGATGTCCCCTGCTCCGGTCACTTCTGCATTGTACCAAGCACAAGTCTCTGTCAGGAACAAGATTGCACGGACGTCGTCGCAGAGGAAAGATTTAAAAGTGCCCGGAAGTGAACTGAATTGTCTGTCACCTGCGGCGCGGCCGCCGAGACGGACCTCCCGGCCCTTCTTCTTGTGGTGCAGGAAGATGAGCACGGCCGCGAACGGCACCAGTGCGGCGATGAGGGACATCGCCAAGACGCTCCACGTCGCCAGCCTGAACCGCGTGCGCTTCCGTGCCGGCCTCTTGACCGGACTGTCGCTGCCGCCTCCAGCGGCCGGAGCGCCGGACGACGACGGCGTGCCCTCCCGGCACTCGGCGTTCACGGCCTCGCCGCAGAGCTTGAGGTTGTGGTCGAACGCGGTCGCGGGGAACCGGCGCAGCGCGCGGGTGGCCGGGACCTCGCCCTGGAGGAAGTTGTAGGACACGTTGAAGACGACGAGGCCGCGCTGCCGGAACGCCGGGAGGGTGCCGTTGAGCAGGTTGTCCTGGAGCTCGAGCCGCGCGAGGTCCCGCAGCGACGTGGCGTACCCGCGCGGGATGGGGCCCGAGAACCGGTTGCTGGAGAGGTCGAGGGCGCGGAGGCGCGGCAGGCCCTCGAGCCCCGGCAGCGCGCCGTGGAGCGCGTTCCCGCGCAGGGAGAGCGCCTGGAGCCGCGACACGCCGCGGAGCGCGCCCCGCGGGAGCGCGCCCGTGAGCTGCGCGCCGTCGAGCGCCACGCCCACCACGCGGCCGTCGCCGTCGCACGACACGCCGCGCCACCGGCTGCGCCCGCCGTGGCAGGGGGGGCCCGTCCAGTTGGAGTGCAGGTCCAGCGCCGACCGCAGCGTGTCGCGCAGCGCCAACAGGTCGCGCCGCTCGTCCCGGCGCTCCTCGAGGTCCAGTTCCGTCGCCTCCGCGCCTCCCGCCTCCACCGCCGCCGCCGCCGTCGCTAGCACGCAGGATACCACGGCCCAGCGCCACAGCCGCCACCGGCGCCGGTCGTCGCGCTTGCTCCCGCTCATGGCGTCGCCGTCACCGATGGGCTCGCGTCAAGCAACGTGCATGGCGGCGGCTTCCTTCTCACCCGATGAGAGTGGTAAACAAACCGATCCGGATGCTTTGCCGAGGTGTGCAAGGCAAGGGAGGCAGCGGGCGGGGGAGAGAACCATGATAAGATACGTGGAGACGGAGGGGCGCCGGCCGGGTGGTGGTAGGCGGCGGCGGTGCGTGCTGGTGGTAGCGGGAGGGAGGGAGCTGGATTTTGGGTGGATTCGACGTGAACATCTCGGCAGTTCGGTCGCGGCTGCAGCGACGGGCCAACCGATCCGGATGGACACAGCTGGAGTGTGGGAGAAGAGCCGAGCTGAAGCTGACAAGCCCAAGTGGAAGTGGCCTAGTGCTGAATTGGTTGAGACTGGAGACATGCAGGCGCATCCTGCTCTTCATTTAGTCTTTACATCTGCCGTCTGCTCGCAGCAAGATGTGTATATACGATCTTTCTTTTACTTTTACTCTTATTTATCTCTTTAATTTATGCAATTTTCATGTTGCAATCTTTTGTTGTGTGTTTCTCAGTTTCTGACAATATTGACGTGCAGTCTCTGTAGATTAGCTTTTAATCTTGGCGGTTAAGTTATTCCAGAAAACGGACGGAAGAATATGTGATGTCGCTAACTTGCCGTCTCAGTTGCCACTGGCACCGGATCCCAGTCCCCGTCCTAGCCGTAGGCAACAGGAGTGAACTGAAATTTCAATTCAATTCTAGTTGCAGTGGCCCACGCTCCATAATTATACAATTTCTATTGGACATAGCTAATTGGTTATTTTGTTCCAAGCCCTGTATATTTAAAACAGAAGGAATGCCTATATTGTACTAGCTCTGTTTTTAAATATTAAATATGACGTTGATATTTTTTACTCAAACTTTGAACAACAATGTCTATTTAATGAACTAGTTAAATAAAGTTAGTACAACTAGGCTCATCAAGAAGTACTTTAGGGCACCCATAGTGTGATATACCGATTTCGATGCTTCAAATATCTAGTCATAAAGGATGCTTGATTTTTAGTTTTGGTGCAGCGGTATCGTTGTGGGTCTCTTGTGACAGAAAAAAAAAGAAAAGAACTTAACTGGATCTGGGCGTGGGAGATGAGAGTTGGTTGCCGCATGTCAGCTCTGCCAGCATAATTTTTTTAATCGATCAGACTTTAGGCATCGATGACTCTACTGGCGTCGAGGTTAGAAAATTTTTACCAAGCATAGCGGGCTGCAGTGGCAAAATCCTTATCTATCGATGCCTGAAATAAGAGAGAGAAAGATGGAGCATCGGAATTTCGATACACTCCAGGTGCTCTTAGATTTAACTTGTAGAGTTATCCATTTACAAAATATTTGTATAAAAGATGAATAGTGAAATGTATCTGAAATAAAATCAACGGTGTCGTTTATTTGTGAACGGAGATAATATTTCATAGTGCAATGTAGCTAGCGAAGTATAGCACATCGGCTCTACTCGACCATTCGGCTCTCACAGCAGTCTCCTGGGCACACATTTGGCATCGGAAACGCTCTTGCAAATATATACTTAGATTTTTCAAGTTCTAGTTCCACAGTAGCTGAAAAAGGAGAAAAAATAAGCAGATATTTGCTTTTCCGTACCATCTGAAACGCTTTAACCTGTTTTTGGCGAGTGAAGATAGAGCTCTGTAGTTTGAATCATTGTGTTGTTACAATCCTAAAATGAGAACTACTAGAGACACAATTATCTCCGAGCCTACAGTCATATTATTTTTAGGTAGATGATAATATAATTCTTGTGTTGAGGCGAAATATCGATTAGATTTACTATGATGGAATCTATCCACTAAACTTGAGCATACACACTTACGTGTCCATAATTACCATATTCATAATAGCTTATTTGACAACTTAAGAGCAAGTACATTGCTACACGTTAACGGTCTCATAGATCGTCTCATGCAAGTCCACGTAGGATTTTTATTAGGTGGCGGAGAGAGAGGGAGGAGAGAACAAGGTGGTTGTTTCGCGAGACAACTGTCTCATTGGCTAAAATTTAGGACTATAAGATCACTTTATCACCATTGTACGAGTTGTTGCCACGCAACTCACAAAAATTTCTTTTTCTATGCACAAATTATAAAATTATGTATTTACTATGAGACGGCTTATATTACAACTCATTGTATGTACTGCATGTTACATCGTCTCAAAATGATGTGGCAATGCATAAGACCATCTGTTAGACTAGACCAATGTACTTGCTCTTATATTAAGGCAAATGCATAGGAATATGGTTTTCTTTCTACATTTTATAGAGATGGTGTGTAATATGGAGTATTTGGTAAAAACAACACATGCTGAGATATTCCTTCAGAAAATTTGGAAAAAGTTAACCTACTCAATTCCGGGTAGTTGCACCAACCGATGAATGGTGTACCGTAAAAATTGGACGGCTGGGATCTGATACGGTCTGTGGTGCTCGAGGTGAGACGCACCAGAATGCTGACCTTTACTCTGTTCCTACAACTACAAGCCACCAATGTGAAGGTCCAGCCTATACACTTTTCGGTAGCTGGTTGGATAAATAAAGGAGATCGAAGACCCAAGGAGGAGTGCAGGGAATCAGAAACCGTACTCATCTTTATCTTTTCCTTTCCTTTCGTTTCCTTTTCTCTTTTTGCAATCTTTTCCTTTGGAGCTTCAAAGAAGCATCAGGCTCTGTGATTGCGAGGATCTTGTGCTTAAAGGCAGAAGGCTATAGCCATTCTGTCGGAAGATTATTAGGCCGTAAATCACTGTCTGATCCTTGAGAAATGGGCACTGCTGGGAAAAGGAGGCAATCACACTGATATGTATGTACCTGCACGTCTTTGGTTTGGAAAGCTAGAGATCGTGTTGAAAACAACTGGGGTTTGCAGGACATGCAGGTTCACACTGACAGGGCCCCTTTGAGCTTAGCTTAATGCAACCTACTACCACGTGATGTGGCCTGTAGGGCTCGGCCGGGCCCGAGGAAACCAAAGACTTGTTCCACTTGGGAGATGACAAGTGGATGGTTAAGTGGAAGATACTTCTTTCCTAAAATAATAATACATTGATAATGACATCAATTCAGTTTTAAGCTTTAGTTTTTTCCGCGAAACAATATTCAAAACATGTACAGTTTACTTAAAAGTTTAAATTGTCGAGAAAAGGAAGCTAACTATAGTTTTGCTAGATATTGATGTCTTAATACTACCTTCATCTCAAACTACAATTCATTTTAATTATTATAGATACATATTTTGCTATACATCTAGATGTACACTACGTCTAGATATATAGTAAAAACTATATATCCAATAAAGCTAAAACGAAAAGTAATTTAGGATGGAGAGAGAATATCGCAGTACTAGAAACGAAAGTTGTTTGCGTAATTACACAAATCCAATGATTTATTCAATACATGCATACGTTTGGTACGAGTGGCAATAGTTAACTGAGTATCAAATTTGGTGCTCCGTGGACACGATGGAGGGGAAATGCGAAAGTACAGGAGAGATGAAAGTTGGATCAAATCCAACCATATCCACAGTGAAAGATGCAGAGTGACAAGATGGACAAAATATGTTCAGAAAAGCAAGATGATTCTAAAAATATTCTAACTACCAATGTAGAGGTCAGAGAAACCTCGCATCAACGTACAATGGCATCCACGATTTAATCAAAATCACTCGAACAATAACTTAATGACATTATAAAATGCGCATACGCTACAGGTTTTAACATACCAGCATCATCTTGCCACGTTACTAAGAATCTCCATTCTTACACCCATCACACGATAAATAGCTTAACCTTTGACTTTCACGGCGGTGACAAATCTAATCACCACAATCATAGCGGAACAATATCTTATAGAAAAAGGATGACTACATCACCGAACACCACTAGTATTCACGTTCATATTCTCATCCTCAGCTTCAAAATGGAAGCAAGAACACACCAAAAACATCACCAGCAGAGGCAGAGAACACACCAAAAACATCGCCAGCAGAGGCAAAGAACACGTGTAAATACGACGCGAGGCACGATGACCGCAGACGCTCCACCCAGCCAAATCTATTGCTGCATCAGGGAACTACAATTCCTACGCCAAACGAAGCCAAGTCACAGTACCCAGGTCCAACGGCACATACCGTGCCGGGCGACCGCAGCCAGCAAAGCGAGCAGACGGCCGCGTACCACGGAACCACGGGAGACCGCCTGAAATAGGCGAGGAAGATCACGGCGGGGCCCCTCGAGCTCGTCGGCGCCCGCGCAACCGGCAGGGCAAGCAAACCCTCGGTCCAGCCGCCCCTCCACCCCGCCGCATCAATCCCACCCCATCCCAACGCTATCCGCTGCCCCCAGGCTCGCCCGCGCCCCGCCCCCCCTCCTCCTCCCCCTCATCCGCCACCCTCCTCCCTCCCTCCCTCCCTCCCCCCCCATCCATCCTACCCCACCCGCCCCGCCGCCGCCGAGGGGAAGAAGGCGCGTCCCCACACCCGCGTCCGCCAGGCAGCAGGGATCCCTCCCTCCCTCCCCCCCTCCCGCGCGCGAGCATGGAGCTCCCACTCGCGTCCGCGAGGTCCTCGCCCCGGGCGGCGGGGGCCGCCTGCCCGCCGCTCCTCTTCTCGCCGCTTAAACCCTTCCCGCTCCTCCGCTTCCCGCCGCGGAGGCCCGCCGCGGCGCGGCTCCGCCTCCGCGCCCGCGCGGCCGCCGCCGGCGCGGGCGAGGAGGTGTTCGGCGGGCGGAGGGAGCTGACGGGCGTGCAGCCGCTGGTGGAGTCGCTCCCGCCCGCCGCGCGGACGGCGGCGGAGCTGGCGGTCGCCGCCGCGGCCATCGCGGCCGGGTACGGCATCGGGCTCCGCGCGGGCGGCGGGTCGCGCGCCGTCGCGGTGGCGGGGGCGGCCGTGCTCGGGGCGGCCAGCGTGGCGGGCGCGGCCGTGGTGAACTCCGTGGTGCCGGAGGTCGCCGCCGTGGGGCTCCACAACTACGTCGCCGGCCACGACGACCCCACCAACATGGAGAGCGGCGAGGTGGAGGCCATCGCGAAGAAGTGAGTTGGTCTTGTTTGCTGTTGCAGCATTCGGTTTATTGCTCGAACGGTTCGTACTGCTGCCGTGCTACTAAAATTATAGGGCTAGTCTTGGTATTTTTGTCAGCCATGCTAGATTTGGTTCTGAATGAATGGTTGTTATTCTAATGTTTATGGCGGATTTGGTAGTCTTCTGGTTCCAATGAAGTGACCCTTAGTTGATGTTTTCATTATGTTCATGTACTAAATAGTAGCATTCGCAGATAGATACCAGCATTTTGATTAGCTCAACCTTTTATTTTGTGATACACACTCCCCCACCCCCTCAATTGCCATGAAGTCTGGCATTGGCATGCATGCTTATTTGGGCACTTACTTTTGAAGTTCCCATTGTCCCATTTATCGTTGGAATGGCAATAAATTTTGATTAGCTAGTTATTTGTGATGCTAAAAGAAGCTATGTGTAATTTTCATGTGTGGGAGCTAATATTTCCTTTGGGGAATTTAAACCGAATAATTAACTGCTATTGTTTCTTTTAATTCTTTTGGATTTGGAAACTAATTAATGCTGCTGTTGTTACTCCTTTCTCCATGTTCTTATGATGCACAATTTTTTGTTTTAGATATGGAGTTAGCACACAGGATGCAGCCTTCAAAGCAGAGCTCTGTGACTTGTATGCCAGGTGAGCTTCTTGATGCTCTTGTTTTTCAGTTGGCACCTATGCTTGTGAATATGTGCATGCACATAGCCACTATAAAGTATGGTTTCTAGGCCTAGTATAGTTGTATATATATATTCTGTTGTGATCAGGTGCTGAATTGGTTGGAGCAACACTCGGTTATTATCACTACTATGTTGCCCCCAGAGGGGATTATCTAGAGCATTATTTCTACACTAGGGAATTCTGGCAACTAAATAAATTTCAGCTATGGAAACAGATATGCAATTATCAGCTGCCCTAGTTGATGTGGACGCTGGTTTATATTGCGATAACTGCTGCACTAGGAAGGTTGATAACGTGGCTTGAAAGGGATGAAGAGGTATTGGAAGGGAGATTAGACCATAGATTGAGATGAGGAAAGTAGAGTGGTCAAGGGAAGCAAATAGAGTACTATCTTACTTTCCTGATACTGATATTGAACACACCTCCTTTTACAGTGCGTGTTCTTGCCTCCTGTGCTAGCTCTGTTAACTTTGATTTAACTTCCATATTCTCACTATTATTTGCTTCAAATCGTGCTCTCTGACCAACTACGCAAGCCTATTCTGCTCTAATTTTTTCAACATGGACACCAGTCTCCTAGAATCCTTGCTGGACGCGCATATTAAGCTGCCAGATGCTGCTATACTTGTTGGCTTGTTGCCCTGGCCGTCCCAGTTTTGCAATGCCGATGCTGAAATGCTGTCGTGCCTCGTCCTGCTGCAGTGTAATCATTGATCCAACAATTTTCCTCGTAAATTCCTACTGTGGCCAGAGCTAACTTCCACAACACAACCAAATGCTAAGCTCTTTTTTTTTTCAAGACAAACCAAATGCTAAGCTCATTAGTCATTCGGTGGTGTTGCTAGTGATGTTTGTATTTGTGCATTGGGGTTGAGGGCTCCAATTTTGAATTGCAGCCTTCCAATTTCATGGATGGAAGTCAGATGCACCTGAACTACCTTTATAGAGTAAATGCACAAAAAGTACTACATATATAATAGCCAGTACTCATGTATCAGCATTTTATTCCTCAAGAGGTCTGACCCTTCTGAACATCAGTTATTTGCTCATCCTTGTCCTGGCCGTGCTTTTATGCAGGTATGTTTACTCAGTACTTCCTCCAGGAGATGAAGATCTCAAAGGTAGCGAGGTTCAGGATATTATAAAATTTAAAAGAGCTCTTGGGCTTGATGATGTAGATGCTGCTAACATGCACATGGAGGTATGGACTCCTGATCCAAACCCTTTCATATATTATCATCTGTCTCATATGTCTTCTTTTCCTTCCACTGTCCATGTTCCTGTTTTATGCCAATATACCTTTTCCTCTTTGCTTGTACTAGATTGGTAGACGCATATACAGAGAGAGGCTAGAAACGAGTGACCGTGATGCTGACATGGAACAAAGGCGGGTAAGTTTGTTTATGCTTTGATACATCAATAAGATACTTAAACTTCCTGTTGACCCAGATTATAACTATGTCAAATTCTTTGCAGGCATTTCAAAAGTTAATTTATGTGTCAAATCTTGTCTTTGGAGATCAATCTGCGTTCCTACTTCCATGGAAACGTCTTTTCGGGGTGACTGATTCTCAGGTACTTTATTATGAATTTTGAAGTCTAGTTTCGTCCATTTTATGCTTCGATCTCTCAGAGTAATTTTTTCGTTCTGAATTTTGAAGTCTAGTTTCGTCCAATTTCTGACAATATTGCTTCAGTAGTCATGAAAAATCTCTTTTAAATATGATGAGCTTGCTTTTTACATAGTGTCGCGCTGCTCTTGATGCATTGGATGTTTCAGAAGGTTAATGCCACTACTCGGTCGGTCCAAATAAGAACTTATTTTTTGACTTGCCATGGCCTTTAATATCATTGTTTGTTAAGAACAAAATGTAACTTGTAAGGCATTGAGATATTTTAATAGAAAATACATCTCGTGGCTGATTTTAATAGGTACATATATATTGGTAGTGTATATTTGGTTGGGGTGTTTGGACATCTCCCATTTTATGAGAAGCACAAAAATTTCCCCACCTCCATCCTAACCCAGAAAGGGGGAAAAATGATGAACACAGTGCATGTGATGTTACCCACATAAATGGCATTTGAAAATCCACCCTTCAGGAGAATACAGTTTGTGCATGCAATATAAAAATGCTATTCCTTTTTAAGTAGCATCAAAATCGTATTTGACTAGCATGGATACAAATGGGAAGAACCTTTCCATCGATAATTTGAGAATACAGGATGTTTGGCACTTGTACTAGATGGTTTTTTTTTTGTTCATATTTCAGAGCACGCACTATTTTGAACTGCCTGTCTGTTCTACATTAATCCGGTGATGGCTTCTATGTTTCTATATGTCTAATTTGACATTATGTTTTTTTCCAGATTGACATTGCTATGAGGGAAAATGCCAAGAGTTTATACTCGTCGCAGCTCAAGTCTATTGGGAGAGGTACTGTTGTAACATGTAATTTTGTTTAGGCGTTAGTACAGTTCTGAAGTCATGTTGTTCTAAGATTTGCTTTGCCAAGAGATTAGTAGTACACTGTACGATAGCAATGCCATTTTCTTTTGTTATATTAATTGCTTGATAATCTCTCAATGCATCTTGTGAACATTCTGAGCTCAAAGTGTTTTCTCTTTTCAGGTCTTGACATAGACACGCTCATTGATGTAAGGAGAGCACAACTTGCATATAAACTTTCTGATGAGGTAACCCTTTTTTTTCTTCTAAATATCTAGTGCTGCTTATTTGCTTTAAATTCATTTGGGCTTAAATATTCAACAATGGTAAGAGCACATCACCATTTATATCTATGCTAACTATGTATATACACCAGTCAACATGCTAGACAAAAATAAAAAAAAGGTCAGTGTAACAGGGGTATAAATGTCATTTCATGTGATGCCAATGCCTCTCCCAGCTGTGTTACGTTAAAAATAAACGGATCCCTAATGGTTGTGGCAGTGAGGGGATAAATCTTAGATTCAATGGCACTGAGGGCAATTCAAAAAAAAATTATGGCACACAGAGAAGACATCTAATTTTTCATGGCACTGAGGGAATTTGCTCATTTGTTATTGGTGTTCGTATAAGTATGCTGGGGAAAAACACAAATGGAATCAATGTAAGCATGTTTTGTTGCTGAGTAACGTCCTAAATTTGTTACATTTCTTGCAGATTGCTACTGAGATGTTCCGGGAGCATGTGAAGAAGCTAGTTGAAGAAAACATTTCATCAGCGTTAGACATCTTGAAGTCACGTATCCCGTATGGAACCTACTTATCTATTGCAAAAGCATGTTACCAGATTCCATTATTACTTCATTAGATGTTGTGCATGAAAACCTGAGTTATGTTCTTAACTAAATAGCCTATGGTTGGAAGGAAAAGACATAGCCATTTTTCTAAAACTTGATATATCGGTTTGCACTTTGCAATTGGTAGATGTTTTGGCAATTCTGGGCATATATAATGGAGAAAACACTTTGTAAATGGCGATCAGTAATAATCTGTCTTTTGCCCCTTGTTTAAAACAAGAGATGATCCATAAAGTATTTATGTGCTACCTTGTTTAAAACAAGAGAAGACCCATCAGGTATTTATGTGCAACCTTTTCCATACATGGCCCTTTCACGTTGTTATGAATGCATGGTTCCAGGATTTTCTTGTTTATCATGGGCAACTGCACAGCATCCTTGACATCTCTATTTAAGATCTGAACTTGAAGACTGCTCATATAAACTAACTTCGAATCTCTATTTAAGATTTGAACTTGAGGACTGCTGATATAAACTATCAGGTAGACATGTTGCCAAGAAAAGTTGCTTAGGTGCTTAGGTTATTTTGTACATATACGCCCGCTTTTACTAGTAGATGGAGTATTTTAGCTACTATTAGGAGCAGCCAATGTGTCCTCCTGATGGAACGTGAGAAGACCATGATGATACATACGGAATTGCATGACATTTGAGTTTGGCATGTAATTAGCAAAAGTATGAATCCTTGTAGACAAGTGGCCAATCCTCTGAATTTAATTAGCTTACAGATTCAAAATGCACCATTTCAGAGCATCGGTGGATTTACCTTACTGAACCATGTGATTACAGGGATAGTCTAACTCAGGCTATGGAAGAAGTGAAGATTGTTATTAAATTTAATAGTTTGCTTACAACATTAAGCAAGCACCCCCAGGCTGATCGATTTGCTCGTGGACTTGGCCCTATTTCATTAGGTAAAATGGTGAAGCTTTTTGTAATCACATTTTATTGAGCTGGACCTTGTTTAAGATTGTTTTTTTGGTGCTTGGCATGGATAGGTGGAGAGTATGATCATGATAGGAGGGCTGATGATCTCAAGATACTCTACAAGGCCTATGCTACAGAAGTACTTTCAGATGGAATTATTGATGATGAGAAGGTGATTTCATATATATTTTGTTGCTTGTGTAATTACAAGTTGATATAATCCCGTTCTAGTTCTGAAGCAATGGCAAATTGAAATAAGCCCCACCAGTAAATTAGCTTGATTGCAATGCTGCTTTGCTCTTCAATTAATAGATCACCATCATTTTGTATTGTTTCTGCGCATGTGCTGTGATCATATCGATGTGAATTATTGGGTAATATCTGAGCAGAAGTTTTTCTATGCTTAAAAAATGCAGCTTGCTCCTTTGAATGAACTGAGAAATATATTTGGACTGGGGAAGCGTGAAGCAGAAGGAATATTGTCTGATGTCAAATCTAACATATACAGAAGGACACTTGCTAAAGCATTTAACACTGAACTGGCTTCAGTCCCTAGCAAAGCAGCATTCCTCCAAATTCTCTGTGAAAAGTTGCAATTTGATCCTGTACTTGCTAGTAAGATGCATGAAGGTACCATTTTGACTCCTTTTCCTTCTTGCAACATTAATTTTACATCATAGATGTGGTGAATAAGTGTTTTTGTTCACTAGTGTTATGAACCTTGATCTCAATGGCCCTGAACCCAAGCAGCGCGACATCGCTGATAGGCAGCGGCCACATTATAAGGGCTGGGATAGAAGGGGACTGGGGCAATAGATCGGTTTACATCATGCTTGCCTTGATTTTATAGAAAAATGCCAGAGGTTTACTTGACACATAAGGATGCAATCTCTATTCTAACTAAATGTAACCCCGAGGGATCCGGCCTACCACAATGTGTAGCCAGCCCAATGAGTCCAGACAACTAACTACCCATGACATTGGCAATACTGCTTCATTGCTATTTTACAATGCTGTTGTCAAAGCTATACCTTGACTGTAGGAAGTATATCTTTTGGAAAGATAACTGTGTGTTTGTTCACCTGGAATATAATGCTTACGATCAGGGATGAATTTAACTGGTGAAAAACATGCCAAATATGTTTTGAACAAAAGAAGCCTGTCATCTGTTTTCATAGCACTAATAATTGTTTGTATACACCATGCAAACTAAGCCATTCTGAGTTATGGCTTCACAGACTTTAATTCAATGAACACTGGTCTCGCCATATTCACTTTATATTCAGAATATCAATGTGTATTAACTCTACTTTGAATTCCAGAGATTTACAGACAGAAGCTTCAGCAGTTTGTAGCTGACGGAGAGCTGAGCAAGGAGGAAGTGGAAGCTCTGATGGCATTCCAAGTGCGTCTCTGCATCCCTCAAGAAACTGTGGATGCTGCTCATACTGATATCTGTGGCCAATTGTTCGAAAAGGTGATACTAAATAGTTTTTGCGGCGCCTTTCTTTGCATTTGTTTGGCTTTCGTTCCATATCTTGTAGCAAAGTTGATGGCTTGTTCTGTATCAGTGTTCTTACATTTGTTTGGACATTACAGGTTGTCAAGGAAGCCATTGCATCCGTTGATGGATATGATGCTGACAGACGAGAGGCTGTTAAGAAGGCAGCACAAAGTCTAAACTTGAAAAAGGAGGCTGTCATGGAGATCTTTAGTAAAGCAGTATGTATTTTCGCTTTAAATATGATAAATTATTATTCACTAGCTTATTTTCTCGTGATCTTCTCTGATAATCTATTTATATTCTTTTATTATATTCCTTAAGCAAATTCAGTTTCGGTATTCTAAGTAGTCACATTGTTTAGCAAAGCAGTATGTATTTTCCCTTTACATATGATAAATTATTATGTACTATCTTATTTTCTCGTGATCTTCTCTGATAATCTATTTATATTCTTTTATTATATTACTTAAGCAATTCAGTTCACTATTCTAAGTCACATTCAAATGATCAGGTACGAAAGTTGTTCCTGAGCTACATTCAGAGAGCAAAAGAAGCTGGGAACCCCATTGAAACTGCAAAAGAGCTGAAGAAGCTAATTTCCTTCAATACAGTTGTTGTTAGTGAGCTTTTAGCTGACATTAAAGGAGAGCTATCTCCAACTGCTGAAACTGAAGCATCAAGAGTGACTTCGGAATCTGAGGGAGAGGATGATGAATATGAGTGGGAATCATTGGAGACATTAAGAAAGACTAGACCTGATAAAGAGCTTAAAGAAAAGCTGAGAAAGTCAGTCCAGAAAGAGATAACCCTCAAGGATGACATTCCATTGAGAGACAGGACTGAGCTCTATGAGACATACTTGATGTTCTGCATTACTGGGGAGACAACGAACGTATCATTTGGAACAGCAATCTCCACAAAGAAAGACGATTCAGAGTTTTTAATGCTGAAACAGTTGGGTGACATACTTGGTTTAACTCGCAAAGAAGCTCAAGATGTTCACATTAAGTTTGCAGAAAAAGCTTTTGTGCAACAGGCAGAAGTAATTCTTGCTGATGGGAAATTAACCGAGGCCAAGGCCGACCAGCTTGCTAAGATTCAAAAGCAGTTTGGTTTGCCTACTGAAAATGCACAGAAAATCATTAAGGGTATCACAACAACAAAGTTGTCTTCTGCAATTGAAGCTTCTGTTGCTCGGGGTCAGATCGGTATACAGCAGGTCCGAGGATTGAAAGAAGCAAACTTCCAACTAGATAGCTTGATTTCGGAACCACTACGGGAAAGCATTTACAGAAAAACTGTTGAGGAGATCTTTTCATCAGGCACAGGAGATTTTGATGAAGAGGAAGTGTATGTAAAGGTCCCAGCTGATCTCATCATAAGTGCTGAGAAGGCCAAGTCAATTGTTCAGGATATTGCAAAGGTTAGGTTGGAGAACTCCCTCGTTCAGGCTATTGCCTTGCTTCGGCAGAAGAAGAGAGATGTCGTGGTATGTACTAATTGCCCCTTTATTTGGTCCTTGAAAAATTCGATCCTCAGGAAACTTGATCTAATGAGTGTATGCCTGCTAACTATAAATTTCCCCATGCAGCTTTCTTCTCTGAATGACTTGCTCGCGTGCGACGCCGCTGTCCCTGCATCACAACCTCTGTCATGGCCCACACCGGGAGAGCTAGATGACCTGTATGCCATCTACCTGAAGAGCATACCAAAGCCAGAGAAGCTATCAAGGTTGCAGTACCTGCTCGGCATAAGCGACGAGAAGGCTAACAAGATCCGGGATGCGGCCTCAGAGGGAACACTGCCGATTGCTGCAGCAGCTGAAGAGAAAGAGGAGTTGACGTTCTAGGAAGGGGGCACAATTTTGTTAGGGTAGCCAGCAGAGCTGAGGTCCCTTGCCAACCAACCAACGAACGAACTTGGTGATGTGGCCAACAGCTGCCATTGTAGCTAGGGGCATACATGTTTTTTGGAAAAGTTAAGCGACGCCACATCCTGACATATGACTATCTGTATAGACAAATTTGTGACACCAAATTTGGTGACGCTCTTCTGCTGTTGCATTCTTCCAACCACACTGAAAGCGTTTTTGTTTTGTTTAATGTTTTACTCTCTTCATTCAACATGTATTACAATAACAGCTATGACTGTAACCGTTGCTTATAACCTGGTTTTGTTGTTAACCCATCGTAAGTGCCAATTGCAGTTTTAAGCCTTATGTTGCTTATCCTCACGAATCTGTTTGCAAAATGTAGCATGTTGAACCTATCCATTTTTATTTTGTACGTATTAGCCACCACACGCATGTTTACCTAATCTTTACATTTACAAGTGTGGAATAGTACCTGCGTGTGCCGTTGAGGTAGCAACAAGCCTGCAGCCAATTAGCCACTAACAGAAGACAGTCCTAAATCAATTGGTACGCGGCTTGGGTTTAAGATTTCACAATGCATCGCATTTTAAAGCAGTCAAAGCAAATTGTGTGGTAGAGGCTGGGGCAAGATGACCTTAGAGTATCTCCAGCAGATTACTTGTACCTCTTCCTAATATAAAAAAAAGTTAATATTTTGATGATTGGAGGTACTCCAATAGATTACCAATCCAATCCCTAATATCAAAATTTTTCCGGTAATCATCAAAATACACCTCCCTCCACCCTAAATGAAGGGGATTTATCCCTCTACCCTATTTTTATGATGAATTTTGGTAATTTGTTGCAGCAAGCATTACCAAAAATACAAAAGTAGTTATTTGTAATGGAGAAAGAGTGTATTTTGGGTATGAGGTATTATTAGTCTGCTGGAGATGCTCTTAAAGCAATTGTTTTAGCACTCATTCTCAGCGGCTAGGGAAATTACAACAGATTTCACGCTGACGGGCAAAACGATTTCACAATTTGCTTATTGATTCATAGAGTTTGCTATGCATCTCGATTTTGAAACTGAGGGAGTAAGAGCAACTCTAAGAGACTCTCTATATGTTTTCTTATTGTTAGGAATAGAGATTTTGAGAAAAAAACATACCCTCCAACAACTTTTCTAAATGGTTATTCAAATATAGCCACTCTCTATTCCGCATTTCTCGCTAGCTAAAGATAGATAACGAAAATGGCTTTTCAGAGTATACACAAGATATAGAAAAACTGTTGGAAAGTGAAAACATATAGAGAGCGATTTTTATGCAAAAGGTTCTCCAAATATTAATTTAGAGAGTGAAATTTAGAAAGACTCTTGGAGATGCTCTAAGGGTGTGTTTAGATCATTTTGCTAAATTTTCTTAAACGAAATCTTGCTATTTAGGAGTATTAAAAAACTATTTATAAAACTTTTTGCACGGATGGATTGTAAATCGCGAGATGAATCTAATAAGCCTAATTAATCCATAATTAACGAATAATTAGTGGATGATTACTGTATCATCAGTGTTGCAAATCATGGATTAAGTAGGCTCATTAGATTCGTCTCGCGATTTACAACTCATCTGTACAATTATTTTTCCTTTTACCCACATTTAATACTTTATGCATGTGTTCAAATATTCGATGTAACGTTTTTAGCCAAAAATTTTTGGAATCTAAACAAGGTCTAAATCTTAAGCACACCTCGGTATAATCAACTGCAGTTAATATGTCTTTTTTTAAAAGAAATCTTTGACCATTATATCACAGAAATAAATAACTAAACGGTGATACCCTAAAACATGCAAAACACCACGGTCGCTTGAACTAACTACCGACTCCCAAAACACACGAAGCAACCTAGCTAATCGGCCAGCTCCGCCGCGCTCCGACTCGCGACGGCGTAGGTGAGGCCGCACCTGCCGCAGGCGTGGCGGTCGGCGTGCGCCGCCATGAACGTGCCGGGCCCGCACTCGGGGTTGGGGCACTCCCTGCGCAGCCTCTCCACCTTCCCCGCCGCCTCGTCGACCCGGTACCTCCCCAGCACGCCGGCGAGCCCCACGCTCCTGTGCTCGTGGCCGGCCTTCTTGGGCGTGGTGAACGTCTTCTTCTTGCGCTTCTTGCCGCCGCCGCGGAGGCGGAGGACCAGGTGCAGCGTCGACTCCTTCTGGATGTTGTAGTCGGCGAGGGTGCGGCCGTCCTCGAGCTGCTTCCCGGCGAAGATGAGGCGCTGCTGGTCCGGCGGGATGCCCTCCTTGTCCTGGATCTTGGCCTTGACGTTGTCTATGGTGTCGCTGCTCTCAACCTCGAGCGTGATGGTCTTGCCCGTCAGCGTCTTCACGAAGATCTGCATCTTGAACCCTTGGATTGCGATCCCCTCTTGGCTGCTGCTGCTTCTTCCGACGGCGGCTGCCGGAGGTCGGCCGAGAGATCTCGGCGGCGGGTTGTGGCGGAATTGGTGTGGGTTGTTGTGGCCGTGGACGTGGCCCGTGCGGGGAATATATGAAGGCCTGGCTCGCTCTCCCGGGCCTGTGTCCCGCGTCCGATCCGGAACGGGCGGTCGTGGTGGAGTCTGAGCCGCGCACGAGTCCAGGTCGGCGCACGAGTCTGAGCCGCGCACGGCACGGCATCGGCAAGGGCCCAACCAACCAAGCCCGACACGGGACGACGAAGGCCTGACCCAAACCACACTCGGCGGCGGGTCGCGGTCAAACGGGACACCGAGGCACCGGAAAAAAAAGGAGAAGGGGAGAGAGGAGCGGAGAGCGGCGCGGCGGCGGCCCGGGCGCCGGAGGGGAGGGTAGCCGATAAGGAGAGCAGAAGAGGCGATGTCGGCCATCGGCTCCTCCAACATCGGATTCCAGGTCCTTGCGTCGCCTCATCTCCCGCGTGGCCGGTATTTCCCTGGTTCACCACCGCTGTTGGTTAGGGTTTGATTCGTTGCTTGAACTTGCTGCAGCTGCTCAAGAAGTCAGGTTGGAAGGAGGGCACCGGCCTCGGAGCGCAGGAGCAGGTCCGTTGTCTCGATTCTAGCTTCCTCCCGCGTCATGGTTTCATATTTCCATTTCCCCCAAAATTTGATTTGGACCGATTCTAGTGGTATCAGTTGTAGCTATAGCACTGGAACGTCGCATTGATCATTGATGCCTGAGTCCGTGTCCTTTGGAAGTGCTATTACCTTTTCGTTACATTTATTTATGGTTGAATTATGAGATTAGTTGTGAAATGGATGGTCCGAATTGCATTGGCTTTTGGAAGATCAGGTGGAAAGGCATGACAAAATCAACCCTTTTCTTCTGGGTGTTGTAGGACTTGAGCTGATTACTTTGATTTTGTAGCCTAGTTTGTTCCCATACCTGGTAACTCCAAAAGTTCAAAAGGGTCTCTAGTTAAGTAGTTGTATGGTTCCAGCTGTTTGTTGATCTTATGTAAGAAACTGTGATTTTCTTGGGATTTGATTTTGTCGGTGTGCAGTGTCGATTAGCCCAGTTGCTCTGTTCTGTTTCTCTCTGCCTGCTCACTAGCCCATATTGTTTGTGCAACAGGGAAGGTTGGAGCCTGTAGAGACTCGCATTAAGAACAACAAGCGTGGTCTAGGTTCTAAAGAACCAAAACCAAAGCCAAAGGTGGAGGATGATGTTGAAAAAGATCCCCCAAAGCCCAAGGTAATCCAGAGTGCATCAATTTCATTTTTGTATCATTGCAGTTTCTCATTTCTTGTAAATCTTGATCTGTAGTTTGTTAGTCCACGATATGGTTGGCTTGGCCATTTCTTTTACTTAATGACTTCTGCTGTGTGGCTGAGACAGGCCACTTTTCTTATAGACAGATTAACATGGTTCCTTGCATTGCTTTTGTGGAATATTATTTTGATTTAGTTGACAATAGCTAGTATTGTTGTGTTCTTCCTTTAGGCTTCAATTGTTTACTTTTATCTGTCACATTGCCAGACAGGGGTTCTAGCTTAACTGTTTCAAACATGTCACTATTGCAGCAGGACATGCAATCAAAGAAAAGGGCAAAGCTAGCTGCAAAGAGGATAAGGAAGATGCAAGAAGAGGAGAAGCGATTGCAAGAAAAGGAATTCGAGATGGCTTTCTTTAGGGAATTTTGGCCTGATAATGTGTAAAGCAGAGCTACTGACCTTGGCTGATAAGGCGAATGTACATGTTGTTAAATGCATAGCATGTTTTGCGACCGCCATTCTGTTTTGTAAACCCATTAAATTTGTGCCGGTATCCAATTATCATTCAATTTGTGCATTATGTTCTCACTAATATGTGCTGTTGCATTACATCTGACTATTGGTTCTTGGAAAGTATGATTCGGGTTGTTCGTAATATCCAGTTTCGATATCCTTGGTGTTATTTTACGCCATTTGAACTTATATCTGAAATCGCATCCTATGGACCCCTGCCTACTGACCGTCTGCGCTTTTACAGTTTGGCCATCCGTTCAGATCAGTTTTAAGGTGGCTGGCTGCGTCGCGTGATGGATTTTTCCAGTTAATAAAACTTTACTAGTTCCATTAAGATTTGGTGCCACTGCAACTTTACGAATGGAACCTTAGTCTTACTACATATGCCAACAACACACGTAAGGTGAACTGGATGGTTTCAGAAGAGTTGTCTAAAAGTAATAACGTATGAGATTTCTTCAGGTTTAGAAATGGATTTCTGCGAGAAAACAATCCAAAATGAGCTAACTGACTCTTATTATATATTTAAATTCAAGAAAGTGATACAACTCCCACCAAGTACTCCGATGGGCCAAAGCATGCACATCTTCTAGATTACAGTAATCTTGACACTATTCCATCACCGAGTCACGCGTGACAAATACTAGTTGGATCGAAATATCAAGCACCAGACCAGATGCAAACAGCCAAACAGACATCAATGTTGCCACAGCTGCTGGACGTCCTTCCTTATAGTCAGTCACACATTGTAATATCTTGGAAGAAACCATCGCTGTAGCCGTCCTTCATCTTGGCGTTCAGCGAGTCGTACTAGTCCAGGAACCTCGCCGTCACACCCCTGACCCATCGGTCACCCAGCACCGGCTGCAGACCGAAAATTTTGGAGAAGGAGAGCTCTATGACGTCGAAAATTATGTTGATCTGCTGAAAGTTGCTGTGCCAACAATGAACTCGGATATGACCGAGGCTCTGTCAAGCATGAGGCTGTTGCTGCCTGAGTTCTTGATTATCAACGAGACAGAGCTTTAGTTCCGCTGCTGTTGCTCTCCCTTTAAACTGCTAGTCGTTATATATATACACGGAAACAATTATGTCAGTTTTAAAATTTCTCTAGTTCATATATATGACTTTGTAGCATGGCACTATTAACTTGTGCAAAGTATTTATTTAGTGAAAGTGCAGCAAGTAGAACCGGCGAAGTCCTAGTCAGCAAAAGGTGGTGTGCGGTGGAGAGCGAGTTCTTGACGGAGCGAGCCACCTTCCCGCATACAACCAGCTGGATTTACGATCAGAACCGTCACACCAGATTTACACCAGATTTACGATTGAAACCGTCACACTGGATCTAGATTTACGGTCAGGACCGTCACACCAGCCGGTGAACGGAAGATGTCGGATCTAGTCGCCGAGCTCTCCTCCCCGCCGAGCCAGCACCTTTGCCCCCCAAGGCTAGGGATGACTGGGCACCGCCACATTGCCCGGCGAAGGATGCCCGGAGCGGCGCGTAGTTGAAGCCGCGTTTCTCGCTGCATGCTCTCGGTACGGTACTAATCAAACTCCTCGACGACGGGCTTGCGGCCGCCGGAGGCCGTCTGGTGGAAGACCTTCCAGCAGAAGGCGGAGGCGTACGCGGCCCCGACGTCCCGGTCGAACCGCTTGCCGCCCGCGGTGGTACGGTCGACGCGGCGTTCGTCGCGCTGAACGTGACCGCGCCGCTGGCCGTGGCGGCCGCGGCCAGGAGGGAGGCCAGCGCTAGAGCTACCACCACGGCGCGACGCCTCATTATATATCATCGTCATCTCGCTCGTCGCGGTGGGGAGTCAAGCACTAGCTCGGTGGGGAAATTTGACGAATGGGCTTTAATGATCAAAGGATTGCAAGTGATGTGTACTTGGTATGTTTCCAAATTTATCTGTGCTAAAAGCATACGGTTGAGCTAACATGTTATGTTCTGGAGAATGCAACGTCACTTGAAAGTCTTACGTACAGTGGACACCATATATAATCCGAAGGAGGATGGAAACACTAGTAGTAGGTGCTGTGTTGAAAGAACCGGTGAATGCAGGTCCATACGCAGGGATTTCATCTTGAAAGTGCATAAAAGTACTCGGTGTTATCAAAAGATACATCGTGGGAAGAGTGCCCTCTTCAGTTAAGTTAAATGTTGGGGAGCCTTGTATTGTACCCGGTGTCATGCTATAGTAGGTGTGAAGAAACCAAGTTATCTAACACACAATTAAGTGTGCAATGTTGCATATATGTTGTTGTGAACTTAATGTTTAGGTAGTGTCCAGTATCCAACTGTGCAATGCTGCTTCTTTTTTTCCCCTATCATAACCGCTAAACCGTCCAGGCTATCATGTGGTATCACACCATGTGCAGGGCCGGCCTTGGGCCAGTGCGGGAGGGGCGACTGCCCCGGGCCCCCAAAAGTTAGGGGGCCCCATCTAGAAATACATGAAGATGTAGTGCATATGAAGCCCAAATATAAAACCAGCCTAAGCAGGCCTAAACGCAAGGGCAAAGCCCACCGACCACAATGCCACGAGGCCACCAAACTGCACTACGTACAGGAAGACCAATGGACCAATGGCTTCATCGCTTGGCTCCTCGATGCCCCCGTTCGCCGAATCGCCGCTCGCCCGTTCCGCTCGCCCAATCTGGCTGAAGACCGAAGAGGCGAAGACCAATGGTCGCGACTCCGCTCACCCAATCCAGTCGACCAATCCGCCCCCGTTCCGCCGTTCGTCGGGCGATCACCGTTGTCGGGCGCCGGCTCGCCGCCGATCGCCCCATCCACCATCGCCTAATCGCCCCCATCCACCATCGCCTGATCGTCATTACTGGACGCCTGTACAAGCAAGTCTGCAAGTATCGCATCATTGCAGCATTGCTAGATCAAGGTAAAGCCGTAAAAGTTCATGGTTCAAAGTCTTCCTCTTCCTGAGCCCTAATTGAGTTTCTTTCTTGCGTGTTCAGTTGTTGCAAAATTTTAATCACTGATAGCTTTCTTTTCAATTTGTAGGACTGTTCTCACCCAAGCGAATAACATGTTCTCCAGTAGAATTAGAAAGTATCCTTCTGGCAGTGAGAAAAGAAGAAAAAAGCAACGTCAAGATGAGTTGATTGAATCACAGAGAGGTGATATTGACAAATTTTTTAAGAAAGCAGACCCTTCAAGAAACACCCAGGAGTTGGCTTTAGTTCTTGTGGACCAACCAGCTGAGGGGATTTCACAAGAAAATATTGAGGATTCTTCGGAACGTGTAGATGAAAATAACAATGTAAGTGATCATGAAAATTCACCAGAGCCTGCTTGTGTTGATGAAGAGCCAGTTTTTTCTATTGATATTTATGATCCTAGAAACTAGGAAAACCTTGATAATAAAGCAAGGGATATATTAGTGGAGAAAGGACCCATAAGAGAATAAAATCTTGTATTCCCTATGGATGACAGATCTAGACATTTTTCATATGCTTATTATGATAAAGTAATGGAAAATGGAGAGGTACATGACAGAAAATGGTTAGTTTATTCTAAGCATATAGATAAAGTGTTTTGCTTTTGTTGTAAGATTTTCAAGTCTGTTAACATGAAGAGTTCTTTAGCATCTGATGGATTTAGAGATTGGAGACATCTAAGTGAGAGGTTGAAAGAACATAAAGGAAGTGTGGAGCATATCATTAGCATGAACTCTTGGAATGAGTTAAGAACCAGATTGAGAAAAGATCAAACAATTGATAACGAAATGCAGAAGCTAATCAAAAAAGGAGAAAGAGCACATGAAGCAAGTTTTATTCAGATTAGTAGCCATTGTGAAGTTTCTTGGTAAGCGAAGTTTGGCTTTTAGAGGATCCAGCGAGCAACTCTACAATGAAAAGAATGGTAATTTCTTAGCTTGTGTTGAGATGATTGCAGAGTTTGACCCAGTATTACAAGAGCACCTTAGACGCATTCAGAGCAAAGAAATTCATTATCATTATCTTAATCATAAAATTCTGAATGAGTTGATTTCTCTTTTAGGCTCTAGTATTACAAATTCCATCATAGAAGTTGTTAAAAAGGCCAAATATTTTTCTGTTATCCTTGATTGCACCCCAGATGTGAGTCATCAAGAACAGATGACTTTAATAGTTCAGTGTGTTAATATGTCTGAGAACAAAATAAAAATTGAGGAGTACTTTCTAGCATTCTTGGAAGTGGATGATACATCTGGTTTGTGGCTTTTTAATGTATTGTTGGAGTCCATGAATTCTTTTGGTCTTAATATTGCTGATATAAGGGGCCAAGGTTATGATAATGTATCCAATATGAAAGGAAAACACCAGGAGCTGCAAAGGCGATTGCTTGATATTAATCGAAGAGCTTTGTATATGCCATGTGCTTGCCATAGCCTTAATCTTACTCTTTGTGATATGGCAAAGTCTAGTCGTAAAGCTGAACTGTTTTTTGGGATTGTGCAATGGATATATGTTTTGTTTTCTGTGAAGTCAGTGTGCAATACTCGTTGGGAGAGTCAGATCAAAAGTGTTAAAGCAATCAGATTTCAAGCTCCACAGTTAAGGTCAACTTTGTCTCAGTTAGGTAAAGCTCGTGATTCCGAGGCCAGTACAAAGAGTGTTGCCAAAAATTTATTTGATTTGCTCGGTAATTTTGAGTTCATTCTTGGAATGGTTATTTGGTATGGTATTTTATTTGTTGTGGATAATGTGAGCAAGAAACTGCAATCACCATCAATGTGCATTGACTCTGCCTTGAGCATCGAAGGTATAATGCAATACTTTCATACCTACAGAAATGAAGGGTTTCAATCTAGCTTGAAAATTGTAAAAGGTCTTGCAACTAAAATGGGTGTTGAGCCATCCTTCCCTATGAAGCGTAAAGGTACTAGAAAGAAACATTTTGATGAATCTAATTGCAGTGATGAAGTAATATTGGAAGCCGAGAAGGATTTTCAAGTTAATTATTTTTTTGTCATTGTTGATATGGCGACAACCTCATTGAAAAATAGATTTGAAGAGCTCCAAGTATTTAAAAATATATTTGGATTTTTACTAAGCACAAAAAGCTTGACGTCATTGGATGATGCTGAACTAACAAATTGTTGCAGTAGTTTTGCAAATACTTTCTCTTCAGATGATTCATGTGATGTGGATTTAAATGATCTAATATCTGAATTGAAGATTTTGCAACTGACTTTGCCGGATAGACAATTGTCTGCTATGGAGATTTTTGAGATTGTTAAAGAAGCGGACAGTTATCCCAATGTGTCAAGTGCTTATCGAATTTTATTTACTATGCTGGTGACTATCGCATCAGCTGAAAGGAGCTTCTCAAAGTTAAAGTTATTAAGAAACTATTTGAGATCAGTAATGTCTCAAGAAAGGTTAAATGATTTGGCTGCTTTATGCATTGAGAAGAGACTGTTGGATGAGATTGATATTGACTCTATCATCAGTGATTTTGCATCTAGAACTGTTAGAAGGAATTGTTTTAAATGATCTAGAGACAATTTGTCTTTTTGTATTTTGAACTTATTATTGCAACATTGTTAGGGGCAATGAGATTTTATAATATATTTGCACAATTGATATACTATTTTATGGTTCATGGGGGCTCCATTTTTTTTCGCCCCGGGCCACCAAAATGTCAGGGGCCCTGACCATGTGCCTTTAGCGCTTGATTTGAACTTTCGAGACTAGTAGTTTAGCTCTCTAGACCTTCAGCCAAAAGTTCGCTGCCTCATCACACCCGTTCTCATAACATGATGGCTGTGTGCAAACATCACCGCCTACAACGTCATCCTTTTCCCTGCTTCCTGTGCTCCTCTTATTTTTTGTAATGGAAAGTTGTTGGGCTTCTAGGCTCCTAGCTCTCAATAGCTGTTGGAGCCAACCCGGTTTCGGATTTTGTTTTCTTTTTTGAGAGAAGAGGAAACTATGTAAACATGGTAGTCTTTTTTTTTCTTTTGAAATTCCTAACTATCACTCGCGGGGTAAAAATATTTGTTGAGCGTCAATCGATTTTTCGATGTAGCGCCCCTTCGGCCTGCCGCGGTGCCGCCCAATGTGTCCCACGCTTCTTTCACCTGGCAACACGGAGAATGAGGAGGGCCCGGCCCACTTGTCACTACCGGAAATGCTAATTATTTGTATATTCTCGATCCGCATGCTGTCGTATCAGATCAATTTGACATGATTCCTCCCCCTTTGTAAATTTATTTTAATAGATGGCCAAAAGGAAAATCTGCACAGATGATACATCAAATATTGAAGCAATGTTATCCTCCGTGGAGAGCCTAATAGCTTTAAATTCTCCGAAAGCTCTATATTTTTTTTGCATGTTATATTGTTACCTGTCTCTGATGGAGTGTAGTTTCCTTTTACTTTATTCTATTTTTTATGTTTGGTGTAGTCTCATATACTCGTATCAAATTAATGGATTATTTGTATTCTTATGTAAGCTTAAGGTATGTATGAGGTTAAATGCATTATAAATAATGCATGGATTTCTTGTATTGTTAAGATCAAATGAAAGGGTATAATCTCTTTATTTCAGATCAAATTAATCTTATGTTCTTGTATCATTTTTCTCTTCCTGTGAACTGAACATAGTTTAGTTGGTTAAGTTCCCTGTACTGGAACTTATCCATCCGGGTTCTAAGACTGAGTCCTCAACTCAGAAGGGTGCTCATATTTTTCTTGATTTGTCCTGGTAGTTAACAATGGTGTATGCTTTCAGTGTAAGCAATATGTCCATCGACAACGAGACGTCTGTACTGACTTATTTGCTAGCTCAGTTACTCGAAAATGCTCATAGAGGTGTTGTTTTATATGCATGTATGTATTTATGGAGGTGAGTGCAGGTGCATATATTTATATACTATGATTTGTAAAAAAATAGTAACTATACTTTATAGAAAAAATATTAATATTTTCTTGTAATCTCTTTCTATTAACAGGTCTATTTCTTTTTTCGAGTTTGGTTAATTTGTGGTCTGTTTCTTATTCGGTTGATGTGTAGAATCCGATTGATTTTCTGTTTCTTGTCACTCGATTTTTCCATACTGCCTAATTCTACGTGGCTCCATCGTATATTGGTCTAAAATTCGGATGACAGCATCCCAAGATTTTTACTCGATTGTTACAGTCATTCCCAAACATGGTAGTCTAGCAGCGCAAAGTAGAAAAGCGCATAAATAACGAAGGCCCATACACGAAGCCCACACAAACAGCTCGCGGCCCATTCAAGATCAGATTGGTTTCCTCCTACCCAATTCTCTCTCTCCCCTTTCGACCAGAGTTCGGTTTGCTCACTGAGCATCTGTATTCTGTAGCCCTACTCGTCACCATAAGAAAAGAAATAGGGCTCCGACCCCGCCCTTCTCCTTCCCCAAAGGCCCCCAACCCGGCGGCGCCGACTCGATTTCTTCCCCTCGCGCCCTCTTCAGTTGTTTCGAACGATTTCGGATCGAAAACAGAGCGCGCGGGAGGTGCAGAATCGAGGTACCTAGAGACAGGGGTGCAGATAGATCTAGAGGAGACACAAGCTCACAGGCACTTGCGCACAATGGCGGATGTAGACCATAAAAATTAGATGTACATGGCCTCTAAAAATATATTTGTACTTCATCATATTCTAAATAAAAGTTATTATAACCAGCTTGAACATAAGTTACTTTACAAACTAAATAATTATTTTTATTATAACTTTTATGCATGGTTATATAAATATTATTTATTTATGTGGTTATGTCATGATCATTTAAATTAGAAATAATGTATTATAGATATAAAATGTACAGATCAATATATATATTGTATATAGCATGTATTATTCTTTCGAATCTTCCGCTTCTACGGAGCTTATAGATTATTTTTCCTTGTGTTACTTCTATCTGAAAAGTTTATTATGTTTCACTACGTTCTATCCTTATTTAGCCAATAACTTCTCAAGACTAGATTATAAAGATTTCACGTGTCTTGTGTATGGTCGTCTACTACTTTATTTATAGCTTATGTTAGTTGTTACATAGATCACCATCATTTTGTATTGTTTCTGCACATGTGCTGTGATCATATCGATGTGATTTATTGCGTAGTATCTGAACAGAAGTTTTTCCATGCTTAAAAAAAATGCATCTTGCTCCTTTGAATGAACTGAGAAATATATTTGGACCGGGGAAGCGTGAAGCAGGAGGAATATGGTCTGATGTCAAATCTAACATATACAGAAGGACACTTGCTAAAGCATTTAACACTGAACTGGCTTCAGTCCCTAGCAAAGCAGCATTCCTCCAAATTCTCTGTGAAAAGTTGCAATTTGATCCTGAACTTGCTAGTAAGATGCATGAAGGTACCATCTTGACTCCTTTTCCTTCTTGCAACATTAATTTTACATCATAGATGTGGTGAATAAGTGTTTTTGCTCACTAGTGTTATGAACCTTGATCTCAATGGCCCTGAACCCAAGCAGCGCGACATCGCTGATAGGCAGCGGCCACATTATAAGGGCTGGGATAGAAGGGGACTGGGGCAATAGATCGGTTTACATCATGCTTGCCTTGATTTTATAGAAAAATGCCAGAGGTTTACTTGACACATAAGGATGCAATCTCTATTCTAACTAAATGTAACCCCGAGGGATCCGGCCTACCACAATGTGTAGCCAGCCCAATGAGTCCAGACAACTACCCATGACATTGGCAATACTGCTTCATTGCTATTTTACAATGCTGTTGTCAAAGCTATACCTTGACTGTAGGAAGCATATCTTTTGGAAAGATAACTGTGTGTTTGTTCACCTGGAATATAATGCTTACGATCAGGGATGAATTTAACTGGCGAAAAACATGCCAAATATGTTTTGAACAAAAGAAGCCTGTCATCTGTTTTCATAGCACTAATAATTGTTTGTATACACCATGCAAACTAAGCCATTCTGAGTTATGGCTTCACAGACTTTAATTCAATGAACACTGGTCTCGCCATATTCACTTTATATTCAGAATATCAATGTGTATTAACTCTACTTTGAATTCCAGAGATTTACAGACAGAAGCTTCAGCAGTTTGTAGCTGACGGAGAGCTGAGCAAGGAGGAAGTGGAAGCTCTGATGGCATTCCAAGTGCGTCTCTGCATCCCTCAAGAAACTGTGGATGCTGCTCATACTGATATCTGTGGCCAATTGTTCGAAAAGGTGATACTAAATAGTTTTTGCGGCGCCTTTCTTTGCATTTGTTTGGCTTTCGTTCCATATCTTGTAGCAAAGTTGATGGCTTGTTCTGTATCAGTGTTCTTACATCTGTTTGGACATTACAGGTTGTCAAAGAAGCCATTGCATCCGTTGATGGATATGATGCTGACAGACGAGAGGCTGTTAAGAAGGCAGCACAAAGTCTAAACTTGAAAAAGGAGGCTGTCATGGAGATCTTTAGTAAAGCAGTATGTATTTTCGCTTTAAATATGATAAATTATTATTCACTAGCTTATTTTCTCGTGATCTTCTCTGATAATCTATTTATATTCTTTTATTATATTCCTTAAGCAAATTCAGTTTCGGTATTCTAAGTAGTCACATTGTTTAGCAAAGCAGTATGTATTTTCCCTTTACATATGATAAATTATTATGTACTATCTTATTTTCTCGTGATCTTCTCTGATAATCTATTTATATTCTTTTATTATATTACTTAAGCAATTCAGTTCACTATTCTAAGTAGTCACATTAAAATGGTCAGGTACGAAAGTTTTTCCTCAGCTACATTCAGAGAGCAAAAGAAGCTGGGAACCGCATTGAAACTGCAAAAGGGCTGAGGAAGCTAATTTCCTTCAACACAGTTGTTGTTAACTGACAGTATTGTTAACTGCAGAGAAAACAAGTGCTACGAGATTAAAAGCCCCTAGGTTGTTGTTACTCATCACGTAGTTCTTGCATTAGTGCTGCTTGTGGCTTACAAGGATCAAGTTGCAGGTCCAGTTTTGCTCTTGTTTATTGTTTAATGATTGACGAACACTTATAAAGTAATATGTGCTTCTAACACTTTGAACAGCTGGCTGAATTAATCAGCCTCCGGTAGAGTTTTGATATCCTTGCTAATCATGCTCACAGCATGCTTTTTGCTAGTGACTTTTTCCAGGCTTATTTTACCTTTTGCTGTTATATTGTTATGGTGAAGTGTATTATGGAACTGACAGTTACTGATTCAAAGATACATGCATCATAAAATCCTTCTGTTGACTCTTGATCTTTTGCGTTAATAAGCAGAGTCCAAGAGGCAGAATGAAGCAGCTGCAGATGATTTGGATGGCTTTGATACTGATGAAGAAGAGGACGATGAAGAGTCTGACAGAGATTGGTCTTGATAATGAAGATGGCGATGGAGTAATAATTTCAATCCTCAGAGTTTTGCGGAGGTTTGTGACATGCTCTTGACATATGGTTTGTATTTTAGCATGTTGTGGCGTCATGCTCTCCTTTTCACTTGGAGGTCATCATTTTCCCCCAAAAACACTATCATGGGGAAGCTAGTGTAAAGAGCCAATAAAAAAAAGGAGATCTTACTTCATTTTCATTTATGGAAATGTCCAGAATTACAACAGGAATGCTGACCGGTGAATAAAGTGCAGTAGGCTTTTTGTTAACATATTTTACTAATACTGAGGACATTTACAGTTGACATTTTAGGATGAATCTGAGTAGAACCCCAGTAAGCAGAACTTTTTTGTAGCAAGAACTTGAAGGCTTTGTAGAAAATATGTGAGATTTTTATTTTGGGCATATTCCTTAATATTTGGTTGCCCCCTGTGCACGCTATTTATTTCTTTTGCTTTCCACGATTCGGGTGAGAGGTTTCCATCGAGAAGATTCAGAAGATGATTCTGATGATGATGAAGAGCTAGACACCAATAGATGAGGTGGACCCATTTATTTTCTTTGTCGAAACCATCCAGGGTAAGGATTGTTTTATGCACGAATTCATTCTTATCGAAATATTCCTGTGTCCCAAGTGACCCGATAAGGTCGTATCTCTTGGTACAGGTTTGCAAGCATCTGATCCAAGTAGGTTCCAGAGCCATATGCAGACTATGCACGCCGAGGAAAGAAAAGTTGAAATTGCAAAAGAGAAGTTGGAGAAGGCAACTGCAGTGATTACTACAGCATTGGTTGGGTCGTGTCTTGAGTTTTGCCGATGCCTGGGACTGGCACGGGGCCAGTATCCTGTGATTTGGTGATCGTAGGTGAGGGTTTTTTTTTCGTTGCCTTGGCCTACCTGCTTTGGGGAGGTCAGTTTTGAGGCACACTATTTCTAGGGGAAATGGATGGCAACCATAGCGACTAGTGAGAGTCTGTAGGAGTTGGTTTCTTGGGGGTTGTATCAGTGGACACTGTGTTGACGCTGTTTTCGATTGATGAAAAGTCCTCTGCTGGCCTGTAAGTTTCGGGGGTGTGAATCTAAATTAGATACTTATTATTTATTATACCATTTGTGTGCCCAACAAGGGTTATACGACTGGTGTTTGTTTTGTGGCTTTGGGTGACCCAATCTAGTTCCTTTTTCTGCTTCTCCCTTGATCGGCACCATTGCTGTAAAATGGTGTCCCGAAAGAGAAAAAGAAAAACAATCAGACCTGGGCTGTCCTTGCAAGCCCGGTCCCAGACAATTACATGTGGCCGGCCCATTAGACATCATGTCAGCAACCACCCGCGGGGAGAGGAGCCCGGGGAGGACTCGCGCGCCGGTGTGGCAGCCGTTGCGCCTGCATTAGAGCAAGAGCAATAATTTCGCCCGCTGCTGGCGAAATGGCACCAGCGCGGACAGCATGCAGCACTCTCTCTCCTGCTCTTCTTTCTCCTGGGACAGCAACTTGCAGCCTTGCGAGCCAACGGGAAACCGAGAAGCGCGCGGCACAGTACTTTTTGCCGACGCATCCCCAGACGCTCGCTCCACTCCCTCTCCTGCTTTCTCTCTGCTCCATGTCGGGGATACCGCCGGCTCCCAGCCCATCATAATACGAGATCATCACCGCCGGCGCGCCCATCCCTTGATCCCCTTCGTTCGCGCGAGGCACGCCGTTCCGCTCGTCGGACCGCTGGCCGGCTTGACGCTGCATGCTGCTCGCGTACGTTAGCTTTTCGGGCTTTGCCCTTTCGACTGCTTTCTTATCGGGATTGGCACGATCTATCCCTCCCTTTTCACTAGCTACACCATGCATAGCAGCAAGTTTCACCGCCCTCCCCGCTCTTGTTACCCTAGGGTTGCGGTTGCGCCCTAGCGCTTGGCGTCGGCGGCGCGGCCGATGCGGGCAAGATCTGGGTGAGAATCAGCGCCGGCCCCAGGTTTGGGCCTGATATGAGGAATTGCGAGGCCATGATCTTCTTGGGCCAAGTGCCAGGCCAGCTCAAAACTAGTCCAGTGCTCGGTTTTTGTGGCTTTTGAGTGCTGCTCTGATTACGAAGCACTGTTCACCCGAGGCGGGAAGCATTGTCGTCGTCTCTCACTGGAACAAACTTCTTCGCCGCTCAAGTTTGTAAAGGAGGACGTATTGGCCGGCCCATAAGCCATTGAGTGGTTTTTCTTTATGCTCCCTTTGGCATAGCTTTGTGGATAGCTTCATAAAGAGTCTTACATGAAGCTATGTCAAATCAGGGGCGGATCTAAGGGTATGCACCCGTATTCCCAGGAATACCCAACTCACGCCCACTACTCGTTAATCCAACCCACGCGCAGCCCAACTCGCGCGAACTCACGCCCAGGCCCAACTCAGTGCTCACGCGACGCAAACCCTAGGCGGCGGCCGGCGGTGAGGTGAGGCAGCGGCCGGTGCACGCGGCGTGCCCCGCACAGGCGCAGGCACATCCCTCGTCCGCACCCACGCCGCATCCCTCGTCCGCACCCTGCGCCACCGCCGCACGACGCGCCGCCGCAAAATCCCCACGATCGATTGCAGGCGCCGATCCGCCGCCGCACGCTGCGCCCCCCCCCCCCCCCCCCCCCCCCGCCACCATCGCCTCCTCGTCGCAGGTGACCGTCGCGCCCCACGCCCCGCGTCGTCGTGATTCCACCCGCCGTCGTGATTACCCGCACCGTCGTGATCCCCCGCCCTCGATCAATCGGCCTGCTTTACCCTGATAGCCCTTAGCGTCGTCCCCGTCCCTGCGTCGCGGCCCGCCGACGCTGCTCCCTCTGTCGCCGCCATCCCCTGCACCCTCCGTCACCGCCGTAGCCTGCTCTCTCCATCGCCACCGTCGCCTTCCGACCTCAAATCTGGCGGAATCCGAGCCGATCCACCGCTGGTGAGTAGCAAAACTGAAACCCCTAGACATCCTCTCTATATTCCTCCACTCACCGCACTCCCCCATGGCCTAAATCGCCGGGATTTTGGGCTGCACCTCTTGCCTCACACCCGTGAGCGTGAGTGGAGGAGATTTGTTTTGGCCAATCATGTAGCTCTAGATTGTTGTCTATTTTTTTTGCTTATTTTCAGCCAATATGACACGGTGTTGCATCAGCTGATGTTAGGTATATAACTAACTAATGATTTTTTTTTTCTGAATAGGACCAGCTAAGTGATACTACCATATCAAGAGCAGGTCGAGTCAAATTTTTCATCTGGTGTCTGTGATCCAAAATCAGTACTTAGGTACAACTGCAATACTATCTGCTTGGCCTTGTCTGGTTTCTATGATCTTGATAGCCTTGAGATTGCAAGTATTTTTTCAGTGAGCTAGTAGTATACTTCAGGTGTTTTGCTTTGGACAAAAAATCTATTGTTTTCAATCTATACTTAGCAATTATGTTTTGTCATGTTTTCTGTATACAGAATATAGTTGTCATTTAAGATGCATTCAATTTAACATGAGAGGTTACCATGTATCTATCTCTGAAAATTTATGTTGTCTCTGAAAATTTACATTTGCACTGAAGCTTAAAAAGTTTAGTTAAACTTGCTTCATCTTTTGACAACCAGTTCATATTAGGGATAGAGCGGCTTGCGGGTGGCTGCCGGCAGCGAGGCGAGGCAGCGGCCGGGCGGCCACCTGCGGGCGGCGAGGCGTGGCGGCCGGCGCCGCGAGCGGCCAGTTGGGTTGATTGTTGGTGGTGTTGGTGTTGATTTGTCTTAATGCTTCAATTCTTGAATCTTGATTGCAAATACTGGTTTAGAGATATAGAATTTACTGATTTGTAGTGCTATTATCTATTGCAGTAATAGTTGCTTAGTAGTTTGCAAAATGAAGAACAAATCCAAATTGGTTGATTTGAGGACTTTGTGGGATAGAGCATCAAAGACAACGAAGGTGGAATTAGAATCTACATCAGTACCACAACCAGAACCAGAATTAGTACTCAGCCTCAGGATCTTATCGTTCAATCTGTTGTGCCTGTAACTAATGAGAGCTAAGTTCCAAATCAAACCAATCCATCTGTTCAACATGATAGAGTAACCAGAGAAGTGACGGAACCTGAGATAGCAAGTACAGAAGGGATATCACCTGAGATAGGTAGCAATGAGCCTGATATAGCAACCACAGAACCTTCTACTTTATCCCCCATCAGAGATGGTGATGACTCATGATTTGAATCAAGTGATGAAGCTATTTATGACATTGACCTTCTTCCTCATGATCCCGGAAAGAGGCTTCCCATCAAAAGGTACAATGTTAATGAACAGAATTCTATAATCAGAGGATACATTGCAAAAGGACCTTGTCAACCATGGAATCATGATTTTCCTATAAGGAATATTGGAGGTAAGCCTCGACGCTTCTTGCCTAATTGGTTTGATGAATTCACATGGCTTGAATATAGTGTCGAAAAAGATGCAGCATTTTGTTTTGTCTGTTATTTATTCAAGCATATAACTAATATGTCCGGTGGAGATGCTTTTGTGAATGGGGGCTTTAGAAATTGGCATATGAAAAAGAGGATTAGTAAACATTGTGGTTCCAAGACTAGTTTCCACAGAATGGCTCTAGAGAGATATAGTTCCTTCATTACACCTAAGAAAGCAATTAATGGTAAGCTTACTAAGATAAATGATAAGAACAAGACCGAGTACATGGCCCGTTTATCCTATTCTATTCAATGTGCTAAGTACCTTCTACGTCAAGGTTTAGCTTCTCGTGGACATGATGAAAGTAAAAGTTCACTTAACAAGGGTAATTTCTTAGAGTTGCTAAATATGCTAGCTGAAAACTTTGAAGAGGTGGCAAATGTGGTTTTGAAGAATGCCCCAAAGAATTGTCAGTTGACTGCTCCACAAATTCAAAAGGAGATAGCTAATTGTTGTGCAAAAGAAACAACTAAGCTTCTCATGGAAGACCTTGGTGGTGATTATTTTGCAATTCTTGCTGACGAATCTAGTGATGTTTACCAAAATGAACAACTAGCTCTTTGTTTGCGGTATGTTGACAAAAAGGGAAGCGTGGTTGAGAGGTTCCTAGGTGTTGTTCATGTGGAAAACACTACTTCTTTGACACTTAAAACTGCAATTGAGAAATTATTGATGGAGCATTCTTTGAGCTTGTCTATGATACGTGGGCAAGGCTATGATGGAGCTAGTAATATGAAGGGTCATGCAAATGGTCTAAGAAAACTTATTATGGATGATTGTCTATCTGGTTACTATGTTTATTGCTTTGCACATCAACTTCAGTTAACTCTTGTGGAAGTTGCTAAACAAAATTCATACTGTGTTTGGTTCTTTGATCAAGTCAGATTTTTATTGAACCTTATTGGAAATTCTTATAAGAAGACGCAAATGCTTCGAGAAGCACAAGCTCAAATCATTGTAGAAGCTCTAGAATTGGGTGATATTGAAACTGCAAAGGGTTTGAATCAAGAAATGGGTTTGGCAAGGCCTGGAGATACTCGTTGGGGATCTCATTATAAAACTGTTATGCATTTTATTTCTTTGTATCCTTCAATTCGGAAAGTTCTCATAAAGATTGGTGATGATCGCTCTCAAAAAGTTGAGTGCTCACAGGCACAAACAATGTTGACAATATTCAAGTCATATGAGTTTGTGTTCATGGCACACTTGATGCAAACAGTACTAGGGTTCACTGCGGACTTGAATCATGCCTTGCAAAAGAAGGATCAAGATATTATCAATGCAGTAGAACTTATTTCTTTGACCAAGCTGCAACTGCACGTGTTGCAGCAAGATATTGTGTGGGAGGATTTTCTTAAAGGAGTGGACTCATTTTGTGTCAAGAATAAAATCAAAATTCCCGTTATGGACACATTCTACAGGCCTGTTGGAAGAGATGGGAGGTTCTTTATCAAGATAAAAAATCTCCATCGTTTCCGTGTTGACATGTTCTTAAGTGTCATCGATAGGCAGCTTCAGGAATTTGATGACAGGTTTGATAAGGTTACCACAGAATTGCTTATTTGCATGGCTGCATTCAGTCCCCCCAATTCATTTTCTGCTTTTGACAAAGATAAATTGATTAAGCTTGTTGGATTTTATCCTAATGATTTCACAAGGTTAGAGTTGCTCCACCTACCTGCTCAACTAAATCTGTACATTACTGATATGTGCAAGATGAAAGATTTGCAAATGTGATAAGTCTCTCTGAGCTTTCTGTTAAGCTTGTTGAGACAAACAAGATTGGAAGACATGCAGTTGTGTATAGGCTTCTAAAACTAGTGCTAGTGCTTCCAGTGGCAACTGCAAGTGTTGAAAGAGTCTTTTCTATCATGAATTATGTGAAGAACAAATTGAGAAATAAGATTAGGGATCAATACTTGAATGATTGCTTGGTTACATTTATTGAGCGGGAGTTCTTTCTACAAGTGAAGGACAAAGACATCATCAACCACTTCCAAACCATGAAGAATCGTAAGATTAGATCAACGTTATAATATTTTGTAAGTTCTATTGATTAATTATTCACTTGTTTAATTATTATTTAACTATCTCTATGAGTTTAATTATCGGTAACGTATTCCTTTCAATTATATTTGAATTCTATAGATGGATTATTTTTTTAATATGGATTTAGGAATACCTAAGTTTCAAATACTACATCCGCCACTGTGTCAAACAGGTATGCTTAGTAGCAGGGTGAGGCTGTTTTCAGCTTACACTAGGGAGGAGAAGCGGAAAATCATGGCTCCATCCAGCTTCATCTATGAAGCACCTGGTGAAGCTGTTTCACCAAACGATTTTCAAAAATAGGTTCAGCTTTATTAGAGAAGCTGCTTTAGAAGCTATTTTAGGAGAAGCTGAAACTATACCATGCGGGTCTTAGTTAGAGAGGAAAAAGGTCTAGGTTTAGACCAACAGTGTCGTTAAATTATAGGAGAGCGAGTCATGTGTAGCAGTTAGCAAATAAACTAGAACGAAGAGCTCCACCACTTGAACTAGCAAGGCAAGGAAACAGCATCATCCAATAATTCAAGCGGTCAATTCATGACTTAGTTCTGAAATAATTGGTCCCCAGGATCTGCGCGAAGAAATCGTCGCTGTACCCGTCCTTCATCTTGGCGTTGAGCTGCGCCACGAAGCCCGGCTGCAGCGAGTCGCAGTAGTCCAGGAACCATGCCGTGACGTCATATCCCTGATCCCACCGGTCTCCGTGCCCCGGCTGCCTCCAGTGCCCCGGCGCGTACCCGGAGGATGCCGTTGGCGCTCGTGAAGGCGACGTACGCCGCCGATGTCCTCGACGACGAGGGTCGCCGCGCCGACGGGCTTGCGGCCGCCGGAGGACGGCTGGTGGAAGACCTTCCCGCAGAAGGCGGAAGCGTCGGAGAGCACCTTCAATTCCTGGCGTACGTGGCCCCGACGTCCCGGTCGAACCGCCTGCCGCCCGCCGTGCCCGGCGCCTGTTTTTCTTCCCTTTTTCTCAATATAATCAGAAGGGCAAGTTCCTCCTGTTCATTAAAAAAAAAACTGACCGCGCCGCCGACCGCGGCCAGGAGCGAGGCGAGAGCTACCACGACGGCATGCCTCATCATGGTCAATTCGTCATCTCGTCGCGCACTAGCTAGCTCGCTGCTTCCTCCTGCCTCCACGAATATAATGGACGCGCCACGTCCCGAGCGGTCCGCTTTGCTCTTGGTTCCGGGGGTCAGTCAGAGTAGTAGTGCTGCCTGCCTGCCTGCGTTACCGGGCGTCAAAAGCTGGGGAAAAGAAGGCGTGCGTGCTTGCTGTGACTGCAGGGCTGCGCTGGTGGGCTACGGCTCGAGTTACCGGCCTACTCTCAGCGCAGCCGGCATGCCTATTCTCTCTCTCAAGGGATGCAAGTTATATTTATTTTAGGTTATTGGATCGACTCAAAAATTAGATAAAATAAATTAGATGACATTGTGTGTAATTAATTTAGGAGGGGAAATGAACTAGAATGACATGCTATCATAATTATTTGGTTGACCAAAAAACACCATTAGATACCCACTTGCATCCCTACCTGCAACCCTACTTGCAAGTGACGGCAGTTCTGATTAAAGCTAGAGATTAAAACTTGTTTATATATCTCTGGTGAGAACGGGAGTTCTGATCGAGCGAGAAATGGGGATTTATTTAGAGGTCAAACCAGCTTCCTTGTTGTCCCTCCCCGTCACTTGCCAGACACACCGGCCGGATCGATGGAAATTTGGAAAAGGGCAGCACGTAGGTGTAGCAAATGCTCATCTGATCATCTCCTGTCTCCTCCTCACTTTATTCTGAAATCGCATATCGCACGCCGTGTCTAACATGGTGGGCTATTTTAATTTCTAGTGGGCTATTTTTAATTTAGTCTCGGATGGGCTTTAATGGTCAAAGCATTGCGGGCGATGTGTGTATATACAGTATACTTTGGGGTAACTACAATTGAGAATATCTCAAAATATTTTTTCTAAAAAATAAAATAGATTTCATGATTTTTGGATTTAATATTTTATTTTTCAAAACACAGAACAAACGCAGACGCTCACGTGCACGCACGCACACTTACGCTACCTTATGAGCAACTCCGAGAGATTTAACCGGGCCAAAAGAACAGTTTCCAACACGAGAAACCTTATTATCAGCTGAGCTATGCTCAGTTCGTATAAAAAAAATAATTTAATATAAATTAACTATGAATTAAATAGCAACTACATAATTAATTAATTCTATAAATTCAGAAAAATATGTAAGGAGTCCATATATTTCAACCATGTGCACAATCAAGCTAACCTCACATCATCCAATATATTCATTTTTCTATGAGTTTTTACATTATTATCCTGAATACACGAGTACTAAAATACATATGGATTATTAGTGGGCAGCGTGATCTTTTGAGTATAAAAAAATCAAGTATAAGAAAAAAAAAAGAGTGCAAGCATGTGTCAGCCGCCAGCCCTGGTGACCGATAATTTTGTCCCGTGTGGTAGCGCCCTAGACTAGACTTGTCGCACCACGCCCGCCGTGGGAGGGGGCAGGTAAGACAGCAAGCATAGCTAAGACGCTGCCCAGATTATCCCCACAGTACAGAACTGCGGCGCCATACTGCCAAGCTTAGCGGGGGTGCAGGGCAAGCTTGGGCGCTGTCCACAGCGGGTCACAACCGTCTTATCACAGGAATCGCTGGCCGCGGCGTGCCGCACGGCGTGGTCACCGGAGGGGGCGCCTGTTTGTGTGCCGTTCGGCACGCCAACAGTGTCGTGCGGGTTTGGTTTGAGCAGGGGGCGCGCGCTCTCGAGTTCCCGTATGGTACTAATAATTCAGCGCGGGGATCTCGTGTCGTGACACCGTGCCGCGTACGCCTTCTGCGGCCGCGCCCCTCTACGCCGGCGACGGGTCGAAGGCGAACCACCCTGGGTCCGCGCGTGTCGCCGCCGGACACGCTCCCACTCCGCCTCGAACACCGTCTCGGACTCGGAGATGCCCAGGACCGGGCCTTGAGGACCACGGTGAGGAACGTGAGCAGCCAGGCGGATCGAGGACGAGACGCAGGTACTCGCTCACTCGCAACATGGCCAAACTGTTGTAATTAACGACTAATAATTCCAATTGATTTCAGTAGCTGAGATGGCCAAGGCATTTTCAACATTATTTCCTTTCTTTTTCACAGTATGGCATCAAGGCATTTTCAACATTATTCAGTAAAGTATCCTGAGATGGCAAGCAAACACCTTATTCAATCTTGCCACGTCACGCTAGACGTACGTGCTGACCATGGACCACCTATCCACGTCAGCCCCCATACTTCTTCTTGTAGTCCTGCCACAGCTGCTGCACGCCCTTCCCCAGGATCTGCGCGAAGAAGTCGTCGCTGTACCCGTCCTTCATCTTGGCGTTGAGCTGCGCCACGAACCCCGGCCTCAGCGAGTCGCAGTAGTCCAGGAACCTCGCCGTCACGTCGTAGCCCTGGTCCCACCGGTCGCCCTGCCCCGGCTTCACCCAGTGCCCCGGCGCGTACCCGGCCTTGAGCCGAACGTAGTCGGCGATGCCCTCGATGAGGCCGCCGTTCGCCCTCCCCTGCCCGTTCCACTGCCACACGTGCGTCGCCTCGTGGTACAGCACGCCGGTCACCTCGGTCTTGACGTCGCCGGAGTAGCCGCCGACGTACCGGGCGCTGAGGTGGATGCCGTTGCCGCTCGTGAACGCGACGCCGCCGATGTCCTCGACGACGAGGGTGACCGCGTCCACCGGCTTGCGGCCGGCGGGGCTGCGCTGGTTGAAGGTGCTCCAGATGAAGGTGGACGCGTCGGAGAGGACCCGCTTGGCGTAGCCGAGCCCGACGGCCTGGTCGAAGCGCCGGCCGCCGGGGGTGTTGGACGCCGTGTTCGTCGCGTCGAACGTGACGGCGCCGGCCGGCGACACGGCCGCGGCCAGGGCCAGGAGGGAAGCGACGACCGTGGCGACGTGAAGCGGCTTCATCTTGTGCTGGTGCTGCCTGCTTCTTACTTGTGGCTGTTTATATAGGGCGTAGGATGTAGAAGGTGGTGCGAAATTTCTCATCCAGATTGAAGCTGATGCAGAGTCTGATCTGGTCAAATGGACTGACTTGGACTTGTTCCAGTTTGGTCATGCCATCTGGAGAATTTTTGCGTGGAAGAAAGCCCGTAGATCAGTAGATGTGTCCTTTTTTTCTCCATTGACGGCAAGTCGGCAAGAGATAAGTTTCTAGATGTTAGGCCATGCACATTTCTCCACAAAACGCACTCACACAATAAAGTATATAGCAGAAAATTTTATTGCAAGTTTGCTGCAATGAAGATCATTGACATCTGCATTATGTACGGTTGTGCAATTTATCAGCTATTTCCTCTACACACATGGATAGAGTCATTTGACCATTGGCATAAAACATAACATAATATCTCTGGCTTTTGTGATCTACGTGTTAACAGCGTGTGGACGCAAACTACAAGCATAAACTGGGGATGTATCTTTTTGCATTTGAGTGTCAGCAACGTCGATCATGCGGGACGACACCGACGAGTACGCTTCTTGTTGCCGACGGTGCAGGGGCCTAGAAACAAACAAACATATTTCCATAAAAGTACCGGAATTACCGGTTTACCTGTGCAAATAATTCCACAAAGTAATTAATCAACAATCCTGATCAGATTTTCAGGCTGGAAAAGTTTGCGTTGTAGAAACATGTTTCATCTAGGCTGATCAGGCTCTGCCTCTCATTTCCCATGACGCGTGTTTCTAAGCCCATGAGCACCGTGTACACAGAGGTGCTAACAAAGCACACGAACCAGCTAACGCTTCCCTTCATTACAACGACAAGGGAAGCAATGTTCAAAAGGGTTAAACGGGTTCAGGTCACCCAGCACTAACACTAGATCGAGTCACAGCAGTAGATTGAGTGGTAGAAGAAAGAGAACAGAAGGATCCATTACCTAATCCTAGAGGATGCATTAGCCTAGATACACTAAAACTAGTCACAGCATGGTCCAATGAGTGAGTTGACCCAGTCGTCCCCTCGCAGACGCTTGTTAGGCTTCCGCAGCCGAGTGGACTCCGCCCTTGCTTCTGCCGTGGTAGCGCTGCTATCAGGGACAGACTCCTCCTTGCATTGAGCAGTCACTGGGATCGCCACATTAACGCTGCCCTCATCAGGGACAAGCTCCTCCTTGCATTGAGCACTGACTGGAGTAGGAATCGCCATGTTGATGCTGCCCTCATGGATAGGCTCCTCCTTGCATTGAGTACTGATTGGAGTAGGGATTGCCATGTTAATGCTGCCCTCAGGGACAGGTTCCTCCTTGCATTGAGCAGTGGTTCCAGCAGGGACTGGGACGCTAACATCATCCATGATTGACCTCACTGACCAGCTCCTGCACCCATACTTGTCAAATACTTGGAAAGTGTGGGTCGATCCAAGCAGATCCTCGATTTCTTCTGGCAGGGTGTACCACTCATCATCTTCCTCGATCTCTTCAACGAGCTCCTCCGCGGAGACACCGACCAGCTCCTCAGCGACCTCAAAGAAGATTATCAAGTTCATTGTGCCGGTGGCATCTTGCACCTTCGTCTTCAGCTTGTACCTTAGGTGCCCAGAATAGCGGAGTGGTAATTAGCGACTTATGAATTGAGCAAGTAAAAAATTGAGAATCAATGTGGCAATGGCAGCATACCATTGAATTGGTCTCTTAATCGGGCCGCATCGGCTGCACTTGTATTTCCTTGGGGCCCGTACATTGACTTCTGGCACGTGTCACATCCAAGATAACACCAGCCCTTGCTGCAATCTATATCTATCAGGGAGACTCTGCACAAAAACGAGGTATCCTACAAGTGAAGACAAATATGTGAGTAAAACATAACTTTGCACACAAGAAGAGCAACAACTTAATTTACCCCATCATACTCCTCTGGATCGAGGCTTTTTAGCTGTTCAATTGTTCGCCAACTCTCGGCTAACTTCTGAGCTGGACTTCTTTTTGGAACTGGGTTTTCCTGCTGAATGCGCAAACTGCATGCACGCAAACCAGTTAGCCATTTACTAATACAGCTTAGATCAATCATCAATGTAAGGTATGAACTTATGAAACACACTCACTTCGCACAGAATTCTTGCACCTCTGGTATTTCCAGATCTAGATAGTAATCTGAACACGTTGTGGAGCAAACTATAACACCAAAAGATCACAACTTTAGAACATATGGCGCCAAATGATTTCAGTACACACTATGATTGCATTGAACAATAGACAGACTAATGTTTTACAAGAAAATAAACAAATGTAATTGAACAGTATCACATGGTACGAGACTGGATGGAACGGTGGATCAAGGACTAACCTGAATGTGAGGATTCAACGGACATCCCTGCAAAGACAGCAACAACTGAGGCTTCTTGGCCTTCTCGTGCATATCCTCAGCAAAAGCGCAAGCAATATCTCCATACAATGTTATACCCAATTCCCTTCCTCTGTAAATGGTAATAAATTGTAACACCCAAAATATAGGAAATAAAACTTTAAAAATATATTTTTATAAAAGCCCAAAATAAAAATTGTACATGCATCTTTCTTTCTTTTCTTTCAGCCCAGCCCAAATCTCTCTCTTCTCCTTCTTTTCTTTTCTTCCCCGCGGCCCAAACCATCCAGCCCAATTCAGCAGCCCAAACCGTTTTACCCTCCCTCACCTTTCTCCCACCGCCAACTGGGACCCACGTGTCGGCGCCTTCTCTCTTCTTTCCTTTCTTCTTCCTCTCGCACCGCTCCCCTGTTTTCTTTCTCCGCCGCGACGCCAGACGCGCCGTCGTCCGCGCTCCCTCCCCTTCCTTTTAGACCCCGAGTCCGGATCGACTCCGTGCCGTCGCTCGCGTCTCCTCTTTCCTTCCCCGCGACGCTGGATATCTTACTGGCCGCGTCCGCCCCTTTCCTTTGCCGCCCGCCGCCTTCCCTTTTCCCCGGCCAATCCGCCCCTATAAAACCCCGCCGGAGCCCCGCTTTGCACCAGAGCCACCATCAACCCTTTACTCTACTCCACACCGTCGCACGCCGTTGGAATTCGCACACCGGAGGAACGCCGCCGCCCCGTGTCGCCGCCTCTCCGTCGACTCGCCGTCCCGCTGCTTCTCCGCCACCTGCAACTCTCGCCGGAGTTCCGCGAGTTGGTGAGCATCAAGCCGCACCCGTTTCCCCTCTCTCTCTCGCTCTGTCGCAACCCCAATTCCTCGCCGGACCTCTGTTACCGCCAGCCGCCGTGGCCGCCGGTCTACGATCGCCGCACGGTTGTTCCGTGACCACCCTCACCTTCGCCGTGCCGCCCACTCTCTCCCCGGCATAAACCCAGCTTGAACTGAGCCCCGGAACACCGGATTCGGTGAACTCCAGCCGTCCGCCGCCGCATTCGCTCGCCGCCGGCGCCCACCACAGCTCCGATTCGCCCGACCCTTTTTCTCCGCCGGATCGACTCGAACCGACCCTCACCCTGCCGCTTGATCTGAATCTAACGGCCGGAACATATCCGAGCCGCGTCCGTCTCGCCCGACCCTTAACCCGCCGCTCGATTCTGATCCAACGGACCAGATTCACCCGACCCTAGCCGTCCCCGGAACTTTTGCAGAAAGACCCCTAGGTTTTCCAGAAATTAACACGCAGTTCAGATCAGTAGAAAAATAATTAGAGTTGAGCACTTTCTTTTTCTATCCTGACCCCTGACTTTTCTTGAATTAGTACCGCCGTCCAGAACCTCTAGTTTTTCACCCCGACCCACTGTTTAAGGTTTAATTATGTTTTAGCCCCTGATTTCTTCAGATTTAGCCCCTAGAAGTTCAAAACTCTCGCAGTTAGGTCCCTAGATCACTGTTTTAGCCATATCTTCATCGTTTCAACTCCGATTTCAGCGATTCTTGCGCCCAAGCGATCCTTGCATCATGAACTACAACTTTATTATCATTTTACTCTCTGTTTGTACTGCTTGTTGTACCGTTTCTTATTTGTTTGTGTATGCTTGTTTGTGTGATCGCGTAGACAATGTGACGTTCGAGCAAAGCCAAGAGCAAGCTTACGAGGAAGAGAATCAACAGCTGTTTGAGGAAGGCAAGTGGATTTTCTCCCCTGCATATTCTATTTGATTCCAACAACAGCATGATAATTTACTTTACTTTATTGTTACTTGCATAAACTTGATGGGTTACCTATGCTAAGGACATATCTAGCCTTTTACCCAAAACCTTGAAACACCTGGGTTTACTTTTCATGTTGGGTAGTCACGCTTAGTTGCAAACTTTGGGATTGGTATTGGTTTACTCTTATGGTAATGTTGATCAAATTTCATATTGTTGTTGTACCGCGTAATTTCAAGATCAACTTTGATTAATGGGAATATGGAGAACCACCCAAGAAAACAGTGCAACCACAAAGTCATATGGCTCTGACCTTAGCCAATTAATTAGATATGTAGTTTGCTGGTGGCCTTACCGAAAGGGTAAGGAGGGGGTCGGTGATAGGGATCATAGCCCGGTCCTCTTGGGGTAGCTGCCTTTGCTAAGGAGCTGACCATTAGGGAGGTTTATGGACCACACTGCTACTGAAACTCTAGCGGGCTGCCTAGCTCTCGACATGTCTTTGTAAAGGCTTCGTAGTGTACTCTCGCCACTCACCTCGGAAATGTTTAAGGGCCTTGCAAACCCGGGCGACTCAGGGGAACACGATTTGTGGGTAAAGTGTACAACCTCTGCAGAGTGTAAAACTGTTATAACAGCCGTACTCATGGTTAAGAGTGGCTTGGATCCTCACATGATAATGAAATTTGAAGATTAACTAAATTATGGTTCGTGGTTTATGTTTATGTTGATGGAATCTTTATAATTTTACTAAAGTGGGTTGGTATAAACTTAAACCTAGTTAACAGGTGCTTGTTAATAAATACTTGACCAACTAAAAGTGACCGCTGCTGCAAACCTTAGCCTATCCTTGATGGCCTTGTATATTCACCCCACTTGCTAAGTACCAACCATAATAGTACTCACCCTTGCCCCCTGCTGTTCAGAAGAGAACTTTGAAGAGGAGATCTTCGACGACTTCGAGGAGTTCTAGGCTCTGCGTTCACCAGTCATCGCCTGTGAAAGACGGAGTTGTTGCAGACTTCATATAGGGTATAACGGTTTATCGTTTAAAGATATTTGTGTCTCTTTTATACGAAGTGCAATATTGTTAAATAGTTACTTTTTGAGCATTGTCTTTGATATATTACACTTTTCGTCTATCATATGTGTGTGAATATGATCCTGGCACACATATGAGATGCATCGGGTTCTTTCTAGAATCGGGTGTGACATAAATCCACCAGTGATGAGACTCAAGGGACATCGATCATCCGAAAGGGAGAACTGTATTCCATTACCTCAAATTCCGAATTGTTGCATTGCAAATTTTTATAAGACGGGATTTCTTCCGGACCTCCTCTAGCTCCCCAACATATACTATGTGACCCAAAACAACTGCATAATTTATATCAGCGCATGTAAGAAAAATAATGAGATAAACATGTGGCAGGTCTAACTCTGATCGACTTTTCAGTTCCAGAAAAATCTACCTGTCAATACGCTAACGTCGTCACACCTAGAACGGAGGTCCTTAAAGTTAATGAACTCAAAGCTGTAGAGGGGTATCAAATCAGTATCTTCTATCTCATTGACAACCATCTGCCCTCCAAAATACATAGTCAACTCATTGCTACAGGTCATGTAGCTTTCCCTTGTATCCTCAATTGTAAAATTCGACAAGGCATATACCCTCCCTTCAACTAGCTAATCTTCAAACTGGTCAATATCATCGGGAAGTACACGCACCTGCATAGTTTCACCCTACAAGTGAAAAATAACTAGAAGAATCAATGCAATGAAAACTCAAAGGATGGCAATTTAACATTAGTAGTCAGCAAGCAATGTGAGCAGCCATTTAGTGTTGAACATAAGGTAGGGTATGTATTACCTGATCATCGATCAGAAGGCTGTCAAGGCCGAATGATATGTCATTTTTTGGATTGAAGGACTCCCACAGCCGCGAGATGCGCACACGGACTCTACATTTGTTCATTCCTACGGTTAACTGAGACAGTGGGGTGAACTCATCATTAGCTGAACCCATTTTGTCCTTGATCGCCTGAAGCTTATGCTGCATATACGTGCTGCTGCAAGTTAGCGTAGAGACAAAAAGGAAATAATGACCAATCTTTTGTATTGTATATATGTTATTAATCCCATAAACGGAGAGTCGGAGAAGCTTAAGCATGCTCAATAATATGTTTTTCACCATGAACTGAAACTTTATGGACTATGGTTGCTTTCCCATCATAAAGTGCTCACTAAACATGAGGTTTTAACTCGTTGAAATTTCTCAGTTTTGTGTTTTTTTGGGATGAAACAGAATCAGTTGTAAAGTTATTTTCGGATGAAAATTCTTCTATTTTTCGTGTAAATATTGGCAGTGATTTTGCATCAAATGCTGAGCTCCGAGAAGGTAATCAGAAATGCAAATGCTAATGTGAGTTCCAATACTGCCGCCACTATGTGGTGTATAAGAAAACTACAATAACATGATTTTCAATCAGAGATGTGGTTATATATCAGTGCGATATGACATCAGCAACTAGAATATGCTGCAAAAAAGGGCGATTTTAACATAAAACCCTAGCTGAAAAATCAGCACAAGACAAAAATCACCATAAGGAAAGTGCTACGATGAGGCTTCTGTCCGTCTACAAGATGGAAACATGTCGGATTATAAAACGAATCGAGTACAACTCCTGGTGGAAAATAAAAAACAGATCCGAAAAAAAGTTCAGATTGTAACTCAGCATTCAGTAACCACCCAACGAGCCCAACTCAGATCACAAACTCAACAGCGTATAGAACCCTGAAGCTGTTCAAGAACTGGAAAGCGCTACTAGAGGAACCAGGATAGTTGGAGACGAGTCGTTCATGTGTACATCCGGAGAGATCGATCGGGAAAACAAGCGAATCAAGATGAAAACTAGATATCCAAGTGCTAAACAAAAGGAGGCTGCTCTTGCATTGCCCCCTTGCATTGGAGGATTGAGAGCGGAGGCCTGGGTTACTTCACCTAGCCGGAGTGGTAGATCCAACTGATTTTCTTCTCCCCCTCGCCAAGAACGAGCTTGCTGCGGAAGGGAAAGGATCAGGAGAAGGAAGAGGAGACTGCTGAAAGAGGCGGTCTTGGGCGGTGTGCGGAGTTTTGGGGCGGAACCACGACTGGGGTCAACCTGGGCCGTCTCCCGTCCTTTTTCCTCCTGGGCTGCTGGCTCCTGTTCCTGGGCAAGTTTGGGTCCATCCATATGCTCTTCTTTATCTCTTATTATGAGAAAATTCCCTCAATATCATTAGAAATTTAACTCGTCCCTTCAATACCACTGAAAATTAGGCATTGAGTGAATTTTCTCTCTTATTATTTCCAGCATGACTAGCAGCCCTAACAACCCCTTAAAAAAAGACTAGCAGGCTAGCAGCCCTAACAATGACCGTGAGCTGGGCAAATCTAATTCATATACTTGAAGCTCAAAATAATACTTCCATTACAAGTTTACAACTCATCCAAAAATAGGTAGAGACTTCTAACTGGCCGGTTGTATTTTAGTCTACTGCACAGCCCGCTTACGGTTTACGGAGAAACATTTTTATTTCTACTACCCTCTCTTTTAAAAGTTCTCGAACCGTCCGTCAAATTCAAATTCTAATTGCACAGCTGTAGACCTTCAAAACAAGACGTTACTTGCATATGTTTCAAAAATATTTTTAAAATACACATAAATTATTTACGTAAATTATAAAAATACCAACATAAATTTGTAAAAATGCTCAATTAACTTGCTAAAGTTACCTATCACTGATTATGCAGTAAACATCTACCTACCCCCAACATAATTGTTTGCCATCATCCTCTAATCATATTATCCAATTATCTTATAAATATCAACATCAATATCCACTTAACTAAACTCAGACGAGTCAAGTAACATTTTGTGAAATGATGAGCAACTTTTAAAAAATTCACAAGCAAATTGAATACACTAAAAAATATTTTCTCATATGAAAAAATATATCTTTAAAATATAGTGATGTGGGATCTTATTTCGAAGCTTTTATTGAAGCGAATGCAACCGTGTAATCGGATTTTGATTTGGACACTCAATATTGAAACTACGATCTTTTCTAAGTGGAAAGATTGTCAAAATAGGAAATCATGATTAAGGACTTCCCCTTAAAGGAGCGGCCGTACGGACAGGCATAAAGTACGGCCGGCTGTACATTAGCCTGGTCCCCAAAAATATGCCTTTTATGCACGTATTTTTTTCAAATTAGAAACGTCAACACATGACATGTATATTGATCACTCAGTAATCAGTAGTAGTTTGCGAGGTGGTCAACAAACACCTTATTCATTTATTCAATCATCACACCACCACGCTAGCCATTGACGTGGTTGACTGTTGACCACGGACCACCTATATCCCTATCAGACCCCGTACTTAGCCTTGTAGTCCTGCCACAGCTGCTGCACGTTCTTGCCCAGGATCTGCAGGAAGTAGTCTTCGCTGTACCCGTCCTTGAGCTTGGCGTTGAGCTGCGCCACGAAGCCCGGCTGCAGCGAGTCGCAGTAGTCCAGGAACCTCGCCGTCACGTCGTAGCCCTGGTCCCACCGGTCGCCCTGCCCCGGCTGCACCCAGTGCCCCGGCGCGTACCCGGCCTTCAGGCGAACGTAGTCGGCGATGCCCTCGAAGATCCCCGAGTGCGCCCCGTAGTCCTGCAGCCCCCATTGCCAGACGTGCACCACCTCGTGGTACAGCACCCCGGTCACCTAGTAATTAGGCCAAAGGTGCAGACACAGATCGATGTTCATTCATCAGAAGTTCAGAACTAGAAATAAGGACGCCATTGATGTATATGTGCAAGTAGCTAGGAGGGAGAGAGATCTTGGTAGGCGTTAATTACCTCGGTCTTGACGTCGCCGGAGTAGCCGCCGACGTACTGGGCGCTGAGGTGGATGTCGCTGCCGCCGGTGAAGGCCACGCCGCCGATGTCCTCGACGACGAGGGTGACCGCGTCCACCGGCCTGCGGTCGGCGGGGCTGGGCTGGTTGAAGGTGTTCCAGACGAAGGTGGACGCGTCGGAGAGGACCTGCTCGGCGTAGTCGAGGCCGACGGCCTGGTCGAACCGCTTGCCGCCGGGGGTGCCGGACGCCGTGTTCGTCGCGTCGAACGTGACGGCGCCGGCCGCCGGCGCGGCCGCGGCCAGGGCCAGGAGGGAAGCGACCACAGCGACGTGAAGCTTCTTCATCTTGTGCTGGTGGCCGGTGCTGTGAACTTCTTGCTCTGGGAATCGATCGCTCCTTATGGTTGCGGTGGCGTTATGTTGGGGATTACTGAAGAAATGCAGAACATGGAGAAGATAAATGAGAATTTTCAGAATCTGGGACTTTTCCCAAACTAATTAATGATTGAAGCTGCTGATGTAGGGTTAGGTTTGGTCAAATGGACTGACTTGGACTTCGTCTAGTTTGATAATGATGCCTCGCTTTTCTCCATAGACGGCTATATATAACTTGGTTGCTGTTAAGACTATGGGTTGGTCGATGTTTGAGCGTGTACGCTTGCAGGAATGAGTCAGTGAAGAACATTGACGTGTGCACGTACGTTTGTGCTAGTAACTTTATTCAATTATTAGTTGATGTCTGCATCTGTGGATCTTGTAGCCTGACCACACGGCATAAGCTAGCGAACAACTTAGATTAACGCACAAAATATCCCTGGCATGTGAAATTGTTACCAACGCAAATGAACTTTTCCCCTGATTTTGTTTCCCCTCTTCAACTTGGTCTGTAGAAGAATCTACCGGAGAAGTCGAACATTGCTAGGACAGTAGGACCTGTCCTGCTGCCCGCGTCAAGTGAACTTAATTTCCATGCATCAGAGTTCAGAGCCACGCACGCATTCAGCACCGACACAGTCTCTTGACTGAGTTCGCCGTTATGAGAAAATTTTTATTCGGAATTAGGTGTACGTCGGTTGATATTATGAGCAACTAATTATTGCTACTCGGGGCAAAAGACACCATCGCCTAAACTGATTTTGCCCTGCTCATCGCGCCCGGCCTCTCTCCAGGACCCCAGCCTCGACCGCAGCACCCGGCCGGGCACCGCGCGACAGCTCCGGCCTTCAGGAGTTGTCCAGGGCGGCGGCAGCGGTTGCCTTGCCGGCCGCCTCGACGAGGTCGAATGGAAGGACACTGGTTGCTAGATGCAGCTTCCGCGCGTTGCTGCTCGCTGCGGAGCTGTTTATGTATTCTGTTAAAATATAAATATGTATTAATTAATTCTAATTTCAAATTTACTAATATTGTGATACTGGGAGTACAGTAGAGCATTGTTGTACATGTACTACATGCTGAAACGTAATTTACTGCGGTAATACACTGGAGGTACCTGGGCCCATGATTTAGCATAGTTTAGTTAAGAGTAATTTGAATTACAAAATTAGAAGTTCTTTTTTAATACTTGGATTTCTTGGCTAAAGGATTAATCACTAAGTAATTAACCAGTGATACCTTGTTGTATGTTGGTCACCTTGCTACAAAAAAGCCAGAGATGTAGTCGATAGTGGATCAAGCTCCAAGACTTCGCTGGTGTCGATTATCTTTATTTGGCCTGAAGATCTCATCCATGTCTAAATCCTCTCAAAAAAAAATACAACGCTGATCTCAAACGAGAGGGAATACCCAGTGACTGACAACGGATTCACCATTTCATCCATACATATACCTGATCATGGGCATGACGAACCCGATCCGACCGGTCCGAAAAAACCCAACCAACTTGACCCGATCAACATGTAGGCCGGGCTCGGGTTGAAATTTTCGACCCGCCACAAAAACTGGGCCGAGCATGGAATGATTTTTTTTATCGAAAACCGAAAAAACCCAACCCGAGAATTACACATAAAATTTCGGGTTTAACCCGACCCAACCCAAACCCGACCGATCAACAACCTGTCGCGTTTTCAGGCAAAGATCTAGCCCGGTGGTCGGGTCGGACTAGGTTCGGGCAGAAGGAAAAATATCGAGTTTTTCTTTAACCTGATCCCAACCAGGGAAAAATTTCTCGGTGACAAAAAAAAGAGAAACCGATAATCGCGTTTATCGGTGGTGACCGATTTGTCGAAAATTTTCGGTAATTTCGAATATGTGCCCACCCCCTTCCTTCTAGTCTATATATATTCTCATTTATATGCATTGTGATGTTTTATTTTTCATGTTAGATTGTTTGGAGATGGAATTTTTTTTAATACAATTTTATAGTGGAATTACATAATAATGGCTCTGACCGATGAAATTACAAAAATATACCCATTTCGTCTACTGAGCGGACCAAATTAGGATTTCGTCTGCCCCGTGGATGAAATACCAAAATTTTGTCTATCTAGTGGATGAAATTAAATTTAGTCCAACCAGCCGACGAAAATGCATGGTACATCCAAATTTCGTGGGCCCTGCATGACGAAATCTAGATTTTGTCCAGTGAGTAGACAAAATCTAGATTTCGTCCAGCGGGTAGACAAAATCTAGGTTTCGTCCACCCAGTAGATGAAATTTAGTTACTTTTTGATGTCCACCGCTCTGAGCTTTACAGGCACCTTTGGTCATGTATGAACCCTGTCCATACACCAGCTGAAATGGCTATAAATGAGGCTACATAGAGCAGAACCACCGCACCCCAGAGAAGGAGCACCACCATACTTCAGCACCATGTCATCCTCAGGATCACCCTATATTCCTCGTCGCAAGGTCAAAGCAACCGTGCCTCAAGGAATCCAGGTGCCTATGTGCTTCTGCGGTTCGTTGTGCAAGCTGATGGAGTCCCAAGTTTTGGACGACGACTTCAGCATGAGGTTCTTCATGTGCGAGAACTACGAGTATGATCCCCCGAAGAGATACGGCAAGGAGAGACCTAAGGTAGTACATCCAACTCTCTGGAATTAGCACATATGTATTTCAAACTGACTTCTAACTTGATGTGAAAAAAGACTCCACCTCCACTTTGTGATTTCATGCAGTGGTTGCACACGGAGCAGTCGCAGGAGGCTAAGGAACACGTTGAATGACAAGCAAGGTGGGGTGCGGAAAGGTGGCAGCGAATGTTGCACGAGGAAAAGATAGAGGAGAAGCGCAAGAAAGACCAAGAAAAGATCCAGAACAGGATAGAGGAGGTGGAATGTCGAGAGGTGGAGGAACGTGAAGCTGACAGGGAGAGGAAGCGGGACAGGGCACGTCGTGTCAAGGAAGCAGGGCTGGATGCTATTAGAAAGGGGAAATAACCTCGGTGCACTCAGTAAAGCACCACCATACAATCCCCGCATTTTACATTCCATAAGACATGTTAGGTGTAGTTCCAACACGAGGATACCGTGTTGCATGAACATGCCGTTGTAATTTGTTGTTTACGATTACCGATTAGAGTATGGGCTCGTGATGCATCGTAGTTGTAGAGACCTAATGGGTTGTTGCTAGGTTATGGAAACCTAACCAGCACTTTAAATTTGTAACACCGTGTCCTTTAGTTCTTGTTTGTTTGCAAATAATTGATCCTACTCAATTATGTTGCATCCATATTGATACCGAGGACCAAGCGTGTCCGTAGCTTCCATACTCGATGCGTCTGGCCTATTCCATTCTTCAGGAATAGGAGCCTGCGTTGCCATGTTATCTTCGCCATCACCATCTTCATCATCCATGTCACCCTCCATATTCAAGTTTTCTTCTTCTTCAATAGCGTTGCGATCGTCAGCTTCTAGAACTTCAACAATGCCTGACATTCTTTCTCCAACATCAGCCACACCATCAACATCAATTTCCTCCCTCTGCCTGCGACCTTGTTCTCTAATCTCCAATTGGCCGAATGCCACATCACCACACAAATCGCTCTCGTTCTCGGCCTGCTGTGATGAGCTTGCCTCACCAACAACCTCCTTTGAACATGGCTGAACTAGAATAGTTAACAGAACATTGCACCTCCTACACCACTCTACCCATTTCCTCCATTTATATATTTGATCAACAAATCTCAGCTCATATATCACTGAAGAAACAGACATCGAATTGTGACAGGATAAATATTTCGATCCAATTGAAATATCGCCACAAACCAATCTCTCAAATCCCTTATGTTAGCACCATTAGGATTCAGATGGGCAACGGTGATATAATGAAAAGAACTCAGATCAACATCCGACGGACCATGAACCATATCTCCTGCCCCATAATATACCGTAATTTCACTTTGGCTTGACATCGCTAACACCTGCTACAAAGTTTTAACTACCAATTATACAAAGCAAATGTACAGTTCATTGTACCTAATCTAAAATCTACATATAAACCCTACATTAACAAAATTATATGCAACCCTAATCTGAATCTAAACCCTAATTCAAATCTAAATTCTAAACTAAATATAATTGAACCTTGTCTTTCATGCAAATCCTAGATCTAACCCTAATTTGACCAAAGAATTTTTATCAAACTAAACCTACAACCTTAATCATAACCTATTTCTACCTATTTCCAACCTATATTGCATATTATGCATTAAATATAGAAGTTAAATAAAACAAAACGAATAAAAAATATATACCTCGCAGCCGTGCTGATCGTCGGAGCCGGCCGCAACAGCTGCTGGCCGGCCATGGCCTGCCGCACGCCGCGCTGGGCCCAGCTGCCTCCCGGCTGGCCGCGCCGCCGCCGCGCCCAACCGGCCGGCCTCGCCTTCCGCCCCACCGGCCGCGCCGAGCCCGGCCCTCCCCGACGCGTCAAGCCCCGCCCGCAGCTGGCCGCTCGCAGCGCCCCACCGGCCGCCCTAAATGGCTCCGCCCGCAGCTCGCCGCCTGCTGTAGCGCCGCGCGCCGGCCTGCGCCCGGCCGCCGGCGGGAGGGAGAGAGGGAAGCGAGAGAGGGAAGAGAGAGAGGCAGCCAGGCGATTCGATTTGCTTATGACCCAAATTTCGTCCGTCGGGCTGACGAAATTGGTATTTCGTATTTCGTCTAGTGGGCTGACGAAATACTTGTGATCAGTGCATATGCTAGAGATTTCGTCTGCCGCATAGACGAAATTAATTTTGTCTGTCCAGCATACAAAAATACGGTATATCGTCTACCAGATAAATGAAATCCTAATTTTGTCCCCTCAGTAGACGAAATGGGTATATTTTTGTAATTTCGTCAGTCAGAGCCATTATTCTGTAATTTCTCTAGATTGTTTTATATACAGTTTGAGAAATTTTTTCTCTAAATTTTATTAGAAAGAAAAATGATAGATCTAATAAATGTTTGGAAAATCCGATAAACGTGTTTATCGATAACTTTCGGTTTTTTCACTTACCGGTAAAGTTTTACCGGTAAAGTAACCTTGATCCCAACCTGACCCGAGTCTAACTTCATCCCACTTTGGCAAAACGATATACCGATACAATATCTTAGAGCATCTCTAAGAGCGTTTTTGTTACTTATCGGGGAAATGTATGCAGCTTTACTTCATTGCCTTGGACGTCTGCTAGTTACGGCCATCCTGGCTCAGAACAGGGTCTCGTACGGCGAACGTACATTCGACTTTTTTTTTTGAATTTGGAAAAAAGATGACGTTCGACATGTTTCATGTGTATGTGTTTTTTTGAGCCGAATGTTTCGTGTGGTAACCCTTTCTGGGCCTGTTTGGGACAGCCAGTCCACATGGGCTGGGCTGGGATAAATGGGACCCAAACAGCATATGTTGCAGAATAAAGAGCCCGATTAACCGAGGGAGCAGAAGACGTTGCATCCAGACTCCAGAGTTCACATGATGCGCTTGAGCTTCGTAACGAGCCGGGCTAACATTGGTTTGATACGAATCGGACGGATTTCCAAATCGGACGTCTGGTTCCGGGGTTGCAAACATTGGTTTAGTACCACATTGGGAAAATAGATGATGTTAGATTAGTTTATAATCCTCCTCATGTGGCCTTGTAATGTCTCTTAGGGGAACAATATAGAGAAAATTAGCATAGCCTCTGCCCAAGGATGACACGCACACAGCAAGAAATGGTCCAAATTTTTTAAGATTACTAGATTTTTTTAGTTGGGTCAAATATGCAGCATTTATACTAGATTTTTTTAGTTGGGTCAAATATGCAGCATTTAACAATTAAGCTCTACAATTTGCCTATTATGCCAATTAAACTGCCATCAGTGAAATACCAACTCTTAAATCTGCATGACAGTTCAAATACAACTCTTTCACAGAATGTATCATGTATTTTCTTTTTTGGGGAGAATATCATGTATTTCCTTCGTAAGACATCTGTGGATATATAAAGCATCTCCAAAAGACTCTTTATATTTTTAGGAATAGAGATTTTGGTTAAAATTACCTTCTAACAACCTCTTCAATTGGATATATAAATATAGACCTCCTCTGTTCCGGATTTCTTGCTATCCAAAGATGGAGAGCGGGAATTGCTCTCTACACTGCACACAAGATATAGAAAAGCTGTTAGAGAGTACAAAAGTATATAAAATAATTTTTACTTAAATAACTCTCTAAATGATGATTTAGAGAGTGGATTTTAGAAAAGCTGTCGGTTGTAAAGCGTATACGTGTCGGTTGTAAAGCGTATACGAGGCTGATTTGTCCGCATTCCTTTGGCTTCACTCCATTGTTTTCCAGCAGCAGCAATATTGTTTTGCCCAGTGGAGGAACTTGATCGCAGGATTGCCGGCTGTAGAAATTAATTAAAACAACCTCCAGGTTACGTATACACTATATATGTGTGCAAGTCCATGCCTACCTGTTATACAAATAAAGTAGTTGAGCGCTACAGCGCTAGCACAACAATGAAGCCTCACGTCGCCGCAGCCGCTGCCCTCCTGCTCATCGCCCTGGTGGCCGCGATGACGGCCGGCGCCGTCACGTTCAACGCGACGAACGCGGCGTCCGGCACCGCCGGGGGCCGGCGGTTCGACCAGGCCGTGGGCCTCGCCTACGCGAGCCAGGTGCTCTCCAACGCGTCCACCTTCATCTGGAGCGCCTTCAACCAGACCAGCCCCGCCGACCGCAAGCCCGTCGACGCGGTGACCCTCGTCGTCGAGGACGTCGGCGGCGTGCCGGCCTTCGCCAGCGGCGACGTGATCACCCTCAGCGCCCCGTACGTCGGCAACTACTCCGGCGACGTCAAGACAGAGGTGACGGCTGATGAGGGCCATGCATGATGCATGGGCATCCAATGTGTTGATGTGGTTTCGTCGAGGCAGGGCAGGCAAACGATTTCCTGACCACTGAATGTGTCCTGCAGGTGACCGGCGTGCTGTTCCACGAGACGACGCACGTGTGGCAGTGGGACGGGCAGGGCCAGGCGAACGGCGGCCTCATCGAGGGCATCGCCGACTTCGTTCGCCTGAAGGCGGGGTACGCGCCGGGGCACTGGAGGCAGCCGGGGCAAGGCGACCGGTGGGATCAGGGATACGACGTCACGGCATGGTTCCTGGATTACTGCGACTCGCTCAGGCCGGGGTTCGTGGCGCAGCTCAACGCCAAGATGAAGGACGGCTACACCGACGATTTCTTCGCTCAGATCCTGGGGAAGAACGTGCAAGAGCTGTGGCAGGACTACAAGGCCAAATACGCGTGAATTGGGATAAACTGCTTGTTTACTGTTTTTTTTAAAAAAAAATTAAACTGCTTTGTTCTGTGGATTAATTAGCACACGAAGAACTATATATATAGGAGTATATTGCGTGCTGCGTACCAATTATTATTCAGAACTAAGTCATGAATTGACGTCAAGGCAAGTAATGAAGTAATGCTTGTCCTGCTATATAAGGGCTTGACCGCTTGAGCTTTTGCATTATTAGTATCATGTTTCCTTGCTAGTCCAAGTGGTGGAGCTCTTCGTTCTAGCGAGTTCATTTGCTAACTGCTACACATGACTCACTCTCCTATAATTCAACGACACTGTTGGTCGAAACCTGGACCTTTTTTTCTCTCTCTAAAGATAAAGAAAAACTACTCAATGGCTTATGGGCCAACGCGTCCTCTTTTACAAAAATGGAGCTGTGAATAAAGTTTTTGCTCCAATGAGAGAAGACAATCAGCAATCAAAAGCCACAAAAACCGAGCACTGGACTAGTTTTGAGCTGGCCTGGCACTTGGCCCAAGACGATCATGGCCTCGCAATTCCTCATATCAGGCCCAAACCTGGGGCCGGCGCTGACTCAGGCCGACGCATAGGGGCCCTGCCCCTCTTCTCTTCAAGTGTGTGTCGAGCTCGCCGACTTACCGAAACATCGTCGCCTACACACACAGCATACACCACCAAGGAGGAGGTCGCAGCGCATCAGCGTCGCGCAGCAACGCCGCACTCCACCGCGACCAGCTCTGATTTCGCCCATACCGACGCTTGCTCGGAGTCGTGTACACGAAGTGAGCGCACAAACCATGCAGCCGCCCCACACGCTACAGCCGTCCATGTATTTTCGCTTACGCCACATCTTTTCATTCTCAAACTTTTTTGTAGCTCCTGATCAACTCTCGCCCTCCCTGATAAGCTCTCTAGAAGCCTCAAATAATTGCAGCGCGAGGTAATTGCTAACGTGTCCACGAACAGATGATCTTTGTTTGTTTGTTTTTTTGGAGACTAATGATCTTTGTTTATTGGTACGCCATGCAATGTCCTAGAGAGTTCCACAGCCAAAAAAAAACGAAGAGAAACGGCGGCTGGGACAAGTGGCGCAGGCCAATGCCATGGATGGAATGGGTCACCAACGAGCCGGGGAAGACAAACGAGCTAACTTGGATTCCTACATCGCTGCACGGATAGGAGAGACGCTACTTGGATTCACGTGTCCCCGGAGGGAGATCAAGGTGCATATACCTTGGAATCTCATTCACTAACATATTCGGACAAAGGATGCTGGCAACAATGGGAGGACGATGGATGAAATACCTGTGGCCGCATGGTATATCATAGCCATCCATTTTGAAATCAACGGTTGGAGTTGGGTGAAAGAATTATGGGCATGCAAGAGAATCTAAGGTAGGTGAGAAAATCAACGGTTGGATGGCACCTCAAATTTTTAGATGTTTATTAGCACAGCATTATTCCCCGCGCAAGCAAAAACAAAACTAAGATGTGGCGGCATGGACCAATCCACGACAGGGTTCCAGTCTGCTTTCACCGCCAAAATTCAGAGTCTAGCATCAAACCAACCAATCAATGCAAACAACGTAGCGGGTTGCGGAACCGAGGAACGGGGGAACTGCGTTAGCTTGTCCAGTAAAATCGAGCAAACTCCCTAGCAATTGACGTTCGCCGAGCTCTATATAAAGCACCCCCATGGATGATGGATCCCCTACACCTCATGCACCAGCAGGATCGAGCTCATTCGCTGCGATCACCGTTCAGGTTCAGCAGAGCAGGTAGCTAGCTAGCATGGCCAGCACGAAGCTACTGGCGGCGCTCGTGCTCCTGCAGGTCCTGTCCCTCCACGCCCACGCCGCCAAGCACAAGCCCCATCCCGGCGCCGGTGGGGGCGGCACCTGCCGCGCCAGCGGCGTGCTCCAGGGCAAGGCCGGCAAGTGCAAGAAGATCAACGGCTCCGACTGCTGCGTCGCGGGCCACAGGTACCCGCAGTTCCGGTGCTCGCCGCCCGTGTCCGCCAGGACGCCGGCGACGCTGACGCTCAACAGCTTCGAGAAGGGCAAGGACGGCGGCGGCGCGACCTTCTGCGACCACCGCTTCTACAAGGACAGCGCGATGGTCGTCGCGCTGTCCTCCGGGTGGCTGCGGCTCGACGGCACGCGCCGCTGCGGCAAGATGGTCCGCGTCACCGCCAACGGGCGCTCCGTGCTGGCCAAGGTCGTCGACGAGTGCGACTCGGTGGCCGGATGCGACGAGGAGCACAACTTCGAGCCGCCGTGCGCCAACAACGTCGTCGACGGGTCGCCGGCGGTGTGGAAGGCGCTGGGGCTCAAGGAGAGCCTCGGAGAGGTCAAGGTCACCTGGTCCGATGTCTGAGCCCTGCAACGCGCACTGGCTGAAGTTGCCAGCTTCTTCAGCAAGGAGAGGAAGAAGGTTCACGCATATGAGTTTGTTCTTCTCACTTGCATTCCCATGGGATTTGCGATATGCAGTTACACAAGTATTAGTGATGGAGTACTACTAAATAAACCATCATTTAGCACTTGTCATCTTCCAAAAATTGTGACCCACTGTCATAGTGTCATCTTTTTTTTCCTTTGATATAGTTCATGTTTCTCCCTAAGTAACTCATGCATATGTTCAGTGTACTACTGTTGGTAATGATATTGTGTATAGGTGGCGGTTTAGCCATAGAACTTGTTATTGATGCAGCTAGACCTTTGTTTGTATGGTGAACATGAGTGAAATGAAATTAACATGATAAACTACGTTCAAAATGAACCTTAGGTTTTGAATTTGGTAAATTTTGGAGCATATTTTGATGCCCTAAAAATTCACTGAAATTTAAATTTACCCATATTCAAATATTTATGTTTCAAAATTTTTTTGAGTTCCAACTAGAAACAATAGTTAAAATAGGTTCCCTATCACCTACTCTACCTCTCTAAAACAATTCATAATTTTTTGACCCATTTAACTATTTTTCTCTTGCTATTAAAGTTGGAGAGAGAGGAAAAAAAGGAAAAACCACTCTGACGATGGCGCAAACCGCCCTGAAAAAGTTCATTTTGATACTTGGAGGTTGCAAGATTTCTGGTTTTGTACATCGAGGTTGAAAATCGAACGATCGCAATAGTTGAAGATTGTAAAATGAACTTTTTCCGGAAGTTTTCCAGCGTGAGGGATGTTTGTGTGCTCTTATTGGACCCTAAAACGGACTGAAAATTTGAATCGGGCCGAAATTTTTTGACCAGTTTGGTTTTATCTTGGGCTGGGCCGAAATGGACGAATTTTGGTGAAATTCGGTCCATTCGGGCCAAATCCCAGAACCTGTCTCACTCACACCTACACAGTTGCTTCATTCTCGTCTTCAGACGCCACTGGAGTATTTCCCTTTTCCGCTGCCTTCTCCTTCACAGCTTCCTTCTTTCCACAGTGAGCCGGTGACAATCACTCTTTCCACCTCCCTATAGCATTCGCACTTCGGCGACCACATCTCAGGATCACTGCAAATGGTGATTATGTGTACGTTGGTAGATGGGTGAGACTCCGGATATGGCTTTGATGATGAGCACAATCTTGAAGTTCCCTGTGACAACAACATTGTTGATGCTTCTCCAGCAGTAGCAGGCATGCAGCAGCAGTCGATAAAGAGATATATAGCATACTGTCACCGTAACATTGCTCCTGCGATAAAACAGTAGTAGGTCATCTAGCAGTTACCAATCGCTGCATCTAGCTACCTCATGATTATCGATATAAAAGGCTAAGGTTCTTCACTTATTTGTGGGAATAAGTTCAACAGTCATGCATTCTTAGATTTTTATTCGATATTCCACACTGTGAAATCCAGAAAATTGCAGCCTTTTCTAAAAACTATAACTAACTTAATTACACAAGCACGTGTTACCGCGAAGATTTCAACCCGCCACACGCATGTGGTATAAATTTTAAATAGCCGTACTATTGATAACTCCAGTGACTTCGATTCTGGAATAAATACATACATGCATTGTAAAATTTTAGTTGGAACATTAACAAAGTTTAGAAATCTTCTCTCTTATGAAAGAAGTGCTGAACTTTAACTCGTAGAACAAATATACCCGTAATAATATTTGAATTCTTGATTGCATTTTTATAGCTTAGTCAACACGATAATCATTTGGAAGGATTATCAGAAATCCACTCAGAACAGCATGTCAATTGTCAACACATCAAGTTTAGATTATACTTAATCTAAAGACAGTAACAGATTGCTGTGGCAAACAAATCCATATTCATAACTAGGGACAAGATGGCGATATAAATGCCGCACAGCTACCCCCAAGCACACGTTCAACAAAGCCAATACATACAAGTAGATACATAGTCAAGTAAAGAGAGGGGGGAAATATACCTGAAATGGTCCACCATCGGAAAAGAGGGGGAAAATATACCTGAAATTTTTACTTCGGCCTTGGTGTCTCCCAAGCCAGTGGCTACCTCCCTGGCATGTTAGGCAACTACGAGAAGAGCAACGACCCGGACTGCTGTGTCCATGGCAAGCAGTATCCTCAGTACCACTGCTCCCCGCCCGTGATGGTGGGCGCGCTGATATGGCTTAATGGCTGATGAACTCAATTAGCAGATTGATAATCACCCTAGCTCGCCCTCGCTAGAGGCTCTGAGCAATTAGGAACTATCTTTCTACCTAACCAACCCTAGGCCACAGCCTTTACATAAATACTCTTGACTCCCTAACAAACTAATCTCTAACTTAAAAAAACTTATCTCTAAAACAGATCTATTTCTATATCCTGGAAATGCATACGCTATTCTGTTGTGGACGCCGGGGTCTTCTTTCTGCGCTGGAATTTCTTGCCAAAGAAAGCGTCCACAACACTTCCCCCCTCCTGACAAAAAAGCTCGTCCTCGAGCTTGAAATCTGGGTAGTTCTCCTTGAAATCCTGCAATGCTTCCCAAGTGGCGTCGGCAAGGCTGCGTCCCACCCACTGGACAAGGAGGTTCCAAGAAGCTCTAGTGGGAATAGCTCTGACGACCTTGGAAGGAACTGGCAGCGCCCGCCCATTAGCTATAGGAGGCAGGGCCACCATAGATGATGGAGGATCACCATGGTGTTTCTTCAAGAAGACCACATGAAAGACGTCATGGATGCGGGCCTTTGGCGGCAGGCGCAGACGGTACGCCACCGTGCCGATGCGTTCGACGACCTGAAATGGCCCGTAGAACTTGGGCGCGAGCTTGGACTTGGTAGGAGTTGTGATCCCTGCTGCCGAGCGTTGGTGCAGGCGCAGCCACACACAATCCCCGACGCTGAACTCCAGATCATGATGAAGCTTGTTGTAAGAGTCTTCATGACATCCTGCGCCAGGAGCAGGCATTCCCGGATGCCAGCTAGGAACTCGTCGTGGTGCTGCAATTGCTTGTCAACTGCGACCACCCGTGCCAGCCCCGGTTGGTAGGACACCAGGGACGACGGAGCACGGCCATAGACGACCTGGAAGGGCGTCGTCTGAAGCGCTGTCTGGAATGAAGTGTTGAAGCAGTACTCGGCCCATGGCAGCCAACGGAGCCAGCTGCGAGGGCGATCTCCAGCGAGGCACCGCAAGTAGACGCCCAGAATGCGGTTCGTGACCTCGGACTGGTCGTCAGTCTGGGGGCTAAACGCTGAGCTGAGGCGGAGCTTGATGCCGGCGAGTTTGAAGAGCTCTGTCCACAGAACTGGTGAACACGGGTCTCGGTCGCTGACGATGGAGCACGGGAACCCATGAAGCTTGACGATGTTGTCGAAGAATGCCTGGACCACCGTGAGCGCCATGTATGGATGACCCAGCGGCAAGAAGTGTGCCATCTTCGAGAAGCGGTCGACCACTGTAAGCACCACGGATTTGCCGCCCACGCGACGGAATCCTTCGACGAAGTCCATGGCGATGTCACTCCCCACCGAAGAAGGAACGTTGAGTGGTTGGAGGAGGCCGCCCAGATGGAGGTGCTCTGTTTTGTTCCGCTGACAAACAAAGCATCGCCTGAGATGGTCGCGGACGAGCTTGGTGGTGCGCGGGTTGTAGAAGGAAGCGCGAAGGTGGGCCAATGTCTTCTGGACTCCCTCATGGCCCGTGTCGTGTGCCAGCTCCAGGATCTGTGGCCAGAACGCGGACGAGGTGGGTACAAAAATCTGTCCTTGAAAAAGAACGGTGTCGTCGGAGATGGACCGGCCCGCTCCAGCCGTGCCCGCCTCGATGTCCTGCTTCTTGGTGATGATCTCAGGTGAGGACTGGGCTTCCTGGCGGAACTCGTCAAACAAGCGAACTCTGGGCGTGAGATGGCGTGGGCGTACGCTCCCGGTTCATTCTCATCACAGCGGGATAGGGTGTCGACCGCCGCGTTCAACTTGCCGGGCTTGTACTCAACTTGAAAATTGTAGCCAAAAAATTTGCTTACCCAGGTGTATTGCGGGATCATCGACAAGCGCTGGTCTAGGAGATGTTTGAGGCTGCAGTGGTCGGTGCGGACGATGAACTCGCGCGTCCACAGGTAGGGCCTCTAGTGGTGCACCGCCTGGATGAGTCCGATGAACTCGCGCTCGTATGCGGCGACCTTGGCGTGTTGCGGTGCGACTGCCTTGCCGAAGAAGGCGATTGGCCCTTGCCCTTGGTGGAGAATGGTGCCAAAACCCGACCCGGAGGCGTCGCAGTCCACCACGAAGGACTTGTCGAAGTCCGGGAGTTGAAGGACCGGCGCCATCGTGAGGGCCTGCTTGAGGGCATCGAACGCGTCGGTGGCAGCTTGGCTCCATTGGAATGCCTCCCGCTTGAGGAGGGCCGTCAGGGGTGCGGCTATGACGCCGTAATTGTGGATGAATCGCCGGTAATATCTGGTGAGGCCCAAGAAGCCCCGGAGAGCCTTCACGGACCGCGGCAGCGGCCATGCCCGTATGGCCACGACCTTGTCGTCGTCCATGGCTACGGCGTCGTTGGTGATGACGTGCCCTAGATACTGGATGAGCCTTTCCCCGAAGAAACACATGGAACACTTGAGGACGAGGCCGTGCTAGCGGAGGGTAGCGAACACTACCCGCACATGCTGGAGATGTTCCGCCCAGGAGCGGCTGCAGACGAGGATGTCGTCGAAGAACACGAGCATGCATCAGCGAAGGAATGGCTTGAGCACCTCGTTCATTAGCGTTTGGAACGTCGGCGATGCGTTGGTAAGCCCGAACAGCATTACCACGAACTCGAAGTGGCCATGATCGGTGTGGAACGTAGTCTTGGCCACGTCGTTTAGGTGCATCCGCACCCTGTGGAATCCACTGTGCAGATCAAGCTTGGTGAAGAAAATTGCGCCCTTGAGTTCGTCGAGGAGTTCCTCGACGATGGGGATCAGGAATTTGTCGCGCACCGTCTTGAGGTTGAGCGCGCGGTAATCCATGCAGAACCTCTAGGTGGCGTCCCTCTTGCGCACCAGTAGGACGGGCGACGAGAATGCCGACTTGCTGGTCCGGATGATCCCCTGATCCAGCATCGCCTGGCATTGGGCTTCAATTTCGTCCTTCAACAACTGGGCGTAGCGATACGGCCGGACGACCACCGGCAGCGTTCCCAGCAGCAGATAAATCCGGTGATCGAAAGTGCGCTGTGGCGGCAGGTCGGTGGGTGCCGCAAAGAGGTCCTCGAATTCCTCCAACAAGAGGGCCAGGAGGTCTCTGGTGTCAGCGAGAGCTAGGCGAGGAGACGGCTTGGACTGGATGCCACGCAATGTGACGCGGTGGTCGTGGCGCTAGATGGTCATGGAGAGCTTGGTGAAGTCCCAGAGGATGGGCCCCAGCATCCGAAGCCACTCGCATCCCTCGCATCCCAGGACGATGTCGAAGCCGTCGAGGGGGAAGGCGTAGAGGTTCAGGGCGAACTCCTCGTGGTCGATGCCCGTTGACGCGACGCAATCACCTTTCGCGACACCGACTATGAGGCCGAGACGTGGTTCTGGCACCAGACCGAGGCGGCGTGCAGTCGTGTCAACGATGAAGGAGTGGATAGAGCCGGAGTCGACCCGTGCCGTGGTTGTGGATCCGGCCACCACTGTGGACACCTACAGGGTGGAGCTTTGCTGAATGCCGGTGATTGCTGCCAGGGAGATCTGGACGTCCTCCTCAGAGGAGCTACCGTCCGCGGCGTCGACGTCCTCCAATGCCAGGAAGTAGATCCCCTTCTTGGTGCACTGCGTGATGTGCTCTCGGGAGAACTTCTCCGGGCAGTTGTAGCAGAGGCCGTCGAAACGGCGTTGTGCCATCTCTTCGGGCGATAGGCGCGTGAAGCGGGCGCTGCTCGGAAGGGCCGTCTTGATCGACGCGCCGGGAGCTGTCGGTGTGGATCCCATTGCGCCGGTCGCTGGAGGGGACTTTGTGGGGGACGGAGCCGCACGCAAGACGGAACGTGCGGGGAAGCGGTCGGCGAGGCGAGAAGACTCATCGACGGTCTGGGCACGTCGCTTGAACGTGCAGGCAAGCGCCATGGCGTCCTCCAGTGTCTACGGCTTCTGGAGCTCGACGTGGGTGCTCAGTGGCTACTGCAGGCCGTCCATGAAGATGTCGATCTGCTGGCGCTCGGTAACGCCGTCACATCGCGGCAGGAGTTTTAGGAATTGGTCCTGGTAGTCGTCGACGGACCCGGTGTGGCGGAGGTGGGTGAGCTCCCCTAGCGGGCTGCTGTGCAGGGGGGGGGGGGGGCGAACCTCTTGTTGACGCCGTCGACGAAATTGGGCCAGGCGGGCGTTCCGTTGTTCTTCTCCCAGCGGTAGTACCATTGGCTGGCGGCGCCCTGGAGGCGGCAGGGGAGACGTCGGCGGCGGCGCTGGGGGCCGCGGGCACGTCGCTGGTGGGCGACGGGGAGGGCCCATTGGGGCCGGCGCTGGCGGGGAGCTCGACGCGGGGGTGGGGGCCTCAACCGGCGTCGGGGCGGAGGCATCGGGGGCGGGGGCCGGAGTCCCGGGCGCCGGGACCAAAGGAGGCATCGCGGGGGCCTGCGCGGGCGGAGACACCGGCGCCGGGGTCGGGGGAGGGGTCGCCGGTGGGGGGAGGGGGACGCCCTGGGGGCTGGCGTCGGGGTGGCGGCCGGGGCCTGGGCCCCTCCCAGCAACGTCGGAGGAGAGGAAGAGAGGGAGGAAAGAGAAAAGAAAGAAGCGGTGGGACCCACATCTAGGAAGGGCAAAATGATCTTTCGGCATGACATTTAACGGTGAATGGATGAAAAATAAAACAGAGTGCCAATTTGGAAATGAAAGTTGAAGTCGGTGTTAAATAGAGAACGAATATTTTTTTAGTGTCGAAAAAGTAACAACTTATTTTTTTCAGTGTCAAATAGAGAAATAGAGAATTTTCACTGCAAGCTAAGGCTGACCGCACTGGTGCGGTAAAAGAAACTGGACGCCATACTTCAGTACGCGATAGCGTATCGCGTAAAATATGCTGCAGCGGGTACGCGATAGGCGTAATGGATCTTTGCGGACGAGGCGCCGTCCGTTAAATCGAGCGGAGGTAGCGGCCTCCGCTACCCCGCCACCGTGGCGCGGGCCCCGCGCCATCAACAGCCTCGCGCTAGGAGAGAGGAGGGAGGGCTCGTCCGCCCCGTCTCGCCGCGGCCGTGCCGCTCCGCCTCGCCTCGCCGCGCCGGCGCCCTCGCGTCGTGTGCCCCGCCGCCGCCGCCGCAGATCCAGTGTCGCAGCTCCTCGCGCCGGGGGCCGGGCGGCCGCACGGAGCTCCACCGTGGAGGGAGGAGGGGCGGGCGGATGGCCGGCCTCCGCAGCTCCGCCATGCCCTGCGCCGATAAGGCGGCCATGGCCGCCGCGCAGGCCTCCGCTACCGCCGCCATGGGAGGGGGCGGAGGGCCGGCGGCCGCAGCTCCACCGTGCCCTGCGCGGATCCGGCGGCCATGGCCGCCGCGCAGGCCTCCGCTACCGCCGCCATGGGAGGGGGCGGAGGGCCGACGGCCGCAGCTCCACCGTGCCCTGCGCGGATCCGGCCGCCATGGCCGCCGAGCAGACCTCCCCTAGCCGTGAGGGAGGGACCTGCGAGGAAGGCGGAGGAAGGGGAGGAGAGGAGAGGGAGGAGGGGCGCCGGTGAGGGAGGAGGCCGCGCGCCAGCCGAGCTCGAGGCCGCACCGCCGGCCGCGCCGCCGCGAGGGAGGGAGGGAGGGCGCCGGGGAGCTGCTCGCCGCGAGGGAGGGAAGGCGCCGGGGACCTGCTCGCCGTGAGGGAGGGAGGGTGCCGTGGCCCCGAGTTGCTCGCCGTGCGTGGCCGCTCGCGCCCCGGGAGGGAGGGAGGACGGGGGCTCGCCGGCGGTGCAGCGGAGGGAGCGAGGAGGGAGGAGGGAGAGAGAGGGGGGGAGAGGGAGGCCGGCGGGGAGGGGGAATGGATAAGAGAGGAGGGAAAGAAAGAAAAAATCTAACGCGTCGGCCCACCAGTGGCAGTTGGTACGAAGGATGGATATAGAGTACGACGATGCGGGAAACTAAGGATAGAGGAGAGAATCTCGATGAACAGAAGAGGATATTTTTTTTCTTTTTAGAGGATGGATTTAAATTATGACGAGTGCGCACAGCCTAAAGCAGGTCACCGATTCTCTCGACGTTACACGTTCGCTGGCAGCAAGTGGAAGAGAAGACCTAGAGACGACGTTCTCGACGTTACACGTTCGCTGGCAGCAAGTGGAAGAGAAGACCTAGAGAAGACGTGTATGATGCACTGTTTTTATTTTATATATTTCATTTTTTCAATTCAATGCAAGTACATTGGTCTAGTCTAATAGTTGGTCTTATATATGACCACATCATTTTGAGACGATGTAACAGGCAGTACATATAATGGGTTGTCCTATAAACTGTCTCATAGTAAATACATAATTTTATAATTTGTGTATAGAAAAAGAAAATTTTATGAGTTGCATGGCAACACAACTCGTACAATGGTAATAAAATGGTCTTATAGTCCTAAATTTTAGCCTACGAGACAGTTGTCTCGCGAAACAACCACCTTGTTCTCTCCCCATCATCTCTCTGCCGTCTAATAAAAAATTCTACGTAAAATTGCATGAAACTCCTTATAAGATTGTTAAGATTGTTAACGTGTAGCAATATACTTGCCCTCATTTGATTTTTTATATAGTTGATAATCCTCTCATCCTACGGACCAAGGAGGTGGTTAAGCAATTCTGGTAACCACTCTCCGGGGATTAATGTGCATCGGTTTCTCCCTTGCATGCAGCCATGCAGCCCATCCGTTGGCCTTTGCAGGCAAATTCTTCCGTTCTTGGAAATTTAATTCTCTAGCGGACCAATATACGACATGTCTTATCTAGTTTTTCAAAAAAATTATACAACACCTAAAAAAATGGAGGGAGTACTAGATTTGATATTTTTTCGAACTAATTCAACAATTTTAGAAAACTAGTTCAACATTTTGGGAAAACTAATTCAATATTTTCTAAAAATGTTGAAATAGTATATTTCAAATGTTGAACTGGTATATTAAAATATTGAATATTTAAAAATGAAATTTAAAATAAGATCCAACAAACATTCTGGATTTCGTTTAAGATAAGATATTGGATCTTGTTTAAGAGAAAAGACGGTTTTAAAGATTGGATTTCGTTTATACTAGAAAAGCTGGGGCGCGGCAGGCCCAATGGAGTTATGCAGTTGTTTCAGTGTTCTGCTGTCGAAAGGGACACTACCTTTTGCTACCAATTTGTCTGGCATAATCGTTGAAAAGCTTTAGAACCTGCCTTATAAACGTAGCTACTAATAGCCTTTTTAATGAAATGATGTTGTAAAACATTTTAACCAAATTCTAGAACCTTGGTGATGGACAGATGACCCCTCTTATTTGAGCCGTGCATCGGGTTTAGCATGTTTTGGTGATGGACAGATGACCCCTCTGATCAATCCGAATCACAAAAACAAGCATCTAAGGGCTTGGCTACTTTTTCTAAAGTTTTCATTTTAAAGACATAATAATCACAATAGTCTGTAATGATTTTCCCAATTGCATGGATGAGGACCAAATTGAATTGAGCTTTCCAAACATGGTGCTGAACTTAAATTTACAGAAAAGATGTCAACTCCTTTCAAAGGTAAGATCAAAACTATGAATTGGTGCAGAACATGAATCTCAAATGCATTGCCGATACTCAAATCAATATCATTCAATCTCAAATAACATTGCAAACTCAATAGAAGCTCACTCCCAACCATTTTATCGAGCATTAGGTAAGCACCATTGTCGTTGGGCGAGCAAAGCATACAAGGAACAGAAATGTACAACTTCCGTGGCCGACCGGCGGAGAGGAGCGGGGCCGGCACGACCGACTCGAGCGGCGGTGGCGCAAGGGCGACGCAGGCATCCGGAGCGGCGGGGCGGAGCACGATGGCTATCCATCGCTTATGCTGCAAACTTCGGATCCGTCATCTGAAGGGATTTTGGTTGGGCTGCTGGGCTAAATCCATCCCGATAATATTTCGGCCTGCAGGAACCAACCAACGAGAGTGGATAGAATAATAAGGCTCATCGCGCTTGTGATTGTTTTGACTGTTTTCGGCCCAACAGGCTGTCACTGGCCCTGCGTGTTTCCGGCTGGACGTCAGCCATCTGCCGGCCAGCCCGTTTCAACCCTTTTTTCTATTTTATTTCCTATTTCCTTTTCTATTTGTTTTATTCTTTTGTTTTGTTTTGTTTTCTTTTTATATTATAACTATTTCTTTTACTTTTATATTTTAATTCCGCCCTTTTTTATTTATTTCTTTATTCTCATTTTCTCATCATACTAATTTTTTATTTTCTTTCTTCTTTTTATTTTTTATTTCATGTTTTGTTTAACTAACCTATTAATTATGCTATTGAATTTATATAAGTTGTGGACTTGTAGAGTTATTAATAATTTATTTTTTATATACTTATGCAATTTATATAGGCATGAGCTAAAAACAAGCTTTGTGTTAGCACGTGCAACTTAGAAGAATAGGTTATTGCAATGTAGATGTGTTTATTCTTCAAGTAAAAATATATATGTGCGTGTAACTAATTCGTTCGCGATGTCAAATTATTTGTTCGTTTTGTAAATTATATTGTTCAACAATGTTGACTCATTTGTTTATGATGTTGATTATTTATTATTTATCCTATACAATCAAATATTCGTGATGTTTAATATTTTGTTCGTTGTTCATTATTATTTATTCGTTATGTTTAATTTTTTATTTATAAAAATAATTATTTGTTCGTATTGTTAAAATATTTATTCCCAGCAACCAAAACTAATTATTTAGTATTAAAAAATATTTTTTAAAAATATTATGCCAACATAGGCAAGTGTGGTCTTATTTTGAATATCTTGTTATAAAAAAGATAATGGTGCAATTCAAATTTAATCTAGTTATAATTTTTTTAATTTCAGATTTGCATGCATGTGGGTGATATTAGTATTATTATCTACTTTTACATGTATGCACAGATTCTCTCCTTCGACAACGATCAAATAATTAAACGGGCCAGTCCAACGAACTATATTCTCATCCGCTTCGCGTGATGGTTTGCATCACCTCAAGTGATGTATAACCACCCCGGGCGGAGCAGGGATGGCGCATCTAACTCAAGCGTCGGGCCTGATGGGTTGTGGGCACGGGCGGCACGGCGGAAGCTAGCGGGCCAATTGGAGGAGAGAGGCACTAGGCGGAGAGGCAGAGGTGGCGCGGGTTCCAGAGCATTCACGAGCGCTCGGTTCACGGCTTAACGTGCGCGAGACACGTGATGACCCCGATCGGACGGCTCACATCGCGTGCTCGCCGGATCCGACGGTCGAGGTTTGGAGACAACGTGGTCCAATGCCTGCTCGAATTTCCGTCCGGATTTCGTCTTAAGGAGATTCGAGTCGCGTTGTCTGCCCAGGCGCAGGCCCCAGACGGGGGACAGTATCCGGAGGCCCATCAAGGGACACAACCTGAGTGGCTAGTTGGCCCACGAATATCCCAGTGACCCAGTCTGACGGATCTTCGACTACTTCGCAGTTCTATTGTACCGTGCTTGTAATAAGCATCAGGCGGCGGCGAGGTTTAATATGTTTTGGGGGATCTTTTTCAATAATGTGGGGGGGGGGGGGGGGGGGGCATGATGCATTAAGCTTGTGTCTGCTCAGGAATAAGAAGAAAACCCTGACATAGCAACACAACTCGTAGTACTTTTTCTTCAAAAATAAAAAACTAGTGCTAGTAAGAAAAATAGCGTGTGCCGTGCCGGCAAATGTAGAGTAATTCGCTGTCTATCTTATATGCTTTTTTTTTGGAAAGAAACTGTTGATCTGATATTCCTAGACGAGGGGCCCGTTGATTCCCAGCGTGTAAACATTAGCCCCGTCACAGATACTTATTAAAAGTATTAAATGTAGATTAATAATAAAATCCATTCCATAACCCTTAGGCTATTTCGCGAGACGAATCTATTAAGCCTATTTTTTCCATAATTAGCCTATGTGATGCTACAGTAAACATGTGCTAATTATGGATTAATTAGGCTTCATAGATTCGTCTCGCGAAATAGTACAGGGGTTCTGAGCTTAGTTTTATAAATAGCTTATATTTAATCCTTCTAAATATTCTAAAAATATTCGATATGACAAGGCTAAACTTTAGCCCCTCAAATCCAAACGAGCCCAAGAAATCCTTCGCTACAATCATGTGCATTGAACGGAGATTTGAGTTTCAACCTTGCTATATATATATATATATATATCTATTGAATGGAGATTCTTCTATGACCAGATCGCTTACCACCAATAAACCATTGAGGGTTCACGAACAATTTAGCTCCTCCTGAAGGCAACGATTTATCTGTTAATAAGTACCAGTGCCAACACAACGCAAGGCAAAAATTTCCAATGCGTCGATATCCTTGTCACGCTTTCCGCTCTACTACATTCCCTCCCTGGCCTTGTTCATTCCACACTGTCCCCGTCGCAGCTGTCTGTCCGCAGTTGTCGGCGCCGGCATCTTCAGCCCGGCTCAAAGCTCGCCTGCCTTAATTAATGCTCATCGCTTCAGTCAGAGACGGCAATGGACACCAAATACTGCAATCAAAATGATAGCCCTCCCGTGACCAAATTAAGCGACATAATTCCAGATCCAGTCGGCACGTATAGAACCGATCGTTGCGTGCCTGCACCGGTCGGTTCCAATTGACCAGCGGGCCGTCTGAATTATTTTTCGCCGTGCTGCTCGACTAAACATTTCTTTTAATTCCTGGCGAGTTCAAGAAGTCCATCGAAGCTAGAGATAATTAAAAAGTTGGTCGTCGCGTACTAGCACGACTGAAACTGAAACTGAATCTGAATTTGAACGACCAATGCTACTCCTACCGATCTTTCTTGTGTATCGAATCTTCGGCGACACTCGTCTGGCTAAACAAACACCGGTCACGTCGTTTTTCTGCGCCTCGACCGATTTTGGTTTTCTCAGCAGCCCGTGGATCAGCACGCGCTGGCCCAACCACCGTTGGATCGGTACGCGGCGCGGCATCTGCACGTCTCCTCCTCTGCGTTCCTTGGTTCTCCTGCTTTTCTGCTGTTTTCTTCGATCGGCGCCTTGTCTTAATTAATGACCTGCGCCGGAACAGTCCCCCACGCGTCCTGGCGTAGTGGCGTGCGACGAGGAAAACGTGCTAGCGCTGCAGCGAAGGTCATGTCGTTGTTCATGATGATCGTTAACCGGTGCTTGCGAGAAAAGACGTCTCCGTTAGGCCCTCTCCACAATGTATAGCTCTAGAGGTACCCAAAAGAAGAGAGATAATTCTGGCATCACTTCTTCTATTGCAACTAGCAAACAAAGTCAGTTTCTACCGGTACCAGCAAAACGGAGAGCGGTGCATTTACTTGCGCCGGTGCGCGGCTGATGCCCGATCAATAGAATATATTATTTCTGGATGGTGCTACAAACCGTGTACGCGTGTGAGGAAGGGAGAGTCGGAAAGGACGCACTAGAGAGCAAGAGCAAGGCATCTGAATCTAGTTTTTATTTCGTTTTCTATAACCTTGCGGGTCCCACGAATCAATGGCATCGGTTGGTTCCTGTATATGCAGAACACTGCAGCTACGTAGGATTTGATGCCGTCTTCTTAACGTGGTCTTACGTCCTACGCTCCCGGTTGGTTACGTACACTCTCTCCTTTTTAAATTATAAATCACGTGTTCGGCTTGTCTATTTTCAGTTTTATTCGGCTTATTCTCTCTCACATAATACTATTGAACCAGCCGAAATTCGTCTGCCAAACATATTATATATACATAGGATACGCTATGTTTATGATTTGAAATGGCGTACAAACAATATATTTAACCATACGCTATGTTAAATTGCCTACATTTATTTAAATCTCCCGTTAACAAAAACCGCAGTCATCTCGCAAAGCTGTTGCGCAGTTCGTTACAGTCAACATCTGTAATAAACAGTGTTCAGCACTCGACATGCTCGGCACTAACCTGGACCTAGCACCGACCGGCGGCGGAGCAGCTGCCGTTTCGACGGCACGGCAAAGCCTTCCGACAGCGTGACGCGGAGCGGCAGCGTGAAGCCAGAGCCGCCGCGTTGCCGCGTGGGGCGGCGGGCAGCTCTCTGCCGACCCGCCTCGCCGCGTGCCGGCGCGGTGGCTGCAGCGTCCCGATTTTTTTGAAATAAACTGCAGCCTCCACGGAAAAAGAAAATCCTCCGCCCCCCGACGCATCCCCCGCCCGCCCGGCCCATTTCCGTGTGCGTTTCGTGCGCCCCCGATGTGCAGCACCAGGCATCGAGCCGTCTGCGTCCGTCCACCCCCCGTTGAGGAAAAAAAGGCCGCCGCGCCGCACGGCGCTGACGCGTCTCGGCCGCCACCAGCCGCTCCCCGCTCCCTTCCACTTGCTGGCGCCCACGCCCCATCCCAACGACCGGCGCGCTCCAAGCCCAAGCAACCGCGCCGCAGGAGCGCAGTAAAATAAGCGAAAAGCGCAGCCCCGGCGCGCACCTTTCGACGACGCCCGTGCCGTTGGGGGCAGGTGGAGACTTCACGTCCCCGCCTCCTCCCTCCCCCTCTCCTTCACCCGACACGCGCGCCCCGCCTTCACAGACAAGCCTCCCCTCCCCTCCTCAACAAGTCAACCGCCTTTCCACCACCTCATCGCCAGCGCCCCGTAGCGGGCTAGTGGCGTGTCGCCTAGTCCTGCGCCTGCTATATAGAAAGAGAGAGCCGCGCGGGTCTCTGCGGCGAGGAACGTAGTGGGGAAGGGGAAGAGCGAGCACGCACGCGACGCGCAGTCCAGGCAGGCCGCAAGCAAAGGCGGGGCGAGCGGGAGGTGGAGCTAGCGTGACCTTGCGCTCCCTTTCGCTTCCGCCGCGGAGAAGAGCCTGGTGGTGCTGGTGCGCGTAGCTCCTGCTGCTGCTGCGGTTGGAGTTTTCGCCATGGCGGACCACCAGCGGATCCACCCGGTCGATCTGGAGGCCGGCCGGAACCGCCCGTCGGCGCCGCTGGTGCGGAGCGGCTCCTTCCGGTCGGACAAGGGCGACCCGGCGCAGCGCGCGAACAACCAACACCACCAGCAGCGGCGAGGCCACGGCCCGCTGCCCCCGCCGCCGCGCCGCGTGGCGCCGCCGCCGGCGCCACTTCCTCCGCCGAAGCGCCGGGGCCGCGGCTGCTGCTGCCGCTTCCTCTGCTGCCTCATCGTCACCACGGCCGTGCTAGCCATCCTCCTCGCCGCCGCCGCCGCCGCGCTGTACCTGATCTTCAAGCCCCAGGCGCCGCGGTACTCGGTGGACCGCCTGGCCGTGTCCGCGTTCCAGGTCGACCCGTCCACGCTCACGGCGCGGGCGGCGTTCGACGTGACGGTGACGGCGGCGAACCCGAACGCGCGCATCGGGATCCTCTACGAGCGCGGGTCCAGCCTGGGCGTGTGGTACGGCCCGTACCCGCTGGCGCGGGGCGCGCTGCCGGCCTTCCACCAGGCCCCCCGCAACACCACGGTGCTGGCGGTCGCCATGGCCGGGGAGGTGCAGCTGGCCAGCGCCGCCGTGGCCGGGATGAGGGACGCGCAGCGGGACGGGGCCGTGCCGCTGGTGTTCCGCGCCGACGTGCCGGTGCGCGTCGAGCTGGGGAGCCTCAGGCTGTGGAGGGTCACCGCCAGGGTGCGCTGCGACCTCGTCGTCGACAGGATCATGGACGTCAGCAGCCCCATCAAGATCAAGGCCAGCAACTGCAAGTTCGGCTTCAAGCTGTGACCTGCTGCGCTTCTAGATTTCGTTGGGATTCCTGTTGGGTTTCCTGCTGCGTTCGATTGGATTCTTTGGCCGGAGTGCTCCTGGCTGCGTGGTTTTTGCACACGTGCGCTCCAGCCCACCCCGTCGTGTTCATCTTGTGTACAGATTGTAGCTTACTGTATTACATTATTACTGGTAGAGAGGAATAATACCCGTGGCTTTTTTAGAGTTCATTTCACCATATCTTCTGTTCCGTGAGAGTGATTTCCACAACTGCTGAGCTGAACAATGTACCTGACATCGACCAGATGACTCTACCATTGCTCGACAGGGGAGAGACTTCCAAGTAGCTTGAAAAATGTTAGGCCCGGTATCCAGATGCGTCGCTCACAACAATCGACCTCTAACGCCAGGTCCGTGAGCCCTGACGCATGGTCATTTACAAGTGCACCAATGCTCAGCTGCTCCACCCAAAAGCGATGGCGAAGTGAGCAAAGTTAACCTGTGGCCTGTGCCATGTATGCGCCGCGAAGTCAACACGGTTCACCTGCCCCAAAGCAGTCTCGAACATGCTCCTAGGCCACAACACCGAAAGCAGAGTATGCATATAATATAGGGGTGTTTAGATCCCTCATTTTGCCAAAAGTTTTGGTGTTTTGGGTAATTTTTTGGCATTTGGCATCTAAACACCCCTAGCAAAAAGTAGGCTAGTAAAGAGTTTGCATTTGACACCCATGAGGTCCAAATGAGATGTAAAATGCATTGGACCAGCTCCTCCTCACAATTGTAGAGCAGACCCACCTCCGCCTCGCCGCCCTCCAGCATTTTGCGCCTGCTGCCGCCTCCCCTCGAGCAGATCCAGGTCCGCCTCCGGCGGCCAAGTCCGCGCGGCGCAGATGTCTTCCTTCAGCGGCGCCGGGTACGGCAACGCCGATGGCTGCGGCAACGGCGACGGCTACGACAACGGCGACGGCTCCCGCACTAGGGATTTCCTCTCGCAGCAGGGGGCGTTTTCCGCCAGCTATGACATCTACGGCGAGATGCCATACGGTTATGCGGGAAGTAGCAGCTACAGTGCTCCCCGGGTGGACATGGCGGCGCTCGACCTCAACTCCACTGCGGAAGAGTGGCCCTCAATGGCGGAGTATGCGGGCATACTTCGTTCTGGCTCTCAAGGTGTACCCATCGGCGGATTTGGAGTCCACACTCCCCCGCGCGGCCGTAGCATCAATCGCACCCTCGGCCTACGCACGGCACGCACTGGCGCGGGTCGCACTGTCGCGGGTCGTGGTGGCGCTGGTCGCGGTGGCGTGGGTCGCAGTGGCCGCCACCGCCGCGCGCCCCTCAGCCTCCGGTGGAAGTCGTGCCGCACCACCTCTGCCTGCTGCGTCCTCCGGCGTGCGCAACTCCCGTGGATCCAGATCCAGGAGCGGAGGAGGACGTCCTTCTTTCTCGACGGCACCTGTTGCGGAGGACAATTTCAACATGAACTTCGACAATGATGATGAAGACGACGACATCCAAGAGATCTCGCAGGATCGTGGCAAGGTATGAGTTCAATCACTTGAATATCCTGCAATGTTTCTGTTTTCGTAATGTATGTAAGTGTTTTGCAATGCATGGTTAGGCTAGAGTGGACCGAGCCAACTGGTCAGAACAAAATAATGGCATTCTGTGTGAGCTTTGGGTAGAACAAATCAATAAGGGCAACTGCGTGAAAGGAGTAATGAACAAGACAGGGATGAGAGAGGTCATACAAAGGTACCAGGCAGCAACAATTTGGTACATGATAGGACCCAGATTTCTGGTAGAATTAGGACACTAAAGCAGTATTACACTTTCATCAAAAGTCTGCGCAACGACACTGGATTGGGCCGTCACAGTGATGGAACCATTGATGCCTCAGATTCTTGGTGGACTGAGAACACTCAGGTAATTGGCAACCTGCTTGTAAGCTGTTTTTCCATGTCCATATGAGCATCTACTGACACTTATTTGATTTGCAGGGCCATCCATAATTCAAGAAATTGAAGCGGGGGTGGCCACAATACTTAGATGAGTTGGACCAAATGTTCCATGGAGTAGCTGTTGATGGCTCCACCTCCTATGTTCCTGGACAGAGTTTTGATGGCCATGAAGATGAGGAGGAAGACCCAACTGAAGAACATGAACCACCTACCCCAACTGAAGAACATCAACCACCTACCCCAAATAGCAGCAACAACCTAAAGAGAGCCAGCAACACAAGCGCAACTGCATCTAGTCCGCGCAAGCAATCCAAGAGCCCAGCAGTTAGGCAAATGGACAAGTACATGGGTGAGAACGCTAGGATTCAAGCTGAGAGGAATGCAGTGTTACAGAAACATTTGCAATTGAAACATCATCTGGCCGAGAAGCAACAAGGGAAAATTAGGCTTGTGCAGTAGTTGGCTAGAGAGTGTGGTGTGGAGGAGACTGACAGCACTTTGTGGTGGGCTGTGCACCAGATCACCAAAGATGTGGGCACCATGAAATTCTTCATTGGCACAAGCACACCTGAAGGGAGGCTGGCCTTCATTAAGCAATTTGCCGGGGTTAACCCCTAGAACCCATTGTTATTGTGTTAGATGTTCCATGTTGTCAGTTGAACTGTGCCATTTGCTATGTTAGTTGCTTTATGTTTATCGGTTGAACTTTGTTGTCAGTTGAACTATGCCATTTAAACTATGCTCTGTGTTTGTGTTTTGAACTATATCAAATGATCTGTGGTTGAACTCAGTGGGTTGAACTCTATCAAATGTGTCTGTGTGTTTATGTTTCTGTTTTGAACTCTATCAATGTAGTTCATCTATGTCTTTTTGAAATGTGGCAGGAATCTCAACCGGTAATGGATGGGGGTGATCCTGATGAGTCAAGTGATGAAGAAATTTTCAGACTTGCTGTTGAGGATGATGGCAGTGAATTTTGGACTGGTATGTACTTTTATGCCAACCATATTGACAAATACTGCAGTAGGGCAGAGCCAAGGAAACCAATTGTCAGTGGTCTAGATTGGGTACAGAGGAAGCTAATAGATAGGAAAAGATGTTATAACATGTTTAAAATGAGCCCAAATATGTTCCATCGCCTTCATGATCTTCTGGTGAATTCATATGGACTGACATCTAGTAAAAAGAGTACCTTTGTTGAAGCTCTAGGAATGTTCCTGTGGATATTAGGAGCCCCACAGTCTTATAGGCAAGGTGAGGATAGATTTGAGAGATCACTAGGCACAGTTCACAACAACTTCACGAAAGTTTTGAAATATGTGGTACAACTAGCTGCAGATATAATCAAGCCAGTTGATCCAGAATTCAGATCAATTCATCCTAGATTGAGAAACCGAAGATTCCATCCTTTCTTCAACGGATGTATAGGAGCAATAGATGACACTCACATACCTTGTATAGTGCCTAGTGATTAGGTTGTTCAGCACATGTGCCGTAAGGGTATGACAACACAGAATGTGCTTGCTATGTGTGATTTCGACATGAGGTTCACATTTGTTCTAGCTGGATGGCCTGGTTCTGTACATGACATGAGGGTATTCACTGATGCTATGACCAGGTACATCCATATGTTCCCACATCCACCAACAGGTAAAGCCATTGAATGATTAAACTTGTTAAGTAGAGTAAATTTGTAGTACCTATCCACTGGATTAAACTTATAGTAACCGTCAAATGTGTAGCAAAATATTACCTTGTGGATTCCGGCTACCCAAACCGTCCAGGCTACCTTTCGCCATACAAGGGAACCAAGTACCATCTTCCAGAGTTCCAAAACGGCCCAGAAACAGAAGGTAAAAAAGAGATCTTCAACTTCGCACATTCTTCTCTTAGAAATGTCATCGAGAGATCGTTTGGAGTTTTGAAGATGAAGTGGAGGATTTGATGCAATTGCCAAGTTATGTACCTCATAAGCAAACCGAAATTATTGTTGCATGCATGGCACTACATAACTTCATTAGAACCAGTGGAATTTTGGACCGTGACTTTGATCTTTGTGATCATGATGAGAACTACATCCCACCTGAAGCATCGCTTAATCAGCCACGAACTTGATCAGCCAGGGATGATTCGGAATTGATGAATGCTTTTCGTGACTCGATAGCCGATGGGTTGTTAAATAGATCATGAGATTTGGTCAATTGTAACTGGTGTTTGAAATGTGGAGTGTACTTTAAATTTTAATGACAATATGGTGAACTGTACTTTAGATTTGGACAACTGCAATTGAAATGTAACGTGTGATTTATTTCCCTTCGTGCATGGCGAACAGCAAATGCATGGGGCGAGCAATATCTTTGTGCGTGCAGCAGCAAGTGCATGGCGAGCAGCAAGTGCATGGCCAGCAGTCTTTGTGCATGCTGCAGCAAGTACCCTCATTTAATGCACCAAATCATCCATAAATGAGGGCAAACCAGTCTTTGTATGCAGCAATGCAAAAACTTTTGGTGTATCTAAACACCAACATGTAAAGTGGGAACCCCAAATCTTTTGGCACAAAAGATTTGTGGAAAAATATTTTGCCACCCCACAAGTATCTAAACACCCTCATAATTGATCGAGAAGGTAAAGATTTTTTTTCCGACCGAAGGCACATTGCCCAGCTTTATTGAAAGCGTAACAAGCGATGAAACAGTGGCCGAAACTGTTGGGAGTACCAGCTTATAGTACAACACAGAAAGGTGGAAATACGGTCGACATGCAAGTCTCCGGTTCCAAAAATAGCGCTCTACCATACAGCGAGAAAAAGAAACAAAACCTCACTCTGCTAAACACATCTCCAAAATAGTAGGAAGAGGGTCATAGGGTCAGAGTTCGCGCGCACCCGCCGCCAGCTTGTTTATGATCTCTGCAACCTGCTCCACCTCCTTCTGGTGCACCAACGGCGTCCATTGCCTTAGCAGCAGCACCATCCTGTGAATCACCACCGTAGGCGCGGCCACCATCTTGTTGTCGAAGACGTGAGCACTCCTAGTCTTCCAAAGCGCCCATACTGCTCTTGCACAAATAAAGATCACCCGTTTTGGTTTTTTACTACTCATATTGTTTTGAAGGGTGACACTCAGATCTTCACAGGACGCCGGTGCCAACGGCCAGCCCAGCGATCCCTTGATGAAGACCCAAAGGAAACGAGCTAAAGGACATTGGAACAAAATATGATCAGTGGTTTCTTTTACTCCACAGAGCTTACAATCCCCAGGCCCTGCCCATCTTCTTTTTTCAGTTGCACTCTCGACTGAATTCTGTCTCTGAACGCCATCCAAAGGAATATCTGAACCTTGAGAGGAACTTTGCTTCTCCACACATCGACCATCAAGGCATCAGTCACTCCACCACTAGTCATAAATTTATATAATGACCTCGTTGTATACTTCCCATTTGGTTCAAAACTCCAGAAAACATTGTCTCTGCCCTCTGTCAGCTGAACATCACTCAACAGACTAATCAAATCCTCCCACTCTTCCATCTCTCTTTGCCCAAAAGATCTTCTGAAGGACAAACCCTCTCTTGATTGATCCAGTGCATCAGCTACCCAGATCCCAGGTGTTTTACAGAATCTATAAAGATGGGCAAAAGTGATTTTCAGTGCATTCTCACCTAGCCAAACATTCTCCCAGAACCTATTTTGCACATCACTCAACACTTTGACTTTTCTCCCCCAAAGGTACCACTGTTTGGTTTCCATAACTGCCCTCCAGAATTGTGAACCCCCTCTTCTCGTGGTCTGAAAGATACTCTGATTGCCCAGATATTTGTTCCTCAGCAACTCCCCACAAATTGTGTTATCATCTCTTTCCAATCTGTCAATCCGCTTTGTCAACAAACAGGTGTTCATGGCCCTCACATCCATGAACCCTAGCCCACCAAAAACCTTTGGTCTTTGCAAAGCTTCCCATTTCACCATATGGTACTTCTTCTTCTTCCCTACCCCTTGCCAAAAGAATCTTGATCTTATAGTATCGATTGCCTGGAAGTTACCCTCATACAATTTATACACCCCCATAGTATACATTGGGATACTAGAAAGGCATGAGTTGATTAGCACACTCTTCCCTCCCGAGGACGGATTGTTACATTTCCATGTCCCTAGCCTCTGTACAATCTTATCAGAGACATAACTTAATTGCATTTTGGAGAGCTTGCAATCACTGACAGGTAAGCCAAGGTAGGTAATTGGGAACTTCCTCACTTTACAAGCAAAGCTCTCAGCAATCCTCATTTGCTCAGCCTCCTCTACTCCCACCACAAAGACTTCACTTTTGTTATAGTTAATTTTCATTCCAAACAACATCTCATAGCACAGCAGCAAGAATCTTAAATTGCCAATGTTCTGCTCAGAATTCTCTAGAAAAATGACTGTATCATCAACATATTGTAAGTGTGTGAGCCCTCCCTATACTAAATTTGGAATCATACCCTTAATGTCCCCAGCTAAACTAGCATTATTTAGCATTATTGATAGTGCATCTGCCACCAGATTGAAGAGCAGGGGAGATAGAGGATCTCCTTGCCTCAGCCTTTTGTAGCTTTGAAAGAACTCCCCCGTTTCTCCATTAATGTCCACAACAACTCTGCCCCCCTTCACTGCCTGCATGATCCAACTAATCCATTTGTCATCAAATCTTTTTCCTCTGAGGACCTCCTCCAAAAAAGTCCAGCTAACTTTGTCATATGCTTTCTCAAAATCTAACTTTAAAATTATCCCTTCCTTCTTTTTGGTTCTAAGCTCATGCGGTACTTCTTGCAAGATTACTACTCCATCCAAAATACATCTACCTGGCAGAAAGGCTGTTTGGTTCTTATTTATCACCTTGCTCACTCTACTAGTCAGCCTCAAGGTTAGCACCTTAGTAATTATCTTGTATATCACATTCAGCAAATAGATTGGTCGATACTGCTTTATGGTATTTGCATCTTTTATTTTGGGCAGGAGAATAATTACCCCATAATTCAGCCTCCACAGATCCAGGGTACCATCATAAAGATTGTCCAGCATTTCCTTGATATCTAATCTCAGCTTGGGCCAGAACTATTTGAAAAATTCAATTGACCACCAATCAGGGCCAGGTGCTGTAGAGTTTCTCATGTCTTTGGCAGCAACATCCAGTTCTTCCAGGGTAAAAGGTTTGGTTAATTCAGCATTATCCTCCTCATTCAACTTCTGTGCATCTCTCCAAAAATCTTCCATCAAATGTATGGCTGCCCCATCTTCTCTACCAAACAGTTTCTTGTAAAAGTCAGTAATGTGCACTCTCATTTCTTGTTTATCACTGATCACTTTATCACCCTCCTCCAAAGAAGATATGATTTTCTTTCTCTTCCTGCCATTTGCACATTTGTGGAAAAAATTTGTGTTTGCATCTCCTTGAAGGATCCATTTCTCCCCCTCTCTTCTGCCAATATCTCTCCTCCATTTCATATATTTTGACTAACTCATCTTCCAACAAATATCTATGCTCCCACTCTACCTGACTTAACTCCCTGATTTCAGCAATCTGATCCAAACTTTGGATTTCCAACAACAAATTCTGTTTCTTCCTTTTGTTGTCACTATCCTTATTAATCCCCCATCCTTTCATGGATCTTCTCAACTTTCCAGAGGTGACATGCCAGTGGTCCAGGCAGTTATGTTTAAATCTCTCTGGCCATCTATCTTCAACCCACTGCTTGAAACCCTCTTGTTGTATCCAGCAAGGGTCAAATTTAAAATATCTAGCAGTGACCACTCTTAGATCCCCAATGTCCACAATCAAGGGGTTATGATCTCAACCTATTCTGGTCAGGGCATGCACATGAACCAAATTAAACTTATCTTCCCAGCTGTTATTCACAAAGACCCTATCAAGCACACTTAGAACTGGCACCAACCTTTTATTGGACCAAGTGTATTTACTGCCACTTTTGCAAAGTTCTCTCAACTCAGCCTCAGCAATCATGACATTAAACGCATCCATAAACCTAGTATCTACATTCCTAGTAGATTTATCAGTCACTCTTCTCACAAGATTGAAATCTCCTCCTACCAAAAGCGGGTTATCTGAGGTCTGCACTCTCATTTTCAGCTCAGTCAGGAATTCTAATTTTCTGTCATCCTGGACTGGTCCATAGACATTGATGATTTCCCACACAAATTTGTCTTCCACACCCCTCACTGTCATGCAATGAAAAAACTCTCCCTGGTCTATACCCATAATCAGACTAGCTTCATTGGACGCCCCCATAACAGACCACCTGAGTGCCCTCTCGGTGGAATCCAATGCCATGTAAAATCCATCCCTCTACTAAAACTGTCCAGCTCTCTTCTGGTTAAGGTGTCTTTTATAGTTTCCTGCAGGCAGATAAATTCAAACTGATGTTGCTGACGCAGTTCCACTAGTTGCCTTCTTCTAGCTCCCCCACCCAATCCTCTTATGTTCCAAAAGAGTATCTTCATTTATTGCTCTTGCTTTTGGATGTCCCCCTTCTTCTGAAAGGCCACCCTATCTATACATGTGTCACCTCCCTATACTAACACAGGACCCCCACCAGAGGTCAATGTCTCCATCATCAACTTCTTAGAGATCTCTTCTTCCTCTACCCTCTTCAATTCTTTTTCTTTATAAGTCGCCTCAATGATAGCTTTCTGAGCCAGTTCTCTAGCTCTCATTAAGGATAGGTTACTTGCCACTCCAAGTTGATCATTTCCCAAATTTATCCCCCATTTATTTGCAGTGGAAGAAAGGCAATTTGCATTATCTTTTGTAAAGAAAGAAGTGGGGTGAGTTGTGAAGTTACCTACATTTTCAAGATTCTTCTTGGCAGCTTGTTTACCAGCCAACTCAGCAATGTGGCTTCCATCTCTTGTAATTCTAGAACTGCATCTCGAAGCATATGGAGGTTGTTTCAACAGTGTCTTGCCTTTTTGTGTCTTCTCTGTCCCATCCTTTCCAGTCTCCTGAGAGTCCCCCCCCCCTTCACCTTGCTGTTCTTCTCTTGAAGTGGAAGATAACTCATCCTCAGTCTCAAAGACTACAAATCCCATGTCCTCAAAGTGTTCAGTTGGCCAGGCAAATAGGTGCATCATTATCAGGTGCCACACATATAGGACTCCCCTCCATGGCCATATCCAAGACTGACTTTGGGGTAACACCACCACTAAACATCTCAGCTTTTTCATCTTGGGAGTTCACCATCCCCTCTCCCTTCTGTTTTTCTTCACTCTCTTCTATCTCAGTTGATGATTTGTCCCTCATTGCCTCAGTTCTTTGTTTGCCAGATTGGGTAGATGTCCCTGATTTTGCTAAGAAGGATCAGTCACTTTTGTCTTAGTGATAGTTTTTGATGCTTCATGCAGCCAAGCATCACTGTCTTGGGAGTCAGGATCTTCCTCATCTGTCTCAAAACCATCATCAGTCTCCTTATTCTCCTTGAGCGTTAAAGGTTTGTCAGGCAACTTCTCCTCAGCATGCCATGTGATCTTGTACCCCTGCTTGTTTATGAACACATCAGTGGTACCCTCAATTTTTGTCTTATCTCTATAAGCCACTCTAACCCATACTTCTTTCCAAACCAGGGATGGGATGTGTACCTCTTCAGGATCCCCCACAATATATGCCAATTCCATAATAGCATTCTCTCTACTAGCAATTTTTGGAATTCCAGAAGCTCTGACCCAAGTTGTAGACATCTCCGCAAAAGAATTAGGTTCCATGTTGGTGACCGTCACAGAGGCAGTTATGTCAGAACAGGTGAATTTAAACTCTCCCATCTTCTGCAACAATTTCAGGACAACCATAGATGGAATACTGATCAGAAATTCTGTCTCTGAGATCCTTCTCACCTTTCAGTCCCATCCAGACTCTGCAATATACCTCAGCTCTGTGGAGATCTTGAAACAAGTGCCTCGACCTTCACACACCCTAACAATTGCTCTTATTTCTGTGGAACTTTCCACTTGCGCAACAGGTAGGTTCAAGCTATAGAAAATTTGTCCAGGCATTCCAAAAGCGCACAACTTCATCCCTTTGTTCACCTTAACATTGGGGCATTTTGGCGCAATATGTCCTACTTGCTTGCAGCAGTAGCAAAAAGGAGGATTCAGGCACTGGGATTTCTGATGACCCTCTTGATTGCAATTATAGCAAAGGTTGTTTACCTCTGACGCAACCTCCTTTCCTGGCCTTCTACCAAACTCCTCCTTCCTAATCGGCTCCCACTTCTGGTGGTGGTACTGTGGTGGTTGCGGGAATCGCCTGATCTCTTGCTCCCTGCCAAGCTTGAGCCTCATATCGCTCTCTGTCATCTGTCTCACCTCTCTACTTTCACCCCTTTCCCCTCGCCTTTTCCTTGATAGATTCTCTCTCAGGTCACGTTCAGCATCTTTGCCCCCAAAACTCTGTTGATCACGCCTAGTTGATGGGAAATTCACTCTACTATCTCTGAATTCTCGAGCATCTCGACCATCTCGGCCCTCACGGATCTCCCTCGCATCACGGATGATCTACTGCCTACGCTCCATCGCTCCTTGGCACACTACTTCAGCAAAGAGTCTTGAATCCGTAGATGCTGGAACAACCCGTTTGAGTTTCTTCGCTCGAGCTCCAAATCTTCGGATCTCACTCGATTTTGTTGGGAATCGCTCAGCGTCTGAATCCCAAACCCTAGCCGCAGAAACCCACACCCAACTGGACGCACTCGACACTAGCGCGGGGGGGGGGGGGGGGGGTATATGAGTGGTTGAACAGGTCCTCTAAGGAAATCCCCGAATGGGCCTTCATGGGCTGGAGAGGCGGCCCATCAGCCCCCACGCATTCCGCCCACTTCGTGTCCGTGATGTTTCCGCCATTGCCAAGTTCTGGTGTTCTCAGAGCTTCGAGGATTTGGGTAGGATCCCGCCGAACCTTCTCTGTGCTGGGATGGCTGACCTCGCTCTTCTTACTCCCCCACACAAATCTCAATGGAACATCCAACAACTCCACAGATTGTGAATCAACCGCCATAACAGGGGAAACCGGCAAATGTTTCAGCCTTCTCGCCATTGTTTCAAAGCTCAGCTGCGAATGTTTCGGAAACCCCATGAGAATCGGCGAAAAGTTCGTCGATCCACTCCCCTGTCGCACACGTTTACTGCTAGAACTCTCTCTACTCATACTGCTCGTAGTCACGCGCCCAATCGACGAACCACTCTGCAAACTGTTCCTCAAACTCGGCCAATCTGCCTCTTGCCAATTATCCTCAACAATCGTTTGTAGCAGACTCGGCGGAACTGCCATGGTAAGCTTTCGATTTCCCCCCATGTTGTCTCGCGAGGCCCGACACGCACACAGGGCGGAGAAACCAAAAACCACCGCGATCGACGCCAAAAAACTCCGATGAACGGGATGATCTGTTGCAGACTTACCGCTGTAACACGATCCCCTACTTTTGATCGCTCCGTAGCGGTCAGAATCCGGCGAACTGCGACTTTCATCTCTAACTCTCAGCGACTTTCTCTCTCTGAACTTCTGAAAAGCCATCGAGTCAACTTGCAGTTTAACTCCTCTCTCTCAAAAAAAAACTTGCAGGTTATCTGCCCCAAGTCCAACTTCGTCAAGAATCAGTGCACAAGATGCCGGCAGAACAGAAGCTAGCCACGATAATTGACTACAACGGAAACCGGAGCAGGTTTATAATAAGTGCGTTTTCTCATTTAGGACTACTCTTCATAGATCGATGGACAATGCAAGTTTTACATCCCTACGTACTCAAAATATCTTTTTTTTTGAGATTACGCAGAATAACTCAGAAAAATTCGCTCTTATGGGAAGTCGAACCCAGGATCTGAAGTGCTACTGAGACTCTTGTAACCACTAGACTACATGCCCTTTCGCTTACATACTCAAAGTATATGTCCTTGTAACAAATTCTTGGGTCACAATTACCGCACTATTACTTCTAATCCAAGAAAGCTTCTCCTGGGAGCTTCTACATTACCACGGTGATACGTGTTGAGGAGTGTCAGCCGATTCAATTTCTTGCGATGTCAGATTGATCGAAAGCCGCACGTTACGCGAATCGGACGGCTTACGCTAGGCCTTGCTGGGTTTGATCTGCTTGATTCTCCTACGACAGCCCGGCCCAACTCCTACCCGAGGAAGGAAGGAAACACGAGGCCAACCCGGCCGGAAAAAAAGACTTGCGAAAGACGCCGCGACCGCAACCCGGCCCATAAACGCGCGCTGCGACCGGCGAGCCGGATAGATACTCCACGCAAGAGGTGGACGAGAGCGGCGGCGGCGGCGCGGCGGTAGAGGACGAGAGGAGGTGATGGCGAGGACCGACAGTTGCCTGGCGCGCGTGGGCGCCGGAGCTGCCATCGGCGGCGCGGTCGGCGGAGCCGTTGGTAAGCCCCCCCCCCCCCCCTCCCTAAAACCTTAAACCCTAGCATTGTATCAATCCGCGCGAACTGGTCCGGGTTTGCCCATGGTTTTGCGGTAGGTTGAAGCGGATTACTGTGCGATTCGAGGGACCTTCCGCGCTAGCTGCTGATCCGTGGGTTGTCTGGTTAGTTTAGTTGGGGGGCTCTGCGGCCTCAGATGTGCGAGCCACGCAGCTTTGTTGAGAGTCCAGGTTTAGGTAGCAGCTTTCTGGAGGCGGAAGTACTAGACGATGCGTCCTGGGAGACTAGGTCGATGCTCTAGTTGGGGTTTGTTTGCCCAATCGCGTGTGCTTTAAGGGTTGTTGCTCGTTTGGTGAATCTGCTGCTGGTTGTTAGGACTTGGGATGAAAAATGTAAGATTTTCTATTTGCCTTTGACCGAATGACTTCTAGTGTCAAAAGCCGTTCAATGCCACTGTGGAATGTACTCCATACCCATTAGTATAATTGGATTTTGGTTTTATTTGCTGATTTGGACTTGATAATGGAAAGATGACAGCGATTCGAGATTGTTTGTATGTCCGACTTACTGGTATTTACCGTTGAAAAGTAAAAAGTTATAGTTCCACCAGGTGGTTTTGTACTTTCCTCTGTTGAAAAGGGTTGGATGTGGTTGTTGTTGTATTAGGCTACTAGTCTCTGGCATTCTTACTTGTAGGGTTATTGCTTTTGGGTATTGTATACCAGTGCTTCTGCCGTTGGTAGCTAACATGCTTGGCTTACTTCTTGGAAACAACTCTGATACAATTGTTCAACTCAAGATATAGCTCAAACTGAAAGTTGCTTGTAACCAGTTCTCGGGCCCACGTGCTTCCTAGGATATGAATATCACAAAAATAAATGACATATTTTTTCCTTCTTTCTGCTGCCATAGGATATGAGTACCGAGTTAATAATTGGCATGCTTTTCCTTCTTTCTGTGCAGGTGCTTGCTATGGAACTTTTGAGGCATTCAGATACAAGGTATGCATACACTGTTTGGTTTCATATGTTCAAAATTGCTTTGTCTTTGTGGCAGTGCTTTTATTTTAACCCCCTTTCAATATGTGGTTTTGTGGCATTCTTGATGAACAGCATTAATAAATTATTAAATATTGATGCATCAAAACAGTAGAAACGAAATAAATCTGTCGTCCTATCTTTCAAGATGCAAAAGGTGCTACTTGTCATGGTGCTACTGATGTTTTGTCATTAAGCCTTGATTGTCCATTCAATTAACCTTAGTGGAGATTTACTTCATCAAACTTATGGCATAATGTAGCTTTTGTTGATTTAACTGACAAGAGAAAACCTATCTGAATGCAAGTATACAGTTATTTCTAGGGTTATTAGAGTGCTAATCAGTCTGTTATTCTGTTTCACAGATCCCTGGGTTGCTAAAGATCAGGTACATTGGACAGACCACTGTGGGCAGCGCAGCAATTTTTGGGCTTTTCTTGGGGGCTGGCAGCTTGATTCACTGTGGAAAATCCTACTAGTTTGAGTCATCCTTCTTTTTTGAAAAATACTCAGTTGATGGGCTTCCCTGGGTGGTCTCAGAGGACGTCTGTGAAAACATTTGTTCAATGCTTATGTACAATTTAACAGCTAATAGCTCAGGGTGGAAAGAACAATCATGTTATTTGATATGCTGGTTCTAGTTTTGGTGTGGAAATAAAACCCATGTTCATCTGTACGCTTGAATCATCAATTTCTGGATGCATCTAGTGCCCGATGTTCTTGTACAATGTATAAGAATGTTTTACTTGATAAGGTATCAAAAGTAGCTTAAAACGTCTTCATTGACAGCTATAATGCTATTTGTGGAATGGTAGCATTTGACCATATAAGTAGCTACTCTGAAGGATGATTAATCGTCTAGCTTGTTTTTTATTGGGAGCTTGTCCAGTGAGCCGAAATTATCTCGTATGAGTATGACTAGTTAATTCGTGTCATGCGTTCAGCCGTTCATCCATACCTATGCTGAAGACTTGAAAACTAGTGCCACACATGTTATGATGTTTGAGTTTGACGTCACAGGGATACTACGGTCTACGGAGTACAGGACAGTAAGAAGTACGATAATTGAAAACACCATTCTCACTCCAAAAAACTTCAGTGGATCGGGACAATATAAAGTTATGTACAAAGCAAGCAGGACCAGAGTAGGCATCACTGCACCGTAGCTCTCGGAATAGCACAACTAAAATGACTACAACTTCTGATAGATTCATGTTCCGGAGGGGCAGAGTTACAACGCTTGGATCTCAAACACCCGTCTGTTACAGACCAATCAATGCCCGAGGTCTGTGCTCGATGGTGAGCAAAGGAATACCAGACTGTGAAACAGCCCTTACAAACCCCATGTTAGCAGTCAAAGTTGGTGCGCGCCAATGATCACCTGTACCGAAAACAACTTTGTTCTTCATTGCGAGCTTCCTTGTGGTTGGAAGATCCACCATACGTGCTGAAGGACTGTCTGGGATAATACTGCAGGCCCAAATGCGTTGGTCAGTGTTCTGTAAGTAAGATACTGGCTGCGTGGTTGGAAAAAAACGAATTCAAGGCCATTTGCAAACACGGAACACATAGGCTACGATAATAGTGACGTACGGAAAATACTAGAGTTTCTAGTCCAGCACGTCTCTAGTATGGACAGGAAAATATTAGTTGAACCAGAGAACAAAATATTTGTGCAGATGTAGAGAACAGGTGAAACAGGTAGCTAGCAGCTGCAGCATGTTTCATTCCAAGTTACTAGAAGCTAAAGCAGTTCTCAATTATCTACCAATTTAGCAAATCCAGTGTAACAACATAGATGCCATCGTGAGTTCTACCAATTTATATTGAGGTCCATTAGCCTAGCAAGTTACTACAAAATTTTTACTTGGCAGCCAGTAAAGGCCCACACGTCCGCAAAAATTCAAGGGTGAAGTGACAAATCATTGAGTACTTTTACTTCTAACAATCTTGGAGTCAGTAGCGGAGGACGGATGGAAATTAAGGTATGGCACAGCGTGGTGATAGAGCAACATTCCGTTTCTCCCTCAGACTTCTGGTTCAAAAACACAGGAGAGAACAAAGATGAAAAAGAGGAGAAGGTACTCTCACAAAAATCAAGGTATGGCAGTGGCCACACCTTGCCATACCGAGAGCTCCACCACTGCTTGGAGTACCCCAGTGCATCTACATATTAACCATCTGACAGCTACAATTGGGCACTACACGCACCACAAATGAAATCCACATAAAGATAGGAAAAGTAAGAGCAAAAATCTGCCTCACAAACTTGATCATGTGTTAGTTCTCAAAGGGAAACCTGATGACGGGTTAATCATGTTCAAAATTCAAGATGAGGGATACTAAACCACAGCACAAAATACTGGGCCTTGAATAACCAAATTAGCTATGTAACAGAACTTACGTGAGTTGTTTCAGTAAGTGTCTTGCTCTGGTTTTCTCCTCAGGCCCACCACACATCGAAACAATTTCTTTGAACTCTGAGTTGACAGTTTCACATATGATACATTGCTTACCCTCAACTGCTTTACCCAGCTCTAGGAGTATTGGAAACTGCCGTTCGGATTGTGCCTACAAAGCAAGCATGAAGTGATTCAAGATATGATCTACTGCATGAGATTCAAGTAATTGTTTGATGTGGGCTTCCTTATACAAATCGCGAAACACAATTAAATCCATGTACTTGATTACAGTTAACAACTAATCAACATAGTTGAGAACTGGGAAATGAAACACTAGCTTGTAGACTGTAAAACGAACATAGCCAAATGACCTGATCCATGACAAACTTGTAGTTGCACTTGAACCTTGCCCTGGTCACTTCCTCGGGCGCAGCCATCAGGTTCCCCACCCCGCTGTTGCTGATCCCTGACACTATAGCAACCAGGGCCGTGGTGTCCAAATTCACCAGCTCCCTCGATTCCCTCCACATCTTCCCCACGAAGTCACCAAACGCTCCCTCAAAACCCAAAGGCACCTCCTCATCAGAACTTCCCTCCGCCACTGTGGCCTCCGGTGGCAGCAAAACCTCGCTAGCACCCTCGACGACATCAATCTCAAACGCCCTGAAGCTCCTCATCCCATCACTCGTGTTGAAGCTGACGGCAACCCACCCTTCATTATCCTCGTCCTCGGAAACGCCGACGAACTCTGGGAGCAAGTCGGTCTACACGGCCCCAAACCCCTCCGCGAGCCCCAGAGCGATGTCCGCGCCGACACCGCGGGAGAAGACGAGGAGCAGCTTCTCGGGCCGTGTAGCGGGCGGAGCACCGCGCGCGGCATCCAGCACCGCCGCGACGCGGGCGCGGAGCCCCCCGCGCGGGACCCAGGCGAGCCTGGCGGGGTTGCTCGCGGAGACGAGCGCCCACGCGGGCCGGCCGCGGAAGGCGCAGGCGAAGTCGACCCCCGGGAGCGGCGAGAGCCGAGACGGGCTCCGCACGGCCGGGTGGGTGAGGAGGAGGTGGACCGCCGCGAGGTGGGGCAGGTTGGAGGAGAGCGGCGTCGCGGGGTCCGGGTGGGCCGAGGCGAGGAACCCCAGCTCGGCGGTGACGAGGCGGAGGAGGGAGCGGAGCGCGGGCTGGTGCGGCAGGTCCTGCGAAGCCGCGAGGCGGCCGTGCAGCGCGCCGCACCGCGCCCGCGCGAGCTCCAGCTCGGAGTCGGCGGCGCACGCTTGCGGAGCATCCATTCTCGGCGCTCGGTGCGATCCGGGTTCGGCCGAGTTGGGGAGAGAAACGGGAGAGCGAGAGGTTCGTGGGTTGGAATGGGCCGGCCCAACTGGAGCAGAACGCGTGGGCTGGAAGCGGGGAGCATAGAATGGCCCAGGCAAGTGGTTGACGTTGGCGTATAAAAAGGGCCACAAATATAGCCGTTGGGTTCGACCTGGGCGTTGGCGTTCGCTTTTCTGCTCCGGCATTTTTGAAGCACGTTTCGGCCGTGCTTTCGTTTGGCTTCCTCCTCGGCTCTTCCCTCCCCCAACCTCTCTCCACAACGGCACCGCTCCCGCCGCCGCCGGCCGACTCCCGCGGCGAATCCGGCGTCCGAAGCGCCGCCCTCCTCCGGATCTGAGACGCCGAGCGCGCCGCGAGCTCTAGCCGGAGGTAAATTTCTGGGACCTCGTCCCCTGTTTGCTTGTGCTCCGCAGATTCTGCCTTCTGCGACGCTTTCGTTCGGTCTCCCACTCGGGTGCGCTGCTGGTTCTCTCCCACGCGCTCTCCGGCGTGGTGTTAGTTTGGCCTCCGCAGTCGCCTACCGTTGGATCGAGTGGCGCGGTGATTTCTGGTCAGCAGTTGTGTTGTGTCTTGTGTAGTGGGATGTTAGGGTTTGACGGAATTCGTGAGCAGTTTTCACTCACTTTTTTAAGTTACTATGCTAAATTGTTTCCGCACGTTTTTTGGATTTAGTTTTGTGGGTTGAGAAGGTAGAATTTCTTATTTTCTTTTAGCACACTTGCATAGTAGTAGATTGTAGATATCTCTGTCCAGTATCTTTTTGTTTACTGAGGCTTACGGTGCAGTATTAAGAATTTGAGATAGCTCACATCCTGCAATGTTCTTGTCACTAAATTCTGGTGGATACAAAACTCTGGATTTGTCTTCAACAGATTGGTCTATATTTCCATGAGTAGAGAATTTGTTGTTTCTATCTTCTGTAATAAATAGTTTTTATTGGAGTGGCCGTGATTAGATGGTTGTGAAATACCTTGGTGGTGTTACTAGGGGGATATAGGTATGAGTATGACCATACAAGTGGATGTTTGCTACTCTTGGCTAGCGGTCTATCATACTACTGTCTGCAGTTCACTCGTGTCCTTCTATGCATTTTGCATTTGTGTTCGATTTAGTTTGGAGCATATAACTTATGATCCCATTATTGTAGTGTTTGGAGCTGAAAATGAGTGAGGGGAATACTACTCAGCTTGACCTTGAGAAAGGATTGCCTCAAATTTCTAATGGTAATGATTCAAGTAGCCCTTCAACAATACACAAGATGAAAGCTGACACGGAAGATTCTGGAAGCAAAATTGAATCACCAACTCCAGAGAAGCTTGAATCTAGAAGCAAAGGGGTTGTTGTGAGTTCACTAGCAAGGAATTTGCTTGCAGAGAGGTACAAAGACAGATTTGCAAACCTGCTTGGGGAAGATGAGGATGATACAGATGATGAAGACTATAATGACAGTCTTTCATCTGGTGTTAGCCAACCTCTAATTTCAGGAAGCATTGAACTCCTTGAGAAGTGAGCCAGTTTACTTTTTATCTCAATATATTATGCATCTCATATCTCAAGCATCTGATTTTTCACCTTGTCTTTCTTATTCACAATGGCAGACACAAGGATTTGCTGAATTTTTTCAATAGAATGGAAAGTTCTATAAGGTTGCTACGGTTACGGAAGAAGATGACTACATTTAAGAATATTGCCACCCAGGTGGAAGTACTCACAAAGAGGTAGCCATGAAAATGAAACTATCTGTATGGATTATTATTTTTTATTTGCTTTTTTGTTGCAGTTGGATGGTAATCTTTCTGCATTACAGGACATTCTCGTACAGTCATTTGGCCCAGATGAAGCATTTATTTCCAGAAGCAATCCAGATAAAAAGGATACTCTTACATGATGAGAAAAGCTTATGCATGTATGCTGATATGGAAATCACACTTGTCATGGATGTTGTGGAACGTACAAGTCCAGATCAGTCTCCATCAATGGCAATTTGCGAGGCATTTTACTCAAAGCTTTTGAGTTTTTTGGATGCTCATCATAAGGTACTAAACTTGATTTAACTTGGCCTTGCTCAGGTGGTTGTTAATTAATAGAGTTTCACTGTACAATATTTTTCTTTGTTTGCCCTCAACTGAAATTCTGTCATCCCAAGTGAGCCTGTATGGGCCTTTTTAAGGTGATATATTATATTAGTCTTCAGATCATGATAGTTTACTCAGCATTTTATTTTTGTTTGTTATGTATGCAGGGTACAGACATTCCTGAGGCAATCCTACCAGAACCCTTTAATTCAAGGTCAAGGGAGAAGTTATATCTTCAGGCGCCTGATGGACATGCTGCTGAGCCACCTCTGCAGGGCACCACTGAGGATGGATTGTCACATGCTTCCCACTTCCCACAAACTTTTCAAAAACTCATGTCACAGAAAATTGTTGCTGATGGAACGGAAAAGACTCAGTTGCTATCTGATCCAGCAGAACTGAGATCTGTACGTGCTTATGATACGGAAGGGACAAACAGAAGCCCTAAAAAGCAAAACACACATGCCCCAGTTCCAGTGAACTCTGAAATTTCTGCTACTCCAAGCCGCCATTTGATCTCTTGTTGTCAAGAGAGTACACCAAAACAAGGGACCTCAGAATCATCATTTTTGGCTGGAACACCAGCAATGCAGACACCAAAAAGGCCGTTGCCAACTTCACTTGAGAAACTTGAGACCACATGTGGACACATTTCTGAACCACGCTCAACCAGTTCAGCCCGCAGATCACTGAATACATCGTTAAAATTTGAAGGAGGAAGCCTGTCTTATCACGATGGAATGGAACATGAGGCTACAGCTAAAAAGGACGTGTTCTCAGAAGATTCATCTAGTTCCAACAAGTCACTAGAGGTACTGATCTGATTTCTATCCATCAGATAGAATTGTATTTCTTTTATATGGATTAGCACATAACTAAATGCTGGAGGGCCACAGATGCTGTAGTCAATAACATAAGTTAGACAACTAAATCCTTGTGCTTGGATTCTGATTTCTAGAGAAAAAAAACTAATGTGCAATGGAGCAACTGTGGACACTGGACAGCTCTTTCTGCATTCAATTGCATGCTTTTCATCATAGATTGGTAAACAGCGTTAATGTGGGTTGTGTCAAATAGACTTAGAAGTACCTTCATCTAATACAATATTCAGGAAAGAGGTATACCTGTCTGTTCAATAATACATAGAATGTTGACAGTGCAGTAGTTGATGCTCTGGAAATAAGCCAGGTATTAGACTACTAATAACCAGTAGTGGCTTACTGATAAACTTGGAACTTATCCAGCGATAGGTTAGTCGGGTAGAAAGACTTTTCCTGTACAAATGCACTATAAAAAAAATTAATGTACTCCTGTTTTTCAAGGTATGTCATGGTGTATGACTAATGGATGTCTTCCTCCTGCTTTTTCTTTTGGTCTTTTCTTGTAAGTTGTAACAGTTGGAGGACTTGAAGAGTTTTACCTATCAAATAAAAAAAAAGACTTGAATAACTCTAAGCTAATTCATTTCTTTGATGTAACTTTTTCCTCGCAGGAAAATGATCTTATCTCCTCTACTTATAAAAACAAAACCAATCAAATAGACCCAGTGGAAACCCAGGAAAAGATAGCTTCGCTTCGTAGCACATTCGACATAGTCTGTGATATTTCTCTTTCTACCAAGAATTCGCTAATCACGAAACAGGAACTTTTCCACTATATTCTTGCCAACAACTTGGAGATAGAAGAGACAGGTAATGATGAATTGATTATCAATGTAACAACTACAAATTATACTTGATATTTCCTGAGTTATGCTGATTGTATGCTATCCTTTTCCACTCCAGGGGAGATAGAAGAGCAGCTGCATATTTTAGAGGATCTGGCTCCTGACTGGATATCTAAGAAGGTGATAAATGGAGGAGAAATACTTTACAGGCAAGTTTCACGAGCGTCCCTTTTTGTTTGCCTATGTTCTTGAGCTGCATCATTCAGTATTACTAGCACACGTACTTTTTTTTGAGATTTTCAAGGGAATACTGACAACTATTTTCTTTTCATTGGCAGCATTGTACCTATAACAGATCAGAGTTCAGTTCGGGCAAGGCTTGTAGAAGCCGTATGAGATAGCTGCGATCGGTTCAAAGCTGAAGAATCCACCTGATACTCCTATGTATGTACCACTAATGGAACCCGTCGAGCAGCCACATTAGCCAATTTACCATCATGGAATCCGCTGGATCGCTCTTGTCTGATTTGACTTCAATTGAGTAGCAACAGAAGCAGATGGGGTTCCTCAGTGCAATCCGTGTTCTCGTTGACCTGCTCAATGCTAAAATTGCTATGAAGCTTGAATGAATTCACAGCTGAGTGTAATTTGGCGCTCAGATTTGGTGCATCCCAGTGGCCGCGTACTGCCGCGTGAGCTTTCTGTTGAAATCCCTAGAGTTCAACATTAGAATCTGTGTGGAAATCAATTGCCCTTTGCATCTCCTCTGTGATGTTTACTTTATGTTTGCTGCTCTGTCAATGTCAAGGTTCTTACTGGGAATGCGCATGCTTAAAACATCATGATTCACACCATTCCGTGATGTTAAGCTCCGTAATACTAGTGCCAAGCGCATTGCTAGCTTCATTAGTGTTCACTATACGCTGCATGCTCTATTTATTCCATATACAATGATGATATGTCATACAGTACACTAGTGCTGTAGTGCAGGGCAATGAACCCATTGACCTGTATCCTCTAATCATACATACACAGCCTGTGCCAAGTGCCAACAGAAAGAGCAGACGAACCATCTCAGACCCTCACTCCTCAGACCAGGTGATGTCGACCATGCCGACGCTCTGGTCGAGCCCCAGGGCGTCCCAGACCGCCGGCGAGGCGTCGACGATGTTGTTGTCGCAGGGCGGCTCGAAGTTGTGCTCGTCGTCGCAGCCGTGCACGGAGTCGCACTCGTCCACCACCTTGGCGTACACGGAGTTGCCGTTGGCGGCGCTGATCTTGATCTGGTGGCCGCAGCGCGCCATGTTGCTGAACCACCCCGTGGAGAGCGCCACCACCTTCTCCTCGTTGCTGTGGTAGGCATTGTCGCACTCCGACGGGCCGCCGCCGTCCTTGCCCTTCTCGAAGCTGTTGAGCGTCAGCACGGCCTTGGTACTGGCCGTCACCGGCGGCGAGCACCGGTACTGCGGGTACCTCTTGCCGTCCTCGCAGCAGTCCGGGTCGTTACTCTTCTCGCAGTTGCCGGATCGGCCGGGGAGGTAGCCGCTGGCGCGGCAGACGCCGAGGCGGAGGGAGGACGCCATGTGGGAGGCGGAGAGCGCGACCAGGAGGAAGATCGCCATGGCGGCTACAGCTCTGGCAGTGGCCATCTTTGCTTCCCTGAAAAATGAAATGCTTAAGCTCTCTCTGTTTTTCTTATTTCCCGTGCTCTGGTTTGCTTGATGCTTTGAGATTAGCCGTCGAGCATGGGATTATATAGTTGTGTTTCCGCTTGCTACATTAGTATGAACTAGCTCTGATGCACATGGCGTACCGGATGGTTCGATGGATGTGATTGCCCGAGACGGCAATCCGGCCACCAACGAGTTTTTCTCCGTGCTGTATGAAATGGTTTGAACTCGTTCGATGTCAACACGTTGAGAGGATTTGTTCTACTCCCTCCATTCGAAATTATTAGTCGTTTTGACTTTTCTAAGGGTATAGGTATTAATAGATATATATTATGTCTAGGTGCATAACAAAATTTATGTATTTAGAAAATGACTAATGGGATGGAGGGAGTACACAGCAACGTGAGATCTGCATAGGTTAATTTCATATTCAAATTGGTAAAATTAGAAAACTCAAAGAATTTAAGAGTTGCGGCCTTTTATCCGACCCAACCCAATCCAGCAATTTGTTCTACACAGCAACGTGGGCTGTACATAGATTACATTTCTTTTGCAAACACAGAACCTCATGTGCACACACGCATACTCATCTCTACGAATAATTACCTCTCTAGTTGGCACATGCAAAGTCTAATTCTTCGCAGCCTATTTTACACTCCGGACTATAGGCCGAGTGTGAGTTTTAAACCCGCAACATTTCACTTGTCAACAGTCAACTATGAAAACAACTTTTTAATATTGACTTAAATTGTGGTCCGATGACATGGCATTAACGTGGCGACGTTGTCAGTGATTAAATAGCATTTTAATTTTTAAATTGAGAAAAATTGATTTTTACTAAGAAGTATTTTTAACCTAAATAACTTTTCATAAGTGAAATAAAATATAACAAATAAAATAGTAAATATTTAAAACATAACCAAACTTTTTTATTATTATGTTGATCAAATTAAACACTATACTAAATTGATTTAGGGTATTTAGTTCTAGGGGTGTAAAGTTTTGGCGTATCACATCGTATATGCCGGACACGTTTGAAGTATTAAACGTAGACTAATAACAAAATTAATTATCGGACTCGCCAGTAAACCGCGAAACGAATCTAATGAGGTATATTAATCTATGATTAGCGCTGTAACATCAAGGTTGGAAATTATGAATTAATTAGGCTTATTAGATTCATCTCGCGAATTAGCACACATCTGTGCAAAAAGTTTTGTAAAAAGATTTCATTTAATACTTCTAAATTGTAAGATTCTTTCGATGTGGTAGGGTGTAAAGTTTTAGGGTGGGATCTAACACTTCCTTAAGTTCTATCTAATTAATCCTACGCACAGTTTCTAAAAAATCAAGTCACTTATAAATTATCAGAATTTGGAAATTATGCCTAAAATTGGTAATTTTAGTATACCACTTTAAACAACTATGGAAAAAATTGAAATGCGTATATGAAATTAAAAGAACAAGTTGCATATGGTAGGGAATATAACAATTTAATAAGCACGTAGATTTTTTTTGTTATCTCTTGTCACAATTGATTTCAAATATGTAAAAATATTTATGCCACATATATTCCATAACACGTTAGAAAAGAAACCTAAAGTTTTCAAAGATGGCTTTGTAAAGGACTATAATACTATCTTATCCCTCGCCACGTCTCCACATCAAAAAAAAACACTCTAAAATCGACGCAAAATTTAAAAATAAAAAATTTAACTGTTGAAGGCTGGAAAATGAACGATATCATAGTATTTTTGCTGAACAAGATACTTATATACATGCACACACTCACCCTTATGAATACAATCACGCAACCTTACCCCTATGAGCATGAGATCGAGCCGAACGTGAGCACTTGCGTTGAGTCGAGAACTCAAACCCAGGTGGACAGATCCATGATAAGAAATCTTACCAGCTAAGCAACACTTAATACTCATTGATTTTTAGGGTTAGAACTGTGCCTACTGCCTAGTAAAAAAGAAGCACTGTACCTTTCAAAATTTGACAAATGTCTTGCCATTCTTTAAAAAAATATACTGTACCTTTTATTCCATATACTATCATGGCATACAGGATAAAGCAATGAACCGCGACTACTAATCTCTCTATCCATACACGGCATGTACCGTACTGTACAGAGACCAGACACAACCATCAACTGACACTCACTCCTCAGACCAGGTGATGTCGACCATCCCAGCGCTCTGGTCGAGCCCCAGGGCGTCCCAGACCGCCGGCGAGGCGTCGACGATGTTGTTGTCGCAGGGCGGCTCGAAGTTGTGCTCGTCGTCGCAGCCGTGCACGGAGTCGCACTCGTCCACCACCTTGGCGTACACGGAGTTGCCATTGGCAGAGATCTTGATGCGGTGGCCGCAGCGCGCCATGTTGCTGAACCACCCCGTGGAGAGCGCCACCACCTTCTCCTCGTCACTGTGGTAGGCGTTGTCGCACTCCGACGGGCCGCCGCCGTCCTTACCCTTCTCGAAGCTGTTGAGCGTCAGCACGGCCTTGGTGCTCGCGGTCACCGGCGGCGAGCACCGGTACTGTGGGTACCTCTTGCCGTCCTCGCAGCAGTCCGGATCGTTGCTCTTCTCGCAATTGCCGGACCGGCCGGGGAGGTAGCCGCTGGCGCGGCACACGCCGAGGCCGGCGCCGGGGCGGAGGGAGGACGCCATGTGGGAGGCTGAGAGCGCGACCAGGAGGAACATCGCCATGGCGGCTACAGCTCTGGCGGTGGCCATCTTTGCTTGCTTGAAAAGGAAATGCTCAAGCTCACTGTTTTTCTGGTTTCCTGTGCTCTGGTTTGCTTGATGCTTTGCGATTAGTCGTGTATGGGATTATATAGTTGTCTTTCAGCTTGCTACATCAGTATGAACTTGCACTGATGCACATGACGTGCCGAATGGTTTGATGGATGTGATTGCCCGTGCCCGAGAAGGCAATCCGACCACCAAGTAGGTGTCTTTCGCTGTGCCGTATGAGATTGTTTGAACTCTTTCGGTGTGAACACGAGAAGATTTGTTCTACACAGCAACGTGGAATGTATGTACATATATAGCTTAATTACATATTCTTGTTGCAAAAATTGGAAGACTCTAAAAGAATTTGAGAGTTGCGGCCTTTTACCCAACCCAATCCAATCCAAGCTATTCTCTATGTTTCAAATTATATATCATTTTAGCTTTTTTAAATACGCAATTGTTACTATAGATTTAGAAATAGCGTATATCTAGGTGCGTAAAACTATAAAAGTCATAATAACCTATAATTTGGAACGGAGGGAGTACATGATAACAAACTGCTCCTCTACTGTAGAACAATTTCAGTTTAGCTTCTTATTCTATTTGCTATTTCTTTACTGATCCAGCCAAGCATCAAACCATTTCAAGATGTTTATACTTTCCATTGTGGGACGTCACATACATCAAGAAGGGGAAAAGGAAGTTGCCTGTTTTAGAAAGCAGAAAAGGTCCATTTTACTATCCTCACCAATATATTTTTCCTATTTAACCCCTGAACAAATATAGGCTCGACTTACTTCCTTATACTATTTTATTTGGTCCGATCAACCTCTTCATGGGATTCCTCTCTTTTGTTTCTTCACGTACAAGTTGATTTTAAAGTTCAAAATTTGCAACGTGGCTTTAACATGATATCCTATATTAGAAAAATATTTTAGAAAATTTTCATGATTACATTTAATGCAATTTTGTATCATTAGGATCAATTTAATTAAATATTTCTAACCTATGAAAATAATATTGTAAAATTCCTAATATATTTTTCTAACATAAGACATCACGTTCTCTATCTACTCACAAAGTTTAAAGTTTCAATACAATATGTACAGAATAAATAAAAAAGACAAATCTCATTAGGGTGTAGATCGGACCAACCAAAATAGTTTGAGAGGGTAAATTGAATCTAAATTTTATTTGGGGGGAAAGCGGATAAGGAAATTGCTGAGGCTAGTAAAATGGATCTTTTCCTTCAGAAATCCCAGCTACCTTGTTCCTTATAATCTATAAGATTGTTGACGCAAAATATCGCAGGTAGACCTTCCGCGCAGCTCCACACGAAGACCTGAGAGATTTGCTTTCCTCCGGTGCAGGCTTCAATCTAGCTTCGCGTTGGTGCAAGGCGTGCCAGTCAATTTGACCTAAATTAATAAAGTATAAGATAACATTAAATTCTGGAACGTATCGGCTGGTGTTCCGAATCGCCCCGCAAGTGTATCGGCCTTTCGTTCGATACTGTTTATAGATGCAATCGGCCAAATAGCCGATTTGAGGGTCAAGGCAACGTTAATTATGCTTAACGAAGCCTTAGGAGCAACACTTAGATCCAAATCCGATCGGCTATAATCATGATAACAGATTGAAACAACGAAAAAATCTAAGCTGGATAACCATGATAGAAGCTACACTAAACAAGATAATATATATTGATCTAGTAAAGATAAGTTAATATCGATAACTCTTGAATAAAATAGATCGAGAAAGAAGCGATGCGCCGTCAATCAAAGATCTAATTATTTGGTAGACGTGGAATTTACCAGCAAGACGGAGATCGAAGCGATGCAACCCTGCGAACTAGAAGAACTTGTTTAAAAAAAAGCTACTACTAGGGTTTGGCGAAGTCGCCGACAGAAAATAGGAATAAACGGATGTTGTATTGATTCGAATGTCTGATTACAAGCTCGAAGGCTGGTATATATAGCCTTTAGCTATGACTTCTTGTCGATCACGACTTTACATTGCTTGAAAAAAAAACTTTCTAGACGAACTAATAACACATGACTCAAAATTCCTAAGATAACTTGATGACGCCATCCATCAGCGATGATCTGCCCCATCGGCTTACGATGCTCCATCGGTCAGCCCTATCTTTCGGCATCGGCTTTCTCCCTTCGCTCCTGCATCGGCCCTACACGTACCAGAAAAGGTGTCAATAAAGATAAACAACTTTGTCGTGAAGTAAGTATGCACTCAGCTGATTTGCACCATTGGCGGATTCAAGCTCATTCTCGGCAGCCGATTTTACACTCTCTGACTATAGGGTGACTGGTTTTTAACCCTCAGCTATGAGACATTTCACTTCTCAACCGTTTACTAGAAAACTATTTTTTAACACTGGCTTAATTGAGGGTGTTGGATGACCTGGCAACATGGTCAACGGCTAAATAGTATTTGAATTTTAAAATTGTTATAAGTGGCTTAGTAACTTTAGTTTTGAAGTAATATTTATTAAGTAAGTATGCATTCAGCTGATTTGCACCATAGGCAGATGCAAAGTCTAATTCTTGGCGGTCTATTTTATACTCTCGACAATAGTCTGCTAATGGTTTTTAACCCTTACCTAGAAAACGTTACACTCCTCAGTTGTGAACTATGAAAACTATTTTTTTATTATTGTATTAAATTTGGATTGGTTCTATGACATGGCATTGACGTGGCGACATGGTTAATGGCTAAATAGTATTTGAATTTTAAAATTTTAAAAATGGCTTAATAACTTTGAAACGAATTACTTTACTAAGAAGTATTTGTAACCTAAATAACTTTTCACAAGTGAAATAAAGTAACTTGGAAAATAAAATTGAAAATGTTCAGTACTGAACCAAACCTTTTTCATTATGTTGATCAACTCCATACTGAACTGATTTAGTGATTGTGCACATATCAACCTACACATCAATTAAAATTTGTGGCTGCACTGGCTGCAATCTTCAAATTCATTCTAAAAATGTAAAATAAAACTACAAAAAGAGAAACAAATATTATCCACCACTCAGATGTATCATCTTTAAACTAAAAAGGAGAAACTATGGGTTAATGTCCATGTTAAATAAAGTTCACGGTGGCTTGCAGAGTTGCAGAAAGGAAAAGAAGTGAAGCTACGAAGGCAATCAGCACTACGGGATTCAGGTAATATGCCGTGTGCCAGCGGCACACGGCAAAGGCCGTAAAGCACACGGTAAAGTGTTTGTTGTGTGCCACATACTGGAAAGAGCACACAACAAACATCAGCCGGCAAAGTCACGTTTGTCGTGGGCCCTTTTTCGGGCACACGGGCACACGGCAAAGGCTTTGCCGTGTGCCACCTTGGTCCACGGTAAAAATGGTATTTTGATGCTTCTTTCCATCCACCAGTGACTAATGAATACTCTCTCCATCCCAGAAAGACTATTCGTTTAGAAGATTTCAGACACATTATTGACCGCAAGAAATGACCATGTTACCCCTAAGTACTTATAGATATTGTGATTAAAAACCACAATTTTATTTGGTTCTCTACATTCTTAATATGCATAGGCATTGAAACTAGAAAATTAATATCTACTAAGTATTTGATTGGCTCTATGAGCTTCTCTATATAATTTTTTCTTGGTATTTAGGATTGCTTTAATTAGATGGATTTCACTGCAAGCTAAAAGAATATTCTTTGTGTGATAAAGTTTGAGTGCTAAATGAACACTTATTTTAGGACGGGAGGAGTAATTCCACAACATGGATGTAATGTGCTTGTTTGGATAAAGCTATTCGCTCTCAATCCTTAAGGATTGGAGTGAAAATAAACCAACATGTTAAAATTCAACCCCTCCAAGCATTTATGGATTGGAGAAGATTATTACTATGTATCGTAACAAGGACTGAATTAAAATGGTTTGCAGAAATGTGCCGAGTAGAATACAAGCACCGTACCTTTCAAAATTCTGCAAATCATTTACCGTCCTTTCAAAAAAAATACATTGTACCTTTTATTCCATATATGCAGTAATAACATGGCATACAGGACAAAGCAATGAGCCCACGACTACTAATATCTCTATTCGTACACGTACGGCATGTAGCACACACAACCATCAACTGGCACTCACTCCTCAGACCAGGTGATGTCGACCATGCCGACGCTCTGGTCGAGCCCCAGGGCGTCCCAGACCGCCGGTGAGGCGTCGACGATGTTGTTGTCGCAGGGCGGCTCGAAGTTGTGCTCGTCGTCGCAGCCGTGCACGGAGTCGCACTCATCCACCACCTTGGCGTACACGGAGTTGCCGTTGGCGGCGCTGATCTTGATGCGGTGGCCGCAGCGCGCCATGTTGCTGAACCACCCGGTGGAGAGTGCCACCACCTTCTCCTCGTCGCTGTGGTAGGCGTTATCGTACTCCGACGGGCCGCCGCCGTCCTTGCCCTTCTCGAAGCTGTTGAGCGTCAGCACGGCCTTGGTGCTCGCCGTCACCAGCGGGGAGCACCGGTACTGCGGGTACCTCTTGCCGTCCTCGCAGCAGTCCGGGTCGTTGCTCTTCTCGCAGTTGCCGGACCGGCCGGGGAGGTAGCCGCTGGCGCGGCACACGCCGAGGCGGAGGGAGGACGCCTATGTGGGAGGCGGAGAGCGCGACCAGGAGGAACGTCGCCATGGCGGCCACAGCTCTGGCTGTGGCCATCTTCGCTTCGCTTGAACAAGTGCTCGGGCTCTCCTCGCTCTCACTCCTTGTTTTGCTTGATGGCTTGAGATCAGGGATGCATGGGTTTATATAGTTGTTTTTCCGCCTGCTCGTTGCTATGTTCATATGAACTTGCTCTGATGCCCGTGGCGTACCAAATGGTTTGATGTGCGTGTGAACAAGGCGGCAATCAAATTACCAACTGCTGGTGCGTTCAGTCTTGGCGAGCTAGATGGTTTTTGCCGTGCCGGATCAGAAGATTTGATTCGTCTGATGTGGACAAGGGAGAGGATTCAAGCTACGCAGAAACGTAGGGTCCTCGAGCGCCAGGGCTATATATCGCTTGTGCGATAATAGCTTCTCCCATCACTGAGAGATAATAAGCGATCCGAAAAAGTTAATTGGTCCAAAGAGAATTATATTAGCTGACCTACGTACAAACAGGTACAAACAGGCAAGGTAGCAATGTTGCAGAAGATACGATACCCTCCATCTCTTTTTCCGTGCATAGTTACATACTTGCATGTACATACACCTCTTCCTCCATTCTCTCTCTCCACCTTTCTTTTCTTTTCTTTCTCGTTTCTTTTCACTTAATTTTCCTATTATATCCAGTTCATTCTTTATTTTCTTATTTATCTTTTCTTTTTTCCTTATCTTTTTTATTTAGTTTTCTTTAACTGAGTCCACCAATAAACTTCTTTCTCCTTTCTTTTTTATTTTTTAGCCCACTAACTTTCTTCTCCTTTTTTATATGTATTTTGTATTCTTTTCTCTTTTTTTTATTTTTGAGCCCATGTAACTTTCTTCTTTTTTTCTGTATTCACTTTGTATTCTTATTTTGTTCTTTTCATGACCATGGACATTATTTTTCTTTTATAATTCTTCATATCCATACATGAATTGAGAATATTTTATTTATCCAAAAACATATTAATTTTATCTTATTTGGAATACTTTTGACAAAATATTTTATTTTGATTTAATTTGTTTGTGTGAATATGTTTGTTCACACTTATAGAATAATTATATATGACACACGTGATTTAAAAACTTTTTTCACCCAAAGCATATGCTCTGCGTGCATGTGTGCCATGGTGAAAAGAGCTGACTGATTTATTTTTCATGTTGAATCATTTACTACGCGTATATGCTTATAATTCTTCATGTACAATTATTTATCTGCCTGTAACTAATTTGTTCGCAACGCAAAATTATTTGTGCTCGCCTTATAGATTAAATTGTTCCGTAACGTTGATCTATTTGTTCGCGATATTCATTTTTATTATTTAGCCTATACAATTAAATGTTCGTGATGTGTAATATTTTATTCGTTGTACATTATTATTATTTTTGTTATGTTTATCTTTTTGTTCGTGAAAAATATTTATTTATTTTGTAATATTTTATTCATTGTACATTATTATTTTTTCATTATGTTTAACTTTTTATTCGCGAAAAATATTTATTTGTTCTTGTTCTTAAAATATTTATTCCACAATTAAGTATTTAGTATTGAAAAAATGCTTTTAAAAAAATATCATGCAAAAACATAGTCAATTGTGGTCTTATTTTGAAGATCTTGTCCTAAGAAAGATAATGGTGCAATCCAAATTCAATCTGGATATTTGGTTTAATAGTAATAAATTTTTTTAGTTTCGAATTTGTATGCATATAAATGATGTCAGGACTTTGTCTACTTCTGCATGCATGTGCAGATTCGCTCCGGCAATATACGCAGCACTCAAACAATAAATGGACCGGCCTAAAATAATATCCTCAGGGACCATGCGCTTCAGGTGATGGTTCCTGAAATGATGGATAACCACGCTCGTCCTGGAGTCATGTTGTTTAGATTTTGTTCACACACACTAATAAGAAAATGAAAATAATCTTATGGGCCATTGGGCCGTCTACCGGTCGGTCCAGTAGGAGGGTGCTTTGACCCATCAAGACACCCGGTCAGCAAGGCTGCCAAGCTTCTGTTCAGTGTTTGTGATTGGCACTAAAGTGCATAATCCCTAGCTTGGGTGCTTGGGTTTGAAGGGTTTTGGGGGAAAATGAGGAGGCGAACAGGAGGGTGCGGGCAGCAGGAGAACGATGAAGGAACGAGCTAGGAAAAAAGGTCGCTGATTGTAATGAAAATAGTGGGTAAATTTCTTGAAGTTAGATGGGTAGTTTGATCAATAGATAAAAAATTAATCAGAAAGAAGCGGAGTAAATAATCTAGATTATAATCTGAGATATTTGTTAATCATTTGAGATTAAATAAGGTAGATTAAATAATTTAGGTACAAACAAAAACGCTTAGTCGGGCACCCATCTCTCTTTCATACTCAACCATTTTTAGGCAATGATAGTGAGACGTTCAGTAAAAGATTTCTCTAGCCTACTTTTTTAGGCCCAAAGACAAAGACAAATGTATGCAACTAGACGTATGCATATTCCACCTTTCATGACCTGATTTAAATTTGCATCCATTTTTCCTCAACAAGAGTTTCCATTTAGAGTTTGCGGTTGACACCAAAATGCACAACGCGTAGCTCGACGAGCACAATGCATAGTGCACGCTTGCCAGCAATGGCAAGGAGCAGGAGGCGGGTCGCAGTCGGCAGCGCTGCGTTTGGTGGGTGCCACGACGCGATCGAAGGCACCCAAACGGGAACCAGGACGAGCAGTGCGAGAGGAGTCGCTAGCAAATGCCCCAAACGGGAAACAAGTCAGGTCTACATGGAGATTGGTTGGAGAGCGTGCAAGAAACACCCCGGCACAAGCACCTTCGCGCGTTCCACGACCGACCGATCCGCCATGCTCCTCGTCCTCCTCGCCGTCGTCGCCGCGACGGCGAACCCCGGCGCCGCCCCCGTGGTGGGCACCACGGGCGTCCACCACCGGCCCCTGCTCGACTGCACCCCGGCGCCGGCGCCGCCCAAGCGCAACGACAGCTCGTTCCGCGCGAACCTGGCCTGGGCCCTCGCCGAGCTCCCTTCCATCGCCGCGGCCGCGCCAGGGCGCGCCGCCGCCTTGCAGTCCGTCGAGGCCGGCCCCGACCGCGTGTTCGCGCGCGGCTTCTGCTTCGGCGCGCCCGCGGGCGCCTCCTCGGCCGGCGCCGGTGCCTGCCTCGCGTGCCTGACCGCGGCGGCCGCGGACGTCAGCCGCGGCTGCGGCAACGCCAGCCGGCGCGCCGGGTGCTTCCTGGCCTACGCGGACACCGGCGCCGCCTCCGCCCACGAGGACGCGTTCCGCGGCTGGTTCTACACCGGCCCGAAGACGGCGGGGGCGCTGGCCGGCGGCATGTGCGTGGGCTACCGCGTGCCGGCGGACTGCACCCCTGTACGACTCGCTGCGAGCGGCGCCGGCGCTGGGGTGGCTCTCATGGCTCCGCGGAGACGAGGTGATTGTCGCCGGCTACAGCTGCTGCCTACGCGTCCAGAAGCCACCGTACGAGCAGCATCGTGAGTTCCCTCTTCGCTGCAATCTGTTTGATCGAAAAACGAAAAGTTGGGGGGAGGGGAAATGGTTTCAAAAACAGAAAAGAAAAGTAGGGGGGAAAAGTATGGAGATTTTGATCGGTGTTTGCATTGCTATGCCTGCAGGGATTGGAAGCGTTTTCTTTGGACTCTGGGTTCTGTCTATGTTACTTCTCGAAGCCGTAATGATCGTAGCACTGGTCTTCAATATCATCAAGACTCTACAAGGTGGTTAATCCTGTCTCTAATTGTGACATATTATGTTGGCTTAATTCTTCCTTCTTCTAGGTGATGCTGGGATCTTAAGTTGTGGCCAGGGTATCAATAATTTGGTGCCTGGTTTAATTAGTTTGCAATGTTCTTATTAGGATCGAAGTAACTGCTTATTTCGTTCATAGGCTATATTTGTAACCTGGGGTAAGTTTTTGTTATATTATCTGAAAAGAGCATCAGTAGTAGAGCATATATACTCAGTGATGCAAGAACTGATGGTATGATGCAAAGATAGAAAACTCTCTGTTCTTGTAGTACAAGCTGAGATGCAGTTTAACTGATGATAGATTCTTTTGATGTGTAATTGTGTACTCATATTTCTTCCCCAATGTTTTTTTTTGCAGAACTCCCATAGCTGATACCGTAAATGGAGAAAGCTTCTGAATTCTGCATTATATTGACACCGTTGGAAGACGTAGATGACTGATACAATTAGTTCAGGAGTATGTTCTATCCATAATCCATGTTGATGTCTGATCAGTCTCTGGGATGTCCTCTTCAGGAGACTTGAGAAAATAGGATTAAGCCCACAGTATATACTAGTATGTGCTGGTAAAGACAGAAGGCATAAAAATAATATAATGAATTTAGTTGGAAGAGTAGCTTTTGTGAGCATCGAGAGTAAATCAAGTAGAAAATCTTCAAACTCAAAAACTCATTGGCCAATTTTCAATAGTAGGACGATAGTGCACGTCTAACGTTGACGCTAGAGTTTGTCGAGCAGAGACCGTTCAAAAGTGCTAGCTAGTCAAGGAGTTGTAAGATCCTGTAGTAGTAATCTATGTGAACTGCCATGGCTTATTTGCAACACGAATTAAACTTCATTGCCACAGAAATCTAGGAGGAATCCGAAGGCCGTCACTGAAACAAACTTGAGGTTTGCCAGGCCCTTCAGAGTACCATGTCATGCCAATAACTTCTCGCTCTTTCAGATCCAAACTCCAAAGCATTCTAAGGTCCAGATCAAATATTTTGTACCTGCATGCGGTGAATCAATCTAAACCATCAAACTTCAGAAGGAACAAATCAACTAACAACAACAACAACAACAATAATAATAACAACAACAACAACAACAACGATGATCACTTTGCTAGAATGTGTTGTATATAATAGGAATAATTTACCCTAGTTCGAAGGATTAAGTTGGAAGCAACAATTTAGACCTTGTAGTTAATGCTTCAATCAAAGCCTTCAGTTGGGCACAATTTATTTGACCATTTGTTGAAGCATTTGGCGCCATTCAAGAAGACGAAAAGAATATTCCTAGTTGAAATTTTTGACATTTCTCCTGGTGGTCTTCTTTTGAAGTTGCTTAACAATTGCTTATTCTTGTATGCAATAGGTCTACATCAAAGATTCTAAGGTTTCTCCCAATGTGGCTAGTTTTGGTTCTTTGGACATTTTCAAGAGCCCCATGATTGTTTTGATTATGCATTGCATGAGCATCCTCTGATCAAAAACTTGAGTAAAATCAGAGTTACAAACCAACAAGTCTTCAAGGGATAAAGAAATTTGGTGCCGAAAAGATGATTCAAACTGTGTTAATTGCCTTTATCCCTCGAAGGCGTGCTTGTGTTATAACTTTGTTTTACTCAAGGTTTTCATAAGATGATGCTCATGCAAGGGCCAAATGGGGAAAAACTTCTGATGCAAACCATTTAATGCAAGGAGCAACAATAGTCGAACAATTCCAAAATAAGATCACATAGAGAAATGCAAAATTTCCAACAATGATCTTCTTGGATACGCCAAAATGCTCCAAGAAATGGTCTAATGTGAATTGCGCCTGGTTGAGGCCTTTGATTCTTTTTTTTTAAAAAAATCAACTACAAGGAGTAAATAGTTGCTCTCAACATATTCCTTAGAACTTGAGACTAAAATTATTACTCCCTTCGTCCCAAAAAACAAGTCATTCTAGGATTCAAAATTTATTCCAAAAACAAGTCATCTTACTCTATTTAGAACGTGCATGTGCTCGTAAGAATCAATTAGTGTTAAATATAAGTAATAAATAGGGGCAAATATGATCATTTTATCTTCTCATTAACTTGTCTTAGAATTTTTAGGTTGACTTGTTTTTTGGGATGAAGGGGGGTACTATCGTATACAACACAAACATTCTAGCAAAGTGGACATTATCTTACTCTCTCGCCATCCATTGTTCAAAATGTTTGAATTGAAACTGATTTTTTACCACCTTTTTCTTTGTAAAAGCTACACCCTCCATTCCAAATTATTAGTCATTTTAGTTTTTCTAGATTTATAATTTTTACTATGCATCTAGATATATATCAAACATGCTAGAAACTTGCGGGCATACTGCAAAACTAGAAGGTGTTTGTGTACGGGCCACACACCACAACCACACGGCGCCGTGCAGCTGTGGAAGACAATAGCCCCTCCTCTTAAAGCCAAATTCTTTGTCTCCATCGTTGTTGCTGCACTAGACGAACAGAGCTGGTCAGCAGTTACTCGTGGTATTCTAACGGGTTTGTTTTTAGGAGCCCAGCCCACACGGACCACAACTGGTTTGCTGATTTCACAATGGGCCCAACCGAATTAATCATGGATGTCCACGACATGGATGTCCACGACATGTGCAGGGCAGATCTCTGAACAAATCTAGATAAGGTCTTTACGATCGGATACATTAATCGCCCCATCAGTTTTCTGAGAATTTGTGGTCCATACTCCATAGGACAGCACAGATCAATTGACTCTAGTGACACCATGGTCTATAGAATCTATGTGGTTGCTGATGGATGAAGGCATTGGAAAAGGGACAAGTTGGGTCAGGCAACGATAGGTGCAGCCTAACCAACCAGTTCGAACAGGAGGAGGACAGATGCAGATCATGTACCTGCTCCTCTTGGACTGTCTCTATTGACCTGTAACTGTGACTGGTGCTTGAACCACTTAGTCACTAGTTCTACGTTATGGGTAGTTGATGCAGGGAAAATGACCCGTGATCGTTGTCGTAATAGAATAATGCAAAGGAGCTGTTATGTTGTAGAAATTCTACTTTCAACACTATTTATAAACTTGCTATTGTTCCATAAATACAGTATTTGTTTTAGAGAAAGCATGTGGTATCCCATATATTGCTCATACTGCTTCACTTTTATTCAGCTGATGCACTGGTCAACACTGGTCTGGCAAAACTGGGCTACGAATATGTTAATATAGGTATGGATTCTGATCTAAACCCCATCTCGTACGATGCATCCTGCACAGAGTTGCTCCTAGCTGAAATGCTCTCCACATCTTCTTTCAGATGATTGCTGGGCAGAATCTGACAGGGACTACCAGGTAAGAAGATCAAATTTTCCTACAGATGCAACACGCAAATCACTAACCCACCACCATCATTTTCAGCATTAACATCAGTGAATCTGTGGACACGAACTTCTAGAAAGCACAGAAATGCATTGAGATGATTCACTAGAATATGGAGAAATTAAAAAAATATGCTAATGACTGAGGACTTAAATACTGAATTACTATCAGTGGATTGTTGCAGATATAATGAGTTATTCAAAGTGATTGTTTTTAGAAAATTTTGCGACCCAGTGGCCAAATTATACTCTATTTTCTTTTACTTTTCACATGACGACCTGACTGCGTTTTAGTACTGTTGTTATTGACAAAGTTGCATTATTGTTTCTCAGGGTAACTTTGTTGCAAATAGACAAACCTTCCCCTCTGGCATCAAGGCACTAGCGGATTATGTGCACGCAAAAGGGCTGAAGCTTGGAATCTACAGTGATGCTGGGTACGCTAGGCTGCTAGCTATCAAAAATCAACTTTATGACAGCAAAAGAGCTAATTTATTATTGTCCTATAGTAACTGTAGTCCTTAATACCCAAGTAAACCAATAATTTTTAGTAACAAACTTTTAATGAACTTTATACTGAACTACCACCGTTTCCTTCAGGACACGGACATGCAGTCAAAAAATGCCAGGATCACTTGATCATGAAGAGCAGGATGTGAAAACATTTTCCTCTTGGGTATATCTCTTTCTACTTCTTACCTGATGACTGATGCTGAATCAACATTGACAAATTGGCTGATCATCTGATGCTTCTCAGCTCTGACTTTTTGATGTTCTTCTAATTCTTCTTCTACAACTGCAGGGTATTGATTATCTGAAGTATGACAACTGCAATGATGCTGGCAGGAGTGTAATGGAGAGGTAAATGAGAAAGATACCTTAAACTATGCTGCGATTGACGCATTGGGCATTGCATGCCAGATTGCTGAGTAACTTCTCACGGTTGTTGCAGATATACTAAAATGAGCAATGCCATGAAGACCTATGGAAAGAACATCTTCTTCTCGTTGTGCGAATGGTGAGTTCCCCCTAGGAACACTTCTGTCCAGAAGGAAGAAGGGTTACTGGTCCTTATTTCTTCAACTGTGTCTTATCTATATAGGGGAAGAGAAAATCCTGCTACCTGGGCAGGTAGCATGGGCAACAGCTGGAGAACAACTGATGATATCGCTGACAACTGGGGCAGGTGTGCTGCTTATTTCATATCGATGATAACTTGGTTAACAACTGAAATTGAAAGGACTGACCATAGTTACCATTATATTTCAGCATGACATCTCGTGCAGACCAGAATGACAGATGGGCCTCCTATGCCGGACCTGGTGGATGGAACGGTAAGAGTTCAGACACGAGACGATTCTGTTCATGCCTGAACATTCATGAACTACCAACTGATGAATAGATTCTGTTGCATTCCAACATCAGATCCTGACATGCTTGAAGTGGGCAACGGTGGTATGTCCGAGGCGGAGTACCGCTCTCACTTCAGCATCTGGGCACTTGCCAAGGTACTAAATTTTCTGCATGTTAACAGTGCTCTTGCAGTGCTAAATGTTCTCCAGTTTCATCACTGTGAACCTGTCTTGCCTTATGCAGGCCCCTCTTCTGATCGGGTGTGATGTACTCTCGATGAGCCAGCAGACAAAGGACATACTCAGCAACTGGGAAGTCATTGCTGTCAACCAAGGCAAGACTTCTCTTGCATCTTTACCTACTCCTATGATCGTATGGGTTTTCATTATACTGACGCAACAATTTTCTGAACAGACAGTCTAGGCGCCCAAGGAAAGAAAGTGCAATCCAACAATGGCTTAGAGGTAGCATTCCTCAACCTCTGCATTATTAGAGCCTTCCACCATGCACTTTGTTCTACAGCAAAACCACAAGGAGGTTCAGCAAGATTCTGAAGCTAACAGTGCTGTGTGCTTCTACAGGTTTGGGCTGGGCCGCTCAGCAACAACAGGAAGGCTGTGGTTCTCTGGAACCGGCAGGGCTACCAGGCAACCATCACAGCCCAATGGTCGAGCATCGGGCTCGCTTCATCCACTGCTGTCACTGCTCGCGATCTATGGGCGGTATGCTCGCTTTCTTCAGATCGCATGGCTGCTTATCATAATCAAGTAATGAAGGTTGACTGTTCAGACTTGAGAACTCATACTCCATTTTCTTGTGCAGCACTCGTCGTTCTCAGCTCAGGGCCAGTTATCAGCTTCAGTGGCACCTCATGACTGCAAGATGTATGTTCTGACGCCGAAGTAACTCATAGAAGAATGAGTCCGTAGCGTGGGATGCAGCCATTCAATCAGGATTCAGGAAAATTGTATGCACGCAAGGATCCTCAAGGGAAGGAAATGAGATCTCGTTTGGTTATACAAGATAAGAGTGTTATGCAGAAATAATCTGTAATCTGCAAGTGTATTTAAGGCGCCGTCAAATGTCAGCGCCATTACTGAAAATGTTTGTAACGAAAGTTGCAGCAGTAATAAATTGGCTTGCCCACCACTACCCTTATGAGTATGTGAATTTCTGAGTGGCAGAAATATTCAAACTTCTGACCTTGCCGTCCCATCATGGTTTCATTTAGTTGAATTTGGAAGTTCCATCCCGATCTCGTCGATTCTTATGCCGCTTCGGTCATTGCCGTCTGAATTTGAGCAGAAAATTTTCGTCTGCAATAAAATTGGAACGGCAGGTTACACGCAGGTCCAGATGTAACAACCGTGGGCATGCTCCATTCATGGCGAGTCCCACACGTAAGTAAGACTAGGGATGGAGGCATGTATATAAGCCAGCAGCCAGAACAGAGAAGGGAATGAAGAAATCGAATAGAAAGCAGTTAGAAACTTATCCCCTTGTTCGTCCTCGACGACGTCCCTGCGGAACATAATGCGTCGTATGTCTGGTTTCGGCGCCACAACTGGTTTGCTGATTTCACAATGGGCCCAACCGACGTGGGCCACAACTGGTTTGCGGATTTCACTATGGGCCCAACCGGGTACAAAAATTAGGATTGTAGAATCTGGGATCAAAAGGCACACGAAAAAAGAAAAAAAAAAAAGCTGAGCACACTTGTCATGTGCTTTCAGGGAGCAGCATCAATCCTTCCCTAGAGTGAAACACAGAGGAAACCATCTAGTAAGTATATTGATGTATGTAAGCACACAAATCATCACCAAATTCTCAAATGAGCTGAGCTGAGCTAACCACGCATGCCGCGTGGTGTATACACCATATATATAGAGAGAGAGAGAGATATAATAAGCAGTGTAACAAATCATGTCCAAAGTTTGAGATGGGCTGATCACCACGTCCGGGGCAATCTCTTGTGTCTAATCTGTGGAAGCCGTACGGAATCATCATTAGACTTGAGACAACTCCCGGGTATTTTGCTCCGAGAAGTACATACCGCCTCTTGGGCTGGCTTTCGGCCCGAACAAGGCCCACAAAGATGCGCGTCCGGCTGGAGCCCAGCTGTATTAAGCCCGCGTGCGCAGTTCGGTGGCCCGTCATGCATATATCGTCGCTGCCTGCACGCCCGATCCGCCGTCGCCGCCGCCGGCGCCGGCTCACCGGCCGGCCACCAACAGGCCAGAGAGCTAATTACGACATGCATGCTGCATCTTGTCTATGATCAGTGATCTGCACACAATGGTTGATGGATCGGAGATGAGCCTTTGCACTTTCACCGATCTCCGATCCACCTTCTCCTTCGATCGCGCACGCAAGACACCACGCCACGTTGTCTCTCCGATCCGACTCCCACTCCAATCCTCGCCTGCAGAACCACTGCATGCATGCATGCATCATCGGAGTTTTGATTAGTACCGTACCGAGAGCATGCAGCGAGAAACGCGGCTTCAACTACGCGCCGCTCCGGGCATCCTTCGCCGGGCAATGTGGCGGTGCCCAGTCATCCCTAGCCTTGGGGGGCAAAGGTGCTGGCTCGGCGGGGAGGAGAGCTCGGCGACTGGATCCGACATCTTCCGTTCACCGGCTGGTGTGACGGTCCTAACCGTAAATCCGATACGACGGTCCTGATCGTAAATCCGGTGTGACGGTCCTGATCGTAAATCCGGTCGCTGTACGCGGAAGGTGGCTCGCTCCGTCAAGGGCTCCCTCTCCATCGAACCACCACCTTTTGTTTCTTTGCCTTGTTCTCGCCATGGCGCCGTGCACCGTCGTGTGTGAGAGTAGTCACTTCAATAAAAAATAATAGCTACGAAAGGGCCTGTAGTCTAGTCTAGGGGTTATAAGAACCTCAGTAGCACCTGAGGGTCTGAGTTTGACTCCCCGTGGGAGCGAGTTTTATAGGATTTAACGGCGTTGATTTCAGTAATAGGTGGCGTTCCCGTCGACAGCGAGACGCCTATGGTGACTTCGTCAATCTCGAGGATTTGCTGGCTCAATATCTCAGAGGTGCTCGTAGGGGTAGGGTTGCGTGCGTGTATTCATAGGGGTGAGTGTGCGTGCGTGTTGTGAGCGTCTGCGTCTGTACTGTGTTTCTTAAAAAAATAGCTAGACTCACTATGGCAGTGTGCTAATAATAATCAATATTCCAATTATGAACCGTTATAATCAGCCCTGTTTCATTCTTGGGTAATGACAAAAATAGCATCGAATATCTCCTATTACATAATAGTTTTTGAATAATTTCTCATAGTCTTGTATGTATGTTACCAAATTGAAGACCACTTCACAAATTTGTAATCATTCAAGCGAATAGGCAAAATCATTTTTCGTATACCAGGCCTTGAGAAGATCCCTGGACTGGACTATAGTGGCAGACACCATATGCTTCTAAATTTAGAAAATTTCTAATCATGTAAGGTTAGATGTAACAAATGTTAGTTTTGCCTAATGAGCATGAATAGCACATAAACATGGCATCTTTACATAACCTTTTTTTTTGCGAGGAACATCTTCACATAACCTAGTTCCCATTTATTCCCTACTAAGCTATGCCATGAGTTAGAGGGTTCACACAAGCATGGAATTGCCCAATAGGCAAGCATCAGGCCAATTCACAAGAGTCTGACGGCAAAAAACAAACAAATGTCAAGACTGTTGCGTTCTCGTTCACTTTATTTGCTAGGCAGTTTTCTGTACAGGACATCAGGGTCCATCCTATTTCTGGGTCTGCCACTGATCCCTCTCAATTCATTTTTATTGGATGATGTTTCTGATGATAACCATGGAATGGAGTCAATGGACAAATACTCGGAGGAACCTTCTGCCTGATCATCGTTACTCTACATGGTATGTTTGCTTAAGTGCTTATCTTTCGGTAGTCTCGTTTTCTTCCTTAAGTTTTCGTGTTCCGCTAAGCAATGATTGTGTCATAGATATGGTGGATTGATTTCCGTTCAGAAACAGAATGGTGCATGATTCAGCAATTCATGGATGCCTGATTCAGGACATGTTCTTTTCCTGTCTACTTTGCTTGATTACCGTCAGCAATTTATGGGTGGACATGTTCTTTCCAGAATTACCATAGCTGAGCTGACACAGTAGATGGAGGATTTCTAAGCGATGATGATGCGCTTCTTCCATCTATGCTGTTCATAGGATTTGTGTTTGCCCTGTAACGCGCGCCTTCATCATGCTGTTCAGAACGACGCGCGTTATAGGGCAAGCACAAATCTTCTAACGGCACGTGTTACTGGACAATCACATACTACATCTAACTTTTGAGGACTTAGGGGCTGTTTGGTTCCCCACCGCAGTCTGCCACGCCTAAGTTGCGGTGCCGCCGAGAAAAAGCAGGATGCTGCTTGGTTGATGCTTAAGCTTTGGTGTGCCACACAAGAACAGCAGGAAGCTTTGGTGTGCCACACAAGAACAGCAGGAAACCAACAGGTTCCTTCGTATTTTTTCGCCATGGGCGTGGCGCCGTTTTTGCTCACCACAAGCTGTGGCGCCGCCCAACCTACGACGTGGCAGGTTGTGGCCGGCATCCAAACAGCCCCTTAGTTCAGCATCCTTAGATAGTATGTCTTGTCACAGGAGACTCTAAAAATACATAAAATATGACAATGTAGATCAGTAGATGTAGTGCGTGCTTGTTGCCTAATTAGACGAGAAAGAAGGAATGGGCTGGGCAGTACTCAACTCCAACCGCTTGTTCATCGACTCCGATCGTTATCCGCCCAACACGAGTCCGGCAACCTGGCCCCAGACGAGCCTGGGATGTCTCCGGTGCCGGCCTGGCACGGCCGGAAATGCCACGGCGCGATCGCGAGCAAGCTCAACAGACGGGAGAAAGCCGTGTGGGGTGCGGTCGGATCCCAGGCTCCCAGCCAGCACCAGCAGTCCACCACCACTCAATGACTCGAACACCACACGCGACGCGAGCAGAGCCCGCAGCGTTCACGGGCTCACGGCTTCACACGGGCGAACCGAACGAAAAGATCCCACGTGGCCACGTCTCCTCGGCTCCGCCCCGCTCTTCTCTCCCGCCCCCACTGTCCCGCGCCGGGGCCCTCTCCGCCTCCGGCCACCATGCCCGCCCGCCTCCTCCTCCTCCCGCTCCCTTCCCCTGCCCGCCTCCCACCCCTATCCTCCACGCGCAGCCGCCTCCGCGCCCTCGCCCCCGCCCCCGCCCGCCGCCCCGCGGCCGTGCGCGCGCGCCGCGAGTCCTCTCCGCCCTCCCCTCCCGCCCCGGCCCCCGCCGACTCGCCAGCTGTATTAAGCCCGCGTGCGCAGTTCGGTGGCCCGTCATGCCTATATCGTCGCTGCCTGCACGCCCGATCCGCCGTCGCCGCCGCCGGCGCCGGCTCACCGGCGATCAGTATCGTTGACCGCTGACTACGTACTCGATCGAACGCGTCGAGAGAGACAATGCAAGTGGTAAAGCAAAAGCATGTCGTTGCCAGCATGGCGGCATGCGGTGATGGGATCGCCGGACACCCTCGTAGACATGGCTCTAGCATTAATCGATCCACCGATCCACCTTCTAGCTAGCTCGTGAGGACGACGGTGCAGGACGTGGACGTCGCAGGTCAGCGCGTGATGCATGATGACGAAGGTAGTGCCGTGCGCCGCGCTCCATTTACACACACACAGGGTAGGTGGGGCCATGCGATCGACCGGGCCCCGGTCGTCAATGCATGGAGTCCGTGTCCGTCTCGTCTACGGCAGGTATAGAACACGTACGCAGATGTGAGAAAATATATATATATATATATATATATATATATATATATATATTCTAGCACATAGGAAAAGCACTAGTAATATGCCCGTGCGTTGCAACAGGAAAAGCATAGATGAGTATTAAAATTTGTAGAAAACTGTATGGCTCGGCAGGGAGGAGAGCTCGGCGACTAGATCCGACATCTTCGGCTCACTGCAGCAAGGGCTGGTGTGACGGTCCTGACCGTAAATCCGGTATGACGATCCTGATCATAAATCATAAATCAGGTCGCTGTACGCGGAAGGTGGCTCGCTCCGTCAAGAGCTCCCTCTCCATCGAACCACCACCTTTTGTTTCTTTGTGTTGCTCATCGTGGAGCCGTGCACCGTCATGTGTGAGAGTAGTCACTTCAATAGAAAATAATAGGCGGTAATGAACCGGTAGAATCAACCCTGTTTCATTCTTAGGGTGGTAATAAAAATATCATCAAATATCTCTTATTACATAATAGCTTTTTTGGAATAATTTCTCAAAATCTTGTATGTATCTTCCCAAATTGAAGACCACTTCACAAATTCGTGGCATTCTAACGGGTTTGTTTTTAGGAGCCCAGCCCACGTGGGCCACGAAAGTTGCAGCAGTAATAAATTGGCTTTGCCCACCACTATAGTATCCCTATGACCCTATGAGTATGTGAGTTTCAATATTTCAAAAAAAAGAGTATGTGAATTTTAGAGTGGCAGAAACATTCAAACTTCTGACCTTGCCATCCCATCGTGGTTTCATTTAGTTGAATTTGGAAGTGCCATCTGAATTTGAGCAGAAAATTCTCGTCTGCAATAAAATTGGAACGGCAGGTTACACGCAGAACCAAATGTCTCGTTTCGGCCACAACTGATTTACGGATTTCACTATGGTCCAACCGAGTACAAAAATTAGGATTATAGAATCTGAGATCAAAAGGCACACAAAAAAGAAAAAAAAGGGAAAAGTCTGATTATTTACACTTCAGTGAAAATCCAATTTTTAACCTTAAACTATAAAACTGGATAAGAAAGGCCATCCAACTGTTAAAACCGGGCAAATTTGACCCTTAGGCTGGTTTCGAAGGTGGTATTCCATTTTATGAACATTAAAAATATTTAAATTTAAACTAAAAAATTCGTAAGTAATTTATTTTAAATCAAAAAATATGAAATGGGTATCAATTTTTTTTTATAAAAATGTAACTTATCTATTGGCACTACCCTTATCAGTTATTCTTTTCCAATTTTTTTATATTCAGAGTATTTGGTTGCTTGTAGTTATGACTATTATTTTTGAATAAAGAAGATTCAAATAGAGCAATAATAGATAGGTTACATTTTTAGAAAAATTTTGCTACTAGTTTCATATTTTTCTAATTTAAAATGAATTAGTTTTATTTTTTAATCTAATTAGGATTTTTTATTTTTTTAAAAAATATAAAACCACCTTCAAAACCACCTTAAAGATCAAATTTGCCCGATTTTAACAATTGAATAGCCTTTCTTATCCGATTTGTATTTTAAGATTGAAGATTGGATTTTTATGATAGTTCGAAAGTATAAACAGGATCTTTTCCGAAAGAAAAACTGAGCACACTTGTCCGTCCTACGCCAGATGCGCCGCCGCCGGCTCACCGTGCGTGCGTACGGCGACCTTGGCGCATGTAAACCACGCGTTGAGAATTTGAGAGAGACAAGTGGTAAAGCAAAACCATCCTCGCCTGAATCGACGGGTCATTCCGCGAGCCGCGGCCGGCCGGCCGGCCACCAACAGGGCCAGTTAATTACATGACACGCTGCATCAATGCATCTTGTCGGTGAAATTCTGAGAAGGGATGTATAGCCTAGTGGTTATAATAGCCTTCAGATTCTGGGTTCGATTTTTTGTGGGAGCGAATTTTCTAGAATTTAGCAGCGTCTGTGCTTTCAGTGGTAGGCGATATTTCCGTCGACAACGAGACGTCTATGGTGACTTCGTCAATCTTAAGAATTTGCTGGCTCAGTCTTCGAAGATACTCATAAAGATAGGGTTTATGTTCGTACGTTCATAATAATAAATGTACGTGCGTTGTGAGTATTTGAGTTGTATTGTGTAATCTCAGAAAAGCCAGCCAGCGCTCCTCGTTAGTTCACGTACGCGAACGTGTGTGATCTGAATGATCACGTCTACTGCACAATGATGATGCGTTGCTGCCAATCGTACGTTGTGGTTTGCTCACCAAAAAAATAAAAAAATCAATACGTTGTGTTTAACTTTGGCAGCTTGGTTCGAATGAAGCAGCAGGCTGCCCAGCAGGTCGAGTTGCATGCATGCAGTGCCCTGAACCTAAATCTACTTACACAGGAAGGAATAATGCATGGACAGTGCCTGATCAACCTGATCGCTCTATTTAGTCAATAATGTTTCTTCTTCAATCAACTAATAACAGTTTGTCGGTTCGGTCTGCCTCCGCTCGATCATGCTCATGTAAGTGCTTGTTGATTATCTACCTTGCGAGACTGCTCATGTTCTTCGGTGAACGATCGATGCCTTGCCTTCCCTCCTGAAGTTACCTGCTCGTTCAGTGGCATGTGTTGTATCTCCAGTGAGAGGCTTACGGCCCAGGTCTCTCGGCTGGCCCAGTGTTCGTTACACGCTTTTATAACCAAGTAGCTCTTGAGTTCATCAAAATGCTGTAAGACAGATTCCTCCACGATTTGATCAAGAGAAGCTTTGATATAAAATATCAGTTCCCTGCATTTCCTTTTCCATCCTATGTAACTTTTCTTCTCCTCTTTTTTTCCCCTTTAATTTTCCTTTTCAATGCATTATTGCACTAATAATGCATGTGTACTTGGCTCTTGTACAGCCTTTTCTCTTCAAATGAAATTTTAGGTAGGGTCTCCCCTCCCGGCTTCCTAATTAAAAAGAAACATGATCCAAATTACTGCCAAAGTGAAAAGACTACATGCAAATAGATCTCTGCCAATGCAAATATAAATGGTACTTCAAATCAGCCTATCCTTTGTGCTCAAGTAATCTGATCTCAGAAATTCCCCAACTGTAGAGATACCATTAGTAATAGGTCAAGAGCTACCTGGTTATAAAAAGCAATGCGTGAGCTAACGCTGGTTTTTAAGAGGCGTGCATGCACGTTCATGTTTAGCTTGCTATTTTCCGGCGTCCCCCCTTGTCCTCAACGTTCTCCCCACCTCCCACCTCAGCCCCCTCCTCTTATACGCGCCACCCAAGCCTGGCCTCCGCCCTCCCCTGCTCCTCCACCTCGCCCTCCCCTCCCGCGGCAGCCCCGAGAAGCGCTGCGGGCCTCGCCTGCCCGTCCTCCTGCCCCAAGAACCGCGGTTCAGGAAGGAAGGAAGGAAGGAAGGAAGGGAAGCGCCTGCCTGCCGGGGCTGAGCTGCAACCATGGCGTACAGGGCGGAGGACGACTACGACTACCTCTTCAAGGTCGTGCTCATCGGCGACTCCGGGGTCGGCAAATCCAACCTGCTCTCGCGGTTCACGCGCAACGAGTTCAGCCTCGAGTCCAAGTCCACCATCGGGGTCGAGTTCGCCACCAGGAGCATCAGGGTCGACGACAAGGTCGTCAAGGCCCAGATATGGGACACCGCCGGGCAGGAGAGGTACCCAACCAATCCGCCACGCGTTCCCTCTCCTTCCTTACTTTCTCGATTTCTTGGTTGGTCCATCAGTTGCGATTAAGCTTGCCGATTCTTCATAGAGCTGCATCTACGAAGAAACAGCCTTGCTTGCGATTGCAAGACCAATGTCCTGATTAGTGTTCTAATTTAATTCTTACATGGCTGTCGACAAAGTTTGCACATGATCGTGGCATTAATGACGATGTCCTATCACCATCATATCTGATATAAATATGTTAGGTGATTCTACATTTGTACTACCCTCCTGGCTTCATAAAAAAAATATTTTGTTGCAACCTCTGTAACTGACAAGCAGGCAGCTCCTATTTGATAGGCTGGCTCTAAATCAACCTAATATGGTGGTACTTGGCCACCTCTCCTTCAAATAGTAAATTATGCAGTAGTTGTGTAAAAAATACAGTGTTTCTAAGATTGTCTCCTGTTTGTGTATAGTTCTCATCTTCATTATATGCTTCTGGTCAAATCATTCCATCAAATTTGACAACATTTCATTTGCCAATTCCCTTCTTATATAATTCTAATTTTGGAATTAATAGGCAATACAGGGTCCAATATGACTTGTTTATTTAATCAGCTCAGTTATATTATTTCTTGGCAAATTTCACCACAAAATTTTCTATGGCATTCTTAATATTGAGCAGAGCTAAAGTTTGTCCTATCCTTCCTCTGTAGGTATCGGGCAATTACAAGTGCGTACTATCGAGGGGCTGTTGGCGCACTTGTCGTGTACGACGTGACACGCCATGTGACCTTTGAGAATGTGGAGAGGTGGTTGAAGGAGCTCCGGGATCACACAGATGCAAACATTGTCATCATGCTTGTCGGCAACAAGGCTGATCTGCGACACCTTAGGGCTGTATCCGTGGAGGATGCCAAGGGCTTTGCTGAGAGGGAAAGTACCTTCTTCATGGAAACTTCTGCGCTGGAGTCCATGAACGTTGAGAGTGCCTTCACCGAGGTCCTAACTCAGATCTATCGTGTGGTCAGCAAGAAGGCCCTCGACATTGGCGATGACCCTGCTGCTCCACCAAGAGGGCAAACCATCAATGTTGGAGGCAAGGATGATGTCTCTGCTGTGAAGAAGTCAGGGTGTTGTTCATCCTAAATCCCTTATGACCATGGAAAAGGAACCAAGCTCATCCCTTATGACTCCCTTGTGCTGCCTTGCCTGGATGGTTACGAGATTATGTTGGTACACCAGGAGAATGGTTTAGAGGTTAAGAATTTAATTCCAGGTTTGGACAAAACTAACTTTTCGCAGTGTCATTGACATTCATGGTTCCCTTGTATGCACCACTGTTCCACACTAATAGGCATTAGAATCCTCTCCCCACCTCACTACGTAACATACCCTGCTAAAGTGTTGTAATTGGAGCTACTGATGTTTGCTTGCTGGGAGCAAAGGTTTAACTTTGTCTTTTATGTCACGAAGGGTTATGTTCCACTCGGTAAATGTCCATCTGTCATTGGTAGGCAGCAAGTGTTTTTAGAGGGTTATATCATGTAATTCTCACAGATGTACAAAATTTGGATTGAAGGTTTATGTTCCTCGTCAGCCTATTCATTTTCATGTTCGGACACACACATTTATAGTTGTTGTTCATGATGGTTTTATTTGTAGCTTTTTTTTTTCATCCGTGGGATCATTGCACGTGAGTAAGTTTGTGTACACGCTAGCAGATTTGTGTACGCAAACCACCTATAGACGATAGCTCCAAAGATCAGCTGGAATTGCCATTCTTGTTGCTGCGTGAAACCTTTTTGGCTAATAATTTATTAGTTTCATGTAATTGCTATATGTTATAACTGATTCTTTTGTATTCAAGTTCTCTATTTCCTTTTCATCAACTGTTGTAGTATCAAAAGGTTAGTTTAAAAACTGAAAGGATCGAGGCCCAAGAAGGGGGGTTGAATTGGGACTTTTCAAATTCTATCGAGTCCTTAACCTACAACTAGTGTTGCCCAAATCTAGAGTTCAAAAACTGTCAACTAGAGCACACTAAGATAAGCAAACTAGGTAGAGCACACTAGCATGTTCATGATTCCTAGCAAAAGTTCACACTAACAAGTATATATCCTATTCAAGAGAGCACACTAGCATATGACCAACTTACTCAAACAAACAAGCAAACTAGCAAGGATTGCAATAAGTAAAGCAAAATGAATGCTCGAATGTAAAGGAGGGACATGAGACAACCCAATTTTTTCCCGTGGTATTGAGGAGTTGACGCTCCCTCCTAATCCACGTTGGAGCACACACAAAGGGTATGGCTCCCTTGCATCACCGAGAACGCAAGTGCTTCACTAAGAATGCTCCTTCTCCATCTCCGGAATGGCGAGCTTCACACCGTGTACAATCTTCTCTTCTTGGGGCTCCCACAAACTCCAAGAGCTCACCAAGAGCCACCGATCACCAAGATCGTCTAGGTGCGTCAAACACCAAGAGTAACAAGCTCTCAAGTCTTCACTGGACCTACACTAAGTTGGTCCTAAGCTCAAGCACACTTGCTACTCACTAGGAATGATTTCTTTGTGTTTGAAACAATCTTTCAAGCTCAATCTCTTCTTCTCATGGCTTCAAGTGCTTCTCTTCTGCTCTAGAGTGGCCTCAGGTTTTCATGATGGCAAAGGCAGGCCAAGAGACCCGAGGGAGGGGTATTTATACACTTGAGATCAAAATGTAGTCGTTTGTACTTTCTTTCCAAAAATGTATGTAGCGTTGGTTTAACCGGTGTGAGCGTCGGTTTAACCGATCCCTCTAAATCCAAATAGTAGCCGTTGGGGTTCTAACTTGAGTTGACTGCTGTTGTCATTCAATGGTGGGATGCACCGACGCTTTATAGCAGGTGTCGGTTTAACCGGTGCTAAAGAATTTTTGACATCCCAATCATCAAGGCCTTCTGGAGGAGTTCACGATCAATGCACCGACGCTTGATGTGAGGCCGTTGGTTTAACCGGTGCAGGAGAGCCTTTCTCAGACCAACTTTCACAACCCTCTATCAATGCACCGATACTTCGCTTTACACCGTCGGTTTAGCCGGTCCCGTTAAGTTGCATCTAGCTTGATCACAGTGCTAACAGGCAATGCACCGACGCTTTATAATATCAGGCCGTCGGTTCAACCGACATGCTGATTTCATTTTGCCCTTGATAATTTTACTTGAAGTTGATCTTTTCTTCGAATCTTTTCTTCTTCTATGTGTTTCCTTGACTTCTTTGAGCTGTATAAAACTTATCTTAAGCAAGGGTGCAAGATTTCTTGGCCACCTTACACTAGGTCAAGTCACTAACTTAAGCCCCCCTTAATAGTACAGTCAAAGACTAAAAGCTATAAAACCTATACTAAATCAAGTGTCCTTCATCTTCTTGTGACACTTGATACTAGAAAGGTCCTTAATCTTGCATTTCAAGTCCTTGGCTCCCATATCAATAAGAATTGAGAGGTCTCCTTTCATATTTCATATGTGACATATCCGATAATTAATAATTCTTTCAAAACACACGTTAGTCATGTACGGTTGTCATCAACATCGAAACTTACCAAATACATCTATCGGCCTAGATGTGCTTCAATCTCCCCCTTTTTGGTGATTGATGATAACACAAAATAGAGATAGAATAATATGAAATTGAAAGCGCTCAACAATAACAATACATGCAAGATAAGATAGACAATGAAACAGAACAAGCATGCATTACGAAAGGAAAACCACATGTAGGGACATGTCAACACGAGATCATACATAAAAGCCAAATGACATGTCCATACAACAAAAGCCATGAAAGGTCCAAATCACGCCAACAACCTCCCTGCTCCCCCTATCCATCTCCCCCTTTGGCAAAAAAGCACCAAAAAGGAAGGCGAAAGCTAAGGTACTAAGGAGAGGACGAAGCTGGAGCGGCAGAGGGTGCACACAAGAAGCGGTCGGGGTTGTCGTCGTCATCGGAAGAGTCGTCGGAGTGAGTGGCAGTGGGAGAGTCCTCAACCGGCGCAGTCGATGGAACAACCGAAGTGGAAGGAGTTGAAGACGCTGCTGGCTCCGTGGCGACTGTGGAAGATACGATCATGGATTCTGCCGGAGAAGGACAGACGACCTCAGGACGGATAGGCTGGACTGGCGGAGGTGTCGTGTCGAAGCTGAGAGTTGTGACAGGAAGAGTGCTCTACTGCTGCTCTAAGTACTGGGCACACTGCTACTCTGTCATCTGACTCGGTACCTGTGCAGGAGCTGCAAACACCCCGGTCTGAAGAAATGGAGTCATTGGAAACGAGGTCAAGGGTGTCTGCATGAAACCACCAGCAGAGGAGGTGGAGCTGTCTGGTCGTACTGCATCTGTTGGGGTGTCAGAGGCTGAGGCTGAGGAAAACCAATATGCTGATATATGGAGCCAAAGCAGCCAGAGAAGAAGGTAAACATCTGCTGCGGCTGAAGAATCATAGCGAGCGTGTCCGGAACGGTGACCTGAGTAAGTGCTTGACGAATCATAAGTGCTTGAAGAATCGTAGCGAGTGTGTCCGGAACGGTGACCTGAGCAGCTGTAACCGGAGGGGGGGGGGGGGGGGTAGGAGGTGCAAGGTCATGGTGCTCGACCCCCTCGGTCTCTACTGCAGCTGCTGCCCCTGATGGGCCTGCCTCGGAATCATGAGGTGCCCGGTGAACTGGGACAGAGGGAATGAAGTCCTCGTCCTCGTCTGAGTCATCTGAATCTTTGGCCAAGTACGCTGGAAGTGTGGCCTCTGCAGCTGCAAGTGCCTCGTCCTCGGCAGCCATAGGATCGGCCTCGGCCTCAGCTTGCTCCTCAAGTATCTGAGCTGCTCTGCGCTGGCCTCTCGGGCCTCAACGACCCTCAGTGGGACTGGTAGGAAAGCGCTCGAGCTCGTGCGTATGCTTGTTCTGGCGCACGAAACCAAGGATCCAACTGATCCAGCGAGCAAATGGCTGCTGACGCTGCACAGCCATCCCATCCATGATCACATCCTCGATCTCGCAAAGAAAGGAGTCCACTATATCAAACTCTCTACCTGTCACTGTCAGAATGTGAATCAGAAGCCACTGCTGCAAAGCTGTGATACACTCATTGTTCCCCTGCATGTAGAGTAGACTCCTCCACAAAGCTAAGTGGACAGTGTAAGCAACTAGAGTGAGCCTGTCAGGTGTCCTTGGTGTGCCTGGCAGAAACGGTTGCTGGAACAACAGACTAACCTCCTCGTTGAGTGAAAAGCTGGTGTCGTGAGCACGACGAGGAGCCACTGCGTCACCATAAACCAAGTGGTGGAGAGAAAGAGGATTTGCTGAAATCTGAACTCCCAAGTACCTGGCCAGACTGTCTCGTCCTAGCCTGTACTGTGCTCCCTCAAACATAAATCGAATGAATCTGCGCTCATCCTCGATCCACACTGTGGAGTAGAAGATCCTGACCCACTCGCGGACGTACTGGGCCCTCTCACTGAGTAGCTGCACAAGCCCTAGGAACCACACGAAGAAAGGGAGTATCGGAACTCCGTCCGCTGCCACACGAAGAGCACCCCAGCTGAGTACACAGCGCTTGCTGAACCTGACGCCGATGCGGAGGTACGAGTGGAAGAAGCTCTCCCGCAAGAGTGTCCAGAACCGGGCGTCCACTCTCGGCTCCCTGTGTGGAGGCCACCAAACGTCCTCCATAACTGAGCGAAGCCTGCGGACTTTGGACGCTGGAAGTCGTCGGAGGTCACGCAGCAGAACTGGCAGTATCGCTTCCTAGGTGCCTCGCAGTCTGTGTCCCTGACTATCTGTGGAACTACTTGAGCTGCTGGACTGCTGTTATGGCTGAACACGACCTCCTGGTCTCTGAGCACCTCCACCTCGGGTCCGTGGACCAGAACGAGGAGCTGGTGGAGGTGCTGCTGCTGCTGTGGCTCGCGTACGCCCTGAGCAGCGTAGGCGGCGTATTGCCCTGAGTGGCAACTGTCACTGATTGTGTTGCTGTACCTACCCCTGCTGCTAATGACTCCCTCTGACCCTCTGCCTGGGTCTCACGAATACGGATAAACCTCCGTGGCTGCCCCTGAGTGTCTGGCACAGCAAGTGCCCTGTCCCACTCGCGCTGCCCGCGAGTCCTCTTCCTCGTAGGCTTCTCAACTGCCTTGCCCTTTCCTTTCTTATCACCTGCCAGCTGCCATAGAGGAACGGTGGAGGATAATAGAATGAGATAGAGCTATATAACATACTAGAATGTAATCAACTCTTTTAGTAAAGCGATCTCATTGAACTTCGAACGTTTTCTGCTGCAAGAAACTTCTCAGTTCATCAACTTGCGATGATGGTCGGTCTTGCCGTCGTTAGGGACAGCCCCCTTGCTTCGCGGCATGAACTGGTGGTGGTGCGGCGGCACGGAGTTGCTGTCCAATAGGTAAAGCATGGCGATGGTGAGCACGGAACAAGCGAGCATGGCCGCCGGTCCGAAGACAACCCACACGTGCAGCGCCGTGGCAAGGTAGAGCGACCGGAGCTCCACGTCCCAGAAGCTGCGGGTGGCTCGCCGGCACGTCGGAGCTTAGTGCGCTGATCGGGAAGCTAGCATGCATGTAGCACCCCGCGGACTACACGAAGTAGGTGGAGGACGTGAGGAAGCAGACCAGGAGCCAGGCGTACTTCGCCGTGGCGTCGCTCGTGCCGTCACCGGACGTTACCGACGTGGGTGCGCTGCTGCTCACCCACGCGTCGATGAGCGACGCCAGCGTGATGCACAGCGATGCCAGCGTGGTCGACGCTGCTGAGACGTAGTTGGAGATGACGCTCAGCGTCACCGCGGCCTCCCCCGGCTCCGTCATCTGCGCCCCTGGTGAGCTTGTTGTGGTTCTCTCGTAGCCGATCACGGTGGTGTACGTGTGGGCGCCAGAGGATCCGGTGGTACCCGACCATAACCGTCAGCGCACAGGGGACAAGAACCAGGTCAATTGAGCTCTTGCCAGGTATCATCTCTTCCGACTTCTATCTCCTCCAGACCTCAGATCAGGTTTGTGTTGATCGATCCCGGTGTTCTTATGGTCTTATCTAGCCCTTTTAAAAGGAGAGATATCAGCTCATAGACCAATGGAACTTTTCACCAGTTCACCAGTGTTGGTTGGAAAAATCCAAGTTGGACGATATATGAAAAAAGACACTACTACAGAAAATATTTTTAGGGACGGTTAAAAATATATTTTTAGGGGCGGATGCGTTATCCGCCCCTAAAAATCCTACTTTTAGCTATGAAAATTAGGGATGGGTACCGCACCGACCCTTAAAAATCATTTGTAGTAATCGATTTCTAGGGCGGGTCATGCCATGACCCGTCCCTACAAATCGGTGTCCAGAAAATAAAAAAGTTAAAAAAATTAAAAATAGCAAAAGAAAAAAGAAAAAAAATTCCAACCAACCAGCCATCACCACAATCCCCTAAACTATCAAGGTACAATTTTTTTGACGAAATATATACACTTGCATCACTCAGGGTTAAAATCACATACCTCATGTCTCGCGAATACCTTACTCTCCACACTATGACTGTGTAGTGTATGTTATTCTTTTATATTAAATCCAAAATTAATTTGTAAGGGCGGGTGAGGCCATCACCCGCCCCTAGTAATCAATTATAGGGTCGGGTGATGCCACCACCCGTCCCTACAAATGTTTTTCAATTTTATTTTGAGAAATCATTTAAATCTTTACATATAGCAAAACAAATCAAAAAAGTAAAACTTCTACGGTATGGTTATTGTGAACTATAGATACAAAAAATGTGTCAAATATATTTCAGTGTATATAAAGGTTAAGATTGTTGATATCTCAAAGTATGACTAGAGTTGTATTAGATAATATATAGTCATAACCATATGTAGGTTCATAATAACTTTTTGAACCATTAAATGACCTTAAATGAAAAATTTAATCAACTACAAAGTCTTAGATCTCGTCATTCCCTATAATTTTGACATAAAATTTGACTTCATCTGAGATTATATGAAAAAATTATGATTTTTTTACGTGGAACCATTTTTAGGGGCGGGTCATGCTATTACCTGCATCTAAAAGTGCATTTTTAGGGACGGGTGACATCGTTACCGGCCCTAGAAATGCCACCATTTTCTGGGGCGGGTGATGGCGTCACCCACCCCTAGAAATTGATGCTATTTTTAGGGGTGGGTGATGCCATGACCCGCCCCTAAAAATGATGCCTATTTGTAGGGGTGGGTGATGGCGTAACTCGCCCCTAAAAATATTTTTCTATGGGTGAATCGGATGCTACAGTACTCCCGCTTCATTTGTAGGAGCGGGTTACATTTTGACCCTGTGACACCTCAGGTGTTTAATTTTCTAAACAAGTCTCATTAGCATAACAATATGCATAAATAACTAAGAAAAGTTTAAAAGAAATGAATTATAAATTAGTTTTGCTTTGAATTGAAAATAGATGTATATATGTGCACAAGTACATGTACTTTAATCGAACAAATTGAATAACTTTCACCTCAAAGCACTTATGGCTACGAAATTGAACAGGCACACCATCAGTGATATGATAAATAAAAGTCTAGTTGAAGCCTAGGAGAGAATACAAATTTTTTTTGCCCAGAAAATGACGTGCCCTCCAAATCAAGCTTTTTGAGTTTTCAAATTAACTTTCAAACTAGAACTCAAACGAACTTTGGCCTGAAACTAAACTTGTGCAACTTTTTATTTTGAACAACTTTCATGTTTAGAGATTTTTGAGTTGCAACACAAAAATTTGAGAAACACTTAAATTTGCAAACCAGCCCCTGCCTTTTCTTCTATTTTCTTTCATACCCTCCCTGTTTCACTCGCCGCCCAGCAGTGGCCGCCGGCCACCTGGCCGGAGATTCTTGCCGCCCCAGCTCGCCCAATCGCCCGCCCGCGTCGTTCGCCCGCTACGTCGCGCCCCGGTGCATCTCCCTACTCGCCCAGCGCACGCACGCCACGCGCATGGCGCCATGTGCGGCTCTGGTCGCTGCCCCGCCGCCCAATGGCGTGCCCCAGCCGTGCACTGCTCTGGCCACCGCCGGCCGCACCCAATGGCGCGCCCCAGCCCTGCCGGCACCCCACTCCCTCTTCTCCCTCGCTGTGCCCCTTTAAAAGCCAAGCCGAGCCCCTGCCGCGCGCGCGCCCAGACCACACCGCACCTCCATTGCCGCCGCCAGGACCTCCAAGCCGCGCCCCCACCCCCGGTCCTCCTCCGCCCGAGCCAAGCCCAGGAACGGGTTCCCCTCGACGCCGCGAAGCTCACCGGCCAGCCCCCACCGGCTCTCGCCCGCCAGCCTTGCCGGAACGCCCCCGCCGCTGCCGCACACCACCGCCGGTCGCCACTCGCCGTGGGCGACCCAGCTCAGGCCATCTCCGCCCCAACCGAGGCCTCCCCAAGGTAGCCCATGCCTTCCACTTGCTCCTCCCCCTCGTTCCCCTCACCACCGGCCCCTCCCCTCGCCGGAATCGAGCTCAAGCTTGCTGGCCGGCCGCCAGGGACCACATTGCTTTGATTGCAATCTTCCCAGGGGCCTGCACGCAAGAATCCAGGGACCCCTCTGTAAAAGAAAGTTTTAACCCTAGATTCAAAATCAGTGAACTTGTAAAATTCATATAAAATCATAGAAAAATTAGAAAAATACAAACTCAGCTGTTGTGTAATCTTTAGAACAAAATCTACAACTTTTGTTATATACTTTTCTTCAGTTGCTTGCTGAATCTTGCTCTAAATTAAATGGAAGGTTTAATAGACTTTAATTGTAACCACTGTTGTAGACAAAGGATGAACCTGAATTTTGAACAGTAGTTTAGTTACTTGATGTGTAGTCCAGTGGAAAAAGTTTAGGACTAGAACCCACTTGTAGCTAAACTTTTTGCTAAACTTTGTTTTATGCCATTAAATAATAGAACTAATTTGTATCTGCTGTTATATTGTGATTCATGTTGTGAAACTTTTCCAGAGATGTTATAGTGATGCCTAAATACCATAGAAAAAGTTTAGAATCTTTTTCCTTTCTTTAACCTATTTGTATAATTTTTGTGGTGGAGAAATGCATTAAATCAAAGTAATCAGTGTTTGTGCTTGAAAAATTTTCATCTTTTTACTATAGGATACATTGGGTTAGAACATGCTTTATAAAAAGTTTCATACCCAGAAACCCTGTAAAACATCCTGTAGAAATTAATCTTTATTAACATAAATGTAGCTTGTCCTATTTATTATGCTCTCTATCCTGCACAATAAAATCAGAAAATTTACAGTAACACACATATAGTTACGTTAACCCCCTGTAAAATTTTTGGCATCAATACTTGCATGTTTTATTCTGTATAAAAATAATTATATTCTAGCAGTAGCTGTGTATTAAAATTTTCACATTTAATCTACTACACAAAAATGTCTGAAATTTTTATATTGGTTTTATCTCTGCATAATGTACTTTGAATAAAATTTTCATGACCAGAAGTTATCTAGATCAGTGTTTGTGCTTAATCCATGCTTATACTGCGAAAATTAAAATTTCAATATAACACAACCCCTTCTGCTAAAGATTGCCCAAGAAATCGTAACTAAGTAACTTTACAACAAAACCTATGTTTTGTGGACTGCAACTTTATCGTGAAGAAAATAAATATCATGTATCATCACTACAACTGACACTTGTGCATTCATATAGAATCGACTACTCTCGCCGACGGGACGTACGAGCTGGTGCCCGCGTCCGAGAGTGAGCAGCGTGAAGCTCAAGTGAATCTAACTGAAGCTTCCGAAGACCTGAACCCGAGTTCGGACGAGCCCCAAGGTAACTTTTCCCAAGAAGGCAAGCCCCGGAGCATGAACCCTGTTTTTCTAATTTATGCAACTTAATACTCTATTCTACTTGTGCATTAAGTTTATAGGAGTTGAATGAAAACTTAGTTGCATGATCCTAGGTACCCATGCTCTGAACACTAGATGTAAGGTTCGATAGAATGCTATGCTAATAGGACTCGGTAAAAGTCGAGTGATTTCCTATCACTCGCAAGAATATAGGAGTTGAATGTTTACTACATGCTGCAATCATAAGATCGACAGACGGGGCTATGGTGCGATGTTCAAGTTGATGATTGATGTCCCATCTGTTTAGTGAAAAATGCTAAGGCCGCAGTGTGTGGTAGTGGTGGTTAAGTCTTTGAATGTACCAACCACATGCCGAGAATATGGTAATCGGTGAGCATAAGTACCTAATCGGACCAAGAAGTGGACAGCATCCCACCCTCTCAACTTTGGTTCCATGCGTGCACATGGTGGGTACAGAGCCGGGCTGTGTAGTCTCGGATGGTGGCCCTGATCCACAACCTGGGAAGAAAGGGGAAAGGTTGCACGTGTGACTCTGGGAGTAACCACGTGACGTGTGTTTAGGTTTCCCTTGCAAGGTTAAGAAATTCGATTCGAATTGTCCGTTTCTCGCGGTTATTGAGACTGCTTGACCCTTTTACCACATAGAGTAAGAAATGGAACAATGATGATGATTAATCTTGTTGGATGCAAATTAATTCTTTCACCATGTATGATATTGGATAGTTGCTTACCTAGAATGGTTAAAGAAAACTATAATCTGGAGCTAAAATTTGAAAGTAAGGACCTACTTGTATATGCCTTTCGGCAAAACAAACCCCTCAAGCCAAAAGCCTTGCATGTCTAGGAGTCGGCTAAGTATATTCCACTAGTCGGGTAAGCTTTGCTGAGTATTAGTATACTCAGCCTTGCTTGTGGCTTATTTTTAGGTGATACTTTTAAGGACATGATCGCTAGTTTGAGTTGGCTGTGTACTCTTCCTCCTGGTTGGTCGGTGGAATGGGATGCGTCCCCGGCCAATGATGATAATGCCAAATGATGTCTCGTACGGGCTTCATCGAGACATCATGTATCATTGAGTAGTTTATTGTTTTTGTTCCGCTGCATTGAACTCTGAAGAACTCAATTACTTTGAACTCTGAAGTACCTTGTTTTACGAATTCGAACTCAGTTGTAATAATAATTTATGATGAACTCTATGATGTAAAATTTGTGGAATGTTGTATCCTCTGGGCTCACCTTCGTGTGAGTACTTTGTATGTGTGGTTTCGATCGGCAAAACCGTGGTTGTATCGGGAGGTTACCCAACAGACGAGTGGATTACTCCATTTGAAGTGCGAGTTAGCCCTGATTGCCCTTGTGGTGATGGTTAGCGCGCTTGAGCCGGATTAATTCAGGTGGTTCTGCCACAGATCCGCCCCTAAAAAAAAATGGGACGTTGCTAAAAGTCATTTTTATAATAGTGAGAATATACATGTCAGTGGTGGAGCCAGGATTTTGAAGTTGGGTATTCCCAACATAAAGGTGTAAATGGAAAAATATATAGGCAATGCAAATTTGAGTGTGAAAATTAAATGATTCATGCTATAGATATGACCGTTAATTTATAGAAAATTATTCAAATATGCTACAAATTTGGACTTGAAATTTGGGGGAAAATTATAGCATAGAATCTTCTACGTCCTACTCCTCCTATTTTGGCTCTGGCGTTTGGGTCATCCCATACTATTGGAAACCATTGTATTGCATCTAGTTTGCTCCTTTGTTGACTTATTATAACTCTTCTAATCTTCTTGGCCATTGCTACGGTGCCACGATGTCTACGGTCTACCGGTCTGGCCCAAACTTTGGGAATTGAGAAGTAAACACTATGTAAGAAGCCTACTAAGGAGACACCATTATCGAAGACGCGGTTTTGAGCCGCGTCTCCTTTGCATCAATGGAGACGCGGCAACTAACCATAATATCGGAGACGCGTGCTCAAAAAAGGTGTCTCCCGTAACTCTAGCAGTGGAGACACGGGTTTGAAAGATGCGTCTCGCATAATGTCACGCGTCTCCCTTACCTGCCCATAGCAGAGATGCGCCGTAATGAGCCGCGTCTCAAAACGTGTCCTTGTTCTTGGAGACGCGGCTTTTGTACATGCGTCTTTCCTAGTGGATGGAGGGTAGACGGGCCTCAACGGGCCGCGTCTCGCCTTGCATGTCTCCCACACATAGATGCAAGGGTAGACGCTGCTGGACAAGCCGCGTCTCAACTCTCTTGTCCACTGTTCTACTCGCTCGCGTGCAAGAGCAGCCAGCAGTGATCGTGTCCTCTTCTTCACTGCTTTTGCCGCGGCACCGGCACCTGGCTAGCTAGCCTTCTCGTTCGCGCCGCCGGCACTTGGCTAGCTAGCCTCCTCGCACGCGCGCCACACCAGGCCACTGGCCACACACGCCGCCCGGCCGCCCGCGCCCCGCTCGCGCACACCCTCCACCCGCCGCCGGCCGGCAGCATAGCCCTCCTTGTGCGCGTGCGTGCTCCGGCCGGCGGCACACCTCAGGCCGGCCGTTGCAGGTGCCTCCCGCGCCGCTGCAGGCCGTCCGGCCGCCGCCGTTGTCCCTGGCTATGATGGGCTCTACGCGTCACTGGATGGAGTTCTCGTAAGTGTGCCTGCGCCGGCGTATGGCTAGCAAGATCTGCTGCCCGATCGCGTGCCTCCGGTCCAACCTGCGCGTCGAGGAGCTCCACATCGAGGTCGAGGTCGACGTTTGCTCTGGCCTCTCTCCGTCGTTGAGTCGACTTCGAGCTCCACGTTGATCGAGAGGGTCCATGGAGCTCTTTCCATGGAAGCTCAAGGACTCCACTTTGAAGCTCTCCACTTTAAGCTCTTTGAGGCCACTTGAAGCTCTCCGCCACTGCCCGTGCCTCCTGGCTCATCGTCTTTCCAATGCAAGGTGATTCTTTTGTGCCTTATTGTGTGTTGCCCTCACTCAATGCAGAGTGTGCTCTGTATATTGTGTTCATCATATGCATGGTGCCACATAGTAACAATGTGCAAGGCTAACAGACATAATTCTACTGCAGAAACAAGTCGCGGTTCCCTAGTAATGCGCCAACATGGATCCGACAGCTGCATAGTGGTACTCTCTGAAGCTTAAGAAGGGCGTGCCAGTGCCCTATCAGCTGCCCAAGGTTTATATCTTTTCCCCTTTTATGTTATTATGCCATTAACTTTTGCATGGATAAGTTGTGAACTTTGATTAACCACATGTGAATTTGGATATTGACAACTTTCTTGCTTAACAATGTAGATGGCAGACCGGAGGTGGATGTATCTTAACAACCATGTCCGCGAAGAGTACTTGTGTGGTCTCCAGTCATTCATTGACGCGGCAGAAGCGAACAAGTCGAATCGGCGCATGTCTGTCATTTGTTGTCCATGCATTGACTGTCGAAATGTGATATCATTCTCAAATATGATGCATGTGCACGCTCATCTCATCATTAGGGGTTTCATGGATGACTACTGTTGTTGGAACAAGCATGGAGAGGAGGGTGTTAATGCTCGAGACTTGAGGGGCAAGGAAACCACCACTTGCCAGGATGGCGATGAAAGGTTCCCTGACAGTGAGCAAACCAGCACGTGCCAGGATGGCGATGAAAGGACCCCTGACAGTCCTACCTGCCCAGATGATGAAGCGGAGTGTGGCAACCAGACCGCGGGGCATGATATGAGTGAGGAAGAGCTTGTTGACATTGGTGACAATTATGATGACATAACTGACAAAATGGAGCAGATGGTGCGTGATGCAATGTCATATGATGGGTGCACTAGCAAGGAGTTTGCGAAGCTAAAAAAGATGGTGACAGATATGAGGACCTCTCTGTATCTAGGCTGCAAGGAAAAGTGGAACAAACTCTTCGCATCACTCAAGCTCCTGCAGCTAAAGGCCACACACCATTGGACCGATCGCGGCTTCAAGGCACTGTTAGATTTGCTAAGGGACATGCTTCCCGAGGAGAATGAGATCCCGATGACCACTTATAAGGCGAAGCCGACTATTTGCCCTATGGGAATGTAGGTTGAAAAGATCCATGCTTGCAAGAACGACTACGTCCTATTTCGTGGAGAAAATGCAGGTCTCACCCATTGCTCAGAGTGTGGAACCCCTCGATACAAACGAAGGAATGACGGGGGTGATGAGCAAAGGGCGCACGGAGCTCCCCAGAAGGTGGCCCGGTATTTTCCATTAATTCCTTGGTTGAGGCATTTGTTTGCATCAAGAAAGGATGCGGAGCTCATGCGTTGGCACATGGAGGGCCGCAAGATAGATGACTATATACACCACCCGGCGGATTCAACGCAATGGCACAACATTGATTGGAAGTATAAAAAATTTTCCGGGGACCCGAGGAATCTTCGGTTTGTACTAAGCACTGACGGGATGAACCCGTTTGGTCAGATGAGCAGCTCACATAGCGTTTGGCCGGTGCTGTTATCAATCTACAATCTTCCACCATGGCTGTGTAACAAGAGGAAATACATGATGATGCCAATTCTCATCTCAGGCCCCCAACAGCAAGGGATTGACATCGAAGTGTATCTCAGACCTCTTGTGGATGATTTGAAGACACTTTGGTCAAAAGGTATTGAAGCCTACGACGGGTACATGAAGAAACCCTTCACACTGCGTGGCTTGTTGTTCTGCACGGTTATTGATCTACCGGTTGGCCGTTCCATGTCTGGATAGTGCAAAGGGGAGAAAGATTGCCTTCATTTCTTAGATGACACGGAGACAATTTTGTTGAACAACTCAAAGAAATAGGTGTACGTGCGTCATCGGCGTTTCCTTCCCACGGGCCACCCGTACCTGTGATGTTTGTGATTTCTGGTTGTGCCTGTGATGTTTGTGATTTCTGGTTGTGCATGTATCTGTGATTTCTGTGAATGGGTTGTGCATGTATCTGTGATTTCTGTGAATGGCTATAAATTGGTATGGGAGACGCGGGAGGATAGCAAATCGCGTCTCCCATACAAACTTGTGGGGGAGACGCGTGTCATTAAACAACATCTCCCACAGAATAATATATCGGAGACGCATGTCAATGACCAGCATCTCCCACAGAAGCAAACAAGTGAGACGTGTGTCAACAAACCGCGTCTCCCACAGAAGCACACAAGTGAGACACGTGTCAACAAACCGCGTCTCCCACAGAAGTACTTCCCGGAGACGCGTGCAACCAAAACGCGTCTTCTCTAATGATCAGACGAGATGGGGCATAACTATGTACCGGAGACACGGAATTTCAGTGTCTCAGACAACAAACACTAGCGGAGACGCGTATACACTAGCCGCGTCTCCCTTAAGGGCTGCTAGTGGAGACGCGGTGTAGGAAACCGCGTCTCCATTATTGTCAACATGAGACGCGGTGTTAACAGCTTCCGAGACGGGGTTCAGCTGCGTCTCAACTTTGATATAGCGGAGACGCGGATTGAAGTCCAAAGGAGACACGTTCTTCCCGCGTCTCATGTATTTTTGTTACGCCGCATCTCCAACCTCCTGTCTTTGCAGACGAAAATTTGAAGACGAAAACAAACCGCGTCTCCCTTGGCCCTTGAAACGCGTCTCCCTTGAATGATCCTTACATAGTGAAAAGAGATCGACAGATGCTGACAAAATACAATATGCAAGATTTGAGAGATAAAAGAGACAATGAGACAGAGGCGATAGGCTATATCGTCTCCTCATAGATTTAGAAACAATAGAATTTGACCCAACATAAGCTACACATACATACACACTTTCTATATACTTGTATTTTTTGCAAAATAAGTTGGTATTCCTGGTATTCCGAGGAATAACCCCTGGATTCGCCGATGATACATGATTTATAGAGTTGAAGAATTGTGCCACTGGACTTGGATGGAATGAGGCAAAACAAACTGTTGAATGCTCTAAGGAATGGTGGACTGAGCACCTTGCTCTAAGTATTACAATAATGTTTGGAGATTTAATTTCCATTATTTTTCCATGCTTATATGGTCTGACTTGCTAACTTTTTTATTTAAGTTTAGAGATGCAGTAATCTTGATGAGAGGTTGAAGAAAGGACCGAGGCACCTTGATGATTTGCACTTATTGTTGGATAAGACACATATTAGCAAGGCTAGTGCATCGTGTCCTGGAGATATATTCTCCGATGAGTCAAGTGATCATGATGTGGCTGAGGTACTAAAAATCCTAGTTTTTGATGATTTAAAACTGGGTTCTTTGAAGACTTCAAAACAAGGAAAAAGTAAACGCAAAGAGTACTCTAGTGCTACTCAAGAGAAGGATAAGAAGAGTCCATTCTTTCGACCGTAAAAAACACTTGTTCGAAGATAGAAACTGCAGCAAAGAAGATCTCCATAAGTATTGAAGCATCATCGGCTCCAACGACCAAGCCAGTCCCAAGCATTGCAGAGGCCATGAAGATGGTGAAAAAGATTGTGAGTGCAAGAAAGAACCGCTCTAATGCACACGGCCACCTTCCTAATCGTCAAGCATGAATTCAGGAAGATCTTTAGCTCCATGGAAACAAATAAAAGAAGGTTCGGTTTGATTGAGAGGGAGCATGAAAAATATTTGATGAGGCGCATGTACAACCTTTTAGTTATTAATTTCCATTATTGAATTGTGAACGGATATTTGCTTATTTCCCTTTGAAATGTTATTGAGTGGGCTTTCGAAAATCTTGAAGAAGAAGTGGCATATTTTGAAGGGTATCCCAAATTTCTCTACTCGTATTCAAAAGCACATAATTCTTGCTTGTATGGAATTGAATAATTTTATTCGTGACATTAATTTGCACGATGAGAAGTTTGAAAGATATGATGTTGATAAGGACTACCTACTGCAACAGACATCTACCACAGCCACAACACAAACACAAGAAGATGAGAAACCAGGTGGTGAGAATGAGAATACGAGTCACAGTAGGATAGTTGATGCTTTGGTTAGTTTGACAAGGAGATAAATTATGTTATAGGAGGACCCCATATATGAACCATATATCTTTTTATACTATCGTTGTATTTATGTGCATCATATGTTAATGGTGGATGCAAAACTTTAAAAAAAATTCCCTTCGAACAATCACTGCTAGAAAACTTCACATTCGTCCGCGGCCCTTAGTACCGGCTGTGTCTTTCAACCGGTACTAAGGGACTCATTTAGTACCGGGCCAGGGCTACAGTGCCCCTGGGAGCCCTTTAGTACCGGCTGGAGGCTCCAACCGGTACTAAACTGCTCCACCGACACAGGGGGCAATGGCTACATTCCCCCCGGCGGCACTTAGCACCGGCTGGAGCCTCCAGCCGGTACTAACTTGGCTTTGTCAGTATATCAGATAGCTTTCTTCCTCCCCGAGCCCGAGGCATTCATTTGACCCGAGCTCGGGCTCTCTTCTTCCCCATAGCATTCTAGAGATTTGCTGCCCATTTTAGTCAATTTTTTAGGGGATTTCACTCATCCAGGTTCTCAAAAGGTTAGCAACTTCATCCTCTCTTCTTTGGTGGTCTTTATGCTTCATTTCATGCTTTATACTTAGAGAAATATGTGTTGATTTCAAGTGATATACATGTATGTATATATCTTCATAGCAATATTGTTTTCATCTAATATTGTATCATTATTATTGTTATGATTTGAAGCTAGTGATTGTGAAATAGCAATTTTTTTGAAGTGAAAAATGTATATACTTGGTATTTATTTTGTATTAATAAGAAATTATTTTGACACTATTTATTCAGGCTCCTATTGAAACCATCGCGAAGTTAAAAAAAATCTTTGTTTCTGATATGTATATGTCATCAGTGTTGATTCTGCGGTGTTAATACTGACATTCGGGGCCAATATCGATGTCCGCGATACCGTGTGGTGCAAGGACGTGATGAAGGGGTACGGTCTTGGTCCCAATATAGAAATCCTCACCTTTTAGCGAGGTGAGGATGGCACCATTAGGACCAAGGCCGTACTCTTTCATCACGTCCTTGTACCGCATGGTGTCACGGATATCGATGTTGGCCCCGAATGATAGTGTCGACATCTCAAGATCAAGGTTGACGACATACATATATCCTAAACAAAGATTTTTTTTCTTTTTGATGGTTTTTGCATAAGGAGCCTGAATAAATATTCTGAACCATGATTGCATCCAACATATGGTGTTTGATATATAGCTAGAAGCGATGACTAAAAGCAATTTTTTATGCTATGAAGCTTGTGAAATTTATAATTAGTAAATGTAAATCCAAAGACTTTGCAATAGGATGTATTGGACCGTCGTGCTTTTGCTCGGGCATCCGTACGCAACCATTTGAGCCGCACCGGCCATTCACTTGAGTTCCGCCCTAAAGAACGTCTTAGACTTGTTAGTGGTTGTATTCATTGTTGCGTAATGGATGATGTGTACTAATAATGTAGACCTTTTTAATTAGTCATGGTGTCATGTTGTGTAATGGATAATGTAATGATAAGTAGATTTCTTAATTTTTCTTAATTATTCATATTATTTGTTTTTGTTTAATTTGATTGTAATTTAATTTTGTAATTTAATTTGAATGTCATTTAATTACGTACTTTAATTTGAATGTATTTGTAATATGATTTTGTCATATTAATAAAGATGTGTGACCTTTATTATAGATCATTATTAAAAAATTGTGAAGCTCTTTCACATTAACCTAAATCGTGAATCTATAGTGTCCCTAAATGGATGTACGGCGACCGGTGCACCATGGCGTGGATTAATGGCCTAAAGTTTTTCTCGATGTGGCTAAGGCCCACATGTCCTCGAAAGGTTTCATGTGTTGTCCATGCCGCTTTTGCAGAAATAACAAGGAATTTTGTAAAATAAACACTCTACACGCCCATCTTTACGAAAGGGGTTTCATGGATAACTATACTCTTTGGACCAAGCATGGTGAACCTGGAGTTCTGATAGAAGACGATGAAGATAATGATGATGATAACAACATTCCGGTCGAGGCTCACTTATATGAAGCGGGTGCTTTTAATGATGAACCAATGGACGAGGCTGAAGAGAATGCCGCAGAAGAGGTACCACATGACAATCTAGGTCAGGTTTGCTAGATGCACAGAAAGATAGTGAAACTGTGAAGGAGTCAAAGAAGTTTGAGAAGATGTTAGAGGATCACAAAAATTTATTGTATCCAGGTTGCAAACAAGGGCACAAGAAGTTGGGTAGCACACTGGAATTGCTGCAGTGGAAGGCAACAAATGGAGTTACTGATAAGGGCTTTGAGGAGCTACTGGGAATCGTAAAGAACATGCTTCCCGAGGGCAACGAATTGTCCTTGTCAACGTACGAAGCAAAAAAGGTTGTTTGCCCTCTTGGATTGGATGTACAGAAGATTCACACATGTCCAAACGACTATATCCTCTATCGCGGTGAATATGAGAATCTGGATGCTTGTCCTGTTTGCGATGCAAAGCGGTATAAAATCAGGCAAAATGATACTGATGATGGCAGCAAAAAAATTCCCGCTAAAGTTATGTGGTATTTTCCTATAATACCACGTTTGAAGCGCTTGTTCAGAAACAAGTCACGCTAAGTTGATGCAGTGGCACCAAGAAGACCGTAAGCAGGATCAGATGCTGGACACCCCACAGATGGGTCCCAGTGGCGAAACGTGAACAGAGAATTCTTAGAGTTTAACAAGGATGCAAGGAATATAAGGTTTGGTTTGAGTACGGATGGAATGAATCCATTCGGCGAGTGGAGGAGCAGTCACGGTACATGGCCTGTGACTCTATGTATGTACAACCTTCCTTCTTGGTTATGCATGAAGCGGAAGTACATCATGATGCATGTGCTTATCCAAAGCCCAAAACAATCTGGCAACGATATTGACGTGTACCTTCGACTGTTGATTGATGAGTTACTACTGTTGTGGAAGGAAGAAGGTGTACGTGTGTGGAATGAGTATAAACAGGAGACTTTCAACCTCCGAGCATTGCTTTTCGTAACCATCAATGATTGGCCTGCACTTAGCAACCTGTCGGGACACTCGAGCAAGGGATACCAGGCATGCACCCACTATTTAGATGAAACCGAAAATTTTTTTGAAACATTGTCGAAAGGTCGTTTATATGGGCCATCATCGATTTCTTCCCCTCAACCACCCCTTAAGAGAGAAATGCAAACATTTTAAAGGGGAGCCAGAAACACGTGCTAAACCAATGTTCCGTGACGGAAAACGTGTTTTCTCAATGATAAAGGATGTGCGTGTAGTGTTTGGAAAGGGTCGTGCCAGCCAACAAGTTCCGAATGATGAAAACGGGCATGCACCAATGTGGAAGAAGAAGTCTATATTGTGGGACCTACCATATTGGCAATCCTTAGAGGTCCGCAACGCAATTGACGTGATGCACCTAATGAAGAATCTTTGTGTGAACGTGCTAGGTTTCGTAGGCACGTATGGGCAAGGAAAAGATACACTGGAAGCAAGGCATGATCTGAAAGAAATGAAATAAAGGAAAGACCTACGTCCTGAAAAGAGACACAATGGACAACACTACTTGCGTCTTACTAGCTACACTCTCAGCAAAGAGGAGAAGCAAAGCATGTTCGGTTGTTTGAAAGGTATGAAGGTACCATCCGGATACTCCTCAAATATACAGGGAAGAATAAATATGAAAGAGAAGAAGTTTACAAACTAAGTCGCATGACTATCATGTCATGATGACACAATTGCTCCCGGTTGCATGGAGGGGTATTCTACCGGAGAATGTAAGATTGGCAATAGTGAAGCTATGTGCCTTCTTGAATGAAATTTCGCAAAAGGCAATCGATCCAAATAAGCTCATAAATTTACAGAATGATGTGGTCCAAAGTCTTGTAAGCTTTGAGATGGTGTTTCCACCGTTATTCTTTAATATTATGACGCATCTCCTCGTGCGCATTGTGAAAGAGATAAGCATTTTGGGCCCTGTATTCCTACACAATATGTTCCCTTTCGAGAGGCGATGGAGAATAGGAACTAGAACAAGCCCTCCACACATGGATCTGCTCAAACAAGCAGTACATAAGATTTCCAGGAGGAACCACAGATCCTCCAGCATCGCCTAAGTACATGATAAGGCCAAGATCGCCAATGCCACAAACCGACATGGGTCTGCCGTCACCAGCTGCTCAAAGGGGCCCCAGCATGGATCTCCCATCACCATCCGCTCAAATAGACCCCGGCATGGATCCGCCGTCATCACCAGCCGCTCAAATGGACCACGGCATGGATCCGCCGTCACCAGCCAGTCAAAGGGAACCTAGCACAAGTCCGTCGCCTCCTAAGGTCAAGAAGAATTCAAAAAAGCCTTGGGTCCCGCCACCGCCACCTCCTAGGAAGAAGAAGACCCAACCTAAGAAGTAAGAGAAGCCTCCACCCGAGAAGTTACCATACGATATGACACAAGAGGAATTGGATGCTAGCATGAAAAAACATGTTAAAGAACAACTCGCACCAAAGAAGCCTGAGCCGAAACAACTGGTCGATCCAGCCGAGAAAAAGCACTTCATACCCATGTGACAACCAAGGCAGGAAGAAAGACTATCGGACTACGAATGCTCAATCACAAAGTCTTATGAGAAGAAGAGCAATCGTCGCTACAACAAAGTTCCCAAGCTCGGAGAACAGCCGAACCAATCAATACCTCCACTTGTAGTTCTTTCAAAGGAGAATGAATCTACGTTTGAGTTTGTGGTGGAATCGAGTCTCACGAAAGCCCAACTCCTAGGATCAGAAAGAAAAAAAATTGAAATGGGTGAACCTCTTATGTGGCCGGAGTTGATCGAGATGCTACCAACGAGGATGCGGGAGTTGCATAGATGGTACATGAAGGAATCTAGAGATGGAACCATAATGTACGTAGCTCGAATTAAAAATAACGATTTCCAGGGGCCCCAATGACATATGGATCGAGTTTGAGAGTCTTTGGTTTCTATACCATCAAGACGCTCTAGACAAGTCCCTCCTCAGTGTATTTTTTATGTAAGTATATCTCCTCTAATTTCTATTTTGTAGCTCAACTGGTTCTGAGATTTCTCATCCCCTCTTTTATTTTGTATCATGTATAGGTCGAAGGTGCAAGAATGCCGGAGAAGGGGTTACTACAAAAGCGACTTCATGGACCCGGATGTCATAAACGAGAATAGCGTACACAAATGGCCAAATAGGACCATGAAAAATATATTCATGACCTTGGATGGGCAGAATACTTGTGAATTCATTCTGTTGGCATACAACTTCAAGTAACCACTTCAACTATATATCTTTTCCATGCCTTCCATTTGATAATATGTATATTGGACATTTGATATGTATATGTGTCTCAATAGCTTTCACTGGATCTTGCTATGTATCGAGATTGATAAATGCCGGGTGGTGGTGTTTGACTCTAAGAAAACATCGACGGCTAAATATCAACATCTCATAAATCTCCTCCAAATAGCATGGGCTCACTTCCTAAAAAAGCACATAGGAATATCAGATAACCCGGGTGAACTTTCTTTCAAACAGACTTTTCGGTATAAATACAATTCTCGCACATCTAGTTCCATTTCTTTAATCACCATTAATATTTAATACTCTTTGTGTGTGTGTGTATATAGTGTACGAGACAGGCGCCCAGAAATAACTTATGTGGGTACTACATTTGTGAGTTCATCCGCAACTTTTGCGGCCCGAAGAAAATGACGCAAAGAGCATTTGAAGTAAGTAAAAAATTAAGAAGGATTCCTTTCTTTTATTTTCGTACAAGTATTGATTTAAATAAATAATCCTTGTCACACCGGAAAGAGTTAGGGCGGTTCAAGAAGAAATATGTGGATTCTTGCTTGATGAGGTCATAAATCCCAAAGGAGAATTTTATGCAGATCATAGGATAAGCATGGCTAGATTAGATCCAAACAGAGAGGAAGGCGATAGTGATGGTTGAATTGTACGGAAAAGCTTGTGTGCATATTCTTATATTATAAAATTGTATATCAATTGTGTGTATATATATATGTTATATAGATACATACGTCTTTATACGATATATGCTATATAGATACGAATACAAGTATAAATAAGAATGCTAGCTACACACAAACGGGCTATAGATATGAATACGAATACGAATTCGAATTAAAACCAAAAAAAGAATTCAAAAGCAAACAAATAAAAAAAGAAGTTCCAGCCGGTACTAAACTGCCGCACACGGCGCCTGGCGTGGCAAGCAGCTTAGTACCGGCTGGTGTTACCAGCCGGTACTAACTACGTCAATTAGTACCGGACGCAGTGCCCGGTACTAAAATGCTGGCGGGTTAGTACTGTCTGGGCTGTACCGGGTGGGAAACCGGTAGTAACCGGGGGTTCCCACCCGGTACGTATGCTCTTTTCTCCCGCTGTGAATACAGAGTTGTACGCTCAATTTGTATAAACAATCTCTCAGACCTTTAGGAGTATTATAAATATTTTGTACTAAACCTATACTTTCATAGTTGGTTGAACCAAACAGCTTTTAGCATTTTCATAGTTTACAGCTCATAGTCCAACCAAACATACCGAAACCAGGGTCACGGCACGGCACGGTCATGGGTGCGCATCGTGCGCCGTCTCTGGCTCCCGCGCGTGCACTGTGTGTGTTAGTTTCCCCGTGCCAGAACATTTCCTCGAGGTCGCGGTCCAGGCAGCAGCTATCAATCGACGGCCATGCATGACACTGACCAATGCTTGCTCTAAGCCTGTAGCGTATATGTATGTAGCTCGCCCTGACGGGACAAATGGGGGCCAGTGTGACTGTACAGCGTATGCGATCGACGTAGACAGGTAGGAAGAGCACGGTAAACATCTAGTAGTGGTTAGAAAATAAGCCGCGTCTGCGTGATGCATTAACAAGTAAAAGCAGCGCCTGCCGCGGTGGACTGGCCGGCCGGCCGGCTAGCCTCTTGCACCGTCCCCGCTTCTGGGTTCTGCTGCGCAGTGCATTGTTAACGATGCAATCCGGTGCCTGGGCCCCTTCGTGTTCGGCTCCAACGTCTCGTGAGGGTAGTAAAGTAAAATCTTCGATTATTCCCTGTCTCATGCACGGGCCTTACTTTGTTCGATAATGTTGACAAATCAACGTCTCTAACCTTTACACCGACTTCCGAGAAGCAATATCAAAGTAGTGTGATACCACTTTTCCGTGGATCCTATACCCATACTATAATGATGAGATCTCCACCTGGACACCAATATGGGAGACCAACTCTCTACAATAAATTTAACTTCTCTATTCACAACCCAACAACTCTTACACTTTTTATGTGGCTACCCTACCACACTCTACTCATACCATCCAATGGCATGTCACTCAATTATCCATGGTGGCTACCTATATCATCTTCAAATATCCTCTACTTGACATGGCTTGGGAGAGGGGAGTGACCCCATATATATAGTACTCCATGGCTCATATGGTGTTACCATGTGTCCACCTTCTACACTCTTCTACAATTCTAGACTTTTCTCCATCTTTATACTATCATACAAATATGTCTTCTCTAGAATATTCCACACTTCACCATAAAGCATGACAACTATGAATCATACATATCCTTCACTCTTCTAAAACCTTCTTACCTTGTCATAATCTTATTATTATCCTTATATATTGCAAAGGTAGTTTCTTATGATGTTCCAAATATGCATTGCATATTTCAACACTCCCCCTCAAAGCATACTTATCTCTGGCGGCCAGACCATTCTGTGTCGCTGCCCATGGATATTTTGCGCTCTGCCATTACGAACCTTCTTCTTCACTTGCCCTCGTGACATGATTTTCTCCTCCTTCAACTCATATGCCTCTATCTTCCGTCGGAGGTTCCCCGCAAACTTGATGCATCCATGCATCTTTTCTTTCTTCTTCACTCTTCTTGTTGTCTTTCCTCTAAACGGTTATATGTACGAAGGCAAAATAACAGCAAGTGAAACATTGTCATACCTGAGATTTTCACAATTGCATTCTTTCGGAATTTTCTTCATCTTATCATGCTCTTCCAGATCTTCGTGGACCATCAATGCTCTATCTTTATCTTCGTCATAATCTTGTAACTCCTCATCTTTATGAAGACTAGGTTCATTCTTCTCATCTCTATTATCTTCCTCCTCCTCATCGCTTAGGGCCTCCCAGTCTTCATCATCATCACATTCAAATACTATAAATCCAGTAGAAATATTTGGATCTCTTACCTCCATCGAGAGACCAGCTTCTTCTTCTTCTTCTTCTTCTTCTTCTTGACAGAGCTTCACCCTCTGTCAAGTCTTCCACAAAGTAAGTTTCATCATCTTCAGTTGTGATGCATGCCTCAGCATCCCACTCTTCTTCACGAAGCCAACCACTATGGACGACTTCTTTCATAGTAGCCACATTTTCTTCTGTGTGCTTTCTTGGACTTGGACAATCCCTCGCAAAATGTCCCTTCTTACCATAGTTGAAGCACTCACCTCTTCTTCTTCTCTCATTCTTGATCAACTTCCGGTCATCTTCATCATCATTGTCTTCTTGAGCTCCCCTTGAATAGTTGTTCTTCTTTAGGCAATACCTATCACCTCTTGTCCACTCCTTCGCCTCTCCTCAGTCTTTTGGTGGACCCATCTTCCCGATGAAGAGTGCCTCCTCCTCATCCTTCTTCTCCAAGTTGATGTTGCCCATCCTCTTTGCTAATGCCTCCTGATTAGCCAATAGATTCTCCAACTCCACCAAGGACGGCTGTATTGGCCATCCGCTCACCGCAGCCATAAACCCACTATACTCGGGTCTTAGGCCATTGATGATGATCCTTCTCATCCGAGCTTTGTTGACCTTCTCCTCCGGGTCAAGCTGGGATATCTCTCGACAAATATTTTTTACCTTAGTAAAATATTGATTGATGCTTAGTGTGCCTTGTGAGATACCTGCAAGCTCTTTCTCTAGGAGTTGGAGTCGCGCCTCATTCTTCTTCGAGAATAGTTTCACGAATGTCTCCCAGACCTCATTCGGTGTCACTGCATCTCTGATGTGCTCCACCAAATCTTCCTCGATCGTTGTCTTCAACACGAACATAGCCTTGCCTGCCTTGATTCGCCACTTCCGCAAGGCTTCCGCGTTCTCCTTCGACGGATGAGTAGTCTCGGTGCCTGCCACGATTTTCCATAGGTCCTGACCCATCAAGTATGACTCCATGCAGGTTTTCCAATAGCCATAGTTGTGGCTATTGAGCCTCCTCATGCCACCTGTGCTCAAGAGATTTGCCATGTCAACTGACGCCCAACGTCACCTACGCTTGGTCCCAGACCAGCGTTCCTTCACAGTCCCGGACTTTGATCTCCGGCAGAGTCTCCCCTTAGCGTCTCTCGGTGCCACACTGAGCAATGTAAGCGCCCTGCGCCTACCAACCAATCCACCGACCACTATGAGTGCCCTGCACTCACCACAAACTCCTCCTAATGACGGTGCCTGACCGACCTGCTCTGATACCAATTGTTGATAAATCGGCGCCCCTAACCTTGACACCGACTTCCGAGAAGCGATACCAAAGTAGTGTGATACCACTTTTCCGTGGACCCTATACCCACACTATAACGATGAGATCTTCACCTGGACACCAATATGGGAGACCAATTCTCTACAATGAACTCAACTTCTCTATTCACAACCCAACAAACCTTACACATTTTATGTGGCTACCCTACCACACTCTACTCATGCCATCCAATGTCATGCCTTTCAATTATCCATGGTGGCTACCTATGTCATCTTCAAATATTTTCTACTTGACATGGCTTGGGGGAGGGGAGTGACCCCATATATATAGGACTTCATGGCTTATATGGTGTTGCCATGTGTCCACCTTCTATACTCTTCTACAATTCTAGATGTTTCTCCATCTTTATACTATCATACAAATATCTCTTATCTAGAACATTCCACACTTCACCATTAAGCATGATAACTATGAATTATACATGTCTTCCACTCTTCTAGAAATTTCTTACCTTGTCATGATCTTATTCTTATCCTTATGGATTGCAAAGATAGTTTCTTTTGATTTTCACAATCTCCTAAAATATTCCAAGTATGCATTGTATATTCAACAGATAATCATCGTATGTAAGCCCGTCGTAATCGTACGTCCGTCCTTGTCATGTTGTTGGTCGATCATCACATGTACTAATAAGGCCTTTGGGCCTCCACTTGACAGAGGGACATCACCAACAAGCGCACGCACACAGGCCTGTGTGCAGAAGAACATTTTGCGATCAGTTTTTTTGCCTGCGCAGGCCTTGTTCAGTTCCCGTCAAAAAAAATTTACATCAATATTTGAACACGTACATGATGTATTAAATATAGGCAAAAAAGAAATCGCATTATACAAATGGACTGTAAATCACGAGACGAATCTAATGAACCTAATTAAGTCATGATTAGACAATAAATTGTTACAATATTACTAAGTAAACATATGCTAATGACAGACTAATTAGGCTCATTAGATTCGTCTCGCGATTTACGGAAAGAATCCGCAATTAGTTTTTTAATTAATTTATATTTAATATTTCAAATGTGATATTTCGAAAACTTTACACGGGAACCATAGTCTTGGAACGCAAAACAATCAGAAATTCAACCGGCGGCCGGGGAGGCGACTGCAAAAGTTCTCCACTAGGACGGTCAGCTGACCAATCAGAACACCGAGCCATGCTTAGAATTTCCATTCCCCACGGCTATATAAGGACACGCCAGTACGCCACCATGCTGTGTGGACATCACAGGCTCACAGCATCACACAGCACATCCTCCTCTCCTCTCCAGTCTCCACTCTCCAGTGTGGTTAGCACGAGAAGCTGCCCAAACTGACCAAAAGTGTGGTTGCAACTTGCAAGAAGCATGGCTAGCACAACCATTGCTCGCCGTCACCTCTCCTCCACGATCCTCGCGCTCGCCGCCGCCGTCCTTCCGCTAGCCCTCTCCGCCTCCTCGCCCCACCGCGCGCTCCTCCAGTCGTCCTCCTGCCAGCCCAGCGGCTCCATCCGCGGCAGGTCCGGCCGCTGCAACCCCGAGAACGACTCCGTGTGCTGCGAGGACGGGAGGCGCTACGCCACCGTCGCGTGCTCCCCGCCCGTCGGCGCCGCCGGCACCCGCGCCACGCTCACGCTCAACAGCTTCGCCGACCACGGGGACGGCGGCGGCGCGGCCAGCTGCACGGGCACGTTCTTCGGCGACGGCGAGAGGGTGGTCGCGCTGTCCACGGGCTGGTTCGGCGGGGGCAGCCGGTGCGGGGGGAGCGTCGTGATCCGGGCCAGGAACGGCAGGTCCGTCGCGGCCACGGTCGTGGACGAGTGCGACTCGCTGCACGGGTGCGACGGCGAGCACAACTTCGAGCCGCCGTGCGCCAACAACATCGTCGACGGCTCGCCGGCGGTGTGGAAGGCCCTCGGGCTCAACACCGACGACGGGGAGGTGCCCATCACCTGGTCCGACGCGTGAGGATCGAATTTATTTGCAGCTAGTAGACATTGCAAACCTGCAGTGCACGCACGCTCGTTTTATTACTAGCCTATAATTAATACCATCGTCCTTGTCGTCGTCGTCACCGATATATCAGGAGTGCTAGCACGTCGGTACCCTCCGTATCCTCAGGAATAAGATCATGCATACATGTAAGCGTCGCGTTGTCAATCTCGCGTGAGTTGTGTAAGTGAAGTGTTTGTGCAAGTGTTTTTTTACAAGGACAAGCTCACAACCTATCCCATTTTCCACTATGAAAAACAAGACATGCAAATGTTCATGCATTAATTTCAGGTTCTCAGCTCTCCAGAATATAAATGGCCAAATGGCCCGGGTCTACTGGGAACATGACACTACTAACATGGCCCGAACCCGACACATCCTGAAACGAATAGTGCTTGTGCCGGCACGGTCATCGTGTCGTGTATAGGCCGGAACCCCGGCACGTAGTGCCGGTCTGGACACGACACGACTAATGAACCGGCACGGTGAGGCCCGTTAACGGCCTCTAATCTCCTCGTATATATTTTTTTTTCTCTGTCAACCCTAATCCTCAATTCCCCATCCTTCACCTCGCTGCCTCTCTGCTGTGGTGATGCCCCTCCGCCCAACCGCCCCCACCCTTCCTGCCACCACTGCCACGCCCCTCGCGTTCCCCGCCGTCGCTGCAGCCTCCCTATCCCCTCTCCATTCCGGCCGCCGCTGCCTCCCCTACGGACTCCCCATCCCCTTGCCGTTCCGGCTGCCGTCGCGGCCTCCCCTGCAGATTCCCCGCGCCCTCACCGTTCTTGCCTCCACAGCCGCGCCCTCCAGCACGAACGCCCTGCCCCTCACCGTCCTGGCCGCCGCGGCCGCGGGCTCCCCGTGCCCCTCACCGCCACCACAGCCATGATCTTCATGCTTCATGTGCTGCCAACGATGGCGACGGCAGGCTGCCGGACGTCGGGCTGCTCATGCCGGCACGACACGACTAAAGTCTAGTCGTCATGCCTGGGCCGAGGAGCCGGCATGTAATGCAGGCACGACACGGCACGACTAAAGTATTGTGACTAGTAGTGCCGTGTCCAAATCGTGCTAGTGATGTGCGGCTCATTTGACCATCTATACTCCAGAAGCTTGCGCCTACTGCCTACATGCCTGGTTGGAGAAAGAGAGAAGTCACCCACTCACCCTAGCTCTCATATTGCCAAACTGAAGACTCTTCATCGGTGCGATACAGTACACTAGAGACAATTTCTACCAAGAACACTTCGAGTACTCCATACTCCCACCCGAAAAATGCATAGAAAAGTGTGAATGATAAATTCAACCAAAAATATGATGGATAGAGGATGCAAAAATCTATGTTCATGCAAAGTTTAAGGTTGAACAAGGTTTTGTACAGGAGAAACAAAAATGAGAAATCGGCATTTGAATAGTGTGGAGCCCGCCCATTTACATGCTGATTTTTTCATTTTTTTTGGTTCCTTATGTTACACAAAATTTTCCTAAACCTCAAACTTTTTTTGCATGCATGAACATAGGTCAACGAAGAGAAACATCAGAAATGATTTCCAGTCCTTTCTTTTTGGAAATCATTGTTCTCATGACCTAGAACATTTGGATGGCAAAAATGACTGGATTTTGAACAATATTGATCCCTCGGCTAATTCTTGCAGAAAAAAAAAAAATTTGAACGAACCACACCAGATTGGTGTCATTTCTATTAATAGAGAAGGAGTGCAAGTACAAGATCACAGCGGATCAAATACAGGGTTACCAAGAAACAAAAAGGGTGCACACAAATGTAAAACTGTACGCTCTATACCATGCGCCCGGCAGGAAAAAGAACTCCTTCACAATAATCTAATCTCTGCCTTGATGTGCGCTAAAAGAACTGTTGTTGATCTTTCCTTCCTCTGGAAAGTTCTAGCATTCCTTTCCAGCCAGACTTCCAACGATACAAGCAGGAGCAGGGAGCGGAAACCTTTCGTCGGAATTCCCCGAATATTCGCCATTTTGCTCCACCACTCTAGGACCGTTTAAGAGTTCTCCCATGTCCTCGGGCTGGCCTGGTTCCAGGAGCTCCAAACTGAGAGCCCTTCCCAAATGTGCTTAGTGTACCGGCATTCCACAAGGATGTGGTGCGCCGTTTCAGGCAAGTCACACGTGTTGTTGTGCACCCCCGGCAGCGCGTCTATAAAAGCCTCTCCCAGCTCCCAACGAGCACCTCAAGCGCGCTCACCGCCTAGAGCCCAGTTCCGGCAGTGGCGAACGCCAAAGTTCTTGTGCTTCTAGCAATCCTTGCTCCGTTTCAGGTCTCGCGAGCCGCGGCCCCACGGCGGCACGGCACGCTGGCGTCGTCGTCGCGCCACGGCGGCACCCCGGCGGTGATGACGGTGAACGGGTTCCAGCGCGGCGAGAGCGGCGGCGGCCCGGCGGCGTGCGACGGGAACTTCCACAGCGACGGCGACCTGATCGTGGCGCTGTCCACGGAATGGTTCGCGGGCGGGCGCCGGTGCCACCGGGCGATCCGCATCACGAGCGCGCGCACCGGGCGCTCCGTGGTGGCCCGCGTCGTAGACGAGTGCGACTCCCGCCGCGGGTGCCGCGGCAACATCGTGGACTCGTCGCCGGCGGTCTGGAGGGCGCTCGGGCTCGACACGAACGTCGGCGAGGTCCCCGTCACGTGGTCCGACGCCTGAACGCGTGTCCACCGGAGTCGGCCGGCCGCGCGGCAAGGCCAGGACAGGCTGGAAATGGCGCCGGCGTGCAGTTTGTGTGGCAGCGCTTGTTGCAATTAGCGGTTTGCTATGCTCTCTGCTTGAGGTAGAGGTAGAATAATTTACCATTTGCTTTTCAAGAAAAAATAATTCACCATTTGTCATCAGGACCAGAATCAAAAGTGGTCGGTGTGTGTTTCTACTGTAAGCTAAGACTAGTATAGATCACCCTGCTCCTAGTTATATGTACTCAGTGTCTTTGAGATGATAATTAGTGTTTCATATTGTCACGCATTGTTGAGTGTTCATATTATACTTTGAATATGTTTTACAGGCATACAAACATGCTGATTGGTTGGATATAGGTCAAACATCATGTAATCATAATGAAAAATCCGGAAAAACATAAGTCGTGTAGAGGAAAAGGACTCAATACCATTATACCACTACTGCACTAATTAGAGAATTTGGCCATATTTATTTTCAAGGGAACAGGGATGTAGAAAAAATGGCTCAACACTTATGTCTTGTATTTTATATTTTTTGTCAGTTAAATCTTCTATATTTTTTTGGGACTTCGAACTGACCGAAATCCTTAGTCATACGAAAATATTTCTGCAATTTTGGCAACCATATTTAATATGAAGATATAGATATTATAAAGATCAAAAGTTCAAACTAGTGCTGAGATTTTGTAATAATGATCAGCTGTGTGCATATTTGGATGTTGAGGTTGGGATGTTTTCATGCTGGTAACAAGTTCTTCATGCAAAGGAACAAAATAAATTTCTCATAGAGTGCATATATGATCATGTTTCTCTTCTCACTGGTAAAGCGCTTTTGGTAAAAAAAGATTTCTACTAAAAGGAAATTTTAACACTTGTTTGAGCGATGGTAATTGATACACGACTTCCTTGAAATTTAGTAGCACTTTGTGCTTTTGCAGTCTAGCTACAGCATGGAGAATGATCGATCAAGAAGTCTTTTACTGCTTTTTGAGTAATAAGAAGATTACTATCGAGCCATTATTATCTGTTGATCTTTGCTTGGAAATCAACGTGTCTAATTTCTTTTGAATTTTCTTGTCCGTGTCTTTTTGTTTCTTTTTTGGATGACAAAAGATGGTCTTTTCCAATATAATGGCGTTGTTAATTTTGAAGAATCTTCTTCCCCAACCTGACTTTATTTACATAGCATAACATTTTAATCCCAACAATTTTGAGGGAAAAAAGAGTCCACAGGCTCCATGGGCATTCTAGTTGTAGGTCATACTCATGTTCCAAACATGCCCTAAATCAACTCGGTCAGTTCTAGTGTGCAGTTACTGACCCATGCCTCTTCTGAACAATGATTGTCAAAATGAAACACTTGAGAAGTTGTATCACAATAGAAAAATAAAGTGCAAAGTTTAATTTACCCATTTGAAGTATCATAAAAATCCGATTTTCAACCTTTAACTACAAAATCGGATAATGGATGCCGTCCAAATGTCAAATCGGATAGATTTGACCATTTGGGTGGTTTCAAAGGTGGTTTTATATTTGAAAAATTAAAATATTAGGTTAGATTAAAAAATCAAAACTATTCATTTTAAATCAGAAAAATATGAATGTGATACAAATATTTTTCTAAAAATGTAACCTTTCTTTGGTGCTATATTTAATATTATTTATTTAAAAATAATAGGTATAAATACAAGCAAACAAATACTAGGAACAAGAACAAATTAGATCTGAATAACTGATAAGTAGAGTGACGATAATAGATAGGTTACAATCGATAGTATCGCATTAGCATCACCTAAGTACTCTTATACAAGATTTTGCAACCGGCTGTACTTTTTACTTCTAGGTGGTATTTGAAATTTCCCTTACAATTTACTCCGGTTGCCTTGTTCTTTCAGGTGCGAGCAGTAACATATCAGGAGAGCTCAGCCTACCAGACGAGTTCACAATCACATCATCATCTTGCTGGTTAGCATAGTTTTACTAACCGTGTCGGGTCTAGACGCGTTAGTCCCCATCAAACGATCGCGTGACGAGCTCATGCCACTGACTCAACAAAACAAGGACAATTTTATACTGGGACTGACAGCAACAGCTGATCACACTTACAGGATAATTCGCATCATCTCGCACACACCATGCAACTAGTTTATTCTGCCACTCTACCTAGTACGCCTCGAGTCGAGAGCAGCTACCGACATCGACGCACGCACATCAACCGTACCGTCCTCATCAGGACATGTACGGGCACACATCTCACACTCCACTGATGCGACGACAGCAGCAGCAACCCGCCGGCCGGCGGCGACGACGGCCGCTCGATCGATCAGGCGTCAGACCAGGTGACGGGGACCTCGCCGATCTTGGTGTCGAGCCCGAGCGCCTTCCAGACGGCCTTGGACGTGTCGACGATGTTGTTCTTGCAGCCGTGCCGGGAGTCGCACTCGTCCACGACCTTTGCCACCACGGTGCGCCCATTGTGCGTAATGCGGATGGGCTTGTGGCACCGCCGCCCGCCGGCGTACCACCGCGTGGACAGCGCCACCAGCATCTCGTTGTCGTCGTGGTACTTGCCGTCGCACTCGGAGGGGCCCCCGCCGTCCTCGCCCTTCTGGAACCCGTTCACCGTCATCACCGCGGGCGTGCCGCCGTGGGGCGACACGGCCGGGGACGAGCAGCCGTGGTCCTTGTGGCCCAGCAGGCCCGGGCCGCCGCCGCCGCCGCGGCACGGGTCCTCCGGCTCGCCGTGGCCGTGGTCGTGGTGGTGCCGGCGGGCCGCGGCGCGCGACGACGCCTGCAGCAGCAGGACGAGGAACACGGCCAGGAACGCGAGTTTGGACATCGCCATTGCTGCCCCCCAAGTGCTGATCGATCAGCTCCTGCTGCTGTAGCCTCTGAGACTGGACGACTCGACTTTGCCGTGGGTAGTGTGCTTCTCAGATCGAACCGTTTAAATAGGCGGGAGCGGCAGGCGAAGGCGATCGAGGGACAGCGCATCTCTTGTTTGAATAGATGATACGAATCCATTTTTCTTAGATGAGCACGATACTCCTTGGTGGTGCGCTCGATACCGCGACGGTGCGCGGTAAAAACGATGGCTTTGGATTTCATGGTGTCGCTCGTGTTACAGCGGTAATACGGAGGGGAAGAACTAAAGTTCGGCCGTCAATCGATCGCGAAAGATGGAGTTTGTACGTAGTCCAAGCGAATGAGAGAGGATCCAACTTCCATGTAATCTATACGGGCAGATTCGTCGCTGTGTGACCGGCGTGGCGTCAGGAATGATGTCAACATGTGCACGTAATTTTCATCCTCATAAGAAAGAACCCCAGGATGTTTTGTTTGGTTAATTTCATCGCGTTTAGGACTAAGAAGGCAAAGAAGTTGGGAAGTCGCATCACCGTCTGCTTCAGCTTTCTTGGTTGTTCCTTTTATGTAATATATCGCTCTACAGTCTCTTGCATTGCGAGCGCTTTGTGTTGTGTAATTTGAACTCGTTTGGTTTTTCTTCTTAATACAAAGATATTAAACTTTTCTACATATTCGAGAAAAAAAGAGCAGTATCTCAAAAATATGGCGGGGCGGACTCGGATTGACTTAGCTCTTGTGTTCAAGATACATAGGTTGACTTACCTTTACAATTCTGATCCAACGGCTCACACTGATTCGAAGCTAAAAACTTCCAATACTCCATAGTCTCTTCCCTTGGTCTGGCTTCATCAACATCCGTTTGGTGTTTGGGTCTTCGGGCTTCAGACATTGACCCCAGGATCCATCGCAGGTAGCGGTATGCAAAACTCTATCCAACAATATTATTAGAGCTAAGCCAGTCCCACTAATTACAATATATACTTATAAATTGGTGAACTTGCATTGCATATAATCACATGGGTGATTGCAAAGAGTTTAGCTAGTAGATACAATCACTCTGAGTTAAATTATAATAACCGATACATTCAACATTTCTTTTAGTTTATTTGTAATTTACCGAGCTTGACACAGACTTAGATATTGATTAATCGGATTTCAAGCTATACAACGATTCTATATTTATGTAGCGCAACCGATATCTACCCACCTGCCCTATCAAATCTTTTGACGAATAAGAAAACTTGAAGTGGGCGTACGATTGCACACTGTAGTGTAATAATACATCTAAATGGACCGGCAAAAATGGAGCAAGGGTGCATCAACTTTGTTATCTCCTTGAAATAATACTAAGTCCACTAAAATTCAAAATATAAGTGGGAGCATGTGACCCTAGGCCCTAGGTCCTATCTGAGTTTGTTCATGGTGGTACATATATACATACTAACATGGCATGTAGGGTAATAGACTCAGGGAAGATAAAAGCCCAGTCTGGATATCACAAGTCTTAAGGACGATGATAGAGAGATAAGATAAGATGACGTCGAGTAATTCGCCTGTCACCTTCACCACAGCGATGTGGTACCTAAAGGCAAAGGAAACAAGCTACAAAACAAATGCTGGAGTATATTAGAACAATCAACCAATTGAATGAAATATATAGGCAGTGAAAAGCAAATACACGTATGTCTAAAGAGCAGTGAACGCGAAAGAGAGCGTCAAGAACCAAGTAATCAGCATCACGCAAGCAGCCTTGCAAATCACCATGGTTCACGTCAAACAAGGTAGTCACATTAACCGGATCAAAAGGTGTACTAGTGACCAAGTTGGGGCACATGCTCCCTCTCAGATTGTAGATGTTGGTAAACTTGGGTCTTATTTCAAAAAGTTAACCAAGGATGCTTAATTTTTTGGGCTAGGTCCGCCCTTACGTAGCAGCAGTGCTATTTGATTTGCTTGGGTTTTTTTTTCTGTAACTATGTGCTAGCCTCTTATCAACGCCCCACATGCATATTCATCCCGATCCAAACATGTTAACACTAAATATAATCACTTGTCACATAGATGATAGATCCACGTCGTCTATAAGTAAACTCTCTTCAATCTTCCCTCTTTTAACCATTCAAAGGACTCGTATATAAATACCTTACGGTCGAGATTTATTCTGTACTACTAAAATATTGATTAGTAGTATGAGGTAGTATAGCTAGGTAATATAGATAGTATAAGGGTAATACGGGAAAGATTATTATCTCTATTTTTCAATTATCATCCGGTGGTGATGGCGGCGCATCTGGCTTCAGGGGGAGGGCTGCGAGCGGCCAGGGGCGACAGTTGCGTTCGTTGGATCTGCCTGCTCCGGCCCTGCGTCTGCGAACCTTCGCCGTGTCAGGAGTGCTTGGGCGTTGATGGCCATGTCTGATGTGAAGCCAGACTGTCGGATTCGAGGAACCAACTGTGCAGGGCATGAGTAAGTGTTCCCTTGACAATTGCTTAACTGATTGCATTTGTTCCTGGTGCGCCCATTACACAGAGGAGGAAGTGGATACTGGAGATAAAATTTGCTTAGCATGCTTATTTATGTCTAGGCTTTCATGCTATTCATCCGTGCTGAGATAGGGAATACTCATATTACATTTTATCCTGAGATTGTTTCTAATAGGGACACTGTTTGCATGTTGCTGATTAATTTGTATATTGGCTAATCAGTAGCTGATGTGAGGACCCTCTCACTATGCCTCATTTTCCCCAATTTGGAGGTTTTTTATGCTTATATATCACTATTTCATATTTGGGGGTACTGACTAGGAGATTTGACTTAGCTTTTTATCCTTCGAAATTTATGTGAAATCATTTGCATATACTATTAGTGAATTAGGAACTTTGTAGGAAATGTTTCAAAGTCAAACTTAAATCAGTAAAGCCTACGGATTTCAATCATAGTCTCCACTCTCCCCATAGAAAACATTAGTAAAATTTTGTGCTAACTGTTTATACACTATAGGTATTCTGGGATATCCAGGAAGGATATAAAGACCCGGTGTATTTGACGTGGTCTCTGCAACTGTAAAAAATGTGCCCTTGTTAAAACCGAGGGTGCTATGTGTAAGGTGAGCTTTCTTTTTTATTTCTGCCACATGCGGAAGCATTGGCTCTGCCACCCTAGTTATTGAACTCATTTTGTTTTCGAAACAAGTTTGAATCTCAATGTGCATACGTACTATGTTCCCTTTCCATCTGCTGTGAATCCTGTTTACACCGGTATGTCTGACACTAGGTTTAAGATGTTGCGAAAATTCTTACCTTTTCAATAATTCAATCCTGCACCTGTTGGCTACATTCCCGTTAATTGCATTCTTGTGTAGACTGTCTTTAATTTGCATATGCAGCTTCATTAATCTTTTGGACTGCAATTCAGAGATTACTTCTTGGAATTTTGGTGTTATCAGATCAAAACGAGACCCTGATGTATCCTTTGTTGTTTTGAGTGGTGCAGGAGATGGCTCTGATGTGTTCGTCATGGTGACTAGGCTGCAGTTACCGGAGCGACGGCGTCGGCGATCGGAGCGGCGGCGATGCGTGATGGGAAGGTGCACATGCAGGAGCGGCAGCGGCGTCGATCCCTGCGCGCTGGACGGTACCCACGCAGGAGCAGCGGCGGCCTGTGCGTCAAATAAACTGCAGCCGATGGAATAAACTTCTGCGCAATATTTACATACGTCTCCATGTACAACTAGTTTTTTATGTGTCAGAGATGTAACTAGTTTCAATCGCAAGTATTTCCTCTCTCCCTGACATGCATGTCATACGTGCTTCACAGCTATCCAACTAAAATACCATTTCCAAATACGACTGCCAAATAAAATACAGTGCGAATGTGCGCTGGACATTGCTTGCATTTATCACAATACAAGCCTACAAGGCCCCATCCGTCTCTGAACTGTCACATTCTGGTCCTCCTTAATTTGTCAGCTCCATCCTTGATTACTGATTACTTAAGCTCGTGTTCTCAGGACATTTGCTTGATTGTTCGATTTTCAGTTTAGACATTTTAGCAAAACTGAAGCTTTAAATCAGTATGGACATGGAGACGTATTTATGAGCAGAGAATATTTAAGTGCTTTGGATGGTTAATTCATGCATATTATTCATTTTAGCAAACATTTGCTTAATTTGTCAGCTCCATTCTCGTGTTCTCATGGAAGGAAGCATCTGCAACAGAAACCGCTTTCAGAAACAAAAAAAAATGCAGGTCCAAAATCAATCAGGGATCACATTTTAAGATTAAACAAAACGTGCTGCAAAATACATAGGTAGTGGGGTGTAGTCACCCATATAATCGCAAAATCGAATCATCGAAGTATACAGCTTGTCATCTTCTCGTCTGGAACATTATTTTTGCTGGCAAGCCATGGTCCGCCTGGTTCCATGGCCGAAACTGCACACATGATTCGCCAAGGGCCCTTAGTGATAATGAAAAACACGGCAACAGTGTATTACAGAATTGTAGTTGTTCCATGTAAAACTACATCATTGCTTAGCACTGCACCTTTGAAAACGGTGACAACTATCTGCTTTTATTCCTCAACACCTGTTGTCCATTTTTTTCTATTCTGACAGTAAATTATTCGTGTTCATGACTGAGCATGATATCTTGTAGGCAACATTGGTAATTAAATTTTCATGGCGACGATTCTTGTCAGGGGAACTATTACTGTCTCTAATAAAAATGGTAAGATTGAGACAGTGATCAAACACAATCTCTTTACCCATTTGACTAACATCAAAATGTATTCAGATACCATAGCACCAAACAATGATTTAATTACTGTGCAATTGACGAAATGAAAGGCTACTAACCTGACCAACCAGACACAGAACGGTGATGCGGAAAGGCCATTAGGCGCCGAAGAAGAGCAGGTGCGCAGATGGCTGGGATGATGCGCCGATGTTGTCGCAGGCACCAACCAGGGCCGAGGACGCACAGCAGCTGCGTGTTCATAGGGTGACGAGCTGGGAATCGCGGTGGACAGCCACCAGCGACGAGGACACACGGCGGCGCGGACGGCGGCCGCGGCAGCCGGCCAGGGGCGGGGACTCGCGTTCGCCTGCGCGGCTAGTAGTAGCAAGGGGTGACGACGTCCTGGGCAGACAGCTGCACAGGTGCCGGCCAGGGGAGAGGACGAGCGTCGGGAAGCCTCGAGGTCCTTCCGCCGCCGCGCGAATCAAGGATGAAAATCGGCACAGGGAGATCAGCGGGCGGGGATTGAACTTAAAAAAACTTAATTAATATTAAGCTAATAATTACTATCTTGCCCCTATGAATGGATGGTGAGATCTTCTCTATACTACATACTACTAATTGGTAGTATTGTGCGCTGTGAAAGAGCTAAAAAAATCATACCCCACCACACGCGCACACACCATCACCACCACCACCACCTCACCTCTCTAAAAAATAAGACTCCACAAACTAACTGGTTGTAAATTAGCTCTTGGAGAGGTCATGACTTTTATTTGATATCTGAATTCAAGAACCAAAACCTAACAATCCACTGCTCAAAATTTTTGTAGATTCATGCTTTATGCTACCAAACTGTACATGTACCCTAGTCTGACGCGACTATAATTTTCCACACATCCTAGATTAAGGTAAGTGATTTTTCTGTTCTTTAAGTCGATAGCAAGATCAAGGACCGTGCCGGTAGAAATTTTCTCCATCGCCAGGCCTGGAGGGTAGCCCGGGAGGTAGGACAGCTTGTTGGTGTGGATGGTGGTAGCAAAGGATGGGCTGGAGTACGGCAGGAACGCCTAGCAATGAATGGTGGAGGTCCAACAGTTGGGTGGTGTCATGGCGAAAGAGGCGCAACGAGCGTTCATTAGCACGACGTCCAGCTGCAAGTGTGGATCTAGTAGGTGTTGCCACTTGAGACGTTAGAGAGAGGTGTGGAGTGAGGAAGCTTACTGAGCTTTGGCCCTATCCAGTACACCAAGGTAAAAATAAACTTGGTTTGAGAGAAAAGGCTGGGAGGTGTAAGGCATGGCTAGATTGTTGAGTCATCATCTGACGGTCCACGTTCATCTATTTTAGATGAACGACAGACCCTATCTCCATTAAGGTACACTACCCTCAAACAGAAATTGGCTTGGTGGCCAAAACCTGCTAAAAAAATACTAAAACTGCCAAGGAAATGGTGCGCGCCAAGAATAGAGTGACAAGAAAATTTCATTAACTTGGTGGCTAGCCATCAACAATCATTTACTTAGCGGTTTGGCCGCTAAGAAATTTATGGTAACGTTAACTCGCCAAAGCGCTAATTTCAACCGCCAAGCAAATTTATTTTCTTGGCTGTCAGCATCCGCCAGATAAATTAGTTTCCTTGGCTACACTCACCCGCCAAGTAATATATGTTTCATTAGTTGCACTTACATGTTAAGGAATTTGTAATTTATTGGATGCCAATTGTCAAGAAAACATGTAAAACCAACAAAAAATTATATTTAACTAAACTTAGCAAGTTCAAATTTAAGTGTTATATGATTAAGTGAACTTTACAATATCTATATAATATCTATAAATAGTCCATTGTATATGGAAATAAACATGCTATGTACTTAACGGATATTTTTCTTAGCTATCAACTGTCAAGGAAATAGCTCATTTTCTTGGCAGCCTAACAAAAACAGCTAAGAAAATGTCAATTTCCGTAGCGGTCTAGCGAATTAGCTAAAGAGATGCATAATTTCCTTAGTCTCCCTCATCCCCTCCAAGAAATATATAGAATTCTTGGCTGTTTACTAGCATTGTCAAGGAAACTATATTTTTCTTGACGGTTTTATTTCGAACGTCGAGAAAATTAAGGAAATTTCAGTTTGCAGTTGGGTATAAATCTACATAGTTGCTTACGAATTCTACGTAACCAAACGAATGAGTACTCAAAAAACTGATGACCGGGTCCAAACAAACCAACGCATGCAACTCTCTCGTCTAAGTTGGACTGTCTTACAATCACCGCCTGTCGTAGCCCTGCAAGTGGGGGATCATACTCTTAGTATCCGGTTTTCAGACTTCAGAAGAGGTGTCACATGTCTGGACGTGGTAGCATCGGTCGATCAGCCCAATGGGGTGGATGATGTCCACCGAAACATCCGGAGGCTTCCCGCTTCAGCTTCCAAAAACGGCGGCTTCTTCTTGCACCTGCGCCGCAGGTATCACCGCGCGCGCGTGGTGAGTTGGTAACATCGAAGCTGACACGTGCCATCGCATACAAAGTGCTAGCATCGCTGTTTGTGACGAACTCGTCGCGGATAGCCTCGTGTCGAGCTTAACGAAATCCACAGGATGGATCGGAGGCAGCATTAGCACGGCTGACACGAGCTGTATGCCTTCAATTCAAGAGAGCTGCGCCCATATATATAATATAACAAGCCCCTCGACCTCGAGCCAATGGGCAGCGCATCCCCAGCAAGCTCAGCAATGGCGAACGCTAAGACTGCGGTAGCCATCGCGGTCCTTGCTCTGTTTCAAGTCTCGTGCGCCGCTGCCCGGCGGCACGGTAAGCCGGGCCCGCTCGGCCGCTCCGTGGTGGCCCGCGTCGCGGACGAGTGCGACTCCCGCCGCGGGTGCCGCGCGGCAGCATCGTGGGCTCGTCGCTCGCGCTGTGGAGGGCGCTCGGGCTCGACACCGGCGTCGGCGAGGCGCCCGTCACGTGGTCCGACGCCTGAGCGCGTCCACCGGAGTCGGCCGCGCGGCGAGTGGCTGGCTGCAGGTGGGAAATGGCGGCGGCATCGGCGTTCGGATGGTGCCCGAGCTCCAGTTGGTACTCCGCTTGACGGTGAACAGAGGCAGAACAGAATAAGACATCTCTGATGAGGTGCAAGAACAAGCTGGTTGACATGCGTTTCTCTTGTAACATCATACTGGTTCTACACTCCCTATTTGCAATTAAAAAGACTTCAATTCTTTCAGGGTGCGAGCTTATCAGCAGCAAGCTTGATTTTGATTTGCCCCCATCGTTTGCGCAGTATTTCATTCTTCATTTGTGATCATCTCACGAGCTGAAAATTCTATAACATTTGACTGTGTGCGATCGCCTAATCATTTTATTTTATTTTTTAAAAAAAAAAAATCAGCAGCGGAGCTAGCTACTGAATCGCCGGTTTCACTGTCAGCTTCACCTTGCTGGATGGCATCGTAATTAAACAGATCCCAGATTCCCAATTGAGCACAGTCGATTTTGTTCGCCATAGTTTAGCGACGGCTTGTCGGGGGTCTAGGCGTATTAGTCCCCATCAAAGATCAAATTAACGACGCGTGACAACGAACTCATGCCATATGCCGCTGACTACTCAACAGACCAACGTTCCAAACTGGGACTGACAGCAACAGCTAGCTGACCCTTTCAGGATGAAGTCGCACCTTCGCACGGACCGTGCAAGTGTGCAACTAGTTTTATTCTGCCACTCTACCTCGTATGCCTCGAGAGTAGCGACCCACACACATAAACCGTTCCGCCCTGATCGGCCAGGAACACGCCGGCCGGCGACGGCCGTTCGTTCGCCGACAGATCAGGCGTCGGACCAGGTGACGGGGACGACGCCGACGTCGGTGTCGAGCCCGAGCGCGTCCCAGACGGCCTTGGACGTGTCGACGATGTTGTTCTTGCAGCCGTGCCGGGAGTCGCACTCGTCCACGACCCTCGCCACCACGGACCGCCCGGTCCGCACGCTCGTGATGCGGATGGGCTTGTGGCACCGCCGCCCGCCGGCGAACCACCCCGTGGACAGCGCCGCGATCAGGTCGCCGTTGCTGTGGTAGTGCCCGTCGCACGCCGCGGGGCCGCCCCCCTCAGCTCCTGGCTCTTCTCGAACCCGTTCACCGTCATCACGGCGGGGGTGCCGCCGCCGCCTTTGTTGGGCGACACCCCGGGGGACGAGCAGCGGTGGCCCGAGCCGCCGTGGCGGCACGGGTCCTCCGGCTCGTGGTGGTGGTGCCGGGCCGCGGCGCGCGACGGCGCCAGCAGCAGCAGGACGGCGACGGCGGCCAGAAACGACGCGAGCTTGGCGCGCGCCATTGCTGTGTGCTCCGGCGGCTTCGCTTGCTGGATCTAGCCGTGCACTTCACTTGACACGTGTGTGGCTGTGTGGGTGTTTCAGCTATGCGCCTCGAGCGGTTTAAATAGCCGCGTACAGCCGGGAGGAGGTAGCACGCACGTGTCCACACAGCCCGCGCGTGCCAATCGCGGCTCTTGTTTGAGGACGGCGACACGAACCCTTTCTTTTCGAGAAGTACGATACTGTTTCGGCGCACTCGATGGTCGATGCCAGGACAAGCGCGCTGTGAATGAAAACGATGGTTTTTGATTTGATGGTGTCGCTAGTGTGTAACATCCAAGGGGTAGAATTAGAAACATGTGAGAAGGTCGGCCGTCGACCGTGACACTCGAAGCAAAGCAAAAGGACATGACGCAGAAGCGATGTTCATGCGTATGCAGCTCCATCACTCTCGTAAGAAATCACAGGGCACACATTCTGCAGCTTGCCGAGCTAGGAGCAACTCCAGCACACCATCTAAATAGGCCATATCTTAAGTTTAAACGCGAAAACCAAAAAGATGCACTCCAGCAGACACTCTATTAGGCACTCTATTTTGGCAAGACCTCCAAATTTCCTCCTCCACCCTCTATTCTTAGAGGGTCTCTAGGGAGTTTTCTATTATAAGTTAGAACTGAGGACTATTGCTAGAGTTGAAGCAAATTTAGAAGCTCCTAAAAAATAGAGGCAGCCCCATTTAACATTTGGAGGAACTGATTTAGATGTCATTGCTGAAGTTGCTCTAATTTGCAAACTCGTGGCACCAGTCGGCACGAGTGATGGGACTAGAGTTTCTGCTGCTACCAAAAAGCTTCCTCTGCTGGTCTATTAGTGGCGAAGGTAGAAAAAAATAGAGGAGATGCAAGGGTACTTCGTAGTAATTATATGGTACTCAAGCAAATATAGTGAATATTTAGAAGTGATAAGTGTTACAGATTTTTTTTAAGTGCGGTCGCACCTAGAGCTTGCAAGGTAGCTTCCACCCCTACTTCCAATCCCTCCCCTAAAGCATGGAATAATCTTTGTTATGGCCACCAACGAAAATACCCCCCGCTGAGGAGGGTGGCACACCCTGTACCCAGCAATTTGTACCCAGAAAACCAACTCCATCGAAATCAATGACTGAGATGAATCTACGAGGCTTAAACTCACGATCAACGCTCCAGACTCCCCGAATCTGTCGGCTTCAACGCGCCCCCGCTCCTCCCGCGTTTCACTCCCGCGCCGCCCGTCCAGCCTACGGCATTCGATTCTCTTTCCCTCTCTTTACCTTTTTTCCAACACTGTTCCTTTTTTTTTTGCTCCCGCGATCGTCCGAACGTCCCGTCCGATCGTTCCGCGCGGCCCCTTGGACTTCCTCGCGTCAAACTCACGCCGGCACCCAGGAGAGGGAAGGGGAATCGATCATCCCGTCCGATCATCCCGCGCGGCCCCTTCGACTTCCTCGCGTCAAACCCACGCCGGCGCCCAGGAGATCGACTTCCTAGCTAGCGTTCTTGGACGGCATGTGCCGGTGGGGCGTCTCGCCCAGCCGGTCGGACCACCACGCCGTCCTCGACGCGCTCCTCCGGGAGGGGATGGCGGCCGAGGCGTACGAGGTCGTGGCGAAGGAGATGGACGCCGACGGGGCGCGCCTGGGACTCCCGGAGTTCGAACAGGTGCTCCGCCCCTTCCGCGAGAGGGGATCGTTGGACGCCATCGAGCAGGCGTTCGACGAAATGCTCCTGCGGGGGCTCATGCCGGGCGTGCGCGTCTACGACGTCTACGTCGGCGCACTGTGTGACAAGGGCGACCTGGCCGGCGTGCGCCGGATGCTGGGGTGCATGGAGCGCACGGGGTGCCCACCTGGCGACTGGCGTCCATCTGCTCGACATGGTGGTGGCCGGGTGCGTGGCCGCTGGGGACATGGACGCCGCAAGGGAGGTGGTGAGCTTGGCTCTCGCGGACCTAGGGCTCGAAGGGGAGACAGTGCTCGCGGTTGCAGAAGTGCTGCGCCGTTCCTCCACCCTCCGTATCTCTGAGGACGGTAAGCAAGTTAGCGGTGTAGTGTTCTGCAGTTAAGTTACTTCTGGTGGTGAATATATTTGTACTTTGTTGAACTGGTTTATGTTTGATTTCACTTTTAGGTATGTAACTACTATTCAGATTTACAATGGCCCTATTATCGATTCTGATTGATGTTAGACCAAACTTCAAATCGTTATACGGACATTTTCTGCATGGTTCAAATGAAACAAAATTGAAATGGCTCCCTTTAGCTTGAGTTATAGTATGACACCAATTATTTGGTGCTTGCATCCTGTACTAGCGTTCAACCTTGTATTTAATGCAGGGAAAAAAGATGGTAGAGCTAAGGAGTTGCTGAAGCCAGATGAGATTATAGAGCAAGTGGACTCTAGGACAATTGTTGCATCACCTCTTCCTTACAATGTAAAGCTGGGAGGTGTTGAATCGTTTTTTGCTCAGTGTGGCAAGGTATGCTACCTATGCGCGTGTTAGTACTGAACATTTTACTTAAAAGAAAGGGAAAACAATGAAGCAGCTATCACAGGTGTCAGCAGAACCGCGGCCGGCAAGGCCGGCACCGTGGCTGGCCTCGCGGCACCCCTGGTTGGCTCCTTGTCGGCGTGGCCGGCGGCGCCGCCTCCAGCCGGAGGCGCGGCCCGGCTCCTAGCCTCCAGGCAGGGGCGCGCGGCCGGCGGAGCACCCTCCAGCCAGGATTCAACTTGAATGCCTCTGTCTGCCTCTGATTTCAGTGAGATTCAACTATAACCATTTTTTTATCTTGGGAGCTGTTGCTGAATGGCAAGGGTGAGAAGAAAAATGACTCTATCTTGGATTTAGTAAGTACTAATCTTTGTCTCACTTTCCATTAACAGAGATTATGTGACTTATTTATTTTTGTAAGACTAATATTTGAAAGCAACAAACCTTATTAGTAAACAATATCTGATACAGTTAGTCCAAAGCTTCAGAGCTTCATTTTTAGTGGAACTAATACAAAGAGGAACGACTGGAACACTGAATAGTACTGACTTTGATGTATAAACTATCCTTTTTTTGTTTGATTTATATTAACAAATATCGCCGTAGCGTTAGCACATGCATTATACTTTTTATTAAATTGTTCTAAAATCCTTTTTCAGGAAATTGCTTTCTCATTCATTTTGGAAGCTTTTTCCGATCACACATTTCCCTCTAATCTGTGCATTAAACTGTTGTTTTCTAATTTGCTGATGACATCAGGTGAAGTCATCTTAATGAGGTCATTAAATAGGCTATGAAAGTGGGCTAGATATGAGATGTGATCCATTCACGATTCTGAAGAACAATGGCCATTTGATTTCTGTTTGCAGGTTCAAACATCGTAGTACATGCATTCAATGAATGTGATTCACTATGAACTGAAGCTGACAACCTGTTTATCTCTCGTGATAGCCATATGAGCTGCTGGACACTACAAAAATTCTCTAGAATGTTATACTACATGTATTTTGTTTATGGAATCATAGAATTCTTTTCTCTAGATGGTATATAATCTCTTCCATTAAAGTGAGCTACAGCGAGCAACAGCTTCTTCTTGCCTTGCTTTGGTTATAGTGGTTTTGGATTATTGGGTTGAAATGTTTGGTTCATTTTAGTATTGATATCTTGGTGATTTTTAAGCTTGCGTTCATGGTAGACGACTCCAGGCCATCGCAAGACTAATTAACATATAGTGAACTGGGGAATTGAATTTTAAAATATTTGATAATACTATATCTTCTTTTGGCTATTTTATTTATTTTACAAAATATTGCTGTTTGGGTGTTTTATTTGTTTTAAAAAATATCACCGCAGCGTTAGCACGGGTATTATAAAAGTGAGTTGAATTTCAAATTAGGGATAACATCTTTGTGGTTTCGGAGCTATAAAAGTTTTGGTCATATAATATATAATTTCTGTCATTTTCTTACCATATCAAGAGTTTTTGGTTGTTTGCAATTATAAATCATCTTTTGATTGTTTGATTTGATTACCGAATTAAGCCGTAGCGTTAGTACGGGCATGCTTACTAGTTGTGAATAAGAATCGGGAGTGTTT